>JAMFTM010000002.1:0-1208203 GCA_023522825.1 Diaporthe ampelina | reverse complement strand
AAGAAGGAGCGCGAGAAGCAGAGGAAGAAGGAGCAGGTATGTCTCATTCTAAGCTCAGGTGTACTGATAGCAATGTGAGGCTTACGAACCCTGTTCTACAAATAGGCCGCGGCGAAGAAGAAGGCTGCCCCAGCAGCACCCGCTAAAGCTGAGCCATCCAAGGCCGCCGAGAAGCCAGACGAGCCCGCAGCGGCAGCCCCGGCGGCGGAGGCTGCGAAGCCCGGCAAGAAGCTCCCCAAGCACCTCCAACTCCTCCAGAAGCAACAAGAAGAACTCCGCAAGCGTGAGGAGGCCAAGGCCAAGGCCGACGCCGAGGAGCGTGCCCGGATAGAAGAGGAGGAGCGCCAGATCGAGGAGGAAAACAAGCGCAAGGAAGAAGAGAAGGCCCGCAGGAAGCAGAAGGAGAAGGAGAAGGTCGAGCAGCTCAAGAAGGAGGGCAAGTACTTGACCAAGGCCCAGAAGGAGGAGAAGGCCCGGAACGAGCGCAAGCTCCAGCAGATGCTGGCTGCCGGCATCCAGGTCGGCGGTCTGGCAGACGGCGAATCAGCTAAGAAGGAGAAGCCCAAGTTCGACAAGAAGAGCAAGGGCAAGAAGCAAGAGAAGGTGGGTTTCAGGGTCCTTACGTGCCCTAGGTCTATTTCAGTTGCTAATTACATACGCATAGATCGACGAGGAGAAAGCACTAGCAGAGGCCGCCGAGCGTGCAAGAATTCAGGCCGAAGAGGCTCTCAAGAAGAAGGAGGAGGACGAGCGCAAGGCCAAGGAGAAGGCCGAGGCTGAGGCCGCCGCAAAAGCAGCTGCGGCGAGGGAAGAGGAGATCGAGGAGGACTGGGAGGCCGCCGCAGCATCCGACGAGGAACCCAAGGACAGCTGGGACGCCGACTCGGACGAGGAGGCCGACAACAAGGAGAGCAGCAAGGCAGAAGAGAAGTCGCTCCCATCAAGACCGAAGCAACAAGAGGCCAAGAAGGAGGAATCCTCAGAAGACGAGTCCTCGTCAGACGATGAGGCAGCCAACCAGGAGGCGCAGCGGAGGAAGGAAGCCCTCGCAAGACGTGAGAAGGCCCACCAGGCTGCCCTGGCAGCCCGGTCAAAAGACAACCTCCGGTCACCCATTTGCTGTATTCTGGGCCACGTCGATACCGGAAAGACCAAGCTGCTCGACAAGATCCGTCAGACCAACGTCCAGGAGGGCGAAGCAGGTGGTATCACTCAGCAGATTGGTGCTACCTACTTCCCCGTCGAGGCCATCAAGCAGAAGACCCAAGTCGTCAACCAGGACGGCAAGTTCGAGTTCAAGGTGCCCGGTCTGCTGGTCATCGACACACCTGGTCACGAGTCCTTCTCCAACCTGCGTTCAAGAGGCTCCTCTCTTTGCAACATTGCCATCTTGGTTGTCGACATCATGCACGGTCTTGAGCCACAGACTCTAGAGTCTATGCGCATGCTTCGTGAGAGGAAGACACCGTTTGTGGTCGCCCTGAACAAGATCGATCGTCTTTATGGCTGGAAGAAGATTGATAACAACGGCTTCCAGGAGAGTTTGAAGCTCCAGGGCAAGGCTGTGCAGAACGAGTTCAAGAACCGTCTGGAGCAGACCAAGGTTGCCTTCGCCGAGCAAGGGTTCAACGCCGAGCTGTACTATGAGAACAAGCAGATGTCCAAATTCGTCTCGCTTATTCCCACATCCGCCCACACTGGAGAGGGTATTCCCGACATGCTCAAGCTCATCCTGCAGCTCACCCAGGAGAGGATGGTGGGCTCGCTCATGTACCTCTCCGAGGTGCAAGCCACCGTCCTGGAAGTGAAGCAGATCGAGGGTTTCGGTATGACCATCGATGTCATTCTTTCCAACGGTATCATGCGGGAAGGCGACAGGATCCTGTTGTGTGGTACAGAGGGTGTGATCAAGACTAACGTCCGAGCCCTGCTAACGCCGGAGAAGCTGAAGGAGCTCCGTCTCAAGTCACAGTACGTGCACAACAAGGAGATCAAGGCTGCGCTTGGTGTGAAGATCGTCGCACCAGGGCTCGAGAAGGCCATCGCTGGTTCTCGCCTGCTTGTCGCCGGTCCCGACGATGATGAGGATGACATCGAGGACGAGCTCGAGAGCGATCTCGAGACATTGTTCAGCCGTGTCGAGAGGACCGGCCGTGGTGTGTCCGTCCAGGCTTCCACACTGGGTTCCCTCGAGGCCTTGCTGGATTTCCTCAAGGACTGCAAGATCCCCGTCGCCAACGTTGGCATCGGCCCAGTATCCAAGCGAGACGTCATGCAGTGTGGTATCATGCTGGAGAAGTCGCCCGACCACGCCGTCATGCTCTGCTTCGACGTCAAGGTGGAGAAGGACGCCCAGACGTACGCCGAGGACAACAATATCAAGATCTTCACAGCAGACATCATCTACCACCTCTTCGATCAGTTCACCAAGCACATGGATGACCTGCTTGAGAAGAAGAAGGAGGACTCCAAGATGTTGGCAGTCTTCCCATGCGTGCTCAAGCCAGTGGCGGTCTTCAACAAGACAAACCCCATCGTCGTCGGTGTAGATGTGGTGGAAGGCCAGCTGAGGGTCAACACGCCTATCTCGGCGGTGAAGCATAACCCCACGACTGGTGTGAAGGAGATCGTTGCCATGGGCAGAGTGTAAGTGCCCTAATTCCCCCTCTTCTCAAAAGAGGCCACTGCTAACAAGCACGCCAGAACCTCCATCGAGCGAGAGCACAAGCAGATCCCAGTATGCAAGAAGGGCCAGCCCTCAGTGGCCGTCAAGATCGAGATGGGCGGCCACCAGCCGACGTACGGCCGGCAGCTGGAGGAGCAAGACACGCTGTACAGCGCCATCTCGCGTGCCTCGATCGACTGCCTGAAGGAGTTCTACCGCAAGGATGTGTCAAACGACGAGTGGCAGCTTATCGTCAAGCTCAAGCCGTTGTTCGATATCCCTTAGACCAGGATCAGGTTATGAAGCGCTGCTACAAAGGGGGTGGGTGGTCGATGTTTTGTGATAAAAAGTTTGATATACAGTCAGTCAGTCACACACAATACAAAAACAGCAGGAATGGAGAAAGATGGGGGGGAGAGCTCTCAAAAGTAGCAATGGCATAATTTCGTTCTTGCTGTTCAGGTGCATATACATATTTGTACAGACATATATTGCGTGCGTGAGCTGAAATGGAAGAATGCATGTGATTGGAGAGCGCAGTCCTGGCAAGCTATCCTGGACGAGGCTGTACGGCTGGAAGACCCTCTCCGCAGTCAGGGGCCACCAATGAGATGCCCCCGAAGACACCTCCTCGCCTTTTTCACAGACAAATCCGTAGCCTCACTCCTTCAGCTGTCTTCCGCCTGCTGAGCCCTGCTGATCCGCGTCTCCCCACCCCCACGTTTACGAAGCCACATCTCTCTCCATCGTCGTTCATGCCTCAAGACGGAAAGACAGCTTGATAACTTGCAGCTCCAAGATTGGTCTTTAGCTTAGAAGAATGGCTGGTGAGAGTCCAGCCAGCTCGCACCTCCGTGGAAAATAGTCGCAGCCAATGAGATGCCACAGAAGATACCTCCTCGCCTTTTCAGGTTCTGAAAATTTGAGCCACATGACATGTGCTGAGCCCTGTCTAACAGCGTGTTCCCAACCCCATGTTCACGGACTCACATCTCGTTCCATCGCCATTCATTCCTCATAACAGAAGACTTTATAACTTGAAGGACTCAAGATTCGTCTTTAGCATGGAAGAATGGCCGGTGAGAGTCCGGCCGGTGAGAGTCCAGCCAGCTCGCACCTCAGTAGAAGACAGTCGCAGCCAATGAGATGCCACCGAAGCCATCTCCTCGCCTTTTCAGGATCTGGAACGGCGACTCCCTGTATCCTGATGGTTAGTGCTGAGCCCTGATGAAGAATGTCATTCCAGCCCCACGTCTAGGAAGCCACACCTCTATTACCATAACTAAAGCTCAGTCTCGAATTGACAAATAGCATGTGAGTATTTCTCACTAAAGATTCACCCACAGCCCCACCCACCCTTGACAGTATATTAGCAATACTGTCAAGTCTCCCATATAGACACTTATCTTCACTTTGTACACTTCTGTCAAAAAGGGGGGTTCAGGGGCTCTCCCCCGATTTTTCTTAGAAGAGAACAACCAGTAAAGATGCGTTAAGATCTCGACGGATGCGGGACCTAATACGACTCCTGCCTCCGCCAGGAGGCAGCCCGGTTGCGGGCTCTGAGGGGGCTGCCAGAGGAGGTTCTGTTAGAGACTTTTTGCTAATTATCGGTGCCACTAAATCAGTGCCTACTAGTCTCTCTCTAATGTCAGTCATGCCTCATAACTTGAAGGACCGGACAATTGTCTTTCGCATGAAAGAACAGCCGGTGCGAGCCGGACTCTCACCTCGAGTCGCCCCCAAGCATATTTCAGTTCAGCAACAAATCTAGAGCCTCCTGGAGTAAGTGCATCTGAAATATCTAGTTAGATCACGCCCTCAGCAGCATCAACATCAGCTCTAAGGGGCTCGCTCAAGCAGCAAGTCCCGGCCCGCAATCAGTCGCAGCCAATGAGATCCCACCGAAGACACCTCCTCGCCTTTTTTTGGTTTCTATGTTCACCACAGATGGTCTTTGCTGAGCCCAGTTGCACTGTGTCTTACCAGCCAATCAGAGCCCACCATTGCCCCCATTTCTAAACCGCATCACTCTAATCGAGTGCTTTTTATGCCCTCACATGCAGACCTTACCAAAGCTCCTTCGTCCACCAACCAACACTCCCTCGCCACGGGTAGAGCTGATTGTCGATGATCTACTTAGTGACAAGAAGAAGACCAGGAGGAGAATGGGGTGCTTTGGTCGGTGCCAAACCGTCCTAGGCGACGAGGAAAGCGACAGTCAGACCACCAGGGCAGAAGCAACGATAGGGGCAAATAGAAGCGACGACAGGGACAAGTAGAAATATCGACAAATTTGTAGCCAATGAGGGCGTCTTATTTGATGTAAGGCATGACCACAGTACTCTTTAAGGTCTGCGCGAGGCGGGCACATTGTCCCGGACCATCCGTCTGTTCCCCTATGAATATCCGTACTCTAATAATATGAAGTGATTCAACAATTATCATCCGCATGGGAGAATGGAACCCTGCGAGCTGGATCCGCACCTCAGGCCTCCCAACCACAGGTCTCAGTAAGTTAGGCCAAGAGAAAAATAGATGCACCCACATCCTTCAGGCGTGGACTTGATACTTATATGGCGAATCGACCGAGCTAGGGTTTCCAACCCCCCCCCCCCCACAAAGATCGTGGAGCTGAGTACGTAGGAACACTGGCTAGGTCTGGCGTCTCACTCTGCCTGCTCGGGCTCTTCCCCTTTACTATGACAGTCAAATCTTCTTTTCTTTTACTGTAACCTAGGTTCAAACTTAGGAGTGTTCTTATAACAGAGCTCCCTTATAAAACAGCTCTGAGAATGAGTGACCGGGCTTATAACTACTTAGGCCAAGAGGAAAACGGATGTACCTACGTCCTCAAGGTGTGGATTTAATACTTATATGGCGACTTGACCGAGCTAGGGTTTCTAACTCACTACAGCAACAAGTCCAGGCCGTCTGGAGCAAGTGCATCTGAAATGTCTAGCCAGATCTCGCCCTAAGCAGCATCAACATCAGGTGTGGGCTGGGTTGAGTCTGACTGAAAGTGCGAGAATGTGCAACTCTATGTGGTCATTTCATGACCTCTTGGATATCACTCAGCTCACCCCAGGACAGACGGCAGGGTATGGCAGGGCATGGCATGGCGTTTGTGAAAGTAGCTCAGAACACGGCATTCTCCAAAGATGAACGTAATGATCTAAATTATCGTGGAGAAAATTCTGGAAGTCCCATCAACAGACTGCCTTCATTCAAGTTCGCTTTTACCTAGCAGATCCACGAAGCCACCAAGTACTCGGGTGGGATTATCTGTGGCCCGAGGCTTTTTGCAAGAGTTACAACAATAATGCTCACACAAACCGAAGATAAGGTAGGAGTTCTTCATGTCCATTGTCACATCTAGGCTAATCTAAACCCGCCCGCATACAACATCATTCATAAAACGACGACGAACGAGTAGTCAACAACATGAAACAAAAAGCCCGAGCGAGGCAGCAGAAAGAAGTAGTTATAGAATCAACAATCAAACAAAAAACATAAAACTCGATATGGGTGTCCCGTTCTTTTTAAACCCTCCACCGGTCTATTGGCAAACAAACACATTTCCCTGTCTTTCCCACCCAACGTCAAATTACTCCGTGCACGAGAAGCGCCTGCTCTGTCCCCCCGCCCTGCTGTGCAGCCCTTTCTCGATAGAATGAATAGGCGTGCGACGAAAACGGTAAAAGGGGTGAGTGAAGATGGTGGGGTGGGCCTCGGTTACACAGGAGAGAGAAGCCGGCCAAGCCAAGCTCATGAAAACCGACTGTCTTGAATCCATCTATGGGAAAACCACAGTCTCTGTGCTCTTTATCCTATCTTTTGTTTGTGTGGGTGTCTTTATCCTCTCTTCAAAAACGTGGACAGGCTTCGACAATGTTTTGGTGCCGTCCAGGTGTTCTCTCCCTCCCGACTTCATTCCAGCACTATGGGGGGGTCAGGGTTCATGCCGAAACTCTATTTCGGGTCCTGGGCCTCCTCGACCTCCGCCTTTGGTGCGGCGTCCGCGTCTTGCATCTCGGCGTCCTTGCCGTTGGAGCCCTCCTGCGAGGCCTTCTGCGCCTCGGCCTGCTTGCGGGCCTCCTCCTCGGCCGCCTTCTTGGCTGCCCGCTCGGCGTCCACCTTGGCCTGGACCGCCTGGCGCTCGGCCTCGACCTTCTCGAAGTGTCGCTGGATGACGGGGCCGGCGAGGGCGCGGATCTCGTCGATCTTGGCGATGTAGACGGCCTTGGTGGTATCCTCACCGTCCTCGTACAGCCAGTCCTGCGTAAATTGTTAGTCACCTGTTGCCTTCGAGCGAAAGGGGAAACAAATATGCTCAGTTTCGAAACTCACCTCTGAAGCCTCAAGCTTGGCCTTGATCTTCTCCTTCTCCTCGTCGCTGGCGAGGTCGGCGTACTGCTCGTCGAGCTTGTTACGGAGCTCGTAGATGAAGGTCTCGAGCTCGTTCTTCTTCTCCTCGGTGTCGGCGACCAGCTTGTCCTCCATGACCATGGCGTTCTCCTTCTCGGTCAGGTTGTTCTTGGCGGACTCGTCAAGGGACAGGTTGCCAGCGACGATAGGCAGATCTCCCTTGCGC
Source organism: Diaporthe ampelina (assembly GCA_023522825.1). NCBI lineage: Eukaryota > Fungi > Ascomycota > Sordariomycetes > Diaporthales > Diaporthaceae > Diaporthe > Diaporthe ampelina. The sequence continues at coordinate 1,200,944 of JAMFTM010000002.1, read as the reverse complement.
ACCTGCTTCTTCACCTTGCGCGTCTTGGGCTTCTCCTCCTTGTTGTCTGTCTCCATGGCCTTTGATTTGGTTAGCTGGGGATCACCGGGTGCCTGCGAGTCGAACGAGCTCGACGCGGCTTCGCTTTGGCCGTTTTGCGGGCAACTTCGCTTGCGATTTGTCGCGGTCGCCCCGTTCTCCTCCGCTGGCGGAGAAGTCGAGGGTTTCCGTTTCGCGGTAGGCGACGTATGAAAATGATTGACTGCTGGAATACTCACATCTGGGTCCTTCTTGTCACCCTCCTCCTTCTTGGGCTCCTCCTCGGGGATGGGCTCCTCAACCTCCTGGTCCTCGACGTAGTAACCGCTCTCCACGTTCAAGACACCGTGGATGTTGACACGGGCCTTCAGCTTGCAGATCATGAAGTCATCGGGGCCACCGGCGGCCTTAACGCCCTTGACCGAGAAACGACCGATCCATGGGTTCGTCTTGCCGGGCAGGTCCTCGGGCTTGACGTATCGTGCCTCGAGGTCGAAGGGCTGCTTGCGGTAGAAGGTCAGAATCTTGGTAGAGGGCTGAACGCCGCCCTTGTTAAAGACGACCAGGCTCGTGTCCTCATCAGGGATGTCAGGGGCCTTCTCCCATGCGAACTCGATAGGGTAGGGGATGACGTCCTGGACGGAGAAGTCGCGGACGCGGAAGACGGGGGAGAGGATGGCACAGCTGAAGGCACAGCCACGGGCGGCGGCCTCATCGGCGTTGAGAGTGTAGGAGAGGTTCTTGCCAAAGAACTGCTGGATGCGGTCCTTGATGGCAGGCACACGGGAACCACCACCGACGACCTCGATGAAGTCGATGTCGTCCTTGGTCAGCTTGGCCTGAGCCAGGGCCTCCTCCAGGGGGGCGGTGGTCTTGGCCAGCAGAGGGTCGATGAGGGCCTCGAACTCCTGGCGGGTGACCATGGCGGAGACGTCGACATCGTTCATGAGGGACTCGATGTTGACGGGGGCCTGTTGGTTGGCCGACAGGATCTTCTTGGTCTTCTCGGCGGCGGCGTAGACACGGGCAACGGCGCGGGGGTTGGAGAAGATATCGATCTTGTACTTGGCCTGGAACTCCTTGGCCAGGTGGTCGACCAGAGCCTTGTCGAAGTTCCTGCCACCGTAGTGACGGTCCCAGGCGGTGCCCTTGACGACCAGCTCGCCCTTCTTGAACTCGACAACGGAGGCAGTGTACTCGCTGTGGCCGACATCGACGAAGACGACGCGGCGGGGCTTCTCCTCGGCCGAGGGCAGGTCGAGCTTGGTGATACCGTAGCCGAGGGCGGCCGCGGTGGTGTCGTTCATGAGGCGCAGCAGCTTGAGGCCGGCGATCTCAGCGGCGTCTATCAGGGCGCGGCGCTGGATGTCGGTGAACCAGGCGGGCACGCTGAGGACGATGTCGGAGACGGGGAGCTTGAGCTCGGCGGAGGTTGTGGCCTTGATCTTGCTCAGCAGCATGGCGGTGAGTTGTGTGGCGGTGTACCTCTCCTTCTGGCCACGGTAGGTGACCTCGGCGCCGACCTGGCCGTCGATGTCGACCAGGGGTGCAGAGACATACTGCTGCTCGATCTGAACATCGGGGTCGCTGAGGGAGCGGCCACAGAGACGCTTCAATGAGCCGACAGTGTTCTTGAGGTTGGAGATTTCTTGTGTCTTGGCCGTCTCGCCGAGGTATCGTGCCTTGGGGCCGAATCCGACCAGAGATCTGTTTGACGGAGTGGTCAGCTTCTGTGCGTAGGACAGATGGAGTGGCAGCGAGGCCTGCAGCTGAGGTGGGGGCTACTTACGGTGTCGCCCGGTTGGAGACTTCATTTGCGATCTGTCAGGGTATCGACGGTCAGTATACATGTCCTAAAGGCACATGGACTTTGATCTCTTGTGTGATATGGGAGTCGTGATCAGGGAGAAGAGGTAAGGCGAGGTCGAGGAAGGCTTCGAGCGGCGGAGGGTAGACGTACAACATCGACACCACGATTCCTGGCGACGGCGATGACCGTGTTGACGGTTCCGAGATCAACACCTATAGTCGAGCAAACACGTAAGCATCCGGGCCATCGAGACGATCAGCACCAGAGCTGGAGGGGCCTGGGTGCGGCGACTTACCGACAACACTCATTCTGGCGGTTTATGTGTGGTTGGCGGGGTACGAGGAGGATTATGGGCAAACTGGACCGGAACTGATGTGAATAACAATCTTTCTCTGCTTGTTAATTTGCAACAGAATCAGGGTGTCCTCTCACAGGTAAAGGGAAAAGCACGGTGATCGAAATCCCGTTGTTGTGCTGGGTAGTCAGATCTGAGTTGTAGTTGTTGATGGGGGAGGAAAAAGGATATGCGCAGTATTGCAGCTGGGAGTGGGTGTGGGTAGAGAAGAGTAGTCTGTCGTTGGATATGGCGGCTGCAGCAGTCAGAAGGGAACGCCAGCCGTCAGCGGGAAAGAAAAAAAACTGCTTGGGTTTGCCGCGCTCTGCCCTGCCCAGGCCAGGCCCAGCTCTGGTTGCGAAGCTGGCAGACCCTGGGAGCTAAGCCTCGAGGTTTCAATACGCCCACGCCACGGGGGTGATGTCAGAGCGGGAAGGAGCCACTGGGCGCCAGAAGTTTCTCGAACCGACCGCAAAACGCTTGCATTGTCGCACACTTGCGCAATTCCCACTGGTCTGCATGTCCTCACGCTGGGAGCCCAACCAGCCAACCGACGCTTGACTGACTTGCCATCCCATCCCGACCACCGCTCTAGGCAAGTCCCGACAGCATTGGCAGGCAGATGCACGAAACAGGACAGCCTTGTTTTCCAGTTTTCCCATTGTTGCAGACGCAAACATCCCTTCCTAGGTCTTCTTCTTCTTCCTCAGCCAACCCTTGCCCCACGGTGGTATTCCGACATGGGAAGTGGATCAAGTCCCATATCCACCATTTTCCAAAATGCCATCGCCCGCCATCGTCACCCTTCCGGCTGCCTGGCCCCTACCTACCCTACTCATGTGCCGTGCGCCTAACAAAATCAATTCCCCCACACCCCAGCGAAAGTCGTTATCAGTATCGTCACCCCGCCATGCCGCCCTTCTATCGCAGAATCTTTCCAGGATTGCCCCACCACCCAATGACTTCACAGCTCCAGTTCCAGGCCAAGGCCAGCCTCGGAGAAGGACACCCGGTGGCCCTCCATCGCTGGCGCAGCACGGCCATCAGCGGAACAGTTGGCAACACCTAATTGCCCCAGATTTAATTCGACCAGGAACCGACGTGTTTCTTTGCCTTCCAGGTTATTGCGCCTGGTATTACTAACAGCAAGGGTTCGCAATTGCTTGGCCTGTCCCGTCTTGGGACTCGTTGACTAACAGACTGGCGGGAATAAGGGAGCCAAGACCTGTTTTTACGTTAACATATGCTTATCCATTTGCTTGCTTGGGCAACTCGGATGTATGAAGGCATCGCGGTGCATATCCTCATCCCGTCCCGACAAGTGAACTGCAGGAAGGGCTTGTTGCTTCCATCCTCGCCGCTGTATGAAGACATCGCAAACGCCTTTGGAATGAGACGGGCTAAGCACTGCTTGCAGCATAGATGTCCCCGACGAAAGACCAGAATTTTAAGTCCACCGCGTGAACTACCGGCAGTCACAAGCACGGCACGACCTGTTACACGGATGTATATGGATGATGATCGAAACCGCTCACTTCCGTGCTCGCCCACCAGGACTTGCTCCGACGACTCGAGCCAAATGTTAATAGGCAACCGGACCATTGACTCCTAACTCAATATCAAGTAGCCCCCATGCGAGAATGATTTGCACCGTCAACAAAATAGTGGGACACAGCTTGGGAAGTGCCCAACCCATTAGATGAGCGACATATACAGCTGCACCCGTCTTACCGTGGTGCAAATCCGTTGCCGGCTGGGAATTATTCGAACTAGGAAAACTTACAAGCGGCATAGCTTCCTGCACACATCACATCGTATCTGTAAGGCAGTTCAAACCGGGCATGGAAAATTCCCATCCAACAAATGGAATAAGTGACGGCCAGGCCTGCAGGAAACGTTCTGGACGGAAAGCTTGATTGTCATCGTATGAAGACCTGTCATAATCAGTCATTGGATTGAATATACCAACTGAACACATAGCCGTAACGTCACATATTCAGTGTGTATTCACAGGACGATGTCCTTTATATGAGATCCCCCGTGTCACCGTGGACCCCAACACAAGCGATTTAACCCTCTTAGACGATACCACCCGGGCCAGAAATCAACACAGACACAGGAAGTCAGCCTCTTCTTGAAGACACCTCCTGCAGAACTCACAAGAAAAATGAGTATATTCATGCAATGAAAACAACTGTATGCTAGCAACCAACCCCTCAACACAACGACCTCTAATGACCTCCCCAAGGACAACCCTCCGGCCCCTCAAACCTCAATCCCCCCCCCCTCTCTCTGTCATGCCATGTCATGTTATTTATGCCTGCCTGCCCACCAGCCTCATATAATAGGCACAAGGAAATACTCCAAGATCTCATACGCAAGTCGCATATACTTCCCCACCGTCTCCTTGTCCACCTCAGCCTCACCATCACCATCCTCCTCACCACCCCGTTCCCTAAACCCCTCCGTCCACCTCCCCCCATCAACCCCATCAAGATACTCCATAAAATAACCAGCCCACTCCCGCCGGGACCAGACAAGCCTCTCCAGAACCCCCCGCCCGTCCAGGATCCGCCGCATGAGGTCCCCATCAACCTGCCGCTCGAGCGTGTCACTCCCGCTCGACCCGGACCCGGCCCCGTACCCAGAGGCAGACCCCGTCAGCGGCCGCGGGTCAAACGCCTCCTCGTCCTCAACAGACCCAAACTGCATGTACGTGAACGGGTACAGCTCGGGCGACGTCTCGGAGATGTTCTGCAGGAACCGCAGGAACCGCCACGCCCCGAGGTCCAGCAGCGTGAAGTGCTGCAGGGACCCGTCGATGCCCATCCCCAGGATCTCGGCGTCGTTGGCCGACGCCGCCAGGAGCCCGAATTTCTTGCTGCCATTCTTACCTCGGGCCTCCCGCGACCACGACGGCAGCGTCCGGCCCAGCCGCAGCCGGCGCACCGTCGACGGCAGGTCCGTCTCGAAGAGCACCTCGCAGTCCTGGTCCGGCGTGTCCCACGGTATCCAGAGCCCGTTGAGGCCGCACTCCTGGTCGGTTATCAGCACGATCGACGGTGGCGGCTCGGTTGATTCCGCCGTGTGTAGCGGTGGGGGCCAGGCCCCGGCCACCTCGAGCATGTCTAGGCCGTGTGGGGTGTAGGGGTCGACATGGCGAACTTCGAAGACATCGTCGTCGTTTGGGTTTTCTTCAAGCACCCATAGGGAATCGCGCCTCGTCAGTGCGAGGGTACATGGTAAATGCGGGAGGACGCTCAACTTCCATGCCTCCGAGCCCAGCTTCGTCGTTGAGATGTGCTTGAGCCTCTTCTCTTGATCGTCCAATTTGTAGTAGACGAGTTCCGAGTGGAACGTGGCTTGTACCTTGTTGCCTGCCGTGGCTACAGAATGAACGGGCTCCCTTGGCCCTTTTATCGAGTGCTTAGTGAAGCAGGAAATCCTACCACGGCGGTCCCCAACTGGTCGCTCAGTTTTTGGGGACACGATCAATACTCTACCACCATGATTTGGACCGCCGTGTGTTGCCACAACAATGTAGTAGAAGCTATTGTTCTTTGACTGGATGTGCCACTCGTCTAGGCAGAGGATCCGGTCTCCTACCTGACCCAGCCCCTTCATGTACGCAGTTTGCTCTCTGCTATTCCCGTCTAAATAAATCGAGAGGTCTTCACCGGTGTCAGGGTCGATAAATATCAGCGTGGGTCTGTCATCAAGTGTTCTTGCGCCGACGACCAAACACTTGAGGATGTGCGAATAGAGGAGTTTCTGGGGCGTCATGCCCAGGGGTATCTGTCGCTGGACAGGTCCAACTTCTGGTTGTAATTCAGCAAGCAAGACGTGATCAGTGGCGAGCAGTAGAAGTGGCTTGTTGGCAGAGTTTCCAGAAAAGCTCTCCTGCAATACCATGACAGAGGTAATGCTCGGAGCGAGCTTGCTGCTGTCGTTCGCATCCACAGTCCAGATACTCTGTTTCTTGGCAAACCCTCTTGTACCTCCTTGGTAGTCGTCAATGAGCGTGAAGCTTGTGTCACAGCAGACAAATGCCGACCCATCAGATGCCTCGTAGACATAGGCTGGTACTGAGCCCACCTTCTCCAGAGATGCTGATGCAATCTCACAGCCACTGTCGAGGCCCAGCGTCACCAGTAACCCGTCCCGGCTCCCAGCGATCATAACACTGTTTTCTGGATCATCAATTACTGGCACGATGCTTGTGAAAGGTTCGATGTTGGTAAGCATGCTCCTTGTGATATCATCTGGAGATAGACTTTCGGCAACTGTACAGTCGTGTCAGCCGGGACCGGTTTGAATTTTCAAGACAACAGCAATAAAATCTTGTACTTACGAGATTGCATAGAAATTGTCTTCACGTGCGCCTTGTCCTGGATGCTGTACAGGTCCAGGTAGACGGCATTATTTCGCCACAAACAGGCAGCGGCATGTGCCTTTCCTCCAATATTACAGAGCCCGAGGGATGTTACTTCGCCCTCGAACGTCTCCCTGTGAAGGTGGTGGGCCTCAAGGTTGGGACCGTCGATCAGTATGGTATGCAGTTCAAAGATGTTGTCCACGTGCGACGTGACGCCAAGCATATTTCCCTGGATAGTGGCGTCTGTGACAACCGCGCCGTGCAGGCCAATGGAGACGAACGGAACTTGTTTGCTAAGCAACTATTAATAATCGTCCTTGTGATCACACCTAGCGATAAACAGATGCATGGCTTACCTCGAGGATGAGTTGATGAGAACTATGCCGTCCTCTGTGACCTGGACAATGAGCTCCTCGGAGACCAGCCTGGCTGTGAGTGTCGGCGAGGATACGTCGTACAGCGTTTCCTCTGGTTCTACGTCATAGGTAGTAGAGAAATCCCTGTCAAATCGCAAGAGGGCAGACCTGCCAGGAAGCGACAAGAGCAAATGATGGCCGTACTCCGGCTCGGAAACATTGGCTGGGAGCATGAAGCAACGTTTGACAACCGTGCCGAGATCGAAATCTATGCCAATGTTTGCTCGCAGACCATGTCGATACTCCACTATCGAACCATTCCGCCCTCTTCCTGCGGCGGCAAATATTCTGTCGGGCTTGGAAAATCCAGCCGAAAGAGCATCAAGATCCTTCTGTGGGCTTGTCCCACTCTTCGCCGTGGCCCCTGTATGGTCATCCCAGCGACGAGACTCGTTTGTCGTGACGAAATCGACAGTCGGTGACCAGTTTGGGATCTGGCTGAGGCGAACAACCTGTTCCCTCGGGGGAGCCTGCACTGTGTCAGCAACTTACTCGTGCAGACATATAGCTAGGTGAACTTGCCTTCCATACGCCCCCTAGCCCCGAGTCTCCTCCAAACACCAGTATGTCGTCGTTATGGTGTGAAAGGCTTGTAAACGCAGTCGAAACGTTGCAAAATGTCCCGTGATTAAAGTGAGCCCCAAGTATATTTTCAGAGTCACACTCCAGGAACAATACAAGCCCATCCTCCCTCGCAACATAAATGTGATCGTTGTTCGGGTGGAATCTCGAGAGTCGAGGAGGCCTGGACCAAGCTGTCCACAGTGGCGGTTGAGACCCGTCATGATGCTCTGAAGGCGCAAATTCCCTGACATCGCAAGGCTCGAAAGTAGGGGACCCATACATGATGTCTCTGCACTGAGCAATCTCCCCCTCCGACACAGCCAAGAACGCGGTGCATATAGTCAGTGGGATGATGAGGAGCGGCATCTCGTGGTTTCTAGGCAACAGGTGGCCCATCTTCTCGGCGGACAGAGCCTCTCCGACATCATCTCCTAGTTCCCAATCATAAGTGATCATCCGGGGAACGCCTCTGTTGACCACTATGAGCAGCAGGATGATGTGGTGGGGATCTTGCGGCCTCGGATACAGGAATTCCATGGTTTGTATTGTGCCATTGACAGCTCGTGGACGAGACGATTTGACCGGCTTCAAGGGGTGGCCGTGGACGAAAGAATTGTTGAGACTGCTCATCGATTCAAGCTCGTGGACGACGAAGATGTCCCTAGAACACGCCTGTGCCACGTATCTCGAGCTCGGGTCGACTGCCAGGTGGAAACCGGGGCGAACAAGGCGGGTAGCGTCGATTTCGTGTTGCAATGCAGCAAACTCGAAAGATCCATCTCTTGCAGGGCGCAGGAATAAGAAGATGCAGTCGCCTGTCTCCAAGACAATCAGGAGCAACTGTGGGGGTAATTGCGGCGGATTCGGGGACGACATTGGGGTGGAAAGATCCGACATGCCCACGTCGAGATCATCGTCCGGTTGCCTTGGATGCGATCGGCTGGCTTGGAACCTGCTGGCGTCGATGTCATCCCGATTAAAAGTGCCAATGACCTTGGCATTGCGGATTCGAGACCCGAAGTCCTTTTTCTTGGCGATGCTGTGAAGCTGTAGATCATCCTGGAGCTCAGAGATTTGCACGTAGTGATCCTTTGAAGCGCGGAGTGATTAGCTCGTCATTCAGAAGAAGCCCGCCGGTGACCTCGTCAATGTCACCGCTGCTACCTTGGTGTCGTGGAGAGCCGTGGAACGTGGGGCGCGAGGGGGAGGGAGAACAGAGGCGGGTACTCACGCCAACTATTGCGATATCATTGTGCTGAGGGGAACGCAGTCGCACGGGGAGGATCCAATGGGCAACTGGACTCTCGACCAGAGTCCTGGTCATAATGCCACATTGGGGTGGCTGTTGTTTTTGCTTGGCCGGCTTGGTGGTGGGCTTGTTGAGGACGTCGTGGACGTTCATGTCCCTCATAACCCACTGGCCATTTTCATGGACTTGGGTCTGGAAGGTGGAAGCCATGCTGGAGCGTGTGTTGCGTGGTGGAGGGGAACAACCAGTGCTGTATTACCAACGGCGAAGGAAGGTCGCAGGTGGTCTAGATATGAGAGGTCCAACGGGCCCGTGTGCCATTTCCAGAGAGACCTCGAGGTTTGAGCTATACAGCCCGTGACGTCTGTAGGACCGAGCGAGGCCACATGGACAGTCGAGGGTGATTAAGGGCGAGGCGACCTCCTCGGTGACCAGAGCAGGGTACTTTGCCCAACTGCTCTCGGCGTGCAGCTGATGAAAACACAGCAGGCTTGTCCTCGGGCCGCCCTTGACGCAGACACACAGGCAACCCGCACGCGACTGGCGAAATCAACCTTATGTTGGCCTTGTGTTCTCAGGGCAAAGTAACAACGGCGTTACGAAGAGCCATAAATATCAAAGCGGCACTGGGTCTTAAGGATGCTGAGAAACGTCACCAGCCTGCTCTGTGGCGCGGTGGGTAGGCTCGCAGACTGCTGCAGGGTGAATGTGCGGCTGGAAGCAGGTTCGCGGACGGCAAGGGCAGCTGACCGAAGTCGATGACCCCATGTGTTCCGGACCTGATCTTGTTGGAACTCGAACCTGGACTTGGATCTTGGGGATCTGACGAAGAAGCTTGTGCACCGTGAACGGGGGCAAGCCAGGATGTGCCACGGAGGTGTGGACTCAAATGGGTTGTGAGCGGTGTTGCTGCATATTCAAGGTCTTGTATCCAATGTACATCGGCAATGCTTGCTTGCGTGCGTGATGTGCGCGTGGGTCTCTCTATCCAGAATCCACGCAGGCCCCGTCCAGCCGTTTCCTTCTGTGCCCTTGACGTTCTGGCAGATAAGCGACCGAGTCTTTGGGCTTGGCTCCCTCTTCCAGCCTGGTCTCGCTTTCCGCCGGAAAATCCAGATGCACGAATGTCTTCTGGCCGAGAGAGGAGACTGCCTCGTTTTGGCGCGGGTGGCAAGTGGTCGTCGGAGTCGCCTGGAGTGAACGGTGACTGTGGACAGGAACAGGCAGGAATGTAAGTGGGACGGCCCGAGGGTCAGTCCCAGTGAGGCACACACACGGCAGGAAGCATGCTCGCAAGCTCGTACCGTAGCTAGCAGCCTGCAGCCTGCAGCTTCCCCCTCAATCAGTTGATGCGACCCATCTGCGCCCCACTATAAATGGACTCGGCTTCTACCTCCATTGACGGGCACTACATTGCTGGGCACCTTGTACTCTCGAGGTATTCAAGAACGTCGCGACAACACCACACACACACACAGTTGGTTGCAGTTGCATTTTGTCTTCTGAAATACGATTTGATCTCGCCTCTCGCGTCTAATGGCCTACATCCAAAGGTTTTCCACTGCTGCCACTCGCTTGGCGTCCTCTGTCATGCATAGAGCAACCTTGAAGTTCACCACCCAGGAACAGGCCGCGCCTCGCCGCGGTGACCGGCGCCGTTGCCTTCGTGAAACTCGGTCCCCAGTCAGCAGAGGCAAAAGGCAACCCGCTAACCCACTACCCAGGTGCCTACATCTCACTCATGTCCTCGGGAGCCAGCGGGTCCTCCTGCAGCACGGAGCTGGCCGGACTCGGCTATGATCGAAAGGGAAAGTGATGCATGAAGAGGCGCCTGTCGTGGCCCAAGTAGGCCATCTACTGCTGATGTGCATGCCCGTTCACGTTCCTGACATCGGATGCCTCCCTGGATCTTGAACACGCGTCCAGGGGATGTGGCCGCTAGAATAAGTCAAGACAATGCAAGTAAGCAAGGCGGAGACGATGCCTGGACATTCCACGACAATGCCTGGCCGTCGATGAAGCCGAACCAGAGACCCTCGTTGATGCGCCTTGTCGGATCTTTGGGCTCGGCTTGCTTTCCCGTGTGGATCCATTGGGCCTGGATGACAAGCTTCTAGTTTTGATTTTTTCTCCAGACTTGCTTCTTCCAACTCTCTGACGGCTCGCTGTCCCATGCTTCCATATCCAGTCGTTCCTCCGAGAAAACCTTGGGGGGCGGATGAATATGTCCCTGGTCAAGGGGGAGTGTCCATGAGTGGTCGACCGGTGCGTGGACCGACATCATACCGCCAGCTACATTCCAAGTATTTCTCCAAGACGACTGACTAGTCTGAGTCGACTAGGACTACGCCCATGCCTGTCGCACAAGGCTGAGCCAGTAGACTAGACCGGCAGCTCATCGGTCCTCACACCGGGGTGACATCGACACAGACCTGACTGATCACTTTTTCCCCAGGATTTCCCACCGATCGGGCCCGCCCCCATGTCACCTCCAAGCCCTCTGTCCATGCTCCCGGGCCAGGGCCTGGGGCGTGCTGGAGGTTTAGCTTTTGTGTCTGGCCAGATGGGGCAGGTCTCGGCAGACACAACCGACAGGCAGTGACCGTTGTGCTAATGCCATGCTGCCGGGATGGAGGCAGACCCTGGTTGTCGTGATCCAACTTTGTCGTGGGGGTCGGTGGCCAGAAGCCCCGTGTTGATCCTCATTGTCAATCTGCTCGACTGAAAGGCGGCACAATACGAGACCAAGTAGGAATCAGGCAAGCAAACATACGATTGAGTGTGTGACAAGCCCAGTGAATTCCAAGAATATTCTGGCTGTGACCAGTCAATTCCGTTGGTTGGAGTTTTATGCATGAATTATAGTTGACCTGGGCCACCTCGTCCTTGTCACCGACTTCGAGTTTCCGTGGTGGAGGTCGCAATGGCTGGCTGAGTGACCCGGTCGGCGGTTCGGTTGATCGGCTTAGCGGGTCGGCCTACCCGCTGACAGGGCAGGAGACCCCTAGCAGCTCCTCATGGAAAGCCCTTGCTTCAGGGGCCACCAGCCGACCGTGGGGCAACGTCATATCGCGCCCAGGCTGGAAAGCTCCACCGAATCTCTTTGAGATGAGAGGAGAGCTTCACACTGATCGCATTCAGCCCACGCGATACAACGCCTCCAGCACCCTACCCCTGTCGTCATTATATCTGGCATGTGAATACGAGTCTTCACTAGCCAACTCGAGTGACACACGCAGGTACTTGGGCTTGTCTCTGTCGCTATCGGTCAGGAATCTCATCTTTTACGACGCGTCGACGCGCGATCCGGACGGCTTCAATAGCCTACCGAGGCTTATAACGGTTGCTATCCACTACCACGAGACCCCTGCAACTCACATATCTGCCTCTGTACCTCGTCCAACGAGCTTGTGAGCGCTGGTGTCCATTCTACGGGAGGTCCTCCTCTCCCGGGCGAGGAGTCACTGGCCTGTCCGGCCCAACGTGGCCTTTTCGTTCTGCGGAAGCGCTTCAAAGAAGCTGAGACATTGCGACTGGCAGGTGCCTTTGAGACAAAATGACCGACGAGGATGAGCATCTGGCATACGGCAACGATGCCATAGCAGACGAGAAGAGCAATCATGACGTTTCCCGGCCGCCCCCGTCACAACCCGAGCTGACGGACAGCACTGCCCAGCTGGAGGAAGCCAAGGCACAACAGATCATCGATGCCTGTAGACGGAGAGATCTTGAGGGCCTGCAGGCTCTTGCCGAATCCCCGGGTGGATTCATGAGAGACGAGCTAAGGCAACAGGCGTGTGAGTTGTGCGATGATCTCTCAAATTCAAATTACTTCTCTCTGAGAACCATCCTCAGCCGAGCCAAATAACCGACGACTCGTATGCTGATATCAACACAGGGCCTATCCTGCTGGGGCTACCGGTGCGGTTCCCGAGTGATGATGGCGAAAAGGCTTCTGGCACCAGCCACGAACAAGTGCGCCTGACGGCCTCAGAGTATGTCGACGACTCATGGAAACATCTCCAGCCTCACAAGGAAGAAGAGCAAGTCAAACTGGATGTGGCCAGAGCCTTTGTATACTACCCTAAATGTAAGACCTCGGTGTTTTTCATGCCTCAACTGTCCACCCCATTTGTATGTCAACCAGCCATCAGACAATCCTAACCTCACAACAGACGAATCCGACCAAGAACTCGCCCACCAGAAACAAGAACTCTCAGACCTGATCCTCTCCGTCCTCCGGCGCCACCCCTACCTATGCTACTTCCAAGGCTACCACGACATATGCCAGGTCTTCCTCCTCGTGCTCCCCCAGCCACTCCGCAGCCCAGCCGTGGCGCGCCTCTCAGCCCTGCGCATCCGCGACTTCATGCTCCCGACCCTCTCAGCCGCCATATCCCAGCTCCGCCTGATCCCAGAGATCCTGCGCGCCGCGGACCCGGACCTAGCCTCCCACCTGCCCCTGCACTCAGACCCCTTCTTCGCCCTCTCGGGCACAATCACAATGTACGCGCACGACGTGCAGTCCCTAAACGAGATCACGCGCCTCTTCGACGTCCTCCTCGCCGCCGAGCCCGTGTTTTCCGTGTACGTCTTCGCGCAGATCGTCATCAGCCGGCGCGACGAGCTCTTCGACGTCCCCGCGGGCGAGCCGGAGTTCCTCCACAGCGTGTTGTCGAAGCTGCCCCAGCCCCTGGGCGCCGACGCCCTCGTCGCCGACGCCCGCGCCCTGCTGGCCGCGCACCCGCCCGAGACGCTCCCCTCGTGGAGGCGGCGCGTCTCTCCCCACAGCGTGCTCAAGACGGCGCGGTCCCTGCGCGACTGCGCCGGCCAGAGCCTGGCTGTCGGCGAGTACTTCTTCGGGCTGCAGATGGTCGACCTCCGCCGCGAGGAAAGGCGCGAGAGGATGCTCAAGATGCTCTGGCGGTATCGGAGGCCTGCGCGGGCCGTCGGCGTCGCGGTCGCGTTTGGCGTGCTCGCGTATTGGATACGCAGGTCCGCGGTGTCTGGTGGAGTGGCTGCTGGGCCGGTGAGGTATATGACCGCGCTGGTGTCGGCATGGTGGCAGGGGTTTTAGATTGGCATGGTCTAAGGTTGGCTTCGGGGCTTTCATGTGCTGGGAAGATGGGATTGTATATTAGTTGCATTTCGGAGGGGTCTAAAACTGGCACAGCATAGTCGGGGAGGCCCGAATTCTCGACAGCCTGCATCTACCTGGGCATAGAGGATGGGTGTTTTGGGACAACGAGACCTGCTCCTGGCCTTGACTGCTGGGCTTCTACAACAGTCCAGTAATCTCAAATTCCACTTTTCCTAGATAGAAAAATGTACCCCTAGAGAAAAATGAGTGTGAGATTGCACCTTTCTTACATGTGACATATGTTCTCACACGATCTAGCTGAGCTTCACATGCGCAAAAGCAATTGCTCGTAGAAGCCAGACGAGAATGTACATAGGAGACTAAGATCAATCTGTGTAAACTTACTATAGATATCCCGATTTTCCCGTCTATGTGTAGATCACATTGTCGATCGTCCTGGCTTTATTAATAATGGCCGCCCAAATATCACCAGACGAATGCCATATACTTTTGCCTTCCGATGTCTTCCAGATGAAACTCGGGCATCCGTATGCTCTAGCAATACTTCCAATCAGGTCGCACCGTCGACGTCGAGCCCTCTCCAGACTCAGCTTGACCGGGCTCCGCAATGACGACGCCCACTCGCCTCCCATGGTCCAGCTCCTTGACGGATACCCGTGCTTGCCATGTCCTCGAGACCTTCACGCCAGCCCCCGTGTTGTCCAGAGCAGTGGCGGGTGGTGGAGACTGCAGTCCTAAAACAAAGAATTCTCCGAGGCTCTTCCAGGATCTGCTGCTCCAGCCTGTGCCAAAGGTCATGATGCAAACGTGGATGAGAATCGTAGCCGTATATAAAGAAACTACCACGAATGCTAGCGTGATCGTGATGCCGCTGAAGTTATAGCCGTAGTGTTTTTGGGTAATTGTAAAGTCCAATGGTGTTGAGTTCTTCTTGATCTGAGCCGGTGTCAAGGTCGAATTCGTCCAGTTTCCACTGAAGCCAAGGTACCGGTAGATGTTTGTTAACGAGCTACTAGAGCATGTCCATGGACTAAGAGCGAGAGCATTATAAAGTTCGTATGGCATCTCTTCCGTCGAGCCCAGAGCATAAATTTCAACATTATATGGCATCTTTGAAAGGCCCTCGGCAATTCCAGCACCTAGCCCGGCTGCAAAACAATTTAAAGATGGATGGTTCCTAGTTGAATTCACGGTATCGTCCGCAAGGGCTGATGAGCCTGAGCAAACTCGTCGAAGCTCATCGAAGAAACTGTATTGACCTGTGCTTTCACTGCCCGTTCCACGATCCAGGACTTCTAGCCATTCTACTTCTAAGTGAATGATCTCGGTGGTGTTGGCTTGGTCGAACCAAGCGGTCTCGTCACGGAATCGGCAACCATCACACCGCAAAGAGCCACTTTCCGCAGCCTGCCAGTCCCAGGTAAGGCTGCTGCCCGTAGGTCCATCAGGATAGTGGAATGAAGATGCAGACAAGGTGGATTCTATCCAATATGCTTGGACCAAACATAAAGTTGTATGTGATTGGGAAGCAAAGACGAGCGCCGCCGAAAGTATGTAACTTGGCGTAATGTTTAGGTCCAAGATGTCAATAAAGCCCATGTCTTTGTCACCCAAGACTGTAGATAGCAGCTTGGTATCCAGAGTGACAATGTATGGTTTTGTGTCGTTCTGTTGAGCAAAGTCTGCAAAGACAAATGTCAGGGAATTCGAGACCGTGCTACCGGCTCCCGGCTCCGAGCAATAAGACGAGACATATGGCTGTTTCCAGTGCGATGAGACGTCTCCGGCATTCGAAATGAACTGCGCAGCCCATTCCCCTCCCCCAATGAAGCTGTTCCTAGCCTGATATGTGGAGCCGGCATCCTCCAAAACGGTTGTCCAAGAGCGCAGGTAGTGATTGATCATGGACTGCGTCAATAAAAGTATAGCGTCAGTAGATGTCGTTACATCCACAATAAACTCAACATCTCGCTCGGCCAGCGAACGATGAAATGCATATGTTTCAAAGGTTATAGAACGAGTTGGAAGATTCTGAAAGTGTGATTGGGCCGTGATATTGAACTCGAAGACAGCATCCGTCCATTCTGGTGGTGACAGGCGATTGTAAAAATCGTCCCCTGTTTCGAAAAGGAGAAGACCCTGGAGAATGTCCGTCAAGCCTATTCGGGCACAGACATTGGTCTGAGGGAGCGAAAGATTGCCGTGATCACAGGCTTCGGGAATGAGACTAGCCGGGATTGCTTTCGGAAAAACTTCCGACAAGTCTGCACCAATATAAGCCTGATATATAGGAAGACGATCTTGCAGACTGTAGAAAGGTGCCTTGGTGATCGTTTGTGCGATATCCCACTCTCCAAGTCTGGGTATCATAATGATAGCGGAGGCAGGTCCCAGGACTGCTGCGAGGGCGAAGAGGAAAACATGGATAACGATGGTGATAATTTCGGCAAAACGAAACCCTCCTAGGATCCGTATGGAGGCTAAGAATTCACGACTCCAGAGATACGTAATATCAAGCAGGCGGAATGGTGAGGTGATTATACCTAGTGGCAATCCGCGGTGGCCTGTGATAAGAAGCCGGTGTCGAATATGGTGGAGCAGGACGCTAACCAGAGATGCGACCATGAGGGTCTCGTGGAATTTGGCGGCAAATTGTAAGGCGTTAAGAACGTTGGTCGTTGGCCAAGGCGGTGTCCACGAGACTCGCCGCACATAGAGGCTGAGAAGGGTCAGGTTGATTGCGACTGGCAGAAAGTGGACCATTATGACCTCTCTGAGTACCTGACGTCTTTTGTGGCTGAATACAGTCTTTGGTTTCTCCGATTTGGCCTTGTTCCTGTATCGATCGTAAGCATCAAGTTGATCATGTTTGGCTGCATGCAGTAGTTTTACCTCTTGAAAACTCGTCTCCAAAGACTTGTAAACTGGCGACTTGTGCTTCTGGGAACCTCTGTTGTCTTTTGACCCTCATCACTTCTCTCACCACTTGTTGAGCATCTATGGCTTTCATCACGCGCATCTTCGGCTGGTGCCTCGACGGTGACTCCGCCCGAGCCCAAGTCCTCATCTCGTCGTGTATGAACTGCCGCAATATTAGGAGACTGATCGCCTTGAAAGTACAAATCGTCTTCAATAAGGGCTTGTAACGACCGCTGATGCCCTAGCTCTGGGAGGTTGAGCAACAGGGGAGTCCCACTATTTTCACTTTGTTGAGGCTGTTCACTGTTCCGCGATGCAGGTTCCATGGTGATTAATACTGGGGTTCTATTTCGAATGACGGTAGAATATCGGCAGTGTATTTGAAAAAGAAAAATCAAGTCGAAGAATCCATCCATCAAATTCCCAGAAGCGTGTCATTTCTTTAGGTAACGGCTCATGTCATGTGCGGTGCTCCAGCCTGACTGTCAGCTGAAGGAGAATCAGGCGAGGTCTGACTTCCAAGGTTCTTCTGAATATGTGTGACATGTCTCAGCTAAATCTGGGATTTTAAAAACATGTCTCTCGTCTACAGGTATGATAGCCCAAAGTACAAAGTGAGTGTAAGTCTCCTTCCAGTAATGTGCCTATCAGCCAGATCAACCCAATATACGGCCCCGAAGGTAAACTGCGTAGCAGGATTGGGAGATGTCTCACTCCCGTCAGTCAGCGTCGTCACACATTCTGGGGGCGAGGCCTTTTTTGACAGGATGGCGTGCTATGTGGGTTTGAATCTCCACCATGCGTCGAGTTTGCAACATTGCGGCTGAGGAACTTGCACGGCTTCTCAATGAATGAAGCTCGTACATCTTCGCCCTACCTGAAGCGTGTTAACTCCATATAGGTGCTTCGCACAAGTCTTCGAGGAGACAAGGGCATACCAAAATATACAACGAGACCATGTTAGCAGGAGCCATGTTGTGTTCATCGAGGAGTTTGGGGTCCATATTTTCAGCAATACTCAAGTTTTGGGGGCCGCCAATGCGAAGATGCTGGTCCACTAACTATTCCAGACTTCCCGTCCCTCGACACTGGACAAGTGCAAGCGACGGCAATGCTGCTCACCGTGTGTATCGTCTCTACAGCCATACAAACACAAACTATTTCCAAGTAGGAATGTCACGTATCCTTAACGGAGTAGAGGCGAGGCAACTACTTCACGTTCCCAAGCCACCGCCAGCAAGCTCTCACTTCCTTTCCCTTCGAACAGGCGAATTACTTAGCTTATGGACCAGACCAGGTCCTCTCTGTAGATTGATAATTTTTATACACTCCTCGACACAAATCACTCGCTCTCAAGATCGCCTACCACCTTTTCTACCCATCACTTCCCCCCCCCCCTTCACAGCCTCCAGGCGCAATCAAATCAAGCAGCCTCCTGAAAAGCAGTCTTGAGCCCCTCAAAATGCGCAACCTGCTCAGCCGCCATCTTCCCCCACCAAGGTCCCCAATAATAGTAAGTATAAGGCTATAATTGTTATACAGAAACCTTTCCCTCTTGCGCCCCTTGACGTCAGCCCCAAAGTGCACCTGGCTGTACCGCGTCAGGAACGCCTCCATCTCGCTCCTCAGCCGGCCCAGCGACGCCGCGACGGGCTCGTCGTCGCCGCTCCCTTGTTGTGACTGTTGCTGTTGTGAGGATTGGTCCCCGCTCCCGCTGAGCGACAGGATCCCGTGCACGAGCTGCCCGAACCGCTGCGTGGCGACGTGCGGCGCCGCCGAGGTCGTGCGCGCCGTGGCCGCGGGTAAGGGTTTCTGCGGGAGGGACGAGGTCAGGGACCGCACGCTCTCGCAGTGCGCGTCCATGACGGCCTGCAGGCGCGGCCAGAGGGCCATCGAGGTGCCGTTGACATACCCGTCCATGGCGGGGACGCGGCGGCGCTGCAGCTCGAAGGCAAAGTGCTGGTTGAGGCGGATGCACAACAGCAGCCCGAGGCCGTCGTACGTCTCTGAGGCCAGAGAGCGCGTCAGGTTCTGGCCCAGCTGGAAGGTCGGGTCGAAGATGTAGTTGAAGTTCTTGCCGACCTTGGCGAGGCTGAGGGACGGGGTGAAGAAGGACGCGAGGAAGGTGTATTCTGCCGTTGCGTTGTCCAGCAGCGCGAGGTTGAAGTTGCGGAAGGGCACCTCGAGGTAGTGCGTCGACTGGTCCTCCTCGGCGAGGTAGCTGCTGAGGGCCGTCTGGTTGGGCGTCTTGAGCAGGTCGATGCGCCGGCCCAGGTTGAAGGCGTCGTGCGGCGGGCCACCTAACCCCCTTGCGCCGCCGCCCAGGACGGTTGCTTTGCGTGATGTGTCCTCGTGGCCCAGGACGTCCGTCTTGTCGATCACGTGGAGCTTGATCTTGTCGAGGGCCTTCTGGTACCGCCCGAACTGGTTGAGGTAGTACCACCGCATCGTGTTCATGTAGGCGAGGGAGATCTCGTCTGCCAGCTGGGAGTGGTGTCTGTGGAGGAAGGCGTAGAGCTCCTTGTACTTTAGGAACTTTTGCTGCTGGATGATTTGGGCGTTCATATGTGGTGACCTGAGAGCTTTTACTTGCGCGACAAAGTAGTCTCGTATCCTCTCAATGGCCTAGTTGTAACAAGTCAGCAGTCGAACCCACCGCGCACCCCTTCATATAATGGCAGCAGTGTCCATCCATACCTTAAGCGTCAGCTTCTCCAACAGCGGCGCCAGGTCCGCCAGCGCCCTGCTCTGCCCCTGCTGCTGCTTCGACTGCTTCGCCAGCGCCTCGGACCTCTTCTCGACCTCGGCCAGCATCTTGACCCACGACTCGTCGACGTGGCCCTCGGCGATCTCGGACACCACCACGGGCGAGACGCTCAGCTCCTCCACCACGGGGCCCAGGCCCTTCTCGACGGCCTTGCGGTTCTCCAGCCGCACGTTGAGCGCCGTCGACCGCGCCTGCAGGTGCTCGATGTCCGCCGACACGGCCGCCAGGTCGTCGCGGAAACTCGTCAGGTTCGTCTCGACCGAGCTCAGGACGTCGTCGCACGCGCGTATCGACTTATGGAGGTCTTCGTACTTGGTCTTGGCCTGCTCGTCTACGGTTTCGCGCCGGGTCTTGTGTCAGCAATCCAGCCAGCGCACAGGTTTCAATTTGGTGGTGGTCGTCACAAGGGGCGGCCTGGGAGGAGTAGATAGGAGCAAACCACATACATTCTTCAACTGTCTGCGATCTATGTACACCTGCGCTGGGGCTCCCGTCGTCGTCGCCTTGGGCCACGAACTCCCGCAGGGAGACCCCGCCGAAGTCGAACTCAGCTTCAAGATCCTCTTGTGTTATCGTTGAGCTAAACAGGTCTTCCAGCTGTGGTACGGGCGACGCGGCGCCGCTCGACTCTGCTCGCTCCGGGGCTACCTCGCTCCCAAGGATCTTGCCCAGCACGGACAGCGACTCGGACCCATCGTCGACGGTGGTGGTCTGCCGTAGTGAGGAGGTGCCCAGCTGGCCGCCATTGGGTCGCCCCGACCCTCTGAGGAGGGAGACGGTCGACCCGGTGTCACTGTTGGAAGATACCAGGGACGTCTCTGAGCCTCTCCCTGACCGTGATTGTGAAGTGATGTAGGGACTGCCACGCTGGCTAGACACTCGTCGCGGCAGGGGGGATATGGGCCTGCTGTTCGGATTGGAGGGCGATTGTAGATTATGTTGTGCACCGATCCGGTCAAGCCACATGGTCGCGATCGTGGGTCAGGAGTCGTGGTCGCGAGGTAAGCTAGGGAGCGGGAGGTGGGATGTGGTTACTTGGTCGCATTCGTGAGATCGCGCCCCGGTGTCACGCTCTCATGCGCACGGGTTCGGTGGAGGTTGCACTTGTGTTCGTCGTCAGGGCAGATCGTGTAGCTGGAGTTTGGATTATTTACAGGGAGGAATTAATGAGTTCGCCAAGGACATCTGGGACAAGGGACTCAAATACCATGTGCTTTGAACCTTGGTGAGCTCGCGCTCGACACCGTAGCAATCCAGGGGTCTGGCTACGTAAACCCTTTATCGATAAGGACTCGAGGCAGCTATCAGCTAGCTGTCCAGCTGTCGTCGCTCCACCGCCATCCCGAAATAGGGGGTCATTTATACGGTCGCCGCATATACACTCCACGTCACATTTGGTATATACCCAATGATGAGACTAGGCCAACAGATGCTCGTGTCAAGCTCGCATCCAGAAGATGACATTTCCACTACAGGGTCTAGGTATCAAGCTCGCCTTCCAAAAATTCCCTTTCGATGCGCACATGCCATCCAGCCGAATAACTTCGGGAGCTTGCTAGCCTGGGAATCGAATTCTAACCAGATCACGGTCAATTGGCTGGCTCACTCCCTTCGCCAGCGCATTATGTCAAAAAACAACCAAGGAGTTTCCACCTTGGTTTCTCCTGTCCTCTCCCTCCCTCGCACCTCTGGGTGAAATATCCCACATGGCGAAGTAAATATGTACAATAGTCAAGGTAGGAGGTCGCTATCATCTCAGTCGGTCGGTGGTTCAATGGCGGGATACGCTCATCGTCGTATGTTCGCATCTTCTCCCGCTCTTTTCGGCCTCTCAAAATCGATTGATGCGTTTAGAAGCTGCTGTGAGGTTTCTCGGTCTCCAGCTCCTCAGTCGGTCGCAAAAATTTCGCTACTGTGCTCAACCATAAATTGCACCGCGAGGTTCTTCGCGTGCATGTCCGTCATCTCCCTCTCGAGACTGTGGTCCCGCATGATTGTGGGCGCGAATACCACGGCCAAGTTCTTGGGCGACATCTGAGAAGACCGTCAGTTTCTGACTACAGCTTGATACTCCCTCGGAATCCTGGAAAGCTTACCAAGTTCTCTCGCTCGCGGCTGGCAACTCTGGCCAGATGGAACATCAGGAACTCCAGGGTGTCGCGGTGCTTCGGTGGAAGCATATTAACCGTCTTCTGAAGGTGAGCGCAGCGCTCAGCAGTGTCGGTGATGCCTGCACGGCGGTCAGCAAAGGCCAATATGCCAAAATCAACGAAGAACTTACCAGCTGACTCCAGAACCCGGTCATAAACATCGAACGTCAAGAGCGGTGTGGGTAGCTTCCTAAAGTACTGCTTGAGAACGCTGGTAACAGATGCGATGTCGATGCTTGGGTCGGAAATATCAAAGTCGTCCACCTTGTCAAAGCCCTCCTGGATCATCTTGACCTGTCCGCTGCCACCTGACTTCCGGTAGATACCCTCGGCGTCCATGCCCCGGAGCTCAACCTCCTCGATACATCGGGTCACCACACTGGGGATTTGGCGACGCTCGTGGTCGGCTCTCTCCACAAGCTCAGAGCCGAACAATATGCTAGGGTCTTCAGCCGCCGCCACGTTGCTGATGTTTGCCGTCGAGACAGACTTTGGCAGGTTAGGATTCTTGTTCTTGCCGAAGAAGCCAAAGCCTCGAGCGTCCTGAGGAGCGCCGCGGTTGGGCTGCCCGTTGGTACCAGGCAGCGTGGTCGATGGCTGTTCATACTGGGTGTTCGTCATGTTGTATGGCAGACCGATGTTGTCCGAGTTCAGACCACCCTGTTGAGGAAGTCTGGGATCGCGCTCGTTCGTCTGGAATGCAGCGACGGCCCGGCCAACTCTGGTAATGTTCTGTGCCACGGACTTACCGCCCTTCTTCCAGTTGAACTTCTTGGCTTGTCCCTTTCTCACCTGAACCACAGTTGGCCCCTCCAGGATAGGCTCATCAACGTCTGTGGCTACCAGCGTTGGTCCGGTCTGGATGCTCGAGGCATCGATGTTGTGGACAGAGGTGCTGGACATGGACTTGTGGTTTGAGTAAATGCCCAGCCCGTTTGAAGGCTTTCCATCAGATCCGACCTGCGACTTGAAGCGCCCTTGAATCTGGTGTGTGAGGTCATTGTTCATATCAGCGAGCTGTGCATTCTTAGATGACAGCTGCTCGAATTCGAGGAGGGCTCGGTCCCGGTCCGCGATCGCCCGCTCCTTGTCTTCGATTAACTGGTTCCGTTCAGTGTGCAGCTGCTGGATTGTCGCAGACATGGTCTGCTTGACCTCTTCAAGCTTCTTAACAAAGTCCTTGATGGCAGACTGCTCGAGCGCATGATAGTCGATAGGCCGCTGGCTGTCCTTGGCTCGCTCAACGTAGCCGGCTAGTACTTCCAACTCACGGAGCATAATCTCAGTCTGCGTATCCAGGACAGAGACGGTCTTCCTCTTCTCGGTCAGCTTCTCGTCGATAGATAACAGGTCCTTCTCCGAATGGAACTTCTTTTCGAGCTCCGCGACTCGCTGTTCGGATGTGCGCAGTTGTCTCTTCAAGAATGCGGGGTCGTCCTGGGACACGGGAATGCTGATGGAGTTCGTCTCGCCAGCTTGATCGGTCTCGATAATGGGGGTCTTGTCCCAGCTGGGCGAAGCGGTTCCTCGGGTCGTTTCGCTCATGCTTCTGCCATGTGCGGTCCTGGTCTGCGGTGAGTTAGACTCTGTGCTTCCGGTACGCCCGTGCCTCACGGCGTTGGAGACTCGGCGTAGTAAAGAGGAGGATCCCTCGTCAGTGCCCAGGATACGTGCCATGTCTTCATCCATGGTGAAATCGCCGCCAGAGCTCCATCTTGGTAGCTTGGGGGACACCTTGGGGGATGTCTGCCCATTCTTTACATTGTTCGACTCCTTCGCAGCGGTCGCTCCCGGGGGCTGGGGAGGAGCCCGCGGTGACATATACGTGTCGCTCAGTTTCTGCTCGACCTGTGGTCGGGTGAGTTCCTCGGGCCTCGTGGACTTGCCGTTTACTACATAATAAATGCGCGTCAGTACACGTTGCCTGGGAATGAGTAGGCTACATACCGCTGCGGTTGGCAGCCGAAATGGGGAGGTCCTTTCGAGGAAGAGTCCTGAGATTGGAAGTGTCTCCGGTCCTAGCGGAATTGGAATTATTTGTTTCGAGGGATGGACGCTTGTCATCATCTTTTGTACGGGTGTCCTGGGCTTCCCTGGATACTCCTGCAGACCTGTCCGAGCCATACCGTGGGGGTGACTCGGACTTGGAACCCAAAGTGTCTCTCCTGACGTTCCGGTCCATCGATTTGGGGGTGCCATTCTCCAGGGAGCTGGTCATTTGTGGAGGGAGCCGGTTGGTGATTAACTTCTTACTTTTGGGGGCATCCTGGAGCTTGAATTCATCCTTGTGTCCGTTCGTTCCTTTCTGGGACCTGTCCTCGCTACCGACGGGGGATGCCTGTGACATGACGCTCCTGTCAGACCTAGACGACTTTGACAGCTTCCTCGCGGGCTCCTTAGGAGTCGAAGCTTCGTAGTCGGACGAGGTCCGCCGCGGCTTTTCCTGGAATGCAATGTGAGGGGTTGAGGCCTGGGAACTGCGAACCTCATTCTTCTTGTCCGCCTGTTTTGCGAAATAATCCTTTTCGTTGCTGGTTTTGCGCTGGTCAAAGGCGTCACCGTTGGACCGCGGAGACGACACCGAGGGCGCGGGGCTGGGGTCTAGGGCCACCGGGATGAAAAAGCTGTCACCGTCTGCACCTTCGATGTTAGCCTGTCCACCGATGATGGAGCTGTTCCTGTTCTTCCGGTAGTTATGCGCGGGCAGGCCAAGCCCGGTCCCGGTCTCCTTGTTGGGTTCAGGATGCCTCTCTGGCGAGCGGGCGGGACGTGAACTACCTCTTGAGGACGAGTCCTTCCTGGGATACGCTGGCCTGGTTGGTCGGGGCGACAGCTCGGTGGGAGTGTCCGAATCTGGGGAAACACGGTCGTCGGAGAACGCGTTCGGTGGTATCGCATTGGGCGGCAGGGCGGGCAGCGACTTTTCGACCATCGGAGAGTCCTTGTCTCGCCCCCCTTTCGCATGAGCAGCAGCCTTTGATTTCTTTCTCCGTCTTGCCATGAGCGACTCGTGACAGCTCATGCAGAAGATGCCCTGTGATGTCCTTGCATATCGCAGATTCTCGATCTTCCTCTTACAGTTTCGACATCGGAAGCAGGTCGCACAGAAGGCCTGGTCGCCAGTGAGAATCGCGAGGTCCTCGATCTTGTTGCTACATGCGCTGCAGCTGTAGGTGCAGTTGTTGCAAATCAGAGAGCCGTCGCCGAGGAGGAGGAGGTTCGCATCGGAGTCGAGGAGGGTGCCGCAGGTGTTGCAGCGGAAGCAATTCAGATGCCATCGGTTTCCAGCTGTCTTCAGGTCAGCTTCAGGCCTTGGAGCCATAGTCAAGCGCGGGGAACGGTGTGCGACGAAGAACGAGGGCGCAGGGAAGGAAGCCGCCACCTCCCCCACAGCCCCCAGGAACAGCAAGAGGACGAGTGATCAAGAATTCTTTCGACCGTTCGTTCGTTCATTCGAGTGTCCATCCATTCGTTCGTCAAACGGGTCGGTGTCGGATCACACAAAGAGGTGAGGTCGCAAGTGGCAAGGGGCAAGCAGCACAGCAGCACACATACCAAGCTCAAAAGCCTTGCCCTCCTCCAAGATCTGGATCACGAATCAAGAAGAGTCAGCCATGTTTCGAGAAGACACATTGAATGCGCCCTTGCCCGAGGATTGGAGTGTGCAGTTTACCTCTCCACAGCCTTTGCAAGGGAAGACATCGTCCTCCATGGGGCTCTCCAGGTAGTCATCCATGGCTGCTGGTTGGTGCTGTGCTGTCTGCTGTGGCCAGATAAAGGAAGTTGTTGTTGATCCGGATCAGGAGCAGCAGCCGTGGCTCAATGGAGGAAGGGGTGGTGAATCAGTAGCATGAGAAGACAGTGGGCAGGATGCTGGCCCAGCTGGGGGCATCTAGGCTGTGTTGACTGTCCTGTCCTGTCCCCTGCGGTGGAGAGGTGGAGAGGGAGAGTTAGGGGAGAGGGTTTGTGGAAGCCGGGCTGGAAGGTGGCAACCCTTGATCGTCAACGGAGGGGCGGTGGTGAGGCCGTCGTGGCTTGGGGTCCGCCTTGGTTCGTTGGACAATTGTAGAGCCCGGGAGAAGAAGAGCACGGCTCTGCTCTGGCTCCCTAATGCGAGAGGCGAGGAGCTAGGCTCGACTGGCGGGATGTGGATGTGGAAGTGGAAGCGTCGAGGCGAAACGAGGCGTGTGGACGTTGAAAGGGCACAGACATATGTCTGTGTGACCAAGGGCCGGTCTGTGAGTGCGAATAGTTCCTCTGTCTGAGCACTCTTGCCTGTCTGTCTGTCTGTCTGTCTCTCGCTCTGCTGGCCCGGGACTGAGATGCAGGTCGAGGGCGAGGGCGAGGGCTAGTTTGGGTCAGGACAGGACAAGACGAGACGTGGTGTGGAGTGAAGCAAGGACAGTGCAGCAAGCGCAGGCCCGCCTGGTTGATTCATTGATTTGATGGGAGAAGTGTGATGTGACGGGACAGGGCGGGAGGATGGGGTGGAATGGAATGGGCAGTGCTGGTGCGGGCGGGCACAATTGGACAGCAGACAGGCGGATAACCTGACAGCCTGACAGCACACCCCAGGGACACACTTGGGCTGTTACAGTACAGCAGTAGTGTGTAGAGTGTACAGAAACCCACCAGTCCAGGAGGCACAGGGGTGGGGATTGGGGGGGTGGGAGACCCTCGGGACTTGGACAGTCTCGGATTAGCCAGGGCCCAGCCAGGGCGGAGTGCAGCGGAGACAGAGGTCCCACTTAGACCCCCCTTCTACTGGGGACAAGGCGGGTTGGACTTTGGGTTGGACTTCGGGAAGCCCACCCCTTTACAATACACCACTACAATGCTACTCCCTGGTATTGTGGATGGAGTACCGAGAGCGGATGGTGAGTTGACAGGTTGAGAGAGAAAGAGCCAGGCTGCCAGGGGAAGGGGGTCAGGACCCAGGGTTCGTCGCCAAGGTCGAGGTCCTTGCAAAATGGACTGTTGTTCCTGGATCTGGTATCGGGTATTTTGTACTAATGTGCACGGTTACAGAATTCACCAGGAATGACATTTTAATATAGTGCAAAACTATCTGTAGGCCAGAGATGAAGCAAAAGCAAGCACACATGTATGTCGTGCATATCAGCTTGTTGCAGCTTGCTTCATCAGCAGCCATTGTGAGTCTGCATGTTCCCTATATACATCTCCATTTGTCTAACACGGTATGAAGCTATTATGTACCGGTCGATGCTTGCAGTCAATCAGTCCATGTCACCCGAGACCACTCACCCGGACGGATGCTAATTACTCCGTATCAGCAAATAAACAATTCCCCTGCCGTGGCCTACCACGCGAACAAAACATCGTGTGGAGCACCATGTCTTCATTATTCCAATCTTGGTCAACCACAAAGAGTGCTGTCGCAACAATCTCGACATGCAGTGATCGGCAGCCAGTCCCCTTAGGGAAATCAACGGATTGTCTAGATTGCGTTCCATAATGTGGTCCTCCCCGCCGGCCTGGCCAGCAAGGGCCGGATGATCAACACCCTTCCTCCTCCTTGGCCCTCAGTCTCTCCCCATAGGTCCCGGGGTGGCCAGCAGGTGGGTGGTCAGAGTCTGGTCCGGCCAGTTGCAGGCCAACCAACATATGGCCACCCTCCTGACAGCAGCCTCCTGCAGACAGCCTGCAGGTCGCTAGATCGGGGACTGCTTCCGCCGAAAATCAAGTGGCGCTCTTGGTTGCGTTGTCATCGCCTGGGTTATTACAATTAGATATCTAGCTTAAACCCAGGCAGCTGAGTTTTGGTATTGTTGTTCTTGTTGCCGTCATCTACGGACAGTCGCGGGCATCGAAACTTGAATCGTCCCATCTGGGCGGCGAGATGATGGCACATCCATTAATAGAGTAACATCACACATATTACGGGTGATTACTTTACCGTGTTTGCGTCTGCCGCATCAGATGCCGGCATTGGATCGGAGACTTTTGGCTCCCAAATCCATTCTAGCCTCGAGGCTAAGCCCATTCGCAATCGTGGCCCACTTCCGGAAGAGATAGACGAGAGCGTTCACGAGATATAAATATATATCAGTATAGACGTGCCGTGCGTTATGGGAATGGTTTATGAAGTCAGTGCTGTGCTTCGAACCCGCACAGACGCCCAAGACATCAGCAATCCAGAGCAAGATGAGCCACTCTGGCAGAAACGAGAATTCCAAGTTGCAGGGTCGGGTTGCACGACGCAAAGTGGCGTCGCTGCTAATCCTCCCAACCAGGCATGGTCGCACTCGAGAGTCGTATCAACACCATTCCACATCAGAGAGAGGCTAACGCGCCCTGCCTGCACCCGGGCGATGATTTCCCCTGGGGAAGAAAAAAACGTGGGACGACCTGCCCCCAGCCGGCTGCTTGTTCTAAGTCCCCCAGGGACGTATCTGGGGGCGATCTGTGCTGCAGCAGCGCAATGTATTGTAGCATCAACGACACATGTCTGTCGGCCTGTCAAGGCAGCCCACGAACCACCCCGTCCACGTGCCCATCTCAAGCCAGACTGCAGTGTAGCATCACGCAGCCTCGCAGGAACACAAGCCACGGGGGGCTGTAGAAATGTGCAAGTACTGAGTACTGAGTAAATGGAATTTCTGGGTGCTGCCACCTTGTCATTTCAGATTCAGGGGCGGCACTGGAGAGTTTTAGTTCTAAACAACTGCCCGTAAAAGAAGCACCCGCGCAATATGGAATAGGCAGAATTGGCTTGCCGGGCCAAACCATCCCCTGAACAAGCCGTCTTGGTAATACGCTACCATACGTCCGTTGCGCTGGACCTGCTGGGCGCTGGTGTCGCCTATCCCCGGTGCAGATCCTCATTATATTAGGGTCTCGTCAAGAGTTCGTCCCAGCACGAACGATGTTGCTTGCCATAGTTTGTTGGTATTCTGCACGACGTCAACCACTTGTGAAGCCTCCATAAGCGCTGTTGATCACGTTCAGAACACGTACTGACTCGGCACCGGCATAAATAATACAGTTCGGCGCCACAGCTTTGACGCCATAGCTTTCGCGATATTTTGTTCCGTGCCTGAAACTATAAATGCCATTACGCATGCAGTCTGCCCGTGTCTGCCAGATATACCGAGATGACACGGGTCACCCGGCCAAAGACAAGGTTCCAAGGTAGCCCGGGTAATACGCACGATTCCTGGACCTTGTTTCCCGGTTATCATCACCGACGGATATCTGATGCTCGTCAATCTACGTAGTGCCGGGTCTGCAGTGCGTAATCAGCCAGCGATGAGATAGGTAGATCCTGCGGCCCGCCAAGGGGTGGTCTGCCGCACAATCTGAGAGTCAAAACTGCAGTGTCACCGCCAGAACCAAAAGCCAATAGGTGCTTGAGAAACCAGGCCAGCAAGCCCAACAAGAGGACCCGCATGGCGGTGGTTTCAAGTTGAGTGATGGAGGAAGGATCGAGGAGGGCAGGGGGGTGGGCTTGATTGGAACAGCCTTACCATCCATTCGCGGTAGGCACGCTGCATTAACTTTCCATCTTGCGATGATGCACAGGAAGGAACAAAAAGAGGTGTTGCAACTGGACGGCAGGATCGAGGATCAGGAGCAGGAGCAGTGGCAGCGGCAGCTGCATTGGCCATCAACCTTCCCGATGCCGCGGCAGCTCCCACATGACCTGCGTCCGTACTGTGCCAGAAACGCCCATCATGATCCCACGGGCCACGGTTTGACGAGGTCTGTTCGCAAAAGAGCTCCATCCAGCGGTTCCTTTGGTCTCCGTCTCTTTTGCCACTCCGGCCCCCCGCCTTCGTCACCCCCCATCGATCTCGGGCAGCCAACGTTGTGCGCAACCAGGATCTTCCTTCCCGAGATATGCTTTGCCAGGCATGCATCCAATCTCCAGAAAAAGATGTGTGACAGTCTGACAGAGGGGTGAGGAGAAAAAGCAGCTGTCATCACAGAAAAGCAACAATGAATAACATTTCGGCCACGTTTCAGACTCGAGGCAACACGCGACCCATCTACCGGCTGGACGGTTCACAACTTCAAGGCCACTGTCCAACCGACATCAATACCGAGCCCAACCTCAGCCTCCGAGGCGAGGCTAAATCCATGCAGCTAGCCATCCGTCGTCAATCCCTCACCTCGATGCATCAGCCTCGCGGCAGATCATCACAACCAAGCTAGTTTTTTATTTACCCGCCCTATATTATAGTACCATCATGTCATCTATATGGCTCAGGTATTATACCCAAGGCTGAGAGCTCCGAAATGATCCAACCCGAGATCTCGTTCTCCCGCACACCCGGGGCTACAGGGCTGGGCGGGCGTGCTGTCCTCTGCCCCTGAGCTGAGCATAAGCTCAAGCACGCCAATGCACGTGGGGAACCTATCTCGAGCCGCCCAGCGGACGCACGACATGCCATCCTAACTTATGCTTCATGCTGTGCCGCGACAAGACACTTAAGACATGCGACACCCCTTCACTTACTCGTCCGCACTGCACACCATGCATCAATCTTCAACGGGTGCCGTCTAATTCCTTGCACCAGGTGATGGGACGGACGAGCGGGGCGGGCGGGCGACGGCCAGAACAGTCTCGGTGTACCACAAATAACCACTGCCAATGTCCCCCGCCCGTATCGTGGAATTCCCAATCAGACGACGGAGGCCGCCTCGGTCCTCGACCATCGGAGAGAAGGGGGAAGAGGAGATAAGCCCAATACGGCTCTCCCCTCTATAGCCCGCGGTTGGACGGCCGGCCCCTCTCCAGGCGGACCAAATCGTTCGACATGCGGCGATCGACTTGTACGCGCGGGCCGCAGCCCTGACGTGCGCGGCCACGTCGAGTCTAAGTGGGGGCCTGGCCCGTCAGGAAGCGAGGCGCGGTGGGATGGTTGTGTCCGTCGCTTGTGCGAAGCGACCAGAAGGGTGCTGACGGGACGTGGGTCCTCAATTAAGGTCCCGGGATTGTCAATTGTAGATGGCAGACGCGCGACACGACACGACACGAGCCCCAAGTGACTGACTGACTGACTTGCTATACTTGGGAAAGCATTGTTTTGCCTTTCTCTTCTCGCCTGTTGCTCTATTCTCGGAGACCCGGACGGACGCCAACTCTTTGGAATTTCATTATCGTTGTGCAGCACGTCATCGTACACGATGCACACATTTCCACATGCATGCGCCGCCCATGTACCCCGTGCAGCATGGCTCATTTTGGGCTCGCAGGCCGAGGGACTCGGAGTGGGTGATTCTCCACACCACCCTTTGATAATACCACGAACGGCCGCCGGCCCGGGTTTTTTTTGTTTTTGAGTGTTTCAACCAGCTTTGAAACGACACTTGCAGGGCCGCGGCAGATGGGGGATGATCACTAAACCATGGGGGGAGGGGGTGGTGGCCGCTTCCGTCAGACCCCCATTTTCTCCACCCGATCACGCTGCTCGCCGAGCAGTTTACTACCACGTAGGGGGGTGGGTTTGACACAAGAACAGAAAGAAACCCACTGTTCCTCAGTCCAGACCCGGCAGACGAGCAAAATCCATCATGGCCAGGCAAAGCCCACACTGAGCGAGCGTCTAATTGCGCAGCGAGCGTCTAAAAGCTTGGCCTTGATCCTTCCTCTCTTTTTGTCTGCGCTGTACTTGATACCCTGTTGTCGATCACTGCCGGCCGTGCATGCATATCTCGCGATCCTTCGCCCGCTTGACGCGACATGGTGGTGCTTCCTTCCGTTGTCGTGCCAAGGCTCGACCAACTGACAGAGTGATGCCGGGCGGATCAGATTAGGCTTCCATAAGCGAATAGCCCCTCTCTTGCTCCGACTAGCATGTAGCAAGTAGAGAGTTTTGAATCCCACGCGTTTAGAGGCGTTGGGGGCTGGAAGTGTGAGTATGTCACTTACATATGTCGTTTCCTGATAGGTAAGTCATTGTTCTGAATAGATGTTCATGCCTCATCTTTCAATTGGATTTGTAGATTAATCATGTATGACTTCGCTTTCAGTGATCGTAATGCCTTGCGTATAAACGAATTGCAATGAACAACTTGATTCCAAGTCTATATCGTCTTGTTGAACGCGCCTCCTGAACACTTGAGAATCGAGAAGGAGGCTCATCTTTGCACTTGGTTGATTTTGTTGGATCAATCGTATTTTGAGTGTGTTATTTCTCGTGACTGGGCCAAGTTGATGTTGAAATGCGGATCCTTTACCCAACAAGCATATTCTGCCAGTACATAGGGACAGCGCATAAATCACAAGGAGAAGGACAGTCGTCGATCATGAGGTCCCAGGGGCCATTATGGTTTATTTCTAACTATTCACTGCCAAATGTTCTCCGATGTGCTCGGCGCAAGTCTACCACCCGTACTGTTTAGTCCTACAATCGCCGCCATTTCTGGCTTAAACCGGCGATGTCCACCTCGAAACTGTTCAGAAGTCTGCAGCACTTGGGGGGGGGGGGAGGCTTTGTACAAGCCTGAAATAAATCGAAATTTTGATGCTGTTTGAGTTCGGAACTTAAAAGGCCCTGCTGTGTCCGTTTAACAGAAACATCAAGTTCAAGACTCGCCGGTAAGGCAGATATTTCTCAATGCTCCAATAGTGTCAGAGTCGCGTCTGGAAAAGGGAGTGCTATCTGTACACAATTGAATCGTCACTTTTCAATTTTCTTATGCCCATGTAATTCGACTTTGGTATCCATATCGTCCCTTCTACCTTCGAGACTTCGCCATAACCCGACGACACGGACCCTTATATCTGCTAGTGATGTGATCTGCCTGGGTGCAAATTCTGATCTCTTGACCGCCACACTCAATATGCTAGCAGCATTCATACTTCGAATTACATAGAAGGTGTCCTTCAATGTTGGAATTGTAATCGATTTCAGGCTCGAGCACAAATTTAGATCAACACAGTTAGCCAGCCTATGTGCTGTGAGCTTCTACCAGCCGGGCGGATGCGGTCTTGTGATGTAGTTCTTGTTTTTTAATGGCGACTTATCAAAACTTCCCAGCGCACTGGAAGGACTGTTACGTGCGGAGCAGTGATTGTTCCTTCCTGCGGCCCCTGCAAACGTGATTGATGCTACCGCCTGTATTGTATGAGTGTTCAGTATTCTTTTCTAGGCGAGATAACGCTTTTGAGCGAAACGTGGGCCAAGGATGGTACACAATGACTGAGTCGAATCTTTTTTATTGCCTGTACTCATCGATTACCAAAAACTATGCTGGACTGAACAGAACCTGTGGCTGCTGGCGGCCGAATACCGCCCAAAGAGAGACTGCCTGTGGAGTCATTTCCAATCCACCCCCGGGGCTATCGGAAATGCTCCTCCAAAATAGATCTCCAATACCGCATACCAAAAAAGAATAACGTCCTGCGTTATTGCTTTACCCTCATATGTGACTCCATGCTACCTTGGGGGATAAAAACCAGAAGGACCAGGCATGAAGGCGCCGCCCGATGAGCTCCCAGGTCCTCCATATCCTCGCCCATATCCTCCTGCCGGGCCTCCAAGTGCTCCTGCCAGGCCTCCATATGCTGCTCCTGGACCTCCATATCCTCCTCCCTGAGCTGTACTGGTAGATCCCCCCTGGCTTGTCTGAGAACGATTGACCTTGTCGGATCTTGTGCCAAACTTGAATCGATCGGCAACGTAGTAAGGGAATCCATCTCCAGTCATCTGGCGATTCTGGTCAGCGCCGGCGGGTCGGTCCGGAAAGAATCCTCTATCGACTTCAGATGATGAGACTACAGTATACCACCGGTCACCTGGGCCCCGCAATTCTTCGTAATACATTGCCAGGGCGGTGAAAATGTCTTGGAACGGGGGAAGTCCCTTATACAAAGTCCAATCACCGGTCGCGGTAAGTTTCGCTATTGTTCGGTCTCCGCGTTTCACGGCGGATCTCTTCACAATGCGGTCCCTAGCCAGCAGGGCGAATAGGACTTGGGTGCTTTGACATGGAACCAGAAGCGTTAGCTGAATTTTCGGAAGAGATATCCCGTTCACTCAGCCTGTAGGGGCAGCAAGTTGGGCTGGGTTCGGAACGATACTTACACATAGTCTCTGCAGCCAACGTGCACATCGACCACATGCTCCCCCGCCCGTGATTGCCGCGTTAGGAAGCCAAAGTTGAGCAACCCTTCTGCTGCAAGCATACGGAGGAAATCGCCAAGTGTCGTGCCACCATGCACAACCTCGAAGCTTGTCTCTATCTCGACGCAATATCTCATATCCCGGGGTGGCCCCGCCCAGTCCCTTAGGCTTAGCCTGATTTTCGAGGGCGTATAAACTTGTCCTGAGATTTGATCTATGGCTGTGAGATTTGTTTCCTGAGTCCCAAACGAGACGCCACGCCATTCGTGATTGTCGCAGTGCTTGAAGTCGAACTTGAGGGAAGCGTGGTTGGTCTTCACATCGCCATTCAGGTTGTTTTCTCCCTCAAAGCAAAGCCAGCCACGTGAAAGCCGAAAGTCTCTCTTATCAAAGTACCTTATCAGTCCACCAATGTCACAATCCGGCGGGAGCGCTCTGAGATCGAGTTTATTGTTGGCTTTGGTCCACTCATAATTAGGGGGTGCTTCTTGAGCTTGTTTGCCTCTGGAGGAGGATCCTTGTTCAGCTTGTTTGCCCTTGGAGGAGGATCCGTGATGAGCTCGTTTGCCCTTGGAGGAGGATCCTCTAGGCATTGCGTATTCGTTCAGTGCTGTACAGCGGATTTACGCTGCTAGCTCGTCGGCTTTTGCTCAAAATTACCGGGACAAGGAAAGTCCAAGGGAGGCTTTGCTGATGTTCGGGAACAAGAATGACTGATTCTCGGTCGTTCCTTTTCGTGGTCTATGCTGAGAGCCTGGGCTCGCCCTTCGGCTCTCGAAGTGTTCTTTGTGGTGTCTTGTTCGTGTCCTTCTTGTGTGGATCAGTTTGTGTCCATGGGTTTGTGTTGATCAGTTGTGTGGTAGATAAGTTCTGAGCAAGTCTCTGGGCTCAAGTGGATGAGATTTATATACTCAAAAGGGAGCCATCAAGTCACAAAAGTTGATGAAGTTGAGCCCATCCTTCCCAACCGCAATGATGACTTGTACGATAAATCTTCGTATGATGGAGGACCTTGATACGCTCACCATTGCCATGACTGGCTGCATGCGAATGCATTTTACACCTTGAATGGCAACCAATGACTTAGCAGATTCAATCCCAAAGTTATAGACCAGTGAAGGCACCCAAGTCACACTACACCAAAGCAATTCAGAAGTGCAGTGTGAGAGGAGTGACAAATGGACCAGCAGTGACAAAATGATACAAGATTAGGTCATTCAAGCTCTCACAGGAGGGGGGAGGTAGGGCCCAAAGCTCATGAAGGCGACAGTGATCTCGGCTCGCGTTCCTGGTATTATCATCCTCCAAACATGTGGCCCCTCTCTCATCGGAGGCGCTGCCGAGGTAGGGTCAGTTAGCCGGACAGTCGGCGAGAACCTCCACGTCGAGGAACACGTCGCTAACGACGGGTATAGGATCTGTCCCGGCCCTCAGATGCAGAGATGGCGCATTATACAGGCACCAGGGCGTCGACCCCACCCTTGCGGCTGGAACGCGGTCAATAGACGACGTCCTGGGTGCCATATACAAGCTGTGAGTTCTTAACTTGATCTCAGCATGTTCAACTACTTCTTGTAGTCAGTGATGAGACAACTACGGCATTAGAGATTCGAAAGATTTTGCTACGCTAGACGTGTCGATTTTAATTATCATTTGCTCACATCAGCCCCAGCCTCATGGGCTTCTTGAAATTGCAACAACATCTTGTCCTGCTCATCGACATGATCTAGTGTCAACCTGCAAGACTAGATAAATCCTCGAGGGTCAATAACCAGCTAACAAAGTAATACACCTGATTGCAGCTTCAAACGCCTATATACTGCGTCTCTAGTATAAATAACAACTTATTGTCAAAGGTCTCACCCAGGTATCATATTTTTTCTACTGTTATCAGCATTATATGCTTTTTAAATGCTGGGTCTTTGAGGGTCTACCACTTTATAAAGGCGCCGTATAAGAACAACCTTGGAAAACCAGTTTAGACAGTGATCTTCGTTTATGGATATCCCGTTGCAGCCTTTGATTATGTGTTACCAGAATCTGTTATTATGTTCGATCAATCGAATTGCATCGCCCTCCATGCATGATTTGTAATCGCGGCTAAGCAGCGCTATGGACGAACCCCTCTTCAAGTCATACTGGCCATGGACTCGAACTTCCATGATGCGTCCTCTATTACCCTCTTGCAAGATTCCTCGCCTATGGTGCCACTTTCACCGGAGATGTACCAATGTCCGTCGGTGGAGCAAGTGACAAAACGTCAACGTCTGAGGTTCCTGATGAGCCTGTGAGCCTTTGCACAGCGTGCAGGGAGGCTCATTACGATTTGTTGCGCGATCATGGGCCAGCTTGGGATCAGCTCGTTGATCAAAAACTCAAATCTGACGAAACTGAAGTGAGGAAATGGCCTTCGGACGATTGGCCCACTCTACCTCGACTGCTGGCATCGGCCCTGGACGGATGCGGATTCTGTGCCTTTCTGCGGGATGCCATTTTGTCTCACAAGTTCAGCGACGCTTTGGAACACTTGACGCACAGCAAAACCACCCAGTCCGATTCAACGCGGCTCGATCTCGACTTATGGTATAAACGAGAACCATCCCCCCGCCACTCTCCACGCACACCCACTTGCTATCTGAGATATATGATGGTCAGAGTTACGTTCGAGAATGGTTTAAGCGTTCTTTTGCACTTTGGCTTAGAGAGCGTGGATGGTCAGCAGCTTGACCCTGCCCTCGAGCTTTAGTAGTAATATGGATGACTGACTTATCTTTGCAGGCTGCAGTCCCGTCGCACAACGGCTCGTCCTCAGGCCTCCAAGAATACGTGACTACGAAGACGAGGTAATTACCTCCTTCCTGAACAAGGAATTGCACAAGTTCCCTGTGCCGGTATCCAGCAGCAGCTATGAATTGAACTTCCTTCCTGAAAGGCTCATCGATGTCGCAGTTGATAATCTGCGCCTGGTTGAGCGGAACAACATCAAAACCGGCCCGATAAAACCAGAGTATTGCGCCTTAAGCTATTGTTGGGGCTCTTGCGAAGAAGCAAAATATCAGACAAAAACGACAAGTCTAAACATTCGGAATCACCTGGGAAGTCTCAACTTCGGTGATCTATCTCCAGTAATGAAAGACGCAGTAAAGGCAACTCGAAGCCTTTCTATACCCTATCTATGGGTAGACTCTCTATGCATTCTCCAAGACAAAGACGATAATTCAGACTGGCAAAGACAATGCAGTCAGATGCATAGGATTTATGGAGAGGCACGTGTTACTCTCATTGCAGCATCTTCGAGGACATGCAGGGAAGGGTTTCTGAATTCTCAGAGACATTGCCTACAATTTCCAGACATCTTACCGAGCATATTTGGCAGCAGTAGCTCATTTACGATCACATTTACCCATGCATTCGGTAGTCTAGAGGCTCCTCCAGATTTGACTTTAGATGAGGATCTTTATAACGACCTCAACTTAAGCCAATGGGCCCGTAGGGGCTGGACATTCCAGGAAGACGTCATGTCAGGTGCCCGAATCGTATACGGATCCCTTGGTGTCTATTTTGGTCGGAACGACAAATATTCCTCAAAGGATGGATTCTCAGGCTTTGTGAACCCTAAGTTACTCGCATCCTCATCAAGCAACAAGGAGTTGTGGCATCAAGCGTGGGAGAACGTCACACATCGCTACTCAGCTTTCACGACAGCATCATTCACGAGACCGACAGATGTCCTTCCAGCATTATCTGGACTGGCGAGACAATTTGGAGAACTATTCGGTGTGGACTACGTCGCTGGCCACTGGATTGACAGGCTACATCATAGCTTGATGTGGACGTATGCTTCTGGAAGAGCCCATAGATCTCTGAACGAGATCGCAAAGCGCGAAGTCCAAAAGCCGTACCTTCTTCCCACATGGAGTTGTCTTGCACGGGGCGCCATCAAGTCCGTTCTTCCTCAAAATACCAGGCAAACTCAGTCAGCAATCACCATTATTAAGGTCAAGGCACCAACAGTCGGCGACGACCCCTATGGTGCGATACAAGATGCTTCTGTAACCATATACGGATTCGTTCTGAATTTGGCTTCATTGAGGTGGTCCGAGACGTCGAGAGGCTTGTCGGGGTTGCGGGATTGGAAACGCGACCACTACCGCTTCCCCTTGTCGGGGCCGACCGGTGGAGCTGAGGAGGTTGAATTCCAGTACGACACAGAAAACGAAAGTCTTACGTTCCATACCCCAAACGCCCCTCCAGGAACAATCGATGACCAATACGATTACAAATTGAGTTTGGACTTTCAAGTCAGACCCGGAAATTGTTCGCTGCTTGGGGCACCTCGAGGGTCGCTCGATCAGGTGATCTCGCGCGTGACAATGCTACTACTTGGTTACCTGGAAACACATGATTCTTTGAAAGGCACTTTAAAGAGTACATACGGATACGGTCTGCTTCTGGTCAGTATGGAAGATGATTCGGAATGCTCATATCTCCGCGTAGGCACCTTTTATCCCAGCGAGAAGATCTATCTCAGAAGCGCGAACTCCATGCCGTGCCTGAAAAGATTATTCAAGAGAGATATCATCAGGATATGCTGATGTAGCATGGAGGGATTGACCCGGACACTATGGAAGGGCATTTGGATAAATATCTAAGGACTTAGCTACGGAGGTGCCTGTAGTTAGCAGCTGCTCATAAGTCCGTGAATATGCAATCAAATCACAAACTTGGGACAACGCCTAATATTAGCTCCATCTTGTGACAGAGACTGTGGACAAGGATAACGAATCCTTGTTCACTTGCACCTAGAACTACGAAACAGCGGCCGTCTGTTATTCTCGAGAGGACCACGATGACACATGATAAGGGAAAAGATATACCCTTGATAAATTAAGATGCTATCAGAGGTCCTATCTTAGTGATGATAGGAAAGATCTAAGAAATGGAAAGAATAGGGGTTGAGGAGGTTGACCTTGGGAAAACAAAGACCTCATAACTCGCAGATGTCAGAAGCCCACATAAGCCTTTGAACGCGTATCCAGACCCTGCGCTTTTCAGAAACCTATATGATTGAATTTACCAATCTCAATATGGCTGGCTGAAAGAAGAGGCATGAATGGTAATGTGAAGATACTTGGGCCTAGCTAAATTTCGCTGAGACCGGCCCCGTTGAAAGGCGCTTTCCCTTCAGTGACCTAGCTTTCGAAACAACGCACCTAAATTCCTCATCACTCTTGGTATCGTGATGAACGCGACTCAACTTTCACACACCTCTGGGCAGTTCTCAGCCATGGTAATTCGTTGAAAACTTCCATCTCTGCCATATGCAATCGAGTCGAAATGAGGCACAGCACAACCGTTTTCCGTTAGTCTTGTGCCCTCGACGACACCATCCATACGACTAAGTGCTGCTAGCAAGGATACGCCCCAACGCTGTTTTTTCTAGCTGTCTTTCAAATGTAGCATGATCAGTCAATCCATCGCCAGCCAAAGCAAGGACCACAATAAAAGCCCTGCCTAGCCCTTGCCCAAGTGGTCACACTCCATCCACATCGTCTGCCACGGGCTCGAAGTTTCTATTGCCACAGCCCCTGATGGACCTCCAAGACATTCTCAACCCAGCGCCGGCCTCAGCGGTGCCACCTGCTCCACCAAGATTTCGCGGCCACATCTCAAGCCCTCCACCGCCTGGCTCCCCCTTGTCCTACAACGAAGATACAATAGTAACACTCGTTCTCTCAATATTTAATCTCCTCATCAGAATTGGCCATCTAAGAACTGTGTATCTTGCCTTCCCGGGCGATCCGAGGCACAAGATCGACGAGGCCCTCTGTGCCGACCTCAATCTCGATGCGCGTGTCATATCGCTCCTCAAGAGACTTCCTTTTTACGCAGATGCTGGATACTCCGAATCAATTATGATAGCGCCTGGCTCGTTTCTGCCGAATTATCTTGACCCGGAGCACTTGAGGCAGGGAAGGCATCTATTCGTGCTGCCCGGCTATGCAGAACCGGAACTGGGCTGGCCGACCCTGAGACCCCAGGACGTTATACTGCTGTATAATATTGAATTCGATCGGTTGTCTGAGACATGGATCCTAGACACAGAGGCTAGTATGTTTTCATCCCTCAGCAACACGGGGGCCTGGTTTGATCATTACTCGGCCCTGCTTAGACACTGAATGCTGAAATGACTCCCTGATCGCAAGATACCATCCGTCGCTTCGTGGACGGTTCCATGGTTGAAAAGGCGCGGAATGTCTTCCCGAATTATGCACCTCCACTCCCAGGGCAGGACGGCCGGAACGGCCGCCCTCGGAACTACCGCAATCAAGTGGCGTTGCACGCGCCGACAGTCCTGATGGACTATATCGACGACCTGCGCAAGCTAACATTTGTACCTACACACATACTGGATTACAGCGAGATCACTTTTGCATATGACTCGTACAACACATACCTGGTACGCAAGAAGCTGATGGAGGAGTACGGATGGCCTGGGGAAGGTGAAGAGGGTCATGGCTTCAGAGAGCAGGATTGGAAGCGGGACAAGGATAAGGTGTGGGAAGAAGCGGAACGGGAGTCTGCAGAGAATCCAGACTGGGAGCCGGTGGCTAATGCGTACAGGCCCGCTTGGCACTGATCTCTTGTTTTTCAGTCTGGCACACCTGGGCAGTGTGTCAGGTGCTTCATGAACATAATGCTGCCCTGAAATGGCCGCTTCTTTTGTCATCAAAACTGTACACTTATCTACTTACGTACCTACTGTAAGCTCATATAGTTTCGGGGAAAACAATAATGTAATAGTTGCCGGGTGTCACCATGTATGAACAAAGTTTGCGAGCGCACCATTGTAACACATGTGCCCCAGTAACTCAAAGATAACCACTTCAACGGCTCTGACTTCTACAACACACGGAGTTCCTCAGAACTGATGAGGTTGCTCCTCGGGTGACTGCAGGCTACTAGTGCTACTTCAGCTGGTATCAACTAGCGGTTGCGTTTCCAATCCCACATACATATAGTAAAATGTACGTGGTACCTTCATACAGTAGTGAGCGCTCAAGACCCAACGCTCAGAAAGAACACGATGCCAATTACAATACAAGGACAATACAGTACACCTGTCTACGGGCACGTGGCCGTATAGACGAGGCTAAGAAGTATTACTCCTGACGGCGCCGTTGACTAGAATCGTTGACACCAGTAGCCCAAGGGCTAACAGCCGGCGAAGCAGTCACGCGGCGAAGCAGTCACGCGGCGAGACTACGATAGTCTCAAGATGGCGCCTATATCATAATTGCCGTCGTGTACTAGGTCCTGAGAGTGGTGCGTACGCCCTCCCGAGCCTTCTATCATCCGCTCCGGGGGAAGGGGCAGCGTATTTACCGTTTAATCAGGGATAAACCGCACCTTAGACGCTCATTTTCATGAGCTGCTCAAAAAGTGAGCCGCTTGAAGGGTTCTTGCACGGCTTAAAGGAGAAGGAGCTGTGCGTAAAGGGCTTGTTGAGAAGGAGTGGTGTGGAAGGAAGGAGCTCACTAACAGCGGCTCCCCTATCCCACAATGCGCCTTCTTATGTAAGAAGGCGTATCAACTAATCTCACCAGCCACCGAAGATCTGCATGGGCCACAAGTGACTGCAGTTCTCAGACACCTTTTAAGCGTGTGTAGAAGCAAGCGGTGCAGCCGGGTCATCCTCTCATCCTTTCCTCTTCTTGATACACCAGCGCCGTACAAGTCCGCATCCAAGTTTATCACCGAGATGCCCGTCACACTTAAGGTTGTCGATAATGTTGTCACGGACTGGGCCCAGCGCAGGTGCTCTTCAGTCGGGAGTCTCCTGGCAGATACGGCTTTCACCGGCAGACTGCGTGTGCCTTCTGAAGGCCTAGTCCAGACTTCATTTTCCTCTAGTGACTTCGAGAACAATCACATCTCATCATCCAAGAATGGTTTTGTCTGGGCAGTAAGCAGCATTTTCAGTGGCAGACTCTTAACCCCTGCCATACACCGGAACACCATGAAAAGAAAAGTCTTTCCTATCCTCCGTCTGTACCTCGAGGGTTCTGTTCGACTGCCGTTCCCGAGACAGCCCCCCTGACTACACTGTTGCCCAAAGCTCTCTCAGCCTGTTGGCGCACAAACCAACACTTCGTCGGAGCTATGATGACTGACTCTGAATGCTAGGCATACCATGCGTACAGCGCCCATCACCATCTCCGGATCCGCCCCGAAGACGTCTGGTTCGCGATCCTGACGCAGATAACCTTCTACATCAACGCGCACGCCGAGGAGCTACGGTCGATTTTCGTGGCCCACCAGGACAAGAAGGAACTCGAAGCTATCAGCGGAATCCGGGACTTTGCCCTCCTGGCCGTCCAGATGGGCGAGCTAATCGGCAAGAATGTCCTCGACCCATCACTAAAGGACTGGGTCCTGCCCGGGTTCTCGACCACCACAAATACCGACATAGTGGTCGGGTCGATCCTGTTCATGGGCGCCATGCAGAAGTACTTCAGCTACAAGTTCACCACCTATTGCGGCCTCCCATCCGTGACGCTACTCGGAAACAAAGAAGACTGGGAAAACATCCTCAGCCGCCTCGACAAGCTAGACCTCCTAGGCGACGAGCCGCGGCAGTTCGCCGCGATGCTCCGGCCGACCCTGCGCCGCATGATACAGTCCTTCACGGACCCGACGAGCCCGCAGGTCCTCGAGTTCTGGAACACAATCGTGCACAGGGACGCACTGGGGAGCGGCGCGAGCTACCTCACGGGCTGGCTGACGGCGTTTTGCTACTGGGACGAGGAGGGGAACGCTAAGGGGGTGCCCGGCGCGGCCTTGGACGGAAAGATCAAGTATAGCGTCAACATGGACAAAGTCCCCACGGGCTTCGCCTCCGTCGATGTCTCGGTGGATGACAATGGCGACTTGTACGAGGCGACGCTGGTCGCCGGGTCGGTTGGCATCCTTGCTACTTCTTCGGACACGGCGCCTGCGGCAAGAAGGCAGCGGCAACGAGGCGATACATGCGAGGTGGAGCTGCGGATCCGTGATACTGTACAGCCTGTGTCCGGTTGGTGGATGTTCAAGAAGGACTGAGAGTGCGGATGCATTCGCGGATGTGAAGTTTGAATCGAAGTTTTCATACCAGCATATTTGTCTCTAATGGCTCTCTTGCGATCGAAACATGCAATTCCCTCGTGAATACTAATCACGGATGGTATCAACTGCTTGCGGCTAAGAGAAAGGCTGTGCTTGCGAATAGGCTGGTGATATTGCCTAGAATAGCAAAATTAATATGCAAACAAGACTGAGCTTAGGGTCTTGAGCTCTGGATACTCAGATCTATTCGATCCGTGTAGTACGACGCACAGAAGGGCTCGCAAAAGTCATCATCCAAACACAGCAGAAAGTACACATTAACACAGATTGACATGTGATATTGGTATGGACAAGTAGAAAATACAAAGGCAGGAATGGTATCATCAGGTTCCGGTCGTTCCACCATCCCCTTCCATCCCCATACCAACACTCAAACCCGATGAAAGAAACCGTGAACTCCAACACCCCATAGCCGGTTGGCGCTCCCCGCCATAGCTGTCCTGCGCCTCCGTACTTTTGTTTGATGCAAGAAAGGTAGGGAGAGAAAGAAGAAGAAGTAAAGGTATATAACACACCCCGTCCTACCCTACCCAACCGACGGCTCCCCGACCACCCGATTTTCGATCCCGCTGTTTAACAACACTCCCCCGGACATGGAACGTACAGCTAGCGAAACCAACGTGACCTCAACCAAGTGCGAGTCTGGCGGACGACCTAAGCCACACCGCTCGCCGCCTCCTGCTCCCGCTGCCTCTTGACGATGTAGTAGGTGATGAGGCTCTTGGGGTCATCCTTGACGTCCTTCATGACGTCCCAGAACCGCGCGTCGCCGACGCGCCCCTGCAGCGCCACGCACAGCTGTACGGCGTCCATCCGGACCCCGGACTCGGTGCTCTCGAGGCACCGCGTGCACAGCGCCGCCATGCTGCCCAGCTCCTGGTCCGTGGGCATGTACTCGGCCTTGGCATCCACCATTTCCTTGAGCACGTGCAGGCCCATGCTCAGCGACCGCCGGCCCGCGGCGCTGTCCAGCGCCGTGTCTGTCATCCGCCGCGTCAGCACAGTCGCGATCTCCTGCGCGTCGCCCAGCGACACCAGCTCATCCGCCAGGAGCTCCAGCCCAGAGACGATGTGCGTTCGAGCGTCGTACACTGCGCGTGCCGACATCAGCGACTCCAGGCCTTTGGAGATGTGCGGCTGGAAGTGGTCGCGGTACTTCTTGAGCAAGAGCTTGACCGTCGCCAGGTTCTGAGCCTTGACGTCTTGTACCTTCTCCGGGGCGAGGTTGGATTGTGGGTCCTCGAGGTAGTCGAAGAGGCCGAGGAGCAGTGCCTCGAACTTGTCGTCTGACAAGGGGGCCTTGTTGTCGCGGAGGATGCTCTGAAGCTTGCGGAACCCGTGAACGTCGAGTGTCTTCGCCTTGATCTTGGCCAGTGCGCTCTCGATAAGCCGAGCATGTTGCCTGGCCTTGTCGGAGGAGATATCGGGTTGATCGGATCCGTCGCCGTTCTGCCGTGTCACCAAGTTGGCTGCATCCTCGTTGACGGGT
Organism: Diaporthe ampelina; assembly: GCA_023522825.1. Lineage (NCBI taxonomy): Eukaryota > Fungi > Ascomycota > Sordariomycetes > Diaporthales > Diaporthaceae > Diaporthe > Diaporthe ampelina. The sequence continues at coordinate 1,156,495 of JAMFTM010000002.1, read as the reverse complement.
CTTTCCTCCAGTACTGCTGGCGGGGTCAAACGAGGGGTAGACTGCTCTGCTGTCAAGGGGTCTTCGTATACTCGCAAAGCCCTGGAAGGCGTTCCGACCGGGCTGCCTGTCTGGTCAGGCTCCGGCGCGGCGAGCTCAGGGGCAACAAGATCAGGAGATGCAAGGGCTGGCGTGTTCGCCGCTGGGATTGTCGGGGTGGTTGGCGTGATGAGTGAGAGATTGTCCTCAGGCTGGGGACTGCCGAGGAGCGGTCCAGGCTGTAATATTTGCCTGGTTGGGCTCTTTATTGGGCTTGTTGCAGGCGAAGATTTCGCATGCGTCAGCCTCGTCGGTGTTGGAATGCTGGATTCACTCGCGGTCGGCTTGTGAGCTGGTCTCGCCTTTGCCACTGTCCGCTTGGGCGTTGTACCCATAGTCTTGGGTGTCACTGCCTTCGGCTTCGGTGGGGGGCTCATCTCGTTGTCAATACGGCCCCGGACAGAGTATGGACCTGCAGTTGCTGGCCGCGGTGCCATTTCTGGTCGCTTCCTTGTCGGCCTGACGGGGGCTACCGAGAGCCCTCCGCTGGTCGTTGGCTTTTGCCGCGTCGCTGTGGAGGAAGCAGCGGTAATTGCTGGAGTGGTTGACGAGCCAGAGACAGCCCGAGTCGGTCGAGGCGGAGAGAAATGTGCCATGGCTGATCCAGGCCTGACCGGAAGGTTTTTCGCTGCCAGAGCCTTTCTCTGGGCCATCATGGTCTCTCTGATTGAGGGCTTGGCTGCTCCTCCCATCGTGCTACGTGAGAGGCCCAGGCCAGGTCGTGCCACAGGCTCTGCCTTCTTTGGTGGATTAGGATTATTCGCATCCTTTTCCAGTTGCTCCTGCATTTTGGTTGGTAATTTCTGGAAGATCCTAGGATTCACGTAAGTTTTCAACGACTCTGTAACGGAACTAAAGGCACAACGTACTCGTCTGCCCTTGCGGGCCAAATGTCGGAGAATGTCCAGAAAGTGGCCCTCATTTTTTCCCTGACCTTCGGGTCGGCGTCACCTAGACACTTCTTTATTGAATTCTCGATCAAATCAATCCCGCCATTATGTTCGAGATGGCTCTTGTGGTGCGCCTCCTTTTTCAGAAGCGTCCTTAGCCACTCGGCCGCGAACACCCGACGCTGCACATTGGTTTCCTTGAAAGGATCCGTGATGTGCATCAGGATTCGGTTCGTGTAGGTTACTCTGCCGATTATTGTGTCGATACAAACATATGCTTGTTGCGAGGCGATCTTCTTCGTCGACCCAGAGAGCTTGACGAGTGTCTGCATCAGCAATTCCACCATTGGATCCATGCCAGATCCATAATTGACCGCGATATCTTGGACCAGAGCACAACCTTCTTTTGACAAGCTCGTCCTGAGGGAGACGACAGCTTTGATGATGCCATGGAGAAGGCCCCTCAAGCCGTCTAAGAACGGGTCGTGAAAGTCCGACACGGCATTGCCAGCCATCAACCTGCGGAGCTTTTTGATACTCGTCTCCCGATCCCTCCAGTTCTTTTCTGACTCATTGCCCTCGAAAAAAGCGTGCATCTGAGTAAACATGTCATCGATTTCTCTTGTTGTGTTGAGGTATGATGGCTCGACTTTCTCAGTCCTCGTGTCAGGCATGGGCGTGATCGGCCGTTCGCTGAAAGTGGATATGGAAGAAACACTGGCTGAGAGCCCGGGACGGGAGGCAGGCCGGGACGGGGGTAGATCTGCTGGTGCGACCTCATCGGGCGCGGGGGTGGTGGACCTCGGGGCCAGCGCCTTCTCTATAGCTGTCTTGATGGTTCCGCGGATTTTGTGCTGCTCCAGGAGCCCGAATAATTCGGACCTGGCCCGACCAGGGGCGTCTCTGTGAAGCTCGATGACCGTGGTCTTGGCGGTGTCGCGAACACCCGGGTCTGCAGCATCCAGCATCTCCACGAGGCGGGGGACATAGGTTTTGAACTTTAAGCCCTGTTCTCGGTTCATTTGTAGGAGCCACTGCATGCTTTCTTCCTTTGCCCTGGGGTTCTTGTTAGAAGCCGCCATGACGTGATCACGAATATGGTACTCGATATCCGACTGGATATCCGACTGGACATCCGCTGGCAGGACCTTATACATGTTCGCGAGCGACTGCACCGCGAGAGAACGGAGATCCTTCTTTTGGTCGCCCATCTTCTCAATTAGAAATGGCAATGTCGTCTTCCTCTCGTCCCTGACGTCCCTCTTGAGCTGCTCGAACTCCGCCAGGTCGTCAGGGGACAACTTCTTCTGCTCCTTAAGCTCCTGATCCTTCGAAAGCTGAAGGGACAAGCGGTAGAGAAGGTGATTGAGCGATTTCAGCCCCTCTCTGGCTAGAGAACTGTGTTGGCTCGATGAGGCGACGCGCAAGGCATCGAAGAGCTGCTCGACGCAGGATGGGGGAACATTGCGTTTCTTGATGCTAGACTTGACGGCGTCAACTTTCTTAACTTTGTCGCCGACGGGGGCGTCGGAGCGCAAGATCCTCTGCAGGGCCTCGATGTCCTCTCCTGTGACTGGATTGATTTCCGTCTTGTCCGGGTCCATGGCCACTCGCACGGCGCAATTGGGCCGGGTGGCGGGATGTGAGGCTGTTGTGTAGTGGGCTTGGGTCGTCGACTGAGTTGGCTGGATCGGATGGGCTGGTGCTGTGCGCGCACAGTCTGTTATGTACAAGACACATGTCAGCGCATCTGAGAAGGATGTGGGACGAGGTTTGCGCCGAGCCAGAAGGGCGAACTGTATGCTGAAGCCAATGTTTTTCTGATACCTTCCAAGACTGCGCGCTCAGACGCAGAGGGCCCAGGGAGGGGAGGGGATGGGAGGGGAAGGCGGGCTCACATCAATCACATGAAGCTTTTGCCGGACATCAGAGCTCGGGTCCAGGACTGGATTAGGCTGAGTGATCAGCGGTGCGGTGCGATGCGATGCGATTGCGATTTGAGGACGGTTGGGCGCTGGGATCAATTGACCAGGCGAGGGATGCTGCGAGTGTGGCCTCGCTTGAGGAATGCGACGCGGGGCAATGGATAATATTTTGGGTCGGCGGGTGGGTAAGGAAGGACAGCTGAGTTACAGGAGGAGTAACGAGACGGGGGAGTAGTATTTGGGGAGGGAAATCGGTCACAAGCAACAAGCGTCGCAAGGTGGGATGAAACAACAAAAGACGAGCTCCAAAAGCTGCTTGGAGGCCCTTGGCCGTTGCCACGGGCCCCAGCGGGACCACAGCGTTAGCGCCTTTCGTCTAGCTCCTAGCGCAAGGGCAAGATAGGACGGCAATCGGCTGGTGGACGTCTAAATTACGTGCAGGGGTCCGCAAACGGGGACCCGACCCCACTGTGACGGACGCCTGGGCATCACCCAGTGCAACCTCCCACCCCGAGCTGCCGTATTCAATGTGCAAACAGTGCTCATTCCTCTGGGTACGCCACCCAATCTGTCTACACGATACGACATCACGATTTCCCCAGGCAGGTTAAACCAGGCAGGGAAACGAAGACAAGATCAGACAGGCTCGGAAGATTATCATCTATCGATACCAACCCAACGCTCCCAGACCCACCAAGATTTGCATCACTTTAAATTGTCCATCCATTGTCTCTGGCCATCTCAGAATCTGCGGCTGCCAGGGGCCTTTCTTGATAATCCCTCAATTGGGCGTCCACTGACAGTCGACTTCGTCCATGACTGGTCAGAGAAAATCTAGCACATGCCAGCTGCTGTAGCGAAGATTTACATACGGGCCCACTTGATTGCGCCGCGGCATCAATACGATGACCCTATTGCGAAATCGTACAACCCAAATCACTCAATCTCGGCAAGGGGTGATATTGACAATACAATCTCAACACCACATCCATCCAAACACGGCCGGCTATAGATAGCTCGACCACGTGGCAGCTTATTTGAACCCATTTTCTGTAGATCCCATCCGCCCAGAATCGTCCACCGACGACACAACCAAGCTCGGCAATGTGACAGAATTACTCGCGTTGCCGTTTCAGGCGCAGTTCAACTCTTGCAAGTATTGATTGATAGCATTTTTACACTGGTAGTTCTCCATTGGATGCTAGAAACCCATTCGATCCCCCAACAACCCAGGTATAGTCTGACCCCAAAGGTTCAATATCACTCATCTGGTCTGCTCGCGACTGAAGCATCCCATTTTGGATGACTGACGAGTCGCATCGCATGTGACTTAGACGCTTGACCCTGAAACATTGGATAACATAGATTCCTGCCCTATCAACCTGGAACCTTGACCCTTTCTTTTTGGGCGGACGAGTACTGGCCGAGTTCCTGTTGTGTGCAATGCAGAACTTCGAAATTGGCACAACAATCATGGACTGCACAAGGCCCCTTATCATCTATTGCCTACGAAAGTGCTACAGAACCGCAAGGCAGCCTCAGGCATATTCCGTAATCATAAGCAAGCCATGCATCGCGATTCGTTCGCGGCTATCAGAGAAAAGCTACCCCTGAGCGCTGCGATGATACAGTGAAAAGGTATTCAAAGCGGTGTGAAGTATGCGTCTGAAGTACCAGTGGTTCTCAGTTGGTTCAAATCGACTGCCAAAGATCTAAAAACCTTGGAAAATTGTTATTTGTAATGACAGGCTTCAAATCAGGACGGGCTTCTTAGGCGTAGTCAATAACGATTTAACGCTTCGTCTGGAACTTCAGCCCTAGATGAGCGCACATGTGTCTCCCGGGCGTGAGAAAGTGAGATTCAGCTTAAACTATCTATCGAATTGACATTCTATGGCGTGAAGTCCTGGCGATACTGAGCACGATGTAAGGAACACAACCTTGGTTGAGTGGGGTCAAGTGAGTGTTATCCTACAATTTTTCTACCCCTGATTGTACTTCTCAAATCTTGGGTCATAGTCGCACGTAAGAATTTTTTCTTGTTCGAATTGTCATCAAAATCAATTGAAATTGATCCTCCAACCTGAATTGTCTGTGATGTCACTTCGAAGCTGGATTTTGCGCATAGATATTCGATTTTCGGACCTGTGCTCTGCGAATCACCCCTTGGGACAATACTCGATGAGCTACCTAGGTAGAAACGATTTTTTCAAATCTATTTCCTCCGGTTTATCGGTTCGATCAAGGTCCTTCTCCTCTACGCTAATCCGGGCGGAAGAGGCAAGGGGAGTACTCGAATCCGAGAAAATTTCTATGGGACGAAGCTGTTGTTGCAGACCTTCAGAGGTCACCAGGTAGTTGCAGCACCCCATCAAAAATTCAGAGGATATATGAATACTACAAGCTTTATTGAGCACTTCTGCCCGAAGATTGTATTCTTGTTTTCAATGTGTACAGAGCACCATAAAAAGGAGCGCTTCACGTCGGTTCCCGGAGCGCAGCCAATGGCGTGTTACACTTGGGATTAGTCATCACTGCAAGGTGCATGATCGCAGTTCTGGGAGACTTCACATCCTTCTGACGCCGAAATACTGCCAAAGTTCACCGTATGTACGGACTATCACATGTACAACTACACAGCATAAAAAGAACATAATAGTAATTGGAGTAGGAATGGACACGTGAATTCGAGCTCCTAGGTTGAAAATGCCTTTCGCACAACCAGACCGAAGCTGAGGTACAACCGGGTGCCTCAAGTCTTCAAAACCACCTGTCTCGTCTGTGTCTCCCGCGCGCTTGAAGAGATCGTGGCAAATAAACTCTCGAGTTTCGATCTTTTTTCCCGTGTTGCCCTTTTCCATTGAGACTCCAGCCAGATGGGCGCCCAGAGACACTGGAGGGCTGCGCACTAATCGTGTCTGCTCAATGTGGAGGATCAAGACAGGCTCAATTCGAGACCTATCGAAGAGAGCTCCCAAGGTCTGTGACACGAGTTGTGCACTGTGGTAACAGCATTCCGCCGGCCAAAAGACCACAAGTCCAAGTGCCCATCCAGGCTTGGAATCCACACAGTTAGAAGCCCATACCGTCACAGTTTGAGGTCTGTGGTTCTAACCCGATTCCCAGCTTCCAATCCCCACTGCCCGTTGCTACCACGAAAAGCACAGCTTGTACTGATTGCCCCCTCTGCCAATTTTTTGGTGAGGTACACCTTGTTCTGGTGGCAGCAGCGCCCATGCCTAGGTACGTACCTCACCCAGTGGCCCAGGCCAGTCCCTCCACGCAGACACAACTCTCTTCCTCGTTCCTACCTCATCTGCCAACACGGCTCAACAGATAAGGCCATGACCTCACCATTCCCTGTGACACTCCCCATGCATGGTCCAGACTTCGGCTTGAATCCAGAAAGTGCAAGTGTTCCCGTGGACTCATTGACGCCTTGGCGCTGGATGCAGTCCCTACCACGCAACCCGTCGCCTGCGTTGCTGCACAATTGTGAGCGATGTCGATGTCGATGTGGATGTCGATGTCGAGTGACCTGATGCTTCGAAGCCCATTTCCAATCCTCCGAGCGATGGGCAACTCATGCATCCAAGTTTCTGGTCATGCCAGACATCGTGACTGCCCAAACCACCACCAATACGTGATGCTTCTGCTCTCAGTACCTGTTCAGTTCCAAAAGAAAATCCGCTCGTCCGCGATGCAGACCTAGTGAGCTCGCAGCCGAGGTCCTGCCCCCGGGGGCCTTCTTGATCACTTATCTGGCTGCTTGCCCGTAGCCTGGTGGGTGCCGACGCCCTCCCTCCTGCACCTGCCTCCTTCCCGCGAACGCAGCGCGGGCCGCGCAATGATAGCACCGCATGACTGCCCTCCTGCCTCACTCTTTCCTCCTTCGAGCCTCAACAATTGAGCACGCTATCGGCGCGACGGAGGAAATCGCCCGTACCTGCGAAGTACCTGCACGTGAGCTTGGTCAGTGGTCAGTGTCCATAAAGCCCCCTCCTCCCGCCCCTCAGGCTTTCGAAACTTTTTTCTCTTTTCTTCTTCATGCTCTCTCGTGGTGGTGATTCGTTCCGTGTCACCACCCAGCGGATCTGTCGGGTGCTCACGAAGACCTGATGGGCCAGGAGCCTTTTCCGGGTGGCCTGGGCCGCCGGCGAGATCTAAGGTAAGGGCGGCTTCGCACAATTTTTTGTTCATGATCGTTCTCAGAACGAATGGGTGCCCATTGCACATCCGGGCGCCCGATTTCAATGTTGCCGTCCGACACCCTCAGCTGCCATCATCGACATCATCGACCACGACCATCGCCACGACCATCGCCATGATCACCACCACCGCCACCATCATCTTCTCTTTGCACTTCCCATTCTGCACCCCATCTTTCATTGCCATCGCCGGCTTGCCGGCGAGGTGAAGAAGGATTCCCCTTGACTTCGTCTGTCGTCTGTCCGCTCACGTCCAGGCTCCACGAAACCTTTACTGTTTTCTTCATCTCCTGCTTCGCCTGGTGGTGGCGCGTTCCGCGTCACCATCACTTTGCGAATTTTTCGAGTGATCCAGAAGACCTCACATCTGCTCTGGTAAGTCGACTTCTCTCTCTTCTCTTCTCCCATGGCTCGTCGAGTTCTGGAACCCCGTGCATGACATGTTCCGTGGTGTACATCGTGAATCTGTCGGGTGAGTTTCTCTCCTTTCTTCTTCATGTTCTTGGACCACAGCTCATTCTCGAAATGTTTCATGCCTGGCAACGCGAATCTGTGGGGGGACCAACAAGACTTGACTTTTGCTCTGGATCTGTCAACTTTTCTCTCTTCTCTTCATCTCGTTAGGCTTGTTCCCGACACGCTCCGTGTCCGGAAACGCGAACTTGTCGGTCCTCAAGACCGATGGACCAGGAGCCTTTCCCCGGCGGCCTGGGCGGCTGGCCAAAAGGTAAGGGCGGCTTCGCACAATCTTTTGTTCATGATCGTTCTGACGCTGATGATGCCAGTGGCAGGCCTGTTGGTGGGTTGTCCATGGCTTCGCGGGACGGCGAGAAGGAAAGGGAGGACAGAATTGGAAAAGTTTGAGCAGAGAGGGCCCGGTTCGACTGGCTGGTTGAGCGAAGCAGGGTTTAAATAATGTGGGCTTGGGAGATGGCACCATCGTCAAGCGAGACGGCGCGGCTTGGGTAGGAGAGTAGCCAGCGATCTTGTGCTCGCTATCACATGCTAGGGGAGTAGTGGCAGCTAGATTCTTTTGTAGTGTCAATGAGTCACTTCAAGGAAACTAGCAAGCGATGGGAACCGGTCGAATCTTGACATTGCGGCGCTGCTGTTCTGCACTTGTGACATCGTCAGGGAATGCCATGATGGAGCACAGCGAGGTCTGTGCCAATGAAGGCTGTCATTAGACGCGAGACAGACTGGGAGCTAGAACAAGACGACAGACGACCGCATGCTACCTGAAAGTACCATGTGTTCCACAAAAAAAAAAAAAAAAAAGGGACGATACCCCGACTGATTCTTGAAAGCTACCTACTGTCGACGCCGTCCTGTGTGGTAAAGAGACGTTGTACATCACGGCCCGGTGGGGGCCTTTTCGGGTCGGCAGGGTTGCCGATCGACGCCATGTCTGACCCCAGCGCTGCCTAGTCTCACCTCCGTCGGCGGATTAGGTACACTTAGACCGCAGGTAATCCTCGAAGCTGCAGATCATCTGTTGTACACGCTAGAATTCCGCACTCTCGCGTGACGCCCGAGTGCAGCCTGGCCGATAGAAAACTGACATTGAAAGAGAGCCCCCGTGTAGCTTCGCCCTCGCGCTCCCGAGAGACCACCACCACCATGACCAGAAACCCTCCCCCGACCTCCCCCGCGCCCAACCCCTCCTCGATCTTCATGCCTCCGACCACGTCCTCCTCGTCGCCGAGCAGCAGCAGCAGCACAGGCCCAGAGCGGCGGCCGGCTGGGACAGCGACAGCCGAGCCCACGCCTCTGCCCGGGCGCCCATCATCGGAGGATGAAGAGCAGCAGCAGCAGCAGGATGGGCAAGAGGACAGCTCCGATCGCAACGATGTCGACACCTTTCCCCTCCCCAAGCTCCGCCTGCACATCCAGGACGCGATGCACCCAGGCGCATCCCGCTTCCTCGCCGCCGTGGACGCCCCCGCGCTCCTGTCGCGGAGCGTCCAGACCGTCCTGAGGCTGTTGTATGTCTCGCCGCAGAAGCATAAGGCGCATGATGACGGGGACGAGGCAGGGGGAGAAAGCCGCCCGTCAAGACCGCGCTACACCCCTCCGCCGACGCGGTCCGTGACACTGTTTCTTGAAGACATGGACGGCGTGGCGTATACCAAGGGGATGGACCTGGACGACGACCACAAGGAGATCCACTTGAGCATGGGGTATGTCAAGGGGATACGCAGGGCACCAACCACGACACCCACACCAGCCCCAGCCCAACCTGCCACCAGCAGCAAGGGCGACATCGCCGGCGCCTACGAGATCGAGGGCGTCCTGGTGCACGAGCTCGTCCACTGCTTCCAGTACAACGGGCGGGGGAAGTGCCCCAGCGGGCTGGTCGAGGGCATCGCGGACTGGGTGAGGCTGAATGCGCGGCTGGGGGCGCCGCACTGGAGGCGGGATACCGTGCCGGAACGGTGGGACCAGGGGTACGAGAGGACTGCGTATTTCCTTGATTGGCTTGAGGGGCGGTCTGGGAGGGGGACTGTCAGGAGGATGAATGAGGCTTTGAGGGTGAGTACTTTCTTTTGTTTTGGCCCTTGACCTGTGTCGTTTTGGTGCTCGGCCGCTGGGCGAGCTTGTGTTGATCATGACCTCGCTGCTCGTAGTGGTAAGGGGGTCCCCTCTCTTGGGGGATGATAGCTGACTTGAGAATCGGACAGGTGCGCGAGTATAAGCAGTCTGAGTTCTGGACGAGCTTGTTCGGACACGAAGTCGACGTTCTGTGGAAGGAGTACCTCAAGACGCTGAAGAAGGACGGCCGTGATTAGGTACCGTTGCCGGCCCTCCCCCATCAGGAAAGCAAGCGCGCGCGTGTAAGTTGATTGACCCCGGATTGATGAGAGCAGTAAGAGTCTATAGAACGAGGGCAGTCATCCTAGAGAATCATGGACCATAGACATGATGGTAAGGGATGCTAGAGGCGACCATTTTGGAACCTTCCACCTAGTAGAATGGTGGCAACGTATGCCCCCATATAGGAGTAGACCTCGCGAGCAACCCCCCGCCTCAGTAGTGACCGATGTTTGGTCCTGATAAGATTAATCCAAACTCTCATCTCTTAAGAGATTTCGCATCGCGGCAGAAGATGATTTGAAACATGTTTTATTCCTCGGTGTACCCCTGAGAAGTGGTGTCTACGCATATAGGAGACTCTTAACCCAAAAGAAGTGCGTGCATTTTCCCCTTGACGCCAAGCCGAACAGTATTCCTTCCTAAGTGACCCGTAAAACTAACCGACAAAACTCCATGACCTGGCGGGAGACCTCCAATAATGATAACTAATTCCACTCAAAACAAAAACTTGGGCCAGTTCCTCTCGCCCTTACGAGCGAGCCGCTGCCCTGTGGCCGTCCTCGCTCTCGCTAACAACGCTGCCGACCTCGGTCCAGCTGTGAGCCGGGGTGGGGATGCCGTCCTCGTCCTCGCTCAGCACGTCGTAGTACTTGGAGGAGGAGCCGTTCTGGGAGGCGAGCTCGTTGGCGACGTCGAAGCCGGACCCGGCGACCGACGCCGAGTCGGTGGGCGTCAGCTGGCCCTCGCTGACCAGCTCGCCGTCGGACATCTCGCTGAGGGGCGCGGCGGGCGTGACCGGCAGGGGCGAGTAGAAGTCGCGGCTCGACTCCTGATTCTGCATCTGCGCCTGCTGCTGCTGCTCGGCCCACGCCTGGATCGATGCGTAGGCGTCGTGCTCGTCCTGTGCCACCGTCGTCTCCTCCCGGTCGGACTGGCCGGCCGTCATGTACTCGTCCTGGCCGAGCTCGGCTTCTGAGACGGAGTCGCGCGGGGTGGAGGCGGTGGAGGCGGGTTGCGAGGCGTCGAAGAGCAGCTCTTGTACGGCGCGTGGTGGCTCGGCGGGGATCAGTTCTGGCATGGACTCGGTGGCGGGAGACAGGGTTCGCGACAAAAGGCTGTCGGCGGGCCTGGGAGAGGCGGTGTAGATGTCGTCGGTGGACATGACCTCGTCCTTCTCGGGGGCGATCTCACTGTCCTCCATCTCGTTGTAGTCGATGCCGTGCTCGTCGGCGAAGGGGTTGGCGTAGATGGAGGAGTTCAAGCCCCGCACGCCCTCGGATGCTCCCCGCCTCCTCACGAGACCGTCGTCATTGTTTCGAACGTCTGCCCCGGTGTTAAAGACGTAGGTGCCCTTCTCGTTGCTGGACTCGTCCTTCTGCAGGAAGTCGTCAAACGTGGTACCCGAGCGTTCCAGCCTGCCGCTCTCCTTGAGCTTCTCGTTCTCGGCCGTCTGCTTCTCCAGCTCCTGGCTCAGCTTCACGGCGTTCCAGTAGAGCAGCTCCTCGCGCTGGCGCTTGCGGGTGTCGTCGTCGGCGTCGACCTCGCCGGACTGGAGGAAGCCCTCGGCGTCCTCGGGCCTGTTGAACAGGGGCTCGCGCTTGGCGCCCTCGCCCTCGGGGCCTATGCCGTCGCCGAGGGAGTGCAGCGCGAGGGCGATGCGGCGGCGCAGGTCTGTGGCCATGCGCTGGAGCTCGGGCGACTCGTAGATGGCGATGGCGGCGGCCACGGCCACGCTGACGGCGATCACGCCAGCTGAGATAGCGGCTTGGTTAATAGGAGGCATGTTTGCAGGGTTGGAAAAGGAACGGTGAGAGAGGATCGTGGGCAGAATGGATGGTTTGGGGCAAAGGTGGGGTCTTCCGCGGTGTAAGTGCGCCCAAGCTCAGGCAGCCGGGCGGTGAATACAGTTTAGGGAACCAAAGCGGCTAAGCCAGAAGTTCAAGTGAATACGCAGGAGTGCGGCGATGTAGATAGATAGACTTGAAGTTGTCTCGAGGAGGAATACTCGAGAGAGTAACCTGAGACTGGTGGTAACTCCAAGGTGAATGAGGGGCGAAACGGGGAATGGCTTGCTTGCGTGGACCACGGCACGTCTGAGTTGCCACCCACTCTTTGGAGAAAGCGGCCGACGCAGCCCCCAGCATTCGGCCCAGGCACCCAGGCCTCCAAAGGCCCAGTTTGGCGGCCAAGGCAGGGCGTCTGATTCGCACCACATCTCCTTGCACTTCCCACTTGGAGCCCCACGAGGGATCATCCGTCACCTGCCACTGCCCGTGTCGCCGCGCGATTGAACGAACGGTCACTGGGGCCTCATGGAACGTGCGGGTTTCGCGCCTGCGAGTGCGGCCTCGACCGCATGCGAGATTACGATGCACAACCGGGAGAGACAGCAGTAGCAGGTGGCTTGATGAATGAATGGACGGATAGATGCGTAGGCAATAAGGGTCCCCCAAACAAGTGGCAGGAAACGGTGCACAAAGAAGCAACATGTTGCAGCTCGTACGTACCTTTGGCCGCTAACGGGACAGGCATTTTGATTCGACTTCTGACTTGGGAGAGGATTCGAATAAATGTTGGTGGTCTGTCTGTGTCGAGTCGATGTTCTCGTATTGCCGAGGTCTTCCTGATCTGATCGGACCGGAACCTGATCTGATCTACCTGACCTTGGCTGCCCGCCCGAAAGATCAAATGAGAAAAGAGCGAAAAGGAAGTGAGCCCGACTAAAAATGAGAGAGAGATTAAACCCAGCAGAAGAAGCCAGGGAGAAGGTGTGAAGGAGCGAGGACGGAAGAGCAGGAATCAGGCTGAAGACTGGGGGTGTCGACGACGCGGCCACTTCGGTGAATCAATGACATGCGACCACTTTATGCAAGATAGAGAGGGAGAGAGCACACCAGACACAACTCTCTCTATCAAGCTGCCAGGGCTGTGTGCTGTGCCCCTCGCTTCACACCGGAGCCCACACTACACAGGCGCTTGTATGCCGCCAACCCAGCCTGCCCACAGCCCGCCCGCGTGCTTGGACGCTCGGATGGCGGGTACTTCGTAAGCCATGCAAACCTTGTCCTGCCCAAGGTATCTTGTCTTCAGTCAGCCCTCCCCAGATAGAGTGCAGTATGATGCCCTCGTGACGTGCTGCCTCCACACTGCACCCTGCTAAGTATCCAACCGAGCTGGCTGTAGGGCCAGGTTAGATACTCATTAGTGCCCGGAGTGTATTCAATATTGTTGAATTAGAACATAAATGAGGAGGACAGCACAGTAACTCAGCAAGATGCCTGATTTTGTACAGGACCAGAACCTTAGGGAGACTATCATGGCAGGCCAGCTCCCCATCTCACCCCTACTGAGGCGGGGTAATGCCCGAATAATGCAGGCTGTGCATACATCTATGCCCCGAAGTACACGTACGTACTGGACGGGCGAGTCTGTGCACAAGTTGACTAACAAGACGGGCTGCCTGTCAAGCCTACAGTAGGGGCATTCTAGAATCCCATGACCTCTCAGGCTGTAAATGGTCTGTTTGTCATTTCCCTCCCACCCTACAGTAAGATCGCCAGTTGCGTGTAAGTTGGCGTACGTCTGGCATGCCGAGGACTTTTTTTTTTTTTTTTTTGGAAGCAAATGATTGTTTGACGAGGCAGTGGATGGCTCGATAGTCTTCACAAGTACCACTGCTCTGAAGTCTCACAAATACACAGTGGCTTTAGCTTTTAAATGCATGCCCGAGGTGATGGCCGGCCCTGTGTTCCTCTCGGTCGCCGGGGCCGGGGAAGTGTGGAGACCGGGGGCGGGTTGTCCGGAGTAGCCCCGGATGATGCTGTTAGAGCTTTGGAACGAGTGTCACCGTCAGGGTCCAACCGGCACTGGTACTGTCCGGATGAAACTGTAACGCTCGGATAAGTTGCTGAACAGTGGCACACATTTTGCGAAGGGTTTAATCCACCTGGTTCTTGGAAGGCCCAGCAAGAAGCCAAGTCTCGAGATATTTAAGTGACGTTGAAAAACTGGCTGCAAGGAACCCGGCTTATTGCAGCTGGAATCTGGGCAGGGCCTGCAATGGAATTTCCCTAGGGATGGTATCTGATAGTTACCAAAAGTAGAGAATAGATGCAGACAGTTCCTCTACTATCTGTCCTCAAGCAATCCCTTCCTTCCTGTTGATCATACTTGGTAAGGTGTACTCTATTCACTAGAAAAAAAGCCGAGTTTGCTCAGGTGGGATATTCTAGATGTTTCGATATGATTCCGGGCAGACCGGTCACATACAATTCACGGAGTAAGCAGGCACAAACGGGAGCAGCACAACAGCCGGGCAGGCGGATTCGATAATAGCCCGGTCAGGACAACACACCCACTCAAACAGACAGACATGTAACTTCAGCCAGACTCATAAAGACCAATCAAAACCTGGAATTCCGTACTGTAATAGTTAATACACACCTTGGTCACTCCAGTCATTGATTCAATCATTCTGTCTGTCTGCCTGCCAGTCAGACAGTCACTCTTCCTTCTTCACCTAACTCAGTTGAGGGAGGCCTTCCCGGAGTGAAGAACGTCACCTAAGCACCACCCACTGAGTGCACCTGGGCACTACTGACGCAGGCAATCTGGAGCCCCACCAGTGCCGCAGTGCCGCTCTTGACCCGGTCCCTGTCGGCCATCATCCCTGTAGGCACGTTAACACACACGTTAAAGCCTACGCCCTCTTGGCCTAGGTATCTTCAGCTTCCTTCTGGAATCGGACACCGTGAGTTCCATGTCGGCAGAGTCGTCATCTAATCACCTGTGAAGTCGATCACCTGCACCCAGACCTGCTCTTCCATTCTGTTCACTTTACCCGAAGATCACCTTACACCTTCTTCCCTAATCAATCCCTCCAACAATCAAACCCGACATCCTTCACATCCATCATCTCACAGCCTTCTAATGCTCAGTCGCGCTCTGCAGGCCCGTTTGCTGTCTGCACCAACCGCAAGCTCCGCCCCTCCTCTCCACCTCAGCCGACCCAACGTCAGCGCCACGACGTGACACAACTTGTCGCCCCTCTTGGGCGGACCTCTTGCCGCCCTCGCCAGTCAACTTCCCACGACAATCATTTTCCTGTACGACAGATCCCGTCGCAACCATCAAAGTGGCATCCAACGGGCTTAGAGCTGGCTTCCTCCTTGTGGGCCTTGGACTGACCGCCTTGGCTGCCCAGCGACAAGCGCAGCATCGCCAGCGACAGCTGCAGGGCACAAGACCCGCAATGGATCATCCCGGCCCCGGCGGTCCTCGCCGTCGCCATCTTGATTTATCAGAAGGTCGTGAGGTCGTCTTTTGTCACAACTGCAGCAACGAGTGGTACAACGACGAGCATGGCCTGCAGTGTCCTCGCTGCGAGAGTGAGATATGCGAAATAGTAAGAATACCTTTTCTACCGTGCCACCTAACCCTGCCACTGTTTGCCCTTGCAAGAGTTCATAGCATGCTAATTTTTCTCCCAGATATCTCCGGACAATGACCCCCGCGATATCACACCCGAGTCTCCCGACAGTGACATTCTCCGGGGTGGCCGTTTTGGCAACCACGATTTTGGCCATGGCCACGGATACGGACACGACCATGATCGCTACTCGGACCCAGGCGAAGATGATATAGAGGATTACATGAACCCTCGCAGCAACATACGCAGTGGGCCCGGGGGCTTCATGTGGTCACAGAGGACATGGCGCAGCCCCGACAGACAGCAAGATACGCCTGGCGGGAACCCCGGCCAGCCTCGCCCCGTCGAACCCAGTAGCGAGCAGGAGATTTTCCAACGCCTCCAAGAGACCATCGACATGCTGACTGGCATTCCCCCCTTCGGCCCACCTAGACGTGCCCCTCCTCCGAGCGGCGGTTCCCCCGGAGGTGGAGGTGGACCTGGTATGCGAACCACAACGTACCGCAGCCCATCGGGCCACACTAGTTTTACCATAACTACTGGAGCCATGCCACTCCGAGGTGTCGACCATGATGATGGTTTTGATATGTACGTTTGCTCCCTTCCTGACGAGCATTTGGCCGTCATCTCGGCGATGACTTTCGTCATTTTGCGCTCCCATACTAACAGTCCTCACAGAACATTCAGCAACTTCATGGGTGGCGGAGGGGTTCATCCTCCAAGAGCTCAGAACCCTGGTCTTGCTGGTGGTCTTGGTGACATCTTCTCCCTGCTTCTCGGCCCAGGCGCCATGAACGCTGCCCACGGTGACGCAGTGTACACGCAGGAGGGTCTTGACCGGATCATCACGCAGCTAATGGAAGCGAACCCTCAGTCCAACGCCGCACCACCAGCATCTGAGTCCGCCATTGAGAAGCTGGAGAAGAAGAGTCTGGACAGGCAGATGATGGGTGACAGCCCGAAGGTGGAGTGCACTATTTGCATAGACGAGATGCACCTAGGAGACGAGGTGACAGTTCTTCCATGTAAGCACTGGTTTCACGGCGAATGCGTGGTTTTATGGCTGAAGGAGCACAATACTTGCCCGATATGTCGGACGCCCATCGAGAAGCGAGGTGAAACTGGTGGCAACAGCGGTAACGGAGACAACGGCACTGGTGATGGATCTGGCAGCCAGCAGCAGCGTCGCACTTCAGGCGCTCGCCTTGGCTCCTTCGGCGCGCTTTTTGGTGGGGAGCCATTTTCACCCCAGGGTGGATCAGGCTCTTCTGCGCCTTCTGGTTCGCAACAACACAATACACGAGGTGCCCGGACTCCTGAGGACAGGGAGCGGCGGCTCAACTCGATTAGAAACCTGGCAGGCGCATCCAGCTACGGAAGGTCGGCGTCTGACTCCTCTCGGCATGGCGGACAGCGAAGAGATTCCTGGTCGCCCACCAGCCCGGGCCCTACGAGCGTGACTTCGGCTAGAAATCGATCACCTTCAGGGCCCCGTGCACGACTCGGCCGAGCCAACTCCTCAGGTCTTGGAGAACGCGACTCACAGCCCTCCAGCCGCGGTAACAGCAACCCCAGCGGAAACGCCGGGGGCTCCTCCAACCCTCTGAGTTGGATCAGAGACCGCATCACTGGCAGCGGTAGCAGTGCCAATGGGAACAACAATGGACGCCGTCGTTCTTAGCAGGGACGACCAGACTCCATGAATTTGCCCATGCGGCCACAATACGGCTACCAGGCTGGATCCCAATTGCATGTGCCGCCTTCGGGGGTGCCTTTCGTCACAGTTTCAGCAACAGGCCCACTAAGCGCGAGACCTGATCATTTCCGGGCGCTCAACCCAGACCCTTATGCACCTCGAATTATCCACACACGCTCGGGCACCTTCATCATCAGGCCGTCAGATCTAGCTGTGGCGGACCGGCCACGGTCTGGAAGTGCTCCCCAGCAGTCCCCTAGTAGTGGCAGCCCAAGCCCCCGTTCCCGAAGACCATAGGAGCGATTCCGGCGTTGCCACTTATGATGGAACCGTGGCTAGAGATATGGCTATGAGCTGAACCAGGCGAGATTTCCAATTCTCAACAAGGCGAGGCTTCCTGATTATCCTTGCAAAGTCATCTGCTTCTGGCAGTGAGCAGAAGCGATACAAAACTTGACGTCAATTTCAAGTCCTCTGCCCCTGTTCATCTGAACAGGCACGCAAAATCACACTCAAATGGACAAGAGGTCGAATTCCTAGAAGCGAAGCGAGCTCTGTGTTATTTTTTTTACTGGAAGGGAGAGGGGAAAGATAAATTGTTGTCGGTGTGACTAGGGAGTGAACTGAAGGTTTGGGTGGCAACCTGCGTTGGCCTGCAGCACTCTAGATCGCAGTTCTACACCCCACGGCATCCTGATAGAGAGCCTTTCACCAGCAGCTGGCATTGCGTGTACATTTTGAGGGGTCTTGCTGCAGGAGTAGCACATGCGGTCGGTTTTCTCATTCTCGGCAATTGGAGCAAGTCGAAGTCCCGGGGGGGGGATGTGCAAGCGATACAAACGAGGTCAGCTTGAGATGGTGAGCAAAGGAACAGATGCTCGACGGGGAAGGAGAAGATGAGGCATGACTGCCCCATGAGCGGAATAGACGAGCCTCAAATTGGGTTCTTTTCTTAAAAGAGCAAGAGAGCACGGGAGACCATCTCATTCCGAGCCTTGAGGCTGTGGTATGAGTTAGGGAGAGGGGTCAGTAGGTACTGGCGTTTGACCTCCCTGCTTGCGCGTCCTTTGTGGCTGGCTTTCCTCTGGTACCTAAGTTAGCATGATAGATACCCAGGGGGGCCTTGAATGAGTATTTTCATCACTACCTGACCGCGCAGCTTGGCCCACGTAGTCAACTCTCTTCAGTTTCAATTCGCAGCATGCCTCTACGAGGTTGCTGATAGTCGACATGGCGAAATGCTGCGAGGCAAGCTGCGTGTTTGGAGTGACATCATCATCATCATGAACGCACTTTCAGTGATTAAGTCTTTATTTTACAAGGCGCTAATGGTAGGTAGTAGGTACATCGCAAATATCAACCTGGGAACATATTGAGCAAGCGACCAAGTAGGTAATGGACCTGCCATAAATCACCACCGCTTACTACGCAAGAGCCCCTCATGGCTCTCGAGCCATATGGACAATTTGTCTTCTCGCTGGCGGACCAACCCCAGAGCTGTGAAGTCGGACCTCCCGTGAGTGTCGACGAGCAGTAAGGTGGGTATACATTAGCTATGCAGATTAAATACGATGCCGGATGTTAATACGATCTCAATCCCCTCGAGTTCCTGTCAAAGGAACTCGCTCAAGACCTGCGCTCTCGTCCGGGCGACCTCGGAGCCGTCCTCCCCTTCTCCCATGCGTGTCATGATATGCACAAGGCGAGCTGATAAGAATGATATTAGTATCTTACAAAATAATGGGAGATGAATCTCAATGTCGAATACATACCAATATCATCACGGCCCCGCACAAATAGCTGGTCCTTGTTGACGACATCCTCCCCGCCAGGCTCACCAGCCGTCTCGCGGAGAACGCTCCCAATACACAGGGCCTCAAGGAAAGCGCGGTGGTTAAACACCCACCACGTGCGAGCCTCCGCCTCGAAGAGGGTATGCAGCATGAAAAACGCATTGATGGCATCATGCGCCGCCTCGAGCGTAGCCCGGACGTTGACGGGGACATCCGGCGACTCGCTCGCGTGCACGAGCATGGCATTGTGGAAGTAGTTGCTCGTGAGCCACAGCGTCTGCCTCGCGGCGCGCCCGTTGGTCTGCGCCAGCGCGGTGAGGCTCTCTGCGTCCCACGAGCGGAAGATGTCCGGGAACGAGCGGTAGACGGCGCGGAAGTCGGCCACCAGCTTGGTCTTGTGGCGCGGCGTCGCGCAGATGGGCATGTCCAGGCACCGCGGGGAGCAGATGCTCTCCTGGACCAGGTTCGCGAGGGTCCAGGACCCGCGGATGTAGGCCAGGTCCGTCGAGATGGAGGCCGCGTTGATGGCCGTGTAGCCGCTGGGGGGCACCTCGTCGACCATGTCGTCGACGTGGACGTCGGTGTGCGTCGCGTTGGGCGGGAGGGACAGGAGGACCGTCAGGAAGGTGTCCTGGTGCAGCACGGCCTGCCACACCTTGCGGCGCTCCTGCTTCTGGGCCTGGCTCGCGCCCGGGGTGACGATGTTGGGGTCGCGGTGCAGGCCCATGGCGTAGGCCTGCCTCATCAAGATCCCCGCGAAGGCCCAGCCGTCCGAGGCGTGGTTGTCGTTGATGAGGAAGTAGACCAGCAGGACCATGGTCTGGATGGAACGGATCGACGCCGTGCTGAGGTACGAGCTCATCCGCAGCGCCTGGTTGCTCGCCGAGGCGTGCATCTCGGCCGCGTCGGCACGGTCCGCCGTCGTCGTGAGGCCGCTCTGCAGGAACTGCGTCCCCAGCGCCAGCATCACCATGATCAGCGCCACGAATGCCGCGTCAGACTGGTACTTCTTCTCCTCGGGCAGCGACCAGAAGTGCTCGTAGTCCTCGAGGAAGGACCGCTGGTCCAGCATCGGGTACACCGGGTCCACGCACTCGAAGTACCGGCTGATCAGCATGTCGCACTGCAGCTTGCTAGGCATCATGGCGACGACCTCGTTGAGCCGGCCCTCGCAGCTCCAGACGTTCACGAAGGGGTGTGCTGAGCCTACGCCGAAGACATTTGAGCCTGTCCCGAGGGAGTAGGGCACGGTTGACAGCAGACCGGTGGACAGGGCCACGGCAGCTTTAGACAGGTAGTTATTGGTGGACAGCACGCCACGGTCAGCAATGTTTGGTATGGGTGACCTGGGGTCTCCTGCTCCGGCTGACTTCTTTTTGGGCGGCTTGGTCATCCGCCGGCCGCTGGACAGTGAGCGTGAGGTCTCCTCGAGGAGGTTGGCGACATGGGCATATTTGCACTCGGTCTGACGCTTTATGCATGCCAGACAGTGAGGTCTGCCTCTGTCACACTGAGAGGGCGTCAGTGACAAGGCTTGTGGGGACTGAAGAAGGAAAAGTGTGCCGGCAGATGAACAAGATGAAGAGAACGCCCGTAGCGAGACCGTGAAGATCTCATTCGCCAAGTTCCTCGAGCTGGGCTGGACAGCATATCGCCCAGCATGCCTGCTACGTGCTCGGACCACACCGCATAAGGCTCTCTTTAGACAGAGCCAAGCAGTTTTCATAAGTGGGAGGGAAGATCAAGAGAATGACGTAGAGTGACTCTATATACATTCTGACCGGCCCAGTCAGGTATCAAGAGAACTTGATAGGGAGCACTCATTATGTGTGGCAGAATTGAACTCAAATCAACTGAGGAGAATAATAAGCTCACCTTGGTCTTCCGCTCAACACATTCGAAACAGGACAGGGTCGGCTTATTCCGCTTCTGCTTCTTCCTCGAGGGCTCACCGGCCGCATCCTCGGGCTTCAGCTCATCGTTACAGACATCGGGGTAGGCAGTGGAGCTTCGTCTTGTGACCTCACTGGAACGGTCGGCAGTCTGTTCCGAGTCGTCGCGGGGGCCGGACTCCCTCTTTATACCCGGGCTGCCGAGCTCTCGCTTGGGAGAGTCATTACTCGGGACAGGGTAGGAGGAGGTGGATTCCCTGCCCCCTCCGCCGCCCGTGGGCGACGCGTAGATAGTGCCCGGGCTGGGGGACTGAGTCACTGGCGGACGGTCTGGTCCGCCTATGGGCACCCTGGTGTATTGTATGGGCTTGGTGTGGGAGGGGTAGTGATGTGCGTGAGGATGAGCTTGAGCTTGAGCATGAGCGGGTGGGCGGTCCATGGCTCCTTATGGCCGGGGGATATTCCCGATGGGACGGTGACACTGGACTCGATAGTGAGAGTCACAGCGGCAGTGACGCTGACCGACTGGTCTTGTCGCTCCTTGGTGGAGCGATACTGACACTGACAGTGAGGCCGGCACCAGTCGCTCTGGCGGAGGCTTGCCGGCTGAACGGGCTGGCCTATCCACTCATGCAAACTCAATTCCGCCGATCATGAATCAGTCTCTCCTTTGACGTAGCACGAACCCTCCAAGAGCCAAGGAGAGGGCCGTTCCGAGTCCGTGGTCTCGGATCCTCGCGTGGGTTTGTTAGACGGAGGTTTCTTTTTTGGCGGGTGGCAGGCCGGGAATAAGACGAAGGGGGCCGGTGGACGACGACTCGGGTCGGTGGCTGTTTTCTCGGGTGGCCGTGAGCTTATTCCCACTCTGCGGCCGGGCACGAGTACTGCCAATCAATGCATGCGACCGGAACAAGACCGGTCTTGGCTGGATATATCGTTTTCAGTCCGCCGTCAGTCCGAACACAACAACGAGACCAGAGAGGGGGTTGGGACGACACGAGACGGGATGGGACAAGGCAGAGCAGACAGAACGATAAGCAAACGGCGGCTGGAGAAAAGACGACCTGTGACTGCAAGTGGCTGATGAGGGAGTCTGTGTGTGGCCCGGCCACAGGAGGAGGGGCGGGATTAAAGGGGAAATCGATCGGGAATAGGAAAATGACTCGAGCACTACGCACCAGTTCGTGAGGGGAAGCCGGGGGCCTGGGCCCGATGGGACTGTCTGTTCTGCTCCTCAGCTCATCGCCGTGCTTTGTGGGTTCCCAGAAAACCAGGATATCCGCGGGAGCCCTCTCCGCGCCCCAGAACCCGTCAGGTCTAGCCGTCTGCGGTAACAGGCTTGTCCCGAACAAGGTTCCCGGCTATCAGATGAATGGAGTCGCTCCTCCACTGAAACCATACAACCTGACTGAAACTTCACACCAACGGCAGCAACGAGGTAGCTAACAGGTCTGTAGCACCACACAGTATATATAAATCTGTCGAGAATGGATCTCAATGTGACCTTGGTCTCCAATGTTATCGACATGTGCAGGTAGATATGTATCCACATATTTATGTGAGACTGTTCAAATGCCTCTGCCTCCACGACTGTGCGCGCGTATGTGTTTGTGTATGTACACTTAGAGATAATCCTCAAAACATGCTCATCTGTCACGCATCTAAAACCATCTTCTCCAATCTGTTTTATTTCCTGGCTTTTGCAAACTACGCTTATAAGCGCTGCAACCGTCCAGGGTCCAACGACGGCGGCAACGCTTCCTGCACGATGGCTGGCCAGAGATCATCTTAAAGCAAGAAACAAGCGAGACTAGGTGCATACACGCAAGTCCCCCGGCTTGCGTGTTCGCACCCCGAACCTGGCCCAGATGTCACCTTACAGAGCCCGTCTCGGATCGTCCTACCCAAAAAGAGGGCAGCCGTCCCTTTTCGCCTCACAACCGGGCTTTGTCACAATTACCTAACTACCAGCCCCATCCATGTCGCAAGATCAGGGCCCACATAGGAGCAAACACAATATACGATGACTACCTCCCTCTCAGAAACGACGAAACTGCTCGATTCCATTCAACCAGAATCTTTCCAGTCAGAAAGAGACCGATATGAGGCCAAAGAAGCCGCCCGGAGGCTTCTCGACCGCCTCGAGACGCCCTTTGAGCGGGGTTGGGCCCTCACCATGGAAGTCTCGGTGCTTGCGCCAGGCCTGATAGTCTTTCACGACCTCGGCATTTGGTCCAAGTGGGATATTCTGAGCAAGAGCCAGGGCCCGATCCCGCAATCTCTTAACCAGATTGTCAAAATGTGCAGTGCTCCTGCCGAGCCCAATCTACTCCGTGAGTCCCGCGAGGGATTTCCTTCTATCCCAGGGTGAAAGTAAGCTCAAGTTGTCGCTCCAGGGCGTTTCCTGAGGCACTTCGCCGCGCTTCACATGCTTGAGGAGACTGCAGTCGATGAGTGGAAGCCAACTCCGTTCAGCCTCGCCATGGGCGACGAGTCGACATACACTAACCAAGTGGTCCGATGCGGCTTCACCCACTGCATGCCCTGCGGCGTCAACCTCCCTTCCTTCTTAGCCAAGAATCAATACAAAGAGCCGCTGGACACCAAGAAGTATGACAACAACGCCGAGACGTTCGGCTCTGTCTTTTTCGACTATGTCCAGGAGAACTCCGCCGCGGGCTACAACTTTACCGGCATGATGGCCGCCGTCGGGAATCACAAGATGGATTGGACAGAGGTCTACAATACAGCGGATATTCTCGAAGGCGCCGATCTCACCGGAGCAGCGCCCCTATTCGTCGACGTCGGCGGAAACCGCGGGATGGACACGGCCCGCCTGCTCTCCAAGCACCCCGACCTCCCCGAGGACGCAGGGCTCGTGGTGCAGGACCTGCCGGAGGTCACCAAGACGCACAGTGCCAATGTGCAGCTCGACCGCCGCATCACGAGGATGGCGCACGACTTCTTCAGCCCCCAGCCCCTGCAGGGCGCGCGAGCCTACTTCTTTCACGCCGTACCGCACGACTGGCCCGACGACGAGTGTAAGAAAATATTCGAGAACGTGAAGGGAGCAATGAGGAAGGGCTACTCCAAGCTGCTCATCTACGAGATTGTCCTGCCTGCCAGGGGCGCTTCGAGCTTCGCCACTACCTTGGATCTGCAGTTGATGAATGTCCTGTCGGGTCTCGAGAGGACCGAGGATCACTGGAGGACGTTGCTGGAGGGCTGTGGCCTCAGGGTTGTGGGTATCTCGAAGCACCCGGGGGCGATTGAGAGTGTCATCGAGGCTGAACTGCCGTGATTTGGGGTACAGCCTCACCACAACGTGAACACGTCCAACATCATGGAAGTAACTTTTGTTCTTATGCTGGTAATATCAACTCATGCGAGGTAGCGAGTGATCATAGGCACTCGTGCGCATCATGATCAACTTGATGTCCGGAGATAATTATGCAAGGACATTCGGTTTGTATCTCCTAACCTCAGATAAACGAGCAAGAATTAATGAACAATTGACCGAGCATCCCGCATCGAAGGAGGTGGTGAGGTGGTGTCTGGTAAAGGCATACTGAGTGGCCTCCCCGTTGAGCACCCGCTGGACCATGAGTGGCTATCGAGATCCTGAATCGCCACATCTATAATACTGCTGGGAATAGCATGAAGGAGGCGAAAAGACCAAGACTCCCTACATGGGAGCCAAAAAGTATTCTGCTGTTTCAATACGAAATCAAAATTGTGCTCGGTTTAGGAGCGAAGACGCAAGCGCCTTCCACCAACGATGTCTGGGTATCTTGGCCACTCCCGCGCCGCTCATGTACACCAACTACTATGTACTTGTTGGATGCACGAGAAATTCCATGTATTTACGTGGTGTCCTTCGTTTACATTTCCTATTCAGCATGGTTGGCCGGACGGAATATGCGGTGCAAAGGGGCCTTGAAGTGGGTCACCCTCCACCCAACTGGGATTTGGCCAATGGTTTCACGTACTGTTGCAACCGCGCGGGTACAGTATATCGATTCCCCTCGGAAGGGGTCGCGATGTTTCCCAGTGCTGTGCAACTCTACGTGAAAGCTGTGAGCTAGGCATCCGCTTGTGCTTATCGATTGGCTCTCGTCCGCTTTCACCATTGGTTCAGCGGGTCCACAATGCATTGCAACAACACTGCAGCGCCGAGCAGCCTGTGCCGCAGTGGTACAGGAAAAGGTGGGCTTCTTGCGGACCGAGTGAGAACCGGGTGGATGTGTTCCTTACTAAAGTAACGGCCCCGAGGCCCTTTCAGAGAAATTTCTGCAGAAGCGAGAATCCTCTCCTATATTGGTTTTTTCTCATTTTCGAAATCAGAACGGGCCAGGTTGAGGAGATCAACTCTGGAGCGGATCAGAGAAAGATGGATGACACAAGCTGGTTTGATGAGGAATATGACCTTATCATGACGGGGAAGAGCAAAGTCTATAAGAAGTTAGACGCTATTTCTGTTGAACGGGACGACTTTAGCAACGAGTACGACAACTTATCGACGCGGCTCGACGCGATTTACCTTGAGCTTCAAAAAGTAGATCAGGAATGGCGCAACTTGGAGCAAGAATTGGACGACTCATTCGCATCAAATCCAGAAGATCCGGACGAAGATATCGGCACAAGCACAGAGGATGCAGGGACCGATATCGAAAGACGACTACAAGCTATGACTATTGATAATAGCCAATTGAACTGGGACAGAGAGGACATCGCAAGTAGAAAACAGGGCGTTGCACTTGAAATGGAACGGTTGGACCAAGAAGCAGCTGAACTCAGGGAGGAAGAAGCTTATTGGGACCACAGATTCGAAGACTTGAGAAAATTGGTCCCAACTTTTATAAAAGATTACGACACAGATCCAGAAGACTATGATGAAGACAGCACAGACGAGGAAGATTCGATCCCAGAATTCGACACATGGACCTCTCACGCATTAAGTCAAAGGGTATCAGCGTTGTGTTCCGTCTGTCGCAGCTTTCCTCGGAAACGCGTGCACGACTTTGATGACGAGGAGCGATACATAACTAATGTGTATCACCCGTTTCTCGCTTCGCTGAGACTGTCCGTTGACGCAGGCTGCCATCTCTGCGAGGAGGTGGCAAAGTCTTTGGAGCGCGTGGTTCAGGATTCTGACCCTTCTGCAACTAAAAAGGCGTCTTGGTCGATCAGATGCAAGACAATCGTTGGAGTAGGGGGGAAGTCACTGGATCTGGACTTCCTCCTCTGCCAGTGCGAGCTCGGTCATCCGGATAACACCGACTGTAAACATAGCGTGGGACTTGGAACTTGGAACTTCATTCGTGCGAGAGACCTGGGCCTTGGGCCAGAGTTTTTAGGTTTGTAAAAGGACGCCGAGTTTTCATTGTCCTCATGCCTCAGCTGACTTGTCTGTATTAGATTACACATCCAGGACATCCAGTACAAAATCAGCAGACAGCTTTCATGTAGCCAGATGCTGGTATCAGGAATGCTTAAACCATTCGACTTGTCGGAATTGGAGGCGAGAAACAAGAACTCTTCCAACCAGGCTGATACAAATACGTAGTCCTGATGAAGAACGGGCGGACCTTTCGGCTAGACTTTGCCACACGAAGGACTTGCCGACTAGTACTCCATATGTCTCACTGAGTCATTGCTGGGGAAAGGGTGTGCTTTTCACGCTGGTACAGAAGAACTTGGAAGATCTCAGACGAGACATACCGATCAAGCAGCTACCAAAAACGTTCCAGGACGCCATCTACGTCGCATTCGAGCTTGGAATCAGCTACATATGGATTGACTCTCTCTGCATAATCCAAGACTCAAAGGCGGACTGGACACATGAGGCGAAGAGAATGGGTGATGTTTACTTGCATGGAGAGTTTAATATCTCAGCAACTGCCTATGAAGATGGTTCTTCAGGGCTCTTCGGTGAGAGAAAAGCGCTATCGTTGAAGCATTTTCCATTATACGTGGATTTTATCTACGTCCAGAAGGGAGATAATGTAATTGCAAAAAGGAACTATAAAGGCTACTACATCCTGTGGGACTATTCAGAGTTCCATAACAAAGTCGAGAATGGCTTCCTATTTTCTCGTGCTTGGGTGGCTCAGGAGCGAGCCTTATCTCCGGCTATCCTTCATTACACTCGGGAACAAATTTGGTGGGAATGCAACGAAAACATTTTCAGCGAAGCAGTCCCGGCAGATACATATGATGGCATGAACAGACTCATTTGGAAGGAGGCGGAAGGAAGTGGAAGAGATCGGATACGCTCGTTGAGCAAGCAAAGCCAACCGGAGCAGGTCTATTCATTCTGGAGGACATTCCTCGCTCAGCACACTGGCGATCTCTTAACCTTTCAAAGCGATCGCTTTCCAGCGATAGCCGGTCTGGCGCGAATCTTGGGAGACATCATCGACGATGATCTTGTCGCTGGATTCTGGTCAGGAGATCTCATTCGGTCGCTGGTCATGATCCGTGGTCCCCCCGGCAAGCTATACAGCCTGATCTCATCGCACCCACATGGTCTTGGGCATCTATGTGCTCTACAACCTTTTTCACTAGCAATGAGGAGTCGGATGTCAAGCCTCTACCAGGCGTTGAAGTCATCAGAGTCTTATTCGATGTCCCTGGATTCACATCTGACTTGCATTCGACGCA
Source organism: Diaporthe ampelina (assembly GCA_023522825.1). NCBI lineage: Eukaryota > Fungi > Ascomycota > Sordariomycetes > Diaporthales > Diaporthaceae > Diaporthe > Diaporthe ampelina. Next base: position 1,129,108 of record JAMFTM010000002.1, on the reverse strand, counting down.
CTTCGAAAAGTCCGCTGTACGTGGGCTCGTTGTTAGGGGCGTGCTGAGGAGATTACCAGACTGGTTCAAATCGCATCTGGACGCTGCAGAATGGATTTACGATCCAAAGTTACCGATCTTGATGTCGGACGTGGAGGCAACATCAGATCACTTGAATCCGTGGCGTTGGGGCAAGGAAAATATTCCCGAAGAGCAAAAGTGGCGTCTGAAGAGTCCCACACATATGCTCCTGCTCGTCAGCGGTCGCCACGTTTATGGTACTGACCATGTCAAATACCACTTCGCAAGAGGCCTACTCGTGCAGACCGCAGAAAATGACGAGCCGAACACTTTTCGTCGGACTGGCACGATAGATTTTAATACAGAAGAGAACTGGCCTGAGTGGGAGAAATGCTTTGGTCTAACAACGAGGGATGAAGGGGAATCGGGTACTTATTGGTCTGAAGAACGAGATCTTCAAGAAGTCGTTCTAATCTAGACAGTCGTATAACTCTGTATGTCGGACAGTTGTCTTGTATTGCATCACAGACCTTGGTGCGCCAAGCAGGAGCATCATGTCATTGGGCTCTCAGGCCTATAGACTGCATACATCACAGAGATTCAGTCAGCGCTGTCAATAAAGCAGATATCAGGTTAGACTGGCTGTTCTCTCAGGTGTTATAGGCGAGGGCAAATCCGTATTAGGAGTGTCATCATGCTCACTTTACAATTCCTCACTTACATCTCATGCCATCTGGTGCGAGCTAGATCTTTCGTGGTTCCATCATTTCGTCAATCTATGCTGGTATTGATTGTACATTTGAAGGCTTTATCTTGAACGCGGACTCTGCTCGCTAATAGAAACACCTCGGCGATACCCTAGGTTAGCAAGCCATCAACCCCCCTCTGCCCTCAAGAGGTTGATGCCCCATCTGTGCCAAATCTTTCGGAAAGGAGACTCTGTTAGAAAAAGCTTGTTCAGCCTCTGGTGAACTTCCCAACCTCGCAGAAGCTTGAGAAGCCAACAGACATAGAGTCTTGAAATTCACGCATTATTTCTCACTTCTCCCTAGCAATACGATACATCAGAGTCCCGTGTCCGAGAGCGTCGTATCCCCCAGAGTTCGGACTGTAATCACCACCGCCGCCCTCAATTTTCGCAGTCAAATTTTTGTTTACGAACTCGCGGTATTCCAGTGACCAAGAGGCATCGAGACCTTTGATCTCAGAATAGTGGGAGTAGAGCGCCTCGTAACCAGGCCTGACGTCGAAGCGGGCTTTCTCAGAGACGACTTTCAGCTCGCCTTCCCAGCTCTGGTAAGGGGTATACGGGACGGCGTGATTCTTGTTATACTTGGCGACATACTCGGCACTACATCGGATCAGCCATCGTACACTTCTAAGAGTGATGAGTTGGATACGCGGCTTACGCATTTAAAATCTGATGGCCGTAGACCGAGTAGAGATCCACTCCCTGGTTCCAGCCCTGTTGGCCAATGACACCCAGCAGAGAGATGCATAGAAGAGAATGCGCCTGGTCACGACCCGATTCTTGTATCTGCATAAGGGTCTTTCCCGTACCGTCTTCTGTGAAGTTAGCGATGGAGAAATACGGCAGAGCGCCGTTGGCGACGACCTCAGGGTGGCCTGGCAAGCCGTGCTTGAAGTAGTTAACGGCATAGTCGTACATGGTCCTATTATCATTGAAGATGCCGATGGCCATCAAGGAAGCGATGTTACAAAGATCCCAATTCGCATAGTAAAAGTCTTGCTTGTTGTTGTGATGTTCGAGGAAGTCTCTGTTATAGACCGCGAAGATATTGTTCAAGATCACACCGAACGCCTTCTGGTTGGTCCGAGGCCATCCAGAGTACCCTCGTAGGATCTCCGCTGCGTTGGCGAATTGATATCCGTAGAGCCCTGCCGCCAGGTATTTGTCCTCGTTGCCGTTAATGTCGACGAGGGTGGAGCCCCAGCCGTCCAATATTTCAGCTGCATGATCGGCGTAGGACGTGTTGCCCCCGACCATCCACCGGAGAGCAAGTTGATATGCGGAGTGGGCATCGCGGTACGCATATCCATAATTTTCCGGTAACTCATCGTTCGCGCCACGAACAATAACTTCTTGAGGTGTAGGGACCCATGTGACCTGGGCCAGCTTTGTGGATTCCAGATGCTGCCAGGCTCTGTACCAGGGCTGATCCTTGGCTTGTACATGTTTTTGAACTCTTTTGAAGTCATCACGGGTGTGTAATGCGCCTGGGTGCGCGAATACTTCAGCGTCTCGGCGTTGTAGCTCATCTGCAATCGGCGAGCCGCTCGTAATTGGGCTCCATGACAGCAGGATGATAACGAGCAGGCTGTTCAGTTGCATCGTGAAGAGTAAGGTAGGGATAAAGAACTATGGACGGCTGGGTCGATGTTAGGAGCCCATGGTGGCTAAGTCTCGAATGAAATCAGTGGAAAATCCGTGAGTTATGTAGGCCAGGCCGCTTCCTTCCAAGCTGCCTCACAATCGTTGCTACATAGCCAACGAGGAAGGACACCGTTGGGAAAAAGGCAACGATCAGCATTAACACGGAATCAAGACGAGAATGGTTCTCTCTCTCTCCAATACACTCACGCTTGTTCCCCACAAGGCGCGGGGTCGACAAACAAGGTACGGCCCGGTCCCCCAAGTCGGGTACCTCGTGCAATCGACTATCACGGAGGGAATCCCGGGACATGCTCCGGACATCCGCTCAGAAATACGATTAATTTTTTTTTCTCTTCATAATCATTGACGGAAACAAGGTTTCCCTACTCCTGTCGCTGGTTCTGGGAGGGCCTTGCTGAGGCAGATGTCGACGAAGCCTACGCCCGAGCGGCAGCCATTATTTGTCATGTGAATATCCATGCCCCCTACTATTACTTATGCCCGCTCTTTACAGCATTCCGTGTGCATTATTACTCATTTATCCAAGCAGCTGAATCGCAGATCATTTGCTGCTCAAACTGGAATTCGCCTGCCGATGAGTTTGTGGTTGTGAAGCCCCAGCACATGCCCGGATATTGTGTGTCAAAGTTGTTCCACCAACACACCGTGTTACTGATGTAATCAGTATCAGCTTAATTCACCGGTGATTTGAAAGAGAAAGAGAAAAAGACAGAAAGGCACAGAGATGAAACATACCAGGGTCTTGCGCCATCAGCAATTTCCGAAGTTTTATTGAAGTTGTACAAGGCGCACTTGTTGATGCAACCATTCAAGTCTGCGGTGTATTGGGCCACAATGTTGTCATTGAGCTCGGTGCTGATGGACACAAGGACTGTGTTGCAGAATTTGCGATAAGAATATGTCTGTTCGCCGTAGGTAATATCATGTATTGCGTTGTTCGATGATGGGCAGTCGCGATAGAGTGTCGAAGACGGACCTACGACCTCTGTCGTCGTGACGGAGCTTGACTGAGTGGTCGTTGTTGTAGGTGTAGAGTCTGCGCTCGACGATAGACTAGTTGAGATGGACGAGGTTGAAGCAGGAGACACGGAGGAGGTAGATGAGCCGGCGGACTCCTCGGCGGACCCTGCGGCGGACCCTTCGGCAGACTGAGACCGTTGGGCTAGCGAGACGCCGACACCGACGCCAACGGCTGCGCCTACTATCAGAACAGTAATGACTATGAGAACAGTCCAGAATAATCGTGTTCTGAGCCCACAGACATATTTGCTGTTGTCTTCTTTTCGAGGGTCGTCGTGCTCGCCAGAATGTTGCGCGTCAAGAAAGCGCTCTTGTGGATTCCCTCCCTCGGAATGCCGCTCCTCAGAATTTGGCTCGAGCTGATCTGGATGAACCGACCATCCCTCGGGCTTGAGATTTGTTGTGCTAGCAGCGCTACCGTCGACGGCCTCCGGGAATGTCTGTGAGTATCTCACAGGATGAAGGCCTGTGTCTGGAACCGATTTGGGAGGCTGATAGTATTCTACAGGATGAAGGCCTGTGTCTGGAACCGATTCGGGAGCCTGGGAGTGTCTCACAGGATGAAGGCCTGTGTCTGGAACTACTTCGGGAGCAGAATACCAGTCTTCCGTATTCCGATTCATATCTGTTCGAAGTCGCCCGAAGATTGAAGGAAGACCGCACTCGTGTTGGTGTTCCGGTGGAGAGAAGGCAAATCTTTTCGGAGAGGGTTCGGTGCCACTGAGAGCTTTGTCCACGCCAGCGTAAACTAAGAAATGGACTCGGTGATCAATAAAATAGAAATAATGACTGACGAGACCATCAGATGATCAAATTAACAATACCAGTGCAAGGGAAGCAGAGTTCGGGTCAAATATGGGACCACGTTGTACGCCGGAGGGCCGAAAGGTACTTGGGCGCGTTGCAGGGACTTGCCTTCTTTTATGAAAAAGGAACAGCCGAGGACCTGAACTTGAAAAGGCACAGGGGCAAACGGTTCTGAGGCACTTGGACAAGACTGTGTTCCACTGTCTGTGGCCCAGGTTGCAGCGAGGACCCGTTGACGGGGATCGTGTTCCTTCAGTGCCATTTTCAGAGCACCCTCCCGGCTTGTTGTATTTCCATATGCATGTTGGGTCTCCAAAAGTCTCGTCAAACCAATCGTAATCGTTGCAACTCCACAACCGCTGCGCTAACAAGCGCGGATACAGCAAGCGAGACTGGGGTCAAAGGGGCGATCGCGTTGACCAATGGAGCAATTCCTTAAGACCCGACACGTTGGTCCAAATTGCACGTAGCTGCCCAGGTGCTCACCGAGTCAAGTCAACTGGAGCCTTTCTCAACTTCTATCCTGATGTTAGAAAGCCGATCTTATCCTTTTCCATTACCACCTGAGCTCGGCAGTGCCTTTTCACGCAATGCCGGCAAAAATGAAAGCGGAGCTTTAAATTTCCCTCCATCTCATCCTAGTATATCTGTTCTCTCCGCTTATCTATGGCGGGTCATTGGTTCAGGCATCACTGCCGCCAAGTTATTCTATAAATCCTTGGATCTGCGACATTGACCGAGGGCCAACAGAAATGTAACCAAATTGTTACAACATCCTATCTCGAACACATCACCGCGCACCAACAGTCATACTGCGACGCGCAATTTCGAAGTGCTTTTCAATGCTTTACAGCACCACGCCTCGTGGTTCCCGTCACAGGATCATGGGGAGAGACTGACCCTCTCTGCATTGCCCAAGGGGTGTCTTTCGAGCCGGCTCAAGACTTTCAAGCGTGTGGATTCAAATCTGGCTTTTCTTGTCTGGTCCAGCTAATTGGCATCAAATTGAGGGGTTTGAAATAAAGTGTCGATTGAGGGACATAGCCGGGGGGAGAGCACTTCCGCTGAGGCTGCCAAGAACCTCGAGGGATTCCGCGAAAATCCTACAGACTGGGGTTGGTACTGGGGAGACACAGGTGTCGACGCGTCGCCAGAATACCTGGCAATTCTCAGATGACCACGACGCTTCCGGATGCACCAGAAGCAACAGCAATAGTCAATGGATCATGCTTATGCGGCGGGATAGTAACGATACGCACAATCTCTGGCATAAGCTGATGGAGATTCCGCAAGCGCGTCACAGCTTCGATGCGCTGTGTATTACTACCAACCCTGCCACCGCGAGGTCATGGCTGTCAGAAGAAGACGCCGCGACTGTCCAAGTCGTGTCCGACGATGATCAAGAGGAGCTCCTTGAGCCTCTTGGGGACATCGTCACCGGACAGAAACCCATTCGCAAGAGCTCGCTGCAAGGCACCTGCTTTGGCAACACCATCCTAACGCTTCCACGCTGTGGAAGCCCCTTCTGGTCGAACTTGCTCGACACTGGCTATCGAGAGCGTTGTCGATCCCAGACTCTGCTGACAACATTTGTGGACCGAGCCTTCGAGTTTTACGGCAGTGTCACGGCCAGTGACAGAAGTTCCTGCATACCCAGCAATCACAAGTTTTCAACGAAAGAAGAACATGAAGCTCATGCACTTAGATCGATGGGTGCCGATTCTGTAAGAGCGCTAGCGACATTCCACCATCGAGGCGGTTGATTTGGCCGACATCTCCGTTAAGGAACAAATTCAACTCATTCAATCCACGGACATCCTCGTTGGTCGTCACGGAGCGGCATTGGCGCATACCATTTCATGTCGTCTGACTCGACTATGGTCGAGAGACTGCCGCGGTGGTTCGATCAGCATGCCCCAGGGTGGGTTCCGCGCTACGGCTGCCATGCGAGGGATCCAATACATTCCAAGATTGCTGGTCGGAGCTTGTTTGAAGAAGAATATGATAATGTGGTGCATAAGAAACCGCTTCCACAAGACTGGCCACCTCCTCCGTCGCAGGGTCTAAACCATTTTCAGCAGCAAGAATGGGTTTATCTGAAAAATAAGACTTTCTTGGGCTTAGTTTACGCTGCGGCGAGGACGCAGTTGAATCGGCTGATTAGCAGTGATATGTAAGTCATTAATCTGCGTGTCAAGGGACATACAGACGAACTCGATTTGGCTGGATCCAGTAGAGACTTCGGCGGCGTTTCCGAAGAGTTTTCTCAGAGCATTACCAGTTGACAAATGAGCAGTTCGGGCGGTTTCGTTCTTAATCCGTATGCATCCCGAAGGCGTACGGTACCTTCACGTAGTGGCAAACGCTCAAAGACCCCAGCGTCTTTTTTAAAAAGAGAATTACAATGCCAACAACAGCTTAGAAGACTCTGCGTGCACGTGGCCTCAGCTTCGTGCCACTCTGGTACAAGACTATTAAAGTATCTCCTGAGTTCACCTGCGTATCCTTACCTACCTAAGCACCACGTAGCAGGTAGAAAGACGCACAGCGCCAGAACAGGCTGGAGGCCGTTACGCTAATCAGGGCGCCACCATTTTGATACATTTTGTACATCTAGGCGCAGTGAAGGCTGAGGCCACGTGCCTATAGACTTATCATATTCAAGGCTTCAGCCACACTATATTCTTCCTTTAAACTATTTATCTGTCTATCTATCTACTTAGTTACTCGTTTCTTCCCCCTAGAGTCTACATATAAAGTCTTCAACAGCCTTATATATTTCCTAGTATTCCTCTTATAAAAGTACCTTAAAATACTTGGTGTAGCCCATGGGGGGTGTGCTAGTCTAATAGACTAGATTATATAAGTAGGAAGGGCTAGCTTATCTAACCTTCTACCTATACTCTATATAGATAGACCTTCCTCTCTTAGATAATTAACCTACTAATATACTACTTTATACCTAACTATACTATACTATACTAAATAGTAGTTATAACTTCTTTTATTATAAGGAAGTAACCTAATAATTAATATTATTACTAGCTTAGTTATCTTAAGGAATTAAGTATAAAGACCTACTTATATTAGCTTATATTACTTATAGAATATAGTATATAGTCTATATAATTAACTAACTAATATTATAATTAAAATTATAATACTATATTAATAATTATAACTAATATTTATTATAATCTAATTATATATATTTAACCCTTTATATAAGTAAACTAAGTTAATCTCCTTATATTATATAGCCCTAGTAGTTATATATATAAAATAATACTTAATTTTTACTAATATTTATTTATATAGTATTTAGTAAATATATTAAGTCCCCCTTACTTATTACTAGAAAATAAGTATAATTTATAAGTCCCTAAGTTATTAATTATTATTTTTAGAATTTTAGTATAAAATAGTAATTAGTATTTTATATTTTCCTTTTTACTTATTTCTTCTTATATTTTAAGGAATTTAAATACTTAATATACTTCTCTTATATATTACCCTATATCTCCTTCTTTTTATATTACTTTAGCCTTTATATATTTACTCTTAGTAAGCCTTTATTTTTTTATTAATCTAATATTTAGATAATTTTAATTCTCTACCTAATTTAATAAATTTTTAGGTTTAAGTAAGGATTATAAGTTTTATTTAAACTCTAATATAACCTTTATTAGTTATTTATTCTAATTATTTAATAATTTACTATTTAATAGTTATAAATTATTAAATATAATAAGTATTAACCTACTTAATTTTAAGAAGGACTATATATTTAGGAGCTAATACCTATACCTAATAAATATTAAGAACTTTCTTAAAGCCCTATAAGAGAACTAATTTTTCTTAGCTAATATAGCTAATATTTAAGTAGTATTAATAAAAACTATTAATAATACTATAAGTACTATTATTTCTACTATAACTAATAGTATTATTTAGAAGATACTTAATTTAAAGAATAAATATTATTAAATAGTTAACTAAAAGAATAATATATATAATTTTACTAAGAACCCTAATAATAATCTTCCCCCTAACCCTCCTAATAGAAATCCTCTTAGTAATCCTCTAGGTAGTACCCTATTTAACCTACTTAGTACTTCTCTTAAAGAAGAAGGTAGTAATAGAGAAAGAAGAGGTAGTAAAGATAGAGGAGGTAATAATAGTTATTATATAACCCTATTTTTATTTACCTTTAGTACTAATAGTACTAATATATTTAAGTATAAGTAAGTTAGTATCTTTAATCTTACCTATAAGGACCCTAATAATATTAGAGTAATTATTATTAATAAGGACCTTATTTATACTAATATACTTATTTTTTATAAGTAACTTAAAACTTTTATTAAGATTAAGGATAAGAACTAATATATTATTAAGAAGTAATTCCTTTTAATATTTCCTATATTATTCTAAATAATTATAGTCTTATAGTAGTTAAATAAGCTTATTAATATTAAGTAGACCTAATTTTATAATATTAGATTAAAGGGTATCCTTTAAATCTTAGAGGATTACTTTAACCTAAATCTTATTATTATTATATCTAAGTTTAGAAATACTAATAAGAAACTTTATCTTAAATACCTTATATAGGATAATAGTAATATTAATACTTATATTTAAAAGAAGTTTTAATTTACTTATTATATAAGAACTTTTAATAAGAATCTTAAGAATTAGTAGGGAGTTATAGTTTAGATTTAGTCTTTTATAAATTTAGATATTTATAGATACTTTTAACTCCTTTCTTATAAAGAGATTCTTACTAAATATATAGCTTATCTTAGAGAGGCTAAGGTTAATTTTTAAGCCTCTATTTAAGAAGAATACTCTAAGCTTTATATTATAAGGTAGTCCTCTATCCTTATATTTATTATATTTCCTAAGTCTTCCTATTATCTTAACTAATATTCTAAGTAAGACTCCTATTATCTAAGTAATAAGTATAACTATAATAACTATTACTACTCTTCTTATAATAATTATAATTCTTATAATAATAAGTAAGATAACTATTACCCTTAGAATAACTATTATAATAATTATTATAATTATAACTAAGATAATTATTATAATATTTACTATTATAATAATTATAATAATAGGAGGTAGAATTAAATAGACTATAATAATTATTATAATAATAATAATTATAAAGGATATTATAACTACTTATATAATTATAATTATAATTATTATAACTAAGATTAGACTCTTTATATTTATTTAATTAAGTTAGTAAATAATACTAATAATAAGCCTTTTAACCTCTTATAGTTAGAGTTTTCTAATAGTAGTAATAATAATAATATATTCTAAGTTAATTATATTTAGGTATAACCTTATATTAGTTAAAATTATATAGTTTATTATATTTATATTTATTATAATAAGACCTTTTCCTCTTATATATAGTTATTTAAATATATTAATATTTATATTAATAAGCCTAAGAACTCTTTAGCTAATACTAAGAAGGAAGTTAAGTAATATATTACTATAATTCTTAATAAGGTTAAGTAGCTATCTAAGTTATTATTTATCTTCTTTATTTATAATACTAATATTATTATTAAAGAGACTCTCCTTATCTAAATAAAAATATCCCTTAGTATATATACTTACTTTTATATTTAAGTTAAGAGAAACCTATATAATATCTCTACTATTAATTTAACCTTTAACTTTAATATTAGGTATTATTTAATTACTTATAAGTTCTTATCTTACTTTAAGTATAAGATTATAAAGGTCCCTACCTATAAGTAAATAGTTATTAAAAGTACTAAATAAGGTAGTTATATAATACTTATAGAGTTTACTTACTTTACTTTCTACTTAGTTAGTAAGTATATTAATAATATATTTAGTCTTACTACTTAAATAGTAACTATATAAATTATTACTAAAGATAAACTATTTATTAGCTACCTACTTAATAATAAGTAGATATACCTATATAGAACTATTATTAATTATAATAATTATAAGGTTATCTACTCTAGTTACTATAACTTTAGAGTTCCCTTTAAAGTTATTAAGAAGAATATTAACCTTATAGTTTATAAGATTACTACCCTTAAGTATATAACTTTATACCCTAATAAATTTACCTTAGTACTTATTAATTATTATATACTACCTAAGGGTTATTCTTTTATATTTATATTAATATACCTAAATATATTAAATATTATAATTAACTTTATAATTTCTAATATTATTACTCTTTATAATATATCTAATAAAGATATTCTTATTAACTATTATACTTATATTAATATTATCTATAAGTATAAGGATATAGCTTATTTTATTACTACCTTTATAAATAATATAAAAACTCTTTAAGCTATAATAGCTATTAATACTACTACCCCTATTATATAACCTATTTTTACTAACTTAACTAATATTAAGATTTAGCTAATAAGTATATTTATACCTAATATTATTATTATAGGAGCTAAGTTTAAGTTAAGTAATATTTTAATTAATACTACTTATAGTTTTAATCTTAATACTAAGTTATTAAATTTTATTAATAATAATACTACTATTTTTTTATTTAGTAATATTATTTTTATTATAGTTATTAAATCTAATTATAGTTAGGAGTAGAGTATTAACCCTTTTATAATCTATAATAAGTTACCTCCTAATATTCTTAAATTATTTAATATTAGTACTCCTTCTAATACTCCTTCTCTAATTACTAATAATAGCTTATATATCTATAATACTAATCTTATTATTATATATAAGATTAAGTATATTAAAGAGGAGTTTCCTAACTTATAGATTAATAAGGGTTTTATTAATTTATTTAAGGACTAGTAAATAAAGGTACCCCTTATTAATAGTTAATAAATAGTTAAGTTAAATATTTAATAATATTTTATATTTAAAAAAGCTAAAGTTATTATAGATAAACTTTATAGTTACTTTTATATATAAGGTTAAATAGAATATATTATTAAAGTTTACTTATTTACTTTACCCTACTTTATTATTTATTATATAATATATAGAGTTAAGAAGGGTTAAGTTATAATAGACTTATAAATACTTAATAAGTAAGTTATTTCTAATAATTATTTATTCCCCCTTTAGAGTAATATTCTTAATACTACTTATAGTAAGAAGTATTTTATAGTTATAAATATTATTTTATTCTTCTTCTAGTTTTTTATTTATAAAGACTATTAGGACTACTTTATATTTATTATTTATTAAAAACTTAAATAGTATAATATAGTACCTATAGGCTTTTATAATTTATTTACCTATACCTAATAGTATATAAACTAAATATTAGATTTTTATAAGTTATTTTATAAAGCCTTTATTAATAATATTATTATCTTTTTAGATATACTTAAAGAATACTTTAAATACCTTTAAATTATTTTTTCTTTATTTCTTAAAAAGAGAGTTTCCTTATTACCTTCTAAGTTTTTTCTTAAATATTTATTTATTAAACTCCTTAGTTTTTATATTAATACCCTTAGCCTAATTATAATTAAGGAATATATTAAAGTCTTCTATAAGATTATATTTCCTAATATTTTAAAGGCCTTAGAAACCTACCTTAGTAGTACTAGCTTTCTCTATATTATAATTCCTTATTATATTAAACTTATAGAGGTACTATAATAGTAGAAGGTTACTTTATTTATTATAAGTTATAAGATAGAGAATATAATTAATAGATAGCCTAGTAAGTAAATTACTTATATTTAGTATATTTAATTTAAGCCTATTTAAGCTAAGTTAGATAGTTTTATTAAGGTTTAGAAGTTTATAATAGAGAAGATATATCTTTATTATTATAACCTTAATAAGTAATTTTTTTTTAAGTTAATAATTCTCTTAAATATAGATTTAGTATAATACTATTTTAAATTAATAATTCTTATAAATAGTAGTTTATTATTTTTATTCTTTTTATAGTTATTAAGTCCATTATATTTCTTAGTTATTACCTTATAAAAATTAAATTAAATTATAGTTTTTTTAAGATAAAAGTTAGCTATTTAATTTAGATATATAAGTACCTTTATACTATTATCTACTCTAATAAGGTATTAGTTATTATTCTTATAAATTATAATACTACTAAGAGTATAGTTAACTAGATTAGTTTAAATATTATATTAATAAATAGGTTTAACTAATATCTAATTAATATATTTATCTACCTATTTAAATATTAACTTAATATCTATTATATTATTAGTTATTTTAATTTAGTTTTTAATATTCTCTCTTAACTTACTACTTTTAGTAATAACCTTAAGTACTAAAAGTTAGATCTAGTTATACTTAATATAATTTTTAATAATATTTTATAAGTTAATCTTATATTTATTAAGGTAGTAATAACTAATAAAATCTAGCTTTACTTTTATAATATCTATAAGAAGAATATAGTTTATAGTAAGATTATTTAAGATCTTACTACCCTACTAAGATTTAGTTATAAATCTATTATTATTAAGAATAATAAGGATATTATTTCTACTTTAAAGCTTAGTTACCTATTTTATCTAATTAATAGCTTACTCTATAATTAAAATAATAATAAAAAGGAGTAATTTATAATTTTTTTTTATTTATTTAAGAGTTCCTATATAATATCTATAATAATAAGTACTACTTTAGTTATAATTATATAATAACTAATTTTAACTTAGTTACCTTTAGGAAGAAGAGGTACTTAGTTAAGTCTTATATTTTAAATTATTACTAATATAGTAAATAAAAATAGGATAATTAGTTACTTATTAGTAACTTTTAGCCTATTTAACTTTTAATTAAGGCTATATATATTATTATTATTATTAACTTTATTATTATTTTATTTTTAGTTTTCTTTATTAGAATACTTTAGAGTTTAAAAAGTAAGAACTCCTTTAATATTTTTATAACTTTAACTAATAAGATATTAAAGTAATAAATAATTATTCCTAATTATATAATTTATTTTACTAATAAGTAGGTAAAAGTATTTACTTAATAATTACTTCTAAGTAATTAGGTTTATCCTAAAGTAATTATTTTAAATTATAATATTAAGTTCTTATTAATATTTTAATAATTACTTTAGAAAGTATTTAGTATATATTTAGTAATAATTATAGCTTATTATTCCTAAGCTAATAATTAGTTTAAATTAATTAATTATATTATTAAGCTAGTAATTTAGTATTATTATATTAAATATATATTTATTTATAACTAAATTAATATTATTCCCTTATTATAATAGAATTTAAATAATACTTATACTTATATTCTTAATATAAATCCTTATAAATACTTATTTAAATTTAAAATTTATTTACTTATAGACTACTTAGTTAAGAATATTCCTAAGAATATTATAGAAATTTACTTTATATAAGAATATTTATATTATAATACTTAATATATTATAGATATTATTATTATTAAGAAGAAGTATTTATATAATACTAAGTACTACTAATTAGAATTTAATATTAATAATTAGGTATAATTTAAATATAATAAGGTTTATAAGCCTCTACTTTATATAGGTAAGAAGATATTACCTCTTTAAAGAAGACCCTATATAGTAGTAAGGAAAGTCTTATTACTAGCTTATAAGTTAGATTTTAATAAGACTAACTCTAACTTTAAGGGCTACTAAGTTATAAGTATTTAATATCTTCTCTTATATAAGTTTATAAATAATTTATTTAAGTAGAAGTAGTTATTTCTACCTCTTATTAAGTATACTTCTAATAAGATATTTATTAGAGAGGATAAGGAGTACTTTAAGGTAGAGAAGATTTTAGATAAGTAATTATTTAGTAAGAAGAAGTTACCTTAGTACTTAGTATAATAGAAGGGATATATAGTTATAGATAATTAATAGAAGTTACTTAATTAGCTTTATTATTATTAGAAGTTAATTAATAAGTATAAGAAGTTATATTTATAACTCTTAGTACTAACTAAGCTAATTATTAATATATTAGTTAAGTACCCTTATAGCTACCCTTATAAGACTATATTAATAGCTATATCTTTACCTACTATAATACCTTTAGACTCTAAGGTTTATTAGTCTTAATAATTAAGAAAATAGATATATAAATATATTACTAGATAGTAATAAGGATATTATACTTCTTTTTTATACCTAGTACTTAGTATAGCCTATAGGGGGTATATTAGTCTAATAGACTAGATTATATAAGTAGGAAGGGCTAGCTTATTTAACTTTTTACTTATATCTTATATAGATAGACCTTCCTCTCTTAGATAATTAACCTACTAATATACTACTTTATACCTAATTATACTATACTATACTAATACTCCTTCCTTCCTTAACTTTCCTTATACCTATTTACCTACTTTAAAAGGCCTTTATCTTTAACTATAAAATTAAAAATATAAAGAAATATTAGATTATTATAGCTTTCCTTTATTATTTTATAAATTTTATTCCTTTTCTCTTTTAAGGCTTTTAAAGCTATCTTATAAAAGATTTAGGAATAACTTATTTTAAACCTTATCTTAACTTATTAAAATTAGTAGTTATATACTTAGATAGGGGTTATCTTACTTATTTAGTAAGTACTTCTTTATATATATATATATATATATATTAGTAGTAGAAGAATAGGTTTTTAGCTTAGATTTCCTTTATAAGACTACTTATATAAGGACTATCTTAAGACTATTTTTATCTTATTATATAACTATTTTACTATTAATTAGCCCTTAAGCTATATATTAATAATTAATAGTACTATTAGGAGTAGTCTATTTTTAGCCTTATTTATGTGTTATAAGGCTGAGACTATATGCCTACTTATTATATTTAAATATTACTATAGATATTATATGTTTTTTTAAATGCTAGGTCTTGAGTGTTTATGACTGTATGAAGGTGCTGTGTATGGCTTAGGCTGTATATGGAATAGAAATGGAACTAGTTATTGTATTTAACCACTGCTATCGACATTGTATGTTTTTTAAACGCTGGGTCTTGAGCGTTTGCGACTGTATGAAGGCGCTGTGTACGGAATAGAAACGGAACCAGCTAGGCGTAGTGTATTCCAACTCACCGTTGATTTTCGTGCCATGAATGATAAGCTCCTAATTTTATTTTTTCAGCTGCACACGGAGGTGCAGAGAATCCAAAATGCAAATTTCGGTCCAGACACGCACGATGAGAATTTGGCATAAGCCAGTAAGATTCGAAACTCAGGGAGACTGTACTAAAAGATGACCTTGCGGACTTCCGACGGGGTTGTTCGTTGCGATGGTGGTGGCCCAGCTTACATATTAGGGAAGCACAAGAGACTGGTATCATTTATAAGTGTGGGGCTCAACTAAAAACCCAGCTATTGATATAGTGCGGTGCAAGGTAACCGCTCACTCACTGGGGGAACACGTCTTTGTCTCACCGTCCGTCAGAAAGCCCGTATGCTACCTGGCCCCTTTTTGGCTTCGTATTATGGACGACTTGGCTTCAAAAGCTTCGAAGCAGTCAATTTACCTCGTGTGACGATTGGACGAGCCCACTTTACTACTAGTGGCCCAAATGCCTGAAATCACAATGATCCGGTCAGAAAAGGGGCCAATGTTGTACTCATCGTCAAGTGAGAACGGTAAAACCCCAGAAATGTCAGCACATGAGGCAGCAAGTATTTACAACCAATTGATACTAACGAAACGCCATCAGCATAATCGCGACCGGTGCAGTGTTTTCGTTCATAGCAGCGACGGCAGTAGCTTTGCGTTTCTATGTTCGCATACGAGTGACTCGCGCCACCGTTGGCCTCGATGACTGGCTCATGCTTGCTTCACTCTTTCTCACTCTTGGAATGGGTGTGATGCTTGTTATTGGCAAGTAAAAACGTCACTTATCTTTACACGTTCAATTTTCTAGGCTAATGACCATGGCTTTCAAAAAGGTGGTGCGCTACACGCTCTAGGAGCGCCGACGCCACAAGGATGGGAGCCGAATGACTATTTCTGGGTCACTGATGACGCAGAAATCATCACCGAGAAAGTCAGGGTTGACACTTGCTCATGCGAAAGCACTGATACTGATAGATTTGTCAGATATTCTGGGTGTTCATAATGGTACAGGACTTGTCATTTGGGCTGGCGAAGCTTTCGATCCTCGCATTCTATCGTCGCATCATCCGGACCCAAAAGTTCGAGACAATTAACAGAATTCTGGCTGTTTTTGTGGTTATATGGTCTATTGGGTTCTTCTTCGCCTATTTATTCCGTTGCGGGACGCAGTTCTGGGCCCTGTGGACACCTCTTCATTATGTTCTGGAGCACTGCTATGACAGCACACCCATGTTTCATGCCATGGCTATCTCGGATGTTATAACAGACTTTCTCATCTTGAGCTTGCCTTTCTTCTGGGTAATTTTCATTTTCTTTTCAGGCTCTCATCTTGCACATTTTGTCCCTAACATTCCACAGATATTGAGATTGAACATGACGCTAGGGAAAAGGCTTGGTGTCTCGGGTGTTTTCCTTCTGGGAGCTACGTGAGTGACTATGCACTAAACTATTGGCCTTTTACGAGTGCTCACACCAAAGTTTTATCTTAGCGAAATTGCCACTGGAATTGCTCGACTGGTGGTTTTTGTTCAGCAGACCGAAAGTGAGTCTTTCAAAGCATCCTCAAGAAAGGAAGGCATCATTAATGATTCGGCTGCCCACCAGATTACATTCAACTTGCTGACGGTATTGGCGTCCTTACAACAATGATGTTCTGGGCCATGATAGAAATGAGCATTGCCATTGTTGCTGGCTGTTTACCGACAGTCTGGCCGCTGATCAGCAAGATGTCGCCAGAACGCTTGGGCTGCTCGGAGCGACGCGTCACGCCCGAAAAACGCCTTTGGATATCGTTGGGGAGACTACCTCCCCGACGTATCAAATACGAGCCTAATGATAAGCTGGACCGGAATCTCGAAGCATCTAGGCTATATCGCCAACTCATGAATCGTGATCGAAGTAGCCCGGCTGCTCATCAGTACTCACCCAACCCCGCTACTGATGTACCATCATCTATAGCACCAATCACCACTGTATGAAGGCGCTGTGCAAGGCTTCGGTCGTATACGGAATAGAAATAAAATCAGCTATGGTACCAATCAACACATGCGTATCGCCATGAAGCCGAACAGATGTACTTGTATAAAGCAGTTACAGATCCCTTTTCCAATCAGACTATGCGACTTCCTGTAGACGCGAATCTGGAACAGAATGAATGTTTTGGTAACAAACAGTGCATCCAACACTCCAGGGCTCTTTTAAAGCCCTACACAATACTCAGAATGTGTGTAAAACCACGCCGAAACATTTGGATCGGATACAACGTGCTACAAGGAGAACAGATCGATGTGTTGGGACCCCACATCTCCAGCCCATGCTGCAATATTGTTCGGATCGCTCAGCAGGTCGTCCCATGAGACTGTGTCTTCCGCTTCTTGAGCTACCGTGCCTGGAGTGTCGTAATTTTGTAATTTTTGCACGAAATCTAGCAGAATCAGCCGTAGAACAGGTTAGTCACAGGCCGGGTACAGGGTTTCGCAAATCCAGAAGCTCAATCTTACCTTGGCAGTCTAACGGAGCGGGCGAAGGGCTCGACACTGTGCCCTGTATCAGAAATGGCTCACTTTCTCGAAGAACGTATTTCAAAGCCTCGATAGCTCTTCTGGCTTCGGTAGAACCAGCGCTCAAGCGCACCCAGATTTCCAACGACCTCAGGAGAAGCTGTCTAACACGGCCGCGCAACGCAAGTTCTGCATCTTCTGTATTGGGTCGCTGCTGTGTTTTTGGCTGCTGCTCATGATCTTGGACTCGAGTCTGAAGGTAGAGGCAGAGGACACTTGTAGGTAGAAGAAATTCTTGCGTCACAGCGGTGGAGATCCGCCAGCGGATTTGATACAGCCGGCCGTCTGGGCGCGTTTCTTCGTCTATGAGATGCTGGAAGTCAAGTATCTTCATGGCAGCCACCAGACACGTCGATCGTGAGTAGGCGTATTGCTGCCGTTCACTAAAGGACGGTCCGAGGAAATCTTTATGCAGTACCACTTTCAGCCTCTGAAAGCACATGTCCAGCCAGATTCTTTGTATAAGAACCAGTGGTGTCGCGGTAAGCGAGGAAGAGAGGTCCTTCCACCTCATGCTAGAAGGCAAAGACTCCATAGCCTCATTTAATTGCTGGTCGAGGAGCAGAACTTCATTGTAAGGATGCGTCCGTGACTCAGTCATCAGATCGGAGATCTGGATCCCCACAGAGAGAATTCGAAGTTTTGCAAGCGTGTAAAGGATCGGTGTTGCCTCTGTTTCCGGGCGGGAAGGTGGCAATTCCGCGATCGTTTCATCAAAATCTGAATCGAAGAGATTCCGTGGCTCCGTCGTACTGTCCTGGCTGATTACCCTGGGCAGTCCTATCTGTGTCGAAATACTAAAATCAATCTGAACAACCATTGACCATACTCGACGTCGCATCTCGCCTGCAAATGGCGTGATATTGTTGGGAAAATTGGCAGGGTCGCGGTGTAAGCCCATGTGCATGGCAACTTGGACGATGGTGCCCACCAACATCCAGATACCCACGTTGATCTCTTTGAGAGGAAAGATTTCCGACAGCAAATGTAGGATCAGGGTTTCCATCACGTATGGCCCCCCTTCCGTATACTGGCCAAGAATGAGGCACTCGACCGACTTTGTTTGGAATGTTCCGATTGCGAGCTCGCTATCCTGGCTTGGGGACACCTTGAGAGATGCTGGAACATCAGGGGGGGAGATCATTTGTTGGTATTGGCTTGACAGACACATGATCGCGAAAAGCTGGCCAAGCCACATGATGTTAACTGAAGCCGGGGCCCGCCAGAAACATTCGTACTATCATGGGTCTTAGCAACGAAGCTGGCTGAGCAGGGAATTGGAACCAGGACTATACCTCGCGCACAAACTTGACGCTATGGACAATGCCTCCATATTGTTTGGTTAGAAAGATGTTGAAAACCTTGCTATAGTTCGATAGCCGCAGTTTGGACCGACAGGGTTCTGATAGGGGCTTACCTGTAGCCATATTTAGGTCGTTAAAATAACGAGACACAAGCCTGTCAACAATGGGACGGGCTGGCAGAGCCTGCAGGATCGAGGCGACGCTTGCTTGATCTCTGCTCCCGTAGAAAAGCCTGGGACGAGGAAATGGTTGAATATCAAGATCAAAAACAGTCACAGAAGTATGTTGTTGGGGCATATGATTCGGTCTGGGATCGTCAACTGCGACGTGCTGCCTTAATTCAGTGATGCTGTCAAGTATTGCTTGCCAATGCGTGCTGCTGGCGTAGCCCGGACCTGACTCGCGCATGTGAATTGTGCCATGATCTGAGAGACTAGGCGAGGCCTGGTATTGATCCCGGGCGCCGTACGGTTCTGATATGGCCCGGGTTGGGATGTTCTGGGCTTCATCCTCAGCCTGGACATCTACGTCGACATCGACGCTGGCAGAAACACAGGCTCCCAAGTGGTCCCTTCTATCGCTCTGAGTATCCAGAGGAGTATCGGTCTGCTGCTGACGCCGCATCAGGCCCAAAACTAGGCTCTCGAGGTGGTCGATGCGATCTTGAACGTGTGCGCGAGGGCGACCTAATGTTGGGCGCGTTGGATAAGTGCACGAGGCTGAAAATCCTCGAATGGAGCAATTGCTGCGGGGAATTTGTCTATCACATCGTACTCTGCGAGATTGTAATGTGTTTGGTTAGCCGGCCTAAGCGAATATTGCCAATTGTAGCACGAGTGTATCCAGTCTGAGTATATGAAAGGCCGACGGGACGAACGGTCTGTTCTTTGAGACCAGAACGAAGACTCAGTTGCTCGTCCACCTCCAGAATTGCATGAGTAGCCGCCTGCCACCCACGTCTCGCCCAATCAAAATGGGGAGTAGAAGGACAGTGCTTACTTGCGCTTCCGGCATGCGTTGCAGCTCAGTTGAAGTTTATCCCTACCAGTTGCATCCCTCCGATTTTGCGGCGGTTGATCATCCATGGCCTGCTGAGCATGTGTGTCCGGGCTTGAAGTCACTGTTACCAGCCTCGATGATCGTGGAGCCAGACACAAGTTCAGCGAGCAGGACGGTGATTGTGAGCAGATCATTAAACGTTCCAAATGGGGGATTCGCACAGGCGGCTTCGGCATCAGCTCTGGCCTTCTACCAGAGCTACAAGGAACAGAATCCTCCCGAGTTCTAAATTTGGCTCGGACGTCCGCGGTCGATGCATATTAGATCTGCGGGCCGGCACCGTTGTTTGATGGCTCGCTTCGGACGGTAAAGCGCCGAGTCTCCGCGGAACCTCATGAATTCTCTACCTTCATTGCCGTTCTCGCGGCCACGACCTCGGCCCCCGAGAGGACTTTGCAGGTGCGGATCTCCTTCAACCGCAAACGGCGACGTACAATGAGACAGTCTCCGAGATTTGGGTCACTAATTTGGACATGAAATCTTGCGATTGAGCCGCGAAAGTTTATGTTCATTGACTCATTAGATGACTAGAAAACAATAAAAGCTCCAATTTTCACTCACCCGAGTATCGTTGAATTGATTGGCTTATCGATCGAACACAAATCTAGCTCTATTGCTCTTCGCTGCATGTTTCTTTGCCACTGTCAACCATGTCACATCATGATACACCTCCGGAAGACAAGATCAGTGATAATATATCTGCTCAGGGAACCGCAGTGAATGGAAGAAGTGCAGCCAGATCTCGTATCGAAGAAAGGCATCTCTTCGACTGGGATAGTCCCTATGACCCAGAAAAGCCTCGCAATTGGAGAGCAGCCACCAAAATGGTGCATGTCTGTCTCGTCAGCGCTTTCACACTCTACGCGTGAGTCTCAAGTTCTTGATCTGTATTCCTTGAGAAGACACTTTCTGACTTTTACCCTTCTTAGAAACCTAGCCTCCGTCATGTTTGCGCCAGGTGCGGAGGCCCTCTGCGCTGAATTCGGCATCACCGACAACACCATTGCGGCTTTGACCGTGACCATCTACGTCCTCGGGTTTGCCCTGGGCCCTCTGTTCATCAGCCCCTTGTCTGAAATTTACGGAAGGCTTCTGGTTTATCATGTGGGCAACGGAGTCTATCTCGGTTTTACCATTGGATGTGCACTGAGCAGCAATACGGCCATGTTCATGGTGTTCCGTTTTATGTGCGGCGTTGCTGCTTCGTCTCCAATGTCTATTGGGGGCGGTACCATCGCAGACCTTTACAGACAGGAGGAACGCGGGCGGGCTATGGCCTTATTCGGACTTGGCCCACTCCTTGGACCAGTACAGTCGCTCCTCGCTGCTTCACAGAATATCGTGCTGACTTGGGTGCAGTGCATCGGGCCCGTGGTAGGTGGATTTGTGACTGAACATGCTGGATGGCGTTGGACATTCTGGATCATACTCATATTTGTGTGTTGTATACGTCTTCTCTCCCAAATACTTGAAGCTTACTTCTTGCTGTCCAGGCCGGGGTAGTTTCCGTGGTCGCCGTCTTTCTCATGCACGAAACGTACGAGCCCGTCATTCTCGAGCGCAAGGTGGCTAGCTCGAGAAGACTGGCAGGAATCAACAACATTCACTCTCAAACCACCAATTTCGACCGTCAAGATGCCCCTGGAAAGGTTCTTTTACATGCCTTCATCCGGCCTACCAAGATGCTCATTTTGTCGCCGATTGTTTTCATGATGTCGCTCTACTCGGCAGTCATGTTTGGACTGATCTACCTTCTCTTTACCACCTTCCCAGCTGTATTCCAGGAAACCTATGACTTCAGCCCTGGTATCGCGGGCCTTGCATATCTCGGTCTGGGATTAGGTATGGTTGTTGGCGTTGTTCTCTTTGGTAAATTGAGTGACTCACTGGCCGCATCATCGCGAGGAGGAACTACAGGCCGGCCAGAGCTGCGCCTCATCTTGATGATTTGGGCCACCCCGGTCATCCCAGTCGGTTTTCTTTGGTACGGCTGGAGCGCTGATGCCCAGACGCACTGGATCGTACCTATTTTGGGCACGTTCTCTATTGGTGCCGGTGCCTTCCTTCTCATGATGCCTGGACAGATCTACCTCGTGGACGTATTCGGGGCCAGTGCGGCTGCTTCCGCTCTGGCTGCTAATACGGTACTGCGCAGTCTGGCGGGTACCTTCTTGCCCTTTGCCGGTGCTCCTTTGTATGCGAGTTTAGGCTTAGGATGGGGGAATACTTTGTTAGCACTCCTGGCATTGGTATTCTTGCCTGTGCCCGTATTATTCTACAAATATGGTGAGCGCTTAAGGCGACGCTTCCCTGTGGAATGCTAGGGATCTTATGCGGCACGGGCTTTTTCCCAGGCGAACCCGGGGGGGGGGGACGCTGGCGGGTCGGCGTGTTTCGGAAACGAACGTTGGTCTCGTTCTTTATTATTTGCGATCCATAATAAGTCTAAAGAATATCTATATGTACACAATCATCATTATATCAATCAAAAGAGACATACTAATTTGGCCACAAATCCTCACAATCTACCAATACCGGATTGCAGTTATATAGAAGTCACTGAACCATTTGATTTATCGTATTTGTAATTCAATGTTCTGACGATCTTGAGAAAGTCACAATCTTGACCGACGTCGATTCGACCAAAGATAGGAGATAAACAAGACAGCAAAGGTTACTGGAACACCAATTATGTAGAGGTAACTAATGAGCGGCGTTGTGACAATCGCCCAGTTTCCTTGGTCATCCTGTTTGCTAACAAACAGCTGGCTGCCAATTATGGTCGCGATGGACGTGATGGGCAAGAACACAGAGGCAACGACTGTCAAGATGGCTACAGATGCCGAATCATGCATCATGATCAGCGAATCCTGTTGTGCTACCATGTTGAACGCCAGGGTACTTGCGTTCTGGATGCGCTTGTCGAGGCTGGACAGGCGCAACTGAGTTGACCGAAATAGCGACTGGTGATAGAGTAAGCCATCCCTGAGATAATCGTCCTCCGTTGAAACCAATTCAAGTTGAGTTGAAAAATCACGGGTCACCTCTTTCGTCCGTTCTAGGATGGCTTCGGTGACAAGAAGGTTGGACCTTATGGTCTCTTTGAGGTAGGCAAGATCGTTTGCGTAACGGTGGAGGGTGCCAAAAGGGGGCTTGTAGTACTGCTGTTTCCGATATTCGGATGATTCATCAACTTGATTTGTGATTTCCTATAAGCTCATGGTAAGTATCATATGTAAAAGCTCCGATCGAGAAAGCTTTAATGGGAAACTCACCCTTTCGAGCTTGCTAAAGAGAGTACCCATCGTCCACACAGTCTCGTCTACTTCCAGAAACAGAGCACCCAGCACTAGGTTGAATAGAGTGTAGGGAGTCTCGCAAGCGGTTGACCAAGACGTGCTTTCAATAAACCACTCCAACCTTTTCACCACGGTAGGTAGGGGTGCGAACATCACAAGAGTGACACCCAATGACGCCGACTTTCTCAGGAAGAAGCCCGCTCTCCAGTATCGCATCATGTCGGCCGATGCCCCATCATGGTCCGGTATGCATCTGCAAAGGAAGTGGAACCATGAACAGAACTCGTTGTTTACAGAGTTTGACCCGAAGCTGTGGCTGACCGATTGTACTCTCTCCAAGGCGAAAACATGGGGTATGTTGAAAACTCGGTACACATTCTCTAGCGAGTTGGGACACCACTCATCTTCAATATCGGATGCTCCGATTCTATACGGCAATCTTGACATTCAGAAACAGCATGCTAATGAAGCTGTCAGAAAACGAGGAGGCCACTTACACAATACGTAGGTTGGCGCTAGAATCGATGGCATCAGCCAAGCTGCCGGTTTGGACGTTGCATTTCCTTTGCAAGCTCGATTGCGGCCCCCTTTCCCACAGATCAACTGTGTTCCAAGGCCCTTGACGCACTGGCAGAGGTTGGTGGCTTGGCTGGGAAGGCATCCCTGGCAACATGAATTCGGGCTAGTAGACTTTTGCTAGTATAACCCGAAGCTGCGATGATATTTAGCTTATAAGCGATGAGAAAGGAGATGAGATGAGACAGGATCAGTTCTATGGAAATCAGGAGCCGGACAGATCCGATGTCTGAAAGACGGATGGCGGGGAGCTCCATGACTAGTTCCTAGTTGTAGTACAGTAGCCCGGTGTCACAGGTCATCGAAGCTGAAGGGCCAGAAAGGCCATCATGAGACGACTCAGTGTATGCAATGGTTAGACTGCCATAAATTCACTGGCCATCCCCTCCCGTAAGTACGGCCAGAACAAATCTGAGACTGCACCACATATAGCCGCCCCCGACGCGAGCATACCTGTCAACCCCCAAGGTCTTGTACGCTGGCCCAAGGCCCCCACGAGGAGCGTCTAAGTTTAACACTTTGCATCGGAACGCTTCTTATCCGATTTGTAGACATGCAGTATCAGGTGCCTAAAATAGGTTTCTCATTCGGTCCGAGGAGGAGAGGCTCATCTTCTGTGACAGGTGAGGATTTCCGGGCCAGGTCGAGCTCTCAACATAAATTACCCCGAAAGCCTTGAATAGGTGATGAAAACTGAGAACACTCGCATGATAAACTGAATACTCGGAATCCATTGCTTAGATATCCATCGTTGAAAACTCGCCTCATGACCTTAACCTGCGTTCAAATACACGTCCCTACGCTTTTGTCAACGGTGATATCTCCGATCACACAACAAACGGCTTCTCAGCAGCAGGATAGTTGCCGACTACAGTCCTCGCCCGGAAGACATACAGTTCAGCCGAGACACGGCGGCAGTTGGAGTCCAGTTTCCGTGAGTTATCTACCACTACCGCCTGTTTGACTAGAACTTCCAGATGTAGACTGATTCCATCCCAGCTAGAGGCTAGAGCAAGCCCAGTGGAGGGCACATCTCCGCTGCTGTCACCCGTCTCCGCCTCTACAGCGCAGCAGACTGCCCCAGACAAGCAAGGCACTATCTCATCTCCGCATCTACAGCCCAAGACGCAGCGACACCAGGGAGCTGGGTCCCCACGTCATGGTGGTGGCTGGTTACCAGCGGTTGCCAATCCTCCTTGCCCTCGTCTGAACAGGTGCCCCAGGCGCCGCCGTACGAATACAAAAGCCTCGACGAGCAACACTACCTCCTGAACTAGAACAACGAAATGACGCTAAGCTTACTCCTGGACGAACTATCCCAGCACCCGGACGTTCTGTCAGTACGCGAAAAGTCGGTTTCTGAACATCCTCCTGGGCCGCGTCAGGGTCTCCGCGACTTATCAAAGACTTACGACAAGGACGACTCGGATATTATTCCATTCAAAACTTGGAGACATCATGGAGTTTCGGCAATTTTTTACTTCGCCTACCGCACTAATAGCTGCAAGTACGGCGACAGTAGCACACACCGTCATCGTGATTTCGCCAGCCGAGTCGAGACGCTTCCCCTTCACGATGCACATCTCAGTTTGGGAAAGGGAAAGCTCCACTTACTCGTCGTTCAGTGCACTGACGACATTTACGAGGCTCAGGGAATGGCCACATGGTATCGTACCTATGTGCGTAAGCCTTCGCCATACTTCGTCCGCTTGGCAATCTGGACACTTGACTACACCTACGACCCGAAAAGCTGGAGGACTTGGTGCACCCAGGTCATACGATCACTACCTGCCGCTTTGGCTATGATAGCCGTGGTATGTCAATTCACCCCTGGCGCCAGGATCTCATTGAACTGACTGGCGTGGAGTGCTTTGGAGGGATCAAGCTTTATTCGAGTAGGTCGAACGACGGCAAATACCCGCCAGTTCTCCATAAGTACTGGGGGGATGCCAAGATTTGGAGCAATATGCTAGAGAATTCGTCGAGGCGTTGTCAATTCACTCGTCAAAGATCCTCATACAGGACGCTGAAACCACGGAACCTCTGTCTACTGACAGGTGACGGTTGGACACCCATCGAAGTAGCTTACTGGGAAAGGGAGCCTGATAATCTGGCTCGAACATTGACCTATTTGTTCGTGGCTTACTCCAGTGAACAGTTCGATATTGAAGTCAACGAGGACATGGACTACTTGCACGAGATTGGGATGGCTGCAGCCCGAGAAGCACGTGTTACTGCTTTCTGGGTCGCCGGTAGTTGTATGAGAGATGAGGAAGAACTTGAAAATGATGTGAGCATATTGTACCTTTCATCTGAGTGGATGTAACAACTCATTTAAGATCTCCGTGCAGGTCTACCGAATTTCAGACATCTTGCGCGGTGCTCAGAAGATGATCATTGTTGTTGGCCCGTCGAAGTCTGAATCCGGCTTCGGCATCGCAAGTACAACAAATCATGATCAACTACTACAATGGGGCTCGCGCATGTGGACTTTTCCCGAGGTCCTCCTCAGCCCGGACGACAAAATATCGGTGTACTACCGCATGGGCGATTCTACGAAGCCAGATTATATCCCAAAGAATCAGGTTGCATCCAAGCTGTGGCCGCAGGATGCCGAAGTCTCAAGGCAACTCGTCGATCATTATATGAGAACAATCACTCTTAGCAGGATAGAGCTTGCGGTCCTGGCTCTGAAATGTGTCTACGCCAGGCGTACAACGACATTCTTTGAGGGGGATCACGCCTATGCACTCATGGGTCTGCTGCGTACCCGTCCCCAAATCGACCGTACTGACACTCAGTTCCAAGCCTTTGCAAGGTGAGTTGAAATTTCAAAAGCATCTCTACCCTCCCCCTAAGATGATTCGGCAGGCTTTCCCTTGCAAACGATAGCGACAAACTCCTAGAGCGCTACATTTGCACCCTTCCTAGGCAGCAAGACCAGTCCTGGTACGACATGACAGACGCGTATGACTCTTCGCTATGGGACATTGATCCTGCATGTCAAGTCGCCGCCATATGCGACAACGACACAGTCATCATTGATGGTGCTCGAGGTGCCACCATTGAATGGTCCAAATTCGAATGCATATGGAAGGTAACCGGTCGCTCATTGAAAAGATCAATTTCATCGTGTCTCTTACGGTTCAGCTGGATCTTACTCATCGCTGCCGTCTCCTACATCTTTTGCGGATTCTTTCTGCTAAGTCTAGAAAGCCGCTCTGCTTTTGAGACTTTCCTGTCTGGTGCTATCTTCTTGTTCCTCTGGCTCGTCATTGCCTTGTTCTATCCATTTCTGGTACGCATAACGCTGGGCGGAAAGATCCAAGACATTCAAGCGGCCTTTTATGGTGTGGAGGGATACCTCAATCCAGTCACGGTCGAACGCCTGATATTCGGAGGGAACTTTGGCCGTTTCAAATGGTCGACCAATTGCAGCCTCCTCAGCCGATCTAGGGTCAACGAGCACAAGGAAAAGGTTGGCATTGACCCATGCGTGGATTTAGACACTAAAACAAAGGTAGAAGCGGCGCAAGTGGCCAGGCCAGGGGATATGAGGGTAAACAACGCCCCTTTGGTTTGTTACGGGTCAACCTCGCTGCTGACCAAGCATTCTAGATCTTCACTCTCGTCGACACCTACAATCTTGAAGTTACCATTTTCGAGGCGCTCCGCCCACCGAGTGTTCTATTATTCTGTGGCAGTGAGGGCGGCAAGCAGCGGGCGGTTGGCTGTTCGTATGACTGGACCACTCAAACCTTCTATCGTGAGACCGTTCTGCGAGTGCCAACGGAGTCACTAGAGAGGGTCACTCGTATTCCGCGCTTCCGGATGGGCATTCAGCGGCCAAATTTGGAGACAGTGGCGGTTCCCTCAAAAAAGGAAACCGTCAGCTTGTGGAGAAACATGAGGAACTCGATGTTGCACTCATCAAGGTAGCCCAGTCGAAGTGGTGAAGAGTTGTGTCAGAGTTGAAGTGGTTTTTACTTGGTCAAAGGCAATATCGCCCCAACGGGTCCTCCACAGTCCTAGTTACAGGGTGGTTGATATGGGGTGCAAGTTTCGTTAGGTAGCAATCAATTTCATTGTTGTACCTTTGGGAGCAATACTTTTGTGATTTTTGGCATTGGTCTGCCGACATTTCAGTAATGTTCTGGTCACGCACGAGAATTCCAATATTTGAGTAATATTATCAAGAGGCTACGAAGCTCTACATCCTTGACTATCTTGGATTGGAGCATGCACATATGAATAAGGGGGGTCATTGAGTCGTCGCTCCTGACATCAAGCACAGCAGTCTTGCCAACTCGGCTCAATTGCTTGAAAGCCAATCCGCCAGAGGAAAATCAAGGTAATGATGAAATTTAGACTGCACAACCTCAAATCCCCGCCACAACTTTCGGGAGAATGGAAGCCGTGGTGTTCCACAGCATAGCACAGTCGTTGTTCATCCAGAAAGCTCCCGTATAAAATGTTGACCGAAGACCCTGCAAGGCATTCATCCGAGGCACGATTCCGCCGCGCAGTTGATCAGAGGACCACTGCCGATATAGACGTCCATGATCATGGAATTCCCTAAAATCTATGTGTCCGACGTCCCCGTCGGGAATTGTGCCGGCATCCATGAGGTTCTGCAACGAGCTGCGTACGAGGCTTTTAGCTTCCTCGTATTCGGTGTCTCTTGGCACAATAAGTACGGTTCGGTAGACAGGTCCCGTTGATGAGTTCCCTAAATACCCGAAGCTAGACATCGCAGGTGGGTTCGGGTAGTCGAGATAGTCCGCGGCGACAGCTCCTGGTGCCGTGTTCTGAACTGTCTGCGCAGGCAAAGATGGATGCGATACGAGGCCTGTATAGCCACGGTTGCCGAAAGTTGACGAGAAAATCTCCGCCTCCTCCTCGTCCAAGTCGTAGACCGTTGGGTCCATTGTTTCAGGGCCAATAGTAATAAGGAGTCGCTTGGCGTTGATCTCCGTCGTGGCCCCGTCCTTCCCTTTCACAACAAGCTGCACTCCATCACCGGATCTTTTGGTAGAGACCACCTCACTTTCGTATAGCACATCACTACCCAATAGCTGTGCAGCCTTTTCAAACACCTCTGAGTTGTCGCCTGAGACTGGCTGCAGCCCCAAATCGGTGGTTGCGCCAGTGAAAGCGTATGCTTTCCATACGTCAATCATGAGCGCAGTCTCAAGGTCGACGACCACAGTGTAGAATATTGATGGGCTGATTGCTTCAAGATCATATTTTCGCGCGAAGTCTTTCCAAGTCAATAAGAGATCTTGCGGGACATCGTCGCCGGTTGGGAAGTTCGAACTGGTCGGAAGCAATAGATCTTGGTATTTGAGCCACTGCTCCCTCCATCTCGCTATTGCATCAGTGACTTCTGTGCTGCCGGGAGGCGTGTAATCGACCACTTTGCCAGTTGCGAAGTCCGCATACAATGCCAATGACTGGTCGAAAACGGGGGATTGCACTGGGACGTTAAAACGGGCGAAGAAGTCTCTGGAGGTTGTCAGGTTTGTGTACACTTGGACGCCATAGTCGAATGGCTGTTTGGTTGTCGGATCATGCCATGTCTGCGTGTGCCCACCCTGAAAGGAATCAGTGATTTGGTTACAAGTGAGCACAGGTTTTGAAAGTGGGTTCTTTACCAAGCGATTTTGCTTCTCCACGACCACGATTTTCTTGCCAAAGTCCTCTCGTAGTCGGACTGCTGCGTAGGCCCCGGAGCCCCCACCACCTATGACGGCAATGTCCGTGTCAATGGCAGCGTTGACCGCACCCGCGGCGGCGCCGATGGCGACGATAAAGATGACTTTGACAAGCTTCATCTTGTTCTGGGAGGTCCTGAGAACCAATATGATGCTGAGTCGTCAATGATTTGGTAGAATTATATCAACATGATGATCTGACTATTCTACCAAACGCATTTCGGAATGAAATGCGCCGATAGGCGCTATATGCACTCTTAGCAGAAAGCATGAAGATGCGGTGGACCAGTCCGGTGCTGCCGGAGCCAAGTACGGTAATCACATAATTAGTACCTAGGTAGCCAGAACCCATCTTCCCTTGGGACTACATTGAGAATACCGAGGTTCCCGACTCTGCCAGCCAGAGAGAAGTAGATAAAGTACACACCGACTACGGACATGGAACATAGCCTTCGATAGTGGGTAAGTAGTGATCTCTTAAGCTTCGCAGGCCTGTTTGCTGCCCCATAATTAATTTTATGAATAAAGTGCTCTGCGAGACCTTCCCAGAGGTTAGCGCGAATCTCACAGGACTCGCAGTCAATTACTCAGTCAAGTATGTGCCGCCTGCAAATCCTGACCTTGTTGGACTTATCAAGGTCAAGATTACATTAAACACATCGTACACTCTTTCGATACCGATTTTATACCACAGCAGTCAATCTGATCGCGCGAATATCCGTACAGAGATCAAGAACATACTCAAATTTGATCAGCGAGTTTACGCGACGACCTGACCCCTCTTATAGCAGCAAGGCTTTTATGACTGTCCAGCCTAGCGGTGCATCAATGCCAAGTACGGCCCTGGCCCCTGGGCCTGGTCCGCCAAGTACTTCAAGAAAGCATAATTGACAAGATCTAGCAGGGTATGATCCTCCCGCCCCGCTGGGACTCTTGAAGGGGTCCTATTTTCAATCTCATAGACTCAGACACATGTTCCCCAACGCCAGCAACCTTTCCAGATCTGGGTGAGATCTATGGTACACACGTATGTTTTTTTATAACGCTCAATTACTCACTCGTAGTTTGCGGCTAATCCTGGTAACATAACCGAGCACCGCCGCGAAGATCAGTATCGAGGTTTTGTATGAAGATCTTGTAGTCTTTTGTGCTCTTTGTCAACCGGTGTAACATGGAGTGCAAAAGATAGAACAAGCTCCTGAACTACTGCAGTTCATCGGCTTTCATCCTTAAGAAGGTATCTTGGTGTGTTTGTAATCAGATCGATCACTTTAAATTGCTGGACGTAGTCTTTTCTGTTGTTCCTCAAAGCTTTTTACACCCCTAGTTGACAATTTCGACATCTTGCAGGCCGGAGTGTCGCGATGTGTTCCTGTTAGTTGCCTTACGGGGTTGACAAGAAGGCTGCCGGCAGACTGAAGACCTGCTATCTTTGCAACTGGAAGGTAAATTTGTTACACTTACTCAAGCAGTGACAGACGTTTTGGTAGACTAACATCTGCTGGACTATCTGGCCATGCAACTCTACGGTTATTTGGCGATTGTTTCTCAGCCGACTCAGTTAGGGTACCTCTAGGTATGAGTGGCGGCATCAGTCCAGAATGCATAGGATATCATTACGTGAACGGGCTAAAACTCGGCTTTCAATATGATAAGAGTCAATGATTTTTCCAATGACCTCACCAAACTCGAATCCCCATGCCCAATTGGTCTATCGGGTATAAATATGCTTCAGCTGCTCCTCAATCCACGAAGCTTTTCAAGTCTTGGCGCTCGAGCTTTGCATTCGGCAGGAACCGTCATATAATCTTTTTTACTCGTATCAATATTGCATACAGTGTTGCCTTTGTTGTTTGTCTTGTGAGACAATCTCATGCGGATTAATATTCCCCCGTAGGACGTTGCCGGTGATGAATCGATGCTGACGCGATTCCGGCCGCAACGCGCCGAAGCGTCCTGGATGGGGCCTTTTCTTACCCCTCACTGCCCGTGTTGTGGTCCACACCGAGACGACTTCAGGTCCAATTCTTGCCAAGATGGCTGCATACAGCTTACCAGAAGAGATTGGGTCTGTCGAAGACTATTTTAAGGCACGTGAATCGTTTGTCAACGCCGAGCGAGCCTTGGGATACGAAAGCAAAGTCAATAGTTCGGACCTCGAGGTCCGCGCCCAGGAGATTGTTCAGAGAATCAAGAAGTGGGAAGAGAACAACCACCATGGCGTGCATCTTGACGGCTCCGGCTGCGAAGCCGGCCACCGCTTCCTCCATGGCCAAGTTGCTATAGAGAATAGCAAACTCTTCAAGATTGCACAGAAGGCGCCAAAAGGTGCCTTGCTGCATTGCCACTTCGATTGCATCCTGCCGCCGCGAACCCTCCTGGATGATGCCAAGAAGCAGGACAAACTGTACATCAAAACCGACTGCCCATTAACTACAGTTGGCTTTTTCGCTGGTGCTCTACCTCAATTTTGTGTACTGCCGCAAGGTGTGGACTTGAGTGACACGACAAACGTGTTTAGCAAGGCCTACGTTGCTGGGTCATGGATGAAATATTCCGAATTTCTGCGCCTGTTCCCCGGTGGCGAGGAGAGGGCAGAGGCATGGCTTAGCAGTCATGCAGTGATCACATCGGATGATGCATATCATCCGCACCAGACAGTAGACGGGTAAGTCGCAAGCCCATTTCTTCGTGAGGTGCTTGATTTCTAACTCGCAACAGAATTTGGAGGAAGTTCATTCGAAGTGCCCTGGTGCTGCGGTCGTTACTTTGTTACGAAACTGCGTACAAAAACCAGTTCAGAAGAATACTCTGGAGGTTTGCCGAGGACGGTATTTCCTACGCGGAAATCCGACTTGCAATAAACTACCAGTTCACTGTCCAAAGCGATGATGGCACGCGCGAATATGGGCACAGGGAGATCATTCAAATGCTAGCGGACATTCTCAAAGAAGAGACCCCGAAGATACAAGCCTCAGGGCTAGCCTTTTATGGCGTGAAGCTCATCTATGCCGTTATGCGTTTGGCCACCAGAGAAGCCATGAGATGGTGTATCGACACTTGCATCGAGGTGAAGCAGCAATTTCCCGACCTGATTTGTGGTAGGTTCCTTTGAGACACTCTCTGCTGGATGACGTTAACAAGCAGGCGACAGCTTTCGATTTGCAGGGCCAGGAAGACTCTGGACTACCACTCAAACATTGGATCCCAGAGCTCCTTGAAATGCGAGCAAGAGTTAAGACGCTCGGCCTGGACCTGCCATTCATCTTTCACGCAGGCGAGACTCTCGATCACGGCGGCGATACCGACTCGAACCTCTTCGATGCAATCCTTTTGGGGACTAAGCGCATTGGCCATGGCTTCAGTCTAATCAAGCACCCTCTGCTAATGCAACTATGCAAGGAGAGAAACATTGCCATTGAGACCTGCCCGTTATCGAACGAGGTTTTGGGACTCTGCCCAACAACTAAGACACATCATCTGCCTGTCCTGCTGTCTAACTGCGTGCCTTGCACTGTCAATAGCGACGATCCAGGGTCATGGGGGTTTGTCTTCCCACTACAGTTTCCCGTCCATTGGAGTGACAAAAAGCGCTGACCATTGAGCAGAGCAAGTGTTTTGTCGCATGACTTTTACCAAGCATTGATGGGGAGCAATAATTTGTCCCTCCTTGGGCTTCGGGTCCTCGTCGAGTGGAGCATTGAGCACAGCTGCATGGGCTCTGCTATGCGAGAGAGAGCGTCCAACGACTTTGAGAAGGCCTGGATCACATTCTGTCAACGCATCATCGACGAGTACGGGCAGGAGTAGAACAGCAGGTCAGGGCAGGAATGTGTACTGAGTGAGACATGCGAATATGTTCTGGCGAGACGGAGTCTGGTGTTCAGTAAAATCAAGTTGGGTCGGTTCAAGTCTTCAACATGGACCACGAATTACGGAGTTTGCAGGGAAAGAATAAGGGACAATGTCCAGTTCAACACTTGGGAATATTAAATGGTGCAATAGAAGTAACAAAGAAAAATGCATTCTTGGACACCCATGTCAATGACTGGGGCCACAACATTTGGGGCTGTCTCATGCAAAGCTCACTTCCAAAGGCTGGTCAGTAGATGTTGCCTGGGGTGTTATGAGTGAACTTTTGATTATATTCTTACGATATCCTCGTCATTTAAGCGACTTCAGTGCGGTGATCCTTTTGAGAGGCCATTTCAAATGTCCTTGGCCGAAATAATTGGAAGTCTCCCTTGCGTCGCGCTTGATTGAAACACTACGTAGTAGAGTACCACATCGAGCGGGCCTAATCCGGACCCCAATTTTCGCTGGGAGGCATTTCCGATCGTAACTCCGGGTGGGTTGCAAGAACCAATGAAGACTCCACTTTTTGATTAATGACGCGAGATATAGCACGGCAAAATACGCCAAAGAGAATTCCCGTGATGAAGACTGTCCTCATTCATCAGGTCTTCTCAACAGCTTCCGCGATTCGAGCGCTGCCGGCTCTGAATGGCCTGCCTATCATTGCCAGATCACCATCATCGGCAATCCCAACCACCGTCACACATGCGCAGCCACCATGTCGACCTCCACGTCGGAAAAGCAAGCCAAAAATGAAGCCCTGCTACACGACCAGACGAACCTGCTCCCACGGAAGCAGCTTCTCGTTGTCTTTTCCACGATGGCTGCGGCCTTCCTAGTAGCCTATGCGGACCAAAACGGTATTGCGGTGGCGTTGCCCACCATGGCTCGGGACCTGAACGCGGCGGACACAATCGCATGGGCCGGGACGTCATCGATGATCGCGAATACTCTGTTCCAGGTCCTTTACGGTCGTCTATCAGACATATTCGGGCGCAAGGTCATTTACCTCTCGGCGGTCGCCTTGCTTGCAATAGGAGATATCCTCTGCGCAACCGCTGTCAACGCCCCGATGCTCTACGTCGCACGTGGCCTCGCTGGTGTTGCAATAGGAGGGGTAAACTCATTGACGATGATGATCATTTCGGATATCGTATCGTTACAAGAGAGAGGTCGCTACCAGGGAATCGTTGGAAGCTGTATCGGCCTCGGGAATACCATCGGTCCTTTCTTGTCAGCCGGATTTACTCAGAGCTCAAAGACCAGCTGGAGAGGGTTCTTTTTCCTAATTGCCCCCCTCATGGTCTGCTCAGGGATCGCCTCCTTCTTCTTGCTCCCAGAAATACCTATGCCAAAAGGCCAAGCTCTTCAGAAAGCACGCTTGATCGACTGGTGGGGACTCCTCACGGGCACGATAGCCATTGTCCTCCTCCTAATCCCTGTTTCAGGAGGCGGGTCATACTTTCCATGGAACTCCCCATTTGTGATCTCTGCACTTTCTATTGCTGGGGTTGCAATAGTGGCATTCCTATTTGTGGAGTGGAAGGTATCTAAGTTACCCATGGTGCCGATGAGAATGTTTAAGACACCGGCAGTAGCTGCTATACTCCTGCAGAATTTCCTCTTTGGCTACGTCTACTACGCGGAGCTTTACTATCTGCCCATCTATTTTCAGAACGTGCGCCGTGTATCGCCTGTGGTATCAGCTGCCTTGTTGACGCCACTGGTGGTCGTCCAGTCGATCTGTTCTGTTGTGTCGGGGTTCTATATTTCAAAATTCTCCCGATACGGAGAGATCATATGGCTCGGATTCTTCTCCTGGACGCTGTGAGTTCTCCTGGTTATTACCGCGTGGGGAATTTGAACTGACACCGGCGGCTTTTACTTAGCGGAGCCGGTCTTCTCTGCATCCTCGGCCGAGACACCAATCTCGCAGTCCCCGTGATTGCACAGATAATCATTGGCGTGGGAGCAGGCAACGTGTTCCAGCCATGCCTCATAGCACTCCAAGCACACTCACCCAAAGCTCTGCGAGCTGTGGTGATATCGAACCGCAATTTCCTCCGGGCTCTGGGCGGCGCCGTTGGCCTCGCATGCTCGAGCCAGCTGCTGCAGTCATCCTTGCGCAGAGCTCTGCCTTCAGAACTGAGACCTTTGGTAGCTTCTTCATACAAGCTCCCTGATGTTGACAGCCTGTCACCAGCCGAAGCTTTTCAGGTGGAAACAGCATATGCCCAGGCGAGCAATGATGTCTTTATCTCCATGGTGCCGGTTATGGGTCTATGTCTAGTAACCTGCATTTTCATCAAGGACCGTGGCTTGTCAAGAAAAGAACCCGAGCCAATTGCTAAAGTCTCTGAAACAGCTCCACCACAGTCACGGGTGCAGGTCTAGGATTTTGGCAGGGACGACAGCCCGGGTGAAACCTTAGGCGCGGGGACAGACATTAACGACAATGGAGATGGCCGGGAGTCCCGAAATCTTGGTAGAGACGTGCAGGACTGAGAGGAGCGGGCGAGTTCGCCAAGTAGCGGGAGGCGATGAGCGTTAGTGTGTCAGACACAGACTCCTCTTGGACAGTCACTGTCTCGAGGAAGACATAATTAAGGTCTTCCTGCGCTTATGTGCACATTGCGATCAACAACTCCAGAAGTAGAGCTGCGCGGGACTCTCGAGCTCCGAAGTCCGTAATATCACTTCTTAGTCCCAAGAGATGATTCCTTAGACCGGGATGTCCAGTCCTGGGAAGATCACATTTGTGAAGAGCTATTTGTACTATAATGATGAAGTGATCACAACTTCCGTTTCTAGTATAGCCCGGGATCTTGGTGTGTTCTTGGCGTCAGATCATGGATTGCAGCCGTTGCTGGTCAGGCTTGAGTGCTACTAGACTAATGAAAAAAATTTCAAATAAATATTGACTGAAAGGGCGCGTCTTTGTAATTCGTGAGAGCCGCCTCGGGCGGTACTGGCAAGGCGAGTAGAAAGAGTCGAAGATCCGCAACACTCTGGCAAGGCAAGCTCACAGTAGCTCATTCACATTTGACGACCAACTCCCATTCTCATCATGTTTTTCGTCCTATTTGTCGGGCATGTGCCCGCAGAAAAGAGCACCAAATCTGAGCAGTATTACCGCCAACTTCAGCCTATAGTCCATAACAAAGTAGAAGGGTTCATAAGTGAGACTGGCTTCGTAGATCCATCGCAGCCGGGGACCCAATTGCTCTTCGCTCGATTCGCCAACGAGGATGCAATCACACAGTGGAGGAACGACTCAAGGCATTTGAAGATCATGCACATTTCGCGCCACGGCATATTTAGTCACTTTCGCGTTACGATCTGCAGCGATAATTCTCAGCCTTCAACGACTGTGGATAAGACCGAGCGTGTGGTCCTTGTTCACGAAAGACAACACAACGGAAACCTCAAGCCTGAGCAGATGCAGCCAGAATTGAAAGCCAATTTCTCTTCGAAGGGGTTGGCAGACCCTGAATATTACGTTGGAGAGACTCATTCATTGACAATCTGGAGGTTGAAGACCGGAACGAATGCGGAAGAGTTTGAGGAATCCCTCGAGCAATTGTCCACTGATAATGTGTATCGTCTTCAAGTGGTACGGGACTATTCAAACGACAATCGTACTGAAGCGCCAATGGGGGTTGATGATGCTGAGACTGCGGAAGCAAACAGATGTGAGAAACTTGAGGGGCAATAATCGCTAAACGCTGCGGGGATTACCAGCAATGGCTTTATTTGTTTCGTTCTGGTTCTGTATACGTCCGAAGTCATATACGGTGCCTTCATACAGTGGTGCATGTCTTTATCTTATTCTTTCCCCACAGGACCCTATGGACCTAGTTCAGTTCGATTTTCGATTTGATTTGGCAGTTTGGAGGTGAATTATGGTTTGCCTAGCTTACTTAACGGATAAGACATCGAAAAACCACTACCGAGCCCTTCGTGGACACCCAGAAAAACAGTAGGTATCACGGAGACCAAGGTATAACACGCCAAATTATTCACATTGTCATCCCGGAGGATCTTCAACTCACATCATTCCTTGCTATATGGACGGTTCTAGTCGGCTCAAGGGGATGCTTGGCTATCTGAGCACAACAAGTGTCATAACAACACAACCTTGGAAGACTTGGACGTCAGACCGGACGACTAGGTTAAGTTCAGTAGGCAGCACATGTGCAAAATACCGATTTGGATGTGGGCCAGTCATCCGAAATCCTTTTGAAAATTTCGTTGGCGTCATTGCTGGTTTACGTGATTGACGTGAGATTTCCTGCCGATTCCAGCGAAATTTGAGCGGTGATGGTCAGCGAAGAGCACGTGGCGATCCATTTAGGAAATCCATCACTGCCCAGGTGACGAAAAGCCCCTGCGACCCCCAGAGTCTTATAAGCCACAATGGTGATAGGAGTACCAACGAGGCTTGGTATGCTACCAAGGAACCCCCCAACTTTGCCCGTTGATTCGTTGCTCATGCCTGCGCACACGTGCGGCTGTCACCAACTGCCGACGCCTCGCCACATTCCATCGGCCGCAAGGCTGACGTGAAACTCCTTCAACATCACATCTGGACGGATTCCGAGTGGTCTACTGGATGGCAGAAGACTTCAATGATGTGTGAGAGGACCACCTCATGACTGAGGCATAGCTTCGTATTAGTGTTCATCGAGGACTTCAGGAGCATGACTTCATCCTTACTCTTGACGCAAAGGTATAAAAAGGCAGGTGCTGGCCTTGAGAGCAAGAAGATTGATATTCAATTAATTCTTCAGAAACACTTCTTTCTATCTGACTGAAACAATCGAGACTTTGCAAATCGCACAACAAGACCTCCACAATGGATTCCACCCAGCAGAAGCACAAGCTCATCAACCCCCTCACTCGCTATGAAGACTTCGTCTTTGAGTTGCCACCCAACACTTACCCGAAGCAGGTTCTCCAGACCAGCTTCAAGCACCCGCCTGACTGTGGTGAGAAGAGCTATGTCGGAAAGGGGCGCCTCAAGGGCAGGCATGCCCTCGTCACAGGCGGAGACTCGGGAATAGGTCGGGCAGTCGTCAGTAAGTAGCTTGAGGATATTCCTTTCCATCTCCCCAGAATGATCATTTCCGCAGAGACCGTGGCTGCCTGTGAAATTCGGTAACTAATTCCTGATCCTACAGTCTCACTTGCTAGGGAGGGCGCCAAGGTTGCCATCAACTACCTTCCTGAAGAGGAGCCTGACGCCAAGGCCCTCGCCGAGTTCTTGAAGAAGGACTCCTGCGTTGAGCACGATCTCATCCGCATCCCTGGAGACCTGAGGAGCGCCAAGTTCTGCCACGAGCTCGTCCACACGGCCCACAAGAAGCTGGGATCTCTGGATCTGATTGTGAGCAACGCCGGGTAAGTTCTCCAGGTCCACTCGTCTTTTACCATTGTACCTGTCACTGATGCAAATAATGCAATAGCACCCTCGGTCCGCTGGACCCCCTGGCGGAGATGTCTCCGGAGGTGTGGGACGACATCATGAAGGTCAACGTCTACGCCAACTTCCACATCATCCAGGCCGCAGCCCCGATCCTGCCACCAGGCGGCTCCATCGTCGTCACCGACTCGATTGCAGGCCTGATTTCTATCGAGGGCTACGTCGCCTACGCGGCGTCGAAGGCGGCCATGCGGAGCATGATCAGCGGCGCAGCCACCGAGCTCATCAAGAAGGGGATACGCATCAACGGTGTCGCCCCGGGCTACACGTACACTCCTCTCCTCGTGTACGCGGGCTTCACCCTGGATTCCCTCGAGGAGACCAAGAAACTGCAGCCGATCAACAGGTTGCAGCAGCCGGCCGAGATCGCCCATGTGTATGTGACGCTGGCGGATGACCAGCTCTCGTACGGGACTGGGAGTATCTACGGGTCCCACGGTGGTTTCGTCGGCGCCTATTAGATGGTGTTTGGGGCATGCTTTATATTTCCTTCGACGTAGTGAGGCTCATATATTTAGATTAGAGAACCCTGGCGCAAGCCCCCCAGAATGCACTACTGCATTTCAATTCATTTGGTAGCTCTAGTTGTACGGTCTTCCAGACCTGTTGTCGCCCCACGTTGTCTATATTTGTTGAGGCAGAGAGCAAGATTGAAGGCCCATCAGATTGAATTCTAGCTGGGATCCCAACATATCTTGTGAACGATCTGCCTGCATGGTCTAGATCGGGGTTTCGTACGAAGGGATCATGTCTGGGCATCTACTCGAAGCACTGACCGGTTGCGCTCTTAATCTGTATACATCCCAAAGGCGTACGGCCCCTTCACATAGTGGTAAAAGCTCAAAGACCCAGCGTTGTACCACTAAACGACACACTGTTCCCTGCGCAAGATCTACAGTAGGCTCTTATGCCTGAGTGATCCCAAAAGAGTACTGGCCTTACCTTACACGTCGCAGCACATAGTCCACGGCAATTAGTCATTCACTCAGTCATTAGTGCAAGCTCCGTCGCGCTGGAAGTCATAGAGTGACATTCCAGCGGGCCTTGAGTTCGAGTTTCACACGAACCAGCTTGCCTCGTGCAGGTCGAAATATCGTATCAATTCTCTGAAACTTTTCTAGTTGTCCTTCAGCCCAAACGCCAAGTCTTCAAACAAATACTCAATGCCTCCTCAGGTACACGACGTGGTCCTAGGGGGACAACCAGCCGAAGAAGCAAGGAGTCAGGTCGGCTAACTAGGCCGCCGGCGCCGGTGCTGCTGGCGTGTCCTCCTCCATGGGATCCGCGGGGGCGCCCTCCTCGTTGTCGCCGGTTGCTTCAGTCTCGACAACTGCGCCACCATCGGTGGCGGCCTCGACGACAGCCTCAGCCTTCGCCTCAGCACCGTCCTCGCCCTCGACCTTCGACTCAGCCGCCTTTTGGTCCCTCTTAAGGATGCTGTTGACCAGCGGCGTGGTGTCGTTGTATATCCTCAGCAGCATGGCGCTGCGGTCCTCCTTGGGCAGCATGAGGTTGAGGGAGTGGAAGCTCTTCCAGAGGGGCAGCACCATCCTCTCGCTGAAGTCCTCGTCGGAGCCGTCCGGCTCGATCCGGAGCACGAGGCAGCCCATGCCGACGTCGCGCACGCGCTCGCCGATCTCGTTGAGCTTCTGCCACTCGCCCTCGCTGATGCGCGGGAACATCTCGATCAGCAGCCTGCGGAAGGTCTCCTTGTTGCGCAGGACTACCACGCGCTCCGGGCCGACGTAGCCCTGCAGGATCGGGATACCCTCACTCTGGATGCGCCACCTGCACACCTCGGCCGAGGGCGCGTCCTGCTTCATGAACATCTTGACGCCGCCGTGGACGAACTTGACTGAGCGGCCCTCGTTGG
Organism: Diaporthe ampelina; assembly: GCA_023522825.1. Classification (NCBI taxonomy): domain Eukaryota; kingdom Fungi; phylum Ascomycota; class Sordariomycetes; order Diaporthales; family Diaporthaceae; genus Diaporthe; species Diaporthe ampelina. Next base: position 1,088,000 of record JAMFTM010000002.1, on the reverse strand, counting down.
CGGTCAGCACGTCCCGGACGAGGGCGCTGGTGTAGTAGACCGTCTTGGCCGGCTCGCCCATTGCGTTGCGCACCATGTAACGGTCCGTCGGGAAGCGGGGCGAGATCTTGTAGAAGTCCGTCACGCTTTGGATAACGGGGTTCTCTGGCGAGAGGAACTTGAAGGGCTCCTCAAACGGCTGCTTGCCGTCCTTCTTGGCGGCCTTGTCACCGTAGCCGTCCGACGTCGTTTGTGGCTTCTGTTCGGTGGCGTCGCCGTTCTCCTGCTTCTGCTGCTCGGCTGTGTCTTTGTGCTCCACAGGTGGTTCTTGCTCTTTCTCGCCGTCGTAGTAGCCCGTAGGTGGTGCCTCTGACTGCGCCTGTGCAGCGTCTGTCTGTTGACGTTTTGCCTCGGGCGCTGCGTCGCCGTCGTCTTGACGAGATCGCTTCAGTGGGCTGCTCGCCCCGGCACTAGGTGCTGCTTCTCCCTCCGTCTTGATTTCCACATCAACCTCCATTTTTGTGTCCGCGGGCTTTGCAGGCGACTCGGTCTTGATCTCGACGGATCCGTCCTCCTCGGCCTTGACGAGAGCAGCTGCCGTTGCCCCGCCGTCTTCCGGTTGTGGCTTGCTCTCTTGAGCCACAGCAGGTGTAGATGCCTTGTTCGCGAGAGACTTGTAGTCCTCTGGCTTGGCTTTGAACTCCTTCTTCTTGTGCAATGCGGTGATGAAGAACCCTCCGGTATCCTGCTGGTGGGCATACACTCTGATGCACCTCTCGAGCGGGATGGAGGGAGTGTCGTCGTCCTGCTTCCTTGGGAACATGGTCGGCACCAGCTTGCCAGGAATGAGGCCATCCTTGCTCTCCTTCTCGACCCACTCTTCGACCTCCTTCCAGTCGTTCCATATACGGCCTTGCTTGTCCATCACCTTCCACTTTGTCATTCCGGGGACGCGCTTGAGGCCAGCGAGCTCATTGCTGCAATCCAGAATCTCGACATTTTCGTAACCGCATCGCTCGATAGCTGCCGCGATAACGGACTCGTTCTCAACAGGGTTCATGCTGCATGTCGAGTAGACCACTCTGCCACCAGGCTTGAGCATCTGCAGGGCACGGACAAGAATCCTCACCTGAGTCACATGCAGGCCCAGGGCGTTTCCGGGGATCCAGTCCTTCCAGAGGTTGACATTCTTCCGGAGCGTGCCATCTCCAGAGCAGGGCACATCAGCCAGGATGCGATCGAACTTAAGGTACTGGACCTGTTCAGAGCCTTCCGAAGGAAGCCGCAGCGATGGGAACAGTGTCGCGTCGTGGTTGGTCACGATCATGTTGGGTGAGGAAAGACGCTTCAGCTGGTGAATAAGAAGATGACTTCGCTTGTAATCCATATCGTTCGCGACCAGAAGGCCGGTGGCACGGCCGTCATCTTTCGGGTCCACTTCCATGTCGACTGCATCCAGGCCTGGGTACGCAGGGACCTCGCGACCGTCCTCATTTGCGTGCATCTGCAGAGCCTTGAGGATGCGGCCCTCTTCTCCCTGGTGGAGCATCTCCAGGAGCTGAGCAGCCTTACTGCCAGGCGCAGCACACAAGTCCAGGACGACATGGCCGGGCTTGACGTCTAACAGCAGGGGAGGGATCATGCTAACCACCTCCTGGCGACTGATGTTTCCGACACTTGTCTCCGACACGAGGAACTTCTGGAACTTCGCGAAGGGTGGGTAGCGGCGAATAACGTTCTTAGGAGTCGTCATCCACCACGCCAGGTTGTCGGGGTACCAAGGCACAGGCTGGGGAGCCTCAACGGGCATGCCGTCATAGTTGGTCATCGTGACGATCTCGGGGATGTATCGGTTCTCGAGGAGTCGCTTGACGGTGATCGCGTGCCTGTAGCATGTGAGTCAGTCTCTAAGCCTCTCAATGCTGGCAGCGCAATGGAACTTTACCCTTTGGAGCCGCAGAACCTGAAGCTGTTGGGCAGCTCCCGACGGAGCGCATCCCAGAAGGTCGTCTTGTCTTCACCCGAGAGTCCGAGGAGCTCATTGTAGTAGTGCTCCATCTTCTCGTGCTCTTTGGTGATCTCCGGGCGGTAGCGGTTTTCGCGGGTCTCACGCTTGCCGCCACCACCACGGCCACCACCTCGTCCGCCGCCTCTGCCTCCGCGACCCTGCGAATGTTAGCAGGCCTTCGTATACTTGCGATTACGCAGAGGGTATTGCGGCTTGTATTTACCTTGCCTCGTGCCATTTCGTCAGGATTGGCTTCTGAAATTGGCTGTGTGGGAAACTGTGACGCTCGAGTCGAGACGAGAAGTTTGCGACGAGAAATTTTGAAAATGCGATGAATGACCCTGCATTGGAGCTCGGCCGAGTGTGGGGGTGGGGCGTTGATAGCGCCACGCTCCCTTTAGCTAACACACCACAAGCTCTAAAGGTACCCCGGCATTCTATCACAGTAGGCTTCATGGTGACGTTTTACAAGTGACAATACCTAAATCTGCTCTACTGAATATCACGCTGGCCATGTACGCATGCACGAATTTCCAAGGAATGCAGACTACACAGAACATTGGGGCATCATCTCGCATTGTATTGTACTTTTGAACATCGTGAAAGTAGCGAGTTTCTCATCCATCCAGCAGCCCAACAGTCCAGTGGATGATCCTGTCCACGCCCTGGCCCTTGAGTGCACTGACTGGGATCGCCGTGCAGTCCTTGACCCAAGCGCCATCAACACCACTTGGATGTGGCTCATCACTGCCAGTAACCTTCGTCAGATACTCCCGCAGACTCTTGAAGTTCTCCTGGGTATTGGGCAAGTCGCCCTTGGTTGCGATCACGAACCATGGCTTAGCCGCGATATTCAGTCCAGCCTGCTTCCCTGGGGCGTTAGGATACTCCGAATAGATCGGCCAGTCCTGGCCCCACGCTTGTGATCCTTCTTCTTCAGCCTCAGGATCGAGACCTTTCTCGATTCTCGCCTCCCGCTCCCTGTCTTGCTCCTCTTCCTCGCGCATCCGGGCGTACAGTCCGACCTCGTTCCAGAGTGCCTTCAGCGCCTTGACTGCGTCCCCCGCGCTCAGGTCGATCACGAATGCCAGGACACCGGCTCTCTCTACATGCCTCAAGAAGGCGATGCCTAGGCCCTTGTCCAAGTGTGCGCCTTCAATCAGACCTGGGATGTCCGCGATAGTGAACCTCGTCCTCTGCACTACCTCAGTGTCACCGTCCCAGCTATCCTGCACATCCTGGTGATGATAACTCTTGACCACTGGCCTGCCACGGTTGTTGTCAAGCACGACGGTGCCGATGTTCGGTTGCAATGTGGTGAAGGCCCAATGTCCCACCCTCGCACGACTGTTAGTCAACGCCCGCACGAGGGTGCTTTTACCGGCGTTAGGAAGGCCGACCAGTCCGACGTCCGCGAGGAGCTTGAGCTCCAGTTCTATCTCCATGGAAATGGCCTTGTCACCCTTTGTGGCGAACAGTGGGCGGGGCCGTTCGCGAGATGAAAAGTGCGGGTTGCCCAGCCCGCCGAGTGCTCCGGCTGCGAGGAGGACGGGCCGTGCCATGGGCTTTGACAGGTCCAGCTGGATCGGTGCTGGAGGCTGGGCGAAGAGCTTGTCCCTGGCAGGCAGATCCGGCACGAATATTTTCTTCTTCTCGGACGATGCTATACCGGGGTACAGTATCCACTTCTCCAGTTCTGGGTTGTCGTACTCTGGCTCCTCGGAAATACCGTCTCTTTGGGCGTCAGTGCTGTCGTCTTCCGGCTTCGGTAGCGCTTTATTCCTCTTATATAATCTTCGGCGGTACTGCTCCTCAGCCTCGGGGTCCTCGCGGCTGAGCTCACGCACAATCGTGCCCACCGGTACGGTGATGATGACATCCTCACCACGCTTGCCTGCCTTATTACTCCCCTGCCCGTTCGTCCCCCTCGATGCTCTGATGAATCGTCTCCGTGCTAGTTTGTGCAGAGAGGTTTCGCCGTGGACTGCTTGGATATAGACATTGCCGCCGTGGCCCCCGTCGCCACCGTTGGGCGGGCCATCAGGCAAGTAGGCCTCGCGGGCAAAGCTGATACAACCGCCGCCGCCAGCGCCAGCGTATATGTGGAGCTTTGCCTTGTCTGAAAAGTTGGTCACATAGTAGTCGTCGGCCCTGGGGTCGAGCCTGGAGGTGGTTGGCTCGCCAGACGCTGGCTCGGCAATATGGTGTCGGACTTGGACCGCTGCGGCAGCCAGGCGTGATGCTCCCGAGGCGCGACTCAGGAACAATGCAGGATATAGGAAGGGCAGGAAATGCGGAGATCCGCCTGGGCACCGCGGAGCCATCTCGGACTCAGGTCATTGCTGGGATGAAAGATCAATTGAATAGTTGCATCAGTGACAAAGGCAATGTTGACCTGGATAAGTGAGGTCATCCAAAAAGAATTTCTGGGGTGTGCGATAAGATAAGAAAACACTAGGAATACTCCTGGGGTGTGCCGCCCCAAACCGACCATGGACTGGATCCTGCCTTTTTACCTCTCAAGCCAAGTGACGACTTGTTTATTTGCATGTGCACTTTTGAAGCCCGTCAATCCAGCAACGAATTCTTTGCAACAGTGTTGTTATTCGGTCATGGATAACCAACAGTGGAGATTATCACTAAGATCGCCGGTTTACTTGCCGGCCACATCTCTCTAGGGAGACGTCCGGACCGCTGTGCTGCCCAGTTTGGGGACTTGCATCCGCAGCCCAGCCATTCCTTTATTGATGCGGCTCTTACAGCACCAGCCCGATCGCCCTGGAGCGGCCGTTTGCTCCGCACGCAAGCACCCCAGTGGACTCAGTGGGGACACGCACTATGCATATGCACAGCAGCGAGCGAGAGAGGCAGTAGCCCGTCATGCGGCCGCAGTCTGTACCACCGTGAGACGGCCTTCTGGCGGTGTGTTTGATGATGGCTGCCGCTGGGAAATCAGGCTGGACAGCACAAAGCCGCATTGCCGCGCCAGGAGCCACGGCGATCAACTTCGGACGGTCGACCGTTCTGAACGGACGGTGCCGGGCCTTGAAGGGTCTCTCTGTTGGTGTCTAGTCAGGGGTTCACATGAACCCCAGCAGTCTCCTCCAAGAGTCTCCCCAGCGCCGGGTCTCGGAGTGTGATTAATGATTAATGATTTCTCACACACATGGTCAGTCAGCGGCTCTCGCCTCCTCTTCCACCCGATTCTCCCGCCTCCTTCGCCTTAGCATTGCCAGGCTCGCTGTCTGACTGGACATCATGTCAAAGGCCTTTGAGCCGTTCTCAAGGCGTCGCGGGAGGCGGGCGGATAGGAAGAGGCAACTTGGGTGCCGGTGTGAGGAAATGGTGACATTGGGGCCCGCCCGAAAGCCTAAAGGCTCAACGGGGATTTTGTCCCATTGGACGTATGCAAGTCACGACCTGGATGCTGCATGAGAGTCGCAAAATTCTGTAGCCCGCATTCGAGCCACGACATACAGTTCTTAGACTAATGTGGGCGAGCCTGGACCTCCCGAGCCGAACCCCCCAGACTGAGAAACCCAAGCCCAAACGTCTGTGTCTCTCCTCACGAGACCCAACCTGCCCGCCCGCCCCTGCCCCATAACCCACCTCTGTCTTTACTGCTGCCCGCCTTGCCTCACATCACCTCACGTCTTTTTTCTACGGCCACTTGTTGTGATTTCTACTCCTGGTTGTTGTGGTTCGTTGCTTGCTCATCTGCTACGGTTGCTTCCGGGAAGCGTTCATTTCGTCTCTCCTGCAGTTGGTGATCTTCCTGGCATGCTCTCGGGCCTCTCGCTCAGTCACCACACTACGGCTGTTTGAACGAGCCAAAGAGAGACTGCCCCGTTCTCCCCATAGTCTTCATCTCGACCACTCATCACCCATTGCACGTTACCACGGCACTCCAGTGGCCCTCCACCATCGTACCGGACGCGTCGTGCACGCATGCACCGACCTCTTCTCCACACAGCCGGCCCAACACACTGGTAGCTCCACGTTGTTGTCCTCCTGTGTCTCCAGTGTCTGTCATCTGTTGCCGCTGCACGACTTGCAGCAAGCCTGCATTGACTGCCAGTTGATTCGGCTGCTTCCTCTGCGTGCCCTACCTATCTCCGTGAGTGTAATCCCTCCTTGTGGAAGGTCAATGGTTTATTGTATGGCCCGGTCCGTTTGTGTGCTCGTCCCATCCCGACCTCTTCCTCAACCCCCTTCCCCACACTCCCAAGACTCTTCTATCCTATCTTCCTGGTCCCTTCACTCTTTCACCCTACCGGGCTCTCCTGCTCATTCCTCTTGCTGGGGTATGATAATGAGAGAACATGGTTGTAGGATTTGGTTGTTACGTTATCCCCAAGCTTCACTCCACTACCCTTGTATGATATGATAGCAGTCTCCGTACTCGATGAGAACCTCGTCCCATTACCGTCTTCCCTGGTGTTGTCGCGCTTTGCTGCCGCTCCCGGCGCCTTTGTCCAACTTTGAACTCAGTTCCTCGTATGAGTGTCTCGACTAAATCATGTACCATGTCAGGGACTACTATCCGCCTCCTGGGCCATCGCTGCCGCCGGTGAAAATGGACCCAGACTGCGCAATATGCCGTGCTCCAGCAACGGCTGCGTGTGACTGCGAGGCCAAGGGCCTCGAAACAGCAATCCGGCAGGCCGAGGCCCGTATGATGCAGTCCATTTACAATGACATCCGGTAAGACGGCCTCATGAAACTTGGAAGAACAGAGTCCGGGTAGGACAGACGGACCCGTGGAACGGGGTGGACTGACACGAATTCTCTCGGATAGCACATGGGTCAGAACACACGCACAAGACTATATCCTCGAGTACTTCCGCCTGCTCACCGACCGACGAAAACAAGCGCACACAGCTCACCTGGACCGGATCACCAACCATGCGTATCACTTCTTTCACGCACCGCCACACCCCAACGAGATCGCCGCGGCGCAGGCGGCACTGAAGCGAGGCATCGACGAGGACTGGCAGGCCTCAGTGCAGCGGTACCCTGAGGTCCTAGAGTACTTCTACAGCCTTGGTATGTTTTCCCCCCTGTCCAGGTGGGAGCCGCATGGGGGCCAAGTAGTGGAGCTGACAATCAGGCACAGTCGAACTTACATTACCCCCGGATGACGACCAGGCAGTCCGGGACCCCCCGCTCTCAGCCCTGAGCGGGAGCCGGAAGGCCAGCCGGAGGTCAGGAGGATTCGCACCAACCGTGGCATCCGGGCCGAGCGTGGAGTACGCCAGGAGGACACCGCCCCCGCTGGCAGCGCCGCCCCGGGGCGGACGGGGCCCGACACCCGGACCGGTGGGTAGAGAGCCGCGGTATTCGGCGCCGTATGGACGACCTCCGTCGGGGTACTATCCAGGCCCGCCACACTACTAATGGGGCTGACTGATCTTGGGAGCCGGGTCGCGACGAGAATCCCATCCGGCACTCGGACGAAAGATGAGTTTTACACAGTGGTCTGCTCGTGGGCACCGTGTCCTTCTACGAGCTCCGCTCCTGTGTGCGGCCACCGTTCCATGCCTAGCTTCTGCAGGCTCGGCGGAGCGTGACCTTTCAAAGGATGTGCTGGATATAGGGGGTATATAGGGTCTCCTCGGACGACAGACAAGGGGATTTTCGTTTCCATAGGTCCGTGATCCGCAGCTAGGAAAAGCTCCTAGTCTCTTCGGACAACACACTAGGAGCTTTTCCCAGCTCCGGATCACAGAGTTGTGGAAACGAAAATCCTCTTGTCTGTCGTCCGAGGAGACCCTACATATCCCCTACATCCGGCATGTCTTCCGAAAAGTCACGCTCCGCTGAGCCACGATGGGCCGAGCCCTTTTCATGAGCGACGAAGACATGACCGAAGCATGACATCTTCCCAAAAGCAACTGCATGACACCGAATAATTCAGGCAAAACGCGATCCAGAGGTTTCCTTCTCCATTTGTTCGCTTCGATTTCATCTGGCGACTCTCTTGTCATTTTCAACTTCTTTTTTTCTTGCATAGCGGGAGACCGTATTCATCTAGATGGTGTTCAAGACATATGTTTTCTACTTCAACTGGGGCACCATACGTCCCCTGTTCCGGCCACAACAGGACGGAAGATAAGGAAAAGCTTACCTGCTTTCTACTGTTTGGGTTCTCTGTTGAGGGGACGGGGCAAGGTGTTGTGACAAATCTTGTGATCTTCATCGGCTGATTCACCAAGGCGTTGGGATCGGGATGGACGGGGGTCATCCAGCGCGGGTTGTGTATTTAAGTATTTCAAATGCATTTTTGGCTACTCTACGTGTTGCAGAATTTTCCCTCTGGCGAATGGCCCCCATCTCGCCATTACAGCGGTAATGGAATCCCAAGGGCATGCATGGCCTGACTACGCGGCCGATGCACTCTCGGCAATGCCCGCCGTGCTCTGATCCGGCCACGGCCGCTGAGGAACTAAGGAGGGAAGTGCGAGCGGGAGACTGGTACGCCGCATTCCATAGCGGCCTGGGGAATCGTGACAATGCCATGTATGTGGGAAGGTTGCGGTGGCCAGAGAGGGCAGAAGCGGCGCACGTTGAGGCCAGATGAAGCTTGCCACCAAAGCAGGTACTCAGACAATTGAAAAGGAACTACTCATGGCTGTCCTGGGCGCAAGTATGAGTGATTTTGTACTGTATCAAGGTTTGCTCCTTGGTGGCAACCTGCCTACGGCTGCAGTCTGAAGACTGCCGCCCTCAGATGATTATGAATCGTCCATTCTCACATCAGGACCAAGCTCTTTGTCTGCCCTCGCGTTCAGTTCTCAGTCTTCCACCAAGTACGCTGTGTGGCTTAGCAGCTGGTCTCGAATGGTGAAGGGCAGAACTGGTTGTTTCTGATCTGACCGCAGGACGTCAGGTCTGAGTCGAATCTTCTGCCTACGGCTATGCTCCCCTGCCCGTTCAGTATAGGGAGGGCCTGGTCAGAGTGTATCAATCCGTGAAGCTATCGACAGTGAAGTTATGGCCCACAGATACACACAATACGAAAAGAGGGACACCATTGCACGCTAGAAGAAAGATACTCCTAGTGTGTATTAGTAACGAGCTACCTCCTACGACCCCGTTATGCAAATCGTTTGCTACTACCCGGTACCCGGCAAACCGTTTTTTCCTTCGATATTTGAATAACTAGCAGGAGAGTGGCTGTGTCTACTTCAAGAATCGTCCAGCTGGGGTGTCTCTCGCAGAAAACTTCGTGGGTGCGGTTGTGTCATCCTGTATCTTGTGTTGGGTGGGCGGAAGGGGTGCTTATGCAGCAACCTCCTTCTTGTCCTCGATGGAGGCGTCCTCGACCCCCTTGGTGACGTCCTCGACCTTATCGTCGGACTTCTCTTCCCCAGAGGCAGCACCGTTTCCGTTGGGCGTGGCGTCGCCGGAGGCGGACTTCTTACCGCCCTTCTCCTGGGCTTCCTCCGCCTCGATCTTCTCGATCTCCTTCTTGGCCTTCTCGATGTTCTAGATAATGCATGTCAGTAAAAAAGAACGTATGCCAATTTGATTTATGAAAAGGGGTGAAGTTCCTACCTTCTGGGTCTGAGCAGCCTGGTCGGCCTTCCAGTGGTCCAGCTTGGCCCTGACCTTCTCAACGACGGCTGGGACCTCATCGGCACTCATGGGAGGGTCAATGCCCATGGAAGTGCAATCCTCGACGACAGAGGGCGGGCACTGGAAGGTAGAGGCCTTGTTGGCGGCGTTGTTCTTCTTGCCCTTCTTACCCTTCTTCTGGGCAGGGAAGAGGTCCTCGTCGCGGTCCTTCTTGCTCAGAACCTTGACACCCTTGATGTCAGAACCATCGACCTTGCGCTCGGCCTGGGCCTGCAAGTTGGTGTTGGCCTGGAGGGGGGCCTTCTCGGGGACGAAGGTGGGATCGTAGTATTGGAGCAGGCTGTTGGCGCGGCGGATCTCGTCCAGGTAGGCCGGGTCGCTAGCCTCGGCGAGCATCTTCTGGGCGCGCTCCAGCTTGCGCTCCTTGTCCCTGCGCTCCCTCTCGGTCTTGGCCCGCTCCCAGGCCTTCTGCTTCTGCTCTCTCTCATACTCTTTGAAAGCCCGCATCTGGGCGTAGAAGTCGTCCTTGATCTTCTTGATCGCGGCCCACGTCTCGTCCTGGCGAGCCTTGAGCTTGTCCTTCTCCTCAAACAAGGTCGACCGGCTCTTCCTCGCCTCAGCCTGCTCGGCATTGATAGCGTTCAGCTCCTTCTGCACCTCATCGTACTGCTCGCTGAGCGCCTTGGCTTCTGGGCTGTTCATGGTGTCCTTGATCTCCTTGACCTTGGCCTGTAGCTCATCAATCTTCTTCTGATGTTCCACGGTTACTCTCTTCATCTTTTCGAGCGAACCGGTCATGGCAACGTTCTCCTTCTCTTCCACGAGCCTGAGTCCACGGGCATATGCGTCGCGGAGATTCTTCAAGTGGTCGTCGATCTCCTTTTCGGTCACTGGCTTCTTGCTTTCATTGTCCCCTCCTCGCAATTTCTTGATGGTTGGGGTATCGCCCAGGTCCCTGCGCTCTTTCTCCACAGCCTTAATCTGCGCGTCGAGACGCTTGACTTCATCCTGCTTCGAAGTGCGGGAGTTCTTGCCGTCGCCCTGTTTCGCAACGATTTCCTTCTTCAGGTCCAGGAGCTCGGCCTTGCGCTTGTTGGTGGGGTTTTCCGAGTTCTTCCCCGAAGCGAGGTCGATTTTCTGCTTGATGGCTTTCTGGGGGAGGTTAGTTGCATGACGAGTCAAAGGGTCCCGTATGCTAAACCTTGGGCGCAGTGTGGTTTGAAGTTGGGTTCAAGCGATGGGGAGGAACAGCAGGCGCTGGGATCGAATGAGGTAAAAGGTGACATACGAACTGGGCCAGGACTTGGGCGTGTTCCTTCTCAGCCTTGGCAAGCTGCTCTTGATAGAGTGCCTCGTCTGGCTTGGTGGGCCGGGTGGCCACCGGGGCAGCAGCAACGTCAGCCATGTTGAGTCGACCGGGGAGACAAGAACCGAAGACGAGAGGAGCCGGAGCAGAGAGGCAGCTGTACCGGGATGAGATACAGGCTATTGATTGACGACGATCAGACCTGGGGGAGAGACAGGTGCTGAGGGGTGGTGTGGTGGTGAGTGGGTTTAAATGGACACAGTTTTGTGAGCTTCACCATTCAACCCCGAGAATAAGTTGGAGACATTTTTTCCCAGGCCAGGGTCTTCTCCATCAGCGATTGGCAAAGCTGGTCCGTCCACAGGGTCGATTCTGTGGGGCTCTCCAGGCTAGATCCCTGCCTGCCGCAGCACGATATGGCCCGAGTGTCCGTGCATATCGAGTACGTACCCGGCCGGCCTTACACTAGCAGAAGCTCATTGAGCTGCAGAGGGTGACTGGATTTTTTTTGTCTGGTCGTCCAGGCCGTGAAACCTGAGGTCAGTGAGCGTGCATTGTATCCACGACACCCACTTCCATTCACTTCCATTCCTTCTTTCGACAATCTTGTTTCTCTCCCCACCCCGCCCAGCCTCTGAACTTCATCCTTTGTGATTTCCACACGGCTGGTCTCACCCGGAACACGAAACACAGTCGCCTGAAAATGGATGAGGACGGAAGCAGCAACCGGGAGGCCAACCTCAAGGAGGCAGTCCGTTTCTGGCGGGCGTGGAAGACGGTGCACCAGATGTGCAAGGACCGGGTATGCGACAACACAATGCCCTTCGATCAGACCTATTGCGCGCCATCAAGCGATCGCAATCGACGTGGGATGCGCTCGTGACTGAGGATGGACGATTGTTGCGATAACAGAATCGGGATGCTAACGGGCGTTGCGCGCATAGGGATACGAACTCACCGACGAGGAAGTCAACCCCTCCCTCGAGAAGTTCAAGGACGAGTACACGAACCACGATGGCAGCGTTAAGTGAGACCAGCCGCCCCAGCCCGCCGAGCGCGCCCCAAGAAGGCGACAACAGAATGCTAACCAGGCCACCCACGCACCCTGCAGCCGCGCACGCCTTCAGTTCTCCGCCCGCCCCAGCGAGGAGATGATCAGGAAATGCACAGCGCCCGCGACGCCGTCGAACCCGAACCCCGAGGCCGAGTGCGGCGAGATCTACGTCGAGTTCATGGCCGAGAACAACATGGGCATCAAGGAGATCAAGAAGTTCGTGCAGACCGTGTCGGCGGGCAACTTCCGCGCCGGTATTATGGTTACCGTGGGCGCGCTGTCCCCCTCGGCGCGCAGGGCCGTCGGCGCCACCTCCGCCTACACCCAGGTCGAGTGCTTCCTGCTCGAGGACCTGCTGGTCAACATCACCCACCACGACCTCGTGCCCACCCACGTCGTCCTTAGCAAGGAGGAGAAGGCCGCGCTGCTTAAGAGGTACCGTCTGAAGGAGACCCAGCTGCCGCGTATCCTGCTCAAGGACCCCATCGCCCGCTACTACGGCCTGAGAAGGGGCCAGGTCGTCAAGATTATCCGGTCCAGTGAGACGGCGGGTCGGTACGCCAGTTACCGACTTTGTGTCTGAGCAGGAAAGTGGCGGCGATTCCCATCGCATGGAGGCAAGATTGAAACGGCAAAGATGCGTGGGAGAAGCAGGCAGTAGCGTCGTTCTTTTGCTGAGGGCGGCGGGCCAGTAGTGCGCGCATGGCCTACGGAGGTTCCAGGGGCGTTTCTTCTCGACGCGGATAGGAAAGGGCATCTCAAAAGGCGTTGAGGGAGTTCTAAGTCCTGTTATTTATTGCACGCACCTTCTCTGCCGCGGCAGGTAGGTAGCGTCGAGACCGAGTCGGTCACACATAGACCACATTGATACAGCATTTGATACCACCAGGCGTCAGCTGTTTTCTTGGTGAGGAAACTGGCGGTGGATGTACATGTGCATCGAGGCGGGCGCCTCTAGCCCGATAGGTCTGGGAAAAGAGCTACAGACTCGGTCAACTTGATAGGCGTCCGTGACGCTGGCTGCTTCACGAGGAGCCTTGGTATTGGACGGGGCACGCCATCGAGGGGTGAGGCCTCGAAGCCAAATTTAGATGATTGATATGTGCTGCTGCTCCCAGGTTTCTATCCACTTCTCCATTGTTACATCTCTCAACTCCAGATACCCGACTCTTTCCCAGACCTTAGCACTAGAAGTGACGCCAACGGCTCTCCTAAGCGTCAGACACAAGAATGTACTTGGGGTCGAGTCTATAACAACAGCGAGGTGTTCCTGGGCCATGAATTGGCTGGTATCCAGATCACTAACCAGTCTTCCAGCTAGCTCCGAGGTCCATAAAGTAGATACCAGGAAATCGTCATCCGCGGATTTCACGACATGCACCGTACAAGTCCCTGTGTCTCTTTGATGATCCCCTCTGACGGTATCATCGAACCGCACAGTGCCAACTTGTTGATGCGGAATATCGTCATCGACAGCCACCCGCTGGGCACTCCGGACAAAGCGCTTCGTGAGTGCCCGGATTGTAATCTGAGCCGACGCAACCTGGCCGTACGGATTAGAGGGGTCTACCAGCTCGACATGGTGGTCGACGAGCTCAGCAGCCCATTTGCCGGGGTTCCGGAAGCCCTCGAACCCGAAGGCTATCTTCTCATCCGTCACAGCCCAGGACCACGACGGGGCCCGATATTCCTTCGAGTGGGTGGCAGAGGGTCCGGTCGAGCGCCAGACGAGGCCAGACGTGATATCGCAAGTCCAGAGCCCGGCAATATACTCCCCTCCCACGGTGGGGTGCAGCTGCGACGCGAGGCCTGACAAGGCCAGCAGCTTGTCCGACCCGTACGACAGCATGCGGTAGGAATACTTGGAGACGAGCGTGTAGTAGTCGGAGAGTATCTCGTCTCTAGATGGCTTGTGGTCCGAGTGGATCTGCCTCATGACTTCACGGTATTCGCTCGTCGTCGTCCGTACCCCGGGGCTGCGAGGAAGGCCGTCGGCTGCCTGGTAGCCGTGCAGGCACTGCCAGTAGAACTGCTTCTTGCCGCAGAAGAGGCGGCGTGGTGACAGTATGAGCTCCTGCAGACACCAACCTCGGATGGCCAGTGGAGACATGACGTCCAGCTTCCAGAGGTCCTCGTCCTCTGCCTCTTCCAGCCTCTGAACGTCCACAAGCTGCTTGTCATCTCCGCGGGGGTCGACTCGAATGCTGACCTTCTTCAAGTCCTGGCCCCCGGCTGGTGAATCGTTCCGAGGGAATATCCCGTGCTTGCTCCCGGGTGAAGTTGCTGCGTAGATAGTCACCGCGGCATTTTGATAGACTGCTGCCATGTTGGCCGACTCGACCTGCCAGTCTGGTATCGAGTCCTGAAGGATACAGAGGGAATCGATCCACAGGTAACGGATCCCAAGTTGCCGGGTGATTTTCACCGTATCCTGGAAGTTCGCGGCAAGCTGGGAGACCGGAAGGTCTTCCAAAAAGTCTCCAATCGTCCCGTCGGAGAGAACCGGTGTGATCATGCCGCCCCAGCAATGGCTGAGCGCGGCGTATTTACCAGCACGCCCTTTAGGTTGGACGATTCGGCAACCCTCAGAGGCGTCCTCGGCTTGAACATCTAGTACGCGAGTAGGAAGAGCGGGTAGGTTGTCGAGATGGCATTCAGGATGGTTAGAAAGGCAATCATTCAGCCACCCCTGGGACAACTGATATGTCACAGGCGAATTCAGATCTCTGTCGATGGCGAAGCGGCCGATGCGGTGTTTATCGACGTATGCCGGAGAGTCTTTTCACAATTTGTGAGCGACCTCCTACTAAGTCAATCCAGTAGAACGGTAGGATAGAACATACCACGAGGAGTTGTCAATGTGAGAAGCAGCTCAAGCCGCCACTCATGCAGCTCGTCAAAATCCAACACGGATCTATCGTCCGGGCCCGGCCCAACATGAACCATCAGGGTGTCGAACACTTGTACATCGTCAACCTTTTGCGGGGCGTTCCGCATGTGACTCGTATGGATTGTGAACTTGACGTTGGTCGTGTCATCAGGCAGAAGTTGCAGGGCAGAATACATTGTGACGCCCTCACCGAGGGCGGGATAACCTGTACTGTTGAAGCCATCCACGATGAGCTGACACAAGTCGCATCCCTGCTGAGCACTTTGTTCCAGCTCGGAGAAGCATTTGTGGTGGTGGTAGTATCGTGAGTTATGCGGCAGGAGGTTTGAGAAAACCGGTTTGGAGAGCTCGATGAGGTCTCTGATGGACAGGCCTCTGCAAAGATCACAGAGATCTGCCATCTAGCCTGTCACGCCGGATTTAAGAGATGAAGGGGGTGAACGCTTGATAGCGCTGCGGGTGGAATTGCTGCGACGAGCTACTTGTATGGTGTGGGAGTAGTTTTTCAGAAATCTTACGGCAATAAGTGCACTGAGTCCCGTCGATTAAGTACATCGTTGTGTTCTGGCAGGATGACAGCCGAAGGCTGTTAAGGATTCAGGACCTGATGGAGGCCAGGTGGAAGCCTAGTTGTGATTTACTCACAGTACGGGCTTGATTGGTTAGCGCTGCCAGATCCTCCATGCAACTCGCTTATAATAGCACAAGTAAATCTCCACTGCATCCATTTGCATTATTTACAATATTCCCAGGGAATAAATAGTCCCCCATATATGTGGTAACCGTTGCTCAATGTCTGCGCAGTTGTGCATGTACTTTGTTTGATATCTCGACGCTGACAGGGATCAATTCTACGGTCGGGCTCGAAGCGCCGTCGATGCTTACGCAGGTGGCCGCCGGGTCGGAACTGGCGTCACTTGCTGGCATTATAGCTATGTACTTAGGTATTATACTCGGCGCGGATTATGACGTATGTGCAGAACACGACTGAGCGTGAAAGGGGATTGTTTTCAGCCGCATGAACGGGAGACAAGGAAATTGCTGTGCCCTGCAATCATCGGAGTGGCTCAAATGTAGCGGTGTTATATCCATACACGACTGGTGTTGCGAAGTTTTATACGAGAACAGACCTGTTATAGGCCGCATTACTTTCTGGTCCTGAGCCATCTCAAATGGGCGAAAAAATCCCAGGATTCTCTTGGATAAACCAAATGCCATCCATCACCTGTGACCAGCGAAAATCATCACCTCATCAAGCGGAACACCCCGGCACCCCAAACTACAGAACAACCACCCGAAATCCCTCGGCCCGGCCACGGAACTCAAACAGGTCGGGGATCATTCTATTCGCCCCCCCCCCTTGGTGCGCCCCTTGAGAAACGCAAACCAATCACCAAACCCCGGGAACCCTGCGTCTCATCAATTCCTGGGATGACAGGATCATGCGCTGTGGGTGCGGTGGTTACGGTGCGGGGGACGGGGAAGATCGGAGAAGGTTGGGAAGCGCAAACAGACACACCCAGAGTTTCAGTCTGTGCGGCTGATCGACGTTCGGGATGTTTTGTTTGGTAGGAACGGCGGGCAGGCGGGCGATCAACCGGCGCGAATTGCGGTTACGAAAAGACTGACAGCCTCGCATTGGCGAGAAACATGATTTGCGCTTTGGCAAACATGGATGGCGTTGCTAGTTGGTTGGCGGGAATCGCGAACATCGCGTTTAGGAACTTAGACCTGTTGTGGTGTCTTCACGTACAAAGAGGTCACGCATCTGAGTTCAGCCGCGTCGCACGAATCTGTTCGGTATCTGTATTTTGCAATCCGCCATCTAATCAAATAGGTATCGTGTCGCATTGTATCATCACCGGACAGGTACATATAAAAACACAAGAGGCAGGAAGAGAGACAGAAAAGACAGGAATAAAAAACGCCCCAGCTCCAGGCCGAAAATCAGCATACACAACCCGTCCTGATGGAATCCTAACCTGGGTATCCAATCTTGCCAGCCCTTTAGCCAATGCATGGCGCACACGGGGTCCGTGTGGCCTGGGTATAATAAATATCAAACAATGAAAGGAAAAAGTTACAAAACCTGCTTTCTCTGCCTGTCTGCGGATCTCATTCAACGAGGCCTAACTGTGGGTCTGTATCTGTGGTGATCGCATTTGGGTCGAGTCCAGTGCTGGGTCGGCGGGATCGGTCTGCTTGGGGTTTTCCCTGGCGGGAATGCTGCCGGGCTGCAGTAGAATGACAGCTGGCTCATGAATATATCGTCTAGGATCCTGGTTTTTGTAGATGGGATGCGGCGCGATGCGCCCTGATATAATAAGATCAGTATCGTATCATGTTGTACTTCTCGGTGTTAATGGTGGTTGAGGTCGAACTCATATCCCCAAATTTGATGGGGGATGTGGGAGTGGCGAATGCGTGGTCTGTCGGACCTGATCGGAGAAGGGGCTCTACCTCTTGGTATTATTTCAGAAGCCCCCCGGCATCGTTTAAATGATTCGAGTCGCCGGGCTTGCTATCGTTTTCGTATGGCGGCGGGTCAACTGGGCGCAGCATCGTCGTGCGGGGAGAAACCGCGGGTGACAAGTCCTGGAGCTCCGTCCCCGAAGATATGGATTCGTCCCTTTCCTTGCCCCGGGTATCTGCATCCTGTCCCTTGCTGGACTTGAAAGGCAAGAGACCCCCGATATCTTGCAATAGGGCTTGCGAGCCCCTTCGGAACCCACTCGCACTCGCAGGCAAGGCGGTAGCCGGAGGCGACTGTGGCTTATACGGCGAGAGAGGATCTCGGCTAGAGATGGTGCTCTGCCTCCGACCCGTGCTAGGGCTGGACGGGCTTTCGTCGTCAAGTAATCCGCCGACATCGAAGAAGGAGACACGCCTCGGCCCGCTGCTGCTCGGTGCATCGGATAACTGGTCCGATGGCAGCAGCTGACTGCCCCGTCTCGCGTCCGATGACCTTTCGGGGAAGTTCCAGTTCTGCAGGTTGAACGTCTTGTGCGGGGCCACAGGTCCTGCGGGCGTCGGCTTTCCAGCCTCGGGGTCGGCCTCCAGACCTCTCAGCTCGTTCCTAACCCCAAATCCGGTGTCTCTGACAAGGTCGACATCGCTGCCCCAGGCTTGACCCGCAATCGCCGGCCTCCTAGACCTGTTCGCGCTGTCGGTGCCGTGGTAGGACTCACCAGCCACGGAGTCGTATCTGAACTTGCGCTTCTTGACGCCCCTGTCTCTCACAAATGACCCCAGGACCAGAGCATTGGCCACCCCAGTCGCGATGAGCAGCTCCACAGATGCCAAGAGCGAGCGCATCTGTTGACTGCCGTGGGCTCCGATGACATGCGTGACCCGGAAGAACGTTACCGCAACGACAATCAAACTAAGACTGAAGAGCAGAACAAGCTGGACCTTGCGCTTCACGCTCATGGAGCTGTTAATGATGATCGGCACCGGAAACAGTACCAGCAGCAAATCCGTAAGGATGTTGCACACCCCGGTGGTGAGTAAATTCGCGTATCCCTGGCGGCAGCGGCCCCCGGGGTCGGGCAAAACCTGCCAGTAGTGGTTGACGGGTCGGCATTCGGCCAAGTCACTAATGACGATGGCGATAAAAGTGAGCCCGAGCATGCAACGAATGGCGCGGACGCCATACGTATACGAGCGGGACCAGGTGAGACCAGTGAGGCGCTTAAAAAACTCCAGAATGGTATTTTTGAGGACCCAGAGACTGCACGGACAAACACGTGTTAGCACTAGCACCCTCCGCCGCGTGGCCGTCTGTTCAACGGCGTCCGTGGCACATTTGGTGGAACTTACGTCGCGCTGTAAAAGATCCGGCTCGCAAGGACCAGGCCGCTCCCGATGGTCCTGCGCCGGATCTCGTCGGGAGAAAGGGTGACGTTGGAAAAATCGTTGTTGTTGGTTCCGTAGACGAGGATAACGTGCACACAGCCCATGCGCGCGTACATGGGCAGCAGGGCGTAGAAGGCCATCTTGTCCTCGGAAAAGAGCACTTCGGAGCGGATGAAGCGGCCGGCGACTCGCAGCAGGATAATAATCGTGGCGAAGAGGGTGGCCCACCAACACACCAACACTGTTGGCTTCACATCGTGCCAGGAAAGCAGCTCGGGAGGTTGCGAGTACAGCGACATCTTGCGGTGGTACTCGTTTCGAGAGTGAGATTCTGAGGCTTGCCACGCCCGTCAACCTCCGCAGAGGGACGAGCGGGGGAGCGGGATTCGCTTCGGCCGTGGACCAATTCTTGGTGTGATTCTGGCGAGAATGGGTGGTCCGAGTATTGACATTGGATAGGAAAATGACGTTGTTGTTTTCGAGTTCAGCTCCGCAACAAAGACCTTGTCAGGATGATTTTGACAAGGTCATTAACCAGGACTCGGGGTCGGGTGATGTTGTTGTGGAAACGCTGATGCTATGACGTGGGACCTCCTGCTCTGGTCCGTGTATACCGGGATGACAGGCAGGGACCTGAATTTTGGGTATGACGACTGCAAGCAAGATGCTGCAGATGTGAAAATCTTGTCCTGGCCGGAGTATTTGAGAAGTCTGGAAACATTAAGTGCGATCTACAAGAGTGACAACATGTAGAAGCCGGTAGGTCGAATCGCATGCTGCGGGTCGAGTCGAGGATGAGTAAGGCGAAGTCACTCAGCGAGTCGAGAGCGCATTCGGTTGTTCGGATGAGTCCAGGCCCCGGAAACCCAGTTTTGAGTTTCTGCGTGTCAGTACGAGAAAATCCTTGGGGAGACGACGGAGGCTCGAGGGCCCGGCTGACGCGTTATTGTTGTGTTCCAGAGACGTCCTTTACAGAAAATGTGAGAGGTGAGAACGGAGGGTTGAGAAGTGCGGAAGGAGCAGAGCGAGCAGATGGAGTAGATAGGAAAGTAGAGCCCGGATCGAGGGAATGGAACGGGTGCAGCCCATCCAGCCAGCCCAGGCTGGTCAGGTCAAAAGGGGTCCAGGGCAGGGCAGGGCAGGGCAGGGCCAGGGCCAGGTCGACATCCGGGCCTGGTCCTGGTCCGGGGCAATGGCGACATGGGGGGGACCTTAGGTATCCCGGGAGAGGCAGACTAATAATACCCACCCACCTGCAAGTTCATCCAACGTTGGGACATGCAGGCTGCGGACGGACTACTGACAAGGACTCCCCAGGTGTGAGTGAGGGTGGGTGTCTGTCTACTCTATCTTTCTACACGTTGGTGTGGGTGGTGACTGAATGTGGATATCTTGGTCTTTTCTTGTCTGCTACCCACTCCCACTCCCACTCTCACGTCCACTGCCACTGCGACTCTCACAATATTTTCGGATTCTCTGTGCCACGGCGAGGTACCGTGATGCGACCGCACGGTGCCACGGTCGAACTGGGCATAATCAAGACACACCACAGCAATAAATGCAGCAGGTGGTAAGGCTTATAGGTGGGGTGTCATCAGCCTGGGCTGCGTGGGGTTTCTTCTTTTGTCTCTCGTTTCTGACCTCTTGTCTCTGACTACCCTGGGTGCATCTCACCTCAGGGTGGGATTGGATGGGCTACGCACTGCCAACGCCAATGCTGCCAATCATGGCTGAAGTGACCAGCGAGATTGTGTGGCCTATGGTCACCCCCAACACGGTGAGATCCGCCTGGATTTCTCGCCTATTGTGCATGTACCTGGCAAATGTGCATGTACCTAGGTAGATAGGGCATTGTACAGAGCCTCTTCAGTCTGCCAAATTGCCGGCTAGGGTCACTTGCTGCCCAGGTCGCCTAATGTTTCACCGTCGCGAGCAGACTGACAGACAGATCGTTGGGGGACCTAGCTACACTCATGCGTGCAACTATGAATGTGTATGAAATATATTAGGCTGGTCGCCGGGTACCAGCGCAGCGCCCTCGACACCAGATCTCGGATGGTCAGCCACAATATGACACACAGACAATTGGACACGCCTGGGTATTGGAGGATTTGCTTGGCACGTCTGCCGATACACTACATGTGACCGCATCAGTGTCGATAGGCGTGCGCGTACCGCAGTCGTCTGATGCTGTTATCTCTCAGGATCCACCACGCTCGCCTGAACTTGTGGGGAACAGAAGGGCTCGGATGTCGGCCAGGTGCAGATAAGTAGTAGACGCCTCGATGTCCAGATGCTCCATATGGTCGACCAAATCGAAGCAGGCGAGTAAGTGTCAGATACCTCGATACAAACCGCGCTGCCGAGTCCTGGGCTTCACCACAATAAATGACCGATGGCTGAGTGGGCAAGGTGCCTGGCTGATTCATTTGCGCCTTCCCAGGTTAATTGCCTTACCAAGGGCTCGGTAACTTCCAACAGCCGTGGTGGGCCATTGCAGCGCGTCCCCTCGATACGGTAGGCTGGGCCCCACCCAGCAAAACTTAATTCCCCAACCTGCAGCATGCGCCTTCCCTCCCTCGTGTAGGCAGCCTATGTAGTGTACATGCGTACTGTATGACGATAGACACTTTTGGGACAATGTACTTTTTTTCACCCACGCGTGGACCTGCACCAGGATAAGCATTCAACCCACGTCGCCGTCGACAGGACTGTCCCAATCTCTTCCGACAGTCAGGCAATTTCTGCTCCTGCTCCATCAGGCAGCACCAAGGGTGCGTGCACGTATCGCCACTCGAGCATGCGCACACGAATTACCTGGGGAGATTATTGCCTGCTGTTGTGCGATGATAAGCAACAGGCCGGCGAGCCGGGCAGGATCGAGCCTGCATTGGCGATAGGGACACCGAGACAAGACAGACCAGACCAGACCCGACGAGACCAACCAACCACTCATCCAACCAACCGCCCCCTCCCCCTCCCCCTCCCAGCCACACACCACCACCACTACTGTCACCAACTCGTCAAGCAAACATCACCGCAAATACCCAGGTACTTGGGGGTTGTCTGACCGCCTGTCAGGCTAGCTTCTTCCGCGGCCATTCCGCCACAGCTAGCCGGGCCCCGGCCTTGTCAACGGTCTTGATGGTCGACCAGAAAACCAGTCTGCCAGACTGCCTTGTCATATAATTCATTCACCCCTCGACTGCCCTGTGCAATGAGCCGTGCGGTGGTCGACTTCCCGGCTGGATGGGTCGGCTGGGCCCAAGTTGCCACAAGACCAGGGGCAATCCCGGCACGTCATTGCGCCTCGTGATGGACTCGACTCGACTCGATTCGGTTGGCAATTCGCGTTCAGCTCACGACAGTCCCCATAGCCCTCCGGGCCACTCAGAAACACGAAGATGAAGATGAAAATCTTCATGTCTGTTTCGTCGTCGCCAGACTGTCGTACGATCGCAGTCTCGCCGAGGTGCCTCCTGTTGCCATTCAGCTCCGCCCAATCTTCACATGCTCTTATCGAGCATTGACGTGCTCAACCGGGCAAGCCACCTTATTTCCATTGGCCCCCGATCAGGCCTGCTCCGAGGTGTCTGAACCGCCGCCAAGCTGCACGCCTATCTCACACACTTCGGGGACCATCTCAAAGGAGCAAGCACCATTCCGAACTGATTGCCCGCTGGACATGGTTGCGACGCATGGCCCGCTACATGGTACACACTCGGGTTTAGGTCACTTCTTAGGCACACATCACCCAGCAATCACGCCTTGCGGAGGGGTATGGTCCTGGAACAGATGTGTCTGTCCCTAACAAGCCGCCCGAGCCGTCACTGCACCTCATCTCCAACAAGGTCTCTGCTTGCACCGGCGGGGGGCCCAAGGTCTGGACCCAGGCCACAACCCAGCACAACGTGCTCTCCTCACCCACCTCAGCAAGCCCATTCCGACGGTGCTGCACTCTCCATATTGGCGATGCATCGACCACCACCCGAAAGGTATTGAGCGCAACCACGAGGCATACGCCGGATCGTTTCAGGGGCAATGGCGAATGCGCTCTGCCTGTCTACCTGCAGATCCACGGGCCTGGATCAGAGGCCAGCGCTGCCAAATGTGCATCCCCCACCCGGTCGCATGAGAGACCTTCCTCTTGTGGTGCTCAACTGCGATGCAAGACCTGCAAATGCAGCCTCACAGATCTGCCTTATCAACGTGACCCCCATTCTTCGCCATCTGACTTTCGCTAGGATGGCCTCGGGTAGAAACTCCCGGCCCTTTTTCACCCACCTGCAGGCGGCTAGCGGTCAGCAGCGCCAGCGCCATCGCCATCGCCCCCATGGCCGTTGCTTCGGCCATCGCAGTTGGCTCTATATCTCAGTGCGGCGCTCATCCCCCGACCGCCAACGAGCATGCGGCTAGATCCTTCTCAAGCTCGCCGCCCTCCCAGAGGCTCCCACCAGCGGCTCAACTAACGGGGGTTTCCTGGGCCCGCATCCTTCCGCACCACCAAGCTGCACCACTCAGCCATCACTCCCAGCTCCACCTGACCGGCAGTATCTTGCCAATCGACACTTGGATCTTGGGCTTAGTCGAGCTTGCTACACCTGCGGCCTGGATGAAAACTAAGCCAATCCTAACGAATGCACGTTGTTCGATCTGGCCAACTGCAAACTCTGTGGTGGTCAGGGTGGCCCTGGCCGGGTACAACCGCCTCTTCAACATGTCGGCATGGAGACTGCGCGACACAGCCGTCGTGCTGCCTGAACCTTCATCGCCACTTTCTACAAAGTAGTGTGAGGTCGTCCAGAGCCTAGCCCGCTGTCAAATGCCCATATCTTCGGAGAGCTAAATCCCATACTAACAGCGTCGTATACCAAGACGACGCGGTCGTATTTTCGGGCTTTCGTAATCCCTTACTTCACGCCCGCCAGTCCGATTTGCGGCGTAGTGGTGAGCGGGGGCCTGTCCTAGCAGCGCGCCTAAGAAAGCATACGGGATTGAAGATGCACCTTTGCTTTCCCATTTCCCCTCTCCTTCTTCTATCATCCGACTAGTTCCGTGCCCGTAGGCGGCTCTCGGGGGCCGAGGAGCAGTTTCCAATACTCATCACGTTAGAGCAGCTCCTTCGTGATCCCTTGCGTCGGATGGTGCGCATGTGACACCATGCGAAGGTCGCCGGGCACGGGATGCGTGTGTCTGTGTGTCTGCCTGTAACCACCGGATTCCTCCCACAACGCGCATGCAAGCGCTTGGCCCGGGCGTGGGACAACCAGGCAGTACTTTTGTACACTTGCACTCGGAGGCAGGGCTGTATCTTCCTTGTCACACGAGTTAATGTTACCTGACCTGCGTTTGGTTGCGTCTCCCTGTGCTTGGCGTGCATCGCAGGTAGGAGCCGGGCGGCAGCGCAGCAGGGGTACACGGCTGGGGGTTTGATAATGGGATGGGGGTGGGTTTGTTGTTGCACGAATGCGTTGATTTGTAGTGGGTTGAAGACTCGAGTATGTGGGTGATATATATTCATGAGTGCATGAACGGGCAATTTTGAGTAGTCTTTTTCTCGTGTCTGGTGGCGTAGAAGAGGTAGGTTCATAGGAAAAGACACCAGCGACTTTGGTACTCCAGTACAGATAATTGCTATCTACAAACGCGGGTTCTAGGATGGTCTTCTGGGTTTATCTATATGACATCGCGATCCGTATCCTTGCCGTCTGTTTATACACATGCCGCGTCGGGGACGATCAACAAGATCAGGCCACCACTCAGAATTCTTAGAAATTCGTCTCGATCAGCCGCGCCACGAGGTCACTATCCTCTGGAAGCTCGGGATAATCCAGGTTGACAACCCCGAGCCTCCTGGTCCCACCCCTGCCGGCGCCCTCGTCTAGGTCGCGCAGGTAGTCCCTCGTCCTGACGTTGACGCCCTCGATCCACCGGCCAAAGAAGTGCAGGTTGCTGTGGGCGCCGACAGCGATCCACTTGGCCTCGGCGACCTCGCCGTGCTCGACGGGCTCGCCAACCGCGGAGCAGAAGTTGATGAACCACGTCTTCTCGGGATCCGAAGAGGCGGGCCGATTCCCGTTCTTGTCCGTGTCGTTGTCACTGTCGTCCGCCCGCGTCCCCGCCGCAATCTCCATCATCCGCCGCACGTGGCCCATCTTGGACGCAACCAGCTCCTCGAGCCCGCTGCGCCGCGAGTACCGCCACTTGTCCTGCAGCCGCACCCTCACGCCGGTGGGCGTGACGATGGTGAAGTCCGGGTTGTCCTGCTCCCACTCCTCCAGGTCGAGGCCCATCCTCGCCGTGGGCGGAATGTCCGTGTCGCCGTAGTACCGCCGCAGGAGCAC
Source organism: Diaporthe ampelina (assembly GCA_023522825.1). Classification (NCBI taxonomy): domain Eukaryota; kingdom Fungi; phylum Ascomycota; class Sordariomycetes; order Diaporthales; family Diaporthaceae; genus Diaporthe; species Diaporthe ampelina. The sequence goes on along the minus strand of JAMFTM010000002.1, from coordinate 1,062,986 downwards.
GGCCTTGCCGCGGACGTCGCCCAGCTTCGCCGTGACGGGGTCGGTGTACCACCTGCTGCTCCCGGACCCGTCCTCGTAGGCGAGCGTGCTGTCGATGGCCTCCTTGACGGCGTCGTAGAAGGTCTTTGGGTTGGCCTTCTGGCCCTTGGACCTGTCGTCGTTGTTGATTGATATCAAGACCGTCTCAGTAGCCCTCTTGCCCTCCTTCGGCCCGATGAACTCCCACACCTCGTCCATGACGCTCTCAAACGACAGGCCCTTGGGCATGTTGATAGGCACCCCGCCGTGGTAACAGTATAGCCTCCCATCATCGTGCCTCCTCAGCCGCAGGTCAAGAAACCGGATCCCCAGCGCAAGCTGCTGCGTGACGCTCAGGTACTGCGTCCGCACGTACGGGATATTACTTCTGGCACAACTATCGTGCGTCCCCGGGATCGTCAGCGCGCTCAGCAACAGCCCGTCGTCCAGCGCGCCCATCCACGAGCTCAGGTCGTACCCCAGCACCGGCCTGCTGAACCACCGCAGGTCCCCCTTCCACCGGCCCGAGAACACGCAGTGCACCCGCCCGTTGACGACGGCCACCTGCGGGGCGAAGCGCGCCTTGACGGAGGCGCCGCCCACGCGCTCCGGCGAGTCCCACCCCGTCTTGCGCCCGGACTTCCCGTCCGCGTTGTGCGCCGTCACGTAGACCGCGCCGCCCTGGCCGGGATTCAGGAAGCTGAGGTACGCGTGCCCGCCGTACGAGGCGCCGCTGACGCCGCGCGTCGCGCGCCCTTCGGATATGTCGTCTGTCTCTGGGTCCCAGGCCCACCCGGACTCGGCGTAGCCGTACTTGTAGCCGAGGATGTCGCTGTCGCCGTTGTTGGGGGTGACGGCCTCGCAGAGCACGTGTAATGCTCCGTTTAGGACGAACATTGCCGGCTTCCCCTGGAACTTGGGGTTGTTGCAGATGCTACGGGTGGCTGACCAGGCCTGGGAGTCGGCGTCCCACTGGGTATAGGATAGCGTCTGGTCCGGGTTGATGAACGCCAGGAACAGCTTGTTGTGAAACGCAGCGAGGGCTGGGCCGCTGCTTTCCTTTGCCGTGACGCAGCCTGCAGGTAAGGGCCCTTGGTGGATGAACCCCTCATCGTCCGTGTCTTTGATGTAGTGTGCCATAGCCCCCGTGTCCGCCGAGACGATGATGGCGTGCAGGACGCCGTTGAGGTTGGCTATCATCGGGACCCCGTTCTTGCCGCTGCCCTCGTGGTAGGGGAACCTCAGCGGGCGCCCAAAGGTCTCGCCAGCCCCGTCAGGGACCGTAGAGCTGTACCATAGCTGGTCGTCAAAGTCGGTCCACACCATCCACAGGCTGCCGCGGTGAGTGGCGATGGACGGCGGGACCTTGGAGCGCAGGTGCTCGCGGGGCCGGTCTGGGTGGATGACGAAGCCTTGCTTGGTTGGACCTTGGGGGAGCCATGTTGAGGTCGTGGAGCTGTCTGGGTTGCTGTCTGTGTTGCGCTCGATGTTGGGATTGCTGGGGTCTTGTAGGTAGGGGTTATATGGCGGTCTCGAGTCGAGATCTATTGTGATGTCCCAGGACGGGAGACCGCCGGTTGGTGATGTGACGGACGATCTGGTCATTTCCAGTAATGGTTCTCAGAAATGGTGTCAAATGTTTGAGTGTGTCCTGACACAGGTCTGTTTGTGGCTGATGAGGCCAGTCAGAAATCCTGGAGGTCAGGCGGATCCGGATGAGCTGGCCGTTTCTTGGTGTCCTGACCGCTCAAGTGCTCTCGGTGCTGGGAGACATCGCCTCAAGGCACACAATCCTCGAAAAGATGGGCGAGTGAGTATGAGGCGAGGTCGAGAGCCATTGGCATGATAAGTGAATATAGCATCAACTCTCACATTGTTGAGTACCCGTGGATTGAGCTGGGACAACTATGGCCGATCCCACCCAGGCGCCACCGAGGTGGGGCATCAAGGGCTGTCAGACGCCGTAGCCACGGTGCCAAAGGTTGAGGAGATGACATGCTCTCCCGCCGTTGAGGTATTGCGAAGTCACTCATTCGTAGGAAACTCCAAGATTAGATTCACGATAACAACCGTGTATTCAAGAATATAGAGATCATATATGTTCAAGCGGTCAGTTCTTTGACGAATTGACGCTGTGGACTAGGTCCTAACCCTTGGCTGCAACCAAGTCCCCGCCGCACAGAGTGTTCAGTGGCATCGCACTCATCCGAGCACACGAACCCATCTGTGACCTCTCATAATAAGGTTGATCATCCCGAAGCTTGATTATTGTGAACAAATCTAGCATCCAAATGAAACCCCGCCTTCATCTTCTGAAACTATTGTTCTGAGACTTCTTTCTCAGAGCGGATTTGCTTTGTGTTCGGTCTGTACCCATCAAGACGTCATGAATCATCAACGACATTGAGGGCCCTAACTAAACCGTCCATAGTCTTGAACGTCACTCAGGGGACTTATTCAACTGAATATTCGGTACACAAGTACACACGATAACACCGCCGCCGCCTCCGAGATCAAGTTGAATGAGTGCGAGTCTGGCCTCACGAGCCGTACTGAAGACGGTCCCGCCCCTCAAATCATCTGCATCCGCAACAAGCCTTCCCAGCACCGCCAACCGAAGGCTCGTAAACATATCCTCCCACCTCACCAAAATGGCAGCTCAGACACCAACAGCAGCCGCCCCATGGCGCGCCCAGCTGCTGGACCACATCAGCAAGCTCGACTCGCCCACCTTCACCTTCACCTCGCTGCACCCGGGCGCCAGTGGCTCCTCATCGCAGGCCGAGCCCAGGGGCCGCACCTGCGTCTTCCGCGGCATGTGGGCCTCCCTGCCGCCCAACGACAAGAACAACGCCCAGCGCAACCCGGACGCCTACGAGTCCGACTGCCTGACGCTGACCACCGACGCCCGCATGGCCAAGGTGCCCGAGCTCTTCGATTCGGGCGAGACGGGTGACTTGCCTGTGGCCTCCTCCTCGGGCGGCGGCGGGCCCGTCGAGGCCATGTTCTGGGTCCCGGCGACGGGGACGCAGTGGCGCCTGCGCGGGCACGCCTGGGTGCTCTCCCACGCTGACATCGGAGGGTCTAGCGCGGCGAGCAGCCCTGGTGCGAAGGCGGCGCGGGAGGCTGTCTCGAAACGGATGCGGTCTACCACCAGCGGCAGTGACAGCGACGGCTGGAGCTGGGAGAGGGAGGTCGAGGCGCACTTTGGGAACCTGAGCCCCGGGATGCGAGGCAGTTTCAAGAACCCGCCGCCGGGAACGCCGAGGGCCAAGGAGCCGGGGCCCGGGGAGGGGCTGGGGCAGAAGGTCGGCGATGAGCTGCTCGGGGACGAGGTCGCCCGGAAGAACTTCCGTGTCGTGGTCATCGTGCCGGAGGAGGTCGACACGTGGGATGGCAAAGACCCTGATAACCAGCGGCGGTATGTCTACACGTTCGTCGGGCCAGATGCGAAGGCGACGAGGCCTGGTGGTGAGGTTATTGGCGGGTGGGAGAAGGTTGAGGTCTGGCCGTGAGTGATTTGCAAAGATAGAAGTTGACTATATGACGCTCTACCACCAGGCATTCCCATGTCCGTGTCTATGGTTCACGATTCCTGTGTCAATAGACGCTGTCACTAACGCTGCCGAGCACTCGGCATAGAAATACTTCTGTTGGGTTGGTGGATTTACATAAAATAGGCACAAAATAGGCATGAATAGTTGCAGACAATTTGCACGCTATATGTACAGGTGATACTCGGTAATTACGAAGGTAAAACAGATTCTTTCCTCTTCCTGTGAATCAAAGCAGATTTGCCGCCTGTGGCAGTACACGTACACGTTATTATTGAATGATAAACGAACGATCGTTTATTTAGGTCTTTTAGTCCTTGTTCAGGATTTCTTGATACATACATGTACGATATTTAAAGTCCGGCATGCGATGGCATCATCTGAACCACCTCCTATGGAATAAGCCTCCGGTGAGACAAAACTCCTATGGTATGACCTCTAGTGTAACAACCTCCCATACCATAGGATACCCTCCTATACAGTATCATTCTATACAACATCATTCTATATAACATCATTCTATATAACATCATTCTATATAACATTATTCTATACAACATCCTCCTTTATAACATCCATCTATATAATACCTTCCTATGTAATAATATTATATAGACTATACTCCTAATATATATCCTCCTACAGAGTCTCCTTTTATAAGATATACCCCTACAATATGTCCTGTTTTACTTCGTCACCAACTGTCCTCACTCATTTACTCCACACGTCGTCACCCAAAAGAAGCCTAAAAGAAACCTCAAATGATAGCGTCTCAAACATCGACTCCACAAGATATCCGAGTCTATTCTACCTGGAGTCATGGGCGACGGGAACGGTGCCATTTGCAGCCGTGACGGCGCTGTTGCTCTAGAAAGGACCGCTGAGTGGGGATCGACGGATCCGATCCCTTGGGCGGGGAATGCAAGCACAGCCATATTACCATGCCATTGACATACACGCCATGGAAGGCATGCACTTCACTATGGCTTTCGCTTTCTAATGATACAACTTCACTGAGAATTTTTCCCTGCCGGGGTCAATATTTATGCACGTGGGCGTGCGCAGGAAGCAGTCAGGTGAAGCAAAATGTCACCTAGGGGACTGTACAGCGGGCCGTCAAGAGTCTCCCCCGCATCCGGCCGCCGGATCAATACCGCCACCACTACCCACCATTTTCAAATCAACACAGCTTTACAAGGGAATTTTCTCAGGACAATTGAGTGAGACAATTTTGTTCTTCATTGAATTCTCTTCAAGAACGCGTTTATAAAAGGTTTTTCGTCCTGCAGGTGCCCAATATATCACGCATAGTATGCACCATACTCAACTCTCACCACCCGACCTCTTTTCTAAGTTTTCTCTCTCATTCCTCCCTTCAAACGAGAGCATAAATTAGCAAGTAATGCATGCCGAACTTGGAGACTTATTTTAAAGCATTTTTAAGGATAAATACAAGACACAAGTCGTTTTATTAATGGAAAAACGAAAAAAGAAAAAGAAAGTCTCCGGAGCGTGATTTGAACACGCGACCTGTGGATGGCTAATAACAACAATTACAGTCCATCGCTCTGCCAACTGAGCTATCCAGAGGTTATGTAAATGTGGTTGAAAGCTGAATACATATACTTGGAAAAAGATATTTCAAAATCATCTCACAGATGAAAAGTTACACCCTTACTCACATATCAAGTAACCAAAGCTAATATAACATAATACTTTAACACTATTATATATTTAAAAGGTTATATATAATATATAAAAATAAATAGACTTATTAATAAAAGTATTAATAAAATATTTCTCTTTTATTATTTTTTAAATTTATTTAAAAGATTATAACTTAGTTTTTAAATTTATATAACCTTAATATACTTTAAAATTAATATAAGTATATAATAAGAATTTATAAAACAATTTAACTATTATTAATAAGTTAAACCTTTTAGTTAAAAAATATACTAATTAAATTCTAAGTAAGTTATCTTTAATAATAAGTAAGAGTTATATTATTATAATATTTAAGTAGGTAATTAATAATAATTAGGTAATTATTAACACCTTATAATACCCTACTACCCCTTATAGCCTTCCTAGTAAGTAATATATTTATATATAATATATAAAGTCTTTACCTAGGCTTTTTATTACACTAGTAACCTACTAAGATAATAAAATACCTAGTTAAAGGATTAGTAATCTAAAATTTCTAAATATATACTTAGTAGGATATAAGTACTATACTTAAGCCATCTATCATATTAAAAGTTATTACCTAGTAGATTACTCCCTAGGAGGCTACTCCCTAGGAGGTTACTTCCTAGGAGGTTAGAAGATAGGAGGTAAGAGGTTAAGAGATAGGAGTTTAGAGGTTGAGAGATAGGAGTTTATTACCTGGGAGGTTAAAGCTAGGATGGGGGAGGTTAAGAAGTAGGTGACTAAGAGGATAGGAGATAGGAAATTATATAGTAGTAAGATGAGAATCTTAGAGGCTGTTACTTAGGAGGGTGGAAGTTAGGAGGGTGGAAGTTAGGAGGGTGGAAGTTAGGAGGGTGGAAGTTAGGAGGGTGGAAGTTAGGAGGGGGGGGGCTAAGAAGTGGGAGACTAAGAGGATAGGAGATGTTAAATTGAGGAATATGAAGGTGGCAGGCTGTTACCTAGGAGGCTAGTAAATATGAGGTTGAGAGTCTGTCCTATGGGAAGCCATTGGATGCAAAATGGTACCATATGGTAATAGGAGAAAGACGGGATGGCCTGGGAACATGTCTAAGCAGAACTGGTCGGCCTTGCTTGACTAATTGCACAGATGTGCGACGACCATCTCTACGGTCCATCAGAACGGGATTACACTTGGTGGCAAGTCATTCAGACGTCCCAGTCACTGGGTGGTTGCCGCAAGGCAAACACACGTGATTCCCACCTTCACTGGCAACACTGCCGTTGGTGCAAACGGGACTCGGGTTGCCCAAGACTTTCCTTTAAATCGAGATCTAGGCCGCCTACAACCCCCACTGTTTCCAAAATCTTTGCAACAAAAGTGTGTCATTTCAACTTCAGGCCAACAGCACCGCAGCAGTAGTCGCCATGGACACGTCTCCTTCGACCTCGTCCAAGAGGCAGAAATTTTCAGTGGTATTCGTGCTCGGTTAGTCCTTTCCTTTTAGAAGATACCGAGCTCTACTGACGGCCTCTATAGGAGCACCCGGTTCTGGAAAAGGCACGATCTGTTCGTTCCTTGCCCGCAAGTACAGCCTACTGCATTTTTCCGTGGGCGACAATCTACGCTCGTGGATGCACTCAAACGGCGGAACCCTCCTCGCAGCTCGCATCCAGGAGAAGCTCGACCACCAAGGCTTCCTCACTTCTGCTGAACTGAACCCGATCCTCGGCCATGCTATTGAGAACGCGATCCGGCAAGGTGGATGCAAGGGGATCCTGATTGACGGATTTCCAAGGTGTACGGAGCAGCTCGAGTCGTGGGCGCAATGGCCCTTTCAAGAAAAGCTTCGTTTGGTATGTCCCAACCTTGAAGCAGGCAGTAGCGAGACTTCAGGACTCATTTGGCCCCAAGCAACTACCCCTAACAAATTGACGCAGGAGGGCAGCACTAAACCTGACGCCGTCATCTCGATCAACGTAACACGAGACAATGCCAAAGCCAGGTATCTATCCAGAGGCCGCGATCGCAATGACAGCGCCGTGAAGTTCCAGAGGCGGTATGATGAGTACCTGAAGGAGGGACGCCCCGTGGAAGAGCATTATCTGGAGGCAGGCCTCATTATTGACGTGTGTTCCACTTCTTGCCTTGCTGGAAGCTTTGAGATTGCTGATGACATTCCAGATCGATAACAATGGCCCAAGAGAGGAGAGCATTGCGTTGGCAGAGAAGACACTTGAAGAGAGTCGTCTGTGGGATGGCGTGATCCTACGTCAGGACACAGGCTCGCTTTCCATTCTATAGCACAATGGCCAGAAACCCATTCAGTCCGGTAACGATACGGTGCATTCGAAGCACTCCATCAGCATTCTATACGCCTGCAAACTGCAAGGGTATCGGCATTGCTCGAGAGGTACACAGCAGCTAGATAGGGCTCATCTTACCAGTGCTAGTACCAATCAAAACCAGTCACTTAGAAATTCAGGGATCGAGTATGCAACTTGTAATGATCTGAGGAAATGTCCATTCCTCTGAATTTTGGTTGATCCTAGCGGCTGGATTTGCTGCCTCCTCTGGATGAAGAAGGTTTGGTGTAGCCGAGAGGCTAATTTGGTTTGACCAAATCGTCAAATGAGATACGATCCATGGATTTCCATTGTGGCTTAGTCGACTTCCGGTTTGCGCCATTGATGCAATTGCCAACACGCTGCAGTTGTAGTGTTTCCGTGGTTGTCCACTCAAAGGCAGGCATATTCTCTTCACTGGTGCCTTCGATATAGGCAAGCAAATATCGGCTCAAGTAAAAAGGACACAATAACGAGTAGTATACGAGTGATGAAGGTGAAATATAATCCGAAAATGTTAAGGATTTCTAGCTGGTACTGAGTATTTTCTAGATTATCCTGGTGTTTTCTCGTGTGCTTTCCTTGAGAAGCGGGGGGGAAGGGGGTTGATCTATGTAATTCGACTGGTAATCTGAAGACCAGGGCAAGAAAAAGAGAGAGGTGCCTGACAAATCCCGTGACTTTCCAAGATATTGGCGTCCATGCATTGTAGCGCAGTGAGGCATGGGTGGTTCTGACGCCTGACGGCTTGGGCCATGTTGAACGCCAAGCACTCTTGCGTACCTAGGTAGCGCACGTTTGGCCGCCTACTGTAGCAACAATGGCTGCGCCTGTATCACAATTGGCAAGCCTCAAAATCACGGATAAATGAACAGCATGTAATGAGATTGGGCATTGAAACATCAATGCCCTGGTGGATTTTTTCGAGGGTATTCTGCAAGAGGCTGTCCTGTAACGGGTTATCCTGTAAGAGGGTTATCTTATAGGGGCCTATCCTATAGAAGGCCACGAGGTCGTTGATTCCGGCAATGATGAGGTCACGCACTGCACGGGTTGACCCCTTACAGAGCTCACCGATTACTGTAGTCTACGGCTGCACAAGCCATACATACTACATGTCACGACCTATCTTGCTTACAGCATCTATGGGTGCGTGGCCTTTGCCAACTACATGTATATAAATTTTCCTATTATGGGCTCCGAGCAAGTGCAAACTTACGTAGGTAAGCAGTAGAGGGACTTTAGCCGGCCTTCGGCGGTCTATGCAGAGCGCGGCGGATTTGGACTCTGCAACGCCCTTCAAAGGTAGGACTTCAAAGCGTTCGCCCGATCTCTCTTCTCTTCCGAGATTATTGGATGGCAGGTGCCGCGTGTGTCGCCAAGAACCATCGTTACCCGCTTGCAGGTCGCAGAAGGCTCAATGCGGCAGGAGGTCTCGTGTTGAAGGGAGACAAGTTCGAGTAGTGGAGCCTGTTACTCGTGCTCCACTCCACCAGTCTATTTCATAGGGACTTATACAGGTCAATCGATGTCTCAGCGGTCTCTCGAAACGACCGCTACCGTGGCCCGGTTGTGCACCATGAGCCAAGGCTTGTGTCAAGAATTATGGGCCCGCCTTGGCGGCGGCGAACGACCAAAACTGTTTCAAGCAACCCCGACGTGGGGCACGGAGAGCTGAAGGGCGCTGAGATCTGCGAATCCGAGGGCCTTGGACGTGGCAGGTCTGACAGCCATGACGGCCTCCGGGAATGACATGGACGTAGTAGGACCGCTGTTTGATGCCCCGGCGCCTGCATCGCTTACATGTTGACGCTGCCGTCGAAGCGCTGTGGCTAGTTTCAAAACCTGGACAGTATCACATCACTGCACGCGAGCCTTGGCATCTCTGGATGGATGGTAGATATTCATGATGTTGAATTATAACACTGCAGGATGTTCCCTCCACTTTTTACTTTCGACTGATGGTTCGAGGCCAAGCCAATTCTCGTCAGACGAAATTTGACAGGTCTCGGCTTCCGTCGCCATGGAGCACAGAGTTGAGATGCCCAGGAGGCGCCGCTTGAAGCGAAGAAACGAGACTCGTGTACGCGATTTCATCTGGAGTGAGACCGACAAAAGCGATGCTCGCCGGCGCAGGACTCGCCGTGATGACGACAAGACAAAAGTGGAAGACGCGGCCGCCGAGAGTTCGGATGATGATAGCGACGACGAAGACACACCCAGTGGCTCGAGCACGATAGCTTCTCCAACGGCACCACCTCCAGGCCCGACGACACTTCCGCCCCCTCCACCACCGCCGCCAGTCGCTACGCCGCCCTCAACCTCTGTGGAGTCGCCTCCAGCGCAGGCTAGTACTCCAGCAGCTGTGCCTCTACCGACAACAACAACATCAGCCACGTTGGAAAGTCAAACTCTGCCTCCGGCATCAACCACACTGGGAACTCAAACATTGCCTGCGACCAACACACCAATAGCTGCAGGGGAGACCACAGATCCCCCACGAACTCAAAATGGAGCCGACTTCAGCCGCCAGTCCGGCGTTCTGCCCCCGGCGGCCACGACCGCGCTCGCGGTCTTAGGTACGTTAACTTCCCGCTTCATTGTCCTGCCCAGGTGCGGAAGTGGGGCTGCTTGATCCTGATGCGAGAACAAACATCATACTAACCTGTCTGGAACAGTATCACTAGGCGGTGCCAGCCTCCTGGCCTTCCTCTTCTGGAAACTGTACCGCCGACGACGCGGCCGCAAAGAGCCCGATCAGAGCTCTGGGAAGGAATTTTATGGTGGCGGTCCTAAGTCTGACATCCGCGTCATGGATGAGGCGATGGCTGCCGTCTACAAGGCGGAGAGCGGCGACAGTAACAGCACTCCCTCAACGCGTTATAGCGGATTCATCCCACCCCGCGATGACCCTGGTCGGGATGAGACTGCCGACCGAGGCGTGTCGCGGTGGAGCGATTCCGAGCCCGGCTGGTTCAAGCGACAGGTGCAAAGGGTGAAATTAAATACCAAGTCCGGCGCCACTGGCGCAGCAGAAGAAGATGATTCAGCACCCAAGAATGCCGCCGTCTCCAAATGGATGGATCGGCACGCGAGCCGCATGCTCGACCCGATGGCAGCGCGGGCGAGCGTCGCGTCGAGCGGCGTCGCCAGCCTCAGGGGCTTGGGCCCGGTGCCCTCCATTTCGCCCGCTTCCGTGGTGGGTGATCCGCGGGAGAGCATCCTCAGCGAGATGGGCCAGATCAGACGGGCTGCCGTGCCGCCGCCACTCGATCCGAAGATGGTGGAGAGGGTCAGACAGATGCAGGAGCAGAACCAGATGCGAGCGCAGGAGCAAGCACGTGGCCCCGTGGCTGAGGACTTCGAACAAGGTGCGCTGCGGCCGCCTCCGCCCATGGCTAATCGCTGGGGGAACAGTAGTCCAACGGCGATGAGTCCGGCCCAGACTGAGAGTACGTGGAACACATGGGGAGTGGACCAGCGCCGGAAGTGAACCTGGCTTGAGCTCAAATCATCGCCACATTTACATGCCAGCAACATAATGATAATAAATAAGACCGATAGTGCGTAATAAAAAAAATTGCAAAGCAATTCTGTTGAATGTGGTTTACTTCTTTTGAATGTTTTGTAGAATAAGGAGTGGTTGGCTGAAATGGGCTTGCTGGTGGACAAGGGCTGTGTGAGTGGGCATGTGGACTTGAGCCTACTTGCGAGATATCAAAGGGACTGCAGACCTGGAAATGAGTTGCAGGATTTCATACTATCTGGGTTCAGAGCTTGATGCTTTTGACTGCCCATTTCGGTGCTTATCAATGAGGTTCCCACACAATTCGTCGTGTTAACAAGCGTTACACTTCGATGATCGGCCCTGCAGGGGAAAGGAACCTCTATAAGCACGAGACTCTCGCAATCTACCTGACTACATAGGGAGGCTCATTGATGAAGCACGCCGCGAAGTGGAATCTCGCATTTGTGACTTGCTGGAACGCTAAAAACGTCCCCGACACCCTCCTAAAGCTGAAGGTTGCCTAGCTGGGCACTGCGCTGCTAGATTCTCCCGGCAACTGCTCGTCCACAACCGTGGAACTTGGTTCTGTAGCAAGGAAAGGCTGGCTCTCTTCCTCTGTCCCCGCCTGCACAGTGGTCCAAAGCCCATTATGCTTGCGAACAGCGATGGTGACTAGGATCGCTGCGATGGCGGCGTACACCCATACGGTGAGAATCGGGGCGGCGATTAGGAGGAACGTGTAGATCGCAGAAGAACCATAGAGAATGACGCCCGCAAGTACGAAGATAGACACGACGACGAAGGCGTACAGGCGAGTAAACAGGTTCAGAACAGTGGCGTAGGCAAACAGCATCGATGACTGCAGTGGGAGGTGAGTTAGCAGGACCATACGTACCAGGAATATCCTACACCGGCTTCAGCAGCCGGGGCAACTCACATTTCTCAGGGCACCATTGTGCTTGACCTTGTTATAGACGTGCGTAGAGAAACCCATCAGGATTCCAGCCCAGACAAACAGGAAGATGTCGACGAACGCAGACAGCTTCGAGGCCGCCTTTATGAGATCGTACCAGGTCCATTCCGGGCTCTCATAGCCAGAAATCGCGGCGTTCATAATGCCAAAGGTAATAATTGCGATCACGGCAAGGATGGTACACGACGCAATGGCAGCGTACCGCAACATCCGTTGCAACAAGGTTCTCGAGTCCGTGTGGCAAAAAAGGAAACCGTTGCCCACCTCGACCAGTGTCATAACCAGAAGCAGGTCAACAATGCGGGAGAAGAGGCCTCCTGCCAGGCCTATGTGATAAGAAACCCGGAAGAGGATATACCAGCCGTCGCCGACAGAATCGAGTTCTACCAACGCGAGAGCACTTGATATCGTGTACATAAGGAGTGCACTACACACAACAAAAGTCAGATAGAGTAGCAAAGCAACCGCCTTTCGGGAATCACCGGATCTGGCAGTCCCATGGCATCGAAAGCCCCGTCTCGGATCCTATGAACTCAAACTTACAGGAATTTCAACGGCAACATGACCTTCAGATACGTGAACGCTACCCGTGCTGGGTCTTTGTCGCGGCGTACGCGATAGAAGCTGACGAACGTCATATAGGCTATAGGCAGCATCATGATGGCAGTCAATGCAAGGTTGATGCCTCGTATAACCTTGTCGCTGGCCTGCCCTGACATTGTTGGATCAGAGAGCTGCTGAGGTGAAAGCAGCACCGATTGTGCTGACGACGCAGCGAATAACTCCATGGCCGTATGTTCCATAGTCAATAGGTCCACTGGGAAAAGTAGTTTGAATGAGGGAGAAAAACTACAAGAGCCTTCAATGGTCAGACAAAAAGGTCGGCTGCCTGCAGGATTTGCCAAGAACTTAGTCTGACGATGCGTGTCCCGCCCCGCTGCTTATGCCTCGTGACATTTGCCAGAGGAGTAAGGCTCGCATCCTGTGGGCCAATGGGACCCGAGTTTGGGGTTGACAATAGTTGTGCAGAGCGGGAAATACACGTGCTCTGTTCAAATATTTGTCCGATGCTCCTAAATTGGGAGGCTCGGCCCTCATCGCGGCAACTATATCGACTGGCCTCAAAAGCCCAGAACTCGATGATTTACTCCTTAGCGAGAGTACATGCGTTGCTTTCCATGAAGATTGATCCAAGTGGTTTCCTTTCTAATGACTATGCATATAAAGTGTATGCTGGCAGATTGATTCACATTCCAAGTCAGATACCCAGAACTATGTCCTCTTCGCGGGACGAAGCTTCACATATAGGGGTGACTTCTCCCACACGGCAAACACCCGCTGGTCCATCCAGTCATACTCCGTGGCATTCTCGAAATCGAAATGCCACAAAAGTCGCGACATGATGATCTTTATCTCCGTGTATGCAAGATTCTTGCCAATACAGTTCCTTGGCCCATATTGGAAAGGCTGAGATGCATCTCGCTGATCGTTTTCGAACTTTGGATCCTCCTTGGTCCATCGCTCAGGGACAAACTCTTCAGGATCATTCCAGTTCATTGGACTATGCGACGCGGCATAGATAGGTATACCGACAGACATTCCCTCTGGAATAAATTCGTTGCCAACGGTTGCGCCGCCAGCGGGAATGATGCGTGGGTGGGGTTGTGGCGACGGGGGATAAATGCGCAGTGCTTCTTCAACGCATGCGAGGAGGTATCGACATTCGTTGACGCGAAGCATTGTGATGTCTTCGGGCTTCTCAAACTTCTCGCGGATTTCCTTGGCCAGCTTCTCGTAGACCCGCGGGTTCTTCATTAAGAGCCAGACCAAGCCTGCACGAACAGTGGATTAATGGTATACTCGAGCACCAAGTTGCGGAATTGCCCTTACCGGAGAGAAGTGTAGCGGTCGTTTCACTTCCAGCACCTATCAGGATCTGAGAGTTCTGTTCCAATTGGTAATATGACATTTTGCCAGCTTCATGTGCAGCGATCATCTTTTCCATGAAATCCGGGACCGGTGGCTGTGTTGATAGCCGATGGTCCACTTTCTCCTGAGCCAGGCAAGAACGATGGTCAACCAGGTGTCATCACAAGGAAGCAAGGGAGAGTGGTCCTACCTTTTGCAAAGCAGTAAGCGTTGCGACTTGGGCCAGAAGCTGGTTCGAAAACATGCAGCGAAAGGCCACAGACTGAAGCACTTTAGGCATACGAGCGATGATTTGGTGCAGCGCCATGTTCTTCAGCAGTGCGAAGAAGATATTGACCCAAGTGTGCATCTTCGAAGACTCAAGGCAGTCGAATGATTCGCCGAAGGCTGGTAGATATGAGTTAAATAAGGCGATATATAAGGAAGTAGGGGGGTCCCTGAGAATGGTTCAGACTTACTCAAGTAGCCGATGAAATCAAAGGTGAAGTACTGTGTTTCTCAGGTGTTAGTCTAGCATAGTCCTCTCTCCCTGTCTTTTATTCCTTCCACCGTCTCGCATTGTGAGGTCAAAGTCGCCGCTAGGTACTTACATTAAACCATTGCACAAGGTCAACAGGCTCGTCGGTTGACTGGCTGACCTCTCCAAGTCTCTGGAACAGAAGGTCGATGTATTGCTGGAGGATGGGTTCTTGTTCTCTCAGGGATTTCTCGGAGAAACCGTGAGCCAACAACTTACGAACGTATCCATGGTAATGACGGTCAGCATTGAGGATGACTTGCTCCCCTTTCCAGCCCGCGTGGTACTTTGGGTCCTTGACGAATTCGACCTGCCCCGAGGGTTTATGACCGTATATCTCTTTCCACTGGCTGGTGTTGATGAAAGACAATGTGTCCGGAGTAGTTCGTACCACGGGACCGTACTTGTTATGGAGCTCGAGGAGATCCTTAGGCGTCTTGCCCTTGTAGTAAGACCAGATGATCCAGATCTGCGATGCTGCTGCCAGTCGAGGGCCAGGGTACTTGGCCAGAGGGTGAAAGTACAGATTGTAAATGACGATACACAACTTGTATATGACTGCCTAGGAGATGAGATGAAACACGCCTGTCAGCCGCGAATAGGAGGGCCGGGACCAGGTCGAGAAAGCGACTCACTAATGCTATGACACCTCCAAGAAATATGCCAGATTGTTTGAGGAGGGAGGAATCACTTCCTCCGGCAAAATGATTCCAAGGCGCCATGGTCGATCAGAAGCAAAATATGAGTTACTAAGTTGCTGAGAGCTGTGAACCAAGTTCGTGCCAAGAGAACCCTTATTTATAGGACTTTTTGTATTGGTCGACGCAGACCCGTTTCCCACAAGCACAACACAACAGTTATGCGAATAGGTCTCCACATATTGTCCCTTCGGAGCTTGACGCGAAGGCCGAGGCAGACCGGCCCCGCGCCGGCTCTCGCTTCTTCGTCACAAACACCGTAGTATCGGCCAGCAAATGAACGCCGATCCGGTGCTTGGGGAGGAACAGCACATTTGATCTCACAAAATTGCCGTTCAGGCCGACTGGCGACATTTCGTTGGCAGCTAGAGTGGGTCCATTTTATAAAGTTTCGGGTTTCGGTGCGCCCAAAAGCACCCTTTTTGCGCCAAAGCAGAAATCTTACCCGACACCCTTAGATCCCTTAACATACTTCGACTGACGAGGCTTTCCTATCAATTGTTCACTCTCAGCGGCCACCGGCTGAATCGAGTGTGCTAGTCACAGTTGAGCTGTCATTGGGTATTTTGGTGACGAAGAAAACATTCGGAAGACACTTCCAAAGCTTAAATGCCTAGGAAAGATTCTCCCGCTCGGGTGGTCTTCGAAACTTTCAGCCTTGACGTTGAAGCTCAGGGGTTACCGACCGAGGTACAAGGTGGATCCGGGCCAGTTCCGGCTATATACTGCTTGTGGGGAAACCGGGCATGAGAGGGAATCGGAGTCAACGGAGCCGTTATCACCGATGGGAGCTATGCACAATGCTCGAAGCATGCTACTGCTCTTGCCTCTCCCTTTGACAGAATAGGGGTAAGATAAGCTGGAGGAGTTTTGTAAAAGGTATAGACTTCTCAGACACGCGGCTGGAAAATGGTATTGTTATAGGCGATGGAAGTGAATTTTTGAGGCTACTATATGGAAGGTTAAAAGAGTATTTGATAGGAGGTTAAGAGGGTGTTCTGTGGGACGTTGCTTAGAGGAGGTTGAGAGGGTATTTCTAATAGGTCATTCTATGAGAGGCTGTCTACCTAGAGGATGGCCTCCAAGGGCACGGGAAGGCATCCCATGAGAGGTTGCCCTATGAGAAGCTGTCCTATGGGATGTTTCTACATCAGAGGTTGTTCTTTAGGTGGGTGAGAAGTTGTCCTGTAATAGAATATCCGATGAGCGGTTGTCCTGTATGGATTCATCCCGGAGGAGAATGTCCTACGGGGGGCGTCCTACGGGGGGTTCATGTGGGATGGGAAGAGGGCTTTCCGTAGGAGGACTTTTTGTAAGTATTCCACCAGAACAGCTTGTTTCACAGGACTTGGGAGCCTCTGTTTTGGTATCTGCCCACTTCCAGGCCCCATGAAAGTCAAAACATTAGTACTGACAACTGTTGGGCAGAATCGGAACGAGCGAGATATCAAATCCACACCCACGGATCCAACTGGATTAGATCCCCGAGCCAGTCGATAGACTTCAAACCCTGTTCTGGGTCATATTAATCAAGCTTGCTTTTTCCTGTGGGACACCTACAGAGACCGATATCCTCAAAGTGCTGGTCCACTGTGCATTCTTCATCGTCAATCCGTATCAAACTGAGATGCAAAATAAACCATCGCGCCCCAACAAATTCTTTTGGAATGTCTCACCCAGGGAGGTGATTCGTGCTGTCCACACAGATACAGTCCACTAAAGGCTAGCGCAAAAGTCTTATGAGGTGGCATGCTTCACATTATGCATGAGGCCTACCGGCCCCAACAGGCTGAGATCGGTGTGGTTACACCTTAGAGACGCAAACGAATATATAAGGCACTTCCTACATTTCGAAATAAAGTGCAATTTTCACACCATCGATCATTGCTCTCCTGTAACTCTCTTCCAGAACAGACGACAATGGGTATTGACGCAGGCTTCGACATGGTGCCCCGCCTCTCGAAAGGGACCGCGGACACAGAGCTCTGGGCCCGCTTTATTGCTTTGATCAAAATGACCTACTGGGACGATACGCAAGTTGAGTTGAAGCCCAACTACATTCTCTTCAAAGTAGGCGAACACCCAAGCTTGCCTTTCGATGGCAGTAAATTTCTTCGATTCGGCTCGAAGGTGTCAGACCAGGGAGGAGAACACGCAGAGACCTATATTAAGACCGTCGCATATGCTGCCAAAACCTTCTTTGGTTCTCGAATTCAGTACTGGAATGATGGCGGCGACCAATTCGGTCACTACAACTGGAGTGAAGTCAACGAATCAATCAGGTCGTACGATGAGGTTCGTAGCATGCTATTACTTTGGACTGGCAAGAAGTTGTGCAACCTTTAACGTTTTCGATCGCAGCGGGCGGACAGCGAGATTCCTAAGAGCATCGTCCCTGGCTCCACAAGCACTGAACCAAAGAAAGAAGTCGAGAACCCCCTATTTGAAATCAAGGAGCTCCCAGGGAAAAGAAGGGGGCTGGTTGCTCGTGTCGACATATCCGAAGGCACTCGCATCCTCTGTGAGAAGCCGCTCCTCACAATTCAATCCATGCCGCTTGAAGCAATGGAGTCGGTTTTGGCTCTCAAGCTCAAAGCCATGACCAAGACCGAGCAGAGACAGTTCTTCTCGCTTCACAACAACTTTCCAGGAAAGCATGTGCTGGTTGCCATACTTAATACGAATTCCCTTCCCTGCGGGCCCGGCTCAACGATGAGTGGATTGTACCCTACGATCTGCTTCATCAACCACAGTTGCCTCCCGAATTCCCAAAACAATTGGAACAGTCAGGCCGAGCATGAGACGATCCATGCGATTCGGCCGATCAAAGCCGGAGAGGAAATCACGATCCCATACGATCACGGAGGCCCATCTGCCCCCCGACAGGCGTTCCTGAAGGAAAATTTTGGGTTCGATTGTCAATGCAGCATATGCATGCTCCCGCCGACCCAACTTCGAGACAGCGATGCCCGCCGTCTGCTCATTCAAAACCTGGATGAGGCTATCGGTGACCTGCTGCGTATTAAAACGAAGCCGGTCGAGAGCCTTCAGGACTGTCGGACGCTGCTCCGTACCCTGAACGAGGAGTTCACCGGCCACCCCGGGCCCCATGCCTGCAGACTGTACTTTGACGCCTTTCAGATCTGCATCGCACATGGGGATCAGGCCCGCGCGGGTGTCTTTGCGGAGAAGTCGTACAAGGCCAGAGTCCTTGTTGAGGGCGATGACAACCCTGAAACCCAGATGGTAAAGACATTCTCAACGAAGCCATCTTCTCACCAAGCCCATGGAATGTACTCTATGAAATGGAGGACAAAGAGAAGCATGGTTCCCAAGGGTCTTGACGAGGCACAGTTGGAAGCATGGTTGTTCAGAGACCGAAGCTAGAGCTGTCAGGGCGCAGCGCGAAGATCTTACGGAAGCAAGAGCCATCTCGAAATAGACGATACGCACGACATGGAAAGCTGGCTGCTGGCTGAGGCGAGGCGGAACGGTTACCCACGCAGGTAAATGTGACTGGTAATATGTCATTCTAGCAATTGCTGCCATGTACCTGTGCCTCACCAGTCACTCGAGTGCCTCCTCATCCTAGGCCGACCCCTACGCTCCTCGACCGCCCTCCTGCCCCGGTCATAATCGTAGTAATCGTCATCCTCGTCCCTCCCACGGCGGCGAGGCCTATCCTCGTCATAGTAGTCGTCATTATCGTAAACACTGCCCCTCCGCCTGTCCCTCTCCTGCTCCCGATCCCGGTCCCACGGCCCGCCCTCGCCCTTCTCAAGCCGATCCGCCCTGGTTAGGCCCCCGTCCCTATCGCGATCCCTCCTCCCGCTGCCCCTGTCACTCCCTCCATAATACCCCCTGTCATCGTCTTCCGCATCCCAGCTGTCCTCGTGCCGGCGGTCCGACCTCGACCGCAGCTCTGCGCGCCTCCGCTCCCTTCTTCTTCGCCGAGCCGTCTCCTCGCTCTCGTCCCGGTCTCGATTTCGGTCTCGGTCGCTGCCTTCCCCTTGCTCGTCCTTCCTTTTCTCGCACTTCTCCACGTCACGCGTGACGTCGTACGCGAGCGTCAGCCCGATCAGGCCCAGGACCACGGGAGGGACCCACCCGTACCCGTGCTCCTTTTCCAACTGCTTGCGGCGCTGGCGCTCCTCGGCGTTGGCCTTGGACGGCCGGGGGTCGGGCGGGAGAAAGTTTTTCGCCTTAACCATTTTTTCCCCGGCTCTTGTGTATCTTGGTTTGTTATTTCTGTTCTCCTTGTTGTATGTGCCTCCCCCAGTCCCTGTTCTTAGCTCTTTCCTGCTCCCGAGCTTTCGGATGTGTGAGCACGAGATATATATAGATGCTGCTTGGAACCAAGGTGAGCGTGCAGGTTGGGTGGAGTCGCTGTGGCTGTGGAATTTCGGAGAGGAGATATGTCTAGGCCCTTTGACGTGGTGTGGCAAAAAATATAGAAAAAGTCGCTCAATGCAGTCACAACGAAAGGCTGGAAGAGTGTTGTTTTTCAATGTCCAGGAATGAATTCGTGTCAGATTCAAGCTTTGAATGTGGTCATCATCCAACGGCCACCCTAGCGGACCCCCAGCCGAGGGACCACACCAGCTTTTATATCGTCACGGAGGACAACCTCCCCCCACCCCCTGCCAGCTCGATATTCCCGGGCCCTTCCCTTACCCATGACAAAAGCTGGGTAAGACAGATCAGAAATCGCCCGCCCTGTCAAACTGACTCCCGACCCCACCACCTGCTTGCTAGTCTAAAAGAGAGACAAGCGTCGACCAACGATCGGGGGCGTCCTCTCTCTAGCCCATTGCGTGCGTTAGCTCGCTAATAAGAGAAACAGTTTCTGGGGCATGAGAGAGGTGAGAGAGACAGGGGGGAGGCACAGCAGTTGTGTTGGTCTCGAACAGAGTGATGTCACCGGCATGATGGGGAGACGGCCTAGCCACCTTAGCAGAGGCGTTTACATGCGTGGTGAGCGAACCCCAACAGCTGCTGCTTGCCCGGGAGGGCGGTGAACCCCACTGTTTCTCCTCTCCCACGACGGAGGCATCCGTGGTCCCGGCCAGGCTGGCTGGCGGGCTAACACTAGCCAGCAAGCCAACCACGCCCAGCCTCCTGACCACCGCCAGGGGTCCCGGGAACGAGAATGACGTACCCCGGGCTCCCAGGACAAGGCCTAGAATTATTGTAGCACCAAATCCCTTATTATGCCCGCGTCTTTTTGGGGCGGGGGCAACTTGAACGCGAATCAACTGGCTGCGCCCAGTTGCACAACACGTGTGCAAACTTACACACGCCTACACACACACACGAGGGAAGGATCAGGTACGATGCACGCAATTCAGGGCATTCCCAATTCCTTGTGAGACCCGAGATGCAGGCTATCCTTTGGTGGTCTCGGGTGTCCCCATGAGCTTCGACTAGCTGGCCAGTCAGCTAATGCATGGGGCGTCCGCCTGACCTGCCTCGTACAACCCACCTGCGTCAGACTACGTTCTGCATCAACGTGCCCGCGCGGAGTAGCCTCAAGGTAAGCTGCTGACTCGGACGCTCCCATATTGCAGTGGGTGAGATATAACGACATGCCTACTCTAAGCCAGTGGGTGAGCGGTGGCCAGAATTTTGTAGCTAGATTGCGTGACGTAAAAGAGATTGTTGGTGAGCGTGAACTATTCACGATGCCTGCCTGCCCTCAGTTAAACTTGTCAGTAGTTGTATCACACCACTACCCCGTAAATCAAGGGAGCCTCATTGAAACATCAGAAATTGCTTGATATTTCCTGAGTGTTGAAAAAAGAAAAAGCTAAAGGGTGGCAAGAATGGCCTCGCATTTGGCATCGTGGATGCCATGATGAGCGGATATACGCCCGTCAGCCGGATAACATGCAAGAGGAATAGTCAAGCTTGGAAGCTGACAAGATTCCACACTCCACACATGGCCTGGACCATTGTGCAATGGTCTATTGAGTCCACGATCCGGAAACTGTATCCGCTTTTGCTGCACACTTATCTGTGCTAGTTGATCCTTCCTGGAAACCACATACAGACTAGATCTTCTATACCCCTCTGCTTACTCCTCTACCCATTGCCCGGCTGCCAGCTTATTACCTAAGTAATACCACGAGGTTTCGCTCGTGTTGCTTCAATTTCCTAACCTGGGCATTTTTTGGTTTAAGCATCGCAATATCTGTACAGCAGTTATGGCCATCCTCCTAAGCAGCCTGGCGGCCCTCCCAAGCCAAGCCGACAACCTGCTGGCCGCGATAGCGACCATCCTGGTCCTGATGGCCGTCAGACCCCTTCTATACCGCCTAAATCCACCAAGTGACGCACCGGAATTCGCAAAAGGGTACTTGAGCTGGAAAGCTCCAAAGTTCTGGCGGTCCAGGGCAGAATACCTCAAGCTCGGGAGAGACGAGAGCCCGGACCGGCAGTTCAGCTTCTGGTACGGGTCGAATCACGTAATCGCGATTTCTGGCGAGGCGGCAAGGACTGCGTATCTTACTTCTAGGGGACTTGATTCTCTTGCTGGGTAAGTGTGAGGTTGCGAGTAGTTGGTTGGATAGGTGCTAAGCCGCCTGTAAAGATTCCTTGTCTTGTTCGGAAGCTTCCTGAACGTGGATGGATTGACAAACAGTGTTGCTCGTACTGCTATGCTTGTGTACAAGAAGTGCACCTACGATGACCAGATGACACTCAATCTCCATCATCTCGTCAACGACAGCGAAGAGTGTGTCCAAAGCATAGGTCCCGCGGGCATCATTGACCCAGTTGACACTATGGGCACCCTCATATATCGACTCACACACCGCATGTCAGGAACACACGACATAGCCAACAGTTTGGACCTAGTTGTCAAGACAAGAGAGGTGTACAAACCACTGGAAGAGAGCTCTCTTTTCGACATCTGGTTCCCACTCTTGCCCACTCCGTCCAAACTCAGACGCCTCTGGGGATACTCAAGATTACATTGGTTGATTCAGGGTTATATTAATGAGAGGCGTAAGACTGGAAGGGTGGAGCAGGATGCGATGCAGCTGATGATGGAACAAAAGATCAGTGACCCTATTATTGCCTTGGCAATCATAGGCGGCATCCTCGCCGGCGTCTTCAACACCAGCATCAACGCATCGTGGAACCTGTGCTACCTGGCCCAGCACCCAATCTGGATGGCGAAGCTAACGGCAGAAGTCGATGGGGCCATTAGGAAACACAGGACAAAACCAGCCGAAAGCGTGGCTGATATCCTGCACCGCTTCACGCTCCAGGACTGGGAGACCGAGTTCCCGCTCCTCGAGCTGGCCATGAGGGAGACTATGCGGTTCACCATGTCCGGGACGATCGTGAGGAAGAACATCGGCGGCAAGAAGGTCCCGGTCGGTGATACCGGGTCGCTCATACCACCGGATGGGCTCGCAGTATGTGGATAAGATGCAAAGGGCTGGTCCTCAGCTTGTATGTCTTTTTTTTTAGGGTGCTAATGCCATGAGGAACCTAGGTCTACGCTGCCCAGGACGTCCACATGGATCCGCAGGTCTACAGAGACCCTCACGAATGGGACCCAAGCCGACATGACAAGTCCAGGGCCGAAGGCACGGCAACGCCGCATGCCTTTCTTGGGTGGGGATCTGGGAACCATCCATGTCGTAAGTGCCACGAACATGTCATATAAGCCTCAGAACTTGCAGACTTTACTGACACTGTGGACTCTTACAGCGGCCATGAGGGTACGTGCGATTCTTTGAGACCAGTTTGAAATTGCGGGCTGACCAGATCTAGTTCGCAAAGCTTAACATCGTGATACCGACCGTTCTATTCTTAGCCACGTACGACATTTCCCTGTGCGATGCTCAGGGGAGGCCGACGGACAATCAACTCCCGCCTCTTACCTTTGATCGCGTGGGAGCAGGTCGTCCTTCAGGAAAGGTCTACATGAAATGCGTGCCCAGAGCGCAATGACACCCAAGACCGATATTTTTGGGCAGCGTGTTTTCCCGGTAGCTAACAGATTCAGTTGCAATGGATTGGGAGGCGAACATCATGGCATGAATCAGAATCTGACAGTGGCATACATTATCAGAAGAGGCACGATGGAGCATTCGTGACGGTGTGAGGAGCTTCTTGGTTTGGTTCCATTCGGTCCAAGTTGTATTTCTAGCTCTACATCTAGCTCTAGATACTCGCCCTGCGGGGCGCCATCGTCCTCCTAAGCGCCTCCTTGGCCTCCCTCTCCTCCTTGAGCGGCAGCATGCCCTTCTCCCTGAGGCCCTGCAGGAACTCCTTCCCGTACTTGTAGCCCAGCTGCGAGATCTCGTCGAACTTGCCAAAGTCGAGCGTGCCGTAGTCGTCGATCGGCGGCCGCATGTAGATGCAGCCCGGCAGGTTCTTTGCGCGCTCGAGGGCGTCGACGCTCGACACGTACGCGAGGCGCGCCTGGATCTCGGCTAGCGTCGGCGGGTTCGGCGTCGACGAGAATGGGTTCCACCTGTTCCAGAATGCCCATGCCCCCGAGAGAGTGTCGCCGTATGACTGAGGGGTATCATCGTCAAGGGACCCGACATCGACGGCGAAGATGGTGTCCACCCCTAGTGACTTCATGTGCGATACCGTCAGGTTATCAATGTAGCCACCATCCAGCAGCATACTGCCCTCGTCGCAAAGAGGCGGGAGAAGGCCAGCTAGAGACATGGACGCCCGGATGTACCGCCACGCGTACCCACTTGTGTGGATTTCGGCTCGACTCTTGCTGATGTTGGTCGTGTTGCAGTAGAACTCCAACCAGAAGTCCTCGATCTGCGTCTTCTCGAAGATCTTGAAGATACCCCGATTGAACTCGTGGCCGGTGGTGTAGGAAGCCGAGGGATAGGTGAGGTCTAGTGCAAACCTCCACTTGCTGCCCATACGGCCAGAGAATTTCTTTGCCAGTCCAAGAATGGGGACGACATCAGCGTGTCGAGCATAGAGACCACCAACCAAGGAGCCTATAGATGTGCCACCGACGACATCGATTGGAATGCCAGCTTCCTCCATTGCTCGAATGATGCCGACGTGCGCAATCCCTCGTGCTCCTCCACCACCAAGCACAAGGCCAACGGATCTGCCACATAGTCGTCTTGCCAGGCGGTGGAAATCGCCCTTGAAGGGTGCGTCTGGCGCATACACGGGGCTGTAGCGGACCTTCCTAGACGTGTACTTCTGGATTTCGGCCTGCAGTGTTTGGACTCGCTCCTTGATGTTGAGACCAAGGCGCTTGGCCCGTGGATGAAGAGGAAGGTTCTCGCGTCCGACGTCCATTTGGACATGGAAGTGTCCGCCATTGATCCATACTCGGTTCTTCAGCCAGGCTCTCGTCATACCGGATCCAGAGTACCTCTCGGCATGAAGCAGGACCAGAATCTTCTGTGCAGTGGACTTCTGGCCCAGCATGAAGCGTTCATATTCTCCAACTTCAGGTGACCCCTCCGCCAGACCAACTAGCAGAATACAATCGGCCTGGGTGATGCAGGTCTGGGTCCAAGCTGAGTTGACGCTTGTATCTAGTCACATCATCCGTGTCAGCGAGTGCCAAGGTAAGTGCGGACAAAGTTGACAAGGAGTGTGTGTTTGTGTGTTCAGGAAAAAATTAGAGTTAATGTTAACCATCACCGGCTGGCTGGCCTTTGGACTGTGAATTTCTCATCATTACGCAGATTGACAGATAAAACAAATGATCGACGTCGAGGAAACGTGTTAGGGCTTACCTGCAACATAGACGACAAGTCCGAATTTCTCTTCCAGGTCCGCCAAGTATTGAGATAGCCTCAGCTTTCCCATCCTGCTGAAGGCGTGCTTCCCCAGGTGGTTGAGAATGGCGGACTGGTTCAGGACCGTAGCACCGTTGCGAGTTCCGACTTGCTGAAGTGCGGACATGAGCCGATTCCCGAAATCAACCACGGGCACACCCGCAGTCACCGGCAGGACCGCGACAGTCCGCAGGTTGAGCGTAGACGAGCTCTTGTTGACGGTCGTTCGGCTCCAGCCGTCCTTTGATACCACAGGATCGTCAACAAATGCGCGCATTTTCGAGGCAATCATCTTGGAGATCTTGATCGTGATGCTGGGGTGTTCCTGTGCCAGACTATTGAAGAGCGTGCGTGGGAACTTGACAATTTCTGTGTCTCGGATGGCGTGGAGAGTCCCAGTACGAGCTGACTCTGTCAACACCTCAAGCTCCCCGACGCTCTCGCCTTGGCCGAACTCCGCCCTCACAGACACTCCGCCATCTTTACGGTCCTCGACTAGACGCAGCCGACCATTCAGCACGAGGTAGATCGCGTCGCTTTCGTCGCCGCCATGGAAGATGACCTGACCGGCATTGATTGAAAGCCACTCCAACGCGAAGTCGATATGGAGGATCAGACGCGGCAACAGATGGGTCAGCCTCTTGGCCATCGTCAGAAGTACGATGGGATACTTTTCCACAATCCTTTCCAGTGAAGCACGAGGAAGGAACCCAACGTAGACGTCTGTCTTTGCGATCACGTCGATGAACGATCGGTAGGAAGACACCGTACCAACATAGCCTGCAAGACCTCCCGGTTTGATTAGAGCAACGCTTCTTCGGGCAGCGCCCTTCTTACGGGCGTCTGAGCCACCTTGTCCAAAGTCAGGCGCGGTGAACTCCGAGGTGGCTGTTCCCGTGCGGCGATGCGCAAAGGATCCGTCTGGTATGTCCGTCGCTTCTCCGCCTGAGCTGTGTAAGATATCCCTGGGCTTCTCCTCACAGGAGGCGCACATATCAAGGAAGCCATCAATAACATAGTACAAGCCAGGGTTTCGTTCTCCTTGCTCAACGAGCACAGACCCTTTCGGGAAGAAGACGATTTCCAGTTCATGCTTCATGTCTTGGGCGAGAGCATGGGGCCCGGGTGAGGCGTGCGGGGCCAGCCCACTGGAGGTCACAGACTCTGTGTCCCCATCGACTGAGGCATCAAACGGATCCATGAAGCCGAAGGCATTGTTGGAAAAGATCGCCCGTTGGCGTCTTGAATCCAATGAGACAAGCCTAGGAGAGGCATCAACCGAGTCTGTTCCCCGAGATGGCGTGCCACTTGATTCCAGACCGATGGCCTTGAACATGCATTCCAAGATGGATTCTCGGAACACGTTATCTTCATCGACTTGCTCCCTCTTTCCAAGGGAGATGCGCTGGCTTGCGAAAGGGTTGAAGGTCCTCTCCGCCAGAGGGGACACTCCTTCCTTCCGCTGTGCCTCAGACGGTTGAGCGGCATCTTGACGTGGGGCAGATATCTGCCTTGATGAGCGGCCCCCACCTCGGGCATGCTGCATCGTAGCCATAAGATCACCAGGGCTGGGCGTATCGATTGAACTCCGCTGCTGAGGGGGAAATATGGTTGAGGTGACCACGGATCCTTTCATAGCGTGCAACACGGCCTCTTTCCGCAGGCCTGCTGTCGAGGATGTCCGGCGCCGACTTGCCGCCATGGAGTTGTGCAGTGCAATGCCTTTCCCAGCCTCTCGCTCCCCGATTCGTTCGCGTTCTCGTTTGAACTTCTCTTTGAGGCGCTCCAACGGGTCTCCTCGAAGATGATTCGGGAGCTGAGAGATGGTGTATTTGATCATGTTCTTCTCTGTCTGCAGGACTTCACCGCCCAGGCCGAGATAGCTGAAAGCCGTTGCCAGTGTGACCCGCTGAAAACGAGAGAGAATCAAGTGCACAATATGAGAAGTCGCCTTGGGGTAGACTCGAATGAGACGTCGGAAGGCACTGGCCGGGATGATGGCAATCGTAGTATCCACTGATGCCCTTGCGATAATGTCTGGATGAACCGAACTGGTCCCGACACGTTTGATCCCTGGCCTGGTCTTGAGCTGATGGTGCCGAGGGAAATCGTGGGTTGAGACATTGCTATCGTCAAGGGACATGGGTGGCACCCTCGGCAACGCACCAGCACCAGGGTGCAGATTGGCGGGGTCCTGAAGACGAACGCCCCGACTGCTACCAGGAGGTCCTTCTGACATCGGTGTACTTGGAAAAGAGGGAGTGTCGTTGGACTTTTCGAGACCAGCAGCCGAGGGGAACCTGGAATGGCCGTCGTGGGAGGCGGCGGTATTAGGCATGGGTGCTTCGTCATCGGCATGCCGTAGCTTGACGTCCTCGGTAAAGAGAGACATGATGGTGAAGAGCGAGGACATGGGTGCGCCGTTCCGCACCTCGGTGAGAAGCTGATACCGCTGCTGCCCAGGGCGGTGCATCTCCCCGTCCTCGGCGTCACTGACCGAGTCCCATGAGCCGTCGCTGCCGGGGCTGTTGGCAGACCCTGCTCTGGCTGCTCTGGCAGATTTGACAAAGATCTCGACGAGGCCGTCAACGACTAAGCAAAAACCTTGCTCGTCTTCAAGGTTTAGGGTCTCGCCGGCAATCAGCTTTCTTGTCTGCATGCTACGAGTCAACTCGTGGAAGACGGGCCTCTCCAAGTACCCGAAGATCTTGATAGCACTCAAGAACTCATCCAGGTAGTTAGACAGGCCAGATTTGATGCCGTCCTGCGCGTCGGGGAAGAGCTCGACCTCGGGCTCCTTCCTCTGAGGCTCTGGCGGAAGGCGGGAGTACATGTTGAGATAGCGGTACCGTACAACCCAGCTTATCCCAGAAAAAATCAACGCTATTATTATCATTCTGGCGCAGATGTTAGCATGCGAGGATCAAGAGTAAGTTGGAGAGAGGGGTTCTGGGCTTACATGGTCGTAGCATTCATCGTAAACGTCAGGCTGGTTGAAAAAAGATTAAAAAGCAAAGTTGGAATGGAGATAGTGGTAAGCTTGAGGGCGAAGTAGATGATGGTGGACAGCAGCTGCAGAATCCAGAGGATCAGCCTCGCGACGAGGCCTATCCACGAGAAGGAGCCGTGGGTGACGACGACATCATTGGCGCGTGTCATGACCGACGACAGTGCCGGATTGGGGGCACTGATGGAGGCGGCACCGACACTGGCACCGACAGCGGTGGACAGTGCCGATGCGGCGGTGGTGGTAGCATCCAGAGACTCCATCTTCTTGGTGGACAATGAAGCTCAGACTGGACGGCTAGGTGCAGCACATGATGAAGGACGCAACGCCGATTGGATGGCGGCGCTGGGTGCGAGGGACAGCGCGCCTCATCGACTCATGTGTGAGGACAAAAAGACGGCCACGGCTGCAGAGCCCTCGATTGTTCCGTGGCAAGTGAGGTCACCGGATGCGTGCTTTTCCTCTACCAGACTCGCCGCGTGACGAGGCAAGGTGTGGTCGGTGAGAAGAGGGTTCAGGACAAGAGGAGCAAAATGTTGTTGTTCTGGTGTTTTGCTGTTGTGCTGTCAGGCACGAGCCCAAATTTTCCCTGGGAATCCATGAGAAGCTATGACCACCTTTGCAGTTAGCTGGTGGGGCGGACAGGTCGGAACATTGGAAGCACCTTCTGCCGAGGGTACCCACTGCCATCCGCTGTACATTGTAGTTGACTGCTTCCACTGCTTCTACGGTAGTCTGAGACATCCACGACTTTCCATAATAACAATGCCCACATGACCTGGGGCCCCCACTGCTCAAGATACAGCCCTCATCAGACGCTGTTCCAGCCAGCCGGGTCTCTCCTGTGCAAGGCCCCCTTCTATGACGACCATCTCCCTGCAGTACTCGCCTCTTACATAAACAGCTGGTTCTGCAACGGCTCGGGCAGATGAGTGACCAAAGCTACAGCCGCCAATCTTGGCTTGTTCAGAGCCGCACCAGTGCTGCTGTAGCGACGCCTCGCCCCCAAGCTACCCACCTAGCCTCTCTTGCTGCCGTCTACCCCTCGAAAGCCGTCAGACGGCCAGCCCAGCTTAGGTCTAGGGACAACTGTGACCGCTGCATATGTAGTTAGCCTGCATATCTATTGCCGACTGTGCCGTGCCGTCGGTTTATTAATCTCACTCCGTACTAGCACGGAACTCAGAGTCGCAAGTCGCCGCAGAGCCTGGAGCCTTGTGTCAACCTCAATATGGCTGCAGCCGTCTTTGAGTCATGGGACTAGATTTGCATGCAGTTGTCAGGATCTGAATCCTTGCCTTATCTTTGCTACTGCTGACCATCCTGCCATCCTGCCGTTTCGACCGGCGGCTACGAACCCCGGGTCCCACATCCCGCCCTCGATAGCAGTTAGACCACTGAATCCGGACATGTTAGTCTATCCCTTCGGACCAACACACCTATCTCGAATATGGGGATACTGTCCTCCGGACGCATGGTACCTGAAGGATCTAAAGGCACGGTCACTCTATGCACGGATATCTCGTCAATTTCCAGGCATCCGAATTCAAATGTCTTCAAATGTTGGTGATGTTCGCAATAGTCTGATCTAACCTCGTTTCGAAACCCCTAAGTCGATGCCTGTCACAGAAGTTTCATCCCTCTTCGAGCACCTAGTTCATCTCGAGGCAAGAGGCAGGCAGAACAATTCTTCAGGTCCCTAAATTTCAGGCACCACACTTCTAGAACAGAGCTGCCTGACTATGTCTGCAAGGCTATGCATGCTAGACAACGAGGACGCTGGCAGGAAACGGCAGTCCGTTTCTGCACCGTTTATGAGTTTGCTCTCATCGACTTTTCCTACCTAAAGGTTTGTGCTAGGAGATTTGGGGTCCTCTCCAGCCCTATGTACCCCGATCCGCAGCCTCTAGGGAATGAGGTTTAAATCACCCTAGCATATAACGTGTCAATTGTCGATGCTTCAAGATTGTGTCATTCTGAACGGCTCTTGAGCCGCCTTTTTTGCTGGAATTCGCTAATCGCCTCTGCCCTAGGTGGACGACATTTAGACCGCCTTCAATGGTTAGATTCATCAAGCAAAAGTCTAGGAGGACTAAATATCAGCCTACCCAAGCAAAGAAATCTCAGTTGGGGGTTTGGTCCATTTTGAAGCAGCATATCTGGCTAGTTGCTGCCTCCGTGGGAGAGCCATCGTAGTGTAGTTGAGGCCTTCGGCTTTCTTACCGAGCATATGGGGAAGCGGAGCCCTGATTCCAGATCCAGAGATTCAGCGTCCAGGGGGTCATCTTCCCCTCAAATACCACGGTATGTTCGCAGCTTTCGAGAACTGCCAGACTGCGGGGCCCCGCATTCTGGGGAGGTCAACATGGCCTTATTTTGTACCAAGTCTGAATACTATGGGCCCGCGGTCATCAGCCGGCCCCGCATCATCTGGGGTAGAGCTCGCCTTTCTCTCCGAAGCCGTAAATACAACACTGCTATATAGTATGTGCTGGGATTAAAAACAACAAAAGCTGTTTCAAAATGTATTGTGAAGGGAGATTTACTTATCCTCTATTCTAGCTTTCTCTTTCAGGGGACTAGACCTGTCTAATCAGCCACCATGTCTGAAGTGATTTCGCCGACGAAGGACGACGCGACGCATCATGAGAATCCTAAGGACCTCATTCCAGACAACCTGCCCCTGCCGGACGATATTGCGGACCTCAGTGAAGCTGAACAGGCACAGCTCAACAGACAGCTTACACGGAGGCTGGACCTCACACTCCTGCCCGTGGTTTTCATCCTGTTCCTGTTGAACATTCTGTGAGCATCAAAATACTCCATGTGTTGTTCAAATTCTGACTCTCCGAAGGGATCGAAACAATATTGCCAGTGCTAAGATTGTTGGTCTGACGGACACGTTGAACCTGACAAATGATCAATACAATACATGTCTACTAATGTTCTATGTTGGCTGTATGTTTCCTCTTGAGCACGAGGATGAGAGTGTAGAGCCATGGGTGCTAATTTGTCCCAGACTGTCTAACACAAGTTCCATCAAACCTCATCATTGGAAAGGTTCGACCGTAAGTTGGGCTAGCGGAGGATCACTTTGACATCACTGCATATAATATCCATGGTGCTGACGCTTTTTTAGGTCTTATTATATTTGCCTGACCACATCTTTATGGGGCATTGTCTCAATGAGCCAAGGCTTCACCAAGAACTTTGCCCAGCTAGCTGCTGTCAGGTTTATTCTTGGTCTTGTCGAAGGTACACTTAGCCCCCCCCCCTCCCCGCTCAGTGAAGCCTTGTTCTGGGTCTAATGTTGATGAACCATATATAGCCCCATTCCTGCCAGCCGTGTTCTTCCTTTTGAGTTGCTGGTACACCCGTGCCGAACTGCCACCAAGGATTGCTGTGCTTTACGGTGGAAACATGCTAGCCACGGCGTTCTCCGGGTTGATAGCGGCAGGAAGTATGATCATCATCCTCATTTTGATCGAGGGCCATCAAATTAATCATTTCTCCCAGTCACTTCGCAGATGGATAACGTTGCTGGAAGACCTTCTTGGGTTCGTTCATCGACCACCCGGCCTCCAAAGACGCGGTTCAGCTAATTTAGTTCAAATAGGAATGGCTCTTCATCATTGAGGGTTCTATGACTGTAGGCATAGCAATCATTCTGCTTCCACTCCTCACGGACTATCCACTTCAGAGCAAGCACCTTTTCCTTACGAGAGATATGCAACTATACGCAGTAAGTGAACCCAAGCTTGTACTTGACTATCCACACAAGTCCAATTTCCCCTCTGACTAAGTCGACTCACTGACCCAAATAATCAGGAATGGAGGATAAGAAAAGAGAACGCAGGAATCGTAGACGAGGACCCCGAGTCAATCTTGTGGGGGCTCAAAGAAGCACTCAAGGACCGCAAACTGTACATGTTTGTCATCCTGCAGATGTCCCTCATCACCGCCCAGTCCTTCAACAATTTCTTCCCATCCATCGTCGGGACCCTGGGATACGACAGCACAAAGACCCTGCTACTCACGTCCCCGCCGTACTTTTTCGCGTTCTTCGTGTCCCTGGCGGTGTCGTTCCATGCCTCGCACAAGCAAGAGAGGGGCTATCACATCGCCGTTCCCATGATATTTGCCCTCCTCGGAAACATCCTCGTAAGTCTCATGAGTCTTTGAGTATTCTGATTTGTCGCTGACCCTAGAAAAAGGCTATGTTTGTCCCCTCCACTGGCGGCCGCTACTTCTCCATGTTCCTAATGACAGGAGGCTCATATTCCCCCTACAACCTGTGCGTGAGCTGGGTGAGCGCATCCCTGCCCCGACCACGCTCCAAGCGTGCCGCAGCGCTGGCGATCGTCAACTTCATGGGCGCCGGCGTGGCCCACTTCTACACGGCATACATGTTCCCAGACAGCCAGAAGCCTAGGTATTACGCCGGAGGTGGTGTCATGAGCGGGGCGTGCCTGCTCTGCGCCGGCATGGCATGGTATATCAAGCGATACCTGAAGAATCAGAACAAGAAGTTTGAGATGGAAGAACAGGAAGGTGTTGTAAATCATGCTGCTATCAGGGGCTCGAAAGCTGGGCATGGTGGTGACGCTGTGGTGGCCTTCAGATATGTGCACTAGTAGTAGAATTGAATGGGGAGGTCATGTTCGCATCAGTTGATCGATGTCGCTCGCGCTGTGCGACATAAGGCTGTGACGGGGCGCAGGATGCCTCATTTCTATTACACATTTAGCAGCCAATGAATTATATCGATCGAGGAGCTAGAAACATGATTATTCGAAATCACGCATGCACGTTGGTGCAGTGATATCTTATTCTCGAATGATCGCCTCTGCAAGGTGCTGTAGTGGTGGCTATTCGGCGATACTGGAATAGGACTCAGAATTTGTGGTCATACATGATTCGACAGAATATTCACGCCAATTTGCCTGTGAAATCGTTTGGCCCTATTCTATCGAGATGTGTGGTTCATATTTACCTTATGTGCAGCAGAGAATGGCGCAGGCATACTGTTTCAGCACTTCAAATGTTGCTGGGAAAATGAGGCTGCCCATGTGCTTGTTTTTCAGGGCAGCCCGGAGAGGCTTACAGGCCGCTCAAGCGCCACGCCCCCACATTCAACGCCCTGACGCCCAGTTCCACTTATGCCCAGCTAACATGGTGAGGGTAGATATACAGTAAGTTTCGACGCGGATTGTGATTGTGCAAGAAGAATATCTCTTCAAGATTTACAGATCTTCTTGTGTCTAAGTGTCCCTCCAATCTCAGCTATTACCAGATTCTTTCAGGTACTTGACTTGCGAGCCGTGAGCCGGGCTTCAGTCAAAACGGTCGCAGCCCCGCTATGCCTCTGACTCTGAGACGGTGGTGGGAGCCGCCGTGCTAGCGGGTTTAGCAAAACTCCGTTAGCCTGCAAAAGTCCCCAGCACCATCCTATCAGTGGTGCTCTTCCCGTTCAGGAAGCTCGTCTGGAAGGACCCCTGGAATCCGTCCGAGGGCAGGTAGGACCCTGTCCTCATGCAGCACAGTTTCCGCCGCAGTCTTACATGCATATGTAGCTGCCTGGGGTGACCTCTGCACTCTGCCACTCTGCTGCACCGCATCCAACAATCTCTGCAAAAGATACCTTACCCACGGGTCTTTGTGGTCCCTTTATATGGCTGCTAGCACGCGGGGCCAAGCAATCTGACTCCTTCCCTCGCTCTTCTATTCATCAGCATCACCTCGCGCCGTCTCTCACCATGGCCGAGGTCCCTCTCTTCCAGTATGGATGGATACCCACCAGGTTGACACAGCTAGCCCACGAGGGCTCTGTGATCGATAAACTGAGCGTGTTCTCCACGTCAAGGTATGCGGCTCGCTTTGGCTTTCCCCCCCGCGCAGTGTTGCTTTTACCGACGGGCCGGGCCCTAATTTGATCTTGGCTCCCACCCAATTGCCAACAATAATTCCAAGGTTCTGTCTGATCGTGCTGACCCGAGAACTTTCCTGTGCCGCAGCCAATCTCACGTCCCATGGATCCAAACCATCGCGGACCTGGCCACTTCCGGCTGGTTCCAGGTTGCGATCCTGTTTGTTTCTTTCCTGTGGACTCTGGCCAGTATCCGCGCCTCAAAAAGCATAAAGGTCGCGGCCCACCATGCCAAGGCCTCCCAGATCTCGGTCGGGTTTGAGCTCTGCTCGCAGATCACCCGGGCCTGCGCCTTGGCATTCATTATCGTCGCCGCCGTCAGAGGCGATACACAGCAATGGTACAACGTCGCTCTCGTCGCTGGCGCATTTGTCTTCGGCCTCACCAGACTCGCCAGTGGTTTACGATGGCGTCACATCGCCCTGCACCAGACTAACTTCCTCCTCGGGACCTCCTTTCTGCTGCTGGCAGCCGCCGAGGTTCTGCCCTTAATGGAGATGCACTCGACCTACCGGCCTGGAGACATGATCATTGGCGCACTTGCTTCCCTTGCAGCTGCCAACCTCGTTGCGATTACGACTCCGAGGGAGTGGGCACCGTCTCCTGCGATCTATGACATATTGGATGCTCCGGAGAAAGTAGCACCTGCGCCAGAGGAGACATGCAGCTGGTGGAATCTCTACCTCACATTCGAGTGGCTGACTCCTCTGATCTGGAAGGGCTGCCGGAGGCCGGTTGACATGGACGAGCTGCCGCCTCTGCCGTGGTACGACGAGCCTCTCTACCTGCTATCCAAGATCCAGGACGCCCGCGCAAAGAGCAGCGACACCCTCTGGACAGTCTTGCGCTTCATGCGCATCGAGCTGCTTCTGATGACCTTCTTCGCGGCAACCTGCTACGCGGTCGAGCTCGTGGCACCCTTCGCAATGTATCAACTCCTAGCCTACCTTTCCAATCCTGACAAAGCGGTCCTCAGCCCTGTTATCTGGCTGATCCTCCTGTTCGCTGGCCCCATGACCAAGACCGTCTTGTTCCAGCAGTATATCTTCACCTCGACTCGGTTGATCGTCCGTGTCAAGGCTGCCATGACGCAAGAGTTATACCACCGTGCAATGTCCTCAATGGAGTTGGAAGGAGATGTTCTGAATGACGCCAAGGGCCAGGAGGCCACAGCGAAAAAGGCCACACACGCAGGCCAGCTACAAAACCTCATGAGCGGTGATATTGATGCCATCTGGCAGGCGCGAGATGTTATCCTGATGGGAGTCGGGTGCCCGGTCGGTGTCATCATCTCTTTCATAGGCCTGTACGCAATTCTGGATTGGCCGGCTCTGATCGGCTCTGCCCTCATCATAATCGCGATACCTGTTCCGACATATGTTGCGCAGTTGATGGGCAAGAGCCAGCGCCAAGTCAAGGCGACGCAAGATGCCCGGATATCTCTGATTTCTGAGTACCTTGGCTCTATCAGAGCTATCAAGTATTTCGCCTGGGAAGACGCCATGACGAAAATTATCGACGCTGCTCGAGATGCGGAACAGAAGGTGCTCTGGAGGATCGCCATTCTCTACACCTTGCTCGGAGAGGCGGTAGAGTTCATGCCTATGGTGTCTCTTGTGGTCATGTTCACGCTGTACACATCGGTGCTCAAAGAGCCCCTCACAGCCCAGGTTGCGTTCACCGTTCTGTCGCTTGTTGCCACGATGAGGAACAATATTGCCATGTTTGGCTATTTTTCGAAGAACGTTACGAATGCCTGGATTTCATTCGATCGCCTGAACAGGTACTTCACCAGCACAACTCCACTCATCACTTACCCAGAAGGGCCACTCCGAATCGAGAATGCCACATTTAAGCGAAATAAGAAGGCAGACTTCTCGCTGAAGGACATCTCCATAGACTTCGTCGAAGGGGGGTTGACCACTATCTTCGGAGCCTCTGGGAGTGGAAAGACGACCTTGCTGCTATCAATCCTGGGCGAGACCATCAAAGAATCAGGTTCAGTGACGCGGCCTGACGACGTTGCCTTTTCCTCGCAGACGGCATGGCTCCAGAGCACGTCAATAAAAGAAAACATCCTCTTCTCAAGTCCTTTCGAGGAGACCCGATACAAGCGTGTGATCGAGGCATGCTGCCTTCCACTGGATCTCTCCGAGCTTCCAGATGGGGACGAGACAGAGGTGGGAGAGAATGGGACGGCGCTGTCGGGAGGTCAAAAGGCACGCGTCGCCCTAGCCCGAGCCCTCTACTCCAAGGCGCCGCTGCTCCTTTTGGACGATATTTTCTCCGCGCTCGACTCCAAGACCACTGCCTCCGTTTGGGAGCAGTGCTTCTGCAGTGACCTGCTAAAGGACCGCACTGTCGTACTCGTCACCCAGGTGAAATGGATCGCCGAGCAGGCCGACCTGCACGTGGTTTTGGAGAACGGCATCATCACCAGCCAGGAGCAGCACATTGGTGTTGTCCGCAAGCCTGTCCAGGTCGCCAAGGATGCCATTGAGGGCGATGGACCGGAGGCGAAGCCGGTAGCTAATGGGAACGGAACCAATGGCGTGAGTGGTGGCGAGGCAGCGAAACCCGGAGATACGCCGCCCAAGCCGAAGAAAGACGACATAGCGAAGGAGATGGAAGCTACAGGAGCAACCGGGAGAATGTCATTCTTCCAGTATATGAGATACTTCGGCGGCCCTGCATACCCCATTATAACTTTGATTGCTACCGTTATTGGCACTGCTTCGCTGCTAGCCACTACGTTGTGGATCAGTGTCTGGGTAGACGCAGTCAATCGTGGAGATGCCGTTGACATCGGATATTATTTGGGAATTTACGCGGCTATATCGGCGGGAAATCTCATCGTCGACGGCTTGGTATATCTGATCTATGCCAATGGTGGCTGGCAGGCAGCCAAGAGGCTTCATGCCGAGTTCGTTCGCAGCGTCATGGGTGTCTCGCTGTCATGGTTCAAGGTAAGTCTATATAAAGCCTGTATGGTCATCATCTCATCTAAAATCATGCAAACAGGATACGCCCACTGGTAGGGTTGTCAACCGATTCTCGAGAGACATGGCATCGCTGGATAACCAACTCAACCGCATGCTCCAGGGTACTATCCAGCTGGCGGTCGAGCTGGTTTTCCGGCTAGGCGCCGTCTCAGCCATCATGCCCATATTCATCTTTCCTGGTCTGTTCAGCTGCGTGGTCGGGCTTGTGGCAGGCGAGATGTACACGCGCACAGCAGTGGTTGTGAAGCGATTGGTGTCCTCGTCCCAATCACCCGTTTTTTCACAGTTCAACGACGACATGGCAGGTATCCAGATCATACGCGCCCGCAAGGGCGTAGCCAAGAGCTTCGGAAACCTACTGGCTGAGAGGTTACGCCCCTTCAGTCGTGCCAATGAAACCAACTTCAATCTCAACCGCTGGGTTGGCCTGCGGATAGACTTTGTCACAGCCCTGGTCATGGCCTGCGCGGGAGCCATCGCTATCTCCAAGGTCGGCCTTATCCCCGCCGGCCTCGTGGGCTTCTCTCTTACCAACGCGAGCGGCCTGTCGTCGACGATTTTGTATATGGTTCGCATCGCCAACGAGCTCGAAGTGGAGCTGCAAAGCTTCCACCGCGTGAGGGAGTACGCATCGCTTGAGCCCGAGGAGAAGACGGAGGATGCCGCCCTCACCCTAGCCAACCAGCAGCCACCCCAAGAGGTGCCCGTGTCATGGCCCGCCACAGGCGCGATCGAGTTCCGCAACGTGACGATCCGGTACGACCCGGAGGGCCCGGATATCCTCAAGGACATTACTCTCAAGTTCGCGGCGGGCGAGCGCGTGGCGATCGTTGGTCGGACGGGCTCCGGCAAGAGCACACTCGTGCTATCGCTCCTGCGCTTCACGCACGTCGTCAAGGGCCAGATCCTGTACGACGGCGTAGACATCACGCACGTCCCGCGGCGGCGCCTCCGCCAATCGCTGACTATCATCCCGCAGGAGGCAGTGCTCTTCAATGGCACAGTGGGCACCAACCTCGACCCGGCCGGCGACGTCGCGCCCGAGGTGGTCGAGGGCGCCCTGGCTAGCTGTGCGGGTATAGCGAGCTTCAAGTTCCGCGACCGTGAGGTCCCCAAACCCAGCGATATTAAGGACATTGAGGAAGAAGAAATTGGGACATACACACCACCGAATGAGCAAACACCCCTCCTAAGTGGCCTCTCCACCCCGGCAGCTGAAGCCATCTCGTCCTCGGCAGCAGGTCTCTCCCCCTCGACAACTGTCGACGCGCGCGGCGAGAACTTCTCGCACGGCCAGCGGCAGGTTTTGTCATTGTGCCGGGCGCTGGTCCGCAAGTCCAAGCTGATGCTGCTGGACGAGGCGACGGCGTCCATGGACTACGAGACGGACCACGGGATCCAGGCCGTTCTGCGACGCGAGATTTTTGGCGGTGGGCCATCGGACGGCGGGAGGACGCTCGTCACTATTGCGCACCGGCTGAGGACTATTGCTGACTATGACCGGGTTGTGGTTATGGGCGGTGGTCGAGTTCTTGAGTAAGTTCCAGGTCCTTTTCCCCTGGTGTCTGAGCCAGGATCATTGTTTAGAGTAAAAGCACATTGCTAACATATTGGGACAGGATGGGCTCACCTAAGGAGCTCTTCGGGGCCAAGGGGACCTTCTATGACATGGTGCAGCACTCGGGCGAGGTCAAGGAGCTACAAGGCGTATTTGGCGACTCCGAGTAAAATTCAAAGGGAGAACCCCGAACAAAAAGGTTTCTTAGAACATAATTACCGTGGAGGAACAGTATAAGGACGTATAGACAGGGCCACCAGTAGGACTGCATAGATGCATATCATGGATTTTGACTGTACTGAAGCTTCTCACCGGGCACGGGAAGTCATATCAGCCATTGGCACATATTGGCAACCAAGCACGATATGGAACGCACGCAGAGCATAAGCTTTAGAATTATTGTTTTTCATTCCACCTCTCTTCCCTTTTTCGGGAGGAAGGCTAAAATCCGTATTTCCAAAAAATCGGTACTGGCAATGAAGACAATCGTCCGTCCGTCCATGCATGTACCCATCCCGTTCCATACGAATGCACACCTCATCTAATTCTTTTCGCCCCGAAGGCTCAATGGCCATAACCAAATTATTTTGTCCATCATCTAGTGAAGATTATGCGGATACAAAAAGCCATTTTCGTTTTCTCGTGTGTGCGTGACAGGAGAGGGAGCGCGAACGGCGCGGGTCGCAATCGACGATGCCGCCCAGGACCAAAAAGAGTGACGAAACCATCCACTTAGCAATGCATTCACAGGATCACGCACGCTGCGAGCAGAGCAACGAAGGCAGCGCCGAACGAGACCAGGTTCTCGGCCGCAGCATTCGTGATCACCGCAGTGGTGCTAGCAGACGGCGAGGAGGAGCCGCTGCCACCGCCGACGGTCCCGTTGCCACCGGCAGATCCAGATCCGGAGCCGGAGCCGCTGCTTCCCGAGCCAGAGCCGCCGTTTCCAGAGCCACCTGCGCCGGTGGGGTTCGTCGGCGTGCCGGGAAGAGTCGCAGTCGCGCCTCCAGCACCTCCAGCTGCGGCAGTCCCTCCCACGGTCACGACGCTACCGGCGCCCGCGGAGATACCAGGGGAGCCCGCGTCAGCGCCGCTGCCCGTGGGGACAGGAGGAGACACAGCGGTGGCACCATTTCCGGAACCACCAGATGCGGTCGTTGCAGCGCCACCCGATCCTGCCGCCGACGAGGACGAAGAAGAAGAGGGAGACGAAGACGACGCGTTGCACGACAGGTCGTACAGCGGGGTGGTGGACAGGGAGCTGCCGACGACCCCGAAGCTAGGGGAGGGCGTTGTCGGGGCCGCGTCCTGGAGCGTGTACCACCAGGTGTTTGTCTTGCCGAACAGCATGTTGCACCCGACCTCGTCCCAGTACGTCTTGGCGTTGTCCGTGCTGGCGTCGGCCTGGTTCGCGGCCGGTCCGCTGACGGGCCACCCTGTCTCCGTCACCCAGACCTCCTTGCCCTTGGCGGCGGCCTGTGTCGCGCCGAACGCGTCGCTGAAGAGGGAGGCGCCGTTTGAGATGCCGTTGGCCATTGTGGTCTATGGGGTTGTCGTTAGTATTGGGAAGTGGTGGGCAGTTGGAAAAGAAATGGAAGTGGGACATTACCTGGAAGTAAGGGTAGGCATCAACACCAAGGAAGTCAGACGCAGAGATCACAGCATCGTTGGACGCGTTGACCCACGCAGTCCACGTATCGACATGGCCAACCGGGACCCCAGACAGCGGCGTGCCGGCAAGAGCATCCCGGACCTGCTTGATATATCCGACAAGAACATCCGGTCCGACACCGGGGTTCTCCTTGTTGATGATGCCCGTGGGCGAGATGCGGTACAAGTCCTCCGAGCCCACAGAAATACCCGCGATAAGGCCGCCGAGCTGGGAGCCGTAAGTGGAGATGGCGGACTTGAGGGCGGTGATCTCGTTGGCGAAGCTGGCGTCGCCGGCCGAGGCCCACAGGCCGAGCAGGAGCGAGGTCTTGGTGCTGATCGCCGCGGGAATGGCCTCGATGGGGCTGTTGGTGGTGCCGCCTTGCTGGAATGGGGACGGGATATGTTAGCTCATCCGCACGGCGGTGCATGGCGGGTGAGACATTGTAAAACAGTGGGGGGGGGGGGGCAACATGTGAACAAAACAAAACAAAACCCCAATTGGGTTCAAACAAAACAAGCTAGACCGGAGAAGAACAACTTACGACTGTGGTGTAGAGACGTGCGGAGTTGAAGACTCCTGGGGCACTGATCAGACCCTGGGAGGTCTTGAACTCTGCCTCAAAGTCGCTCTGGACCTTGGCGGCGCCCGATGTGAAGGTAGAGCCGTAGTTGAAACCCTGATATGCGGCCAACGCAGCAGGAGAGGCGGCAACGAGTGCCATCAGGGATGATTGGCCGAGCATCTTGAGAGATGTGTATGTGTGTGTGAGTAGCGAGGGACGGTTGAAATGAGAATTGTAAGTTATTCTGGCAGGAACTGGGAATAAACTCTAGTTCACAAGGTCCAAAAGCCAAAAACGAGGTCTCGGTGATGCTTTGGAGGGAACAGAGGTTGGGAGAAAACGAGAGTTAGGCCTTGGTCCGGTTCTTGTCCGTGTGTAGGAGGGAAGACGTTCAGGTTGTTTTTATTAGTAGTGGCGTATGGCAAGCCAGGTGGAATTGAGTGACGTATTGGGATACGAGGAAGGAGCTAGGCAATAGCAGGAGTAGCAGTTGGTAGTATTGGATCGGGATAGTCCAAGAACTATTACGGCAATAGGCAAACTGATGAGCGAATGTATTTTCCTGATAGGACAAGAACCCAATGACAGGATAGACCAGAAACGTCAGAGATGGTCGCAAACAGAAGAGATAATGTCAAAGGGAAGAGTCACAGTGGGAGACAAAGGCTGGATATGTTGGATATATGGGATGTAAGTGGGAGGGTACGACCATAAGGATGACAGGGGAAGGGGAGGGGAGAGAACCCGGATCGATCGGACTGCCTACAAAGTACATACATGCATTCACGCTGGGCTGGATGTCTGGCAAGAGTGAGAATGACCGAGCTCGTGTACGTGTACGTGTACATGTGTGTGTGTGGATGTGGATGTGTGTGTCAGTCAATGACCTGATTGGGCGTCAAAGTGGGATTTGTTTTCTGGGTGTCTGGGTCTGGGTGCCACGGAAGCAATTCCCTCTCAGCGTTTCTTACTGTCACTGTCTGTGTGCATCCCGTCTGCCCGTCTGCCGAGGTGTGCAGGTCTGTTGGCGCCTGCTGGCGTGAGCCCCCTGCGTGAGATGGTGCAGAGCTCGCCCCCAAGCGCATCCGACTCGTCCCAATCGGGCGCGTGCTCGCCAGGCTTGTGCATGTTGTTCCTGCACTAGTGGCGCTGTCGTGCGAGCTTCCCTCCAACTCCCCGGCCTGCCGTTGGTTGGGATTTCTCCTGGACCTCTCCTGACAGCAGCAGAAGCGTACATCGGCTAGCACAGACGACCAGAGCACGACCTGGAAGAATTTTGCTAGGGCCTGCATTGGCTCGTGGATGGTGCTGAGAGCCGAGCTTGTCTGATCGGCGGCAGAAGTGAAGTCAACGATGAACCAAGACTGCGTCTTTCGATCTTGGTGGTCGCTTGATCTTGGATCTTGGTCTCGGTCCACTCTGCTGCCCCGAGGGCCCATGACCTGCCCACTTCCCCAGAGTTGGACGATGGACGTTGCATTCAGTCAAGGTCAGTGGGGCACTTGGGCCAATGTTTTTTGCAAACAAGCTTCTGGGCAGACATGGGCCCCTGCGGCTTGCTTTTCTGCTCGCCCAATCAGTCATGCTCAGGTCGGTCCTTCTTCCACATTTAGCCGTGCCATTGGGGAACCACAGGCCGCGCTGGCTGGCCAGACCAGCCTGACCCGGGCTGACATCCAGGAAGTCGGGGAAATACGAGAGCACCAAATCGACTCGTCTCGCGCCTTGTTCCCGGTTCTCAACAGTTGCTTTTCCCACGTCACGCTCTCTCATGCAGTGGAGTCTGTGGTGTTCTGGGTGTCAAGCCTCTGACCACAGGCGCACAGTACTACCGATCCGCGGCCCCTAGTGCTGCCAAAGATGGAAGCTATTACGTGGTTTGTCTTATACCACGCAGTACTTCCGCTCACTGCATCTGTTTCTCGGTAAGGAAACGCGGGAATAATGACACATCGGGTCGCGTGGTGTGCACAGTAGGGCTGGCCCTCGAGCTTGGAGGCCAATTCCACCTGCTTGTGATACCCATCCATTGCCATCCTGTTCCGCAACTATTGCCATGAATTTATTCATGTGATGGGAGGCAAACTATCTCAGGCTCATATCATGTTTCAACGATGACCGCGAGGCCTTGATATAGGAACTCCCAATTCCCAGAACTGATCAATAATCCTTCGTCTGAAGGAATGTGAATCAACACGCCACAAACATCTACAGAAAAGCCAACAGCTTGTG
Source organism: Diaporthe ampelina (assembly GCA_023522825.1). Classification (NCBI taxonomy): domain Eukaryota; kingdom Fungi; phylum Ascomycota; class Sordariomycetes; order Diaporthales; family Diaporthaceae; genus Diaporthe; species Diaporthe ampelina. Next base: position 1,020,064 of record JAMFTM010000002.1, on the reverse strand, counting down.
CCACCTCCACAGGACAGCCCAGCCCCCAAGCACCGAGGACACCCCCGTGAACAAAATCAGCGGCCCATACGTCGTGCCGTAGCCAAGTGTCCCCAGCGATGCCTGGCCGCCAGCCTTCAACAGAGGCAACCCGACGAGCCCGCCGCCCACGTATCCAATGCCCCTTGCACCGTTGAGCAGTCCGTAGAGCATCCCCGTGTCAATGGCCTCATTGCCGTCCCTAGCCTCACCCTCAAGTTCATTGAGCACGCTGCCCCAAGTAGCCGAGTACCCACCCGCAAAGAAGCCAAACGTGACCGAGAAGAGCGCCAGCAGCGCCATGCTCCCACGCCACGCAAGGCCCCAGAACAAGAACGCGGCGAGCGCGGAACCAGCAGCGGGGATGGCAGTCACCGTCGCTGCGGACAGGCGCAGCCGCCTGCTGTCGCAGAGGAAACCAAAGAAGGACGAGGACGCAATCCCAGGCAGGTTGAACACGGTCAGCAGCAGCGTCGCCGACGCCTGCGAGACGCCCGCTACGTCGTGCGCGTACGTGCTCAGGTATGTCTGCGGGATGCCGTAGCCCGCACTCTGGAGGAGGATCGCCGCGGCGTAGATGTAGATGGTTCTGTGGCGGAGGAAATGCCAGGGGATCCTACGGGACGGCCGCAGTTCTTGCTCTTCCGTGCCGGATGACGACGACAGAGCCAGACGGCTGCGCTCCAAGCTAGACGGGTGCGTCGGGATCATGAAGATAGCCGGGACGCTCGTCGCGGCGGCCACGGCGGCCCACACCTTCACCGTCATGCGGAAGCCATACCTGTCCAGCAGAGCGCGGAACAGGAACGGGCACGCCGAGCCGACGACGTTCTTGCACGACAGCGTGACGCCGTACGCGAGCGCCCTGTTACTCTTCCCGCCGCTGTCCTGGGTGCTGCTGAACCACTCCCCCAACGACAGTGTCATGGGACTGAAGACGAGCGCGCATCCTAGCGGCGCCAGGACCCCCTGCGTCGCGACCAGGTGCCACGCCGAGATGCTGAGCGATGATAGCAGGAAGCTCGCGCACGTGAGGATGCTGCCAATCAGCGCGGCGGTCTGGCGATAGCGGGCCCATCGCTTGGTGAAGAGGGCGAAGAGGAAGGGCATCGAGATGTAGATTATCCCATTGAAGGTCGTGCCGATCACGCCCGTGAGCTCGCGGCTGCCGCGGAGCTGCCAGTTGCTGGTGAAGTACTCTTGGAAGACGCCGTAGCTCATCGCGAAGCCTGTTCGTGTAAGTATTTGGGCAAGTAGCATTTGCGAGTGAACGAGAGCCGGGGAGCCTTACCCCATATTGGCAGTTGGATCAAGCCAGAGCCGATCAGGACGCAGGATTTCTTCACATTTCTGCCAGTTCGAAGTCGACCAACTTGATCACGACCAACGCTTCCTTGTTCCTCGGTCTGGACCCCTAGCTCGTGGGGGTGTGAATGCGTCGTTTGACGCAGCGAGATGGTCTCGGTTTGTGACATTGTGAATTAGTACGGGACCATGAAGGTCGAAAGATTCAATTACAATGAACACGAAAGCCTGGTCATTTAGAGAGAAGTCCCTCGGTTTGTATTTATTTTCGCTACCGTAGAGTGAAGACTCCTGCAGTAGGTGAAGGGAGTCAGTCATGATACTAACGGTGACGTTGGACGGCAAGGATAACGACAAGCCCGCGCCCTAGTTTCTCAACGGACGAATGAGAAGGTATCGCCGCCGATCTCGGCAAACCTCATCTACAAGTCCACGATCCCAAAAATTGCATCGATCCGAACTTTTATTCGTCCATGGTGCAAAATCCGGATTCACCGAACCAGGTCCTGACCGCCGGGCACCGTAGCAGACCTACCACTGCAGCTCCTTCTGGTCAGAACCACCACAACCTCCCTCAGCACCGCCCGGGACCTGCGGCTTGCGCCACTCGTAGATGCCACCCCTCTTGTCGAAGGCACTCTTGTCCCACGCGACCTGCTGCATGGCGATGTAGACGCCGACATCCAGCAGCGACTCGCTCTTCTTCATCGGGCCGTCGCCCTTGTCGAGGAAGCGCATGCGCTCGTCGAGCAACAGGTAGCTACCGGCCATGGTCTGGTTGTCCTCGGGCACGTAGCACGGGAGGTGCTTGTGCTTGTTGCAGAACGTCTCCCACTGCTGCTGGGAGATGAGGAATTTCGTGGCGTCGCGCAGCCCTGGGTTATGTCAGTTCACCAACCACTACAAGTATGTGCCAGGTCTATGGGTTTCTGGGAGGTTTCCAAACCATTACAGACGGGAGATGTCAAATGGAAGAGGGAATGGTACTTACGGGTCTCATCCTCGTTCTCACCCTCCACGATCAGGCACTGGAACACCTTCCACCGGATTGGTGCCAGCTCCGCGATCTGTGCGCTCATGTCCTCGTCCCAGTTGTGGATGTTGACGACGGTGTTGAGCTTGAACATGATGCCGTACTCCCTGCACCACTCGGCGATGCGGAACACTAATTGCGACGTTAGTCATACTACGGATGCCGGAGGAAGACGTCAATGTCAGAGGAGAAAGAATTGATGCTTACCCTGCGCCACGTGGCCGCCGTCGCCTTGGCCGTTCTCCCCACGTCCGATCGCCTTGTTGGTCTCCTGGACAAACGAGTCGCACGAAATGGCCAGGATGTCTAGGTATCGACCGTACCGCCGAAGCCACCTCTCGCGGATCTTGCTGCCGTTGCTGATGATGCTCACGCTCTCGAGATCCAGGTCCTCCTTGCAGAACCGAAGGAGCTCGCCCAGGAACTTGGGGTGTAGGAAGGGCTCGCCGCCTGCGATGTTGAGCTTGCGCATTCCGGCTTCTGATTCACCCATCAGTCAAACGCTTCAGGTTCCGCAATGTTGCGTTTGGGGTCCCCCAACAAATGGATTGCTGGGGGCAGCGAAGGGAAAGGAATGACTCTTACCCTTGAGGTAACGCAGGCCGCGTTTGGCCTGATCGATGGGGAGGATGTAGCCAGAGGTGTTGGTGTGGAAGCAGAACCCGCAGGCGTAGTTGCACTCGCGGGACGGGAAGTAGTTGACGGAGACGGGGGCGCACTGGTCGCCAGCAACCTTGGGTCTGAACTTGCCGATGTAGTAGTAGATCGCCCGGAGGGAGTAAATGACAGCGAGCAGCAGAAAAGGCGCAGTGACAATGTAGCTTGGAAAGATGAAGAATAATGCCTGGGCTACCACGAGCATGACGGCAGGGGGCATGAAACGGGAGTTGGACACAGACAGTGGCAGGTATTCCGGCAAGGCTCCGAGGATCGCCACCGTGACTATGAGGACGGGTGTGGCGACAGGCGCAATGGCGAGGAGTTGAGCGAAGATTAAGAGTGTCACCGCTCCCTCGACGATAGCAGAGGTCCAGGTTCCCATCTTGAATGGAGGCAGAATGGGTATGTTTGCGGGAAGGCTTCTTGAGGTTCAGTTGAGTGTGTAAGGAGGTGTGTCGGATGGTTGGAAGTTTCAAGAAATCAAGATCGGGGCAGAGATTAAGTAGGCGGGACATCAAACGAGATTCAACGAGAGAGTTCACTTGCGGAACGCCTACTCTATTCACCGTATCCCTCCGCAAGACTATATTCACTTGCAAATATCTTGGCCTAGCGCAGTGTTGACGGCCGAGCGAGGTTCAAACGATTTGATGACTGAAGAGCCCTCCTTGATTGGTTACCTCCAAGGTTCATGTGTCGGATTGTTTATACTTGTCTGGATGCCTGCACCTGCATATCCACTCAGCGTTTTCTGCAGCTCCCCAATCGCAGCAAACATGCAATGCACTGTTTTGTTTGCAATCGTGGAAAAAGAATAGCGAACCGATTGTCCTCCTGCTGATGTGCAAACGAAATCAAACAATTGTGGGCCAGAGTATGCAAGTTTTCCCAATTTGGTTATCTATAGAATCGTGGTGAGACGACAGTCTGTTGGGCATCTGACTTTATACTGGAACGACATAATGAGAGTAAGTCCTGGGGCGTTCACGACTAAACAGAGGGAGCACATACGTGTTCGGATGTATATGTATCAAGAACGGAACCGCTTAAGTGTATTCCTCAGTACCTCGGCCGGCTGTAAGTATTCCACAGCTGGCCTGATCCATTTTGCCCCATTTTTCAGGGACAACAAATTCCATCCTCTAAGAGAGAGCTGCTGAAAATATCTGTACACCGAGCAAAATATCCTAGTCTTGATACACGGGTTTCGATCGACACATGACCGGAAAAAATGTGCTACTACTCAATCGATCGACATTACATGAAACTAGCGCGATATTCAGACTCTTCAAAGCGTGATGAAGTACGAGAAGGCAGTTCTCACTTGGACTAGCATCCTTATATGTAGGCGGGTCATAGTCTTTCAAAGCTTCAGCATATCCCGTTAGGGAAAGAGTACAGCTGGGTATAATCACATGCACTATCAAAAAATCACACACACTATTATAGTTGTACATCAAGTTTTCAAGTATATGGGAAAGGCATTGTGAAGCCTGTGTAAATTGCTTCTTTGGTGGCCTTCCGCCTTCCTTGACGTATAAGTTCTTGTTCCATAGAAGCCCCCGCCCCTCAACCCTTTGATAGGTCGTCCAAGAGAGCTCGGTAAAAATAAATTTATTCCGGAGGTGGTTATCCTGTGGGAGCTAAGAAGCAAACCGTAGAAAGCTCAAATCTTCAGCTGCAAAAGAGAGAGAATGTGCATTCCTTTCAATTCGTCTGCTCCAGACAAGAGGTCAGCATGCACAATCTCCAAAAGGCTCGAAAGGACTCCCACGGGGATCATACGTACAAGGGAAAGGATGACTGATGATGTTAAGGATGACAGAGTCAACAGTCATATGCACAACATTGGCGAAGCTGACACTCTCACGTCAATCGTTTCACGAAAACGAGAGTAGAAGCTGTGACGGTACGGCTCTCATGTACTGTGAGGACGGCAAGTCCCCTTGGATTTGTTATTATGGTCTTTTGGCAGGGCCGTCTATTGTGTAGCTAGCAGTACGCAGCACTGTTGCAGAGCCAAGAAGGATTACTGGCAAGAACATGGCAAAGACAGATGCAAACCATGAGAATCACAGATGACGGCAGGGTGCTTATTCCTGCTTAGATTTCTAAGTCTGGCCGACTGAGAATTGCAGTTAGTTGACTAGGAGGTGGATTCAACTCACCATACTAAGAAAGGCGATCTTTAATTCAAAGTATTTAATTCTATTTAAATACTACTAACAAGGTAAAAGTATAAGAATTTTATAGATTTTTTATATAAATTAAATAAATTTTTAAATTTATTTAAATAAAAGACTTAAGTTTAACCTTAAATCTAACCCTCAGATTTACATGTACTTTAAAGTAAAAAAGCTTACTCTTTAGTTAAATAAATAGAGAAAAAAAATACTTACAAAAATTCACAAAAAAACGAAGTCTCCGGAGCGTGACTTGAACACGCGACCTGTGGATGGCTATTACAACAATTACAGTCCATCGCTCTTCCAGCTGAGCTATCCAGAGTGTTTTACTTCTTAATGTGCGAGAAATGGCGCGAATTGCATTGATATACCCACTAAAGCCTTCTAGATTTCTTGGCGGGATTTTTGGACCCACTACATATAGGTTTGGGCCTGGCGTGGTTGATGTGGGGAAAAAATAGTTTGGAGAATTGTTAGAGTGGAGGTTAGGTGCTTAGGGTTAGTGGGATAGCCCCTACAGCGCGCCCCAGTGAGTCCCCTCTCAGTACCGCTTACCACCTTACAAATTCCACCTTTTTCCCAGTTCATTTTCATCCCTATGCGGGCCTCCTCAGGTTACTTCTGATGTCCATGTAAATCATTGCAAATTCGAGCCATTATGCCGTGGACTCTGGGTGGTATCTCAGCTACAGTCGTCGTAATAGCTTAGCTAAGCGCCTTGTGGCTGCAGCTGCACCATCACGTACGAAGTGCTTTTCTCACTGTGTGCCAAGCCCCGTCAGATCCAGGAGTAGGCCTCGATAATTTCTACAAGACGTAGACCTGAATTTTGAAGCGGAGTAAAAGCTTAATGCAGCATGAGCGTCCTATATACACGGCGGTGTCTTGGTGTAGGCCTTGACAGAGGTTTAGGACTAAGCAAAACCGCTGTGGGGTACTCGCCATTTGGGGGACATCGAGGTGATGGTTAATGACTTATGTGCTGGCCTTTTGCAGGACTGGCTGCCTGGGTCGGCCCCCTTGGAGGAAAAAAGAAGGCCTGACTTTTGTTGAAACTGAGTCTACGGTTTAATTGGCCACCAATCCGTTCTGAGAGGTGACCAGCATCACACACCTTTAGTTTCCGCGGCCAAACTAGGCGGTCTTGTGTGCAAGCAAGCCGTCGCTCTATACCAACTACCTCTTGGTTGACTCCGCGCTACCCACTATGACCCAAATGTCCACCTGAGCAGATTCATTACTTTATAAGAATATCTTGTCACTTAAACGATATTCTTAGAGAGGCATTCTACGTTCTAGGAGAAGATAAGCTGTAAGAGTTTATCTTATAAGAGGGTATCTAGTAGGAGGTTACACGATAGGAGGTTACACTATAGAAGGTTGTCTTGTGATGGGCTGTCCTATGGAGGAGTAAGAAGGGGTCCTGTGGAAGGTTTAGAGGGTGGCTTTAGGAGTCTTTCTTCTGAGAGGCTATCATATCGGAGGTTAAGAGAGTGTCCTATAAGAAAGTGTCCTGTAAGAGAGTGTCCTATAAGAGAGTGTCCTATGGCAGGTGTCCTATGGGACCCCAGGTTGTCTCATAGAAGGTTGCCTTGATGTCCACAACATCAGTATTTCCTTGGGCAGCCGAAAGACAGCTTACAAGGGCAGAGTGGCAGCTCATCTCGGGGACCGTGATGGGTCGCAAAGTGATGCTAAGATTGTTCGCATCCAAAACGTGCAGTGCAGCATCAAGACAGGCGACGTCACCCTTTAGTGTTTGGCCGCGGACAATAGATACTCCGATCGAAAGTTGAACTGTCAACGGAATTGTGAGTTGATCGAAGCTGAGTTTGCAAGCTTGAGGCCGGAGGTCTCCAGGTCGAAGCATGTTCCTGTCGCGAACAGTAAATATGCGTCTGCATTCTGGGAACAGAGACTCGAAGAACAATAGAAATGAACGCTTGCTTGATGATTCTGCACTAACTACATCTAACTGTTTGTTTTGAAGGCCACCTTTAATCTCGTTCCAGGGACCAAGTAAACAGAGTCTAGAATCTCAGAGGTCTTTCTTTGTCAAACAACCCCCCCCAACCTTCCAGAAAAAGAAAAGAGGCGCCTGAAGTCTAACTGCATCTATTGACCCTTGACAACCCTCTCGGCCGTAGCCAGTATCAGCTCATGCGCGGCCTTGACATGCTCCTCCTCAGTCGTGATGTTGCCTGTCATGACCCTGATGGCAAACTTGCCCTCGAGCACCGTGCTGGTCAACCAAAGCTTGCCAGAGCGGTTGACATCCTCGTACAGCGCCCTCGTGAGCTCACTCTTCTTCTCCTCACTCTCAACACCCTTCGGCGCAAGCCTAAACACAACCAGAGCAAAGGCCGGGCCCGTGACGATCTCAAACAGGTCAGGCCTCTCTTTCAGCCAGCCCGCGAACATCTCGCCCTGGGAGACACCCCTGCGGATATATTTTCGCAAGCCCTCGACGCCGTAGCTGCGCATGACGAACCAGATCTTCAGGGAGCGGAACCGCCGGCCCAGCGGGATCTGCCAGTTGCGGTAGTCGGTGACGAGCCCGCCGTCGCTGTAGGTGTTGCGGTAGACGTGCAGCTCTGAACCGAGCGCGCTCTCGAGCCAGGACCGGTCGGCCACGAAGACGCACGAGGCGTCGAAGTTGGTCAGCAGCCACTTGTGCATGTTGAAGTTGTACGAGTGGAAGTGCGCCAGGTGGTGCACGCCCACCGACTCCTGCGCCTCGGGCGTCACCAGGGCGGACCCGGCGTAGGCTGCGTCGATGTGCACCCAGACCTCGCCCTTCCTTGTGGCTGTGGCTGGGGCGGCCCCGTTGGTGGGGGCTGCACCGTTGGTTTCGGCGGCTGGTGTCGCTCGGAAGGTGGACAGGACGTCGGCGATGGCGCCGAAGTCGTCGACTGCGCAGGTGTCGGTTGTGCCGAGTGTAGCGGTCAGGAAGAAGGGCTCGAGGCCCTTGGCCTTGCACTTCTCGAGGGTCTCCTTGAGGGCGTCGCCGGTCATGGCGAAGTTGGAGGCTGACGAGGTGGGCACGGCGACGTAGCGCACACCGAGGATCTTGGCGGCCTTCTTGGTGGACGAGTGAGCTGCCTCACTACCCAGGGCCACGAGCTTGCTGCGCTTGCGCATGTCGAGGTCCTCATACTCCTCCTCGGGCAACGAGCCAGGCGCGGGCAGGGTGTCGCGGAGGTACTTGTCGCGGGCGGCGACCATCATGGTGAGGACGGCCTCGCTGGCGGAGCCCTGGATGACGCCGCCGCCGCGGGTGGGGCCGGTGGAGTGGTAGACGTCCGGGAGGCCCTTGACCTGGGCGACCCAGTCGAGCATGATGGTCTCGAGCTCGGTGACGGCGGGCGAGCAGATCCAGTTGAAGGAGGCGGCGGAGAAGGCGGCCGAGTACAGCTCGCCCAGCAGCGAGGGGTACGAGGCCGGGCAGGGGAAGAATGCGAAGAAGTTGGGCGACTGCCAGTGGGTGAGACCCGGAACGATCTTGGTGTCGATGTCCTTGCGGATCACGTCCCAGGACTCGCCGTCCTGGGGTGGCGACTCGGGCAGCAGCTTGCGCAGGTAGCCGGGCTCGACCTGCGAGACCACGCTGTGGTCTGTGATGTTCTCATAGTAGTTGACGACTGTGTGGGTGTGTCAATTGGTCTGGTCATGAGTCGTTGACGTCGTCTCCTCCCCGTGGGCTCACTTACTGTGGTCAATCGAGGCCTTCGCGGCGTCCTTGAACTGTTGGCCGTCCATTTCGATGTTGTTGAATGAACTAATGGGCTATGATTTCTGTGTTGGTGTGTAGTGTGCCAGGCCCACCTACTTTTATACTCGGGACAGACGTGGTGTTTTGACCTCGAGAAGCTGTTAGTGAATCCTGCAGCGAGCGAGATTCCGTCGGTGAAGGCCGATGGCCGGAAACCAGACAGTGCTTTGGTGATGGTGCAGGCCTAGGCTATTTGTCACATTCGGGTGATGCAATGCTTGGAATGAATTAATGACTCCCTTGTCGTGCGCATCAGAGCATCAAGAGTCCAAGACCAGGCGCCACTCGCGACTTCCCCATCTCCATTCAACGTGCCGTCCTTTTGCTTTGCCCTGATGCGGAAAGTAAAGTGAGGAGCGCTAGCGCCGGGCCGACCTTGACACGATCATACGGTGGCCCTGGCCCGGAGTGGGTTTAACTCGCCTAAGGCCCACCTGCCGCCGCCCCGGCTTCCGGTGCCGGAACCATACGCCGTGGTGGGGGCAGCCCGTAGGAGTGTCGCACAACCATTCATGGTAATATCAACATATGTACTTGCTCATCATGCTTGATCATGCTTCATCACGCTTCGTCACGGCTCATCATATTGCATCAAACAACTATATAGTTGAGCATGTCGGTGGGTATTCAGTGTGCTCCAATTCTTTGTAGCAGTAGTGCTATATTACATCTCTCTTCCATGTCACTAATACGGGTGGTATGTATCCCATATTTCATTACAACTGCCATGGAAAAGTTTCATTCGATCCATCATTTCGTCCCATTTCAGACAGACCAGCTAACATTATCAAAGTACCAATGTAGTACCTAGGTAATCTGGGTCGAGCTTATTCCCATACTATCGACCTCGGGAGACAGCCTGCCTTACTAGAGGCTCGGTTGATGCATGTATCAAACAAGTCTCTCTTCAAAGTTCGGCTCGGCGCAATGACTGTGGCTCTCAGCAGTGCGAGTGCTACTCAGGGAGACGTAGTCCTTGTCAGGTATGGCCTCGGCTGTCGTGGCTGTAGTGCCTGTAAGCTCGGGGCTTACTGGTCGTGGGGCTTTCCGCGGGCCATTCCGCGGGGCATTAGGTGAGCCGATTGTTGCCAGGTCTTTTCGAGGAAAGGATGGTTCGGAGCTCCCGTCCGAGTGATCACCCGTAGCCCCCCGAAGCTTGAGCCGCAAGGCCTTGATGGCACTTAGTTCAGAGACATAGACTCGCACAAAGGTCGCAACGGCCGGCATGGATCCGACGATGATGGCGATGTTATTTTCCACCATCCTGCGCGTATATCAGTCTTCTTCGTGCTTCAATACGGCGAGAAATTTTATCGTGCGTACTCACACGGAAACATAAAATGCCCCTTGCTGCCACGTGGGATCAGTTCTCGAGAGCAACTTGACTCTGTAAACAAGGGCGACGACGCTGGCTACCACACCCCTGCAAATGGATAAGTATCTCGGCAACCTGCTGGCAAAGGCAAGACTTACATCAAGGCGGTAGAGAATACGGCAATCAGTTGCATCCGTGTTCGGAAAGACATATTCAGTGCCGCCAGAGTTGGCAGCGGCAGGACGAAAATGTAGATATCCAACACCACTGCTAGAGTCCCCGTAGTCATGCTCAAATAAACCAGCTTTGCAGGCTCATCACTCGTGAAGAGGTCTGCCCAGGTGAGCCCTCCATGCGGGGTTGTGTAGAGGATCGATAGGGGGATAGTTGGGAAATAGACCAAGAAGGTGGCGACTAGGCCAATGTAGACGGCGATTCTCATGGATTTCTTTACTGAGAAGAACTGTCGATAGAGTAGAAATATAGAGGACTTTGAGAAGTATGACGCTGGCCCGACCAGCATGGTTATAACGAATTGGAGCTGGGAAGGAATTTGTTAGAATTCTGTGGGCGTATAATTCTTCGAATCCCTAGTTACATACTTTCATAAATAGAGGCGTCATCCAGCAAACTGGCACATCCCACATGTGGCGATTGTAATTGGAGACTGCCATATAGTCAGCTTATCTGGCACCGATCAATCACTTGACGAAATTAATTTACTGGATATGAAGACTCCCGTAAACGCAATATTGCAGACCAAGCCGATAACCATGAAATCTGACCTCATTAGCTTCGTATCCAAGGAACACTTAAATAGGTTCATGAGCTGTTCAACCCACAGTCAGACCAGGAAAGATTCCGCCTGTTCACAACAACTCTTGCAGCTACGAAAATCACTGCCCATATTGCCATCAACACGCCAAGGACGATTGTGGTCGTCGTGAGGGAGGCCGGGTTCTCAAAGTTTGGGACCTGCCCATTAGGCGGACTGACGATTGGAATCGCACAGAGGTCTGTTCCGGGGGGTATTAGTGAGGAAGCCATATCGATGCACCTCTGAGAGCAATCGAGATAGACCTCTGAAGGAAACTCAGAACCAAAACCTCGGGAAAAATCCAGGATTGAGTTGGGGATTCCTCGTCGGTGCACACGGCCAGTACGGCAGCGGAGGAAGACACCCATCTTATTGATGCGGGAACCAGTTCACTTCTCTGATGCCTGTCGTTCCCTGTCAAGATGACTGCATCTCAAGTCAGCTGTAGCAGCATGCAAGGGGTAGTGATCGACTGGAGCCTGCTGCAAGAACAGTTGGGGGCCGTAAGCATTCTCATGCAACATCGAAGCGCCCAGGCTGCATGTGTGACCAACCAATTCTCTCCAAATCTCCAAGAACATGCTGTTGAGTGCAGATTATCTATACTTAGATATCACGGAAAATGCGCAGATGTAGAATATGTGGTGCTTGCATGGTATTTTCGTGCCGTTGCTGCCAGCCAACTCCCAGGGGCTCGACCCTTGCTCTGCGCAGGTGCTTGGCAACACAACCTCAAGTGCTGTCGCTTCATAGAACGCGGCACATCACACAGTCCTTCTTCACACTCATAGGGCTTGCTATGCTCTCTCCGGAATCATGATTAAAGAGAGACATTTGCAAGGTGGCTGCACATGCCTTTGAAGTATCTCCACAATCGAAATGTGTTTGCCTGCCTATTGATTGAAACGTGCATAGGACGATTCGTGATCTTTGAATTCCTCTATCAAACCGGAACAGCAGTAAGTGTCCTAGAAGGATTCAAACATGCATATGAAGGATTGGTGAAAGTGCTGTTACACAACTTGTGTTCCGGTAACTCCTGGCCGTTTTCTTTGCTTCTGCCCCGATAAGGCCCGATCGTTCTGCGGTGGTTCGGCACTTGCCAAGCTCGCCATGGTATTTCCTATCTACAGTGGCCATCTTCACGGAAGCCGGATTGGATCGAGTTCTTGGCACCATGGAATTTAAATTTGGCAATGTAGTGCACCACAGACGTGCCTAGGTCACACCGAAGAAACGAAGTCTTACACCAACAAATTCCCATGAGGCAAATCAAGCAGTGAGAGAATGCCGTAGAGCAATGTAATAAATACATACAACTGATCCTGAGAGGACTGAAATTGGGATCGGTCGGAGAATGAACAATTTCCAACGTCCCTGAGTTCAAGCCACTGGTCTCGAAAACGCAAGGTACGCCAAAGCAGTCTCATGACGGCGATGGAGCATTTTGATGGCAATATGGTACTTAGAACCGTTGGAAAGCTCGCTCAGGATGTAAGTTACCATTTACTAGCAGGCTACTGGAAAAAGAGGCGCCGATTCCATACCCCGCAAGATCGGCAGTATAATCTACCTTATATACATATGATCAAACCTTCAAAGTCTCTCACCGACACAACTTGAAGTCTAGTTAGGGGTAAGCTTCAAGAGCCGGCCACTGGTACCGTCCTCAATCACCCAGATGGAGCCATCCTTGTGCTCTCGGATACCACGCATGCGCTTGCCAAATGAGATGCGCTGAGCCTCCTTTGCCGTGTCGCCACTGATGGTCGCACGCACAATGCCCTGTGCGCTGAGGCCAGTGATGAGAGCATTGCCCGTCCAGCTGGAAAACAGGCTGCCCTTGTATATGATCAGGCCAGCCGGGGAGATGACGGGGACCCAGAAGGCCTTGGGCGCAATGATGTTGGGCCGCGTGCTGTGCTTGGGGATCTGCGTCCCGTTGTAGTGCTGGCCCTCAGAGACGAGAGGCCAGCCGTAGTTGGCACCCTCCTGGATCAGGTTGAGCTCGTCGCCGCCCATGGGGCCCATCTCGACCTCCCAGAGGCGCCCCTGGGCGTCCCAGTCTATACCGAGCGGGTTGCGGTGGCCCAGCGACCAGATCTGCGACTGGATCGCGCCCTGGCTGGCGAACGGGTTGCCCGCGAAGGAGGTGCCATTGTCGTACAGCTTGATCATCTTGCCCAGGTTGGCCGTCATGTCCTGGGCTGGGGTCATCTGGTTGATCTCGCCAGATGCGATCCACAGCGCGCCGTCTGATCCGAAGAGCAGGCGACAGGCGAACTGCAGTCCGCCGATGGCCCTTTGCGAGTGGCGCCAGATGACCTCGAGGCCCGACAGCGCGCCGCCGCCGTTGGAGTCGAGTGTCAGCTTGGCCCGGGCGACTGCGCCGCCCGCACCGCCAGCAGCCCCTCCGCTGCCGGCCTCGGCGTAGCTGATATACACGATACTGTTGTTAGCATAGTTGGGGTGCAAGGCGATGTCGTGCAGACCACCCTGACCGCCGTACGCGACGGACGGCACACCGGTGATGGTGCCCGAGGCCTTGGTGTCCGGGTTGACGAGTTTCATGTTGCCTCGTCTCTCGTTGACAATGACACGGTTATCGGGCAGGAAGGCGAATGCCCATGGCTCATTGTGGGTAGTGATGACTGTCTGCTTGGGCGCTGACTGGCGAGGGTCCAATTGTTGCGATGGGCTGGCCAAAGCACCGGTCACCAACGCCAGAGCGTAGGTGACTGAAAGTCCAAGATGCATCATTTTTGGTGTGTCCTTTGCTTCACTGTGTATTTTGCTCCTAGAAAGTTGATGGTTGAGTGGCTCTCATCGTATAAAGGTCTTGGCTTTCTGTTCTCCCCCAGCCTGAGGTAGGTAGCTATATAAGAAATGAGAGGACTCGAGCAACCTCTTGTCCAAAATCAGGCTATTCTTGGCCTTTAATAACTGGCATATACAATATCAATCAGAGTGTCTACGCTTGATAATCCCGGTACCGATAGAAACGACTTTTCTCTTGTCCCTATTGCCTGTCCCTCGAAGTCTCTATGGATCGGCAAATTTGGCAAAAGTCCGGCATGGCAATCCCACCCTAATCCAGCACCACCTTTTCTGTGTCACAAATAGCTACCGACGCCAAGAACAACTCATGGCTCTAATTCTCTGGGCGTCAATATGGAAGTTATTAAACCCATCTTTCTCCTTCCTTGTACGATACGGCGGTTCTCAATCCGTCTTCGCGTTACGTGTGATATCATTGTTGGGTGTTTCATAGTGAAGTGCTCAATTTGCTATGCTGTGCTCTTGTTTTCGCCTCGCGGAACATTCTTGATATTCCTTGATATCTCGGCATTTCTTACTGCAGACGCTCCCACATGTGCATTGCAATTGCCGACGCTCCCACGTGGCATGGCGAGTCTCTGCATTTTTTGTCATCACCGACTTGAGCACTTGGTGTCCCAATTCTCCGCACCCATGCGCGCAAGTGTCCTTTTGTTTTCTATCGAGACTATGACGAACACTAGATCTTCTATATATGCCGCCCGATTGTCACTGTAGTTAGAATTGAACCAAAACGATATTGATGGAACTTGTAATTACCACCCAGATTTTGGGACAAATAAGGCTCGGCAGTGGGACGTAGCCCTTCAGTGCACACAGAAGGCTAAATGGCGCCACGAGATCTGGTAACCCTAACAGTCCATTTGTTAAGGACAGGGCCCTGGCCCTGGGAAATAGGTCAGATCTGAATCCACAATGAGCAGTAATCGCACTGCTATTCCATAAAACAACTTCCGGCCATTCTCTCGATGGCAGTGGCCTATTCAGCAGTAGACTTTGATCCAAGTCACCCCCAAGACTCCGTCAAAGAACTCTATCATGAAAGCATTTATCACCTCCCGCATGCGTAACGGCTCAATGGTACCTGTCAATGACGCCGTGTCGTTGATTGCCAACAGCTCGAACCACAAACCCACGTCCGAGAAGTCATAGTGATACGACCCCAACACCCGCAGATCCCTCCACCAACCAGTCTGGTTTCCCTGGAACCACCCCCACGTTGGATCATCCCATCCGCGCCTTTGGTCGCTACCGAGCATGAGAAAAGGCTCTCTCACATCAACCGCGGGTCGGCCGAGATACGGGTCGTGGAAGATGCCGTCGTAATTGACGCCCGCGAGGACGGCGTCGTGCCTCGCCACAATATCTGAGCCCAGGCTGCCGCCCATGGAGAAGCCGAAGTGCAGGTAGCTGCTCGTGTTGAACGGCGCGCCGAAGCTGTCCACCAGCGCCGGGTACAGCTGCAGCAGGGACTCGACGCCCCTCTTGCGCCGGTCATATACCTCGCGCAGGACCTCCTTGTCCGACGCCCAGTCGTGGTTGATCGGGAAGCCACACTCGCCGGCGGTGCCGTTGGTATATGGGATCTGTAGGTATGGTGTCTCGCCCGGGGGGTCGATGCAGAGCACTGCCAGTGTGTAGTCGTATGAGATTAGGTTGGACGTCGCTAGGGTGCTTGAGGAGCAAGGCATGCCCGCACCAGGGAGAAGATGAGGGTCGGGAGGAACTTAAGCTCTTCTGGCAGTTCGAAGATCACGGGTGGTCGCCATTGCATCGGCGTCCACAGCTTCTGGAGCTCGCCCGTGGGTGTGTCCCAGCCTTCTTCGATCAGCCGAGCGAGCTCGTAGTCCATGCACTTGGACGATGTCTACAGCGTGGGCCCTTATTCGCCTAGGCACAGAATAGTTACCACAATGTACGCGTCTGTGCTGTTTTAGACAGTGGCTGGGGAGTCCGGGTCTGTAAGATTGAAGACATGTGTGTCTTTCCTACACAGTAGCTTCCCGGTGGTTCAGCAAAATACACACTGTGCGCCGAGGCGGTCACCCCTACCGCCATGTTGAGAAGACTGACGAAGAGCAGCGACAATATCGTGGCATTCGAATGAACAAGTTGATGTATTGAGAGCCTTCAAAGAACATTTGATGCAGACCGTCGCCGTCTATTTCTCCTCATCTCTAGGTATTGGCGTACTTGATCCTACTGAATATTTCTGTGTAGCAGATGATGATTTTTGGTCGAAAAAGCCTCATCATATACGAAGCTGAGCAAAAGCCTTTGGGACACGGGACGCAGGAATCTCACTCGCCTGGCGTCTCCTTGGCTCTAAATCGGGATCAGCTGTAGTGTGACCTTGCTAATGATCGTCCTGTTCTCCAGGCCGGCTCAGACTGGAAAAAGCTTTATATGGCCTAGATGATGTAGGCCTAGCTACCATATGTCATCTACAGCACCTTTATGGTAAGTACTTATTAGTATAGAGGATTTGAATAGTATTAACGTCACTGATCGGCCCAAACGGGCATCAGGAATAGTGCAAACATCCACAAGGGGAAGAACTTCCAGGTGAGAATGTCCCCTGTCCGCGTCCTGTTCAAAAGCATATTTCCTGCCATTATCCCCCCGGCGGCACTCAAGATTCCTCCTTTCATGAAGCTCAAACCCCAATATCTAGCGGCTATAAATGTCCAGCCAAAAATGCCGATCACGGCAATAAGTCTGGCATTCATTTCCCCCGCCATACTTGGCAGAGTTCTCCTCCCAGCCACCCTATCTCCCTCCATGTCTCTGAGATCCTGAGCATGGCTAGTCGTGGCAATGGCTGCCATGATCATGAGCACCCAGACTGCTGCATCTCCTTCTCCAGACAGGATGGAACGCCCTGTGATGACCTCGAAAGGCCCATAGAAATAGCTGCCAATGCCCACCCCATTAATCAGATTCTTGAAAAGGGGATTCGAAGCCGCACCGTGATCGTCGTACCAATATGAAAGACATATGATAGAGATACAGGGTACTAGACCACCGACCCAAAGTGATAAAAGCAGCACTGTCGGGCGCATGCAGTACAACAACCGGGTCGCGGAAGCCGATGTGAGACGCCCAGAGGGTAATGGTCTCCAAGGCTTGTTTACCATGTCCTCCTTGATCGAAGATATACTTCGTTGGTTGCTCAGGTTGAATACCAGAAGATTTGTCCAAGACCAGAGCAGCATCTTCGGTACGGACGCTAAAATGGCAATTAAATGTTGATCGGGTCCCATTGAGAATCGTGAGGCAACAGAAGCGCTTAGTGAAGCAAATAAAAGTCCTGGGAATATGACATCTATGAAGTTGTTGCAGGTAAACAAATAGAGCGTATAGATGTGACGTCTTAGAGACATGAACTGTTCAAGCAGAGCAGAACTAAAGAAATTCCATGGATTGGGGGCTGTTCTGTCCTTTGTACTGTCCTGTGGAC
The DNA here is from genome assembly GCA_023522825.1 of Diaporthe ampelina. Classification (NCBI taxonomy): domain Eukaryota; kingdom Fungi; phylum Ascomycota; class Sordariomycetes; order Diaporthales; family Diaporthaceae; genus Diaporthe; species Diaporthe ampelina. Next base: position 1,002,660 of record JAMFTM010000002.1, on the reverse strand, counting down.
AGGACGATGACTGCTCCATCTCATGTGCTTGTGTAAAACAAGCAGTGTCGATTTTAGAAATAATTCAAAATGCGTGTAGGCTTTCAAGCGTGGTTCCGACCAAAATGACCACAATTCGGGATGGATATTATATTTACGCTGAGATATTCACTGAAGGGTCCCAGGGCAGAAGCGACAGGGCGCAGTAATAATGAGACAAACCAACAAGGCTTACCTTCGGTCCAAACGTTGGCCGTAAAGGCCCCCAATTTGCCTGTTGGTCCCCCACGTCTTACCTTTGTGAAACTTGGCAGAATTGAAGTGATACCGGGCCACCAGCATTCTCATACTCGAACCACGTGTCCTATCGCCTCCCGGGCATTGCTCCCTATTATAATGCAGCACTGTTCTTCAAGCAAATTTCCATGCCCTGAAGTTTCGATACACAGTAGACCTCCACTCCAGAGCTTATGGCGAAGCCTCAACACAGGTGATTAGGGCTGGAGTATGGCAGCCGACTGGCGGACGGACCTTTTCTTGAAAATGATCATTTGGCGGGGAGTAGCGAGGCCCCATACGACTATTGGGCTGCATGAAAGGACCAACCGTATCGAAGTACTGCAGGAGCTGGTCTCTTGGTCACCAACCACTCTGTCACCCATGCACCGGATCTGGGAATGATCCGTACGGTTGAAATTAATCAAGTGGAGGGGTGAGCAGTTGGCCGCATGTGCGCCGCTTCTTACCCCAACACACAAGTCTCAGGATACTTGTGGCAAATCAAACATGCCGCAGGATGCATATCCTACCAGGACAGGCTCGGCCAGTTGTTGCCTTTGTTTCTGTCCACATCATCACAGGATAGCTGGTATCCCATCCAGCGGCCAGTACAGTAAATGGATTTTTGCCAGCTTCGAGCCCTAATGTGCAATCACGGCGAGGTCTGGCCAATAAGAAAAGAATCCCAGGCATACGATAGTCTTTTTTATTTCTTCTTCAACACGCTGGGTAGCAAGGCTGCAAGGCTCTTCCCAGGTCACATCTCATATACCACACACCCTTCCCAGGGTTATCTTGGCCTTACCTGCATGGAGCTAATGCCAGTTGCTTCACCTGCAGTGTCACCAGTATTATTGAATGTGCCACTCACAAGTCTAAAAACAGCAATATTGTTCAATTTGCCACTTACACGTCTGATAGCACCTAATTCAATATGCATCTATGTGGTCTAAGAAGAGAGCTGTCGAGTGGAAGGAAACACACATGACATGTCGCAGGCGCCTGCAACCCAGAAAGTGCCATGCAGCCGCCGTTACATCCTGCCTTGCCCGGCGTGAAGACAGCCTGATTTGCTGTACTGTGCCTCCTCCTGTCTCAAATCGGACAGTTGCTGCTGTTGGCTTTTCAGCCCCCCACGTCTGTTGGGCAGCACAGCTACACACTGCCTTCGAAATAAATAGTTCTGTCGTTTTTGGGAGACTGCGTCAACACCGTAGACGACTAAGACCTTACCTCCTTGTATTTTATTGCCAAAATTGAAGTCAATTCCAAGCTACTTCCGTCTCCCATTCACAACAACACAGCCATGCCTCTCAATGCTTCAAACAGCACTTCTTTGGATTTCACATCCTTTAAAAATGTCATCGATGGAAAAGGCGTTGGCACAGCCAAGATGCGATACACTATCAGCCCTTCTACTCTGGAAGAAAACCCGGCACTTCCCGTTAGTACTGCAGAAGACGTTGACAAGGCAGTGGCAGCAGCCCAGAAGGCAGCCAAAAAATGGGCTGAAATCTCCTGGGACGAGCGGAAGAAGGCTCTACAGGGCTTTATCGAGGCTTTCGAATCACAGATGGAGGGCTTTGTCCAGATGCTCAACAGGGAGCAAGGGAAACCGGTTGGTGGACACCCCTAGCTGTACTTGCTCCCACTTTTGACACTCTGGACTAGCTCTTATGGGCTCGACATGAGGTTGCCATGGGTTTGAGCTTCCTCAAAGGCTTCTGTGACCTATCTCTTCCTGAGGAGGTTCTTGAAGACACGACTGAACGCAGAGTTTCGACACACTACACGCCTCTTGGTGTGGCTGTTGGCATTGTTCCATGGAACTATCCTGTCTTCCTTGCGTGTGGAAAGATTGGCCCAGCCTTGCTGACCGGAAATTCCCTTATACTGAAGCCATCCCCACTCGCTCCATATTCTTGTATGAAGCTTGTTGAGCTTGGGACACGCTTCTTCCCTCCGGGAGTTCTCCAGGTTCTGAGCGGAGACAACGACCTTGGCCCTCACTTCACAGCACATCCAGACGTAGACATGATTAGCTTCACAGGTAGGGTTCTATCTGAGCAAACGGCAAATCGATATGTGCGAGTACTAAAACGATGGTTACAGGCTCTAGTCTAGTCGGAAAGCTGATCGCCAAGTCATGCAGCACGACCCTCAAGCGAATGACACTTGAGCTAGGTGGTAATGATCCCGCTATTGTATGTGCTGACGTCGATCCGTCGGCCACGGCGGCTAAGGTGGCCTTATATGCGTTCTGCAACTCGGGTCAAATATGCATGGCCATCAAGCGTGTTTACGTCCACGAATCGGTCTACGACGAGTTCTTGGCTGCCTTGGTGAAGCACGTGGAAGCTCTTCATGTTGGTGTGGACGAAAGCTCGTTCCTGGGGCCTGTGGCCAACGAAGATAATTTCAACCGTCTCACGGCTCTGCTAGGAGATGTTGAAAGAGCTGGGCTTAAAATCGCGATCGGGGGAACCCAGCCATTGGCCGAAAGAAAGGGCTTCTATCTCCCCGCCACGATCATCGACAACCCACCAGACGGCTCGGCTATCGTGGAGCAGGAACAATTTGGTCAGCATCTTCATTTTACCCTACCAAGTCTATTTCAAATGTGATAAAATGGTCTTCGCTAATAGATGCCAGGCCCCGTGCTTCCTCTGCTGAAGTGGTCGGACGAGTCCGATGTCATCCAGAGAGCTAACAAGACTGAGACCGGACTCGGTTCTTCTGTGTGGACTCGGGACGAAGAACAAGCCGCGCGCATAAGAAAACAACTAAAGTCTGGAAATGTGTGGATCAACACACATGCTGAGATCATGCCCAACGTCCCCTTTGGAGGTCACAAGCAAAGTGGATTCGGGGTTGAGTGGGGCGTGGAAGGAATGAAGTCCTACTGCAACTTGCAGGCTGTCTTCACTAGACCACACTGTTGAAGTTTCTGGATTCTCAAGTAGACGATGTATCGTGCTTGTCTCATTTGCTGTGCTCAGAGAAAATTGTGGTGAGCAACCATTAGTAGATGCGAGTAGGATTCGAAATGATGTGAGATCTTTGCACCAGACGCTTTGGTTTTGCTGCACGCCAGCAGCACCAATTGCAGCTGCCGCCTTATTGATTTCAAGGGTGTTGTGTTGTTCCTAGCACAGCCTCCTCAGGTTACTGAGCAAGGCTTCTTCATCAGTCCCCAGGCACTTGCCCAGGTGATCAGGGTCTCCATGTCTTCAAAAACACTAACGCTAAGTCGTGGAAAATTGATGACCTGTCTTGTCCTTTGCCATTCGTTCAGGGCAGATTTGGATCTGCGCTTATTCATGGAAGTTAGCCTAGTATCATGACCGGTGTGAACCAAAAGCCAATGACGTGTACAGTTTTTATTTGGGCAATTGCTATCTAACACAAATGGTCATGCTATAATTAGGACAAACAGCGTCTGACTGGTCACACGGCTTCTCGCTGGAAGATCCCAACGCAGCACATTATGCACACGTTGGGACTTTGTAGGATGTGTGGCAAAGATGATGCTCACCCAGCCTGCATGCATATGGTGTGCACTCCCTCTTGGTCTCAAGCGAGGTAAACCCGGCTCCGACCCCCGGTGCTGGCTGTGCGGATCCCCGACGCTGCCCAAGACTTGTAAACGTTGCCCCTGGAAATTGTTATCTAGGACAGTTGATTAACTGTGTAGCTAAGTTGAGCATTGGCCCTCATTTTTGCAGAGCGCTGGAGAAACACACGGGTATGTAAAGTATCTAGACAGGGTGCAACTGATGATATTGAGTGGTCACCAGTGCAGAAAGGAAGTAGGCAGTAAGAGGGCACCCACTATCTTCCAGGTAGATGTGTACCTGCCTATTAAGTATGTTCAGATGTGGTGCACTTCATATTCCTTCACTCGGGTCAGGCGGGCCGTCTCATTTTGCTGAGACTCAAATGCTCAGCCAAATACTGTCCAAATACTGTCCAACCCCCCACTGCAAATTGCACTACGCCGCAGGCCACGCCGTACACGCACAGCAGAGGCATTAGCTGACCAGAGAGTGGGTCTGCATTCAATAAAACCAGCAAATGAACGGCGCAAATAAATGTGGGCGCCACATTAACTGTCTGATATTGAAGTTCGCCGAATGCCTTTGTTGCCACAGGGCATTTTCCGGAACATCCAGGACATTCTGTCCAAGGATTTCTATCTTGGAACCCAGGGTCAGACCCAGCCTGCAAGCTGTGCACTGTGCCCACGACATCTGGGATTCCTGTCTCAGTCTTGAGGCGCCATCGCTCAGGCTTGATTTCTGCAGAACCCCGTTCAGGTTCCTATCCACCCCTGATCGAGGCATCTGGAAGTAATCATTGCTAATTCAACACTTCCGACCTTCATCCTGTTTACTCTGTTGTCATAGGGTGGATAAAATGCCAGGACCCACTCTCCCAACCGCTGAGGATGTTGAATATATGCAAGAGCATTCGAGCGACAACATCGTTCCTAATCTCATCGCCTGCGCTACAATATGTCCCTTTTTGGCCACAATCTTCATTGGTTCCCGCTTATGGTCCCGAAAAATCAACCACGGCCGTTTGAAGCTGGAAGCCAGTGATTACCTGTCCATTGCTGCTTGGGTATGTCTTCAACTCGAACATTGCTGGCTTTGGTCAGAGTCTGACAAAGAGCAGATTCTATACATACCATACAATGTCATGATAGGCTTGATCACTCGGTACGGTGCTGGCAGACACATTCTATTTGTGTCCGATCCACGAATGCTTCAAATTGTAAGTACTACCTATGATCTCACTTGATGTCCCTTGACCCGAGGCAAGAGGAACTGATCACGTCAACTGCGGATAGTTAGTTATAGTCGACGAGAATCTCTATGCCGTAGTTTTGGCATTACTGAAGTTCAGCATCCTGAGCCTGTACCGAAAGCTTTTTGGCAACACGCGTTGGCTGTACATTCTCACATGGGTCATTACCGCCTTGGTCGCCGAGTTGGCGCTGCAGGTGATCATAGCTACAAATTTGCAGTGCATTCCCATCGCAGTTACATGGGACACGGCGGTCAAGGGCACTTGCATCAACTACGGGGTCGAGGCTCTTGTGGCCTATATCATCAACATATCTACCGATATTACCATTTTGCTAATGCCGATCCCAATCGTTCGGAGACTTCAAGCCTCAAAGTCAAAGAAACGAGGCCTTCTGGCCGTCTTTGCTGCCGGGGGAAGGTAAGACGCTGGTCTCCACATGCAATCTGTTTCCTTTCGGTGCTGACCCGTTGATGTCAGCGCATGTGTCGTGAGCATGGTTCAGCTTCGCTACATTACCAACCTGGGCAGCACTGCAGATGCCAGCTGTAAGTGATGCCTTCAGAGGTCGACGCAATTTGACCCGCAAACTGATTTGTTTTGTCGTGGTCCTTAGGGGACAACATGCCATCAGTTTTCTTGGCTGATGTGGAGATCATGGTTGGGTTCCTCGCGACTTCGATCGCGACATATCGGCCGCTGTACCGTCGCGTCTTCAAGGGCATCGTACCGACAAACCAGCAAAACTACAGGCCAGGGTACTCATCCAACTCGAGACGTAATAATTATGTGACAAGGATGTTCGCGGGCAGCAAGCAGACAGGCCAGACGACGAGCACAAATAACTCGCATGGCATTGTCGTGACTGACCAAATCGAGCTTATTCGTACGACACGGCCAGTAGGATCCTACGACAGCACTACTGAGGGTCGCCACACGCCGGTGTAACGTATTTGCGAGCACGCGACGATGATAGGTCTATTGTGGTGGTAATTGTGGTGGTAATTTGGCACGACCTTTTTTTTCTAGCCATGATGCTCATGGCTTTTGTAAATATCACGTGTAATTTTACAAAATTCAAGGAAGGGGAAAAGAACACGATTTCCAGCCCCATCATCCAGCAAGACCGCACTCTTAGCTTGTTGCATCGGACTGGACACAAAAGTGCTGGTCTGCACTCAATCCAACAATCATCAATAGTACTGTTTCCACCTTTCTTGTGAAGATAAGGCAGTCTAATGTCTCGTTCCCTTAGTACAGCCGATCCACCGTAGTCCACCACAGGCACTCCTGCTGAGTACTGAATCCGGGGCCAGGTAAATCCGATTGCGATTTTGTGTACAATTAGCTCGATAGGCCACCAGATTACCAGTCCTGGCAGACAACCTTCGTGCAGTCATCATTCACAGCCACCTCTAATATTCCAGCAGGGAACTCAACATCTAGCCCTATTCTTTAAAGGAAATCCACTTAACAGCCTAGGCGTACCAGACCGCAGCCAATATATCTGAGTCATTCTTCTCGACAACAGATAAATTCAGTCGGTCAGCATCCTCCTCGACCGTAACATTGAAGCAGGCCATTGCCAACGAACATACCCGTTGTCGACAGGTGCGCGCTCGTGGAGGATATGGGTACTTTTGCTTATTTTCGTACAGGACCTGTCTTGGAGGCGTTCCTAATTGATCCTCGTAATGGTATATGCAGTTGCTAATGTGCCCGCCAGATACAATCATGAATTAGCAATGAAATAGAGAAGAGATGCTTATTTCACTGGATCCCAACTTCTCTTGTCAGTCGGACTCATACTGCTTACAACATTAGAGTCTGGGGTAAAGAGCACTCTTTCAGTGGCTTTGCCATTAGCGTCTTGGCTGGCTTCTCCTGTATACTGGGCGTGGAGAAAACAGGGTCAATCATTTCGTGTCCTGATTACAGTGAAGTACACATATTCACCACATGCATTATTTTCATATTACTCTGGATTCAGTAGGTCTTCAAATTAGGAGCAGAGATATCCACCTGGTATGGTCTGTTCAAGTTGTTGGGGCTGGGCTGTCCAAATCTGCTGTTAGCGTGTTCTTAGGCAAAATCCTTCCACTTCAACCCTGAAGTGAGCTCGGCGGTTCAAGAAAGCGACCGATTACTAACCGAAATAGTCTAAATTGGCGACGCCGTTGTAGGCGCTGGTTCTGAGTTAGAGCTAAACCGTTACTTTGTTTCAACGACACTTCACTACGTATATCAGAGACCAGTCACACAAGACCTACATCGCCCCATTTTAAGCTCGGGCAGGGCGTGCGGCGTCTTTTTGCGCTTCCTCCACGATCACTTACCCTGGGGGCTCGAGGGTGGTGACACTCAGCCATCGAGAAAGTCACATCGTCATGGACGCGATCACATTGCAGTATGGCCTGAGTGCCTTGGCTATTGTTGGCATCCTGGCCGTGTGGCTCAGGTCGAAGCTCTACCCAAAGCCGTACCCAGGAATCCCGCACAATTTAGGTTCTGCTTCCCGTCTTACCGGCGATATCCCAGACCTAATTCCCGTCATTGAATCCACAAAGGAGTTTTCCGAGTCCCTGCTCACGATCACGACTCAAAAGCTGGGTGTCCCAATCGCCCAGGTGTTATTCCCCGGCATCCGCAAGCCCATGATCATGCTCGAGGATCCTTTTGAGACACAGGACATTCTTCTACGAAGGGCTAGAGACTTTGACAAGGCACCCATCGCTGTAGACCTGTTCGGCCCAATGTTTCCCAACTCGACCCTCGGCCAATACACCACGCCGAAGCTGAGGGAACTGAAACGATTGTGGGCCGATACGATGAAGAGGGACTTTCTTCTGAGAACAGCGGCCCCAAACATCCACAAATCTGCCATGGAGCTCATCGAGCTGTGGCGCCTAAGGAATATCGTAGCTCCCGACCAGCCCTTCCGGACCCTGGAAGATTTTAAGAACACCGCGCTGGACGCTGTCTGGATCGCTGCCGTCGGTGAGGAGCCAGGCGTCACAAAATTCGAGATCAAGAGGGTGCAGAACCAAATCGCCGGCCTACCTCCGCCAGAAGGCCAGTCGCGCGGCGCTTTCATCCGCAATGAGGCCGAGTACATCAGCCACGCTATCGCGCGGAGCTCCCAGAGCATGTCGCCTAAATGGTCCTAGATCTTCGAGACATGGACCCCCCGCTACCGCAGGTGCCGGAAGGTCGTCAACGCCGAGGTCGGGCGGGCCCTGCGGAAGGCAGTCAACCGCTTCGAGGACTTCGAGCTGGGGAAGCTGGAGCGCGAGGATCTGGATACATGCATGGTGGATCTCGTGCTTCGGCGGCGGATCCTGGAGGCCAGGAAGGCTGGGAAGAGCAAGATCACGGACCCGACACGAGATGAGAGCCTAGTTGATATGCTCTTTGTGATGCTTGTTGCGGTTGGTCTATCCCCTTGAAACTCTTAGAGCCGTGACTGATTTTGCTTTTAGGGGCACGACACGACGGCTAACGCTCTCGCCTGGTTTGCTAAGTATATGGAAGCCAATCCTGTCGCTCAGATTGAATTACGAGCTGCTCTTCAGGCCAAATTTCCTGGTCCCGCTATGCTATCAGCCGAAGAGATTGTCACAGCTGATATCCCTTATCTCGATGGTGCTTGTGAGGAGACCTTCCGCCTCGCGGGAGTGGCCAAGGCACAACTCCGCCAGGCTCTTGTAGATACAGAGATACTTGGCTGCAAGGTACCCAAAGGTGCCGAAGTCTTCATGAGTCTGCATGTCAACCGCCTACACGCCGACACGGACAAATTCAAGCGCAGTGCCACCTCTGAAGAGCACAAAGGGGGACCCGAGGCTGAGCGGGACATCGAGTCATTTGAGCCCGAAAGATGGCTAGCTACCGACGGGGCAGGGAAGACCTCGTTCAATGGCAACGCGATCCCATCTCTCGCGTTTGGTGGTGGCTACAGAGGTTGTCTTGGTGAGTGGTGAACAGTTGCGCTTTGTTTTGAATGCCCCCTTAAACCTTTCCTGCTTAAATTCATGGTCTTTACAGCGTCCGTCTAACCAAGGTCGCATTTCTCTAGGAGTCAAATTAGCGAGGATGGAATTTCGTATCATCGTTGTACTTCTTACTTTAAATTTCGAATTCCTCCCCCTGCCTGAGGAGCTTCGTACAACAAGCTGCTCAGAGAAGATGATACGGGAGGCGGATACGCCATATGCAAGGCTCCGGGCTCTGTAGACGATGGTATATCCGGACCCTTGACTCATTTAAAGAGCTCAAAGTCTCGGGCTGATGGTAAAGTGGTCCTAGTAGTAGGTATTTACGCCATTTATATATTCCTCAAAGTCACAGAATCTCTCAAAGATTTCTATCTGGAGCCTTCAAAGGAGAACCTTGCTTCATACTCCTTACATCAACGTGATAGCTTGCAGAGTAAGACTATGATCTCTAGCAGCCACGAATTCTCCCTCCACCGATCCCTCTATGTAACATTCCCCTATAAAGTCCTCGATTGTCTCATGTTCTGTTGTTTCCAAATCTCTGATGGCAATGCGGACGGAGCAGCCAATAGTAAATTTACAATTCGGTCTCCCTGCAAGATCCCAGATGCCAGATTATTGGCGCTTCTGGACTATGGTTTCGTCAAGTTCGCCAAACGTCCAACTGCATGTCGATCAGGAAACCCATTGGTTTCGGTGTCATATAGAGCGCTGCTAGCCAGCTCGCGGAAGTTGAAGATAACCGGCAGCTTCCCTTTCTCGATGCGGTCAATAATTTGCGGATGGTCGTCCTCCCAGGTCATGTATCTTTTCACCCACGCGCACACGGCGCCTGTGACGAAGAATTCTTGGTCCTCGGTGAACTCCGTAACGGCAAATCGCTCAACTATTGTCCATTCGGGGGGAAAGATCTCCGCGTTGAGGGCCACAAATGCCGCTGTTGCTTTAGATTCACCGTCTGGGAAGTATAGAAACACGCGCCCCTCCCTGGTGAATTTAAATACAGGAAGGAGTTCGGGGTTACGTATAGTTACCCACTCTTCCGTTATAGATGGCAAGGGGCCCATATCCTCGAGCCTGGAGTCCGGCCCGGCGCCAGGAATGACTCTGGCAACCTCGTGTGGAGTCTGGAAGGTGGCCTCCCTTAACGCCTGTTGCCGTCGCCTTTTCGGGGTCTTGTGGGCCATCTCGAAGCCTGCAGATACGATGTCCCTGACGTCATGAGACATCTTCCGGTCGACGATGAGCATCCAGGAGTGTAGGGGAGACCCAGCCGATGGAGAAGGGTGCTTGTCATCAGATTCGTCTTCCGGGTAGAACGATTTGGGAAGGATTTTCTTCCGCTCGACAAGCCACCAGCCGACGGTCACAAGACAGAAATCAAGGATGAACTCTGCGGTGGGGTCCAATGCCCTGCGGGTTGGAGTACTCTGGAAGAATCCTTCGCGGTGGGTCAACTTTTGCAAGTGGGATTCGATGTGAAGACCATATCGTAATCTCAAGACTCACGTGTCTGAACAAAGTTGCAGCCATTTCGGCTGTTCAGCGCAGAACCTGTGCCTGGTGTCAAGCTGAAAGAGCTCTTCCGCCACGATGATGCCAAGACAGGGGCACGGGAGCCGTCTTTGGCAGCTCTAAGCACCGCTTGGCCAATTGTCCTAGTAGACATGATAGGCATGTTCGGGGCCTGTGGTGCTCGTGGCGGATTGTAAATATTCTCAGAAGTCGGCAACGATGGGCAGAGGGGACTGCGAAACCTTTGGTTTTCAATGTTGTTGGTGGTTTGGTCATCAAGCTAAACCAACTCGGGTGCTTGCATATGCCCCTGAACCCCGATACCCCAGAGCTTCTGGGCAGGCGACCTCGGGTGGGGTGGCTACTTGAGCACCGCTGTGCAGGGAAAGTGGATACACATCTATGTTTGATACTTGACTTCTAGCAATGTTTTAGGTTGAGGATGAACTCACTCAGCAACGAAATCCTGTCTCTGATCCTCACCCAAGTGAGATCAGGTGGTAACAATGACATTTTGGTCTGTCTGCGGGTGAACAAGACCTGGTATCAGATCGGCACACCAATCTTTCATCGGCACATTGTTCTGGACAACTCTCGTATAATCCCGTTTGATCATTCATTCCGGCTCGATTGCGGCCCACAGGTGCGCACGCTCACCCTCTTCATCTACAGTGAAGGCGGACATTTGGGCGTTAATAAGTCGAAGCCTCCCCGTGACCCTTGGTTGGATTTGAAGCTGGGGCGGATAATCCCACTCCTGAACCGGCTCGACCATCTTGCTTCTTTTTCTTTATCACTCAAGGGCCAGGAGAGACCTTATCTCAAAAAGGCCACCATTAAAGACATCGTCGATGCCCTACCAGATACATGCGTCAACTTGGAGCTTGATACGCAAGGGCAAGAACAGGGATTCGAGGGATCTGTACACCTCTGCGACTCACTTCGACGTTTGATGCCTCGCATGCAGCATCTCCGAATACGCGTCGGCTCTCTGTGTCCGGCCCTGCTTGGTACAGGTGACTTGCCCCAGCAAAGCGACTCCACCGCAGGCTTCAAACCCGTCAACCTTCCCAACATCCGCTCACTGGTTATCTACTGCGCGTTACCTCACAGCAGGAAAACGAGATGCTGTAGCCCAGCCCGCACCAGTGGCAGCCTGCATGAGGCCATATACACCGGGCCGTCCTGGATACCCATCACCACAGCGGCAGAGCATCTCCCCGCCGCGTCCAAGCCGCCGCCCACGGACGCAAGGATCCTCGTTATCAACGCAACCGCGCAGTTCGCTGAGGCGGACTTTGAGGACCCGGCGAAGTGGCAGGCTGTCATCGTCGCCGAGCCCACGGCCAGGACATCGCGGGCCGTGCCCCACCACGCTATCTGGTCCAGCGCCGACTCGGTCCTCGTGCGGCTTCCCGGCCGTGGTGAAGATTTCGTGACCACGCTGATGAACGCCGTCCTGCTGGCCGAGGGAGAGACTTGGTGCGGCACCGTCGGCGGGGCGAGGGTACCACGTGCGGTGCTCGACGGGTTGGGGGAGCACAAAGGGCCGCGGTCGTTGTGGTTTGGGGAAGGCCTCGGCGAGCGGACGCCGCTCGTGCCGCTCAGGACGGCCTCTCAGTGGAAGGAGGAGTTCCCAAAGCGGACATGCCATCTCTTTCGTAATGAGGCTATGGTTGGGGAGAGGCTGTTGGAGGTGGAAACGAGGCAAGGGGATGAGAGATATCTGGCTGTTGAACCCGTGGAGGAGAGGACTCCTGAAGGGTATGTGAGGAATTCCTTGGGAGATCTTCGCAGGGTCTAGGCTGAGATAACTGAGAACACGGTCATACAGTTGCGCAGGTTGAATTTATTCAACCCTCACCGCTTCAAATGGTATTTCAAGTTGGTATACAATCACCAAAAGACACAAATCCATCTTGCAATTCTGGAATACCAAATCAGGCGTATCAATCAGTTGCGGCAGGCATTTTCGTTCGACACAGGAAAGAGTTATTCGGGTATAGGTGCCAGAACTGAGATCTTCTTTCATTCCCCGTATAGCAAAATATCAATTGGCACACTAGGACATTAAAGCCAAAGCCAAGTAAGAGCCACTACCTTTCTCAGGTCTAATGTAAGACAAGGGCTTGTTTCCAAAACAGCGGTTCAAGTTTATCTGTGAGTGGGCCTCGCTTGCTGAAGGATTGCAGTGACGAGGCTTCTTGAACGGGGCATTGTGGAGTAGACTATTTTTGAGGCTCTCCCTGCACATGGTTCAAGGGTTCTGTGGCCCTGTGAAGTACCACAGCTGGCCAGCTTTGATTCTCGCCGGGCCAATACATGGGTGAGCTCTTTCCCCAGCAGTGGAGGGTGGGATTTGCTTACCGCGACCCGCCCTCGCTTGCCCCACAGCCCAATCACATACCGCCAATCCTTCGACCAACACCAACATCCCTCCGTAGCCAGTGCAACGGCAGCAATTGCCAGATGGACTGTGCCAATCTGCTGACAGGCTGTCTGGGATTGATGCAACTCAACAGAAGTCCTGAGTGATCAGCATGCCGCCTTTTTCAGCTGCGTGGGGTGGCCCCCCTCCCCTCCCTCGCCTACCTGCCGCCCAGTCAGCCCGGCTGTGCCACAAACGTGGAAACGGTAGGATTTGACAGTCTTGCCTCGATTGGGTCTCACCTCAAACCCCCTCCTCTCTCAGGCTGAGCTCAGCTCCCACGACACAAGCACACACCCACACGCAGAATTCCCGCAGGGCTGCTTGCAGTTGACAGAACACGTCACCCCCCAGTGCTCTGCCCCGTGCCCTTTGATTCTCTGCCGTCAGTCCCTTTGTCACTCCACTCCGAGCTCGAGGTTCCCCATCGGAACTGTCCAAGGGCGGAGCTACACACATGGAACTACCTCCTTCGTGGAGCTTGTGTTTAATATTAGAGTTCTGACCCCTGGCTTCTGGCTTCTCTCTAGCACCCGCCGCTAGACAACGCCATGCCTGCAGCTGAGTTGGCTGCCCTGCTCCAACATCTCCCATATACCCTGGACACCGCCAACAATCTCATCTCGATTGCGACGCCCGAGGGGGTGAGTGAGTGAGTGAGTGACGGAGGGTGATCTTCGCTCCGGCACTCGAGCTGCAACCTGGGCGTCCCCACCGGCGTCTATACCGACACCCAACCCACAAGCGCATCAAGCGGTAGCACAGCGAATCGTGTCACACCAACGTTTATATATCTCCGACTGACGCCCTGTTCCACCCTGCCCTGCCCTGCCCTTGTCCTCCCGTCGACTGTTTGTTTCCAGGACCTGCTGAGGCGTTCCCACTGGTCGCACTGCTTCGTGTTTGCATGTTTGCCCGCCTGCCTGCCTTTGCTTGATTCCATCTTCTCAGAGTGTGTCGTTTTTAGCCTGTCCGTTTAATACCCTTGATACCCACGTACATAAGACGCAGAGATGGAGTCCAGCGAGAGGCCGGATATCATTGTGGCGGTGGACCTGGGGACGACATTCACAGGTGAGTTCTCTTTGCACCTGAGATGCACCCGTTCCGGCTGACACATGAGAAGGCGTGGCGTGGGCCCGGCCGCAGGCCACTAATCCCCTTCAGAGCTCAATACAAGTCATCTACAACTGGCCAGGCTGCTCAACGAGGAACGAGCAGAAGGTTCACACGTGCCTGGTGTACGGCCGGAACGAGAGGCCGACGTCGTGGGGTTTCATATGCGAGGATGACGACGACTTTGAGATCAGGCGGAGGGAGTTCTTCAAGATATTTCTCGATAAGATGAACCTCCTCGAGGCACAGATAAAGGGCATCCAAGGGGCCCCCGAGTCCGTCGGACAAGCCCAGAAATTCGTCACGGACTACCTCCGCGAGGTCTACATCCACGTGAAATCGACGATAGAGCACCAGACAGGGATTGGACCATTTACGGGATGGAAGGACCTCGCCGTCGAGTTCCTATTCAGCGTGCCGACGACATGGCGGAGCTTCGAGATCATCAACATCTTCAAGGACGCCATCGCCAACGCGGGGTTCGGCACCGAGGGCCCCCGGCACAAGTCCACCGTGGACCTGACAGAGTCCGAGGCCGCCGCGGTGGCAACGATCAAGTCGACGGCGGTCAACTTCGAGAAGGACGACATCTTCCTGTCCGTGGACGCGGGCGGGGGCACCACCGACTTCGCCCTGATGCAGGTGGTGGAGACCAGGGACCCGTTCCCCACGCTCAAGCAGCTGACGCAGGTCGACGGCGTGGGTATCGGGTCGACGCTGATAGACCGTGCTTTCCTTGACCTGGTCGAGGACAGGGTGTTCCCGTTCACCGAGCTGGTCGAGCAGCTGCCGCCGGACTGCATTGAGAAGCTGGTCCGGGGCGACAAGTTCAGGACGACGAAGCACAAGTTTGGGGAGCGCGTGTATAACTCGGAGGTTTATAAGCTGCCGATGGAGGGGGTTGGGTACAACTTTAATCACGAGGGGGCCGGCATAGAATCTGGTAGATTGCTGTTGACGAGGTAAGTGGCCTGCCTAAGAAGGTTGCACCTGATGTTGACCTTTCGGACAGGGAAGACATGCAGTCGATATTCGACCCACATATTAACGGCATGCTCAAGAAAATTCGAGAACAGCTCGATTTTGTCCGGGTCAAGGCATTTGGAGATCCTCAGGTCGTATGTCTATTATCCCCTGGCAACAATTGTGTTGTTACTGACACCTGGAACAGCGGTACTTGATATTATCGGGCGGGCTCGGCAGCTCCGCATACGTACGAGACCGCCTGCAGCAAGATCTGGCGCTCAATCCTCACCCCAGCGCAGTAAACGTCACGATTGTACAGGCGCATGACCCGCAACTCGTCGTGGTCAAAGGCTTAATACTTGACCGGCTGCAGAAGTTAGAAACCGGCAACAAGCCCGTGCTCGCCACGCGCAAGGCGAGGGCCAGCTATGGCGTCATGTGCAAGATGAAGTATAACCCAGATATCCACTTCCAGGAGGAGCTGAAGACAGATCCCCTGGACGGCCAGGTCTACGCCATGAGCCAGATAGACTGGCTCATCAGGAAAGTATGCAGCGACATTGGAGAAGCCCCGCAGAGACCATGCTGACTTTGGGGGGTTTTTAAGGGCGATGATATAGACCCGAACGTGCCGATAATATCAGCATTTTGCCAGAAGATCGCAAAGGGCAGCCCGGTACGGCACTGGGACTCCGTCGTTGTGATATCCCACTCCGAGAGAGAATTCCTCCCAGTCAGCATGAACGATTGTAAGGCGTTCCAACCCCCCACCCATTCTTGCTCAAAAGCAGATGAGAAGAAATTGTAAGAACGAACCAACTGATGTCACGACAACAAACAGCCGGGGCAAAACAGCTCTGCACAGTCCGGTCCGACCTCTCCGGTGTAAAAGACAGCGAGCTAGAGCTCAAAAAGCAAAAGAAGCGGCCGCGGGCCCTGTTCTCGCGCAGCCACCGCTGGTACAGCTGCACGTACGAGGTCAGGGCGCTGGTGGGCGCCGCGGACCTGACCTTCGAGCTGTGGTTCAACGGGCAGCGCTTCTCCGCGAACCACGAGCCCATCAAGGTCACGTGGGACGAGGAAGGGGCCGGCCTAGGCGGTGGTGGTGGAGGAGGGCAAGGGCAAGGGGAACATGGAGGAGGGGCCAGAGGGGTGGTGGTGCCGGGTCCGATGGGGGCTGCTTACGGCGGCCACCGCGGCGACACGGGCAGCGCGAGTGGGAGCAGCCCGGTCTCGGGCGTCAGTGGCCTGCGCAGCAGTGACCTCGTGAGCCAAGCCAGGTAAGTGTTGTTGAATTGGAGCGTTGTGCGAGTGGGCTTCCTTTCTTGGGGCCGGTTGTTACTTGTTCCCCTTTTCACCTGGTATGAGATTCGAGGTTTTGACGGGTTTCTATCTCTACAGCAATTCATCGCTCGGGTCTGCGGAGCTGGCGAGGCCGGAATTTCGAAAGGTCGTGGAGCAGTATGCTTGATGTGTGGGAGGACACCACGGACGGGTCACTGGGGGAGTCAAATGGTGTGGAGGGAAGGGGATGGCCGAAATCCAAAGGAACGGATTAGTATCGTCAGCGGGCGCTTTCCCGTCACGTCTCTGGTTGGCTGCCTACCTTGGGAGTGATCAGGTGTGATTTGTTGGAAAATGGGATGGATAGGAACAAAGGCAAGAGATACCACTAGCAGGGCACGGAGAAACAGGGATTGTCACGATAAGGTCAGGACGAAAAAGGTCCAAGGTGTACGTACACTTCACTCAGGAACCACAAGCAAATGCAAAAAAGCAGAACCCAGAACCCAAATCACACCCCAGGGTCTCCCCCAGCATTGAGCCACCTGACACCCTGCCCATGTCCCTCCCTCCCTTGTTGGGGGCGGAAGCCAAAAGCTCCGATGAAAAAAGGCGTGCGTGTGCCCTGTCCTCTCCCCGCGTTTTCAGGCGTTTCAGTTTCGGATGGCAGCTCTGTCGATGAATATGCCCATCAGACGCCAATGCGACGCCAAGCTTTTTGCTGGCGGCCTTGGCATGCCATGCCATCGGGTAATTCTTTTTGTTCTTGTCGCCCCAAGTTCCCAGCTTGACAGACGTCAGTTGACTAGCAGGGCTGGGAAAAAAGCTTGGCCTCTCATGTGAGTCCACATCGGGCCTGCTTTGGGCCGCCGTCGAGGCCTCCCCCCTCCCTTGTGGGTGATGGGTGGGTCAGGAGGCACGGGAGATCTGGTTGCCATCCCCACACCTTTCCCCGGTTGTGTTGGTCGCCGGTAACGAGTTTCCAAGATTCGTACTCTGTGATCAATCAGTTCAAATCCCATGTATCGGAAATTTCACCAGGCAAGAGAGTCAATGACAAAGAAAATTGAAGTCGGAAAATGTCCAGTATATTTCCCGAGAGCAAGCATGGATGACTGAGAAAGCCTCGAAGCCAGCCAGCCAGCCAGCGTTCTCCATCTGCCTCTTCCTATATAAGATAATTCCAGAAAATGTTTGGTCTAAAACCACCTGCAAGGGTAAACTAGCACACAAGACAAGTAGTAATGAATAATAAAGCCCAATCACCTCTCACTCTCAACACAAGACCTCGAGCCTCTGACAGTGATCGTATTATTATTTACCATGAATGTATCGTTTCTTCATGTAGACGGAACAAAGATGATCTGCTCGGGTCCCACCCGGGTACCCATCCCTTCCCCTCTTCTTCCCCTGTCAAATGCCCGGTGTAATTATCCCATGAGATGAAGTTACTCCTTGGCAACCACAACTGTGTCTTGTATTAGTGATCTGTGGCTCACGTGTGGATGAGGAGCGATGGGAACATACTGGTTTGCTCAGAGATGGCAGTGATCTGGGGGACCAGGGACTGGTCGATGAGAGAGCCCAGGTTGAATTGGCCGACGTTGTTGATGAGGCCGAGCTGCAGGGCCTGGAGGTTGAGGCTGGAGAGGTCGAAGGCGTTGAAGACGCCGAGCTGGCCGAGCTGCAGCACGGTCTGGAGCTGCTGGAGCTGCAGGAGGGAGGCGACGTCGAAGACCTGGTTGTTGTTGAACAGGCCCTGGAAGGCGAGGGCGTTGAAGTTGTTCTGGACGGCCAGGGTGTTGAGGAGCTGCAGGTCCAGGGAGTTGATGACGTTCAGGTAGTTGAGGTCGAGCTGCTGCAGGCCCTGCAGGTTGTTGAGCTGGGAGATGTCCAGCTGTCCGCGCTTCTCGGTGGGAGCGGCGGAGGCGACAGCGGCGAGGGCACCGGCGAAGATGGTAGAGAACTTCATTTTGAAATTAAAAAGTGAATTAGGAGCACAGCTGTGGAGATGATGTTAGTCATGAAGAGGCTGAGCTGGATCGGATCTCACGATCCAAGATCGAGGTGGCTCACCTCAAGTTCAGGTAAATGGGTATCGAAGGAATGTAAGATAGAACAGTGAGCACAGCTGATGAGTTAAGTTAGTGACCAATGCCCAACCTGGAGAAGGGGGATGATGATGCTGGAGGAGATATGCTTACCTCAGAAGGAACGACTGTAGAGTGAATGGAAGAGGCTTGAAGACCGAAGATGCTTTGGTGTGGATGATGACAACAAGATAGTGGCTATTGGGACACGACCACACGGGGAATTATATACAGATGGACACACGTATGGAGGCGAGTATGATGGACCTGGGGTCTTGGGACGGATGAGCGATGAACCGTCTGCCAAGATTTATCAAACACACAAAGCATATCCGGATGTACAGTGAAGGAGTCTTCCGTTGCGTATCAGACTGCATGGGTAGGCAGATAAACGGCAGGGATGTGATTATATGGGTAGTCAAGGGTGCATAATCATGGGTGGATTGTGGTAAACAGAGGCGTGTTGCACTGCTCTGCCGCCCTGGCACTAGGCAGGCTGGGAGACGGGACGACGGCAAATAGGACGACTTGGCGAGATAGAGGGGACGAGCCCCTAGCTCGGATGCTCCTCGCCGTCCAAGACATTGCTACTGGAGCCGATGGGATGCGCCGAGAGCTCTATCGCTGGTTGAGGCTACCAAGTTGACACACGCGGAAGCCATCGTGGCCGGGAGGTGAGTGGCCAAGGCCTCACAGGACCCTCTCTCCCGAGCCGGTTCTGTAGGGATGCTACAGAAACGAAGGCGCAGATGCCAGGGTGGCGAAATAACCTTAATCGCTGATGCTACCGCTGGGGGAGGACTTGAGGTGCAGCTTTGACGCCGTTGATAGGGCATGGCATTGGCGGAGGATGGGTGGCAGAAACATCGGCCGAGCTTCCAGCTTGGCAGGATCATGGACCCCAGCCAAATAGTTTACTTGATCGCCGCCATGGGTGGGTGGGGCATCATGTTTGAGTATTGAGAATTCCGACCGCCTCGCCGGCTTTTGACTAAGCCAAGCTTGTCCAACTTCGGCATGCCATGTGGTTCTGTGTGTCTTAGCCTTCTTCAGCCCACATTGGCAGGCAGGCAAGACAGGACGGCTAAGCCGGATGAACTGAAGCGGTTGGTGATATGGTCCCCGGATAATTCACAGTGAAAGTTTGCTGTCAAGCACTTCGCCTTAGTGGCCGAGTGGAGACAGCAGCAGATGTGTTGCTGTTTAACAACGAATAAGACAGCACAGGAGAGTCATACAGAGTTCTGTCATCCAGTCATTGGAGACAGGTGCTGTCGCCTGCCCCAGATTCAACGTTGAGCAACTGTCAGTCTGTCAGTCTGTCAGTCGATTGCCCCATAAGGCCAGGGCCAAGGTGCTCGGACGACAGTTGGCATTGCCCTGCCAATGGCGGTCAGGGGTGGGCCAAGCGGAAGAGGCAGACATGGTCAGATGAAAGGACCGGACAGTTTTCGCTGGGCATGAGCTTGTCAGGTGGGGACCAGCAGCGGGACAGGTGAGAGCCTGAGAGGTGAGGTCGAAGTTGGGTTTGGACTGGGCTGAATTCAGTTCGGATAAGGTTCAGGAACGACTGACAGGCGTCAGGCGAACCCACAAGGGAAGAGGGCACGGACGCCCTTTGCCTATTTAGTGGTCCCCAGGGGCTCTCGGGCCGTTCTCACTGGCCCAGAGCCCATTAAGCTATGCCCTGCGCGCAAGGGTGCACCCCAGCCCGAATCCCACGTCGCCTGCGCCCACCGCGGTCGCACCATGCTCCTTTGGGCCGTGATCCCCATCTCAAACTGTCGCAGCCAGAAAACTTGAT
The DNA here is from genome assembly GCA_023522825.1 of Diaporthe ampelina. NCBI lineage: Eukaryota > Fungi > Ascomycota > Sordariomycetes > Diaporthales > Diaporthaceae > Diaporthe > Diaporthe ampelina. Next base: position 982,395 of record JAMFTM010000002.1, on the reverse strand, counting down.
GCAGGTGACTAGGTGAATTAACATGGCATAGTATTCAATGGTGTCATCGCCGTCCATGCCCTCCCAGCCCAGCCATACGTTGACAGTCTGTCATCCGGAATCCCCTCTCATCCGAGCTTTTTGAGACGACGAAGCCGTTCAGGCGGTTGCGCCCGCACCCGTCGCCCGCTTGCGGTGCGGTGTGTGACCTCTGCTCATCCCGTCACCCCATGGCGAATACTACGGCTCGACTATCGGCAGAGATGAGGCCCAGCATACGGTTGGGACGGCATTCGACATCAGACGTTGGCTCGGGTCTTGGGTCTAGGCAGAACTCTTGCAAGTCAATTGTTAGTCACTGCTGAGCCAAGGTGAAAGCGACACGCCTGCTCAAGAGCAGTTTGGTTGATGCTAGCAACATTGCCCTGAGACCCAGTGAAGCAATATCAATATTCTGACAAGTCCACCTCGAGATAGAGACGTCTTGTACTAATTGCAGATAAACACAATTTTTATGCATGTACATACACTTTGTGGACGGACCGTCCAGCCACTATCTCCACGAGGATGGCATCCTCCGCGGGCATTCTTTCTCCAAACATACGGTGACCACATTCATGGACTATCATGACCACATGGATATCCAGTAGCTCTGCATACCATGCCCCACAGTGGCAAGGCCACCCGCATCAGCATCCCAAGCAATGCCGCCGAAAACCGGTTCGGCGGCTCAGGCTATATGGCTTGGGCCCTTTCGTTTCGTTGCTAGTAAACAACTCTCTCATTTCGCCCACAATTATGAAAGTTTTTTTTCTCTGTCTCTTGGAAAGTTTCTTTAAGCTCAAGATCGATTCGTGCGCCATCATCAAACATCTGACTGCCATTGAGTAGCCTTCAATGCGGTGGGATCTACTCTTGGACTTGGAAAACATATCTCATGGTCATACCAAAACGTATCAATATAGAACTGGCTCAGGCTCAGATTGGGTGGTATCATATTAAATGCTCGTGACTAAATATCCAATTCCCTCCTACCGCGAGTCCAGCGCGGCATTCCACGCCTGACTGGTCCGCGTTGGCTGTTTATGCGGCCTTCTCGCCAGCAGCAGCAGCCTCCTCGCCCGCAGCAGCGTCAGCGTTCTCGCCAGCCTTGGCAGCATCCTCCCCAGCAGCGGCCTCCTCTCCAGCATTTTGCTCATCCGCGTTCTGCTGCTCCTCCTCGGCCTTGGCTTGCTCCTCAGCCTTGGCCTGATCCTCAGCATTTTGCTGCTCGTCCGCGTTCTGCTCGTCCGCATTCTGCTCATCAGCGTTCTGCTGGTCCTCAGCGTTTTGTTGCTCCTCCTGTGCCTTGGCCTCTTCCTCAGCCTTGGCCTGCTCCTCAGCGTTCTGCTGGTCCTCGGCATTCTGCTGGTCCTGGTTCTGCTGGTCGTTGTTGTTGTTCTCATTCTGGCAAGGAGGCAGGTTCTGGATGTTGGCCGCCTGACCCTGGCCAGCGTTGGCAACATTGCACTGCCTCTTGACCATGTCATCCCGGCGCTCCCTGAGGGTGGCCGGCTTGCTGCCAGGTTCACGCTTGAAGACGCCTGCGTAAAGCTGTCAGCCCATAGTTCAAGTTGTTCTCCGTGATGTAGAGCGAGGTAACAAGAGAAATGATAGAATAAACATACCACCAACGTTGAGGATGTTACCAGCGTTGAGGACGTTGCCGGCGTTGAGACCGGCGAATCCTCCGCCGAACAGGAGCTGCGACTGGATCAGGTTCTGCGCGCCAAAGACGTCGACGAGGCCGAGCTGCTGCAGCTGGGCGATCTGCGCCAGCTCTAGGAACATCTGCTGCTGGTTCTGGACGCCCAGGGCGAGGAGGGTGTTGAGGTCGACGAGCTGGCCCAGGCAGAAGTTGTTCATCAGCTGGTCGATGCCGAAGGCCAGCGAGACGGGGTCGGCCAGGTTGATGCTGCCCAGGTTCAGGCCGCCGTTCACCTGCATGTTGCCCAGGTTGAGCGAGGCTGGGTCGAAGCTGTAGTGGAGAATATGTTAGTCTGACATGAATGATCTCGGGTGAGAGAGTGAAAAGGTGGATACGTACTTGGGGTCGTTCAGGGCCTCGAGGTTGACACACTCCTGGCCGTTCTGGACTTGAATGACATCATTGGCGTTGTTCTCATTGTTGTTGTTGTCCTGGTTGTTGTTCTCGTTGTTGTTGTTGTTGTCCTTGCCTGCTTCCGCAGTCGAGTTGCCACCTTGCACCACCTCAGTTGCGTTGCCTGCTGCCGCCTCGGCACCGCCTTCTTGGGCAGCCACAGCGAGGCCGGCAAGGAACAGAAGAGTGAGTGACTTCATTTTGAGTTGAGTCTGATTTAGGGATAGTGTTGTATAAAGACAGGACTTTTGAGAGCACAGCTAAACATGATGGTTAGTCCATACCGTTAACAAGCAGCAAGCGAGCGTCTGTTACTCACCTCTTGGAAGAAAGAGTGACTAAGAAAATGAATTACAAGAAAGTTAAGAAAATGGTTTCCCGTGGATGAGGAGCAGAATGCAGAAGACGGACATGCGCCCAGTCAACACTTATATGAGCCATGGCAGACGATGCATACTCCGCCAAGCCTTGAGGAGGTACCACGAACACTGGCGATCACGTCGGATCACGGCGATTTTGTCGATGAAACCCGCCCAAAGCGGTGCAGAGTCCAGTACGGCGGCTGGTGATGGGTTGTTTGGTGTTGAGCCAAGAGTATACTAGAGCCGCATATGCAAAGGCCGGTAAGTAAATTCCCGGCCCCCTTGCCCTCGACTAGGGCCAAAACATGTTCAACCAAATAGTCAGTTCGCCCCATCTGTCACCGGACAGCTCTTGAGATGACAGGCGATTGCTTTTCAGACTAGACGGCACTGAATAGGCCAAGACCTGTGTGAGCTCAAAATTGACATATGTGCGAGGTTGTCAAATCGATCCAGATTCGTGAGAACTGTCAGCACGGCAGCCATTTTCAAGGTGGTATGGCATCGGCGACTAGTTCAAAAAACCTCAAATAAGGCAACTTGATTCTCACGAAAATAGACCATGAACTTGCTTGAAATCGACGAGATGCATCTAAATTTTTGGGGATCCCCGCATGAAGCTTGAAAATCTCAACTTTGTTGTATGTACGTACTTGGGCGGGTGCGTCGGTGAAGGATCCGCACTCCGCGACACGCTTCAACCCCAAAGATCGACGCGGAGCCACAGCCAAGAACATCCTGTCTCATTTCGCGGGTGTCGTCCAGCCATGCGACTCTATCGGCCGACGGAACATGGAATTCAAGTATCTGCATAGTGATGTGTTGATCGTCTGAGTGGATGTCAAAGAGAACTCTTGGCCCAAACCTGGGTCAAACTCAGGTTGCATGCCTCACGCCTTCGATTGGGCCACGAGTGGGATGATATATGGGCGGTATTAGTTACCACCAAATTAATAAGAGATTCAATATTGGCAGGATACCGTCTCAAGCGACCTGATGGAAGGCCATCTTTGCTCTGCTCGTGTCTCCGCGCGGTCTGAGGCTGCCGACGGGCGGCCGCGGGCGGATTGGGCGAAACAAATTGCACAACGATGACAAGCTGCGACATGTCCAATCTTATGGAGCCTACTCTCTTGGCATTCGAACCAAACATGCGGACTGCGGTGGAATTTCTTCGTATTGAAGTTTCTATATCGTGGTATTCGATTCCAAATGCTCTTCGTGGGTGTTGTTCCCACTCTTTGTTGGGCCCAATATTTCCCCAACTACATATGAACCACGTGTCTATTCTGGGATGCCAGAGGTGAGATATGTGCAATTGGTCCTTGGACCATTGGTATGCTTCGATATATGCGGCGATTGACAACGCGTCGCGTCGGAGGGGTGAAGCTGTTGTACAGGATATGTTCCCAGAGATCCTCAGATCGGACGGCCAAGGAATATGCGGAACGGTGGATCTCGGCCATGGATCGCTCAATATCGGGCGCCTCAGTGTTTAGGATCGATAGGACTCGATATGCTATAATGCGCGGTCCGGTGTGTTGCTGTCGGTGGTCTGCGGCTTGCTCGTTTGTTTGAAGCCCAGAAGCTCGCCAACCTTTCCGCCAGGCTTAGGTACGGGGCACTCTCGCTTGCCCCTGTTGCCCTCATGGTCGACCAGATCCGCCTGGGTTATGTTGTTAAACTGCACAACTCCACCCTGGGCCTCTTGACTCTGCTGCTGTACGCGCCTCCTCCGCCTCCTCCTGCCGTTTTCGTCCTCCACTATCTCTCCATCGGCGTACGTGATCCTAGGAGCAGGGCAGGGTAGCAAGTGTGGGAGTCCGACCACGAGGAAGCTGGCAAGCATGGTGGTCGCGAAAAGGGACGAGGTCATTCGGGACCTCGGGTGAAGATGGGGTGGCATGATGGCGAGGGCGGTGGGGAGCCTGGCAACTCTGCAGGCCGATTAGCTTCAAACAATTCGCTGAGCAGTATCAATTGCACTTACATAAAGCCATCAGTATCGCGATCATGGCATATGAGCCTGAGTCGGAGGACCGTGAAGCAGGAGTGTCCGTTGGCGCAAGGTCAATGTGATCATCGAAAATCGCGAAAGAAGCTCAATTGGAAGCCATCTCATTGGGTGTCTCATTTGGCCCGTCACCCGGCAGGCAAGCAACCTGCAGCAGCTCCACCGGGCAATGAGCACTGGGCAACTGGCAGCATTAGCGCCTGCTTGAGGCTCATAATCCCTGCAACGCAAATTGTTGATCGGCCCCAGAAGGGAAGTCTGGGGTAAGTGACTCCGCCGAAATCGCGACAGCTTCAGAGACAGTCCATCGGGAAATCCATCATCGATAAGAATCGCATGCCACTATCAACTCCTGATAAACCTCGCGGCCCGACTCCTCCTAATATCTTGGCCGCTCTCGACCCGTGCATGTGCTATGAGAGCAAACCATTGACCTCTTCAAGGCTGCATCCCAGCCTGTTGCTGAGGCTGCGCAGCTGCAGCCGCCGTTAAGATGAGCGACCTAGACAAGTGAGCGAACGCAGGGCACTCGCCTCAACCCACCCTGGATGATGCTTACAAGAGTTTTCAGAGCCATCGCACAGCTTCGTGCATGCCGTCCTATACCAGAAGCCCAAGTGCGCGAGATATGTCACAAGGCACGAGAGCTGTTGATAGAAGAGGGAAATGTCGTCACAGTCTGCGCACCAGTTACGGTATGGGAACTTCAGTCCTGGCGCCTCTGCTGGCGAGACATGCTGATTTCCAATAGATATGCGGCGACATACACGGCCAGTTCCACGATCTGATGGAACTCTTTCGAGTGGGTGGCGACGTGCCGGACACCAACTACCTATTCATGGGTACGACTCCCCTTGCCTTCCCCATACCAGGCTTGACCATCTATCTATACGATGGTCACTAGTCAGATTCGCAAGCTGACCAGCACCACCTCCAGGTGACTTCGTCGACCGCGGCTTCTACTCCCTCGAATCATTCCTCCTCCTCCTCTGCCTAAAGGTCCGATACCCTGATCGCATGACCCTCATCAGGGGCAACCACGAGTCTCGGCAGATTACTACCGTCTACGGCTTTTACGACGAATGTTTGCGAAAATACGGGAGTGCGAACGTGTGGAGATATTGTTGCGATGTGTTTGACTACCTCGCCCTCGGCGCGATCGTTCTTGGTGCCTCGAACACCCTATACCCGGCCAGCGAAAGCCCCTCGGCGCAGGAGTACTTGGAGCAGAACACCGAGATCGAAGTCTGCAACGCCGACCGGGATGTTATCAGCAGGTTCCCGCGCCGGAACCTGGAGGGCGAGGAGCAAAATAAGAGCCCGAACGGCGCGGCCGCGGGCACTGGAGACAAGACAGGACCACCGGGATCAGGTGCGTCAGGCTCAAGCGGAGGATCGATCGGCAACCCAGCAGGCGCGGTGTTGTGCGTCCACGGCGGCCTCAGCCCGTTGATAGACACGGTGGATAAGATCCGGCTGCTCGACCGGAAGCAGGAGGTGCCCCACGAGGGGGCGATGTGCGACCTGCTGTGGTCCGACCCCGACGATATCGACGGCTGGGGTCTGTCGCCGCGTGGCGCGGGATTTCTGTTCGGCGCGGATATTGTCCGGCAGTTCAACCAGAAGAACAACCTCTCGCTGATCGCGCGCGCGCACCAGCTCGTCATGGAAGGGTTCAAGGAGATGTTCGACACGAGTATTGTGACCGTCTGGTCGGCGCCCAACTACTGCTACCGCTGCGGCAACGTCGCCGCGCTGCTGGAGCTGTCCGAGGACGAGTCCGGGCTCGGCACGTTCTCGCGGAGCAATGGCGAGGTCAACAGGAGCGACGGCGGGGCTTCGGCCAGGGCGCCGCTTATGGAGGGTCAGCTTGCGCCGCCTACCGTTGGGCCGGCGAGACGGTACCGGGTGTTCCAGGCAGCGCCGCAGGACTCGAGGGGCATGCCGGCCAAGAAGCCTGTGGCTGACTACTTCTTGTAGGGCGGAACAGCAAAAGATCCAGATGGCTTGTTGGTGTTTATGGACTGGCGGATATGCGTTAGGCGTTTGTCGAGAATGCGGGCCAAAATGCGTTCACAGAGCAATGTATTGCATGCCTGATAGATGTGGACTTTCATTCAGATACTGTCTGTGGCTTGGATAATAACTGACCCATAGAGCGGGATGAAAAAGGTGACGAGACGACTATCGAAACCCTTGAACCGGATTTTTATTTGACACATCAAGCGAGGAATCATCAGCCCAACTTGATAGTATTGTAGACCCGTCTATCCACGATGCCATTATGGGAAATATATATACTACGCCCTCAAACTCACGGGCTCAGCCGCTCCAGCGTCCACTTGTCCTCCTCCCCTTCAACCCTCTCATACACAAACCGATCATGCAGCCTGTTCTCCCGTCCCTGCCAAAACTCAACCCTCTCAGGCACAATCCTAAGCCCGCCCCAGAACTCAGGCACAGGGATCTCCTCCGTACCCTTGAACCTCTCCTCCGTCTCCTCAACCCACCGCTGCAGCTGCGCGCGCCCATCATCATCCTCCCCAGCACCCTCCTGAGGCACCAAAACCGCACTTTGCCGGCTCGCCCAAGCGCCCAAGCGACTGCCCCTCACGCGCGTGTCATAGTACTTCTGGCTCTCCTCCCTGCTCAGCCGCTCCGCGCGGCCCTCGACGCGCACCTGCCGCTCCAGCGCCTCCCACCAGAAGACCAGGCTCGCCCAGGGGTTCGACTCGAGGTCGCGCGCCTTGCGCGAGGTGCCGAAGTTGGAGTAGACCACGAACCCGCGGTGGTCGAGCTCCTTCATGTAGACCATGCGCGCGGAGACGCGGCCCGAGGGGAGCGAGGCGGTGGAGAGGGTGCAGGTCTCCGGGTGGGGGATGGCCGCCTGTTGCTGCTGTTGCTCACCAGTGGCTGAGGCAGGGGCTGGGGTGGTGGTAGAGTGTGACTGTGCGGTTGAGAACCATGCGTGGAACTGCGTGATGGGGCTCGCCGGGTCCAGGTCGCGCCGGCGCAGGCCCTCGTGCTGGAGGAACTGGTCGGCGCGGGCGTTTTGGGCGCCGCCGGCTGGTGCGACTGTGTGAGGGTGTTAATTGGTATTCTTGAGGTCTTGAATACTGCGAGGGCTGGGGGAGGTGAAGCAGAGTGTGTTGGTGATGATGACTCATGGGTTGCTCGTCATGCGACTGTGTTGGTGACTGTGTCGACAAGATAACTTACAGATTAGCTTTTCCGATTTTGCTTGGTGAAGCGCCATCCTGCTTGCTGTTGGTGTGAAACCACGTAGTAGTTGGGAAGTTGCAGCAATGAAGCGCATGGGAGATGTTGAGTCCAGGATTGGGATCGCGAGATCGTGGACGGGGCTCTTCGTGATATATACTGCAGGTATGGCTCCACTTCACGGACTATCTCCTGATGTCCCGATTCTACGAGTGTCTATGCGGTCTGACGCCGTTCTCTAATATATGAGTCCTCTTTGACTGGTCTGGTTTGGTTATACGGAAACAATTTTGCGAAATCGGTCAGGCGATAACGAGGCCAAAAGTCAAAGGCATCTCATGACGTCGACTAAAAAGGGCAAGGGGTATTCCGTACAACGGTCCCCACGCTCAGAAGACCCGGCAGCTTGGGTTCTGCCAATTGACGAGTTCCTCGCTGTCATGATGTCCCAGCATCGTTTCAATACTTATGCAGGCAAAGATCGAAACTTTGTGTGAACTACTTCATAATGCTCGTGCCTTGCATGCATTGTGAACTCAGTTGATCCATATAAATATCTCTGAACGTGAATGGCTGGCTATATAGGGATGTTCAGTGGAAGGGGGGAGGGTAGTTTAGAGCGAGAGAAAGACCCTGGAAACCCTGGATCGCCCGTGCTAACCAAGGGTCTTGCTGTGGCTTCCCGGGATGCTACCCCATCGAACCTGCCTTTTAATCTGAGGGCAGGGGGTGTGGACTTCACTTCACGAAGAGCTAGTTCTACTCACGTCCATCTTCGAGTTCGCGGGTGTGCTGGCTACATGCGCATCCATCCAATCGGCAGCATGGCCCAGAGCGGAGAGCATGAGACCGCGTAACCATGGGCACGCTAGCGTACTGATGATTGGGGTCCGTCCGATCTTCAGCAGCAGCAGTGCGCAGGTCTGGACCTAGGGAGAGCTGCGCTGAGCTGGGTTGGGTCGTGTGGCGGTGATACGACTGGAGCTTGTCCGCGCTCAGCATGGGCAGGGAGCTGGGAAGCCGGACCACGACTCCATGATGCATGAGCGTGCAGGATCCGGTTATGCGGATCTGGGGAGAGAAGGCTGGTCGGAGGTTGGGAGTTGGCAGATGGACTCCAATCAGTTGCTGGATGCGTCTTGCGGAAATGCTGATATTCCTGCGACCAGCCACCACTGAGTAAGTGTCGGTGGGGATATATTCGCCAGTTATGACGGTACACTCGACCAGTGAGTTAACAGAATGCCTCCCTGAACAAGATTTCCTTGTTAGTGCTCGGCTACACGGTCCACGGCAGATGGGGTGCAGAGTCTAACATTAGTTCGACCAAGGCAGCGATGTCCTGGTGTGTCGACGTTTACGGTCAAGGTCGCTGAAACGCTTTTAGCTCCCTCCCATACTTGAAACTCCCAGATCCGTGGGCACCGCCGAGGTAAACCGTTAGGAATGCTCTGCTGGACGACGACAATTTACCTAGATTTTGCATCTGTTCGTTGATTGATATCTCTCAACACCCAAGTTCGAATCAATCGCCGTCAAAAAGCTGAGGCTGCGAACCACAAACAACCTCCACATCAACTCCACACCACTCACACGCTCCCACCGCCAGACATCGCCCTACGCCCAGCATCTTGCGGCCGACGTGACGCGGCATCTCCAGGTCGTGCAATGACAGACTGACCCGACCATCTGGCCAGGACTGTCACCAAATCACAGCAGGCAGCATTGGCCTTGGCCGTTCATCAGGCCTGCCCCCTCCAAGCTGAGCCTCTCCACCTTGCTGGGGCCACCCAGTCCTTAACAACCTCTCACAAGTGCCATTATACGGCCCTCCCCCCTCGCTCAATCAACCACGCACCCACCCCCTTGATTGGTGCTCCCACACAGCCCCCTAGGCTGGTCCGAAAGTCAAACTCTCCCAGCTAGGCCCGCCCACTCATTCACCACCACACCTCGCACTCACACAAGTGCCCGGCTGCCTGCCCACTCACACTCACTCGCACCACTCGCTCACTCACTCCCCCTTCAACCCGCCTCCCGCCATCCCGACTCCCCCGGTGATGCCACCCCAAGCCCAGCAAGGCCACCGCAGCTCATCCGGTGTAGTTGCTGGGATCGACATCATCACCCCGTCCACGAGACATGACGACGACGACACGGTGAAAAGGATGGTCCTGCGCAGGTTCCGACGCACCATGAGGCGGCTGTTCGGCGGGCGCTGGAAGCAGATGAGCGACGGCGAGGTGAAAGACCTGGAGAAGAGGATCGCCGCCGACATGAGCAAGGGCACCTTCGGCCCCGTCGCGCCCACCATCCGCCCGCCACCGACGGGCGACGAGCTGTGGCAGCGCCAGGACGACGGGCCGTCTGGGACGGGAGCTGGCAGGTTGCCCAGCATGGCCTCCACCATCAACAAGAGGTCCACGGTCGTGTCACGGGCAGCGGCGCGGGGTCAGTACTACGACGAGTACGGGGACGACTACGGCGGGTACCAGGACGCAACTTCCGTGTGGGGAGGGGGAGGAGGTGCCGCCAGCAGCGACTCCGGGTACGGCCCCGGATACTACGACCGCGTCCCGCCGCGGAAGCCAGTCGGTGCCACGCCCGCGCAGCCAGAGTACTACGTGCCCGGGGGCGGACCGTTCGACATGCCCGAGGCCAGGCCGGAGTCAGTTTATGATGGAGGAGGGGCAGGGTCGCGCGCCAACAGCATGCGGAGCAACTACACCACGCGGACCGCGCGCCGGAGGCCCCCTCCGATGCCGCAGCAGGGCTACTACCCGCCCAACTCGTCTTCGTACGGCGGCGGCGGGGAGAGCAGGGCTTACTCGATGCGGTCTGACCCGGGACGCATATATGCGCGCAGCCCTATGCCGCGTACGTCGCTGCGGCCACAGCCGTCCTGGGACGGGCGGTATCAGGGCGGGGAGGGGCCGAGGAGCTATTCGTACGGCCCTGTGGATAGGGGATATTCTTATGGTCCGGGAGATCGCGGGTATTCTTACGGCGGGGAGAATGGGTACCGCGGCTGGGACGGGCAGGACATCGAGGAGCACGATTATCCGCCTCAGGATCAGTATCCGCCCCAGAACCCAGGGACACATTACCAGGACTACCAGTACCCAGAGCGATGAGGAGCACGGCACATTCCAGCATGATATATTATAAGCTGGCCTCAACTTTCCATCACTGGGCAATGGTGAAACCTGCCACTACGCGCTACGAAGTGAGACGCGGAAAGAAGGGCAGAAGCCGTCCAGCTCACCGCGGGGTATCGCGTCATGAGATCCAAGGGAAGCAACGCTCACGACTGTGGCCAAAGCCTTTGCGCCCTAAAAAGCGAAGCGAAACCAATGAGGCATGAAACCTCCCCGACGACGCACAAATCTCACACACAAGGGAGCCCCGACAGGAACTGGAACCACGTTCGGAACTCCTGAGAGACGCAATGGAAGCGGCAGTCACGCTGGCAGCGCCACCTTTACAGCCAGACACCTTCGTCTGGACAAGTTCGTGGAGTGGAGACTGCTGCATGGCAAGAAGTCTCGAGCCCGTCCCCGTTGCGCTAGGCATTGGTCTCATCGGAGGTTTGGTGATAGAAATGATCGGACAAGCCGGAACAGAACGATTGAAGCAGATGAGGCGGGTCGGATGCGTGGCTGGCCCGCGAGAGGCAATCACTCCACGAGTCACAGCTTAGCCACCTCAAGCCGCCTCGAACACATCACACAACACTTTGCCGGACCATCTGGGATCTTTTTGGTATTCGAGACGTCCGGTCGGCTCGAGGCAGGAGGCCGTGTAGAGCCATCGGACGAGCACTGAGAACTTCGAGGGAACTTAATGGGTTTTAATTTGGGTGGTTCGAATCGAGAACTTCTGCACACTGGTCAAGTTGTTCAGCCACCGTTTAATAGATTTGAAAGAGCAAAATCAGGGAGCATATTGGCAAGTTGCTTCTTGTACAGCGGGTATGGGCGTTCATGTATATATCACTTAGCAGCTCGTATCGATACATTCTACACTAATATTTGGCCATTGGTCTGCTCATTGCGAGGGGCGAAAATTAATCCAAGCACCTGCTGGGAATTCCATTACAGGGGCAGTCTGGCGGTCGGAAAGACCTCAGCGAGAGGCCCGCAGTGTCGAGACTTAAGAAGCTCGTGGTCATCACCTTACTCGCGGGAAAATGAGTAAGAACGGTCGCATGCTCCGGTCGCGCAAGCTGTACGGATATTTGATGCAGAATGCAATTCATGAAATCATATCGACATGTTTCCAAACGACTGTGGAAAGTCTGACCGAGAACGCCCGGGATTCTTTCCTACGCTAATGTGTATCCTACAATGCGATGCTTATCCTAATCTGCCCGCATGGAGTTTATCTGGGCCTACAGCCCCAAATAAAGTCTTCAATGTCTCCTGTCTGAATCTAAATGTAGAATGCCATATAAAAGTGCCTCTACAAAAAGATGAAGAATCCTCTTCACTGCCATGCGGCAACAATGAGAAATATAGGCGAAGGACGGCTTACAACTCCTGTTCAACTCCGGCGCTCCCGCTCTTAAGCTTGGCAAAGTCGGTGAAACCGAGTTCGTACTGGAGTCATCAGGCGTTAGCATCAAGTCTATGATCAAAGGTCAGAAGCAATTACACATACAGCGAAAGCAAGGGTCATGCGAGCATGCTGGAGCATGTGGTCGAACGACAGGTACTTGATAGTGTCGTCGGTGGAGTGGATGTGCTGGTCACTGTCCTCAAAGGCGGACTCGATGACGAACGCAGACGGGTACCCAGCCTTGGACGCAGAGGCGTGGTCGGAGCAGGCGTAGCCGCACTTTGTCTCGACAAAGGGGATGTCGCAGTACTCAACGACGATCTTCTTGATGAACTCGGTCAGCTTGGGGTCGACGTAGTCAATAATGACGCCGACGCTCTCGGGCTTGCCGGCCTTGATGGTCTTCTCGACGTATCCCGTCATGTCCTGCTGCAGCATGGCCTTGACGTCGCGCCCGCCCTTCTCGTACTCGGAGAAGATGGCCTGGCTGCCCAGCAGCCCGCCCTCCTCGGCGGAATACCAGTGGAACTCGACCGTGTTCTCCAGCTTGCCCTTCTTGACGGCGTCGGAGCCCAGGAGCACCCGGAACGCCTCGAGGATCGTGACGGTGCCGCTGCCGTCGTCGTCGGCGCCCGGCGCGGCGAGGATGGAGGGGAGCCACAGGTTGATCGAGTCCTGGTGGGCGCCGACGACCACCGTGGAGTTGGTCTGGCCCGGGATGGTCGCGATGATGGAGCTCTGCTGCCACGAGTGCGGGAAGGCCTCGGCGTAGACGTCCTTGGCGCCCGACTCCTTGATGATGTCCTTGATCTGCTTCAGGAGCCACTCGGACGACTGCTTGCCGTAGTCGGACTTGTAGTAGCGGGTGTGGAAGCTGGAGAACTTCTCGAGGTTCTCGTGCATCTCCGTCTTGGAGAGGTTCTTGAGCAGCGGCTTGACCTTGTCCTGGAAGGAGGCCTTGGCTGGGAAGACGACGTTGGCGAGGGCGTGGGCTCGGGAGGCGCCGAGGTCTTGGGTCTCGGTTATGTCCATGAACTGCTGGCCATTCTGTGCGTCGCATGTTCGTTAGCATTTGGGCTACATATGCGATAGACCTCAGGACTAGGATGGGGACACAAAGGCGTACACGTCGGAGCTCCCACTTCTCCTCTTCTGTGATCCATCTTGTCTCACCAGGCGCCAGTTCAACCAGGAACTTCTCGGTCGACTCCTCGTAAACGCCCTGCGGATACAGCTGCACGTTGTTGCCCTCGGTCCGCTCGATAAAACGAGCGGTGATGGCCGGTGCCAGCAGGGCGACGAGGGACGATGTGCTAAGTCTCATAGTGAATGCTTGGAGTGTTGTGTTGATGGGAGGATTGCCCCTGGTGCTCACGAGGCAACGATGATCACTTGGGTTAGTCCCCTATCTGACCGTCACCAGTCAGTCAGTCACAGGCAGCCGCAGTCGGGCAGGCAGCCAATGACGCAACATCCTGAAACGAGCTCCTTATCTGCCGATCGCGGCACCGAAGCGCACGAGGCCAAGTGCCGAGGCTTCCTTGTGGTTGTACCTCCGTACACTTGTACCCACCACGCAGCCATGGCAGCCAAAGGCTGACGAGACCGTTGCGAGAATGATTGAGAATATATTCGGCTGTCCATATTTAAATCACGAAGCATTGGTCATGTATTCCTTACTGACGCCCTGCCAAGCCTGTGGTTGGCTTGACCAGTTGAGTCTTGATGCGGCACAGTACAAGATGCGCCTGCCCAGGCACTTACACGGCCACCCTGTCTGGACTTGTTCAGCGGAGCGGGTCGTGGACCGAGCTTGCGAGGGACACAACCCGCGAAGCGTTCTTACTAGGGTTCAATTCACCGAAGTTATCTCAACGTGGATTGGTCAGTTAAGAATTCTCTAAGCTGGATTGGTCAGTTCAGATGTACCTCTTGAAGTATTTAGCCGATATCGATAAGGTCTGTGATAATCATGGAAGGCAAGAACGACTGCTTTGACTGCTAGCTCTGGGCCACGACACGCTCCGCTGACCCCTGTGGCCTCTCGAGGGTACGACTATTTTCATACATAAGTCGAGTAGGTATGGAGACGTCAAGACTGTCTAGTTGCAACTCAATTTCAGCAGGCAACATCCATTGCCATCGAGTGGGTTTATACTCAACGCGAAGTGCAAATACGGGACTGTGCCTGCGTCATGACGCAAGATGAAACAACCTTCGGAGCTTCCAACGTGACGGATCCAGTCTTAATAGCGCTCCGTTCAACGTCGCTAGATTAGGTCTGTGTTCAGCACTGATGAAGAAGAGATTCGGGTCAAGATTCCTCCCTCCGCCCGAAAGGCCAACAGTGCCAGAAATATCATGTGTGCCGGGCCTCAGGATCACGGGCGGGGGCCGCATATTACTTGGCCCCAAAACAAAATGACAGGTCGGAGCCGGGTGGTGCCACGATCATCCATCACGAAAGGAAGCCGGGTCATCGAGCCCATTCATCAGGTGCTTCGCTCACCCGCATGCACCCCGGACTACCTCTTCTGGTCTTTACTCAGAAGCTCGATCACGAACAGGGAATAGGGAACCACCGGACTGGGGAGACCCCTAGTCTGTGTGGTGGGCTGGCTGGCGGAAGGAATGGAGGGGGAAAGCGGGATGAGGTCTGTCTGCGACTCAGCCGCGCCTTCACATGTGGTCTGATTGTCGAGGCTCAGTCTGAGCTCAGACAAGCCCCGATAACTTAGCGTCCGTTTTCATACAAATTGATGACTTGTCTCACTTAATGCATCGCATCATAGATAGGAACCCTTCTACTTTTTGACTTCTTCTACCCTCTTGTCGCAATTGCGCCTCCTCGTCCACTGACTGCTCTCCTCCCGGCCACATGAAGCCTCGAGCAGCACACGACGATGCCCGGATCACCACCGCCATACAGGCCTAAGGCCGACCTCATCGCCAGGGGCGTCAAGGGCCCAAGCCCCCTCGGCACCTCGACCTTCATCGGGCTGCGCGCGCTCGACCCCCTACTCCAGTACAGCATCCTCGCGCATGGGCTGGGCACGGGTTTCCTCGCGAAGCTCGGCATATCGACGATCCCCCTCAGCGCCGCCGTCGTCACGCGGACGGGCTTCAAGATAATCGACCAGCTCGGCCTGCCCCTCGAGCGCCTCATCCTGCTCGGCATGGCCGTCGGCTCCGCGACGAAACAGATCTTCTGGCTCACCTATATCTCGCAAGAAGAATTCCAGCCGAAACCCGCCGTCATCGTCTCTGCGTTCAACTCCTTCTGCAACAGCGCAAACTCCCTCCTGCTCCTGACCACCGCCACCTCTGCTGCCCTCTCGACGAAGCCCCTCACTGTCCATGTGCCGGGCACCCGCACGAATGTGTCCCTGCCAGTTGCTGTGGGCACGGTCCTGTACATCCTCGGTATCCTGCTCGAGACGGGCTCAGAACTGCAGCGCAAGAACTTCAAGGACAAACCTGAGCACAGGGGCAAGTTGTGCAGGGAGGGGCTCTGGAGCTGGGCCAGGCACATCAACTACACCGGCTACACGCTGTGGAGGGGCGGATACGCCCTCGCAGCCGGCGGTTGGGTCGCGGGCACCGCGGTTGTCGCATTCCACGTCCACAACTTCATTGGCAATGGCATTGTTTCGCTGGACTACTACATGAGTCGGCGCTACAAGGACCAGTGGGGACGCTACAAGGAGGACGTCAAGTGGAAGCTTGTCCCCGGCATCTACTGAGTCGACCTTGAGCTGTCTAGCTCCGTTTGTTTCTGAGTTTGGGTGGTTGCATATTTGGGGGGGCTATAGCATCTGCATTACGGTGGTTGATAAGGCGTTATTGGTAAAGAGTGACTGCTAAGCCTTGCAGAACAGCACGACTGAGAACGGCGAGGAGAAAACCTTGCTCAATAAAGGAGGAAATCGTTGTTACCCAGCCAGTCAGAGGCACAAATAGCATGATACATAATAGAAGCCCCTTTATGGCCCCAATGGTTCTCGATGCGATGTGGCTTGTATGTAGGTTTTTGCTGGGCCGGTCTTTTTAGAATTTCCAAAAGACAAACTCACCCGAAGTGATTGCCGAATTGCTCAAAGTTGGGAATCGTCTCCGGCGGCTCAGCAAGGGTCTGCCAACTGATGCCGCTAAGATAAGGCAGGCGCATGTGATTAGCTGTTACACAGGCCTACGTCAGGCCCGGCTGCCCCTGTCGGTCGGTCGTGATCAGCGGGCTAGGATCCGTCATTTTGGCCCCGAGAGCGGTGGGTCAGCCCTGTTTCCTCTCTCAATTGAATGCCGAAACCGCGAACTTCTTTCTGACCAAAACTATTTTTGTACTCTTTGCTAAGTTTCGATACCCGCGTGAAGCCATTCACTGCTTGCCTGCGATGCTTTTAATGCGTCGGATAGACTTAGAGTCAACTTTATAGACCCCCCCTCGCGCGGCATCCTCGCCGCCCTCTTCGAAAATGCGCGCCCGCGCCGCCCGAACGACCCCACGATGTGCCGTCGCCTCGACCCCTCGGACATATCTCGCTTTTAGAAGCCACAGACAACGCTCAATATCTTCAAGATCGCTGCGGACAAGCAGTCGCCCGAGAGATACCTCCGCGCTACGGCCAGTTCCACAGTCGCAAGCGCAACCAGCACGCGCCATCCTCCCAGCGCTCGGGACCGCCACGCAGAGCAGACAGGCCTCGGTGGCCACTGCGACAACAGAAAATGGTGCGCTTCAGACACACAACAGCGCACACTCACTGCCCACACCAGCTAACATCCTCAAGTAAACGACGACGACTTCGGTCCTATACAGGAATACGATCGCCGCGTGGCCCAAGGCCGCCTGAAGAACGACGAGCACCAGCGAGGTAATTTCTCCCCCAACGAAACAGTTGTCGACTTGGCGCGCATGCACTGACATGTGACGAAACAGGAATCATACAGAGTTTACAACACCTGCACGATGAGCTCCGCCACTACCAGGCCCGCCCGGTCGTCCACCCCACCCTCGAGTCGCTGAAGCCCGCAAAGGGGCTATTTTCCTTTTTCGGCGGCGGCAAGCAAAAGGCTGCGCTGCAAGAGATACCCGCGGACCTACCCCGGGGCTTATACCTGTTCGGCGATGTTGGGAGTGGGAAGACGATGTTGATGGACCTGTTCTACGACACGCTGCCGAGCGCCGTCCGGTCGAAAACAAGGATACACTACCACAACTTCATGCAGGATGTACATCGGCGGTTGCACCGCATGAAGATGGAGCACGGAAATGACATAGATGCTGTGCCCTTTGTTGCTGCAGATATCGCGGAACACGGGAATGTGCTGTGCTTTGACGAGTTCCAGGTCACCGACGTGGCGGACGCCATGATCCTGCGGAGGTAAGCACGCCTCTCCCTCAGTACATCTCCAACTTGCCCGAAGCTAAACTTCTGGACTACAGGCTTTTGGAAGCCCTCATGTCACACGGTGTGGTTCTCGTCACGACCTCCAACAGGCACCCCGACGAGCTGTACAAGAACGGCATCCAGCGGGAATCCTTCGTGCCCGCAATCCACCTCCTCAAGAGCAGACTACACGTAATAAACCTCGACTCGCCAACAGACTACCGAAAGATCCCCCGCCCGCCATCGGGCGTCTATCACACCCCGCTCGACGCCCACGCCGCCGACCACGCTGAGAAGTGGTTCCGCTTCCTGGGCGACCCGGAGACGACGGAGCCGCACTCGGAGGTGCAGCACGTCTGGGGCCGCGAAATCTTCGTGCCGCGCGTGAGCGGCCGCTGCGCCTGGTTCACCTTTGACGAGCTGATCAAAGAACCGAAATCGGCCGCCGACTTCATCGAGCTGACGCGGTCCTACGACGCCTTCGTCGTCACCGACGTCCCCGGGATGACCATCCGCGAGCGCGACCTGGCCCGCCGCCTGATCACCTTCATCGACGCCGTGTACGAGTCCCACGCCAAGCTCGTGCTCACCACCGAGAAGCCGCTGACGGAGCTGTTCACGTCGAGGGACGAGATCGCCGAGTCGCTGCTGAAGGATTCCGGGCACGACAGCAGCAGCGGTAGCGGGGCCGGGGCCGCCCCCGAGGTGAGCCAGGTCATGAAGGACATCATGGAGGACCCCGGGAAGCAGGCCGACAAGCTCAAGGGGTCGGCGCTGTTCGCCAACGACGAGGAGGCGTTTGCGTTCTTCCGTGCGCTGTCCCGCCTTACGGAGATGGGGAGCGTCGAGTGGGTGGAAAGGGGTATGGGTCTTGAGAGCCGGGGTGGCAAGTCTGAGCGCGATGGGTTCTTGAAGGCCCGCTCGAGGCAGATGGAGGATAGCATGTAGTTGCGGCTGTCCGGCTGTATCTTGGGATGACGTCTTGTGTGGCTGCATAGCGAAGCATTTGGGCGGAATAGCAATTTTCGCGTAGACTTCAGATATGAGTTGCGTTGCCTCAGATATCTGAGTCATATAGAGTCTGATCTCGGAATACGCCCCTGTACCCAATGCAACTTGGTCGTGTCCCTGAATGAGATGCGGCCATGTGTAAGCGTGGAATAGAGGTCCATTCGCATTCGGGGTCAAATTATGGCGAAAGGAGCGTGCGAAGCCCACTGGGCTCTGTAGCTGCAAAATGCGGGTGGGTGGTGGTCGGGAGCTGATCACACCAGCGAAGGAGTTAGGGCATCAAATATTATTACATACATACAGGCACGTCCTCCAAGGAACGCGAACACCATAGTGTAGACTCTAAACCTTACACACCTTCTCCCTGTTACCCCATAGAAAGCTATCCTGCATATAGTCTCTCAACAGCTTATATACGGAGCACTGCCCAGGTGGTATACTACCACGACTCAGTGGCCGCATGACGCCCCAAGATCCAATCACAGGAAGCCAGAAAAACACGTCCTCCCGCCGGAGAGAACCAAGCACGAATTAGTCAAAAGCCTCGAATCGTACCTTTCGTTGCCTTGCTTCCGCCTCCATCTGATCAAGATTCAGCAATGGTTCCCTAAGACCCTCTTCTCTTTGTGAAGACTCATTTGAGTCAGCCGACATATCCTCAGCATTCTGCACGACAAATTGGTCGCTGTAGAAGAGAAATGGCAAGATTGACGTCTTCCAGACCTTCACACGGCCGTGACGTCGAGAACTTTGGAATATTGTCCATGCAAGAAGGCCGGCGGTAACAGCCACGAGCACCGTTGGGAAGACCAGCCAGCTGTATTGGATCTTTGAACAGACTGTCATCTGGAGAACTTGACCATACACAGACTCGGGATTGTTGAGTAGGCCCATGCGCATCTTGTTCGAAACCCGATCTGTGAACGCCTTGATCTGCTTGATGATACTGTCTGCCGTCGTCCCCTGGTCGCTGTAGAGCCCTCTCAGCCAGTAGGCCTCGTCGCAATCGACCCTCACAGAATGCCCAGCCCCCGACAGTCGTGCATAGCAGCTTCCATTAAATAAGGTCTCCATGATGCTGGCAAAGTCCCACTCCATGAGCAAATTGTCAATGCCATACATGCATTGTGTTGGAGCCGTTGTGATTTCGGCTATCGCACGACCGCCACCACTGGGGTCAGGGTCAGCGTGAAGAAGCACAACACGCTGCGTTTCGAGGCTGGAGGAATGGTTCTCCTTTGTCCAGATTGTGCCATTCACCAGGCAGGGTGACTGGATAGCCTGCAAAACGGTAGACTGCCCCGGAGGAAATTGCGACCTCACATAAGTATGATATGGACTTTCCTGCACTGCCTGTCGAATATCCTCACTTCCCATTTCTGGGGGAAATTCAGGGGCTGCGTCCGGGAGCGCAGGAATCGTGTCCAGCAGAACTTCTTCCAGCTTCGCGGATCTCACAGACGCCTCATATGAACGTAGACAAGGGTACAGCGTACACGTAGCCGCCACTGGATCTATACACGCTGAATTTGTTGTTCGCCAGTCGACGGTGAGGATGGTAATATTTGCGAGGGCCCACTGGGATAATGCTTTCATTTTGGAACTGACCATATCTCCAGCCCAGTTTAGTCCCAGGGCCTGCTCCGCTGAAACAGACAAATATGATCCCAGGCCGCATGTTCCGTTCTTAGTGTACCGGGCTTCAATAGACATCCCATTTGGAAGGGAATAGTTACCCAGGAAGTAACCGCCTGACTCGAAGTATGTTGTTTCACCATCCTCGTTTGTGTAACTTTCCATCTCCCTCCATACCCATTTGGTCGATGTAACCAGCGACGATGTGTCAGCACACGAGCTACATATTCCCAAGGTACTATGAGCCAATTCAATTGGATTCTCAAAAGTACAATTGCCGGTAGAGCACACGAAGGCTATGGGCGGATCTAGCTCTTCACTGTCTGGTGCGAGGGCTGATGGCAGGGCGGCGCGCAATCTGGAGACAGTGCTGGGCCCAAACAAACTGCTTCCATAAGCTGGGTAGGAAGATAAATTTCGAGCAATTGGGAGAACGGCCTTGTCACCGTCCACCGGAAATTGGCATGCCTGCGTTTGGATAGCTTGTTGAGCGAATGAGCCCGTTCCTAACGAGATTATCATGACCAGGATCGCCGTTAAAGTTACAGGATCCTGGATGGTCGTTGGTAGGAGCTTTATGGCACCTAGAAGTCCCTGGCTTGCATCATTGAAGCGGCTCGTCTCGATCAAGCGGCGTACAGGTGCAGTCTGCTCTGGCCGTCCGCCGCTGGCGAGATAATTCCACTTTGCCTGGCCGATAATTTCGGATGCTACAAAGACAAGCATCGTCCGAAGAGCAGTGGCCATCAAAGCAATCAATGTGCTCAAATTAATAGCTGTACCCCAGTCTGGTATGGGCTTGCGGTCGTAGCGTCGGAGGATGGTGTACATTGTTCCAGTCAACCCGACAGCGAGAAAGCAATTAATCACCTCCCACTTCCAGAGTTTGAGAATATTCGGGCTTCTGGGTGGCTTGACGCCGACCTCGCAAAGGCAATTCGGGCGATCTCGAAATGCCTCGAGCAGCTCTCCAGAGTGAGAGTTCCTTGGCTGTGAAGCCTGTTCTGTGATGCGATATCCTCGAGTGGAGGTAGCTTGAGAACTGCCACTGATTGTATCCGTGAGATCTTCCCTGGCAGCTATATTCGAGGCTTCAGTCGAATTTTGTGCGTCTCCATCATGACTATTTTCGTGGGACGGTGCTGGCAGACTCGTGCCACTAGAGGTGGGTAACTCGTGATCTGATGTATATTGGCATGTAGCTTGACTAGAATCTAGCCAAGTATCACGGCCAGTGGGCCTCTGTCTGTGCAACTCATCATCTGAGCTGATTGAAAGTGTGGACGAGGTGCGCCTCGATGAGCTGTTCTGTTGGCTGTTGAGCGGTTTCGCTGAAAGCTTTGCTGAATCTGCCATGTTTCAACTGTAAATCTTGAAATGGAGATAAGGTGGGTTTATGTTATTTGAGTGGAATGATGGATTGACTCAAGGATTGCACCCAGGAAACCGGTCAGAGATGACTTGCAATGTCTGAGCTGGGTGCCTTTTCCTTTTTGTCTCTGAGTGGTTTTTCAGCCCAATGTGACGGATCTGTGTGCAAAGCCGCATCAAGTCCTAGACCCCCAAAAAGACCCCCAAGAGACCCCAAACTCAGATACCCAATGCTAGAAATAGGTTTGTGCCCTCTGTCATACACTCCATCGCGCAGAGGCGGGACGTCTCAACGAGTTAAATTGCAAGCGTGGGTACCACATGAACTGTTGCACCTATTCAATGCAACGAAGCCAGGCAATTTTTTTCAGCGCCTTCGATGAGTCTCCTGCAGCATTGACAGGGCATCTATCGTGCTGTGCTTTTCGAGCTCCAGAGGGCGTTTTGCCTGTGACCCACCCGAGCACAGAAGTTGCAATCCCAGTAGCTCTCAGCACACACATCTTAATCTGCTGCTCACTTTTCTGTATCTACGATCTTTCGTCTCGCGCCCCGCAGGTAAAAGGCAGCAGAATTATCAAAATCTTGGAGGAAATACAATGCAATCAAGTGTGCAGCGCAATCAGGCTTCTAAGATCCCAAGGGCGTTTACGGTTGTGCTACCATCATCGGTTCATTGAGTTAGGCAACCTCACCGATTACACTCTTAATCCATATACATCCCAAAGGCGTACAGTCCCTTCGCACAATGGTGAACGCTCAGAGCCCAGCGTTAAAAAAAAATGCAATGCCAATAACAGTGTAGAAGTCTCTACCTAGGCACGTAGCCTCAGCCTCGTACCGCACAGACAAGGCTAGGAAGCATCGCTCCCAACAGCGCCGTAGACTATTAGGCAACCTCAATTCCAAAGTTGTAAAGAAATGGTTCCTCAGTCAACCGGAGGCTTTCGCTTTTGTGTTGAGAGGACCGTTCATACCAGAGCTCAGATTTTCTTCGAGATAACCTGCAATACACAGTCGTTTTGCTACCAACAAGTAGTCCCAAATTAGCGGATGGACCGACCCACCGAAAATGTTCTTGACAGCAGAATGGGTCTTTGTTGATTGCCTTCACACAAGTCACATTACGTACGACACCGAGATGTGTACGTGATTGAGTTGAAGGCAGCGTTAAGATTGGCAGATGTATGGCCTAGTTTAAGCCTTCAAAAAAGCACCTCTGGCAGGCTTGAGTGCCTTGGGAAGCAAATTGGGGTCTCTGGGGATGGGTTCTGCTGCCTTCCAAGGTTGCTTCACCACAGGTTTTGACCCCCCCCCCCTCCTTTTCACTCCATTACAACGTAGATTAACGAACTGAAAGACGAAGTTTAATTGATGAACGCGCCGATGGGTTGACTAGGGGAAAGGCGTCCATTCTTTTATCTCCCAAATCTTCAACACTTCGAAACTTTCCAAATTTTTACTTCCAAAGCTGATCAAAAACTTTTCACTGCCAAAACTCTTGATATCCAAAATTTCTCACTTCCAAACCTCTTTGCTCCCAAGCCCAAGACTACTAGAAGGTTCCAAACATAACACACCAGCCAAAATACTTGCAACCATCCGAATCAAACCACATCCACGAGACGTTATCCACAAAACTTCCTCCCGCAACACGCCGACCCGCAAGAAGTCACACATCAACCCACGAGAGTTCATCCCACCAGAGGTTAGCCCACGAGAGGTTTTCCACAGGAGCTTGACCTACGAGAGGTTATTCACACAACCTTATCCCACAAGGCCTTACCCCAGGCAACGTTATCCCACACCCACAATGGCTGTCAGTCAGACAACGACCAATACGCCTGACCAGGCGTATACTCTTCCCAATTGGTTCCTGGAGCAGAATGTCACAACAGCTCAAGACCTTCGAGAGTCAAAAGCACAGCCTGAGGCCCCAGATGGGATGCAACACAAGACGTTTGCAGAGCTTTGCGATGCCATTTGCGCGTCATTCATGCCTCACAACGGAAGGCTTGGCAGGAACTCAACAATTGTTTTTCGTATGGAAAAACAAGGGACACCCAGCAGAACGTCGTACATGTTGGAGCCAGCCTGGATGAGCCGAGCCATTATGCAGTCAACCAAAGCATCAAAACACATATCCCTGAGTAAGTATCAACTGCAACCTGTGACAAATTCCCAGGGTTCCTTTAGGCCTCCCTATCAACCTCCTCCTTCCCAGTCTCCTACTTCTAGACATCCTACTTTTAGACATCCTACTTCTAGACCTCCTACTTCTAGACCTCATCCCTCTCACCCTCATCCCTCTCACCCTCATCCCTCTCACCCTCACCTATCTCACCCTCACCTATCTCACCCTCACCTATCTCACCCTCACCTATCTCACCCTCCTCTATCTTACCCTCCTCTTCTTACCCTCCTATATCTTAATTTACTACCTATCAACCTCATACCTCCTACCTTCCTACCTTTCTACCCTCCTATATCTTAATTTACTACCTATCAACTTCATGCCTCCTATCTTCCTACCTTCCTACCCTCCTACCCTCCTACCTAGCAGGACTAACGCCATCGGTAGTCCAACTCGACCTCGAGACATTAGAGGAGCTTGGCAGCGAATTTCACCAGCAAGACAAACAAAGAGCTGGCAATCAGGCCTCCAGCCCCTGGGAACCAAAAATGGACTCGTTCACGACCTTTCTGGAGCATTTCTTCGCCATCCCTTCCAAGACATGTACGGACAAAGGATCATGGGCCCGAATGCATCAATCACTATCAACAGTGCTCGCTGCAGCTGCAACTGCACGGGATGCCAAGATTCAGGAAACAGACGGCATCACCGATGCCGTATTGGTCCACATCGTGATGGACCGCTCCTTGGCGAACGAAACCATGGAGCAAAGAGTTCTGGAACGCTTCACTGAGATGGTACGAGAAAGGCGTCAGCAGGGTGAAGCCATAAACATTCTCTTGTCCACCAAGTGTCTTTCGTACATGCCCGGAAGAAAATGTTTCAAAAACATTGGCTGCACAGAAGCCTTGACCGTGACAGCAATTTGCGACGAGATTCCCGATTCAGACCTCCAGAACAGGATACGCATAGGCATCATCAACACCCATCGCATGCGTCGGCTCATGAAGTCGAGCCTCCCTGCAGACATGTTTTGTGCCGAAGTCCTAGAATATTCGTCGGACTGGGCTGCAGCAGACCGTGGAAAAACTTACGAGTCCTTTGGGAAGACAATCTGGTCATCCGATCAGATTAAAAAGGCCGTCACCCTTCTTCCGGGAAGAGCTTGGAGTCAGAAAGGGTCCAGCTCCCAAATGAGCTTCACTGACATCCGAATCGTACTCGAATACTTGAACCTCTTCCACCAACAAGAGTCAAAGCCGGAGGGCCAGACGACGGAGGAGCCAAGCGATGCCGAGGATTCCCATCATACTACACAAGCCAGATGTGCCCAAGAGTCTGTGTCGCCTGCAACCACATGCACCCCTCCAGATAGCCACCCAAATGATGAAACAACGGTCTGGCCCTTCGTTGTGTCGCCTGCCGGTCAACTATGGGAGCAACAAAAATCCCAGCAGAATTGCCACAATGCGGTCCTGGATTCTCTCATGGTTCTTGTTGGCATGGAGAAGCCCAAATCCCAATTCATGGCTATCAATAACCTAGTCACCACTGCTCGACGTCAAAATGCCAGTTTAGCAGAAGAAAGACTCGGCGCAGTCTTCATCGGCGGCCCGGGCTCAGGAAAGTCCACCGTGGCTGAGCTATATGCCGGTTTCCTATCGTCATTACAAGTCGTTCCTCGTTTCTCATTTGAGAAAACCACTGGTACGCGGTTGGCTTCTGGAGGAGTCGCCGAAGTTCGTGGAATCATTGAACGCCTTGAACTGGCCAGCAGGGACAGCGGAGGCCTTCCCCGCAGACGAGGAGTAATCCTTATCGATGAAGCTCATGAGATGACAAGTAAGATACTCGTCTTCAAATTTCTCATGGATGAGGTGCGGCGGCTCCAGGGAGACGTTGTGTTCCTATTTGTGGGACCGCGCGACGAGATGCAATCATTCATGGGCCTGTCATCATCATTTCGGAGCCATGTTCCATTCACTTTCGATTTCGATGATTTCACCGACGAGGAGCTTCACCAGATCCTGGTTCAACAACTGCATTCAAAATTCCGCGGCCAGATGCTCGTCGAAGGGGGCATGAACAGCGTCTTCATGAGGACTCTCGCCAGGCGAATTGGCCGTGGCCGAGAGAGCGGTTGCTTTGCCAACGCTCTAGAGGTCCAGAACACGCTCTCTCGTGTCCTTCTCCGCCAAGCTGAGCGTTTGAGCAGCAGCAGGTCTCGAGAATCTGCCGACGACATGTTCCTGACACAAACGGACCTCCTCGGGCCTCTACCAGCATCCACTTTGAAGAGTGCCGCCTGGGAGAATTTGCAGGACATGACAGGCATTGCTTCAGTGAAAAAATCGATCCAAGCTCTGGTGACCCGTCTCCGAACGAACTTTGAGCGGGAGTTGGCGGAGGAGCCTCTGCTGGAGACGTCGCTGAATAAAGTCTTCCTCGGGGGGCCTGGTACAGGCAAAACAACCGTGGCCAAATATTACGGCCAAATTCTGGCGGAGCTTGGTCTGTTGAGTAATGGAGAGGTTATTGTAAAGAATTGCCAGGACTTCATTGGTGTATGCACAGGCGAGTCAGAAGAGCAGACCAGGAGAATTCTCGACTCTGCCAAAGGGAGGGTCCTCATAATCGAAGAGGCCTACGGTCTTATGCGAAACAAGGATTCGGATTCCATCATTGACACGATTGTTGCTAACGTCCAAGCTACCTCAACCGAAGACCGAGCCGTGCTACTGCTGGGCTACAAGGAAGAAATGGAAGAGATGTTCCGAGAAGTCAACCCTGGTCTCGCAAGGAGGTTTCCAATCTCATCGGCATTCGAGTTTCAGGATTTTACGGACGAGGAGCTTCGCATGATCTTGGAGAGGAAACTCAAATCTCAGGGCTTTATCGTTTCTGAGGAGGCGAAGCAGGTCGCCATGGGAGTCCTCAGCCGCGCTCGCAACCGTGCAAACTTTGGAAATGCAGGCGAGGTAGATATTCTCCTCGACAGAGCCAAGGAAGCTCAGCAGATACGCCTTGATGGGTCTAATAGCACCAGCACGCCGCTTCTCACGGAGCTCAAGGAGGTTGACTTTGACCCCGAGATTGATCGAAGGAGCCGGGCTGAGTCCAACACCCAGGAAGACTTTGCGGACCTTGTCGGTGCAGAGGCTCTGGTTGCCCAGTTCCAAGGCTACCAGCGTATCGCAAAGAAGTCAAAGAGTTTGGGTCTTGACCCCAAGGAGCTGATACCCTTCAACTTCGTCTTCCGTGGACCACCAGGAACTGGCAAGACGACGGCGGCGCGAAAGCTGGGGAGGATATTCTTCGATATGGGCTTCTTGGCCACGAAAGACGTCGAAATCTCCTCTGCAACCGACCTTATCGGCAAGTACCACGCAGAGACCGGGCTCAAGACGAAGGGAGTGTTTGAGAAGGCCGTGGGCAAGGTTCTGTTGATCGACGAGGCGTACCGACTCGGGGAGGCCGATTGGAATTGCGACGGTCAACGGCGTACCTCGCACGCAAAGGAGGCAGTCGATGAAATGGTCAACCTTCTCACTCTGCCCAAGTACAAGAACAACATTGTTGTTATCTTGGCCGGGTATGACCGAGAGATGAACCAGCTAATGGCCACCAACCCCGGCCTCGGAAGTCGATTTTCAGAAGTCGTTCAATTCCCTAGCCTCTCACCAAAACATTGTTATGAGTTGTTTGTACAGCTTCTGTCAGACAAGAAGCTGGGCGTGAGCAGCTTACACCATCCATCTGTAGCAGCAGAGGTGCAGGCACGCTTTCAAACGTTGTCGAATCTGCCGAATTGGGGAAATGCCAGGGATGTTGAGAACCTGGCTAAATCTCTGTTTGGCAAGCTCATCTTAGGGTCTTCTACCTCCTTGGATGTGGCGCCGGAATGCGTCTACGATGGAATGACGAAGATGATAGCAGAGAGAAGGAAGCGTGCAGAAGATGCGCGTAGACGTTAGTGTTACTCATGCAGCACTGTTGTATAAAATAGCATTTAATAAGAATTCATCATGTGTACTATAAGACGTTCTTTAGTATAGAGTGATCTAGTGGAAGATTGTACTATAAAAAGTTGTCCTAAGGAGGTTATGTCATAGGATAATATCTTATAAGGGATTGTCCTGTAGGAGGTTGTGGGGCTGTCCTGTAGGAGGTTGTGGGGCTGTCCTGTAGGAGGTTGTGAGGCTGTCCTGTAGGAGGTTGTGAGGTTTTCCTATAGGAGGTCATCTTGTAGGATGTCATCTTGTAGGAGGTCATCTTGTAGGAGGTCATCTTATAGAAGGTTATCTTAAAGAAGATTATCTTATTGTAGGATGTGAGGTAGTCTTATGGGAGGTTATCTTATGAGAGGTTATCTTATGAGAGGTTATCTTATAAGAAGTTATTCTATAGGAGGTTGAATTTTAATAAGTAATCTTCTAATATGTTGTTACTGAAGAGGATTAAGAGTTTCATTGTGTGAAGGCACCATGTACATTATATATGTATGGGGGATTGAAAATGCAACCGGTATATAAGAGTTGTCATATCAGAAGTTGTTCTATGGTGATTTGTCCTATGAGGCATGTCTTGTAATAGCTTACACTATACTGGGCCCCGTTGGACAATGCCAGGAAGATGGGGTATCCGTCCAGCTTCTTCAGCTTTGAGCTACAATTTGAGGTTTCAACAGGCATAGGTTACGGGCTAGCCCCTCCCTTGCATTTAAAGTCTACTGTGCGGCGCAGAGCTTTTTAGCCGCGAAAAAGAGCTCGTAGATCTCGCCCCATTCTATCTGTTGTGGTAAAGTGTGAATACATTGGTTTGGCCCAAGAGATGCTTTTTCTTGTACGACACTCCAACGAGTCAAGAAAAGAAGACGCACAATGAGGGGCTTGAGGTATTATATGTATTGTCCTAGAATCTAGCTATGAATTTGTGACTGTTCTTTCTAATACTAAATACATCTAATTATGTAGTTCCTGCACCTAGGTTTATTCAGAAGCTAATATGAACCACCGCTTGGGCTTACCGCGTGAAATGTAACCTCCGAGGAGGTATAATTTGCAAGAGTGGACTTCAAAGTCACGGGAGACCCCATCGAACTCCTTTTCGTCTCCATCGGGATCCTCTGAGAACATTTAGCCCTTGACGCAGAGAACCGGGCGCCCAGCCTCAGCAGCAGCCGCAGACTCAGCAGCAGTAGCAGATGCAGCAGCAGCAGCAGCAGCAGCAGCTTCTGGCCTGACGAGCCAGGATTCGTGGGTCCTCCGACCTCGCGAAGTTCAATTTTACCGTGAAGTACCTTGTATAGTCAAACTGACTGTATTCATCTGCTAGCATACATTGCCTCATGTCTTAATATAATAAATTATCGGTACCATCATCCCGGCTTCATAGATGAAATTGGAAAACATAAATACTCTATAAATCTGCTATGCATTCTTTGCCCGCAATGCATCTGTCCACACTACCAAAACTTCGCCGTAGTGATACGGAAAACAAGCCATGCCCCAAAAGCGAATGTGATAATGCAATTCTCCATGTGAAGTAAACGACAGGACCCGAACGTTACAAAACCCGCTTTACAAATTAACAACGACAGCGCAAAAGATCTACCCTGGGTATCAAAAGGCACTCGCAGAGCTAGCTCCCATTTTCACGCATTCGCGTTCCGATGCTCGGCCTCCTTCGCCGACTGCTCCCAGTCCGACCGCGCAAGGTACCACAGCTCAACGGTACTGACGAGCGCCAGCCCCAGCGTGACGCCGAACCACAGACCCTCGAGCTTCCACCCGAGGCCAAACGCGGTCCCGAAGGCCAGCGGCAGCGCCACCACATAATACGACACGAGGTTGGCATACCCGCCAAACTCCTGCTTCCCGGTGCCGCGCAGCAGGCCGTGCGAGATGGCGGCGAGGCAGTCGAAGAACTGCATCACGGCGCAGATGGGCATGGTCTTGGCCACGAGGTCGACGACGTCGCTGTCCGAGGTGAAGAGCAGGGGCAGCTGGTACCGCAGGGTCGAGAGGATGGTCACGTTGAAGACGCCGACGAGGCATCCCGCCCAGAAGGCGACCTTTGCACAGGTCTTGGAGGCGTCAACCAGGCCGGCGCCGATGAGGTTCGCCACGCGCGTTGATGCTGCGATGGCGATTGGGAAGGGGATCTGGAAGGTGGTGGATGTGATGGTGATGAGGATTGACTGTGCGGCTAGGTATGTCGAGCCGAATTGACCCGTGGCGAGGGTTAGGATCTCGAAGGCGAACCATTCTGCTTCGACCATGATCATTCCGGGGATCGAGAGGCGGATCATCGGGCCTACAACAGGTCAGAACGATGCAATTATCAAAATCAGGCGTGGAAGTAAAAGACTCACCCCAGTTAGTCAGCGCGCGCTTGCTGAAACCTCCCCAGCATTGCTTCCCGTCTATGAAATAGACGTAGAGGAAAAGTAGCGTTGGCAGTAGGTTCTGGGTGATCACAACCGAGATCGGCGCCCCGACAAATCCCAGGCCCAAATGCCAGACAAAGAACCAGTTGAAGAAGGCGTTCAGTGGCGCGGCGATGAGCAGCACATAGGTAGTCGCCTGGAAAAGACCCTGGGCTTGCACAAAACGCTTGCCTCCCTCGAAGATTATGAAGGCTGGGACACCGAGGAGATAAATCTTCAGGTACATGCCAGCCAGTTCTGCAGAGCGGTACTCTGGAATCATCATGGCCAGCAGCTCCGTAGAATACATCCAGAGGACAATGAGCGGCAGGAAGAGGAGCATCAGAAAGCTGATCATCCGCTGGATTTGCAGCCCTACGAGATGCTTGTGGCCGGAGCCGTAGGCTTGAGCGCAGAGGGTGTCCAAGCTGGTGGCCAGCCCCTGGAAAGGAGCTGAGCAGGTGATGTTGGCCGTCATCGTTGCCACTAGATATGTGTGAGCTGCTGTCTCAGGGCCATTTCAACCGAATTCAAACTTACAACTGATAGCACCAAGTTCGATCGTGCCAATACGGCCAACTGCGAAGATACTCGCAACATTGATAGAATACTGGAGGAGGAAAGTTATGATCAAAGATCTCGAATAAGTGGCAATCGTCTTGGCTTCTCTCTGCCATGTCGTCTTGAGCTTGCCCGAGGCCACGGCAGCCTCCCACTGCTCATTCAGCAGCCCATCCGCCGCGGGAGGGACCTCTCCATTCCTGCTGATCTGCGCCAGGAGAGGCGCCGTCTCGGACACAGCGCGCGACAAAGGTGCATCCTCCTCCTCCTCCTCCTCTGTGAGGGGTACCTTGGTCGAGAACAACTTTTTGTAAATTCGGCGTGAGAGACTCTCCTTCTCAGGCACTGGATGCTTCGGTGGGAGGATGTGATTGTCCCTCAAGAGACTGAGCTCCGCATTCCTGGATTGCTCCCACTCCTCATGCGTGAGCACGGTCGATGCACCTCTCGGCCCCAAGGCCGGCCGAGTAGTACCGAACGCGATCGCACTAGGCTTGCGATACATAGCAGGGCCATGGGACTCCTCGTCTGAAAGGTCATCGCCGAAGGTTGAGTTAAGATCAGCCTCACATTCTGAGTCTTCCTCAAGATCTCGCCTCAGTGCCTCGTGAGCGATAGGCGAGCCGGCCTGGAAGGAGGCTGCCAAGGACGACGCGAAGTCATGAGCATGAGCGTGAGCGGGTGGGTTAGACCGACTGCTGTCATTGCCGGTGGGGATGGGCTTGCTGCCGGCCATTCTGCCTGCCCTTCTGAGTCTGGGGTCTCCGCCGCGAAAGTATATAATGTGTGGATGACGGGAAACCAGAAAGATGTATAAACCTGGGGATGGGAATTTTAAAAAACCGGGTGCCCAGGCTAATTCCGCCGAGGGGCGTTCGCCACTAACAAGGACCTGGGTGGTAGTGTGATAATCAACAACGCGGTGGGATACGTGCTAGAGAGCCCCAGAGCCGTAGTCAAAACCAGCAAGAATGATGTGGTGTGCAAACTAACGCAAAGACGGACAAGGGCAACGTTGTCTCCAAGGCAGGCAGTAGGGCTGACAGACAAAACGGTCTTGTTGAAAGCGGCAGAGGTCACGATATGTTATGGAAGCACGGAAATGAGTCGTGTAGGGTGGAGGAGGTGGTGGTGACCATGATATGACACATTGAGAGGGATAAGCCGCAGCCCGCAACCGCGCACAAGTGTGAGCTAAGGCGAGATATCGGAGCCGGGATTGCAGAACTGAACCTGTGGTGCGAAGATCCACATGCACCCAGGGAAATGCAATGCAATGCAAATGTAGAAAAGCGGCGCGGAAGACGGATGGGCCATGAGCAATCGCGATACCACACACTGTAAGCAGCAGACAGACACAAACCGCGGCTGGGACTGGCTTGACTGGACCCGCCTGGGACCACCCCAGGCATGAGGACCACGAGCCGGGTGACCTTTTGGGAAACATGAGCGGGCACTGGCCAAACCAACCCAAGATCCTTTCCCCACACCATGGTCCATGGACTGTCATGGATTCGTGGGTACAGATCCATGATCGCCTCGCTTCCGCAGTGGGGCTGCTGGCAAATGGCACCAGTTGAGCAGGCTGTGGCTTACTTCCGAGCCTGTGGGGGAAGTGTGTCGTCTGAGAAATCCGGGAATCAGGATAGATAGGTGATAGGCAAAAGCACCAGAACTAGCGGATAGGCAGCGCTAGACGGTTAGCTCTTGTTCACGGTCAATGATGCGCCAGTCAAGTGAGGTCATTTGTCCTGCCTTCTCACCGCACTGTCTGGGCGGCTCAGACTCGGGTGCGAGCCAGCGAGACATAGACAAGGACATGTGCCGTATCTTGCCGGTGCCGGCCATCTCAGGGGATGCAATTGTATGACAAGACCGTTTCGCACGGCTAGCCATGGACGGCTTGGATCTGTCCCGTCGCTGCGTCGCCAGGGCTTGCTGTGGTGACACTCATCTGTGGTTGCTCAGCCCGGACTGCCGTGCGTGAAGTGGTGACGAGACGAACTCGCAAAACAAAACAGCCCAAGGCTGAGGTGCATGAGAAGGTGAAGGTAGTTGAGTGGCGCACAGAGGTCGGAAGGCGGACCCGACCGAGCACCGCATGGGCAAAAAGTAATTTGGCAGGGATGTTAAGGTGTGTCGGTGTGCCGAATCACGACGCCACAACGGCCATGGTGCATAGTCGACGACGTCCTCGATTAGAGTGCACCACACTGAGACCTGTGAAGGATGGCAATGTTCGAGCAAGAGGCTTGTGGAAAAAAGGCAAGAACATTGATGATGCTGGTAAGCGGGTCATGCTCCCAACATCCCACGGGGCAACTTCGTGTAGCATAACCTCACATGGGGCATATCCCTCAAGAGATAACCTTCCATGAGACAAACTTCCATAATATATCCTTAGAGGGGAGGTTATCCCATAAAACATACTTCCATGGGACAACCTCCCATAGGATAACCTCTCAGTCAAGCAAGAGGCTCGAGGAGAGGAGTAAAGAAGATTATTGATGCTGGGGAGCAGCGGGTCTTGTTCCGTAGCCGGGCAGCCCCTCAACCGGTCCGACCTGCACCTGCACCTGCACCAACTGCAGCTGGATGGACCCCGCGTCCCTTCCCACCTTGGAGCTGGCCCCAGTTCTCAGGAACACAATCACGCAATTCCACAGGCAAGAGCCATTGGCCTATCACAGGGGGCTAGTCGTCTCAAAACGGAGGGATGGGTGGGTTTCGTAGTTTACAAGCTGACTGACATCATCCCGTGTGTCTTCAACCTCGTCAAGCTTGCACCTGGGTTCACTATGAACCGAAAAGAATAATTGATGGTCGGACCGATGAAAAGGCCAGAGCTTGAGAAGGAGGTTGAGAAGGATGAATGTGACACATCGCTCACATACCGAACGGCCTGCACCTGCCGACCCGAGCGACAGCCGCTATCGGGAGCTCCAGCTTGAGCCGCTCGCTATCAACGCCCTCGAAAGAGCTCCCTCTTACTCCGCCTGGCCAACCAAGGACGCCACTAGCACGCGATAACCACGACGCACAGCGCAATCAAGTCTACGCACTGAACAATGACGCCCTGGTGCGAATAGACCCAAGACCGTCTCGAATCCCGCCCTCAGTCAGAATTGTTTCCCCGGAATGAGGCTCTGCTACCCGGATTCCCTGGTCCCCACCTTCATGTAAACCTTAATTATCCAGCCGACCATTTTTAACCTCTCTCAAGGGACCCCTCATCTCGTTATACAGCCCAGCCCGCTCATACACTCACTCACTTCGTCCGAGGCCTAGTAACACCTCACCATGGCCGACATCCGCGACGAAGAAGACGGCACCTTCTGCGCCGTGAGCTGCTGCGCTCCGCTCAAGGAGCTCAGCCGGCCCGTCGACGTCGACGACCTGTTCGACTCGGGGTACTACTAGTAAGTTGCCATGCTCATCGCAGATCCACCCACTTATGATGTTTGCGATTCACAACAAGTTTGCGTGATACAAAACCGAACACAACAAAACACCACCAAGACTAACCACCACACAGCAGCGAGTCCGGCTCCGGCTCCTCATCGTCCGTCTCCTTCTTCGCCTGGCCCTTCCTGGGCCCCTTACTCTTCGAGAACCAGACCTCGGACGCCCGCGACCACTGCGCCAACGAGCGCACCTTCCTCAGCTACCTGCGCCTGTCGGTCTACATGGCCGTCGTCGCCGTCGCCATCGTGCTGTCCTTCCACCTCAAGTCCCAGCCCTCGCCCGCCGAGCTGCGCATGGCCAAGCCCCTGGGGCTCGTCTTCTGGGGCCTCAGCGTGGCGTGCCTGCTTGTCGGGCTGGGGAACTACATACGTGAGTTTTAGCCACGCCCCCCCTTCTTCTTTTGTATATTCCTTTCATGTATCACGAGATGGATGCATTTACGGTGGACGGCACTGACGTGATGATCTTGCTTGGTAGAAACGGTGAATAAGTACAGCCGAAAGGCCGCGATAGTGCAGAGTGGTATCAAAACACAGCTTGTGAGTCTCGCCCGGAGCTCTTTCCCTCTTTCCTCCTCATGAAAGAAAATGCAAGGGAATCATAAAAAAGGATACGTCGGTCCTGACCAACGACTGCCGCCAGACAATGGGTATCGTGTCCCTCAGCATCATCGCCACCTGCGTCACGCTGCTCGTCGTGAACAAGATGAGCGAGACCATGGACGACAGCAGCTAGGTCCGGATTTCACCCCATAGCCAGCCAGCCTCGCTCATCGATCCCACACTCATGTACAGGTGAGACGTGCGGAATCCCAAAGAGGTATATACAACTTGCAAAATGAAACAAACAACGTCAATTATTCCCTCGATGAACCCTGAACGCCAAGACCGACGGAATCCAGAAGCGCCTCGCTTATAAATGTATCTACACCCCGTCGTCGCCCATGCAGTACAAGTCCTTCGCGGACGGGTCTGGCGCGAAGGCCTGGCCTGTCCTACAGCCGCCGACCGTGCGCCTGAACCCGGCCGCGTACTTGATCGCCTCCTCATTGAGGCCCTCGAGCGATATCCGGTTGTCGTCCCACGTGAGCAGGGTCATCTCGTTGAAACGCGAGAGGCCCTCGCCATTGGACAAGAAGGTCCCGTGTCGGAGGATAACTTCGTCCTCGTCGTCGTGTTTCGAGCTCGACCTCTCGTTGTCGTACTCCTCAGGCTTCTGGTACAGCTCGCCGTGGATGGACGCCAGGTCTGTCGCGAGGTCTGCCCCTGGGTAGACGGTCATGTAACCGCGGGCGCGACAGAGCCGGAGTGCGTGCTCCAGCCACGACGGGTAGTCCTTGCTGACTGATTTCTCGGCCAGGAGGGCTGGTGTGCTCTGGAAACCATGTTGCGCTTCTAACAGCTGCGAGACGAACCCGTGCAGCTCGGCCCATCTCTCCCCCAGGAAGAGTGCCGCGTTGCTGTTTGGCGCTTGCCAGAGGAATGAGGACGAATGGCTGGAACTCGGTGCGCCTAGCTCGGGTCCATCAGGGCTGCTAGCCTGTCCTTTTGGTGGCACGAATGTGGCTGAGCCGTCGAGAGTTTTCCTGGGCAGATCCAGACTCAAGCTAAAGACCCTCTTATCCCACGCTTGGTATATCGCAGGACCTGAGTATCGGTATTCCAGAAGGGCCATCTTGAGGTAATGGTAGTAGTGGGGCGACAGCTCGACTTGGGGAGATAAGACTAGTACGTGGGAGAGGACTGGGTCCAGAGGCCAGAAGCCCTCGAGAAACCGTACCGAGCTCTCCTCTTCCGTGTCACCGCGCCTTGTTATCCGATGTCTGAGGGTCAGCTGGTTTGCAATGGCCGGATTGGAAGCTCTACGAGGCGGCCAGCGGAACGTCTTCAGGAACTGGGTCGTCGGCGGGTCGATCTCCTCGGGAAGCTCGATAGTCAGGTGTGGTGCAGCACTCGCAGTATAGTCAGCTGTTCGCAGGGACTTGAGCAGCCTGATCAGGCTCCCCGATGCTCCTGCATGCGCATGAACCAGGATATCCACGCTGAACTTATTCCAGTGCGATAGCGATTGCGAGTCTAGCTTCGAGATCCAAGACAGGCGATCTACTGCAGATCCGGGCAGCTCTATGACAGCTTGACCAATCTCCATCTTGTTCGCTTGTTTCTGTATTGACTTTAGCATCAGGGGATCTTCCACCCCCGAAGAGTCGACGATGATTGCTTGCGGGTGCATGTAGTTGTTGATATGGTAGAGCGCTCGTTCAACAGACTTTGCGAATCTCTCGTCGGAAGAAATGCTGGGGAATTCGGCGCGCGCATCTGCGGTCGGTCAGAAAACAAGCCTAGTCTGGTGATAGACAGTTTACACCTACCGTGAAATATGATCTCGCAGCTCTTGTCGATCCCGTTGACAGCCCGCAGCTCCTCGATCTTGATGTCATTCCTGCTCAGCAGCGCAAAATGGACATAAGACCTCAACTCCCTGCCCATCTTACAGGCCAGGGGAAGCAATGAACCGGCGCTTCTCAAGCTTGACGCTGCAAACAAGACATTCTTGTTCAGTGTCGACCCTCCGTGTGTACCACTTATTGCATGTAGAGTCTCCGCAAGCTCCATGAACCTAACAGGACCGTCATAGCTGCGACTAGGAGGGCCCGACTCGTCCCCGTCATCATCGACATTTTCGCTCGCTTCGGGGGCTTGAGGCTTCGGCGCAGCAGCAGCAGCAGGTGGTGGTGCTCTTGCTTCCGGGTACGTAGGGCGGCCCGATCGTCGCGGGCCCACGTCGGTGGGAATGTTGTGGATGAAGAGGTAGGCGGCCACGGCGATCACGACAAGGATGCCCAGGCGCTTCAGGGTCTTCCGTGGCGCCACGCGAGGCGCGGATTTCCACCCGCCGCTGGTCGACAAGTTCCTCTTCCTGCCATACTTGCCGTGCAAGTCATCGTCTCTCTTGTGGGACCCAAGCTCCGGGTCGACGGTGGCTGGCATTGTCCCCAGCCGCCTCCCAGGGGCTCACGGGGATGCGACCGCGTTGTGCGCAGGGCCGGGAGGGTACGACGGTGTCTTGTCTCGGGAGGTTTCGCAAGCCGGGACCTCACGTCATGTCTGGCGTGAGGGGTTCTGATGGCCCAGGTCGGAGGAACGTGGCTGTTTGGATTGGACGGCAGTGCTGGTATGGGCGTGGCCGAGTGGTTCTGGTCGGAGGACAAACGGGGCAGAGAAGGAAGGACGAGGGGGCGCAAGTGGCACGTCAACAACGTGGGATCATCACCATAAACGGAGATCGGAGAAATCAGCCCTTGGAGAACACAAGTGCACAGCTCGCTTTCTCCAGGCGTTCGAAGGTTATGGATATCTGGATTGTAACCACGTTGCCATTTGGGGCGGAGATGGGACGAATTGGGAGGGGGGAAACGACCAATGCGTGGGTAGGAGCCCAGACTAGATTCAATGGCATCTTCCGCCCGAGATGATCGAGCGCCAGGCTAGCCGGATTTCAAAGACAGCCTGTCCCTGACCCCTGTCGTCGTGGCCGATTAGCCACCTGCCCCACGGCTCTTAGACCTTTGAACCCTGCATGCTGCTGCTCACTGCAGATCAGTCCCGTGGTGGGGTCCAGCAGAGGAGCTTTTGCTTGAGTGACCCAGGTACATGGTAAAATCTCCAATCGGGTTCAGAATTGGATTGTCCAGAAAATTCGGAGCTTGACAAAAGTTTCTGGATGTTCACCAGCCACATCTAAAATTCCATTTCACACCGTTGGATTTTCGGTCACCTGCTGCATTGTAACAAATTAATTCAAATCATCCATACTCGCCGCACAAATTTTGCCGGAATCTTCGGCCAAAGGAGAGGGAAGAACAGCGAGCGAAATGGGCAAATCACGGCGAAACAGAGCCCATGCTCACCGCGCAGACCCCATATCTGCCGCCATAAAACCAGTCAAGGCCCCAACCGACCCTGAGCTCGCTGCACTCAGAGAGAAGCGGATTCTACCTGTCATTAATGACCTGCGAAGCGTTGACCCGAATGCTCGCTCAGCAGCCGCCGGGGCTGTCGCCAACATCGTCCAGGATGCAAAGTGTCGCAAGCTCCTCCTACGGGAGCAGATCGTCCCTATCGTCCTCACTGAGACCCTCACCGACGCGAGCCTGGACAGCCGTGCTGCCGGCTGGGAAATCCTGCGTGTGATCGCTTCAGAGGAGGAGAGCGATTTCTGTGTTCACCTGTTCAGACTCGATGTGCTCTCCGCTATTGAGCACGCTGGAAAGAATGTAAGTGGCCAATCTTCTCAGGACATTATTTTATCTGAACCGCCGTCTAACACATTTGGTAGGTGGTGCAAACAGTCGGGGAGTCATCTTTCGCCAAGTCACCCAAGGCTCAGCAACAAGTCGTGTGGAACATCACAACCGCCTTGATTGCGCTGATAAATGCCCTGGCCACAACTCGGGACGAGATCCTGGACGCCATAGCCTCCAACTCTCAGATCCTGCCCTTCCTATGCTTCCTTGTTACTCATAACTCCACACCATATGAGACGTCTACCGAAGCTATCAGCTGTCTGATGTCGCTGTCTGAGGACAACCTCAAAGTATCGCAGCTCGTGCTGGCTGACCCGTCGGGTTGTTTCAGAACTTTGACAAAGTTCAAAGAGGGCCCCGACGTCAAGAACGTGTATTCTTGTGGCGTTCTTCACAACATCTACTCGTCACTCGAGTGGCACGACGGCAGCCCTGGGCAGGATGGCGCCACAGACGCACAGCTCATCCCGAGTTTGTCTCGCGTGCTGGAACGCACAAGGCAGGAGCCCAAGACGAACAAAATCAGCGGGGTTCCCCCGGAGGCCGTGTCACTCGCACTAGAAATTCTGGCCTCTATCGCAACAGATCTGCAAGGCACTGTGGCAAAGGGCAACAAGGACAAGGAGGAGTGGAATGGGATCGAGGACGACGACGAGATGGCAGATGACGACGAGGAAGATGCGAAGCAAGAAGGCGAGGACGAAAACGCAGATGCCGCAGACGCCATGGAGGCTGATGGAGCCGAGGGCGAGGAAGATGACGAGATGGACGAGGACGCAATGGAGGCTGACCTGGATTTGGTAACTGGAGCAGGAGACGACGACGCCGAGGACGACACCGGAATTGATGACCTACCGACACTCAGAGAGTTTGTGACGAAGGCCGTGCCACAAATAATTCGCCTGGCCAACCTGGCACCTGCGTCCGACGAGGCTGTGGCGATTCAGAGCGAGGCGTTTTCCGCCCTCAACAACATTTCGTGGACGCTATCCTGCTTCGACTATTCGGAGACTGGCAACGCTGGCATTTTGAGGGCCTGGACGCCGGTAGCTAAGCGAATCTGGTCCAATGTCATTGCACCCGTCCTCGCAACAGACACCGGTGATGTCTCCTTGGCTTCTCTTGTCACGAGCATCGCATGGGCCGTCTCTCGCACTCTACAGGGGTCGACGCCTCTTGTTGGCGATGAGCACCGGAAATTCATCGCTCTCTACAAAGCCTCCAGGGGTCTGCCCGCGAAACCCGAAGACCAGGCCAGCGAAGAAGAAGCCGACCCATTCCAAGCTCTCGGAGTCAAGTGTGTCGGCGTACTGGGCCAGCTCGCCCAAGATCCTGCGCCCATCAGCCTCAACCGTGAAGTCGGCATCTTCCTGGTGACGATCCTCAACGGGCTCCCGGAGACGCCAGCCGCCGACGCGGTGGAGGCACTGAACCAGATCATGGATATTTACGGGGACGAGACCCAGGCCTGCGACAAGGATGTGTTCTGGAAGGACAACTTCTTGAAGCACCTCGAGGAGATTCTTCCCAAGGTCAAGGCTGTGGCGAAGACGATTGACAAGAGGGGCGCAACTGCTGAGCTGAGGTTCCGCGCCGATGAGGCGGTGCTGAACCTGGGCCGCTTTATCCAGTACAAGAAGAAGAATCCGCCGAAACCCTGAGAGGTGAGAGGTAGCATTCACGGAGGGAGGTCAAGCATATGGGGAATAATTCACGACGATCTTGCTGATCGCTCACCTAAGTTTTCAATACGTGTTGGGAGCTTGTAGTGGGATGTCGGGCGTGAACTGTCCCATATGTCAGCAGGAGGCGAGCTGTGCCTAGATAGGCACAAAAGACGAATCGTGCAAACCTCGTTTGAAACGATGTGATTCATGAGTAAATAGCAAAATGATAGACAGGTCTTTGGCCAATACCATGAACTGGCTCACGTGGAAACCCGCAGGTCCGGAGGCTCCTAAAAGAAAAAAAAGGTCGTAGAAGGGAACGCCGTGAAGTCTGTCCCGTAAGCAATACACCGCAACGCCACAGAAACCTTCCCGAAAGGATTTGCTTTTTACCCGATGGGCTTGAGCTTCTTCTTCTTCTTCTTGGACGGCTCGCCACCGGCGCCGCCGCCCGTCTTGCCCTTTTGGAACTCCCTCCAAGAGCCGATGCGCACCTCCCGCGTGGCCTCCCAGTCCTGCTCGTGCTGCCTCTTGCGCTTGCGCTCGTCCAGCTCCTCGTCCTCGCGCCGCTGCTGCCGGCCCTCCTCCTGCATCTGACCCTTCATCTGGCGCCTCCGGCGCTGCTCGTTGTCGACGAGCACGCGCACCGTCTTCTCGGCCCACTTGCGGTGAAAGTTCTCGTCGGGGTCTTTGACCTCGGGCGAGTCCACCGTCCACTTG
This sequence comes from Diaporthe ampelina, assembly GCA_023522825.1. NCBI lineage: Eukaryota > Fungi > Ascomycota > Sordariomycetes > Diaporthales > Diaporthaceae > Diaporthe > Diaporthe ampelina. Next base: position 941,440 of record JAMFTM010000002.1, on the reverse strand, counting down.
TTCTCGCGGATCAGCAGCATGCGGGCGTCCGCGATGGCCTCGTCCAGCTGCGCCCGGTGCTTCTCGTCCATCAGCTCCGTCTGCGCCTTCTTGAGCCGGTCGAAGGCGTCCGGCGCCCGCGGGTTCTTGGTCTTGTCGGGGTGGATCAGCAGCGACTTCTTGCGGTACGTGATCTTGATGTCAGACTCCGGCACGCCTGGCTTGAGTCCCAGCACCGCGTACGCGTCCAGCCGGAAGGCCTTGAGGATGCGGTCGATCTCGGCATCCTGTGGGGTTGGGAAAGAGGTGCAGGTTAGTCATCAGCCTGTTTTGGCGGCGAAGATCTGAGGGAGGGTTGGTTGACTTGCCTTTTCCCACTCCTTGCCCTCGGATTCGAGGATGTCCAAGGCATCTCTGTCATCAACTGGCTTCTCTTCTGTGGATGCCATCTTGGAAATGTGACTTCTGAGCTTCTTACCGGGTGAAACTGGACAAAATGGGGAGTTGTCGCAAGGCCAGCTGAAGTCGTCTTCAAATGCGGTCGAGTGCCACAATGGGCAGGGGTCTGCTGCAGGAAGGCGCGATTACCTAGCTACCTTAAAGTGGGTAAGCCCCACCGGTGGGACAGCGACAGCCAGGGTCCTTATCGATAAACCCATCCCTCCCAAAATTTCGGAATTCTTGAGCCTTGGGAAGAAGGAAGAGGCGCTTCATCGTGGTAACAACATTTCAATTTTCTGGGGTTTCTTTTCGCGCAATCCGCCAAAATGCCTCGCGCTGCGTCACCGACGCCTTCAGATGGCGAGATCGACATCTTCGACTCGCTATACACCGACAATGTAAATACGAAACCGCAAGCGACGGACGGAGGCTTCGATTTTCTCGACGATGCGAACCAAGACGACGGCGATGAGGCCTTCATCGCCCTCAAGCAAGCAGCCTCGTATCGGAAAGCTGCACACCAGACTAAAGGCACTGGCCAAAAGGGCGGTGGTTTCCAGTCCATGGGTATGCGCATTCTGACCAAGATCTTGACAATGCTCGGCCGTACTGACAAGAACCAGGATTGAACGCAAAGCTTCTCTCGGCGATCCTGCGCAAAGGTTTCAAACAGGCCACTCCCATTCAGCGAAAAACGATACCCCTTATCCTACAACGAAGAGATGTGGTGGGCATGGCCAGGACAGGTTCCGGCAAGACCGCGGCTTTCGTCATTCCCATGATTGAGAAGTTGAAGGCGCACAGTGCTCAGGTTGGCGCGCGGGCCCTGATCCTGTCGCCGTCCCGAGAACTTGCATTGCAGACACTCAAGGTGGTGAAAGAGTTCGGGAAGGGCACGGATCTGAAGTGCGTCTTGCTCGTAGGTGGTGACAGCCTGGAGGAGCAATTCGCCTCGATGACGACGAACCCGGATATTATAATCGCGACACCAGGTCGATTCCTTCATCTGAAGGTAGAAATGTCGCTGAATCTGTCTTCGATCAAATACGTCGTCTTCGACGAGGCAGATCGGCTGTTTGAGATGGGTTTCGGTACACAGCTCGCAGAGATTTTGCATGCCCTGCCAGCGTCGAGACAGACTCTGCTGTTCTCCGCCACTCTTCCTGCCTCGCTTGTGGAATTCGCCCGTGCTGGTCTACAAGACCCGAGCTTGGTGAGATTGGACGCCGAGACCAAGATTTCGCCTAAACTGGAAAGCGCATTCTTTTCTGTGAAGGCTGCGGAGAAAGAGGCCGCCCTTCTTCATATCCTACACGACGTTATCAAGGTGCCAACAGGTGAGCCGGAAGGCGCACCACAGGACGAATTCTCGAACCAGGTTTCAAAGAAGAGGAAGCGAGGGCCGGACGAGTCCAAGCAGGAGAAGCCAACCGAGCACTCAACGATCGTTTTCGTAGCCACCAAGCATCACGTCGAGTATGTGGCTGCTCTTCTACGCGAACAGGGATTTTCAGTGTCATACGTATACGGTTCGCTGGACCAGACCGCACGAAAAATTCACGTTGACAATTTCCGCCGTGGAAGGACAAACATCCTCGTGGTCACCGATGTGGCGGCGCGTGGTGTCGATATCCCGATTCTCGCAAACGTCATCAACTACGACTTCCCTCCTCAGCCAAAGGTCTTTGTTCATCGAGTCGGACGTACCGCAAGAGCAGACAAGGAAGGTTGGAGTTACAGCATTATGCAAGATTCTGATGCTCCCTATTTTATCGACCTGCAGCTGTTCCTGGGTAGGAAGTTGGTACTGGGTCGAGAAGGGGGTAGCTCGCCATCATACAAAACCGAGATGGTGGTCGGTTCTCTACAGCGCTCAGAGATTGAGACGCAAGTTGAGTGGCTGAACAATCTCCTGAAACAAAATGAGGACGTCAAAGCACTGCGCAGTGTTGCCGCAAAGGCAGAGAAGCTTTACACGAGAACAAGAAACCCAGCGTCAAGTCAGAGCGCAAAGAGGGCAAAAGAGATTGTGGTGTCGGATGGTTGGAATCAACTACACCCGCTATTCGGGGTGGCGGACGAGGAGGCGGAGAACGCGCGCAACGATATGTTGGCGAGGATCAGCAAATGGACGCCAAAGGAAACCATTTTCGAGATCAACATGGGGAAGAAGACAGCAACCAACCCAGGAGCAGAAGTCATGAGGAAGATCCGGGCCACAATCGTACCGAAGAACCGCCAGGAGAAGAAGAAGGGCGATACAGAGGCATCGGATGATGATCTTGACATGGTCGATGCACCAGCAGTCCAGGAAGACGGAGAAAGCGACGAGGACGACGAGTCTGTCGCTAGCAAGGACGACGACGACTCCGCATCCGAAGACGAGGACGATGCCTTCAATCACGAAGTGATCTACCCCAACGAGCACAACAACGGAGACGCCAAGAACAAGAAGAAATCCTACAAGGACTCCGAGTTCTTCATGTCCTACACACCACGCACGATCAACGCAAACGAAGAAAAGGGCTACAGCGTCAACAACGGCGGCGCCTCCTTCGTGCAGGCGGCCCGCGACGTGACAATGGACCTGACCAACGACGACGGCGCCAAGTCCTTCGGCGAGCCCGCGCGCGCCAAGATGCGCTGGGACAAGAAGCAGAGCAAGTACGTGTCCACGGCCAACGACGCCGACGGGTCCCGCGGCGAGAAGACGCGCATGATCCGCGGCGAGTCCGGGGTCAAGATCGCCGCGTCGTTCCAGTCCGGCCGGTTCGACCGCTGGCGCAAGGAGCACCGCCTCGGCCGGCTGCCCGGCGTCGGCGAGATGGAGAAGAGCGGGCTGGCGCGGCTGGCGGACGACAGCGGGCCTGGGTCTGGTGGTTCTGGGCCGGGCCAGGGCGGGCGTGGTGGGCTGCGCCACTTCAAGCACAAGCAGGAGAAGGCGCCCAAGGAGGCGGACAAGTACCGCGACGACTACCAGGAGCGCAAGAAGAGGGTCGCCGAGGCGAGGGAGAAGAGGATCGGCAAGTTCAAGGACGGCGCGGGCAGTCGGCGCGAGATCAAGGGGAGGGAGGATATCAAGAAGTCGCGCAAGATCGAGGCGCTCAAGAAGGCCAAGAACGCGAGGCCTTCGAAGGGTGGGAAGAAGTAATCGAGGGGGCGTTATTGTTAGGTGTGGTCAGCGAGATGATATCCAATCATTTATCTTGTCAATTGTTCTCAATACGAGAAATGTTCCCCGTATTCGAGTGCATCCACCGACCTTAAAGAGGCATTTGAAAGGCAACATGGGCAGCTTACACAGCTCAGAACGTAGTCTGACGGAATTGTAAAAGGCATTGATTGGCACAACACCTTGTGTAAGCAAGACACTGATTCAAGACTGTAAAGTCTATGCCGAATTTTCCACACGAAATATTGTGAATACTTCAAAACCAGTCCATCTAGAGCTCACCATTACACATCTCATCATCCCCACCCATCATCCAGCGCGTCTTCGTCACTCACCGTCTTGAAAAGACAATCATTTCAACATAAGCACCGTAACTGACACGCCCAGCTCATTTCTCCAAGGGACTCCATCTAGCCATTCAAGGCCGTGGCCGAGAACCAACCCAACCCATTACGGGACAAAGCCCAGACTATCCCACAGCGAACAGCAGCCAGAATCCATCTGATATACCCAAAAGTGACCCGCAGTCATAAAGAGAAAGGGCTAACAGGTCAATAACATGTCACCATCTGATATTCTCCTAGGTTGTCTGCCTCCGCGGGGCGACAAATCAAGATAGCGACGAGAAAGAGACCGGAGCTTCGCACCCATAAAACGGAGGGTACACCTGTACAAGGCCAATAACCTAGGCTATGATAAGTAGATACAGCTAATAAGAGCTGGGGAAGATACAGGACAAATCAGTTCAGGTTCATACTGAACCAGTTGTCCTATAAGAAGTTGTCCTATAAGAAGTTGCCGGGGAAGAGGTTGTCCTATAGGAGGGTGTCCTTTGGGAGGTTGTCCTATGGGGGGTTATCCCATGGGGCTCGGGTGTATTTAATGAAAATGTCACTGTACAAGAACTGCTTGTTAACAATCTGAGACATACTATCCAGGACAGTTCTCAAGTCAAATAGTCTGGTTCTTTCATATTTGGTCTACAGTGCTACGACAACTTTGTTTCCGACATTGGAAGAGCTTACGCTACGTTGCTCGTCACAATCACTTCACTAGGTAATATCTACACAAACTCGTAGTCACTGTTACACTGGGCATTTCAGAAGAGTCTCTGGTCAGGATATCTTTCAGTTTTTATTCCCACTTCCACCAACACACATTCGAGGTATCTCCGCCTATCTCAGACACAAAAAGCCGCTCTCTTCCTCCCGTATCCTGAACGACGAACGTCCCAAACGTCCACAGAGACCAAAAACGGCCAGGAGGACGGTCAAACACAACTTCCGCCCACCTGCACGTCCACCTCTCTAGAAGAATCGAATCAAAAGAATTGTGTATGAAGCAAATATAAAACCGCTTGAAGAGAAGGTTTGAAAAAAGTTGTTCAAGTTTGTTCGTGGGTAAAGCGGGCTCGGTCCCGGAAATCCCTGAATACCATGACCATGAATGGAACGCTAGGTTCGTGTCGTTAAGAAGGAAAGGAAAGGAAAAGGATTCATTGCTGCCTCCAACGCCCGATATGTGGGGGAATAAAGTGATCGTCCATTGCGATTTCGCCCTGAGGGTATAGATAGACTCCGCTGCCGAAACGTGCCGCAATCTCTTGAAGTTTGTCGGGATTTTTTCGAGGTCGTTAGAAAAAGTTGCAGATGTCGGTGTCGGGTTGCATTATTGTATACATTTTTATATCGACACATGTACAGGTGTTTGATTTTGGATTTTTGTCCTTTTTTTTTTCGATCATGTGCGCTTGAGAGTCCATTTTTACACAGCCTCGTCGGCCGGGTAGTCTGGTGATTGTCAGCGGGCATTCTTTTTTCTCCGTAGGGATATTGCTTAAAACTTACACCACGAGCAGACTGCGATGATCACATAAAGGCACATCAGAAGCATTCCTTCCAGCCAGTGACTCTTGCCGTCGCCAATCAGGTAGTTGACCAGGAGGACAGACACGAACAGAACCGCAACCTGGAAGACGTCGAAGCTCAGACCCATGGCATCGATTCCCATGCCCCATCCGATAATAACGAGGAGCGGGATCAGGAACAGCGCGACCTGCATGCTCGAGCCGACAGCAACGCCGATGGCGAGATCCATCTTATCCTTGATGGCGACCGTGACGGCAGTGGCGTGCTCAGCTGCGTTTCCGACGATGGGGAGCAGGATCAGACCCAAGAACTCCTTGCTGATACCACCCTGGGTTGTCACGTAGTCAATGCTGTCGACCAGGAACTCGGCGCAGAAGGCGATGAGGACGGTGGAGCCGGCCAGAGTGCCCATGGCGACGCCGAAGGAAAGCTGGGGCTCCTCCCCCTCTTCTTCCTCGTCGTCGATGCTAGGGTCCGCGTTGAGCATCTGCTGGAGCTTCTTGTTGTTGCTGCCCTCCTCGTCGTGGTTGCCAGGCATACCAACGAGTCCTGTCGGACCAATCAATCCCTTCTTGATAGCACCAGGGCCCAGGTCATTCTTCTTGGGCTTCACGGGTACCTTCTGGCTCTCCTCGGAGAAGACCGAGTGATGAGTCTTGAGCTGGAAGTACAGGTAGGCCGCGTAGACAAACAACAAGATGACGGATGTGCCTCGGGAAAGCGCAGCTGTGGAGGAGTCCGGGAGGTTGGTTTCCCTGTCAAAGACTGTTGGGATGATAATACCAGCGATAGCGAGAGCCAGAAGACTGGCAGCGGTTTGGGCAACTGTCATGTTGAAGAACTGCTCTTGCCTGCGGAGACCACCGAAGAAGAAGCACATGCCCATGACAAGTAACAGGTTGGACAGGATACTGCCGATAAGTGAGGTCTGCACAATAACGACCTCGTTCTTAACCAGTGCCATGATAGCCACAATGAGCTCAACGGCGTTTCTTAATCGGTCAGTAAGTGGAAGACAATGATAGTGACATGTAGAACATACCCAAAAGAAGCATTGAGAAGACCTCCGAGGGTCTCACCAGTCCGCAGGGCAATCTCCTCGGTAGCGAAGCCCAGAAGAGCTGCGAGGGGAATAATGGCGACGAAGTTAACGACGAAGATGGCGATAGGGTTCATGTTGGGGATGGCACCCAAGGCAATGCCGACGGGGGCGGCTATCAGCAGTATGTTGATCCATGAGCTCAAGAGGGTGCGCTGGATCTGGTTTCCCACTGTGAAGGGCTCCTTGGGCTGGACGTTCTTGAACAGGCGATGGTCCTTCTTCTTCTTTGGCTCGTCTGCGGGACCGGAACTGGCGGGTGAGTCGACGGGCTCCTTCTCGGTTCGCACCCGGTTGCGCATCTGCGCTCCTGTGTCGACGGCGGTGAAATCGGAGCCCGGGGCTTGGGAAGCGACGACAGTATCGCCGGAGCTATCGGGCCTCTCCCGCTCCCGGTCGTGATCCGCCCCACCATCCTTGCTTGTCCTCCCCTCGGCGGATTGGCTGAATGTACCAAATGCCGCCCCGGTCGGCGCGGTCTGTGAATGTTCTATTGGCGACCCTGTCTCGATATCATCGTCGTCGGGTAACCGCCTCTGTGCCTCGCCGTCCCACGTTTGGCGACGGTCCTTGTTATTCCAGATGTGACCAAAAGGATTGAAACTGGCGTCGCTCCTGCTCACGGCATGCGCCGCGCGTTTGATCTGAAATGCATTGACTGGACGTTGTTCCATGTTAGCGCGGACTCGGAGTCGCGTACCCCGCCGATGGGCCTCGTGGGCGGCGCTGTGCTGCAAGAGTACAAAGAGTGGGTGTCACGCCGTGCTACACGGGGTGCTTGCAGACGACGACAGCAGCAGCAGTAGAGAAGAGAGTGGTGGTAGTGACGTGAGGTGGTGTTGGTTTCCAGGGACAGGCGGAGAAACGATTCAATTGGGCATGCCCATGGTATTACTGAAACGTGAATCGACCGGCTCGGAACGGTAAGCGAAAGAGGGACAGGAAGAAAGATGGCGCCGATCGACGACGGATGGCCTCGTACAGATGATATGTACAATTAAGGTAAGAAGTGGTTGTGTAAGGGAGGGGGGCGTAGCCAATGAGGTCAGATGGATATAAGGAAGGGGCAGAGCAAGGCAGGACAGGGCAGGAATGTAACCCCCGAAAAGGCAGAATCGTGAAGTGGGTTGGGAGGTGAAGTGATTTTTGAGTGCAATGCAAGCGCAGTGCAGTGCAGCAAAGATGAGAAAATAGCGCGACGTGGGAAAGTTTGGGCGCAACGCAATGCAAGGTCAAGCAATGGTCTAACAAGAGATGGAACAGGGATGGGGTGGTGGTCAGATTTGTTAAGTTGTTTTGCGGTTGTTGCTCGGTGGAGCAAAAACAGGGAGAGGCGATGGTCCAACAACCGTGCATCTGGTGCTTGTGCACAGGACAGGCCGTGGACTTTGGGGATTTTTGGTGGGCCACTTTTCCCTGCTTGGCACTTTTGTGACCCTTTTTTTGAAGGACAGGGCCGCTGTTGATGCGGATGTGGATGTGCTCGAGGGGTAAACGGTGCGCTGCCGTGTGATGTCTCAAGACCGCAGAAAAAAAGAAGACGAAGAAGAAAAGGTACAGTTGCACTTACACTTGTAGTCACCCATGACGGCGACGATGACGATTGTTGACTGGTGAATTGACTTGGTGACTGGTGCTGCAGGTGCGTCGTCGTACTAGAGGGTGCCGTGCGTCACGGAAGTTGCCCCTTTCTAGTAATGCAGCCGCCCACGTTCGGATGCCGTAATTTGAATCTCGGAGCGGCGACCTGGAATTTCGCTTCGTTCGCTTGGATTGTTCGCTTGAAGTGCCCCGTCACAACCAGCACACGAACAAGAACCAGAGAGTACTTTGGCAGCTTCTTGGAACCTCCAATGCTACTGCTGCTGCTAACGCTGCCGCTGCGGGCGACAGGTTGGGGGCTGAGGGGGTGGAGAAATCGACTGTCAAACCGGTATCAATCGTACCCGTCCGAGAGGCTAGCCGTGTTGGAATAGACGCTGGCGGTTATTCTTTTGTATGCGTGAAGATTATTAGAGTTTGGGGTTGCTGCTGCGGCTGCTTGCAATTCTGGCAGGAGTGGCTCGTTTCGGGTCGCCGTCGTCTGGAGTTCAACGGTATCTGCTGAGAGGCGTCCGTCGTCGTATCGGCCGTCGAAACGGTTCGTGAGTTTAAATTCTGCAGCCCGGGAAGTCGTTACGCAATTGCACCGCGGATTCGGGTGACTGTCTGCAGGTGAGCACAGTCAACGCAGTCGGTCAGTTCTCGGCGGTGGATGACTGGTGGAAAGCCAAGACAAGAGATGTGGAGAGAAGAGATGGGAGGAAGGGAAGCAGAAGGGCAGAGGCGATCGCCGAGAGAATGGGCTGGCTGGCGTTTCTTTTTGACGGCTTGAAATGCCTCCCAGACTTGTCCCAGTTTTGGGGGTGCACGCTCTGGTTCCTGACTGCCACCTCAATCAAAGCCGGGGTGGGCTCGAGAATGGGCCTCCCACCAAGCCCACCACCAAGGGGCTGCCGCCCGAGTGACTTGGTCGACCCATACATTCGACGTGGCCGTCGCAGGTATCGATCGGTACCTAGTGCCTGCGATTTAAGATTGGCGGCGACTCAGAGTTGCAGGGAACCACCTGTGGGTTTTGAGGATCACCCGGGGGCGGCGCCAATGGGCAACCACAGGCACGAGTGGACAGAACGGAGTCTCCCCCTCGGACGGTCCTTCCTTGACGGTGTGCGTAACGCCCAACGAATTCCAACGGATGAGCCCCCTCCACCCGGGGAAGACTAGTGAAGGCGCATATGAGGGCAATGGCCACTTCACAATTCCAATGCGAATATCGACATTGCACAGCCCGTCACTGGGGCGAACCGGCAGATAGGGTTCAAGAATATGCCTTGCCTCGCCGTGCCGTTCAGGCACCATGGCGTGGCGATGACCACGGACGGAATGAGGACCGTCCATTTTCCATTTCCGACTTCCCTTCCTTCGCCGTGTTCCAAAATAGGCGGTGCTGTGCCGCGGCCAGTTGGTGAGCCATGATGACTTCGCGCTGGGCTGCATAGGGGAGACCACGTTGCCGCCTCTAATTCTGTCCACAGGGGATCCAGCTCTTGGGGTCCGTCCTGTGCAGAGCTGCACAAGAATGCAAATAACAGCAGATCAGGGTCAACACCAAGGTCCGAACCGTTTCCATGCTAACCCGGTGTTGCAGTGCAGGTGCAGTCCGAGGTGAGCAGGTGAGAAGGAGCTCTTTCCTCCCCTGCACCCCTGGCCGGAGAATTGCCGTGCGTGCATACGACGTAATTTTGCATCTCACTTCGCAGCACCCGTCGCTTTCCCCATGCCGCTATTCCAAGGAATAATAAATAATAGGTCTAGTCTAGTCCAGCCCGCCATCGACTTTAGAGTATTCCGAGTCTCATGTCCTCCCGACAACGACAATACCGCGGCGCTAGGGCACCAAAGATGACGTTGCTGTGGTTGCTCTGCCAATGACTGGCCATCACGGCAGCCACAAAAGCGACTCTGCTAGCCACCACAGGACCCGTTTCCTTGTTTCGACCGCCGGCACCATTGGCGCCCTGGTCGTCTGCATCAGCTGTCGTCGTGGAAGACGGTGAGTGGGAGATCCACCAGCAATGTGTTCGATTGACGACGGCCTCACGCGCTGTCGTTGTTTTCGTGCCGCCGCGGCCAACAGTCAAGCTTTTCGCGAGTGAGCCCGATTGTCTTGGGAGGTCTTGGGAGGTCTTGGTGTCTTAGGCCCAGAAGCTTGATCTGTTGCTTGGCCTGCTTGGCCCTCTTGGACAGCTCTCGAGCTCTTGGAAATCTTGCTTGGCCAGCTTGGCAGGGTGCAGACCAAGATCTGGAGGATGGCCACGAGTCGGGCTTCGCTCCAGTGCCCCGCCGGCGAACAGTCGATTCGTTGACCAGCACAGCACAACAGCCACCTGTCGTCGTCGCCGTCGCGCCACATTCATGACATGAAGATGGGATGGGCGGTCAGCAGCTTAATGCTTTGTACCACCCGAATCCGGACGATTGATTACAAGTCAGAACAACGCCAGGGCCCATCGCCGCGAAACAATTCGAGGCCGCGCGCCAAAACAAAACCCCTGCATTTACCTACCTGCACATTCAGCCACCCGACCACCTGTCAGGCCCGCAGCCCGCAGCGTCAGCATTCAGCCACACACGTCAACTCCACCAAGCTGGCGGGAAGAAGCCCGATTAGAGTTTTAGGGCGACTAACACAAGGTAGAGAAAAGCTTGTGTGTAGACGTGAATGACAAGCAGCACGCATATGCTTATCCGATCCGCCTACCCGACGTGTCACAAAATGTTCGACGGTGCTTCAGAGGGAAGTAGAGGCATCAGATTAGATGTAGACACCCGGGAGGCCTCATGGCCTGCGACCTCATTGGAAACATCCCCCACCGTCCACACTCCGATCCGCCCACTCATCCTGCGCATCCCAATCCCGCTCTAAATGGATGACGAGGCACGTTTGATTGGCTGACACATTAGGAATCTGACCTCAATTGGTAGCCCGATTCGGCAGACAGCATACCATCACACCACTAACAACTCAGTGCCAACACACATCTCTACAGCCCAAGTCATCCTCATGATGTGTAGAAAGAAGCCCACAACCAACCAGACCGAGACATCCACTTCAGCAACACGTCGCAGGTCGTGGCTCTGCACACACACATGAATGGTTTCAATGCCCGACTTGAATCATCAGTCTCCATGAGTATAGTAAGTCCTATTAAGACAACCGCATCATTCAGCGTCAGTGTGAACACAGTCGGCCGTCACCTTGGCACCTGTCAATCTCTCACCGATCCCCGGATCACCACCCACGCATTTCCGTGATGAAGCTGCACAGGTTTCAACGCTCGCTCTCTCTCTCGCACAGGTTTCCCACTGCTCGGCGAAAATGCGTCGGAACAGTCAATCTGAGTCTGTTATGATCATGCACTGCGTGTGACAAGAAGAAATATCTATGATGGGAGACACTTATTTGCGACTACCAAGGGCAGATAGAATGTACAGTTTATGTAGAAACACCGTTTCATCCACGCCAGTGACACAAAACCCGAGCCTCACATGTAAACACGGCTTGTCCCGTCCGTCAGCCATACTGCACACTGCCCCTCCTAAGCAGCTGGCTGGCAGCCCCCATGATGCTGCCAGGGCTACTCGTCCTCGGCCCGGCCACAGAGCTGGGACTCCCCGGCCCAGCAGCTCCCCCAGTCCCGTCATCAGAGGCCTGCTGCTGCGCGGCGAGCACAGCGGGCGGCAGCCCCAGCGTCGGGATGTTGCTGTCCGCCACGACAGGGCCCATCCCGGGCGTGACCACCGACGCCGACGACGACGACGCGTGCGTCGTCGGCCGCAGCCGGCTGCTGCCCATGAAACTCGGGTGGGCGTGGTGCTGCTGCGACTCTAGGACCTCGCGGTAGAAGGCCTCGAGCCCGGCCGCGTCGGCGCAGAACCGCTCGAACTCGGCCTTCACCCCGGATGGCTCGTAGCCTATCGAGGCTGTTATGTTGGCTGTTGTCAGGCCGAAGCCTAGGCCACCAACACTACCACCGCGCGAAGAGGCTGCCGCGCCGGACGTCGGCGGCACTGCGAAGGGCTGGTCTATGTTGGACGCCGTGCTCGCCGCCCGGATCACGGGGCTACTGAATGCGCCCACCGGTCGGATCATCGGCGATGAGGTTGGCGTTACTCCGGCTAGTCCCATGGGTGTGAATGCACCGCCCAGAGGGCCTCGTACCGACCCGGTCCCGTTGCCGCCACGATCGATGGTCGCCTGCTGCTCGCTGCGCAGCTCGCGCTCGCGCGCCGCCATGGCTGCCCGGTTGGTGTACATCCTGTTGGCGACCATCAAGAAGTGGCCCTCTTCGTTGATCTGTGCAATGACCGTGCCCGATCGATGGATATACTGCGTGTACCTGAAGTCAGGCTTGCCCCACGAGAAGGTCACCTCGACGTTGCTCGGGAAGTTCGACGCTGCCTCCATGTCAAGCACAAAGTCGAACTTCCTCAGGATTGCCTTTTGGTAGAAGTGATCTTCCATCTTTGCCTGCGGTGTAAAGGACGTCGGGTCGTAATATGTAATAGGTTGCTGGTTCGGGGTTGGAACCGCCAGCTTGACAACGTATGGCCTCCGGAAAGGGTTGGTGTCACTGATCGTACAAGCCTCCGCGATGGGGACTTCGACCAGCCGCAGGCCGAACCTCGCCATGTCGCGGGTCCACTGCTCCACGGCATCTTCAATCAGCTTGGCTGTTGTGTTCATCCACTCGATCCGGATGTGGTAGCAATTATCCGGGTTGTGTAGACGGTCATAATGTAAGTCGATTCTCTCAGGCCGGTAGGATCGTTTCCTGGGGTCCACATCGTACTTCATAACTTTGCTCAAAGCAACCCTTGGTTTCCTCCTGCCGGCTTCAGTAGCCGGTATCGTAGGAGTGGTACCGCTCGACGTTGACGAATCCTCCTCGTGGATCGAGGCTGGTCTCTGGAAAGCCAGTGGCCGGGGCGAGTCGCGAGGCAGGTTTTCAGATATCGGCGTTGACGGAACAGACGCCAGATTCCGCCTGGCGCTGTTGAACCAGCTGGGCGGGTGCGGCTTGGCGTATTCGTTGCTGATCTGGTAGAAATACTGCCCGTCCCTGAACGTATGACGCTTCTCAACATGGACGAATAGGCCGGGCTCCTTTGACCCATCTTTCTCATCCTCTCTGCTCTTATCCACCATCAGACTGTCGCCCAAAGCTTCAGCCTCCTCTCGGCTCTCGAGATCCTCGAAGTTGTCGAGTAACCAGTTGGTCATATCAGATCCGATGAAGCAATTGTAGTGCAAGCGGAAATGCCATCGTCGATTCTGAAGCCTGACACCGCCCTCTTCCACAGGCTTCTGCATTGCTTCAGCTAGGGCTGCTACACTGAAATTCGATTTCTTGAACTGCTCCCTGTTTGTAACAACAAGATGCCCTTTCCTGTTGCCGGGTTCCATATTTTCAAGTAGCGGTAAGGTCTCCAGCTCCGCAGCGATCACAACTGAGGGATCTTCGGTCTTGTAAACGATATCAAGCGGATTCGGGTCCTTTCGATTCCGCGGGCCCTGCACTTGAAAGCGGCGCTCGCCTGGCGGCACGTATCTGTGCCTCAGCCACTGCTGAGCCAGATAGCGGATCCCTTCGAGGCGCACCTCTTCTTCGTTGTCCGCATACTGAGGATTGGACATGTCCTTTGAAGAAGTAGTGGGGATCAAGACATATCGGGCTCGCCAGAACCTCAGACTCTCAGACATCTCATCATAGTGCCCAGCTATGAACGAGTCAATGTAATTCCAATTTCGCTCCATCTTTGGTGTAGTTATGTCGATCTCAGCTGTTTGGTAGTCCTGGTCCAACAATGTCCGGATCGCCGGCCGGTACATTGCGGCAAAGCCATCAACGTGTTTGGTGGGCTCGGTCGGCTTGCGCACGTAAATGGTGACCTCCACCTCCGTCTCGTTGACACACGATAGCTCGTGAATTGTATTGCCTACCGTCATAAAGACGCTCGTTCCGTCCTCTATCTCGCGGTCCCTCGAGAACACATCCCCAATCTTGACGTGCTTCTGACCGAACGCTTTTGCAACAGCAGGTCCAATGACAACCTGGAAACCCTGTGAGAATCGGAGGCTGATGAGTTCCCGCAGGAACTCTTCTCGGCTTCTTGGTTCCTCTGCGATTTCATCATCATCAAAGTCCTGCGCGATGTTGTATGGTTGCCGCTGGTATTCACGGTCGAATTGCTCCTTGGTTGGGAAGTACTCCGTCGTCAGAGGCACTGCCGCCGGAGAACACAGTGATTTCCATTTCATGACTCTCATCTCTGAAGGACGGACAAAAACGTGCTGCCATCGGCTGTACAGCCGGGCCATGTCAACCTTGTCGGTTTCTGGATTTGAGGGATTGATCATTGTCAACCATGGCGACATGGCGGTCTTGGGCGAGAGCATGGCAGGCAGTTCCGGCACATCACCTGCGAGCAACTTGTTGATTTGGGCAGCATCCTCGACATCTTCAGTCCTTTCCTTCTTCCTCAGGAGATTCGAAAGCTTCAGCTCAGGGTTGTCATCTCGAAGGAAATTGGACGGCCTGAGAGTTGAGATGAGCGACTCGTTCACGAATGTCCGCGGCAAGATATCCTGGGACGGCAGTGTGCTCTTAATCAGCATCGGACGGCTAGGTGTCTGCGCGATTTTATCCTTGGTTGGCTCAAAAGCAACGCTTCGGGGAATCTCCTTGGGCCCTGGCCCCGAACTTCCGCTCGAGATACTCTGTGGGGTAGTAGGACGGCGTGGCTTCATCGAGATCTTTGAAGCCGATAGTGCCGGAGACGTAACGGTCACAGGGCCCATGACTGGAACAGCATTCTCAACATGGACTTCTGCTGTGGCCGCCTTCGGCGCAGCGATACCGAAGCCTCTGTGGCCAAGACTGATCTGTCTGAGGAATTTAGGCGCCTTAAAGGAAGACACCTGCGAGCTCCCGACCGTGCTCGCGACCGTGCCGTTGGAGCTCTTCCTCGAGTGTGTTCGATGGTCTGGGCCGTCGCGCGCTGGGCGTGCAGATAGGCCAGCGATTGTGGGCACCGCTGGAGTGCTGATCGATGCCCGACGCTCATTTATGGACGTACCAAGCAGGCTTGTGTCCTCTTGGTGGTGCCTCCTTGCTCCTTCTTCCAGTTCTCTGGCGAACCTCGGTGTCCGGCGTTGCCGCCGTTTTGCAACAACTTTTGCTCTTGCCTCGTCAAATTCCTGCAACTGCTTCCACAGGGACTTTTCCCCTGGTTTAGCGTGTTTGTCAGGTACGAACTTCTGAAACCCATAAACATAATCATGCAATGGGTCATGGACCTTCTCGGCCGATATCACAGCAAGCTCTTGCAATTCACGAAGCCGAGTCTGCTGTGCAGCATTGCCCTGTAAAACGCTCTGTGGGAAGAATGGGTCGCTGTGTAGGGGCAGTGTCTCGATTTCATTCGTTTCCAGCACGCTCCTCATCTGCAAATCGTACATGCGGCATCGGATGGGAAAGTGGTCCTGAGAATGCCTGGACTGGTCTGCCACAGACAAAGCAATGCCTTCGAAGGACAAGGCGTCGTCCGAGTTGCCCGTCCAATACGACACATGCAGCCACTGGGGTAGGACAAAACACCAGTCATCGCCTTGCCGAAGGGACAGGGACTCGAATCTGTGGGAGAGATCGCTGGCCCTATTTGGCGACAGAGAGCCCGTCAGACTCTGGTAGCTGCTGCCTAGCGGCGTCGATGGTTTCGGCGTGCTGCCGTGGCTGAAGCTCAGCTTTGACTTCACTGAGTGTCCGTCTGACTTGGCAGGGTTGCGGTAACGGAAAAGAGGAACAGAATGAAGGGGTATCTTCGGTACACAAATAAGATCAATGCCAATCCCGTTGCCGACAAGTGCTTCTGTTGTACGTCTCAAGGTCTCGTACTCGACCTCGAAAACACCTGGGCCTGGGGATATCACAACCACAGAAATTCCGGTCCTTCTTAGGTCTCGGTCGATGTAGTCATGAGCAAATAAAGAGGAGGCGAGATTGATGGCTTCGAGGACATTCCCGTACAACGCTCTTGATGCTTCAGCCTTGATACGGGTCGTAGGAGCCTTCCCGCCTGGCTCTTCAGCGAGACTGGGCGCCGTATTGAGGGCGTCCAGGTGGTGAATGCTAATGTCCCGGCGGAAGTGGTTGAATTCCTTCTTCAGCTGGTAGAGTATTTTGGTCCATTCGCCACTAGCCATCTCGCTTACTACGACCCGGTAAAAGTCCTTGTAAGGTCTTCTGTCACCGCATTCCTGGACGCCTGTGTAGTAGTCATTGTGGAAGGTAGCGTTGCCCAGCTCGGCGGTGATGCCGGTATCATACTCAACACGCGCGAACAACACTATAGTGACGAGGTGCTTGACGTTGAGATCGGCCCATTTCTTGAGCAGGGCGGGCAAGAATCCGTTAACGACCTTGTTAAACATGATCTCCCCAGAGTCGTCTGGATCGAAGTCCCACATTTCCTTGGCCATCTGGATGAATATCACGTATCGGCCGGATTCACTGCGAAAGATGGGCTTGGTATTCTTCCCAAAGAAGGCGGAGTGGACCTTTCGTCCGTCGACGAAGACGGCCGAGATCTGGGCCTTGACAGTTCCCATAAACAGCATCATCTGGCCCTTGTAGACGGTACGGCCAGCAAGCTCTCCTACCGTGATTCTCCACATGTCTGCGCGTGACAGGTACTGATCCTTGAATGTCAACTCGACGTGGGACGCCTCGGTTGCGGGGTTGTTCTCGTCGACCGGGGCCAGGATGACCTGCGAGCCCTTCTTTATGCCAAAGACATCTGCGATTTGTTTGGCAACGTACAGCTCGACGTGAGGGTACCTGGCCTTCAGCTCTCTTGGCATATCCTTGACCACGAAAATGTATCGCTTGGACGGCTGGCCTGGTTCGCTCGCGACGTTCTTGCCTGCATCCTGAGAGACCAGTCTCTTCGCCGTGGTTGATAGCTGCTTGGAGAACTCAGGCTTCAGTATATCGATAGACACCAGCGAGCCGGGCCTGATGTGGCTGCCGAACAGGTCGAGGTTGACGAGGATCTCATCGCGGGCGAAGGACTCGTTGATGGTGACGGTGCACTTGCGCTCTAGACTGCCATCTGGATGGTCGCGGTGGACCCTTTCCCTATGCCTTTCTCTGTGGTCCCCGCGCAGTGTCGACGTGCTCGAGACGGTATCGGGCGATCGCGGTGGCTCGGTGGACATCTTGTCTAGGCTCGTACGAGAGAGCTGGCGGAGATGCGACGACCAGTGAGGTCGTCGCGGCGCCGAGGAAGACGGCATGCCTCCAGCATTTCGGGGCATGGATGTATCGTGGTTGGGACGTGGCACGGCCAGATCATCATCCGGACGATGCGTCGTCATCGCATAGATCAGTGAGCCTGGGAATTGCGCCGAGTCGTTGTCATTGCCTTTTCCCGTTGTCATTGCGCAGTTCAGGGTAGCTTGGCGATTGCACGGCGCGTGCTCCAGTTGTAGTCGGCAGATTCGGCAGCTACTTGACCGCCTAGACTGATTGAGCTTAGCCGGGAGCTTTCGTCCGAACTCGCTAGTCCAGGGACCAACTACCTGTGGGGTCTAACCGTTTGACCAGCACGACGAACAGTGAAGTACATCTCAAGAACTACATTGCTGAGACTAACACAGGCTTGCGATTTGATGATCTCCGGTAAATACTCGGTTATGGGTGACCAGAACAAGACACAGTCTAGCATTCACTACCACCATACAGCTGAATAGCCTCACTGAGCGCGGAAACGGCCAGCGACTGACCCCACATTGTTTGGAGCCTGGGCTTGTCGTAATAATGCTGCGCATCTTGTCCCACGCCAGTCCCACCGCTGACATTCATCACAAGCCCGTCCGGTGCAATCTGACCCAAAACAGCCTCCAGACCCTTGTGTACCAAGGGCTGATACTCTGATCCGATGTGGCCCAGCCGCTGGGCCTTTAAGTATGAGAACAGAAATCCTGCCGCAGCTGAGGTCTCGAGGTACGAGCCCTCGCTCAGAGGCCGGTCCAGGACTGTGCGCCAGAGGCCCGAGGGGTCCTGCAGCTCAGCCAGAGCCGCCAGCTGTCGTGTCAATATGTCCCGGAAGTAGATGGAATCTGGATCTGTGTCGGGAAGACCCAAGTATTCGGGCAGTTCCACTGCGGCGATCAGTCCCCAGGCATTCCCTCGCGCCCAATGGATGGCGCCGAAGTTGTTGTTGTCGTTGAAGGTGTATGCATGGAAAAACAAGTCATTCGGAGAGTCGAAGATCCACTTCACGTGGTTTCGAAACTGGAAGATGGCTTCTTGTCGGTACTCGGGCTTGTCTGTCAACACACCGATCTTGGCCAGCGGCAGAGCCGCCATCATGAGGGTATCAATCCACATCTCGCCAGGATGAGGTACGGTCGTGAGGTGCTGCCAGCCGCCGTCCAGGGTTCTGGTAAGATTATACATGGCCCAGAAAGCCCAGTCCTCGAGGACGGGCAGGTAGGACGGGTTGCCAGTGACATTATAGATTTCGGCCAGGGCGGTAATGGCGGCCATGCTATTGACATGCTTCGTCACGCCGCGGGGAATCGCTCTGGCGAACCACGTCTCGAGCTCTTCGAGCGACTGGGCGTCTCCGGTCGCCTCGTAGTGTTTCCAAATGCCATAGAGTCCAGTGCCTTGGTCCCAGTCCCAGCCCGTTGTCCAGGCTGGCATCCTGGTGAGACTACCGATGGCGCTCTTTGCTGCGGCATTGAATTGGGTCAAATTCAGGCCCCGCGGGGGAAGCATGGCCGACTGGCCAAGTACCAAGGCGGCATGGCTCGCCAAGAGAGGAGACGCCGAAAGGATGGCGTACACAAGATTCTTCATTTTGAATGGTTGGATCTGAATGGCGTACGATGGGTGTTTGACAAGTCTGGTTGCGTTGCTGTGTCACGATGTGTTCAGTTTTCACACTCAGACCAATATAAATATGACTACAAATCTATTTCGACCGAAGTCCCGACAGCCTTGGAAACCAACCCCGCCTTCAATGCATGCAGATAATGTACTATATAACCAGAGGGTTGATCTCGCCATTAAATGCAGTCAACGGAATGTATCTCCGCAGCTTTCCCCCTTGCGGATCAGAGTCGATGTGGTATTGCAGCTGGGAGCTTGGCTCAAAGAGTACAAAACAATGGATTGGCTCAAGAGTTGCAGCGGTTATCCCCGCACCTCAAATAAACTCTGACCGGTCAGATCGCGTCTTTGATTCTGTTATACTTTCAAGATAAATTCCTTCGGAATTTGAGGAGTTAGGGCGATAATGAGGGTATTGTGCTGACAGCTGGTGTAAAGGGGTTTGTGCTTGAATGCTTGTATATTTATGTTAAAACGCGGAACCTGCGCACTTCTGATAATTTTGAATCGAGACACTCCACTAATGACACTATGCATGAATGGACTCAATTTTCAGAGCGAAAGCTAAAATCGGGATTCTCCACAACAACCTGTGCTACTGCCGTATTGCCTTTCACGATGGTGCCTGACTTTCTGTCTGTCTGGGCGTCTTATTCTCCCACACCAGTAGAAGACGCTTTCCAAAATGAAAGAGTGCTGAGAATAATATGGTCAATGCGCAAATGCTCTATTCAGTTGACATGTTTAAGCACTCGACAGGATTGGGTAGGGAACCTAGTTGTGCCTAGGAGTTGGCTATACTCGCAGATAAGGTTGATGATTATACTGGATATTCTAGAGTGGCTGTTTTCGCCTTTGCCATCTAAGCTTTTACTCTTGGCTGCATCACAAACGCACCCGCGCGCGCGCAGAAACGCCTTCAGGCCCGTCTTTCTCCCTTTGTGCCACCGCATACTGCGGCCTCGATCGCGTCAGAGTGGGCTTCCTCCCGAGATGGCCCCACCACATATGTCTCTATGTAATCATGCGACAGACAGTTGCGACTTCCCCAAGTATTATTGAGATTTTATTGGCGTTCATCCTGCCAAGCCGATCATTGAAAATTGGGGTGAGGATGAGAAAGCATCATAAAAGCAAGAAGGTCCAGCCGCAATATGGCTTGGGCGTCCACGACAAGAAGCCAGTCTATGACGTGCGAGAGCTCACATGAGGACCTCTAACAGCATACCTTTACCGCTTGTGGCCACCCTCGATACCGCGACCCGAAGCGCCTCTCTCAAATCTCCAACAGTCCTGGCCCTCACACCCTTGACCCAGCCCGTAGGCTCGCTCGTCATGTTGTCATCCCATCCAACCTCCGACCCCGCGGCCGCCTCGGCTAAGGCAGCATAGTTGGGCGTCGGGCGGAACGACACATTGATCTCGTCGTCCGAGGCAGTAACGTTGAGACCCTCGGGATAGACACGACGTGTGGAGTACCGAGGCGCCTTCCAACCTGAGAAACCAACGTCAGCGGGGCTGCTTGCAGATACAAGAGGTCGAAGGTTGAAGGGAAGGGAACCTTTTCTTTTTGGAGGGGGTCGACTTACCACCGTTGTTCAGGACGACCGTCAGCACCGGAATCTCGTACTTGCTGGCCACCCACAGGGCACTCGACGGCGCCGCGCACATGAAACTGCCATCTCCGACAACGTGGCACACGAGACTGGGCCGGCTGCCGGTCTCGCCCGCCAGGTCTGCCAGTGCCATCTGGACGCCCAGAGCTGCGCCGTTGCTCCACCCGATCCCGGTCCCACCGCAGTTGATCCAGCTCCCGGGCCTACTCGGCTGCAGATGATCGTAGAGGATGATGGACGCGGTGACGGCCTCGACTACGAAGGTCGTCGAGTCTGGGAGCGATGACTTCAGGATACTACTGACGTTGTGCGCATCCAGCGTCTCGCCGGCATCCAGCTTTGGTTGTGCGGCTATGTGAGCCAGGCGCGCCTTGTGGGCCTCGGCGCGGGTTTCACGCCGTAAGGCATACTTGGGGTCTCGAAGTGCCGTGGTCAGCGTGGTATCGGACCTGATGTAATTGACCAGCTGTGTGAGCGCGGTAAAGCTGTCCGCCTTCCAACGCCCATGGGCGGGGAAGAATGACACGGGTATCTGCTGATTGAGAGGATCACAGTCGACATGGTAGATCTTAGCATCCTCGGCAGGCGCATTCACGGAAGGGATCCAAGGAACGTCGCAGTCGAGGAGGAACAGCACATCAGCGTCCTTTGTGATTTCGTGCTGGCTGAGGCTGAAGCCTTCGGAGGCGATGTGAGAGGCCGGGAAGCACATATCACTGCCCCCTGTGTCATGAACTCGTATACCAGGGATCAGGTCGGCTAGGGCCACAAGGAGGTCGGGAGTTCGACGGTCGCGACCAGAATAGCCCGTGATAATAACTGGTCGTGCAGCCTGCACCAGAGCAGTGCAAATATCTCGAACGGCATCGCTCGGAAGAGCACTCGGACCTATAGGCACCCACTGCTCTTGTGCCAATTTATATGGACGAAACTCCTCAGCCAAAACCTCTCTTGCCGCGGCGACGTAGACTGGGCCCTTGGGCGTGCTACTGGCAAATTGAAGCGCGCGTCCGACGGTTTGCTTCACATTTAGTCCGGTGCGAACCTCGCCGGTATACCTACAGTACTGTCTCACAATGGCTTTCTGGTCCGGAGGATCCTGCAGCCAGTGCATATACTCGGTTCTAGAGCCAGTGAGCTCTCCAGACTCCGTATAAGGGCACAGGCCAGCAAAAATGAAGACGGGAGCGCGGCCGACGCTGGCATTGTGGACCCCCTGTCCAAGTGCCTGAGTGCCGACGTCTACGTGCACGACAACCGCCTGTGGTTTTCCCGTCACGCGCGCGTAGCCGTCGGCCATGGAGATTGCAGTGATTTCGGAAGGACAGGTGATGAACTGAGGCCAAGACCTGGGCCGTTCTCGTTTGCCGCGGACAATGGCTTCGATAATTGACGGGTGATCAGACCCGACATTGACGAAGCATCTTGAGATACCAGCCTACAGCATCGGTTCAGCGTGATTCAGAGTCTGAGTACAAGTTGGCGGCAACTGACATCCCAGAGAGCCTCGAACAAGGCAAATGCTGTCGTATATCTGCTCGAGGGCATTCTCGTGTCAGCACCTCACACTTCACTGAGTGGCCACAGGCAGCACTTGTCGGGAGACACACGTTCCAGAGGGGCTCTGTGTTGCGCTCATCGCCCCCTTCGCGGCAGTGGCAAGGGAAGATGTCGTGGCCATTGTATTTCTTTTGGCAGAGGCGAGGAGGTTTGGCTGACGGGCGGTTATGGACGTCGTTCTGGCTGGAGAGAGCAGGGCAGACGAGCGTATTCGTGTATGAAAGTGACTGACACTGGTCCTCTTGGGTGCTTGTACGACCAAAGTTGAAACTGCCGACGCATTCCGAGCAGCCATCATTGGAGATTGCGACTTGCGTTTTGCTTGAACCAACAGATGGTTGGGTGCCAGATGGGGACCACTCCTAAGTTGTCAGCCCGATCTGCGTATCTGCGCGGTGCGGGGTGCGAGCGAGCGAGTGACCAGGCGCTACTTCCCAACACATTGGGATATTCGCGTAACCAACAGCTGCACCTGTTGGTTGGTTTCAGGGATTCTGAAATACGTGTATGCTGTACCTGTGACGAAGCCCAATTGGGAAGGCGTGGCATCGCAACGGTGCACACCAAAAGGCTCTTCAAGTTGTGTTTCGGGGCAGCCTGCACACCCCTGCGAATACAGTACGATTAGAAAAGCGGCATCGACCGTTAACCACGTAGAAAAGGCGACACAGGGCAGCTTATATGTGGATGTGGAGAGGAAGAATTGGGTTCTTGGACGGGAACAAAACGAGACTCAGGAGCTCAAGTCATCCGGTCAAGCCGCATATCCAGCTGACTAAGAATCAAGCGGAACGAGGCGCGTCTGGGCCAACACATTAAGACTCCAATTGTCCATCCAGTGAGCGCCGCATGAAGGGCAAACGATATCTGAATGCTCGTTCTCGAAGAGACAGAAAGAGGAGGGTGGTTGTGCGCAATTCGTGCACTCTGATTGACGTCATGCTCAAGGTCATCCCGAACCGGGAGGCCCAACGGTTTGAATTGTACCTAGGTAAGACCACAAATAAATTCGGCGTCATGATCTCACATCTATTGAAAGTTGTCAACCCTTACAGAGGGATTCACCGCGGAATGTCGCTGCCACAGGATACCGGTACCTCCCCAGTCTTCCAAGGTTTAGTTCCTCTTGTACGTCTGTTGAGACAAGGGTTGTCCGCCTGGTGGCTTACCTAGACATGTAAAGTTCGGGTCAGCTGTAAAAGACCGGCAAGGTTGAGCACAGTTCTCAGAGCATGTGAATCTAGCCAAAGTCTTGATGCTCTCTCTGATTTGATCAGCTCATGCCTGACTGATTACAGATTTGGTTATCAGAGTGGCCCCCTTTTTGAGCTGGTAATGCGATGAACTCTTACCTATCAAGCTCGGCGATTGTAAGTTTGACCAGGTGGATACTGTCCTTATTAACATCTCGAAAGTTGTGCAAGGACCCTAATGACTGAGAATGTCTCTCCTGCAGGAGAGTAAATGTGATAATGAAAAAAGAACAGTGCATTCTTTGAATCCAGGATACTTGAAACCAGTCTGTCATTTTGGCCCAGTGAAAAGCCTGCCCCGACCTCATTTGTCGCTGTCCTTCATTGATACAACATTACCCAGAAATCAAGAATGAGAGGTGTTGTCTGACAACCACGTTCCGGCGCCACTGGCTTCCGTGGCAGAATCAGCCTGCGAATGTGTACCCAAGTGGCATGCGAACATTTGAAGAAAAGCACCAGAGAAAATTAATCGCTCGAGTGGACCAAATCTATCTAGAATTTCAACATTACATGGGAATCTAACAAGACAGCTGAGTTTGAAACAGTGTTTACCTCATCACATGCTGTGTTCGTACCGACCTTGGAAAGACCATTGCGTGCATCACCCTGACACATGCGCAGTCAACAGACACTTCCAACCCCAAACAGTGGCAGTCTCAAACGCCGGAAGTCCTTTTTGTGCCGTGAAACTTACTGATAACACATTTGCTTCGTTGTCGGCTCGCTGCATGCAGTGAGTGGCTTGTCGTCACGAACATCTGAAGGTTGGCATTGCGCGTATGTAGATGTTGGTTGGGCAAGCAGGTTCCCGTCCTCTGTTTACAACAGGCCATTGGGCTGGCTTGGTCCAGAATTTCAAACGAGTTCGAGAGCTCAAAGGGTAGTTAGGTATTCCTGGGTGGAGACACAGGCACCAATCTTGGACTGTATAGAACCGCGTCTTCGCGTACATCTGAATGGCACAGATTTTCCATCCCCAGGCTTTGCTTGTCAACCGAAACACCAAACTGACAAGCTCTCTATCATCTTTACCTGCATCATGGAGACGAACGATGCCCAGCGCCCGCCGGGCAAGGATCCCGTCAAAACAATTAGTTTTGGAGTTCCGGACATCCCCGCCATCAAATTTGCCAACGATCGTCTCTGCACCGTTTGCCCACAACTAGGACGTTTCCAGTGCTCAGCCTGTAAGGCAGCACGTTACTGGTAGGCACATTTCTTTTCTCTGACCCACCACCCTTCTTTGGATCGATCCCTTGAGTTTCCGTAACGTTACCAGTTGATTAATGCATAGCAGCTCTAGAGAATGCCAGAAGATTGATCGACCGACCCACAAGCTCCTGTGCAAGTCATTCAACTCTTTCACAACCAATGACCGACCGTCTCCATTACACATACGCGGCATTCTCTTCCCTGAGGACAAGGAGAAGCCGGAGTGGACGTGGATACTGATGAGCGAAGACCACACTGCCATTTCCGTCCCACATCTGTACGAAGGCTTGCCCACCGATGGCTTGACCCGAGATGTTACAACGATGTTTGCTAATAGGTGGCACACAATGCGTGATCCGAAGCACTGGCTCACAGGCATCCTCCGACACCAACAAAGCAGCGGCGAGAATTCTTCCATCATCAACAAGAGCTTGCTAGGCTTAGGACCCCCGGGTCACTTGTCGACATACTGGGGACCACTGCTTATGGTCTCAAACATGCCAGTCCAAGCCGGTCCTACCGATGACTCCAAGTCCTTGGTCCATTTCCAAGACCTAGAAATGCAAGATATGTGGGCCGCGATCGCGCACCTAACCTATGGTGACAAGAGGTCGCCATGCGTGGTCAACATCCCTCGATGTCCTTTCAAGTCCCTCCCCGGCATCAAGATCAACTGCGTCGGTGACCGCATTCGTTTTCACCTCGACAAGGATTCAAACAGCGATGCAGCCATCTTCGAGGCGGTCAGAGTGGGGAATTCGGAGCCATACGCCGGAGAGTTCCAGTGGCCCTCCCTTCTTGCCTTCATGATGGGCCTGCCATGGCTCTGTCGGCCCGTGATCAACTCCAGCGACCTATGGGTCATGGCTTCCGACGGCAACCGCTCCTTGACGTACAGTGCCCTCTTCGCCAACCGGGAGCTGGGTCACCTCCATATCATCCTGAATGGGGTTGGCCCAGAGGGCAGCCTCGTCCCGGGCATGACCATGGAGGACGGCCCCCACCGCGGCTCCGTCGTCCTTGTGCATATGTTCGGCGAGTGCATACACCCGGAACACGTCAAAATGGTCAACATCTTCGTCGAGGAAAGGGGTTTCCGTAGGCGGGGTGTCGGTAATCCGAACTTTCGACCGCGCGATCTTAACGGATTCCGCGAGTACTGGGACCAGAAGCAGAGAGAGAATAATGTCCCCGGCGTGGATCTTCGAGGTGTGCCTTCGCCGTATATTGGTATAGGTCAATTGCATCCAGTGGAGCGCTGCGTCGAGAATCTTGCCTGGTATCAAAGGCTCTTTGACAACATACGCGAAGACATGCGACCTGTTGAGTACGATCCACTCAATGGATGGCCACTTTCAAGGGGCGTCGGATTAAACTCATTTTGATCTTATTTTGGCAGACTGTTGATTGGACCCTGGGTGAGAGAGAAAGGGCCCGCGGTCTGGTCGGAACCGTGCTGGTGATTACTTTTTTGTTTTGGATCAAGGAAAGTGTGTACTGTAGGCTGACCCAGGCTACCCGGTGGAAATGTGAAGGGGAGGCAGTGGCCAACATGCAGAGTACCTAGGTAGTGAGAAAACATGTTGCGCTTTTCTTGACTACTTGTCGACTTTTCCTCCCCACCTTTAAAATGAGAAATTCTCTGCGAAAATGTTTATCACCCAGCAGTCTACCGGCCGACGCCGATCAGTTTAATTTCTTGAAGGTGTCTGGCACCACATGCAATTATGATCAGATCTCAGTATGTAACCCTTTTTCAACCGACCAGGTAGTTACCAGGACTCTGAGATAGAGTCACGATGACCATGAGATAAATATCTGAGACAGCCATATTACTACAAATGTAGCCACTAGCCTGCCTGCGAGGGACGTTTAATTGAATACAGATTACTTTACTGTGTGGCAACGTCTGCCTGAGGATGGCAGAGTACTCTGCTTCTCCTGTTATAATTTCCTGGCCACGCGACGAACTAGGGAATCGGCGTGACTGCCCAATCATACAAGCCACATGTATCCCTCCTCAACGGCTGCTCACTCTTTCTCGACCTCCTATCTGAACAGCCTACCAGCACCTATTCTCTCTCTCTCTCTCTCTCAAAAAAAAAAAAAAAAAAAAAAAAAAAAAAAAAAAAAAAAACAGCGACGCCCCTCGCCTCCTTTTACTATTTGTCGGACAAAATGACAACGGCCATCTCAGAGTGCAGAGTCAACGGCCATCTCAGAGTGCAGAGTCAACGGCCCTGCAGAACGCCTGCCTCAGGCAGCGGAATCATCTTTCAATGCCAACATAAGACCCCTCAATGGATTTCTTCTAGGTGTATGATATTCTCTGCGCTCTAGAGATGCCCAGCGACTGAGACTCAACGGCTTTGCAATTGTGATCGGCCGCCAATTGGCCCTCTCGGTATTTGGCTGCGTCGTACAGGCTGCCGCGAGTTCCGAATACAGCGAGCCGTCGAAATGCGGGCCTGATGGAATCTGATGAATTTGGCCTGTCTAAGGCGCAACTGTAAAAATACGCTATTTTAGAGCTATTCTGAGAGAACCCGTATAGCCTCTCTTTGCCTATATTTATAAGTTAAGTTAGCTATCTCTCAGTTACTATAGAGCTATAGCTGTAGGAAGGAGGCCGAATTCTAGCTAAGGAAAGAAAGATAAATATCTCTTATTCCTTCCTTCTTAATAGGTTTATAATACTTTAAATATTATCCCTTATTTCTTATAGGTTATAATACCTAGTTATTTAACTAATTAGATTATAAGAATTACTCTTCTTAATCTCTCTTAATTATATTCTTCTATTATAACTAATTAGAGCTATTTTTCTCTTTAAGATAAGTAAATAAAGACTATATTTAATTAAATTAGGTTTTATTATTACTATATTTAATTAAATTAGATCCTTTAAATTAATTTTCTAATTAAATTATATTAATTTTACCCTTTTAAAATAAAAATTAATAATATTCTTAACTATATTTATTTACTTATATTTTTATTAATTTTAAATATTCTTTAATTATTTTACTAAAATATAACCTATTTATATAAAATCTATATTATTTAAATTATTTTAATAAATATTTTTTAATTATATATTTTTTAATTACTTAAATCTTCTTTTTTAATATTATTCTTTATAATTTATATAATTTTTTTTAAAAAACTTTTAAATTTTTCTCTTTTAATAAAAATTTTTTAAATTTTTTTAAAAAACCTACTTATCTTCTATCTTTTTTTAAATTTTTCCTATATAAATCTTTAGTTAAATATTCTAATAAAAATATTTTTTAAATTCTTAAATTTTTCTTAATTTTTTATACTATAATAATAATTTTAAATTCTACTTAAAGATATATTAAATCTTTTAAAATATCCTAATTTTATATTTAAATACTTAAATAATACTATTTAGAATAAATTAATATATTTTATATATAATATATTTAATATTTTTATTAAAAAATAAAATAATATTATTTCTTTACTTAAAAATAAAATATTTAAAGGAGTATTTAATTATTTCTACTTTAAAGGAATATATAATTAAATTACCTAAGTTAGAGAAGAATCTCTAAGCTTATACTAAAAATATAATTTTACTATTTTTTTTATATTAAAAAGAATAATATAAAATTATTAAAAATATTTTTAATTTTAATTATAAGTTAAAAAAAATATTATTTTAAATAAAAATATAAAAAAAATAATTAAATATATTAAATTTAGTAAGAAAAAACTTTTATAATATCCTATATATAGAGTTTTTAGCTTAATATATAAACTTTTTTTTTAAATAAATAAAAGTTTTTTTAACTTTAAAAAAATTCCTATAAAATTTAGTATAACTTTCTATAATAAGTTTAATATTTTTTAACTTTTTAAGATAAAAAACTATTTATTTTAGAGTATTAAAGTTATAGTCTACTTTATAAAAAAAGGGTAACTAAAAATAATAGAAAATTAGAAAATCTTTTTCTAATAAAAAATAATAAAGTTAATACCTTAATATATTTAATATATAAAAAAAAGCCCCTTATATATATATAATATAAAATAATAGTTTTAAAATTTTAAAATATTTTAAAAAACTTATATAAACTTAGTAATTTTATTATAAAATATTTAATTTTAAAAAAACTTTAATATACTTTTTTAAATAATTTTAATTTTATAAAAAAATATTTATATAAAATTAAATAACTTATTAAAAACCTTAAAATAAATAATATAAACCTTCCTAAATAAGTAATTATTATTTAAGTCTTAAATTTTCTAAATAAGAATTATAAGGAATTTATTTAAAATATTACTTAAAGCTTAAAGAGAAATCCTAATAGCTATATAGTAAATATTTTATTTATTAATTTAATAAATAAATTTAGAGAAAAAGAAAAGCTTTTAATAAAAGCTTTATTATTTAATAAAGAAAAATAAAAAAAAAATATTTTTTAAATATAAAATAATACTTTTATTATTATTTAAAAGAATATATAAAAGAAAATTATTATTTTTTTTATTTAAATAAAGTTCTAAAAGTTTAAAAAGTAAAAAAGAAAAAGAAAAAAAATTCTTATATATTTAAACTAAATTTTAGTAGATTAAGTTAAGAAAAGAAGATTAATAAATTACTCTTTATAATAATTAAGTTTAAAAAGATAGAAAAAGATAATTTTAATAAATTAGAAGTTAAGAAATTAGAATTAGAAAATTCTAAATAAATTAATACTATTTAAAATTCTAATATATCTTCTTTAAAAAATATAAATATAAATAAAATAACTAAAGACTTAAATAAAATTAATTTATTAAATCTTAAAGAAGAAATAAATATTACCTATATACCTTATATTAATATAATAACTAATATAAAAAAATAAAACTATATAAGAAGAAAAACTATTTTTATAAAATTTATTTTAAATAATAAAGTAAATATAATTAGTTTTTATAATAAAAAGTTATTTAATATCTTATATTTTATAAATAAAGAAGTTAAATAGAGAGAAATAAATATTTTAAATATTAAATATATTAGAAAAAGTAATATATTATTCTCTAATAATAATTATAATCTAAAAATTTTAAATATTTATTATATTTCTTCTTTTAGTCTTAATATATTAAGTTATAATATTATAAAATATATTATTTAAGTTAAATTAGAAGAAAATATTATTAAATTATACTTTATAAAAATAAATAAATAAATAACTACTAATTATATAAGAAATAGCTTATATTATATTAAAGTAAATATAATAAATAATATTAAATATAAAAAATAATTATATATCTTTCTAAGAGGAAAAAAAATAATAGTTATTTTAAAAAATATTTAATTATAATATTATTATTTAAATTATATAAGTCTTATATTATTTATAAAAATATTAAAAAATAATAAAATAAAGGTTAATATATTTATAAAGACTCTTAAAGGCTTTAAATATTATATTTATTTATAATTTAAATATATAATTAAATAAAATAAAAAGAGTTTAAATAATAAAGAATATAAATTTCTTAAAAAAATATATAGTAATATAGGTAGTCTACTTATACCTATATATAATAAATATAAATATTATATTCTATTCCTTAATAAAAAGACTAAATATTTATATAAGTATTTATTAAAAAATAAAGATAAAACTTTAGAAGTTTTTAAAAACTTTAAAAATAAGGAAAAAAATAATAGTAAAAATAATATAAAGGAATTCTTTTCTAATAATAAAATTAAATATATTAATAAAAGATTTAAATCTATATTAAAAAAATATAATATATATTATTATACTATACTTATATATATAAAAGAGTCTAATAGGGCTATAGAAAGAATAAATCTTATTATAATAAATAAAGTTAGAAGCTTAATAATAGCCTTTAATTTACTTTATATATTATAAGGAGAAGTATTTTAAATTACTATATATTTATATAATATAATATTATATACTTTATTAGAGTATATTAGCTCTTATAAAATAAAAAATAATAAAATTTCTAATATTTCTAATATAAAGACTTAGGGATTTATAATATATTTTAATAATAATAAATATAAAATTAAACTAGAAGCTTAAAATAAATAAAGTCTTTTAATAAATTATATACTTAAAACTACTATATATAGAGTTTAGAATTTAGAAAATAATAAATCTATATTAGTATAAGATATATAGATTTTAAAAGGAAAATTTCTAAATAAATCTAATTTTTTTAAAAATAATAATAATAAAAATAATAAGTTTATTAGAGAAAAAGTATTTATAAAGACTAATAATAATAATAATAATATTCTTATAAAGGAAGAAATATTTATAAAAAATAAAATAATAGTTAAAGGGTTTAAAGAGATATATTCTACTAAAAATACTTATATAAATATTATAATAAATTCTTTTAATAATTCTTCTATTATAATAATAACTAATATTATAATTAAACTTATAAATATATAAGAAATATTAAGTTTTTTAAAAAGACTACTTTAGATAAGCTTTATAAATAATAAAAAAAATAGTTTAGAAGAATAGAAATTTTATATAATAACTATATTATCTAAAGGTAAAATTACCTTATTAGGAAGGTAAATTTTAAAAAAGAAATATATAAGTAACCCTAATATAATAAAAAATAGCTAAATAGTTAATAAAGAAAAGATTATTTATTATAAGATTAAATAGGTTATTTATAAATATAAATAATATTTTAGAATAAACTTTTTAGAAACTTTTTTTATTATTTATAAGTTAGAGATTTATAATATACTATTAATAATAATAATAAATAATAAGTAATATATATATAATTATAATATTAAAAATATATTTTTATATTCTAATATAAATTATAAAATATATATTAAATTTTCTAATCTTATATATAATAATAAAAAATATAAGGAAAAAGTTACTTTATTAAAAAAGGTTATATATAATTTAAAATAAGCTCTATTATTATAGTATAAATATTTAATTAATATATTAAAGAAAGTTAGATTTAAAATTTACCCCTATAATAAGAGAGTATTTATAAATAAAAATTTATAAATTATTTTTATATATTATATAAATAATATAATAATATTAGATCTTAATAAAAATAATATAACTAATATAATAAAAATAATATTTAAAGATATAAAACTTAATTTTTAAGGAAAATTAAATAGTTTCTTAGGAAATAATATTAAAATAAATAAAGATAAGAAGTTTATAATAATAAATTAAAATAGATATACTACTAAAATATTAGAGAAATTTAAAATTTCTTAAAATAATATTATAAATAATATAAAGATTAAACTAAAATTAATATTATATACTCCTAAAAAAATATTAGAAAGGAATAATAACTAAGCTTTTAAAGAGGAAATAAAATCCTTTTAATAATAAATAAAGTTATTATTATATATTAGTCTAAAAACTAGGTTAAATATATATTATTTAGTATCTAAATTAGTTAGATATATATTTAATTTTAGCCTAAAGTATTTTAAAGAGCTAAATAAGCTATAGGGATATTTATTAAAATTCTCTAATATATCTAAAAAATTTTAGTATTTAGGAGAAAATACTCTATATTTATTAGGGTATTATAACTTTAGTTAGGGTAATAATATAAATAATAAAAGGTTTATTTTTAACTATATATTCTTCTTATTTATAGGAAATAAAGAGATATTTAACCCTATTAGTTAAACTTCCTAATAATAAAAAATATTTATATTAAATACTTATAAGACTAAATATATAACTTTAAAAAAAGCTATTAAAAAGGGTATATATTTTTATAATTTATTAAAATATTTTAATAATAATTTAAATATAGGCTATAATATATTTATCTCTAAAATATATAAGGATAATAATATTACCTTAAAATTAACTAAAAATTAAATATTTTATAAATATATAAAGTATATAAATATTATATATTATTTTAATAGGTATATAATAAAAAAAAATTTAGTAAAAATAACTAAAATAAATATAAAAAATAACTTAATAAATTAGTTAATAAAACCTATAAATAAATAAAATTTTAAATTAATTAAAGAAAGATATAATTTATATAAAAATATATAAATAAAATATTTTTAAATAAATATTAGGGTAATAAATACTAGGAGTATTATAAAATAATATAAATAATATAATATATTTATAAATATATACTTTATAAAAAAAAGTCTTTTTCTAAAAATAATAAGCTTATTTATATAAATATTAAATTTTAGTTTTATTCTTTATAAATAGATTATTTTCTCCTTAAATACTATAAATACTCTATATAATCTAAGGTTTTTAACTATTAAATAATATTATTAAAAAGTAGAATTTTTTCTAAATTTAATAATATATAATTTATACCCTAAAAAGTATATTAAATAGTATTAAAATACCCTAAAAGATATTAGATATAGAGGCCTACTTATATAGGCTCTTTATATATATATAATATATCTTTATAATTAGTATACCTATATATATATATACTTATTTTACCCTTATAAGAGGACTAAATTATATATATAATATAAATTTATAATATATATAATATAGTAGTTAGTAATATAGACTTAATATTTATAATAATTATATAAAATATACTTATTATATAAAATAATATAATAATATATAAAGCCTATATAAATTAATTATAAAATATAATATTAGTATTTATATATTAAAAGGTTTAAGTTTAAGTTATATTATAATATAATTTTTATATTCTTTTTTATTCTTTTTATTTTACTTATAGGCTAGATCCCCTATATAACTAACTTATTATATTAGTTTATATTTAATAATTCTTATAATACTAAGTTTTCTCTCTTTTTTAAGATTTTTCTTAATAAAATACCTAATAATTAATCTATTTAATTTATTTATAGGGTAAAATACTCTATTTTTATACTAAAAAGCTATATTTTATACTTATCTAATTTCTAAGGGACTATAAAAATATACTATTTTAGAGCTATTCTGAGAGAACCTATATGGCCTCTCTTTGCCTATATTTATAAGTTAAGTCGGCTATCTCTTGGTTACTATAGAGCTATAGCTGTAGGAAGGAGGCTGAATTCTAGCTGAGGAAAGGAAGATAAATATCTCCTATTCCTCCCTTCTCAATAGGTCTATAGCACTCTGAATATCATCCCTTATTTCTTACAGCAACGCTATCAGCAGTATGGAGCCCTTCAGATCTGCCCCGTACCTTTCTAGTGAGGCCAGAAAACGAGCTAAAGGCTGTAGAGGCAGAAAATTTCTAGCTGTAAGAGTTTTGTGTAGTCGTGATTGAAGTGTGCTATCAATTGATGCTTCTGCTTTGCGGGCGCTAGATTATTTGTCTGCGGTGCACGCTTCACTAGACTAATATTGATCACGGAAGGCTTCATCCGCTCGCCACCACATTGATTACGGACCCTGCCCCACCTCACTGTACCCTCTCGATGTCAGAAGCCATAGAGCCTGCGTACCTGGACAAAAAGGGCCAAAAGCACCATCGTTCGGGATTGGAACATAGAATCATTGGGACCGAAGAAAAAGTGTTGATTAATTGACAAAACTAATTGTGAGGCTTGTATCATCTCTTCCCAAGACCTTGGCTTCCGCTCCTACTTGTGGCCAAGTCAATCAAGAGACCCAGATTGTATACTTGGCACTGTCTTGCACCTCGGTCCCTTCTCTCGCGAAGCTTCCCTCACCCTCGGAATAATGTCCTCCTGTGCGAATGAGTCTGGAATACCACGTATTTGAAAATGTCCATAAATCTCCAACTCGTGTCTCCTCGTATTGCATTCAATTTCCACGATCATCAGACCATCGTCAACCTCGGTCCCCTCCGCCAGCATGGTCGGTTCTTTCACCTTTTTAGGCCTTGCCTTGTGGGCTCAAGCTGCCTTTTCTGCCATCACTACCTCGGAATCGTCGAGCACTATTAACATCTCTAATGGACGACTCTCCATTGTAGTGTCAAAGAGTGCAGGTACAATAAGTGGCATCACCCTCGATGGCCAGGATCTGCTCGGCTCGGGCGGGAGGCTCTACCTCGACTGCCACTGCGACGGCGGATACTGGAGCTCAGGGACAGGAACCCTTTACAAGGGAACCGACAGCACTGGGACTGCCTGGGCTGGCGTGAAGTTGGGCAGTAATTTCGCCGACAAACATGTCATGGAGTCGTACTTCTTCCTCCGAGATGGCGAGACTGGTCTTCACACATTTGGCCGTGCTGCATACCCTAACGGCGGTGCCCTTGGCGAGATGCGCTTTCTCTTCCGCCCCACTTCGACCATCTGGAACCAGCTCTCGTCGAGCAACGACATGTGGTCTGTTATACCCACCGGAACCCGCGAGACCGTGCAGGACACAACCTACTATGTCCCAGGCAGTGGTGTGAACGAGGTCTACCGCAAACAAATGTCGGACTACTTCTCTAAGTACATGTTCTCGGAGTCTGTAAGTACCAGTATTCTCCTGAGAGCCCTAGCCATGGGCTTCGGAAAATCCCAGGGCACATCATTTCAGGTTTCTTAACAGGTGATTAACATAAAGTAGTGGGAGAACCATACTCACCACGGCATGTTTGCAGACGGCACAGGCACAAAGGACGGGAGCGTTTATGGAGCCTGGCTCGTGATGAACACCAAGGACACCTTCTACAACGGGCCAAAGTGGTCCGATTTGACCGTTGACGGCATTGTGTACAATTATGTCGGTACGTGACAGTCTAGCTCGTTCCGAGAACTTTCAAGGCCTAGAAATGCTGACTCTGTAGTCTCTAATCACCACGGGAACGGAAACCCTGATCTTGCAGGCGGATTTGATCGCACCTTTGGTCCAGTAAGGCAGACAATCCCATTCTTCGCTTTGAAGACTAACGCCAGGTGACAGTCATACTACTATTTCAACAAAGCTGCGAAGGGTACTCCAATCCAGACCCTGCGGGCCGATGCAGGAAAGTTTGCAGACCCATCGTGGAACGCGCAGTTCTATGATTCGATCGCTCAATACGTTCCGGGTTATGTACAAACATCTGGTCGCGGTACTTGGACAGGTCAAATCAAACTTCCGGCTGGTGTCTCTTACCCTATTGCCGTCCTTGCCAGTAACGGTCTCAACTTCCAAGACAACAACTTCGACACGAAGTCATACCAATATTGGGGCTACGTCGGTTCCAATGGCGCCATTACTATTCCCCGCGTGAAGGCTGGAACATACCGCCTGACGGTCTACGGCGACGGCGTCTTCGGGCAGTACACGCAAGACGGCGTAGTCGTGAAAGCAGGCGCCACCACGACAACATCCGCAACCTGGGTCCCCGAGTCCGCCGGCACAGAACTTTGGCGGATCGGCACGCCCGACCGGAGCTGCGGCGAATTCCGCCACGGCAAGGCGAGGGACACGACACGCTCCAACGCGCCGAACCAGTACCGGCTGTACTGGGCGGTCCACGATTTCCCGAAGGATTTCCCTGACGGCGTCAACTTCCACGTCGGCAAGAGTGACATCGCCACAGACTTCAATTACATGCACTGGAGCGTCTTTGGTGGCAAGGCAAACACCATCCGGCCTGAGCCGTATTACACCAACGTCAACAACTGGACTGTCACCTTTGACGCGACTGCTGAGGCCTTGGCGGGGAAGACAAAGGCGACCTTCACCATCCAGCTGGCCGGTGTGAAGACGTCTGCTGGTAACACCGATAGCGACAGCAAGCCCTTTGGCAACTTGCCATACACTGTGGTGTTTAACGGCAAGGCTCTTCCTGTCTGGACTATCTCGTAAGTGCAACACACACATAATCTGCCACGTACAAATACGTCCCTAACGATATATAAAGATCCAAGCAAAGTAGTTCATGTGGTGCCCGATCGTCTGATTCGTGCTATGTAACGGGGAATAAATGGACATTCGATGTCAGCACACTCAAGGCAGGCCTGAACACCATTGTGCTCTCCCTCCCTGAGCGTGCCATGGCGCCTGAGGACGCGGTTCTGCCCGAGAGCACCTACTTGCAGTATGATGCCTTGCGGCTGGAGCTTGCCTAGGCGAGTGACTGGACTGAAGGCGCTCTTATATACTATTCATGCAATTATATACAATTTTGCCTGGGGAAGTATCCTCAGAGTCTTGGGCTTGCACGTTGCGTCTTTAGTTAAGCGACATATTAGGCATTACCCGTGACTTTCAACCCTTCCTTGACACTCTCAAACAAGATACCAATGTCGATATACTTCAAACAAAGCTTCCAAAAACCAAGCACGCGGGCCTCTTCCCCCCTTGCCCACTCACTGCAACATCTGCTGCATAGCATTAACGCGATAACTCTCCCTCCTCTCCATCAACTCAGCATGCGTGCCCTGATCCACGATACGGCCGCCCTCAATGACAAGGATCACATCCGCCTTCTGCACCGTCCGCAGCCGGTGCGTGATAGCCAGCACCGTGGTTCCCTGCGCGGCCCTATCCAGCCCCTCTTGAAGCACGGCCTCGCTCTGCGCGTCCAGGGCTGAGGTGCTCTCGTCCAAGAGCAGCAATCGCGGCCGACGAACCAGAGCACGCGCAATGGCAATACGCTGGCGCTGACCGCCCGACAGCCTCGCCCCCGCACCGCCACCACTGCTGCCGACCTCAGTGTCATAGCCATCCGGGAAGCCGACGATGTCGTCGTGGATGTTCGCCGTACGGCACGCAGCCTCGATCTCTGCATCCGAAGGGGTAGGTGAGCCCGGACTGGCGCCCAGGGCGACGTTGAACCGGATCGTGCCGTCGAAGAGGGCGGGGACCTGCGGAACGAGGGCGATGGACGAGCGGAAGGTGTTGGGGTCCGCGTGGACGGAGATGTCGGCACCGTCGATGGCGATGGTGCCGGATGTTGGGTGGTACAGCCGCTGGGCGAGGCTCATGATGGTGGACTTGCCTGCGCCTGAGGGCCCGACTAGGCCGCAGAACTTGTTGGGCGGGAGGGTGAAGGAGATGTTGTCGAGGATTGTCTTTTCTGGGCGGGAGGGGTAGGCGAAGGACACGTTGGTGAATGTGACGCTTGCGCCAATGCCACCTTCGTTGATGGGCTGTGGAGAAGTCATGGCTTTGGACTCCCCGGCAGCTTCTTCGACATCATTTTCGTGGCTGCGGCCGTGCCTTTTAGACACGTCCATGATGGCTTCCTTGTCGATGGCGTTCATGACTCTGCCCAGTGCCAGTCTCGCACGGGAGAACTCTGGCGCCAGGGCAAACATGCTGCTCCAGAGCTGGGCGCTCGTGAGCATCGCAACAAGAATGATCAAGAAGTCGGTCTGAGTATATTCGCCTTTCATGATCAGCTGAGAGCCCCACCAGTACGCAAGGGCGTTGACGAAGATGCCACATGAGTAGCTGAGGGCAAGCCAAATGTTGGTCGAGACAGCGTTGCGGACGGCCTGCTTCTTCGGACCGCGCACGAGCCGCTGATACTCATCCATGTATTCACGCTCGAGCGAGAGGACAGCGACAGTACGGATGGACTGGATAGCTTCTGTGGCGAGCGTGGTGGCCGTCGCGAAGGCGCCCCGGTGACGCTCCTCGTAGCGAACTAGCATGCGCAGCTGCATGAACCCACTCCCCAGCAGGACGGGGACGGTGACCATGCAGACGAGGGCGATCTTCCACGCGAAGCAGAGCGAGAGCACGACGGCGACGACGATGTTGACGAGCACGCCGAGAACGGTGCCGAACGTCGAGCCCGAGAAGGCGCCCACCGCCGCGGCATCGGCCGTGATGGTACTCAGCAGGCCCGAGGGACTCTGTCCCGGGGCCTGGTGGAAGGTAAGGATGTCCTTGTCCAGCAGAGCGCGCAGGGCGAGCACGCGCAGGTGGTAGAGCATGCGCTCGGCCACGATACCAAAGCCCCACCAGGCACAGAAGTTGGCGAGCAGCTCGACGCAGGCCAGCATGAAGAACAGGCCTCCGAACAATTTACCAACGGAGCGGAGGGAATCGCCAGTGGCACCGGCGGCACATGGGTTGAGTTCACCGACGGTGAAGCCAAAGATGACACCCTGGGCTGAGAAGGTTGAGCCGACGATGAATGCGGCGATGAGGGCCAGAACGAACCAGCCGAGATTAAGCCGGATAAGATAGAATAGACCCTTGACCACAGGAGTTCCTCCTTGAGTTGCCTGTTTATCGTCTTTATCTTGTGCCGTCGATAGTTGGCCTGATGCTTCCCCTGGTGACGGAGAGGAGGGAGATGATTCCGATCCAAGATCCTCCTGGCTAGTAGTGGCCTTGGATGTGGCGTAGGGCTTTTTCTCATTGTGCTCCTCTTCATTTTCAACAGATTCAGCACCACTAGTGTCTCCATTCCCAGTCTGCAGCTTGACCATACGAGCGAACTCGCTCGGCTCTGGCCCCCTAGCCATGAGCTCGTCGTAAGTTCCCTGCTCGATAACCCGGCCAGCTTGCATGACTACAATGCGGTCGGCATTGCGAATGGTGCTGAGACGATGTGCAATTGCGATGACGGTGCGCCGCTGGTCCAGGGGCGTGGCTTGGTACGTGGCGTCTAGCTGGTCCATGATGCGCTTCTCGCTCGCCGAGTCGAGCGACGCCGTGGCTTCGTCCAGGAGGAGTACGTCCGGGTCACGTATCAGGGCACGAGCGATGGCGATGCGCTGCCGCTGGCCACCGCTCAGTGACGCGCCGCCTATCCCGGCTGGCGTGCCGTAGCCTTGGTCCAGGCGGGATACGAAATCGGCTGCGTCGGCTTGCTCTGCGGCGTCACGTACTAGGCGGGCGATTTCGGCCAGCTCGGGGCTCAGGTTGTTGGCACTGACAGCGGCGTCCAGGTCCATATTGCCTGATAATCTGGATTCGGACGCAACCTTGGCCAGGCGATCGAGATGGGTGTGCACGAGGAAGGGCCTTAGAGACTGATGTTGAGGTCGAGGGCTGTTGACTAGTCCCAGGGCAATGTTCTCGAGGATAGACCGGTCGAGGAGTTGACAGTCCTGGTGGACCACACCGAGGGTGCTTCTCAGCGAGCGTACGTTGAGCGAGCGCATGTCATGGCCGTCGAGCTCGACAGTGCCCTCGGTCGGATCGTTAAGACGCGCGAGGAGCGAAGCGAGTGTGGATTTTCCGCTGCCTGACAATCCAACGACGGCCGTGTATGTGCCACGCTCCAGCTCGAGGTCGACGTTGGACAGGGCTGGCTGGCCGGGACGGGAGGCGTATTCGAAGGAGACATTGCGGAGGGCAATAGCCCTGCCCCGGGAAGAGGGTGACGGTTCGAGGGTCTCTCCTGAAGAGAGTGTGGCGTCAATAGTTGAGGGAGCGTCCATATCCTCCTTGAGACGAGCGTAAGCAGCAACCGCGGCGCTCAGGAAGGGCATGGATGGGGCGATGCCGCCGAGCATCACACAAGCGTCAACGAGAAGGAAGACTATGGAGTAGATCGAGCCCACACTGGCGTTGTTGGAGGAGGATCCCTCGAAGACGGCGGCGATCAGGATGCTGCCCTGCCAAAAGGCCAGAGCGTTGGCACAGTACGAGACAAAATAGAGCGAGCCCGTCTGCACAGCAGTAAACGCGGTCTTGGACACGGCGGCATCTCGGGCCCGCGCCATGTGGCCGGCAAAGGAGGCGACGAGTCGAGGCGCGGCACCAAAAGACTGCACGACCTCGACGTGCTCTAGGGCCTCCGAGGCAATAGATGCCGCGGCGGAGGAGGCGGTAGTGGACTGACCCACCAACTTTGCGATATAATGCCCGTTGATTTGGCCCGAAAGCAACAAGGCCGGAAGTGTTGCGGCCAGCAGCATGCCAGCCAGTGCGGGCTGGCGCATGAAGGCAAGGACAAGGACAGTGATGAAGAAGGAGAGAGTGGTAATAATGTTACCGATCTTCTCGCTCGTGCCGGCCTGCACGGCCGTGATATCACCCTGAAGTCGCCCCGATACTCGCCCAGAAGCCGCGTCGCCAACAACATCAAAGAACCCGGGCGGTTGCCGTAGCAGGGCAGCCACGTACTGTGCTCGGAGACGTTGTGCCAGGCGCTGCGAGACCATATTCCAGCACGTCAGGTGTCCGTAAATAAGTACCAATGCAATGGCTCCGATCCAGGCTGTCTGAATCACTTTCTCGTTGATAGCATCCTGGTATGCGAAGGCGTCGACATCTTGGGACGCCGCGCATGTTGCCGAGTTGAAGTCGTCTATCAGCTCACCGAATAGGACACCCATCAGAGGGAACGGCACACCAGCTCCTGCTGCGCACAAGAAGCCACCTGCCAGTAGAGCGTAGTCGATCCATGTGGGCGACGCGGCCGTGAGCACCAGCTCGAACCACGCGAACATGCCCCGTATCTTCGACTTGTTCTTCTTCATCTCCTTGGGCGCCTTCTTACGTTTATGTCAGCAGGTCTTATCTGATTCGATTTCTTTCACTCATCCTTCTTTTTAACAAGCCTGATCAACGTAAAAATGCCACTCACTGGAGCCGCCACTGCCGTCTCATTGTTGGCCTCCTCGCCAGCTGCTGCCGCAGTGGATGCATTCACTTTTTCGTTCTCGCTCATCGCACCTTTTTTGAGTGCTGTGTCCGGGTACACGTACGCAACTCGTTCGACGCCGGAGCAGAGCGATCAAAAGGGCATGGTGGAGGGAAAAGCCAAGCGAATGGAACAAGAGACGGGGTTGTGTTTATCCCCGATGCAGTGCGCAAATGCATCTCCTTTTCCTCTGTTTCTCGCATTTCACCCCGAAATAGGAGTCCGCAGATGCTATAGGGTAATTGGTAGTAAAGGCCAAGACCTGGTGTGAAAAGTTCCCCATTGCCACCCATTTGTTATCAGATCTCCTGTAAGCCAAGAGGTAGCATCCATAATAATAATGGGGCCGCGACACCAAAATTTCCCTCATTGTGCCGTGCTGCGCCGTGCTGCATGGATCTAGGCAACTCCCGGAAATCCGAGGTCTTTCCTCCGAGCTGTACATGCGAATGTATGCAATTACGCGGGCTATCATCGATTGATCACAGGTGGTGGGTATTTACATATATTCGCTGGTTGATGTTCTAACATAGCACAAACCGCGTATGTCTGTCGATCATTGTTACATAATACTTGCATTTACGCGTATCAACGAGTTTAAGCTTCAATCTTGACTATTCTAACTACATATGACTGTGAGCCGCTGAGTGGTGACTGTACTGTTTAATCGCCGCCCCAAAAGACTCAACACCGTAGAAACTCAGCTGCGAACGCGGCAAAATCCTCCTTGGCGGTTTCACGTCTTTTATTCGAGAAAGTACCAACGTGATTGGTCCCCAAGGTATCTACAGAGGTGGTGCTCAATGCCGGCCAAGAATAGCCAAGCCCGTCAGATCGCCTTGACGACTCCATCTCAACGTTGTATTCCAAGACTGTATGCCTGCGCGTTATTGCTCTCTATACAGCATGTATTTCTGGTATTTAAGAGCTGGTCCCATCACGTCAACGTCGATCGTGTGTTCTTTTACCATCTGGAGATGACTACGACACTGTTGTTTACTTATACTATATGCACCTGAGAAATCCACATCACAGCCCTTACCTTACAATTCACCATGTCGCAGCCAATCATCTTAACACCCCGATTGGAGCTAGTTCCTCTTAACAAAAGTCCCGAGCATAGGCAGTTCCTGCTCGAACTAGACACCGACCCGGAGGTCATGCGCTACATTGCCTTTGGACGACCCTTTGACGAAAAAGAGGCGGAGCTGTGCCGAGAAGCCCTGCTCAAGACCGCGGAGCCGACCGGATTCGGGACCTGGGTCGCCCAACTACGCAACAACCGAAGCCACAACACCGCCAACGACAATAATAGCCCAAAGGAGTTGGTCGGCTGGTGGGTTCTCAGCCCAAGCGAAACGAACCCAGAAAAGCGCGCCGAGTTCGGCCTGCGGGTCGTACGACAGTTCTGGGGCCAGGGCTTCGCCAAGGAGGGCACGTTGGGCCTCTTACGGTATGCCTTTGAGTCGATGCCCGGCCTTGGCACAGTCTACGGCGAGACCATGACGGTCAACGAGGGCAGCTGCAAGACGATGGCAAGCTGCGGGATGAGGTTCGTGCGCAAATATTTCAACGAGTACAAGGACTTCACGCCGGCACCGGGAATCGAGCAGGGCGAGGTCGAGTACGCAATTACCAGGGAGGAGTGGGAGGAGGACCAGATCCGGGCTGCTACTCAGGAACAACAGGCCACGCGGGTCCGCCAAGCAAAGCTGCAACCGAAGCAACTTGATAGTGGCGAGCACCGGCGCATACCCATGCATACTAGTATGCCAGCGGTAGCTGTCGGCTCATTCTCGGCTTGAAGGACAAATATGGTGGACTTTCCCGTTCTGCGGATTAATTGGGTGGAGAATGCCCAGGAAAGCCTACGCGTTTGTACAGTGAACAATTGGCAAATCTTATCAATCTCATCTAATCAGTTCTGCATGCCAAGGTGCCCAGGCTACTAGTGACTGGGGCATCTACACCAACATGTTTTCCTCCTCCAGTTGAACGGCGACGCTGGAAGGCGACCCCCCTGGATTGGATCAGCATCTAGATGCTTATCATGAGCTTAGCGACGCTGAAGCGGGACCTCGTGCATAATTTTTTTTCTCTCTGGTCTTGGCCCGGCCGTTCTTCCGCCCTGCCTTTGGTGTGGAATACTTAGAGCTTAGCCCTGTGAATTTCTGTATTCGATATGTTCATATTCATCACACCATGTTGTAGAAATTGCCATAAACAGTACACTGTGCCCGTCCTTCCCATTACGGATGGAACCTCGCCACGCGTCGTTTCCGATCCTTTCTTTCCCATGTGATGGCCCTCTAAAAATACAATAACTTGCCTTTCTCGTCTGCTGTCGTTGTGGTTCAAAGTTGTGGTCCAAATCATAGAAACTCCTGCAATTGGAACGCACCCGCAAAGCTGACATGGCGAAGTCCCTCGACAAAGGCTTTGGTGGCGGCGACACAGATGTCAGTCCAGCGGTCGAAACGCCTGTTGACAACCGCAAGGATGGAGACGAGTCATCCCCAGCAGCAGTTGCCGTGGATGGCACTGGCCTCAACGAGGTCAGCGACAACGCGCAGATTGGTGTCCAGGAGATGGAGGCAACAACCTTGACCTGGACCAAGCCATCTCTGGCTTGCTTATTCATTGGGTGAGTACATCTCTTTTGGG
The DNA here is from genome assembly GCA_023522825.1 of Diaporthe ampelina. NCBI lineage: Eukaryota > Fungi > Ascomycota > Sordariomycetes > Diaporthales > Diaporthaceae > Diaporthe > Diaporthe ampelina. Next base: position 897,525 of record JAMFTM010000002.1, on the reverse strand, counting down.
ACAGTGATCGGATGATCACGCCCGGCAACTAGATTGAAGAAGACATGGATGCTCTAACAGAAAGCTCGAGCACTGCGACAATAGCATTTGGTTCATATTCCTCGTCAACGGCTTCCGTCTGTCCATTCTATCCTCCCTATCGCCTTACATAACCTCAGAATGGGCGTCTCACTCCCTCCTCGCCGTCATCAGGGTCGTGTCCAGCTCCATGGCGGGGGCCGTCTACATCCCCATGGCCAAGCTCATGGACGTCTGGGGCCGTGCCGAGGGTTTCCTGCTGATGGTCGGCTTCTCCGAGCTGGGACTTATCCTGACCGCCAACTCCCATAGCCTGTACACCTACTGCGCCGCCCAGGTCTTCTACACGGTCGGCTACTCCGGGCTTATCTACGCCGTCGAGATCCTCGCCATCGACGCCTCGGACCTGCGCAACCGGGCGCTGGCGTTCGCCTTCACGTCCAGCCCGTACATGATCACGGCGTTCGCGGGGCCCGCTGCTGCTGAGGCCTTCCTCCTCAAGGTCTCGTGGCAGTGGGGATTCGGTGCTTTTGCCATCATCATGCCTTTTGTCACGCTGCCGGTTTACCTGCTGCTCAAATTCAACCTGAACAAGGCCAAGAAGTTGGGCTTGCTCAAGGACCGTGTCAGGAGCGGGCGGACCCTTGCTCAGAATATCGTGCACTGGTTCCATGAATTTGATGGTAGGCTTACAAAACATTTATTGTTTTTCCCCCTCGCGGCCTGGGCGAAATCTATGCGCCATCTTTCAATTTGGTCGCTAATCACTCAAATCTCACAGTCATCGGCGTCTTCCTTTTCGCAGCCGGCCTTGTCATTTTCCTCCTCCCCTTCACGATCGCAGCGCTGGCGCCAAATGGCTGGGCGACAGGCTATATTATTGCCATGATCGTCGTGGGTCTCTTTTTGATCGCCGTATTTGCCGTATGGGAGATTTGGCTCGCCCCTGTTCCGTTCCTCGCAGCCAGGCATCTCCAGAACCGCACGCTTCTCGCCGTCTGTGCCATCAACACGACATACCAGATGGCCTACTACTGCTGGAACAGTTACTTCACATCCTTCCTGCAGGTTGTCAATGGGGTGACTGTGGCACAAGCAGGTTACATCAACAATACCTTCCAGGTTGTGTCGGGCATAGAGCTGTTTATTGTCGGATATTTCATCCGCCGCACTGGTGAGCTAACTATACCCTCCTATCCCTTACATAAGTCACTGCACACGCGAGGGAACAATTGCGTTAACGAACATCACTGCGAGCAGGAAAATTCAAGTGGACTTTCTACCCAGCTATTCCCCTCTACATCTTCGCCCAAGGCCTCATGATTTACTTCCGCCGGCCGGGCTTCAGCGTCGGCTACCTCATCATGTGCGAGATCTTCATCTCGATGGGCGGGGCCGTCTTCATCCTCGTCTGCCAGATCGGCTGCTTGGCCGCCGTCGAGCACCAGTATGTGGCTCCGACCATCTCAATGGTCTTCGTCTTCGGCACGGTCGGCGGCGCCATCGGTGCCACGATCTCGGGTGCAATCTGGACGAACACCTTCTTGCCGGCCCTGGTTCGGTACCTGCCAGAGTCCGAAAAGGCGAACGCCGTCACTATCTACTCGGACCTGGTGACACAACTGTCGTATCCTATGGGCTCGGCGGCGCGTGTGGCGATCCAGAATGCGTATGGCTATGCGCAGACGAGGATGTTGGCTGCGGGGACGGGCATTATGTCTTTGTGTTTCATTTGGGTGCTTTTGGTGGAGAACTTGGATGTTAAGAACCGGAGGCAGACCAAGGGAACGGTGCTCTAGTCTGTTCATGATACGGAGTGCTTCGTGAGGACTTGATGAGTGTGGAGGTGGCACAGTTGAGATGACCTCTGGAGTTGTGGGGACGAGCATGATGCACACATGGCTGCATGGTACACTGCAAAATCTTCAAGCATGGCGGTTGTTTAATTGGCGACAAGTAAGGTAAAAGGAAAAAGGAGGAAAAGGAAGGCAGTGGAAAATTCTCTGTACATACACAGTGTGGATTGCATGATACCATGAGGAATCGCATAAGTAATGAGTTGATACCACATTCGAACATGAAAACTCAACACCCACTGCAGTCAAAACTTATGACATATCATAGCCCAAAAGCCTCGGATAGTAGAGGTAGAAACAAAGAGGATGAGGTAAAATAGGACGTCAGTAGGCTACACTTAATACTTAGACGAGGTTTAGACGGACATACAAAACCTCGCATGACTGGCAATATAATATTGTGCTTGACAATGGTGAGTAGTACTCATTCTACCAACATGAATGTCAATCTAACCAGGCTTGAGCCTCCTCATAGCAACGGCGTCATTTAGGTTTTTTAGTGTCTACGGACTCGAAGAAATAAATGCAAACCTGAATGACACCCCATGCTCCGTAGCATCGACCACTCCCAAGATTGCGTGTCAATTTACAAGTCTCCGGTCAGAAACTCCGTAACACCATGCTGGAATCCCGGCAACGCAGATGAACCATGGTCCTCCCCCAGAAACGACCTCACCTCCACGGCCCTCAGATTCGGATGGCCCTCGAACCTCTGCACCAGCCCCTCGACCGCCTTCCGGATGCCCGGAAGCTCAGCACACCGCTTCCTCTTTTCAAACTTGGCATCCGACTCTCCAGGCCGGCGCACCATGTCCTGTGCCTCCTCGCCGTAGGTGATGAGCAGCGCCGGCGCCGGGCTGAAGTCGAGCGTGCGGGCGCGGAACGCTGCCTCCTGCTCGGTCACGAATTTCCCCTTGTTGAACTCAACATCCGCGCTCGCAGCAAGGTACGTGTCCCACGTTTCCGGGTGGGTGTAGAGCGCGTTAAGCGTGAAGATCCCGCCGTAGCTGTGGCCCAGCAGCGCCTTGCGGCCCCACCGGCCCTCTAGGTGCGGGAAGAGGACGCCCTGCACGTAGTACTTCATTACATCCTCCCGGATAAAAGCCAAGAAGTCGTCCGCCTCGCCGAACTTGATGTCGGTGCGGGGCTTCCCGTGGCGGTCCAGGGGCGCGTCGTACGTGCCGTCGCGCGAGGGCGGCGTGAGGTCTGGCCCGCGCCGCATGTCGTACACTACGCGGGCCGGCGGCATTGGATAGCCGATGCCGACGACCACGCAGCGGACGTTGTGGGTGTACTCGAGGCGCCGGACTACATCCACGGTCGTGGAGAAGTAGGCGTTGCCATCGTTGAGGTAGCTGTTGATAGTTAGCGATTGGGGCTCACTACAGAGCAATGATTGATTCATGGTCTACATTGATGGTATCTCCTTGGCAGTGATCCTTTCGTCCTCAGGGGGTGTTCGGTCCTCGTTCCACTTGAGAGGCCATGCCACTTGTACCAGGAAATCCCCTCTGTGCGTTCGCACGGTAGACTGGCAGGTGTTGAGTCCATGCGCGACCTGGGAGGGCTCGAAGACGGGCGATTTAATTTCCATTTTGGTGCAACGTTCAAGAGTCGTAGAAGACAACGAGTACAAAGCTCTTTGTGACCAGGTGACGCGGGGCCGAGAAGTCCGAATCGGTGACGAAGAGAATCGACTGACGTGTCGGCAAAGCATGAGAGGATCCAACGCGGCTTGGCAGATAGGTTTTGCATGTGGGCGAGCACTTAATTGTGGAGTCTGAGATTTTGCAACATGGTATGTCGAACACAAAAATCCATGGTTTCGTTCATCCTCCTGTTGGGGGAATAATCATGATGACTGTGCAGCACCGCGAGTCCTTGTTGATGCGATATACATTTAGACGATCATGCAAGACAGACATGCACTGTGTGGTAGGATTTATAGTGGGTCTTCATGGTTTCGTGGAGAAAATTTTTATCAGATGGATTGATTAGATGCGGCCATTGATCAGATATGAACTCTTGGCTGCTTGGCTCCGGAGCTTTCCATGCGACAACGGCGCCTGGTTCCCCCTGAGCTTGCTTAGGCAGCGAAAGACACAACAGCGTTCTATCCAATTGTTACCGATATAGATGAGATTCAAAGTGATGATACTGATACAGCCTCAGCCGAGAAGACATGATGGGAACAGGATTGCAGTCTACCAGACGATATTGAAGGCTTTGTCACATGGGGCCTGTCGAAACTCATGCCGGTCTCTTCTCTTTCCTTATTTCACACTTTAATGAGTACTCTTACTCAGTACGAGTGTCAACATGATATAGTTTTGTATCCGTGAGCTGCTTGTCTTGCGAAAGTATAGTGTCAACTAAAGCTATTCAGAGCCCCAACCTACCATCATATCCCTCACTGCTCGACCTCCAACTGGGATCTGTTCGACACAAACATCGAATATTATAGAGAGGAAAAAGAGCCAATCAATACCTTAGATTCACATACATTAGAGTAAACATTTATCATCTTCTATTTGCAATTCGCGTAGACAATGCTGACCACCCAGAGCCCTGTTACCAAGCGCATGGAAATCGACATCACGTGAAGATTTTATGGAGGACCCCGTCGCTTCTCTCACTAACTTTTCACTGAGCCTTCCGAATCTGTCTAGTATCAGTGGATCTCATCCCCATATGCATGCGAACTTCCGTTCCCAGATGCAAGGCGAGGTGGAGATATCTCACGCATCTATGACCCTCTTGATGCATACGCAGCTGCGATAAATCGGCACTCATAGTCCTTTCCCAACGTGTAAATGGCCAAGCACACATGGTGTGCATGTCATGTGAATCAAAGCGCATACTTCATGCACGACACTCAGACCATTACCCATATGACACCAAAAGCAGACAGAAGCTTTGAAATCACAAAGATTTACACAGAATTCCGGGCTGCAAAGAGTGTGCAGGATACCATGTGACTCATTTGAGTTGGTGAAATTTCATGTTTTTAGCAGAGTAAAACGTCTTCAGCGAATCAATGGATACATACCATATACTACCAATACCTGTTGAGCTGCTCGGCGATAGAGAAGCCACGGGCTACAAGATCGTTGTTCCCGACCAGACAGCCACGGGATTAACGTCACTCCAAATTTCGATCCGTACACAATGTGGTCCCTTCTTAGAGCGATCAATGCTCAGGGATCCAGCACCGCCCCCCCCTTTCTTTCTTTTTTTTTTTTCTTTCTCTCAAGACGAAACCAAGACAGAATTCAAGTCTGGGTCTGAGCACCTAATTTCGCCTCTGGCAAGGTCTACGATTATGGTTGCCGCGGCCTCAAACTAACATTGACAGGTCCGCGCGGGAAGGCGATGCCACCCCAGTCGAGATAATCCAGTCTGGGCTCCAGGCACTTGCCGGGGTTAAAGTTCATGAGGATCTGGGACAAGGTGACCCGTAACTCGACTTGTGCAAGGCTGGCAATTCCTCGTCAGTGAGACATACAGCCTCATCCAAGGTTTCTGCAGAGACGGCTTGAACTTACTTTTGGCCTATGCATATCCGTGCCCCATGAGTAAATGGAACTGTTCAAAACCTTCGTCAGCTTTGAATGATTGCAGACCCATAGGCGCTCAGGTGCTGGGTGGGTGGTTGGCAATTACCAAAGTTTCGCTGCATTTCCGTAGTGTCCGGCACAAGCCAGCGCTTCGGGTTGAAATCCAAGGGATTCGGAAAGACGACTGGGTCGTGGAGGTGAAACATGGTTGCTGCCGCGATGATGGTCTTCGAGCATAAATAGTCAGCAGCAAATAAAACTTTTCATCTAAACATGGGACACATACCCCTTCAGGCAAGAAATGACCTTGATATGTCCATCCTCCTCGTGGTACAACTCGAGGGTGCCTTCCTCGAGCCGGGGCGCTGACACGCAACGCTTCCTTGATCATTCCTTCAAATAGCGGGAGTTTTTCAAGCTCGACCACATCTGGTTGTGGATCATTGCCGAATCTCTCAAAAAGCAATGCTTGTAGTTCCTTCCAGAGGACAGGGCAGGCGACGAGATGATATACGGCAGTGGTTAAGCTAAGCGCCGTCGTGCCAGTTCCTCCACGGGGGTTAGCATCGCAAGTGCAGAGTTCACGGAAGAGTGATCTTTACCAGCGAATATCATCAAGGAACCATTCGACACCATCCTGTCTTCTTGCAGCTCAATGCCGCGCTTGGCTGCCTGCTGGATCATACTGTCAAACATGATCAACGCGTTCTTTTCGGTCTCGCCAGTAGCCTTTTGCTGTCCAAGTCTTGCGAAGCCATCAGCAGCTACCTTTGATTTTCGTTAGCCATACGTGCCGATCTCCTCTAGTTGGACAGATAAATCACCTTAGAAACATCCAGAAAGGGGTTGGGCATATATCGTTGGATCCACCCCACGACAGTCTTGAGGAACGGAAAATACGTCATCCAAATGACGTTATAATTGACCTTATCCATGGATTCCAGAAATTCGTGATGGAAAGTAGACGACTCCAGAGTTCCGTAAGCTGTCCCGTAGCTGAACTTGGAGACCGAGTCCAGCGTGTAGCACTGGCTGGCGAGCCATAGCGGGATAGGCTTGCCCTCTCGGACGTGAGAGTGGATCATAGAGATCCAGCGGTGGCAGTACGAGTACAGCAACCCCTGCATCCCCGTTATGTTGGCACGCGAGAATGCGTGGGACATGAGCCGCTTTTCCGCGGAATGTTCCGCCTTGTCCATCTCCGAGAAGACGCTGGTGCCAGGGTTGTTGAAGGGCTCGTAGAAATACCGCGCTTTCATGAAAGTCGTTTGCTGGGAGTAAATAACTTGGTTGTAGACTTCGATATCTTTGAAGGAGACCTCAACCGGCGAGACTCTCACGAGTGGGCCTAGGTACGACTTGGTGTTGGCTGAGGTCTGCGCTTGGCCAGGTTGCTTGTGGGTAGAACGTACCGTATTTCTCGTGCAGTTTCATGATTTGCTCGTGAGGGCGTCCACTGAGCTCGAGTCTCAGAAACCATAGCCGTGAGCAGGCCGCCAACTTTGGGCCAGGAACACCTGCTAGAGGGTGGAGGAAGACGTTGTAGATTATTCGGTAGAGGCACAGGCCTAGTCCCGCAGCGCAGACCGCCCAGAAATGATAGGCTTCGAGCATCATTTTGTGTTTCACACTTTATCACTTGAGTCAAATGTCGAAATATTTCGGTCAGTGAGAAAGAGTTGTTATTCTGTTGGCGTTGAAAGAAGCTCAAACCTGAAAACGGATCCAGATAGCTATTTATTCCTCTTTTCTTTGGGCAGCGGAACCACCCCCGGACTGACCACTACCCCATCTCCCCACAGCCAAATCCGATGCAGATCTGGGCTTAAGGTTGTTGATACGCGTCACACCTCCAACCACTGCTCCAACGGCGGTGGATGCAACGCGCGACGTCGGGAACTGGATATAGGTGTGGGGCTTGCACGCCAGCATTGTCGTTTCCCAGATATAATCTTATCTCAATACTTCTCAGACTCGAATCATTTACCTCTCAAAGCCCTCTCGAATGATTTGTACTCGCGGCTTCCTTGGTGGTGAAGTATCAGAGTGCGGATACATGATTACAATGACCTCAGTGGCCTGCTAGTCTACCAGTTACGATAGCACTGACGGTATCCAGCAAGTGAATATTCGATTATACAAACAGCAACTCTTTCGCACATCTTTACTGCATGGGTATCAAATATCAAGCCAGGAGGTTCTGGGACACAAGTGAAAAGGCTGAGTCGCAGACTATGTAATATGTCTCTAGGACTCTTTCCATAGAGGTAATTGTCAGTGAGTTGTGTGAGAAAAGTACCCTTACTACCACAGCCTAGGCTTCATGTATGAAAGTGATTTAAACTTTGAAGCTAGCTGGAAAAAAAAAAGAAGTACGAATTGATGAATCTTCTTAATGAATGAGACTCTCCAGTTAGCAAAGGGTGCTGGGGAACAGAGGACGCTCTCCGATCACTGTTCACGAACCATGTTATTGATATGCAAGGTCAACAGTTCCCTAATGATGATGTTCAATCTGACTAATGTTATCTTTTTTATAATATAGATAAACTCAGCGGATGATCAATCATTCTGCACAGCCATTTCGATAGCTTCCTTCACGATAGTACGAAGTGAACCGTGTGAAATTCAACTTTTCATCGCGCTATGCCGCGTTTCTTCCATCTTGCCCCTCCTTTAATCATTAATTCATTGTGTACAGAACGTTTCTCAGACAGGTATGAATGATGCGAAATGTTCGACACAGGTGTCGCCGTCGCTTCTCACCACTTCCCATCATTGTGATCCCTTTCCGATGCAGCAAGGCCATGAGGCAGCCGTTTCCGCTCGGCTGCTTTATATAGCCAATCAATGACAATGTAGACCACGATGGATAAGAATGCAACTAATATGGTGCTAATAATGAGCTGCGTAGTTCCGGTATCGATGAGGCCGAACACACTGAGAACGAAGCCAGCGGGAGTGAGAAAAAATGCTAGGATGGTGAGGATGCTCAATCTTGCGTTGGTGCGGGCGGCCACCAAGTTGAACTCGTTGTCCATTAGGGAGCTGCACTGCTCCCTCAGCATTTCTACCTCCAGAGTCAATGTCTCCAGCTCATTGCCCAGCTGGTACAGCCTGTCACACAGTCGGTCGGACGGGGTCTGGCTCGAGCGGCTTGTGCTTTCGTCCACGTAGTATTGGACAATCTTTTCCATCGACTTCCGTGCTAATTCGTGCACCTTGAACTCCTTTCGGAACTCGGACACTGAGACTTTAGTCAGAGGGCACCAGGATATGCTCGGACGGCGTTACTTACATGTAAGCAAGGCGTTCTTGAGTCTTCCCACCCGGGGTATCACTGCATGTCCTTTATTATATGGACTAGGATCCTGCCAAACTTAGCAAGCGATTCATTGTAGACAGGCCCTTGTCCTGAGCACCATATGCACTTACCATGTACTTATTGATCCTAAAACTAGAAGTCGCGACGATGACCTGAAAGTTGTTGAACAGACGGTCCATGTCCATGAAGAGGAACAACGGCTGCTCGCGCACGCCATTCCACCGGTAGTCGGTGCCCCTTGTAGTGTACTGATCAACGATCTTTCTTCCGTAATAGTTTCGGTCGGATGTTGCATGGCACGAATGCCTGCAGATGATGACCACGGCCATGGGCGGGTATCGCTGTACTTTCTCGCCTTGCGGCGTCTTCACGGTGGCAGTAACACGGCGGCCGACCCAGGCTGCGACCCACGTCGTTTCTGTCAGCAAGTGGTCGGCCTGCGCTGAGGATGGATCTGGGTTGTCATGGAAGATGCCAGTCCCGCCACGGTATTTGAGAACCCAGGCTGCGTTTCCGAGGCCGTTGCCGCCCTCGCCGGGGACGTATGGCTGGCGGACCTGCCCTTTGACGACCAAGTTGATGATGTGCCTGGGAAAGCGCTGTTCCGTGAGGCGAGTGATCTGTTCCCGAAGATCCGGGAGCACGTCACCCCCGGTCGTGCAGTGAGAGGCGGTCTCGGGCCGGGTCAGTTCCACGATGATGATGGCCAAGTTATCGGGCCAGCGACGACGGTTCGCCTCTACGTACGGCTCTAGTTCGCCCAGAGTAGTCTCATCACTGAAGAATCGGGACTCGCAGCTTTGACCACGCTCGTCGAATGGTTTCTTGGTTATCACCGTCACGCCGACTGGCTGCTCTGGCTGCGCGACTGTTGGGCTTGGCCGACGGTAACGCTTTGCTCGTCTTCTCTCCATGTTCCTTCTGACTCTGATACTTGGACAGGTCAAAGACATCGATAGATGAAATTGCAGGATAGAGTATTCGGTCCGGAGCATTTCAAAGGTTAATTTGCATACCGATGCGGGGCATTGCATCTTCAGCCTCACATCCAGTTGTGTCACCAGACGCACCTCCGTCATCCTACATCCATACAGTGCTTTGCACGTTGCAACATCCAGGCATTCGATACACTTTGCAGCCACTTGCATTGCCTGCTACATATTTGCGATGAGATGGGATATTGGCACCTGCAAAAACAGAGGGTACACTCGGACTCGGTATTTTATAGGTATCCTATAGGAGGTTATCCTATAGGATCTTATTCTTTGTAAGGTTATCCTGTAGGAAGTTGTTCTATAGGAGGCTATACTGTAGGAGGCTATACTGTGGGAGGCTATACTGTGGGAGGCTATACTGTAGGAGGCTATACTGTAGGAGGCTATACTGTAGGAGGCTATTATATGGGAGGTTGTCTTGTAGGGTCTAGGAGGTTATCCTATTGGCCTTGGGTGTAGCCACCGTTTTTGCGGGTGCGAATATCCGATCTCATGGATTAATTGGATTGATTGCTTAACCACAACAAGTAGACAGTGACTTCCTAGCAGTTCTCATAAGTACCTAGGTAATGATATAACGATGACCAGATCCACTATTTTGACTACTTAAGCCGTCGGCATCTTCCAGAATTGACCATCTTCTTCGTCAGTCAAGTACCTCCAAAAGAATCTATAAACCTCTCCATTTTCATTGCGGTGAAAGTAGAGAACTGCAGCCTGATATTCCTCCCAATCCCGCATTCCTTTCTGAAGCCAGTCGTCTTTTGTCAGAGGCATGAAACTGTAGGCATCCTTCGCGTAAAGCTCCAGATCAAAGCGTGAGCCGTCGCACGAGTTTATCTTCATTGCCAAGCGGGCCGTTTCGGGGTCCATGAATATATCCACAGTCGTGTTGACACCCTCGTATTTTCCGACGTAGTCGTTGAGGTCTGATTCTTGATGCGTTATGCTCCGGTCCTGCAGCCACTGTATCAGGATATTGTCGAACCATGTCTTCCACAGAGCGGCTTCTTTGGTCGCCAGGGGGAAGATGTCGACTTGGGGAGTAGTTCCGAAGAGCGCCTGCGCAAGTATCTTGCTAGCCCAATCTGCCGGATCTCCGAGGTCCAATCCGTTCGCTAAGGCAACTATGGCCGTTTGAGTGCGAGGGAATATCATGAAAGAGGAAGTGAAGCCATTGGTGTTCCCCCTATGCAAGACGACGTTGTCTTCCAAGTGGTCTCCAGATACTATCGAGTCAAGACCAACAAGATGGCGCCAAAAAAAGCGACGATCCTCTGTCCAAGTCTTTGTGTTCATCCCCACCATGTTCAAGGCGAAAGATGGGAAGACTACTTTCGCGCAGCCTATGCCGAACGAAAGTCCTCTACCGACTTCTGCCCAGGACGTCCAAATAGTTGCGAGCTGCCGGAGTGGATTCGGGGGTTCGCTCTGGTTATGTTTTTTGGATTTCTTGATCTCGTAACGATAAGCTGAGCACACGGCTTTGGCGAGCTTGAGCATATCCTCGACCGAACTTCTAACGCCGACCGCGCTTAGGACAGGCGTGTGGGCGTCATTAGTGAGGGCCTCAGTTGCGACTTTCGAAAATGTGCTGTCCCTGAGCTTCACGTGCCCCACCGCAAGGCTCCGGTGATTTCCTAGGCCGATCCGTGTGACAATCGTACCCTTCATTCCAAGTGGATCGAGTATCCGTGTCTTTATGAATGTAGAATAGCGTTGTCCTGAAGCATTCTGAACCGCAAGAGCAACCAGGGCCATGGCGTAACTATTGTAGAGGAACTTCCTCTCCCGAAAGTCGTTGTTATCAGCGGTGGCATCTTCCCCCGCCTCAGCGTGCGTTGGCGCATGGTTGATCAGTGCCACAAATCCGTCTTCATCCACCAGTAGGTTGCCTCTGATGCCTTGGATAAGTGAATCCTGTCTTCCTAAGCCGGTAGTGTGGCACATTGCGTGTCGGATAGTCGCACCTTGGGAAATGCGTTCATCACCCACCACGTGGAAATCGGGGACGTACTTTCTGATCGGATCGTGCCAGGACATCTTTCCCTCGTCAACGAGTATGCCCACGGCGCACGCAAGGAAGATCTCGGAACAAGACGCGAGCAGGTATGCGGTCCTTGGAGCTGCAGGAAACGTCTTTTCTTCTCCGTTCTCCATGTCGACCTCTCGCGAGCCAACACAACTAGTGAACACGACTTCGCCTTGATGAAGCACACCCACCGATATGGAGGGCACGCGACAAATTTTGAGTAGCTCAGAGGCGCGGCTGAATGCCGACATCAAACGGTGCTGTACAGGTACAGGATTGGCCATAATGTGATGGTAAAAGTTGAAGCTCTCAAATTATGACCCGTGAAGCTGTTGGTAGGAGGGGGAAGTGTTGTGGTGTCGGCTCTCTTGGGTAAGTTGGATTGCAGCTTTAGGGCCACAACATGACGACCAGTTGACCCGGGTGAACGAGGAAGGTACGATGGTCATGAAAGCCGACGTCACTCCAAGCCACGGATCATTCACTGGAGCATCCACTGCCTGCGCTGCTCCTCGGTAGGTACGGGTCAGGGAGCATGAAAGGGTTGCCGCAAGCTAGCCGACCAGCTGCTCATCCAATTGCGACCCCTCTACACTGCACAAATGTTAACGAAATCGCTTGTACTGTTAGACACCTAGCAATGCGTGCTGACTGGTTCGAGAAATTTGACGCGAAGAGCATCATGCTGGACGGCTCCAAGGCGGACGACCCTGAGTCCACGCTCCTCGTCGACATCGCTGGAGGCGAGGGCCACGATGTCGAGGCATTCCTCAAAGCATACCCAGACGCCCCGGGCAAACTAGTTCTGGAGGACTTGCCGCCCGTGATTGCGAACATCAAACAGCTCGATGACAGGATCATACGCCAGCCCCATGATATGTTTGCGGAACAGCCCGTGAAGGGTGCGCGCGCTTACTATATGCGCAACATCTATCACGACTGGCCGGACGCGGACTGCGTCGAGATCATGAAGCGCATTGCTGGAGCTATGACAAGGGGATACTCGAAGCTACTTATCTTTGAGTGGATCTTGCCGGCGAAGGGTGTCCCCCTTTACCCCGCTCTGCTTGACATCAATATGATCTCCATCTTGAACGGGCGCGAGAGGACAGAGGACGATTGGAAAGAGCTGTTGCGAGCCGCCGGGCTGAAGATTCGAAAGATCCATCAAGTTAATCCGGATGAGGAGGGCCTTATTGAGGCGGAACTTGCCTGAAAAAGACGTGATGGGATGTCCACTGCAGCTGAGTAAACGATTGTCGCCGTCTATAACATGTTCCTCAGTCTTTCCATAGTCCAGGTAGGACCGAGGAAAGGTATCACTTATTGAACGCATTTCCTTGTTCGTATCAGAAATTTTCTACTCTTGAATCAATCATCGTTCTACATCGTTTTAATCATGATGTCCAGACTCTTTCATGTCTACCCTATAAAGCGCAATGCTCATGCGCTCTGTTTTCTCATTCCAGAAGTCCAGCAATAGACCTCATCTATTATTATGATCATGTTACTCTACGCTCAAAATCTTCCAAGCGATTAACGTGTACCTCTTCCATGCTCATATCTTGTCGAAGAAGTAAGCGCCTGACGCAGCTCGATCCACTGGAATATAAATGATTTCATTCTAAACGCGTACACATCTGCATGCGTTCGCAATCCTTCATTGAGAAGTCAGAAATCAAAGTTCAAACCTTCAAATAAGAAACGATACGACAATCATGGTACAGACGCAAATGTGGCTGGGCCATTAAGATCATGAAACACACGTTCACAATGCAAGTCCGGCGTTGTACCAGAACCTGGGTACACCAGATTTCTTGTGGTAGTATTCTCTAAGACGTGTCTATACTTTTTAGACTATTTCAACCTGCTGCAAACCCTGTGTATTAGGTGTAAAGAAAGCATTCTTTTGGCTGAGATCGAGTGACCCGGTTGCTCGAAGTATCGGATCGTTTGCAAAGTCATCTTTGTTGGTAAGATTCTGCACCAATTGGGTCCCTAGGAATCCAACTCTCTGATAAATTCCTTCAGTCTTTGTCTTTTCCAAAATGATCGAATTGAATTCAAAGGTCATTTCAAATTCAGGAGCATTGGGCTCGGTGGAGTCGGACGGCACCCGATCAATGAAGGCACTGATTGGAACACAATACACACTCCAGGGGAGTGATGGTCGGAAATCCTCGTCATCGAGCTCTATATGCAAGCATGTAGGTTCTCCGTTGACCATAATGTTGTCATCCCCTTCTGGCACGTCATAACGTTCAGGCGAGAGTCTTTGGACTTCTAGCTCAATGAGATGGCACCACAAAGTCAGAGATCCTGAAATGACCTGACCCATTGGATCATCTGTCAATAACTGCACTTCGACATTCAGAACCTCTGCTAGGGGATAAAATGCCTCCCTCGTCCGATTCGAGTCTGGGTGGTTGTAGAGAATTTTGAAAGATTGAATATGTGCATCGACACTTGCCCAAGACCACGATGGTGCGCAATATGTTGATGTTCGCTGGCTACCATTCGTACCGCTCCAAGCAAGTTGTCTTATGAGGTCAGTCTCCCAGTGACCAGCAACATAGCGGCAGTTCATGAAGGGTTGAAGCTCGCGCGCAATAGCCGAGATGGCCACCAACTTGTCGGCTGGATTCGTCAGGTTCTGAGCGGATCCCTGCGTTCCATCTGCCGATCTGTGCCACGGATCATCAACGGTGTACGCTGATACTGCATTGGCCCAAACATCGAATGCCATCCTCACCAAGGGGGTGATTCCGGTGTCGATTGAAGCATGCTTCTCTTCGATGTTCAGATGTAAAAGACTGAATGGATTCAGAGCCTTCCCCTTCACGTCGCCCCAGTCCTCCTTTGGAAACCCGTATGGATACGATTCTGAGGCCTGGAACTCGTCGCATTCCCAGTACATTTGTGTCTTGGTGAAATTTAGTACCCGTGGGGAGAGTTGACGCTGCGGCTTGATTAGCCAATGAACATGACTGAGAGTCTGGCTCCCTACCTCTTGTAACACCCAGCCTCGAGCATTTAGCGGGGAGTATCTGATGTCATCAATCCAGGTCTGCTGCTTGCAGAGATCATACAGCCCATGTAGAGAACCTTTTCCGCTACCCACAGCCGGCATCTCAATATTTCCAGCAGGTTCGAGCTGATTTCCCTCAAGAGCAAAACACAAGCGCACTGGGAGGTCCATGTCGACGTCTCTCTCAAAGAAGCAGCCTTCGGTATCGTCGATCGCAGAAGTGGCTGCAATGTTGCAGTAAGACCATTTGTATATATTGCACATCTGGGGGCAGTGGCGTTGCCAGTCGTCTTCCGAATCTTGGATGATGCAAAGTGAGTCTATCCATATATATGGGATCTGTAGTTGCCGGCTCGTCTCTATTGCGTCCACGAATGTTTTCCACTTTTCTAACGACGGTAACTGTTCGTACCACTTTTCAATGTCTGCCCGGGTCAATACGAGCTTGTCTTTGACCTGGCCCCAACGGTGAGACAAGGTTGTGTAGGTAGTACCAGATGGGAGGTCAACGCCACGGACGAGCCTCAGGCGCGAATTCTCATTGTCGATGTATATAAGCCGCTCTGGGACCCAATTAGATTCCGAGTCAAATCCTGGGCGTTTACATCTGGAATGGTGCTTGTCACAGCCACTGATCCAGTGACGAGCAAGAGCCATGCTCTGGGGCGAGCCGACGGTGTTGGTGGGCTCATAGTCCAGAAACGTCAGACGGTCTACAGTCTCATTAGCAACAGCCTAAGTAACTTTGTAATCTCTATCACCAACCCTCTTCAGTCTTGATGGGACGCAACCAGAAGTTGCCAAAGAGGTCAGGAACACCTTCCATTTCGGCGGCAATAGTGAATGATATGACTCCGATTTTGTGCTCATCGTCTTCAGATGATGTCCTCGCAATCAAGCGTGTAGAAGCCTCCATATCTCCTTCATATCTATCCAATCGCCGGCACAGAAGACACTTCTGCTCCACAGCCTTTTCCCAATCACCGATTGAGGCATGATGGGGAAATACACCACCGTCACCTGGATTTTTCTGAATTTCACCCAACACGGATTGACAAGTTTGGCACAGCATGGTGAGGATTATCGACAATAGAGACAGATGGATGAGCAGTGTAGTCCATGAATCCGCACCGAGTTTTGATGGTGGACTGAGAATTTTGGAAAGGGATCTCGGGAAGGAGGGACAATGCGGGGTTGAGGTCTTTTCAGGTCATGGAATGATTTTCACACGGCGTCTGGTGGGGCGGCTTTCACTGCATCTTACTGCATCTTACTGTATCTCACTGCTTCGCGATGATTTCGATCAGCTAACACGACTTGGCGCTCCTTGCATTTGCGCCCGAGCCAAACACCATCGAGCTCTTGTAACAATCGGTTGCGTTTCCAATCCCCCATACATATAAAATGTATGTGGTGCCTTCATACAGTAGTGAGCGCTCAAGACCCAGCGCTCAGAGAAAAAACAATGCCAATTACAATAAAAGGACAATACAATACGCCTGTCTACGGGCACGTAGCCTCAGCCTTATACCGCACAGACGAGGCTAAGAAGTATCGCTCCTGACGGCGCCGTTGATCGTCAACACCAGTAGCCCAAGGGCTAACCTACCACGATACCAGAGTCAAAGCCGGCGAAGCAGTCACACGGCGAAGCAGTCACGCGGCGAGACTACGATAGTCTCAAGATGGCGCCTATAAGAAGGCGCTGCGGTAATCCCACCAAGGGAGACCCAGCCAAGAAACTTGACTCTTCCCTATCAACAACACTCGACAGCCTCTCAAGACCACTCGCCAGGTAAGCCCGCCCAGACCATGGTCCCCATTCCAAGCACACAGCTGCTAACTGAATAGTCACGCCACCATGGCCAACCCATTCAAGAGAGCCTCCCCACAGATCTTTCTCAAAAAGACTCCAACCCTCTCTTGTAACAATATCATAGCGACAGCCGCGAATCAGGCCAGGAATGTGACACTCAATATACAACGATCTAGTCCGCCAAAACAGATGTTTCTTGAGATTCTCGGTGGCAATAATTCGGTTTAAGACAAGCATTCTTACAACTCTATGGTTTGAAGAGTGATAGCCTAGCTTCATGTAGGTGAAAGTGTGCTCGTGTTTTGCGATTAGGAAGTTCCCACCAAGGCACATCAGGCGGATTCTAACAGTACCGGGATAGGTTCATCTTCCTTCAATATGGTGGCAGAAAATACTTGGAATGATTTTAACGTTACGAAATTGATCCACAAAGTCTTCTAGTTTCGCCACTGTGTGATAATTGTCAAAAAAGGCTTTTCATTTTCGCGATTCATCTATCTACTCAACTTGTGCCTTAGGTGTAGACACTATGTAACCGATTAATCAGAATTTAGTAGTTAGGAAAGTACATATAAGGCCCGCCACCTCACAACCACCAAGGACCTGTGAGGCTGCCAGTGCGGCGCACAGGTACATTTAATCACGCAAGCAGCAGCACGGAGCGCATGACAGGCGTCACAGAAGTTGTTCCTCAGGCTGAGTCGCAATACTGATTATGGACTCGTTCAATTCGCTACCCAATATCCTAAGGGGTCTTTGCTGAAGCAACCCTCCAATACCACCTTCAGGGTATCAACTACAGGGCTGAGTGAAACAAGTTCCCTAATCCAGGCTGATGTCACCCACCCGCGACTTGATATTGCGCTACATTCTGGCAAGAGTGAGAGTTGTATCGGATCCTCTATTTTCTCTTGTTCTGAGATGCGCCGGTGTATTATCACGTCATAGTTTGTTGTCGAGGGCCTTGATGGTAGTTTGTCTGCGTCGAGAGGCTTTGTGATTCACTGCTTCGCGGGTACTTTCACATCGGGTCCGCTGTCCCGCTTTATCGGGCGGGAGGCAGCTTTGGCGCATGAGATATGACAGGCGGAACGGGAGTGCTCGAGTGGGCAACATCATCTCGTACTTGGGAAACACAAGATCTAGAACTTCCGAGCATTTTCGTTGGCGGGATGCCCATTGGGTTGTTGGGGTCGGGAGATACCCGCAGACCTGCACTTTGCCGGGTGTAAACCGCGTGTGCAACGCTCCGATCTGCGTACTCTCTGCCAAGCTGAGCCCGGCGCCGTCCGTGCAGAGCTTCCTCCCTTGCAGGTTAGGTTGCAGCCCAAGGAGACCAACTCTCCGACCGAATGGCTGACGGGCTAGCTTTCTGGGCACGCCCGGCTCGTCCTGCTCTCGCATGACACAGTGGGCCATGTTAAGAGGGAGCTCCCCTGTCATGTCAGGAGCTTGTTCTATGTCTTTCAAACCATCCCTGTGCAACTCCACGACACCATCCAAACAGGACCGAAGACGATTGGCAGGGTACGTCTCATGTCCTGTTTCGATTCCCCGCGGATCGGTTGCAGATTCCTTCTGGGTTTCCAGTCATACAGCACGTCCGTCTAGGACACATCTTGGGAAACCCTATATCTTTGTCCTTCCGAATTATCGTAAAAAAGCTACAACATCCAAGTATAGATTCGATCATAGTCTGTCGACTTCACACATAGCATTTGCCCCAATAGTTGTATCTTATTCTATTCTGCTCTTCCACCAACATGGCGTTCACTGGCGGTCTAAGCCCTAAGACGCGGCTTATCATCACAATCTCCATCTCATTTGCCTTCTTCGTGGCCGAGATCACTGGTTCGTCGACGCAGTATGCCAAGATACAATGCCTCGAGACTGACTTTCATCCACAGTGGCCTTCAAGACCCGTTCACTCGCGCTTCTCGCCGATGCATTCCACTATGTGAGACCGCCAGGCCCCTTATCTCATCAGACGTGCGCAGGTAGCTGACTGGTGCTAGATGAATGATCTGATCGGCTTCATTGTCGCCCTCGTAGCTGTCATTGTGAGTCCTGTCCCTCAGCTGCACCGCCCGCTTCAACTAACCGGTTGCACAGATATCAGAGCGGTCGCGCTCGCCCGCTGAGCTGTCGTTTGGCTGGCAGAGGGCCCGTCTGCTGGGTGCCTTCTTCAACGGCGTGTTCCTTCTAGCCTTAGGAATCAGTATTTTCTTGCAGTCTATCGAGAGGTTTATCTCCATTGAGCGTGAGTCGATCTGGCCAATGGAAGCGCTGCCCTCATCTGACGCACTGCAGGCATCGAGGATCCGAGACTTGTCATGATCGTAGGCTGCATCGGTCTCGGTCTGAACATCATAAGCGCGGCATTTGTACATGGTCAGAACCCCCGAGCGATCGCACCATGACACCCGACAAGGAGACACACTGACGTTCTCTGTAGAACACCATGGGCACGATCACTCTCATGGCCACGGTCACGAACACGGTGAAGCCCACAGTCACGATCACGACCACGGTCATGAGCACGCACATGACCACGGCGAGGCGGCCGTGGTGAACCTTGAGCCTGTCAGGAACAGCAGCTCGAGCAAGGCGAACGCATCGAACGTATGTGTCACTTAGTCCCACATGATTACATGTAAATGGAACTGTCTCAGAACTAATCGGTACCACAGCGGGTCCGAACGCACGCGGAGCACCGTCACAACGTGGCTCAGATGAAGAAGCCCGGCCGTGACCTCGGCATGCTCGGTGTCCTCATCCACGTCATCGGCGACGCCATCAACAACATCGGCGTCATTATTGCGGCCGTGATCATCTGGCAGACACGCTCTGAGGCCCGGTTCTATGCCGACCCGGCTGCGAGCATGTTCATCGCCATCATGATCTTCATCAGCTCCATCCCACTGACCAAGAACTCGGGGGCCATCCTCCTCGAGAGCGCACCTCGAGGCGTTGAGATTGACGACGTGAAGCACGATCTTGAACAGGTGCGTTTTCATGCTTCAGCAACAGAAATACCGCTGGCAAAAATGCTGATACTTCTCAGATTCCCGGCATTGAGTCAGTCCACGAGCTGCACATCTGGCGCCTCGACCAGCAAAAGGCCATCGCGTCCGCCCACGTCGTCGTCTCGGACCAGTCGATGTCGAACTTCATCGAGAAGGCCCGCACCGTCAACGAGTGCCTGCACGCCTACGGTATCCACTCGTCCACCCTGCAGCCCGAGACGGCCGAGGAGTACGCCCAGGTCCCGCAAGACGATGCCGCCGCCGCTACTACTGTTGATACTGCCATCACCCCTGCTGCTGCATCTTCAGGCAGCGTCTCCGAGGGAGTGAGCTCTGCTCTTAGAAGGAGGAGGCTCGACCCGGCGGCCTGCCAGATCATCTGCAGCAACCTGTGCCACAACCTGATGTGCTGTACCAAGATTGAGACCTGAGACCTGAAACCTGATCAGGCGCGGGCCTCGAACTTTGGGCGCTGACCCGGTCTTGGGCAGTCTCTTTTCCTCAGGCGAGAATGCGAGATTATGAACACTATAACACAATCTGTGCAAAATAGGAACGATATATGGGCAGCCAAGGAATTACGAAACCGAAGGGAATCCAAATTCCCGTCATATGAGCAAGAAAAGATCTAGAAGAAATTCTGCTCGTGCAAACAGTCACATAGATTTCATTACTTGGGACGACTGAACAAAAAATGAGATTGCGTTTGATTTTGCGGCGATGAATCCTCCAGATTGGCTTACGGGACTCGTCTTGAGAAGCCAGTCTCGAGCAACAAGTCCATCTATGATCCAAGGTGCTGCTGATTACTGAATATATAAGCGGTTTCGTCTCTTTTCCGTATACGGCCGGAGCCATACACGGCGCCTCCATAAAGTGGCAAACGCTCAAGATATTGAATATATAATCTTGACCAATTCACAGCCATCTTCCTCAGCCCCTTACCCACGTAATATGTATTCTTTGTGATGCGTACTCATAGACTACACGGACTCTCGAAGGTGCTGCTTGCAACCTTGGAATCGAAGTACCGGCCGTTGCAGACCTCAAAAGGTGACAGTCTCTGACGGGTCTGCGTTCCTGGCAACGATGGTGATAGAGTCTGGGTCGCGAGCGACGAGAGTTGCCTCTGGGTTTCTCTCAACAATGGTGATGGAGTCGGGGTCCCGGGCAAGGATTGTGAGAGTCTCCGATGGGTCTGGGTTTCTTGCGGCGATAGTGATCGAGTCCGGATCTCTGCCCACAAGTGTCTCTGACGGGTCCGGATTTCTGGCGACGATGGTGATAGAGTCTGGGTCGCGAGCGACGAGAGTTGCCTCTGGGTTTCTCTCAACAATGGTGATGGAGTCGGGGTCCCGGGCAAGGATTGTGAGAGTCTCCGATGGATCTGGGTCGCGCGCAACGACGGGAGGTTGAGCCAGTGCTGCGCTGGCGACGGCGCAGAGCACCGCTGTAAGGAGGAAGTGCTTCATTGTGAAGAGGTCGAGTAGTCCGAAATAGTCTCGGGATGACAAGCTCAAAGTAATGAATTCATCGGAGTCGACGGAATTATAACAGACCCCATCGACTTCTGAAATGGTTGAGCCCTTTTATCTGTAGACGATGTATGAGACCGCGACTCAGTCCTGTGGAGTGGCCAGCCTGATCGGTGGAGACGGCACCATGATAATTCCCGTTGTTGGCCAAAGAAGTGGCATTTCACCGTTGCTTACCCACACACAAGGCTTGACCAAGGCGATGATCAACACTAAGAACGATTCAGTTTGGTATCAGCTTTGTTGCCGTATGCGCACGGCCCGAAGACCAGGATGCTGGGGAGAAGAGTCGCCTTGGGGAAGAGAGACACGATATTCGTATCGAGGATGTCCTTTGGACACCCAGACATCCTCATTGTGAATACCGTCGAGCTTGTGTCCTTCTCGTCTTTTGTCAAAAAAAAATACATGACATAGAAAGCTCCACCGAAAGGTGTTCCGCTTCACTGTGGTAGTAACATGCGTGCACAGAGATCTGTAGGACAACTTCAAGTTCATGGTCTCAACCCAATCTCAATTGGAAGTATTCCAGGCTGGCTCGACCTATTGTCCCAAACCGGGGCCATGCTGGAAGACGTCTGGTGATTTTCTTCGGTAGTATAAAATGTGGGGACGGCGTGTTGTTGAGCTACCCACACAAGCACGCATATCTCCTGACTCCCAAGTAGCTGACGAGTTCAATGGGATCTTTATTTGAAGGTGCGTGTAATAAAGCACCCCACTAATAAGACTTGAAGAATAGAATATCTACAAAAAGGCCAGCGTGCCGGCTAGAAGAATGTTCCGTTTGTCTGTCCAATTGTGCCTCCAGGAAGTACTGTGATCAGCGGTACCTCGATAATGTCCCACTCTTCCGACTTGGTCGGGTCTCCAAAGGGCTTGAGAGCCGCAAGACGCCAGCTAGAGAATCAATCTGTTAGTCCAGCGTTTCGTTTTCAACATTTGGTGTCAGGATGCAGCTTACTGGTAATCACCTGGAACGATTGTAGACCCGTTTGCGTATCTGCCAAGCCACCAGTACCTCGTCCACTCTCCACGGGGAAGGTTGTATAGAGGGAATGGGAAAATGTCGTCCTGGTTGTGCCTCGTGGGATCAAAGTACGAGGCGCTGTCGGTGCCGTTCCAGCTTGTGGCGGACCCGATGTCTGCCACTCGTGTTAGCTCCACAGAACTGAGAAGAAGGTATTAGAAGTCCAGGTGTACGTACAGTGGTTTTCGCCGATGACAGGCGGGTACGCCCAATCCGCCTCGGTATAGTCGGCGTCAAAGATATCCCAGCGCAACTCCCGCGAGCCCCAAATGAGCCAGTTATTAAACTTAGGGAAGTCTTGCGCCGTTGAGGTGAGGTTGAAAGTCATGTTCGGCTTGAGAGCTACCTCAATGCTGTTGGGGCCAGACTGGAGGTGAGGAAAGCCCAGGAAGGTGTTGTACATCTCTGTCACTGTCTTCTTCAAGTCTGCCGCCACGCCTATTGAGTCGTTAGTGCTGATGATGCTACACATTACTCGATGAGGAAGAGCTTACCGAAGTAAGGAATGCCCAGCTCCTCGCCGTTGCTACCGCTGATGAGGACTTTGCCGCTGTACACGGGCAGCTTGGTAGCGTCCAGTCCCGTTGGCGCCGTAAAAGTCACCCTGCCATGCTTGTCAGCCAGGTCTCAACTGAGAGCTGAGGTGAGGCGCTTACTCTACTGTCGCCTTCTGCCCCGGCTCAACGGTAAGGTCGCCCGGTAGCTCAACTGTTGGGTCAAACTCCACGAGCACAACCTCATCGTAGCGGTTTACCTCGGGACCATCAGGCTTCCAAGCCTCGAAGCCTCCAGCGCCCTGTAAGGTGAACTTGTACGTGACAGCCTCCTTGCCGTTGTTGACCACATCAACTGAGTGCGTGCCCACGAAGTTGGCAGTGTCATTCATCTCGAACTTGCGGCCATCGAAGCTCAGCTCCGTTGTGTAGTTGAGCACTGCGGTCGCGTCTACCATGCCGGATCCTACCTGGACCGTGGGCGCCCAGAAGCCGTAATCTTTGGCAGATGTGGACCAATCAGCCTAGTTAAGCCAGTGAGCCACTCAGCTTTTGCGCTTCTGGGAGACGGCGAGGTCCTTGAAATTGGTGAGACTGGTCAATACGTACCCAAGGCACAGCGCGGCCAGTTGCCGTGATGCGAGAGACTAGACGTTGGGCCCAGGCCGGGTCATCCTGGTGTGCTTTGCGGCCGCCGAATTGGCCAACATACAGAGCCGCGACGCCGGCGATGTAAGGAGTAGCCATACTCGTACCACTCCGAATCCGGTAACTCTTGTTCAAATCGGAGCTGAGGATTTTGGTGCCAGGGGCAGAGACATCCGGCTTGAGAGCAAGATCGAAGGTTGCTCCCCAGGAGGAGTACCGAGCCGGCCTGCCGCTCCCCGCGTTGAAGAGGCCGACATAGTGATCCGTGTTGTTCACGTTGAACGAAGCTGTGGCGTTGCCTCCAGCCAGGATAGTCTCAATGATGGCTTCTCCGGCACGTGCTTCGATCATGCCAGTGACGCCGGGCGACTGCCTGGTGTTTGGATCCTCAAACGGGCCGTCGTTGTTGTAAAACAATATGTACCGTGGGTTAAAAGGGACAAGATTTCTGTGCTTATCGGTTAGGTAACATCCCCCAGACCGGACGAGAACGACCCTGTTAGCTAGATCCTCCGTATTGTTTGGCAATGGTGTGCAAGCATCGTTCTCGATGGAAGTGTTCAGTGTAAGTGGGATGATAGGCAAGTCGACTAGGTCGCTCGGGAAAACACCTGTTCCTGCAACGTAGGCAACATTGGTGGTGTTGGACTGTCCATCTAGATTGAAGTTGACCGAGAAAGACTGGGCTGGGAATTGGCCAGGTTCAGATGACGCGATGGTCAACTATAGAAGACCTAATCAGCAATAGTCACGATGTTTTTCAAACTTGCTCTCTGGAAAGGGTCGGGTCCCGAGCTCTTGGGCCTGGGAAGAGACAGGAACATCGACAAGTACCTACCACATGCGCGCCCGACGCACCGTTACTGGCATCGAATGGCCCGGACTCGCCGTCATTTCCGGCCGCCACGACTACTACCACTCCCTGGTCAACCATTCTGGAGGCCACAACAGCCCAGGCATTTGTAGTAAACCCGCTGCCTTCCCCAAGGCTAGCACTGATAATGTCCGCCTAGATGTGACCGATATTCAGAATTTTGGCTCTTCAGTTCCAAAAGTTTGGGGTGGGGCCGCAACATCACTTACACCAGACTCGAAAGCCTTGAGAAATCCTTCTATGACAGTTTCTTCGTTAGAGTATCCATCCTTAGTGAACACTTTGAAGGACAACAAGTTTGCCTCAGGCGCAACGCCAACGAATCTAGTATGTGTCAGTACGAATAAAAGTCGGGCCAAGGCGCATGAGGGCTCACTGATCACTTTGACCTGCTATAATGCCAGCAACATGCGTGCCATGGCCAAAGTAGTCCATAGGGTCCTCATCAGGCATGGGAGGAGACGCTGGCCAATCCCCATCTCCGACGAGATCATAACCACCAAAGACCTTGAAGCCAGGACCGATACCGCCACCCAACTATCGTACATCGGTCAGCCAACAACCACAAAATGTGTCCAAGTAGGTCTTACAGCAGGGTGGGTGTACTCGACACCACTGTCAACAATGGCAACAGTGGCTCCCGCACCAAAGATACCATCACCATGAAGCTTCTCAACCCCGGTGATGCCATGAACAGAGTAGTTAGACGCGGCAGCATCGTCACTGAAAGACTCGCCATTGATCGTGTCCAGGATCCTGACGCGTGTGGACTGGTAAACCGTAGCCACAGCGGCGTCACTGCTCGGCCCATCGAGCGCCGCCCTCAGCGATTCTGGAGTGCAGTCGTGGTCGCACTCGACACTCACGCCGGGAAACAGGTCTGAGTCAAACTGCTTGACGATCCTCAGCCCGGCGGTGGCGGCAACCTTGTCGAAGAACCGGGTGCACTGGGCCCGGGACTTGAGCTCCACCTGCAGCACTTAAGGTCAGCTTTCAAAGAGCCACAACAAAAGCTTAACGTGAACACAATGGTCAATAAGCGAGTACGTCGTGATCGCTTGTCTCAAGATTTGCAGCCTGAAAAGTTTCTGTTGGAAAGGCCAAAGACGAGTTGTGTAAGGATGAAGATTGTATCCCAAAGCTGCTTACGATGAACCTCCTTGGCACGGTGTCAATCGGCGAAGAGGGAGTCTCTTTCAGATCGCGACGCGAGGGAAAGCCGACAGCCCAGGCGCTGCTCGAGGCGCCGAGCAGGGCGATGAGGGTGTGTGCCGCGCGCATCTTCGCGACTTGAGGTTGCGGACGATCGTGGAGGAAATCAAGGCATGATGGTGTCCTGAAGGCGCAGAGATGACCGTTAAATAAAAGATTGTGATGGTTACTACGACTCACATTGCACGTTGCACTGCTTGGTTGCCAAGCGAGCCGTTCCTCGTATCTAATGGCGGCATCGCATGTCAAATGAGCTTAGAGAACTCTGTGTAGGATTAAACCGCGACAGATCCCTGAACACGCATTGCGATCCCCTGTCCACTGCATTCTGGCCTTCCTCTTCCAGCGCTGTAACCGGGTCTGTATGGGGTGCGGGATCGGACGATTCGGCAAATACGAAGCCAAGAACCCACGATGGGACTTCATCTATGGGGCCCCGGGGTTTTCAAGACGTCAAATGGGACGACGTAGTCACTCGATGCCCCTGCGAATCTGATCGGTCTGCTGCCGAACATGCGGGATTGCAGAAGATTTCCATTAGCTCAGCAACTTCTGCATCGATTTTTCATTACTCTAAATTCTGCTTTGGGCATGTAAAACGCGAGGTAGCCGGGGTGCCTATCATAACTCAAGATTCCGCTCCAGAACCCGGGGGGTTCTACAAGACCTTCGGAGGTGTTTAAATCCCATCCAACATTGATGAGTAAGATCTAACAAAGCGCAACTCAGGGTTTCAGACTGAGAATACCTAGGGCAGAGGGCTTACAGAACACCGGCGAGGGGTGCGTCTTTTTCTTTGCCAACAAATGCCGAGGCCCGTGGCAGACGCTGGCAATTTGATGTTCTCGGATACTTCCGACTTAGGCTATTGAGATGAAAGGCATTAATAGTACTGGATAACTCTTCCCGCGAGAATCTGTTTCGTGGCTACAACGACAAAGCACCCGGGACAACAACAATGCTGGGTCCGGAAGCGGCACAAAAATTCGATTTTAGTTCGACTGCATTGAGATCATCAGAGAATGGGTTGCCATTTGAACATCTCATGCGCACTCGTTCTTCCTCCAAAATTAGAACTTCTCTGGGAAATTCTGTACACCCATTGTTAGTACCCAGTGTCACCTCATTGCTCCGTGCAGGCGAGGCCTCCCTCTAGATAACAGATCCATAAACACATCTGGCAGCTTACACTCCAATTGGTTTCCAAGATAGTCAACCACTGAGCAGAGCCCAACCCGGCTGATTCTCTGTGTTTCAGCCATGGCGAAAAATCTAAGTTGGGCTGTACATGTCGCATGTCAAGTGTGCGGCACAATTCATTTTGGGAAGCAAGGTGCAGCGTAAGTGTGTCCAGTCAAAATATTGCTAGCAGACTTCATGCCTCTATTAAGTTGCTATGTGCGAGTCCTTTTTCCCAATATATATGAACCACTGACGGACAGCTTCTTCAAACAGCGGGATCGCAATAGTCCGGCGCGACATTAGGCGCCCAGGAAACCCAGCAACTCACATTGTATTGCAGCTTAGCAACGACACGAACACCTGGGGCCTCCCCGGCGGGATTCTGGACTACGGAGAGACGCCCAGGCAGGCCGCCTTCCGCGAGGCGGAGGAGGAGGTTTCCCTACGTCGCAACGCCGACCAGGGCAACGACCCGCTGATCACAATACGACAGGAGGCGGTGCTGTTGGACCACTCGCCATTTTGGCGGTATACGACCTTCATCGCCGATTTGAACAGGCCCTTCCAGCCCATACGGCCCCCGACAGACTTCGAGGGCAAGGAGGTCGCGTTGGCGCCCATCGATGAAATCGGCGTTAAAGGTGGGAGGTATTTTCCGCTGCTCCCTGAGTTCGGGCAGACATGGGATAGGCTTCGCGATTTGATCAGGGCGATGGATGGGCCGGCTCAGCCTGTTCAACCTGTCAACCCACCTATAAACCCACCTGTCAACCAGCCTGTCGACCAGCCTGTTAACTCGCCTGCCAACCCAACTGTCCAGCCCGAAAGTAATGCTGCCGAGCTGACCATTGGTTTCCCGGTGACGGCTCCAGGTACACAACCATCAAGTCAGAATCACCAGGTGAATCCCGGCTTCCAGCCAACGACTCCTGCTCCCCTGCCACCAGCACCTCATGATGTCGCACCGAGCCTCGGTTTCCAGAAAACTACTCCAGGTCCTCAGACAGGCCAAAATGTCCAAGGAATCGATCCCGCCCAAGGTGTCAACCCTACCCCACCGCCCACAGTAACTGAAACTCCTGGCACAGCCCTGGACAACGCGGAGACTCCGGCCCCGTCTGGTACCAGGATCGTGAGTGACGACGAGGATCACGTGGATTGGCGCCCATCGGCGGGAGAGGTGAAAGGGAACAATGGGGCCCCTGGTGGCCAACCCGTGACGCCTCACGTCCAAGCAACATCTCACGTCCAAGCAACACCTCACGTCCCAGACCCGCCCTTTGCGGCACCATCTCCGTCCGTCGAGAGTAACCCAGACGATGAGATGGAAGTCGATGATGGAAAACCTCACGTCCAAGGGATACCTCACGTCCAAGGGACACCTCACGTCCAAGCAACACCTGATATCCCAGACCCGCCCTATGCAGCACCATCTCCGTCCGTTGAGAGTGACCCAAACGATGAAATGGAAGTCGATGAGATGGAAGTCGATGATATGATTTACGTGCCCTTACGGGGAACAGCCGATCCAAGCTGGACAGGCGGACCGATACGCTACATGTCTTGGACCAAACAAACCAAGGCAGGTTCGCAGTGCCAGCCTAGCTAGACTTTCCAACATATTCCGTCTCGAATGGGGGTCAAAAGATGGAATGCGGTATACGTGTTCTCATACCGAATTTTTTTTAATTTTAATAATATCGCTCTTGAGTCATAATCACGTGTCAAACTCTGGCGTGATGCATGTCGTTCTATTTTGTGTGATCTGCGCTACATTGATCGCGAACGATCAACTAGAACGGTACCTAGGTACGGCTGCGTTAAACATACATTGACACAATTCCGAGAGAAACATGAATATAAACCGGAATATAGAAGTTCCTCTTTTGAATTTCAGTACAATTTATCAATCCCTTGTAAGTGGTGCGCTTCGTGTCCAGGTCTTGAGAATGGTGACCACCTGGGCAGCGCAGATCAAGGCCCAGTGACTGACATCTAGGAACGAACAAAGCGGCTCAAGCTTGAAGATTGTAAATATAAGTTAATCGATGTCTTGGGCTCTCAGGGGCGATAAATTCACTGTGCCTATTGTTCTATTACACTAGGACCATATCGCAAAGCTGTACATGAGGCTCCTTAACAACGATAAGATCCTCGACATTTCCTCTGAGGCAACTTCCCTGCTTGGGAGACGTCTCGGTTACCGGGCCCTCGTCAAAAGTATGTGCACTGTTCAAACTGCTCACGCGTGGCTTCAGCCGCGTGCCAATAAGCTGGCACATACAGACACCACAGGATATGCAATGAAAAAGTGGCATCTTTCAATTTCCCATACATCGTTCGATTTTACTCTTCTTCGCATCCTTATCCGCAAAACAAGAGACAAACGGCACTCGAGCAAAAGTAAAATAATCCCCGATCAGTGCACAATGGTCCCCGTTCAATCTTGACGGGGACGACTTTGGGACACACTGCCACAGCCAAGACTGAACAACTCATCGTGGGCGTCCTTCATCGACATAGCAAAGCCCGAGGGAAGAGAGGGTTGACTCAGTCAGAAGGAAGGCAAAATGAAAGGCCTCCGCGCCTATCGATTTGAGGATGGGCCTCGGGGAGCCTAAGTATACAAGACACAGACAGACCCAAATGAGCTGACCTGCGACGGCGTGGCGCGCCCTCACAGTCATCACTCCCCACGAGGCGTCAAACTTGCCCCAGCCGTGTCTCACGGATGGGGCCGAAAATTCGAGTGCGCTGCTCAGTGATTCTGCCGCCAAATCCCAGCCTGCGCGCCTAATCCTACGAAAGTGAGAGCATCGTCAATTCCTATCAAACTCACTCTGATGGAGGGCACAGAGCATAATGTACTGCAACACCCCCTCAAACCCAGAGCAAGAAAACGCCTCCTCGCATGACAAAGCTGACACCAAGCGGGCAGGCCCGAGCCGCCCACAAGCTATGCGTGTGTGCGTGCGTGCGCGCAAATTCCGCAATGACATGAACCCAGCCAGCCAGCCAGCTAGGTCTTGTTCGGTTGGTGGCACCTACTTCCATACTCACAGCACAGCGGTTCGCAACAAATAAGCACGCACGCACGCCCCATCAGCCCAGAATGCAAGTGTCAGCTTCTGTCACACACACACACAGGGGGAATAACTAGCGCGGTGCGCCCCAGTTCGTTGAGGTCATTGTGTGGCGTGAGAGCGTGTGTGGGTGGGTGAGAGCAGCGACGGGAATGGGTAAGATGAACTGCTCTGGCTTGCTCTTGTGGCACATCACCTACCCCAGGTAGAGTATCTGTCAGACGCCCAAAATGCCACCTTCCAAGCCCTTCAACCCCTTTCCAAGAAGAGCAAAAACAAAAATTTACAGGGACAAGAAGAGGAAAAGAAATACAGGTTCCCACTCAAAAGGACCCCGTTCATGTATCCATCCCAGTCCTAATCTGCATATGCGGACCCTGCGTGGCTGTTGCTTGCTGCTTGCGCTTGCTGCTGCTGATCACAAAGTTGCCTCTTCGGCCTAATCCTATCTCGTCCTCCACACACACACACACACAATCTTGTCTCATGAGCCGGCGCTTGCAGCACTCATGAAGGGGGCACCGGAGAAACACACCCGCGACCCGCAGGGCGCCGAAGACGAGTGAGCACTTGCATGCGTGCATGCTTGCCTGTCTGCCTGGCCGGGTACGGTACCACTGGAGGTGAGAAAAGTGAGACGTCATGCTGCTCATGTGTGTGTGGGTGTTGCAGGGACGGGTCGCACGTGCGTGCTGATGTGTGTCGTGTGTGTGTACTGTATCTGTGTGTGCAAGTGTGCGTGTATGGATGTACATATGAGTAAAGTGTTGTGAGATGAACATGTGCAATCGTTCTTCTCTGAGACGCTCTGCACTTCAGTACTCCCGTCTGTCGTCCCATCGTCTTGGGGAAACCGCGGGTCCCCCCCTTTCTCGAGAATGACAAGTCTAGCCGGCCGGCCGGCCGGCTGCCAGCGACGAACGGTTCGCAGTGTTCCGCCGTGTGACGCGAAATGTGTGTGTGGACGCGAACACCTGCGACAATCTACCTGGCGCCGCCATCACTAAATTATTGTCATGATTACTACCACCTTGTTGACTCTGTGGCGGGCGCCGGACGGTTGGATCATCGGCTGTCTGACAGGACCGGGGTAGATGGGCGCTAGGCTTGGCTCAGCTCGCCCACACTTGTTGACAGTGGCAT
The DNA here is from genome assembly GCA_023522825.1 of Diaporthe ampelina. NCBI lineage: Eukaryota > Fungi > Ascomycota > Sordariomycetes > Diaporthales > Diaporthaceae > Diaporthe > Diaporthe ampelina. The sequence continues at coordinate 866,671 of JAMFTM010000002.1, read as the reverse complement.
TTCGACTGGACCGTTGAAGACGTTGACTCTCTGACATGGCAGACGAGACCCATCCGTCCCATCACACCCATGGATGATGCGTGTCGTGTCGTCCCATCGCACCCCTGGGCGCTGAGGCCGACCGCCCAAAAGTGAGGCGGTCGCGTCGCTCATCAGTCAGGGTTAGGGAGGGTCGCGGGCCAGCCGGGCCAGGGCTTCCAGAAAGTATCTATGGAGAAAGCATCAGGGCTGTCCCAACCGGCATTTCCAGGGATCTGATGATAACGACACGAAAGCCCATAGTGTTGTCCCTGCCTTGGAACGGGACTGCCGAGATAATGCGAGAGGATTCGTCCCCGTCCCCTTCAGCCAGCCAGCGTGCAAGCTGGGTCGGAGGATGCGGTGAGAGCCTCGCTGTCCATCAGCCAGCCAGCCAGCCAGCCAGTCAGTCGAGTGTCTCCGCCGCGGCGGCCGCAGAACAAGACACATCATGGGTTCCCCAGTATCACCACTATAATCGTGCACAAGACACAAGACAGGTGTTCTAGCCCACATGCTTAAGCAGTAGGCCAGATAAGCCTACCAGAGAAATTGAACAAAATCGAAAGAAAACCTCAAGCTAGCAGATGCCTGGGCCGATGATTCGATGCAGTGGCGGTCTGGGACAGCGGCAACATGCAGCTGCAAGCAGCAGCCATCCAACGACATTGGGCCTGGGGCGAGCCGGGCCCTGCAGCCCTGCTCGCCAACAAGGAGCAATGGACCATGAGCTGCCACCTCGTCCTCGGTTCGGCAGGCCAACTGCGTAAAAGATTGACTTGACTGTCTACAATTTACCGTTTAGACCTTGGCAGAGCTGTGGCGCGCCCTAGGGGAGGAACTGCGGTAGTGCCAGTCCGTCATGCCGGCACCCATCTCGCGAGCTGCCAGGCGTGCCAAGAGACAGCCCGTCCTGGGGACTGGAGCGCAGCCCCTCTGGGGGACAGATTTGGGGAATACGACGACCGTGTAACCCGAGCGTTGGACATGATGAGGCGCCGTGCTGCTCCCCGCGCAGAAGCATGCTTGTTCTCCTGTCTCGCAACATGTGCCGCTGGCGCAGGGCTCTCAGGGGCAAGTGAGCGCGCTGTGTTGTCTCCATCTATCTGGCGGAGTGTGTGCGCATGTGTGCGCCTGTGTTCCTGACGGTGGCAGCAAGGACGGTCCCGGAGCACGGTCCTGGTCAGGCAGCTCAAAGCACGGGGAAGGTGGCCTGGTAGGTAAATTAAGATGGGAGTTATGGTTTATGACGGCTGTCCCGGTTCACCGCCTCCACACCTCCTGCCCCTCGGATCGAGGAATGGGAGGTTGGAGCTCGATGGTGGCTCAGATCCCCGCCGTGAGTGCTGTGATGTGATGTGCCGTCAGAGGACGAGACAGGCCATGGCATATGCATGCCCTTTACCACATTGATACGGCAAGGTGGCATGGCTACGTTGCACTCAGTAGGGACCCGGGAGCGTGGCTTGATCAACACTCAATGGCTAGGTTGTCTGGTTCCGAAGATGAGTTCATCCCCCCGTCCGAGGTGAACGGTGGCCGGCCGACCTGGGTGCTGGGTGGGCTGGCAGGCTGGGTGTGGGAGCAAGGAAGCACCTGCAGTGAGCTGGCAGGCTGACAGGGCTGGCCTCCTGGGTCCCTGTTCGGTCTGAGATGTAGCAAGGTGCCTCCCGCTCCGGGACGACTAACCTCGAAGAGGAGGCCGGTGAAAACAAGTCGGGACGGCTGACAGCCCATCACCACGGATCGCCTCCCACCATCAGCTCCGGCCCTAGTAGGGGCAGTTGTCAGCATAGCAGCCTAGCACGGCTGTAAGGATATCAACCAGTGCATCACCAAGCACCAGGACGGTGGTAACATTGTGGGACAGGGGCTGTTTGAGGGCAGAAGGTTGGGTTGTCATTTTCGAACGAGGCTGGACGACGAAATTGCGTCTGCCATGAGTCCGACACAGGGCGGATCAAACCTTACGAGGCCCCGGGAATTCAATTGCGACCGCGGAAAGAACAAGCCTTCCGGAAATGAAATGTCCTCGTGCTCACGATATGGTTTGGGAGTTGGCGGTGCTTGCTCCGGGAAGGGGTCCATGGCCAGCCAGTTCGACTAGCAGGCCTTGCAGGCTAGTACGGAGGACACTAGGTGAACAGACGGAAGGAAGGAAGGGGGGGTGGGGGAGTGGGAAGCCGGCCCTTGGTAGCGCGGGGTTGCTTGCATGACGACCCCAGCAGAGAAGGTGCAGCCCAATGGCATATGAATGCTGCCCTACACAATGCCGTGTGGTGCTGGGTCTACTCCAGCATGGCAGTACCACAGCATGTGTGTCGAATTGCACTACACAGGATTGGTCATTTAATCGGGAGTGCTTGCTTAAATGGTTACTATTCTGGGACAGATTGAAACTGATGTGCATACAAAATTGATATACAGTACCTAGGTACTCACTCTGAGCTCATTCTTGATCAACATGAGTGCCTATATCTCCGCGGAACATGGTATTGAGCAGGGTATTCAGCAATCTGGATAGCGATCTCTATCATTTGCCTCCAAGAGGTCTGAAGGGTAGATGATGAGTGAGGGATTTCTCTACGGCACAGGATGGGCAGTTATCCAGGTAGCGTGCTGGGCCTACTCTATGACAGGTAAAGGCGCGGGCTGGGCAGGCTGGCAGGCTGGCAGGCTGTGGCCCGAGAGAAGCCTGAGAAGGCGGAATACCACAGCAGATATGGCCAGGATGGCCTGGATGGCCAGGAGGGATATCCTTGCGCTCCCACGTTTTCAAGCTTCCCTGCAGTGCGGCGGCGGCAGCAGGTAAAAGCAACAGTAACAGTAACAGTTGCAGCGAGGGTATTGTCGTACACCGCAACTTGGCCGTGGTGGCCGCCCTGGGCACTGGGCACCTGGCTCCTGGCCATGCTGCTGGCCGTCGCATTCATCTCGGGAGGGGGACATGGAAGCCGGAGATGTTGCTCTCGATATCACCCTGATTGGCACCAAGAAACCACACCAGCGCAGAGCAAGCAGCATTAGCATTGGCAGTAGAACGAGTAGCAGTCATGAATACATTCCTATGACGACGCTGCTTTTTTTTTTTTTTTGGTCTTCTTCTCCAAGTTATTCCTTCCTCCCACTCACTCTCATCTCCTCTTATTTCTCCTAGCCCTCCTAGCCCTCCCTCCACCTCGGCTTGTTCCTCTGCTAGACTGACTGACTTGGACTGGGATCCCAACCACAACCACGCAGCCTTTTCCCTTCCCTCCTCCCACTCAAACTAACTCTCCCTTGGACTCGCCCTCAATCTCGCCCTTCAGTTTTCATGGTCGGCCATCCTCCGACAGCTGGGTTCCCGGGCTCGTCTCCTCGTTCCCGCATTTACTCTTTTTTTGTGATGTCACGCGTGGGCGGTTGTCGCAAATCCCAGTAGCGCCGGCGGTTTTATTGCATTTCCAGTCTGGACTTACTCGCGCTTCAGCCCACGCCGGTCCCGGTCCCCCTCGACCAAGTCATTAGCACGACGAGTACCAGCGCCAGCATTAGCAAACAACGACGTCCGGGCTTCGGCTCTAACATTCTGGTGCTCGACAAACAATTCCCCCACGGGGCTAGTCACTCAGCTTTGACTTTTTTTGGCACTACGACCACGACGTCGTCGACGACAGCAACAATCTTCTGGTAAACTACTGCACCTACTGCAACTGCCACTTGCGCCAGTGTTGAAATTGCCATCTCGACGGCCACCTGCTCCGAGTTTCCAAGCTCTCCAAGCTGCAGGCCAAGCAATCCCACCTCACTCGACCCCCGTCAAGAGCTCGAGGCGCAGCATATGCTCAAGTAGTCTCCCCCATCGTCATCCTCATTTCCGTCGCAAACAACACGGCTCGGCTCGGCAACGGCACCAGCAACAACAGCAACAGCCACAGCAACAGCGAGGCGACAACCAAGACGACGATCCTCTTGTGTCCAGAATCCAGACTGCCAGGACTGCACATACCTGATACATCACATAGTGCCCCGCCCACTCCGATCCACGCCCTGTACTTTATTGCCCTCTGGCTCTTCCCTGCGCCTGCAGTTCCTGTACAGCCGCCCATTTATTACGTGGGCGAAACATCCTCATTTGACCGACGGCCGAATCGACGCGAACAGATGTGCCTGGTTTTTGTGGACTGACTCCACCTCGCTGCTGTCCTCTCTGCACCCTTCAATTGGAAAAAAAAGCCCAGGCCTGGCTATTATACCGCAGCACACGCCCCCAGAAGCAGTAATCCCGCCCTGCAACCAGCATCGTGACCACTCGCCCCTCCTTGCCATCCCACCGCGTTCCCCCCTGCTGCCCCTCGTTGCTTCCCTGCGACGATACATACTCAGTCGTACCTCTGGCCCCACCCCGCCATACAACAAACAACACCCACTCCCAGCTAGGCCCCAAAAACATCGTGACCTCTCTTGCTCTTGCCTTCCTCGCCCAGCTGGTCAGCTGTCTGGTGGCCGCCATCCCTATATCTAGTACGGCGACTCTCACCGCCGCCGTCTGGATCCAGGCTGCCCAACAATATCGAAACCGCACCGCCAGCATCACTCACCACGAAACCACCACCCCACCCGCTGAATTCACTTCTGACCGCCGTCCTGACCCCTCGAGCCTGTTCCAACTTCAAAACATCCAGGCCTGATCTAGGTCGTGGCCATGTCCGGATCGTATCATCACCATCTTGACATCGATTGCCGCCGAACGATGGTTCGGCCGCAGTGCGCTCCGCGATAGGACACACCCCTTCCTCTCGGCGCTGGAGCTAGGTACATCGTCTACCAGAACTGCACTTTCCAACACTACCGGATTCAAACATACAACACACCATGCTGGGCAAGTTATTCAACCTGGGTAACAACCCGGGTAATTCCAACCAGGCCCAGCCTTCTGCCTCCAAACAGGTCTCGTCGCTCGAGTCGGTGCAGGAGGACATCCACACCCGCTCTCTCCTATTTCCAGACGCCCAGACTCTGTACCAGCACCAGAATGACCAGGTCTTCCCCATGTCCAGCGCCTCTGCGCTGCCTCTGCAGACCTCGGTCGCCAACCCTTACGATCTCGACGGGGACCTCGAGATCGAGGGCCGCGACGTTCGCGTCATTATCATGCAGGACACCTCGAGCTCATCTCCGGCCTCCCTGCTGTATGACAGCCAGCGCCCACAGCTGCCTCAGGAGCCTTCACCCACTGAACGGCCTCAGACCATGGCAGGCATGTCTCAGGCCCTCCCACAGGATTCTCGCCGCTTCCCATCTGCACAGCGCAAAACGAGCACCGGCCAGTCATCCAAGCCTGTCGTGATCCAGCCCGGCAGTCCCCAGCCGCGCCAGAGCGCATTCGACAGGAGGGCGTCCATGCACAGCCGGACCCAGAGCAAGGCCGAGACAGAGTCGCAGAAGCTCCTGAGAGAGTACAAGCAGGAAATCGACACTTTCGCTGGGTGCATTTTTGGAAACAATGAGTTCCTGGCTTACAAGGGGACTTCGACTAAGGTCCATGTGGTCCCCTCAGACATGCGCAACGACGTGCCGACCTCGGGTCTCGGGGACGGCAGGGGATCTATTGGCAGGTCAGCGACGAGGACGAGCAAGCTGTCTCAGTCCTTTTCTTCCGAGGCGGTGCCTCCCTTCAAGCCATCAGTTTCCTCGCCACTTCCTCGATCCTCTGATAGAAAGAGAGTTCTCATTACGCGGCTCTTTCCAGTCAGTATCCCTGCCGACGATACCCTGACAGGCACCCCCAAGGGACGCTTTGCCGAAGACAGCTCAGGATTTCCGTTCCCCCAGTCGAGTGATGAGGCAAAGGCGAAAGCCAAAAAGGCACAACTGAAGCAGAAACGGACACCAATGTACGCGGTGGCTCTCATCATCAGCCTGCCACCAGGCGTGCCTCAAACTGCCCCCGCCAGCGCGGCTCGATCGGCTTTCCGCGGTTCGAGCTCCTACAATGAGCAACAGGATTCGTTCCCATCATCCTACAACTCTGCAAGGCGGTCCGGCTGGGCGACGGTTGGGCCAAGCTTCGGCGGATTCGACGCTTTCGATGCAGGCTTTAACATGGACTCGGAAGAACGGATCGACGCAATCACGCGGCATTGGGATGTCATCATGCGCAGCCTCACTTCTCTACAGTCCACCATTGCCACTGAGCTCTTCACTTTGCTGAAGCAGGCGGACATCTCGTCGCCTAACCCCGCCCCAAGCTCGGTCACCAGCCATATCTCCCGAGTACCTTCGAACGCCAGCCAAAAGCCGCCCAAGACAAACACGAAATTCATCTCTCTTCTTCCAAACTGTCTTGCAAATGACAAGCTAGTAAAAGATGAGGTAGACGGTGCTAGGGCTCGAATTGTCTTGGGCCTACGGGCCACCAGGGTCGTCACCGGTCAGAACCGTTGGGGAATCTGGCGCGAAGAGGCTCGGTGGGTGGAGCGGTGGGCTGGCGGACGAGACCAGGGCTTCTTCTTTTTCAACCTGCTCACAGGATTCCTGTCGGTGCACACGGACTGGCTGCAAGCTTTGAGCCCCTCCAGATACCGCCGGCAGTTTTCCGCCCTGCAGAAGCTCAAGAGCGACGACGACCTTTCGCTGCCCGCGAGAACAATTGTAGTCTCACAGGATCGCGTGGCCGCGCGAAGGCTTATATTCTTGCTTTCTGCTTTTCTGCCCGCCAACCAACAAATGTCGTCGATGCGGACGCAGAGGCCGCAGACGTCAGCTTCTTTCGGCGGCTTCTCGCAGTCTCCGCCGTCATTCATCATCCCCTTGACGAAGGAGGAGTCTTTGCGTCGCAAGATTAACCGTCGTGGTGCCTCGAGGCATGCCTCGCACTCCCGCACCACGAGCACATACACTACCAGTACCAAAGTCTCCGTGCCGGCTCATCTGGCCCATCTCAGTATGGACGGTCAGCATGGGCGCCGCGCGTCAGATGCCGCGTCTATTAGAACGAGCCTGCCTCTCCACGGAAGTGACACGGACAGTCGAAAGGCCAGCGCCGCCACAACGGCGACTGTCACACAGGAGCACAGCACTATTGTTCCGCATTTCGCGACTCAGAATTCTGAATCGCAAGCCTACGGTCATCCCGACGGCAGCATGGCAGCCGACGATCTGAAGCGTTCTCTGAAGCGAGGGGACAGCATGGGTAGTTCTGACACCCAGACGAGCTCGCGCTGGAGCGTGATCAGTGGACTGTGGAACACGCGGCGGAGGGAATCTTCTCTTAGCACGGCGCCGAAGAGAGACTCGCCAGGCAGCCGGGACAGCATACCCGTGTCACCAAGGAAGCCGGTCTCGAACCGAAGGAACTCCCTTGGGAAGATGGTGGAGGAAGCCGCTGCTTTGGATCCCATGTCGCAGGCCAGGACCAGGAACTCTCCCAAAGAGAGGGACTCTGAAACGCCGCAGACGCCAGACGATGAACAGGGACCCGGGCAGAGGTCGCGTGCACCGATTCCGATGGAGAGAAAGCCGGATCCAAGCGGCGCTTTCGAGTCGCCGGTGAAGACGACGATCAACCCCGAGGACGGTGTCATCGATGTTGACGTACCATTTCCGGACTTTATCGCCTCCTTTGAAACCGCCGTGAGCTCGCCGTCGAGCAGTGGCTACCTGTCGACACCGGGTCTCAGTGGCCTGGATTTGTTCGAGCAAGCATGCCGAGTCGCTTTCGACGGAGATGTGCCAATGAACGTGGCGGGTTGGCTGCAACGGTACCATCCGGATTTCATTCTGCAGGCCATTCCTCCCCAGAACGACCTCGTCGAGCAGGTAAAAGCGTCACTCCGGGCCGAGCCTACCCCTTACCCAGCTGCGCTGGCCGACGGCAACGATGAGAAGTGGGTAGATGTCAGCTCGGCCCTCATTGCAGACAGCACCGACTTCTCGATCCGTCGCATACGCTATCGACGCCTGATCAAGCCGAGGAGCGGCGCCGAGAGGACAACCCCACTGCTGTCCTCGTCTGTCAACACGATGAGCTCGACCAATATGACGCCATTGATCTCGCCCTATGAGCAGCACCTGCAGGAGGACTTCGTCGAGGAGCCAATAGTCACGTTAGATGATACCCTGATCGAGGCTGTCGAGCGGGTGATTGCTCACGGCAGTGATGTCAGCAAGGACAGCTCGCAGTGCTCATCACGGTCGACGAGCAAGAGGAGGGAGAGCTTTGCCGATCTGCTAGCCGCAGCCGCTGCGAGCACCACCGTGTCTAATACTGTTGGCTTGGGTGCCCCACCTGAGATTGAGGTGACGCATGGCACCCAACCGCGAAAGGGTTCGCCTCAGCAGGGCGAAGTACCACGAGGAGAGTGCAAGACCGTGGTCCTGTCTGCCCTGGAAAACATCGCCAGGGACGTGACTCAGAAGAAGAGCGAGCGGGAAGGAGTGGGTCGGGCCAGCAGTGGCGGCCCGCGCAGCAGGGAGAAGGAGAGCGTGCTGAGAGAAGCAGTGCGCTCGTGGGTTGAAGGCGTGGAGGCTAGCATAGAAGCAAGCCAGTAGAAATGCCCATCAAGGCAAGGGGAAGAAACAAGGGGAACAGTCCCGAGGCTTGAAGAGGAGGAAGAAAGCTGCGGTCAACGGTCCATTGGGACCCGACATGAGCGAATAAGCATGGCAGACAATTGCGGGCGACTTGGTTAGGATTGATGTTTGAGGATGTTTTAATGATACCCAGAGGTTGAATGAGCATGTGCTATTCAGCATTGCATTTCGAGGAGGACAGACAGGTAGATGGGCCATATCTATAAGAGAGGGATGTGTTCTGTCAGAACTGAGAGTCTGGTCATCTGAGCGACGGAGGGAGGACTCCGCAATAGTCTATGGCAGGCAGGGACACATGTGCCCAGACAACTGGCTCTACATGATGACAGCATGCCCAAAAAAACAGAATAATATGATAAGAAAGTACCCCGGCCGCAGCAGACTCGGTGATGTGATGTGACATATCATGCACGGGCGGGATGGCTGACGGGATGGGATGGCCTTCGCCGTCTGGGATTGTCGGCCCGCACAAAGCTGCTCCACCCGACTCGCCGGCGGGTTAAACCCCGACCTCCGAGCCTTGGTTGATCTCTGGACCCGGGCGCATTCTCACTCGACTGCAGCGGCCCTTCTCCACTAGTTTAGCCGGGCATTGATTCATGAATTTCAAGTTCTTGACTGAAGACCATTGCCGTATTCTTACCTGCTGAAAGCAATTGGCGCTCATTCCAGACGAAGATCACGCCTGCCTTTCTTGTTGGCCCTCTCACCTTGCGCTTTCTCTCAGGCCCAACCGCCACCGCCGAGGCTCCGGGCTGTGAAGGGTCGACCGTTTCCCGCCCACCTGCTACTTCCTGCACACACACACACACATGGATGTATATTAGCAAGACGAGAGACCGTTCATGTGACCTGCCGCCGGGTTCAAAACATCGACTGCACTCTTTTGCCATACGCGGGTGTCAGAGTGACTCAGTGACCGGCTCATCACAACCATTGCTATCCAATCCATCCCAGTTACCCACAAGCAAATTTATGGTATCAGGACAACTACCGAGCAGGGTATAGAAACACAGAGAGAGTGTGAGAGAGGCTTGCCGGGAAACCGCCCATCATGCCTCGCCGGGGTGGTGTACTCGACGCACCCCAACCAATCCTTCACCCCATAGCCTCACATGCGACCTTTCATGACAACAACACAGCAGATGCGGCGGCACCACAAGCATCAGCATCAACATCCTCTTCAGCGTCGCAGCCGCCACAGCCCTCACAGCCCTCAGTCACCAAACCACAACCACAAGAACAGCCAAGACAGCAACAACAACATCCCAGCTGGAAAATCACAAGGCCGGACCGGCCGCCCCCGGAGCAGCTCTCATTCTCGTACCTCCGCTCCAGGAAGATAGAGCCCTACCTGCCGCCGCCCGTGAACGGGTTTCACACCCCACCCTCGCTCTCACACTCGCTCACCCACAACTTTGCTCCACCGGCCCACCACCAACACCAGCAGCACCAGCAGCAGAATCAGGAGCAGCCCCAACACCAACACACAGCAGGGCAGGCGCACCACCACCAACAACAACTGCTACTACAGCAGCAGCAACACGCCTCATCCCCAGAGTCACCGGCACCCTCCGCACACGAGGAGGAAGGAGATGCCCACCAGCAGCACCACAGCCAGGATGGCCATCATCACCACGGAGACGCAGCAGCAGCAGAAGGCGAAGAGGCAGAGGACGAGGACGATGAAGAAGAAGACCTCGACTGGAAACCCCGCCCCTTCATAACCCTAACCTACGCCCAATCCCTGGACTCAGCCATCGCCACCGCGCCGGGCGCGCGCACCGCCCTCTCAGGCCCCGCGACGAAATCCATGACGCATTTCCTGAGGAGCCGGCACGACGCCATCCTCGTCGGCGTGGGTACCGCAGTCGCCGACGACCCGGGGCTGAACTGCCGGCTCGAGGTGGAGATGGGCGGCGGGCACCAGCCGCGGCCTGTCGTGCTGGACCCGCGGGGGCGGTGGGACGTCACGGCGGAGAGTAAAGTCGTGCAGCTTGCAAGGGAGGGCAGGGGCCTGGGGCCGTGGGTGCTTGTTGCTGAGGGGGTTGTCCCTAGTACACAACGGGCGGCGGTGCTGGAGGAGGTTGGGGGGCGGTATATTGCTGTTGAGGGGGCGGGGAAGGTCGGTGGCGGTGGGGACGCGGCGCAAGAGGAGGCGGGGGATGCGAAAGGGAAGAAAGTTGTAGAAGGGAAGAAAGGGGATGGGGATGGGGAAATTGAAGAGAGAGACGGGGACGACGACGACGCCTCGAGGCCGGTGGTCCTGACGTGGGACAACATCTTCGGCGTGCTGTGGGAGGAGGGCATTAACAGCGTCATGGTCGAGGGCGGGGCCACCGTCATCAACGACCTGCTGCTACTCGCGAACGAGGGGCTCGACGTGGTGGACTCGGTCATCGTCACCGTGGCTCCCGTGTGGCTGGGCGCGGGCGCCGTCACCGTCGCGCCCGAGAGGCCTGTGGATGCGCACATGCGCCGCGTCCCTGGCCCGAGGCTGACGGATGTCCTCTGGACACAGATGGGCGACGACATGGTGCTCTGTGGGAGGATCATGCGGTAGTCTTTTTCCCGGGGAGTCGGTGTCGATGTTTGGACAGGACAGCGGATGAATGGGACAGACAGCGGATTGGTCGATGTATGAAAAAGAAAGAGACAAAGTCAAAATGGTATTGTCGCGTGTAATGGCTGCGTGTCTATAAAACCCTCTTGCAGGGGGTTGCAGTCTATGCCGCCGTCAATGCTGTCTATACTTGTGTTGTTGCTGTTGTGGTCATTATCATCATCACATCGTTCAGAACCTGAGAAACGGGGGGCCTTGCCCCTTTCCATACAACATATCCCATCACAGCCGCCCCCTCCACCTGATCTCAAGCCACCGAAGAGGGAAATAACACAACGCCGTGACCACAAACGCCGACTCGAACCCGATGTCCCCCGTCTTCTCGGCGATCGGCCCCGTGTACCACGCCTCGGCCATCCCGGGGACCACCAGCCCGAAGCTGATGATGCTCGCCAGCAGCGCCGGTATCCCCGTGGGGAGCTCCCTGCCGACGTTCCAGATGGCGTGGTCGTACGACGAGTAGTCCATCCTCCTGAAAACAACAAGCTCCATGATGAGCACGGCGTCGAAGCAGCCCGCCCAGTACCCGATGAGGGCGAGGAAGTTCTCCAGGGACTCCTCCCAGGCGCGCGCGGCCTCGATGGAGCAGGGGATCATGACGGCGAAGGTGGCGACTATAAACAAGAACCGGTGGATGCGCGCGAAGAAGGGCACGATCATCTGCAGGCACAGCGCAACCGAGTACATGGAGATGGCGATGTTGCCGATGACGCTCAGGGCCAGCAGCACCAGCACGAATTTGCCGAAGCCGCCCGCGGGCATCAACATCTCGGCCACGACGCCGCCGATCCCCAGGTTCTCGTACGCGGCGGCCCACTCGGGCACGTTGGGGGTGGCGCCGCCGATGGCCGCGCCGAGGATCAGCAGCGGGACAGACGGGGTGAACATGCCCAGGTAGTAGCTCGCGAAGACGACGGGTTTCCGCACGGCGCGCGGGTCGTGGTAGATGGAGTAGTCCGAAACCGTGCCGCCAAAGGTGAGGAAGTAGCCCGCGATGAGGCCGCCATAGGACAGGACCTGCTGCACCGTGGCGGGCGGGACGTCGGACTGCAGGCGCAGCTTGGACCCGCCGCATCCGACGGCGATGACGATAGCGACGAGGTTGGGGATCCAGGACCAGGCGTTGAAGACGTGCAGGGCGCGGTAGCCCATGAGCGAGGCGGCGAAGCTGACGATGCAGACCACCACGATGCCCACGTTGTCGCTGACCGCGGATGGGTTGACGGCCGCGAGAGCCTGTCCGCCCACGATGGCTGCCACGAGCGAGAAGCCGATGATGGTCGCCGCGTTGAGGAGCAGGGGGATCGTGGCGAGGTACAAGCCGAAAGAGTACCGCGCCTGCACCTGCTGCCGCAGCCCCGTCTGCGTGCCGCCGATGCCCAGGAAGGCCGGCGGGATCACTGTCACCACCGAGAAGAAGAGAATCACCAGCGCCGCGTCGCGGAGGGACATGCCGAAGGAGATGGTTGCTAGCATGCCGGTGGGGAGCCTTATGAAGCATATTAGCGATGAGTCATGACTCCGATGATCCGGTAGATATTTTGGAGTGAAATAGGAAGGGCGTGTGTATCTCACGGTAGCAGGCACATGAGCGCCGTGAACATGACGGTAAACAGGTTGTAGAAGCGCCCGTCCGTCCGCTTCTCGAGCGGCACCGGCTTAATCCCGTTCTCCTCGACGCCCACGTCCAGGATCCGCTGGTACCACCGGGGGTGCTTCTCCGGGTGGCTCTCGTAGACCTCGCCGTCGTCCACCTTGAGCATCGACACCAGCTTCCCATGCTTCTGGTACTTCTGCTCGTACGGGCCATGCTGCTCCGCCGCTCCACTCTTCTCGACGTCGCTGGCGTCCCCCTGGACGCGAGACACTACTGTTGACATTTTGTTGTTTCTTCCTTATATATTATTTTCTTTCTCTCTCCTCCTTTGCCGAAGTATTTTGGGGAGTGGGCAGAGGAAAATAAAAGAAGCAAGTATCTGAGCACCACTTGAGTCACAGGGATGAGCAATCGAGCCCATGGGTTTGAGTATCCGAGTATGACAAACTATATGTAGGTAGACAGGTGGATGGATGGATGTACGTGCGTGGTTGTGGGTCCGGCCGTCCCTTCCAGACCTGCGTGGCGAGTGCCCAGTGTCGAAATTTTCGGGTAGATCGTTTTAAAGCCGTTGACAACACACACACCTACACACCTACACACACCGCGGAAGGACGGGCCTCGTGGATCAGGAAATCTGCCTTTGATCTGGCCAATGGTGCCTTATCCGCCTGGGCGGAACTTTGCTGGGCGCGTCCGGAAGCAGAAGACAAAAACGAGTCCAATGACTTTATGCATATGTAGGATTACATGCAGCAGTGTCAGGACGGCTGTCTGACCATCTAGTCTTCCTTCTACCCGCGGTAGCGCCAATCGGATCCCGGGTTACGGTACGGTAGTGTGTCTGGTGGTGGATAGTGCTTTCCCGCCCCTTTAGTGATGCCGTAAGTCGGAGTGCGCGGCCGCGTCTCTTTTCGGTCGTGTTGTTTGAAGATCGGTAAGATCAAATCGCCAGTTCTGGGGTGGTGAAGGTGTAACCCTTCGTAAGCAAGTAGTGGAAGCTTGATTCTAGGTAAGCACGTAAGTGGAAGCGTATTTCAGTGTAAGCGCTCTATCGAGCGGCCGCTGTCGCTGTCACCTCCGAAAGGATGGAGAGTTAAAATATCACGAATAGCGAACGGGAGAAGCCGAGACCGTGGTTCCAGAGATAGGATGGGTGAAGCGGGAATGCCAAGTTCCCCATGGGTTCCTTTAGACTTCCGGGGCGAAAGCAGTTGGCTCCGAGCATGGGCATCCAGACCATCTAGTAATCTGCTGTGTACTGTCACTTCACTGTTCGCTAGGCCGAGAACGATATCAGCCACGTTAGTGTTGCAATGCCGCGACTCAACACAGACGTCTCCGAGTCGTGAACTTGCCCGCTATCTAGTCAGCTGTATCGCCTCCCTGTCCTGATGAGCGGAAGCACCTCGATCTCTACTGGCCGACGGCCGGGTCAAGGGCGAAGGCTAGCAACAGGAACTATTCTCGTCGGGGTAACACCCTGGTGAACACCAGAGGTTTGTAGTCATTCATTGCCTTTTCGCTGGAACGGGGCTGATGTCACTTGGGGTCCAAACTGCCGTTCCCAACTGGTCCGGAATTGTCTCCTAGACGGGTGCCTGGTCCAATTGGCTTTCACCGATCTGCCTGGAGGGCGACTTTGCAGGTAGGGCCCAGCTGCAAACCTTAGGGTGGCAGGTGGGTTGCGGGCGGTGACCGGGGCACGAGTCGAAGTTTAAATTCGTTCTGCAGCTTTCTAGAAGGGTGACGGTCCGCGGGTGGCGATGGACTGGGCGCGTCTGCGAGTCCGGATTAGCCTATCGCTTTTCGTGCGTGTCTCAAACTTATAGCGTCCGGAGCGACACCGTTGTGCGTCGTTGCACCGAATATGGTAGTATTAATGAATACACTGCAGCAAAGATACTGCAACCGATTGTTCCGCGTTGCATACTGACATGCCATAGGGACCCTTGCAATGGAAACCCTTGTGCGCATGCTCGTATCTTGAGTATGGCCGTCTGGACACATATTACATGTACTGCACAACTGCAGTGCGGGTACTGCTCCATCCACCGAAAGCCTGAACTAGAAATCAGGCAGATTAAACACCCAGCACGTTCGACGTGTTGGACATGGTCGCGACGGGGCGGGCCTTGACTTCTAGATGCCCGGGAGTCAAACAACCCTCCGCTACGATTCTTTTTCCTGAGAACTCTCATTCTTGTCGGTCTCCTCCTCCTTCTTGTCAGTCCCTTCTTTGGGGGTATCCTCCTCAGTTGAGGCCGGGGTCTTCTCATCATGCTCTTCGGCTTGCCCCGTAGCAAAATCTTGCGTGTTGGTCGTTGAGAGATCGCCTGCGCTCTCGGTAGCTGCGGGCTCCTTGGGTTCACCAGGCTCCGCAGCCTCTTTCTCTTTCTCTTCGTCACCCTGGCCATTGCTTTGAGCCATATCATCTGCGCTCTCCGTATCATCGGGTTTGCTCGATGTCTCTTCCTTCTCCGCAAGGTCAGAAGGTTCTTCAGCTTGCGGCTTAGCTGCAGAGGCGTTCTTCTCCGAGTCTGTCGTGGGCTCATCCTGAGACCCAGTTGTCTCTTTCTCATCCCCGGCCTTCTCATTCAGTCCCTCCATCATGCCTTGCTCGACAATAACTGGTACTTCGGTCCCCTCAGATTCCTCTACCACAGTCTCTGGTGTGGAAATGCGCATTTCCCTCAGCCTGCCGGAAACATCTGCGCTATCATCCTCATCCGCCTCCATCACCGTCGTCACAGCGCTTCCAGTCGACGGACTACTCCTAATGTGCCGCCGAGTATTAGTCCTGCCCGCTGGTAGAAAGTTGTCGTCGTCAGAATGCTGTTGGATCGTAGGCGTTTGCATCTGCCCGTGCTCCTTCTTGGTCCCCCTGTCCGTAGACTCGGCAGCAGCCGCAGCGCTCTCCAGCCCTTCCGCCTCAGGAGGCAGTTTGTAGTTCTCAGCCGGCAATGTGTCAAACATGTCGCAAACTGTCTTGAAGAAGACATATAGCCCGGTCTGCCCCTCCACAGACCAGAATACGCCCCTATGCTGGAACCATGCGTGCGCAAAGATTCGGTGAAGGCGCCGGAAGACGTTGACCAAGTTCTTGAGCGCGGTATTCTTGTCGTGTCCGGGACCGTCGCCGCCCGACAAGGCGACAAAGCGCGATGGGAAAAGCTTCGGGTTCGTCACGACATTGGCTGCCCAGTCAAGGGTGTGACAGCAATAATCTATGGCGCAGCACGACTTGGGTTGCTCATGCACAGCGCACAAAAACTGCCATTCTGAAGCGCGCATCTCCGGACACGTGTTGAAGCTGCAGGGAGGAGTGTCGAAGAGAAAGCCGACAATCAGGCTGTTGCATTGTGCAACGAGGAAGCGACACAGCTCGTACAGCCATAGTGTTTTATCCGTCGAGGGTGGGGGAGTCGCCAACAGGCTAGCGATCTCTCGGGTGATGGGGCGCGTGTTATTCGCGGTGTGGTAGTAGTGAAGGGCGGCGAGGTGCTCTTGGAGCTGGAAGGCGGAGTCGAGCTCGTTCAAGGGCACGAGCGGTGGGCCGGCGGCCATATCGGCGCTCTTAGTGCCAGGGTGTATGCGCCTCCTCGAGTTCGCGTTAAGGATTGTCTGCTCCATCTGCTGCGATTCTTGATCTGCGGGTAGCCCTGGTGATTTGGGTCCGATCTGGATCTCGGCCGGGGGAGGAGGGCTGGGGAGACGGGGCGACATGGCAGCCATCTTGACGTGGCTCCCGACTGGGAGAGGAGGACGCGACTGAGCAAGCGAAAGGTGGCTTGAAGAGAGACCAACGTCGAGAAGCCGGTCGTTGGAAAACAAAGCTTTGTTCTCTTGACTGTTCCTGAGTTGAAGTCCGCCGCGATGGATGCGATCCTGAACCGTCTGCAGCAGAGAGGGGAGTCGTCAACTGTCAGAGGCGAGGCTCCACAGATGTGAATGGTGAAGTTGTTGTCGATCGAAGACAGATGCAGACAGCCTGCGGCTCAATCAAGCGACAGGTGGGCCCAGACCTTTCGGAGCTTCGAGTTGCTCGAGTCTCACAACGCGGGAGCTCTGGCGCGCTGATTCGCATTAGCTAAGCGCCCTCGCCCCTGACGCAGCTTTATCGATAGTGCGCCGCGGGCTGGCCAAGCTCTGGGCTATGGAGCTGGACTGCACTGTGGGGTTGGGTGACATAACATGACTGGCAGTGGGCATTTTGTCACTGTCAGTCTAGCCTAGGCATTTGCGTATTTGTGCATGTCGAGAGCAGGGCGTTTGTGGAAACCCGGTCATATAAGCCTGTCCCTCCCAAGCTTCTTCACTCAACGGTGATTTTTTTCTTGCGCAAGACTCGCTTGTCCCGACAGCCTCTACTCACTCCTCTTTACACAGCCTAACAATCATCATGGACTCGGATGATGAAGCACCGCCTGACCTGGTTGAAACTGGAACTGATCTGGCGGACGAGGAGAACACTGTCAAAGTCCCCATAACAATAGTCACTGGTACTCTCTGATACCTCAAGTCCTTTTCTCCGGAGTGTCAGCATGAAACTGGGCTGACCACTGCGCCTGTAGGGTATTTGGGAGCGGGCAAGACAACCCTCCTGAACTACATATTGACGGCACAACATGGCAAGAAAATCGCTGTTATTATGAATGGTCTGAGACACCTACGATTGCATGCCGCCATTTTCGTATAGTAACAAGTTACTAACACGCACTATAGAATTCGGTGACTGTATGTGCTCAACACTTAGTGCTGTTCGACTCATATTGACATGCCGCTAGCGTTGGATATCGAGAAGTCACTCACTGTCAACAAAGATGGCGAGTCGGTAGAGGAATGGCTGGAGGTTGGAAATGGCTGTATCTGCTGTTCGGTCAAGTAAGCCACCTGCCAAAGTACAGAAACGAGAGAAGCCCCATCTCACAACGGGAATAGGGACACTGGCGTGAATGCGATTGAGAGCTTGATGGCGAAGCAAGGAAAGTTCGATTACATCTTGCTCGAGACGACTGGCCTGGCAGACCCTGGAAACCTGGCCCCCTTATTCTGGGTGGACGAAGGTCTCGCCAGCACAATCTACCTCGACGGCATCGTTACCCTGGTCGATGCCAAGAACATTCTCAAGAGCCTCGATGATCCCGCGGGCAAGGTCGACGGCCATGAAGAGAGCGACCATCACGGTCCTGTCATGACAACTGCTCATGTCCAAATATCTCACGCCGACGTCATCGTCATCAACAAGACGGACCTCGTGTCGGAGCAAGAGCTTCAAGCCGTCCAGGACAGGATCAGGTCCATAAATGGACTTGCAAAACTGCATCTCACCAAGGAGAGCGCCGTCCCTCAGCTGGAGGGATTCCTGCTGGACCTCCATGCTTACGAGAATGTCGTGGAGCTAGACAATTCCAAAGGGCACAGTCATCTGGATTCGGTCAGTCACTCCATGCACTTTTTCTCGACAGCCATGCTTCTGTACACTATGATATTCCGTAGCAAATTGATACTAATATATTCCAGACGATATCAACAATATCCATACCGCTTCCGGTGCTCAATTCAGAGCAGGTGGGTAGGGTAGATGCGTGGCTCCGGTCAGTCCTCTGGGAGAACGTGCTGCCAAACGACAGCGGTGATCACAAGGACCCCTTCGAAATTCACCGTCTAAAAGGACGTCTCGTTGTGCAAAACGGTGGTACAAAGATAATACAAGGGGTCAGGGAGCTTTTTGAGATATTTGATGCTCCATCAGGAGACGATGAAGGGAATAGGGAGTCAGGCAAAATGGTGCTAATTGGCCGACATGTAACGGACTTCGACTTCCAGAAGAGTCTCCTGGCAGCAATTGCCTAGCTAGGATGATGAAGTTTTTCAGGCCTTATCACCAAGTAACAAAGACTATGTCGCCCGCGATACTTATTCTGACTTGCAAATCGTTGTTGCTAAGCAAATTTGCACAACAGCAGGCTTGAATGTGAAAGGCAGTATCACAGCTGATCACGAAGCATATCCGTGATCTGCGGAGCCATCACTCAAACAGCTAGCGCATTGACAGCACCCCTGTTTCCCCAATCTAAAGTCCTTGAGGTGCCAGGGTGCTTTCCCATGGTGGGGGGGCACTGGGTACCTGCTGGGGTACAGAGTGCTGTTTGAAGCGTCCGTGCACGCACCTGCATGGTCTGCGGCGGAACGCCTTTGCTGGAGTTCGTCCTGAGCGTCCTGGTAGAGCCAACCTCATCTGCACTCTACCGATAATTCTCGACAAGCCTCACCGACCCTGCCAGACACAGCACGATATCGAAACCGAACCCCCCGAGAATCACCACGCAGTGCGATATTCAAAGGCCTCTGTTACCACATTAGCTGTTGGGAGGCAGTCAGAAAAGAGCTGGCAACCATGAATAGGACAGGTACGATGACCGCAAACTGCCCTTGCACACCCTCGATGTCGGTCCCTCTGTCCCAAGTGCCCAACGACCCTTGGGGCTCCTATCGATCCCAAGTCAGGAGCATCCCTCCCATGCGACACAGTTGCGATGCGCTCGAGACTGTCAGGAACGACCCCTCGTGGTCGGGCTATCGAGAGACATCTGGCCTCTGGTGTCTTAACCCGCTGCCGAGCTTGTGATGCTCCCTGGCCCGTGGCAGGTTCCAAACAGGATCTCTTGTTGGCCCTGGAAAGCATGGACCATATACATGTTGCTCCAGATGTTCTGGCTCCTGGGGCGCGACTGCATCAGGCTGCGCATGACGCACCATACCACATTATGTGCACCGATGGTCAAACAGATAGCTAACAAAGGTCATATGGTTAGGTACAGTTCCTCAATCCATGAGGGGGATGCCGGGCGGCTTTGGTGGCGGCCAGCAATCACAACATGCAGGAAGAGCTGGTGGAAACAGGTTACCAAATGGAAAGCTGGGTAAGGCACAAAGGCCCTCGGCTTGTGCGTCGCGGTGGTGCTGATGTCTGCAGCAATACCAGTAAACAACGCGTCTGGATGGGCTTTTGGAGGAGTTGGTCCTATGAGCTCTGGTGGCATTCAAAATCCCACAAGGCAGCTGGGAGGGAATGCGACTTTTGCCCAGAGCTTGAGTGGCTCGACACCTGCCACACCACTTGACCTATCGTAGGTGCCACCCTCGTCCTCGCCCTCGTCCATACCCTCGCATCCTCGCACCCTCGCACCTTCACGCCCTCGTCAGCCCCACCATCACCAATTCACTAGCAGCTGCAGTGTTCCAAGCTCTTTCATTACTTTGTCGCGTGATTGGCCGGTTCCAAGGCTGTTGTTTTCCCCCTCGCACCATGACGATCCAAAACCCTCCAAACCAAAGCTGGTGCGAAGGTCCAAGTTGTCAGCTCCTCCACAAACACCAACACCACCCAGTCCGTCTCAGAAGATGTGGTCTTCCATTGTTTCGGGCAACGCCAAGAAACCTGAGGCCAAGGAGAAGAGCGCTGCAGAGGACGACGACAAGTTGAAGCAGGACAGCGACGGCTGGACTGTGGTTACTGCTGGAGGACTCGACGAAGGGTACCACTGACTTCCTCAAAACCACCCCTCTGATCACAGACACGCAAACATGTTTCTGCACAATCAGCACACACACATACACACATACACAGATCCATCACCTCTATTCCTTTCCATCTTGCTTTCAACTCGCACTTGCTGTGATATGCGACGAAACACGCACTGGGTCTGCCAGAAGCAAGACTAACATTGATCACAGTGAATTCCCCCAACTGAGCAACAATGCGCCGTTCGCAGGTGCCTCCAACCAGGGCCTATGGGCAGGTCAAGCGGCCAGGAACCTTGGAGGACCAGGAAACGGCCCCAGGACTCCCGCTTCATCTATGCCTCAAGCGCAACAAGAAGACCTCTTCTCTCCTTCGTCTAGACTTCCATCCAATCAGAACTCGTTTCGATTTGGTAGTCAGGCTAGTATCGGTCAGCAGGCACCGCAAGCTCAACCCAGTGGTGGTGACGAGTTTCCGCCGCTGAACAGGAACGGCAACGGCGATATCGGTCAAGATCGAGTTGCGAGTCTCATGTCGAGCATGAATCTCGGTTCCCAAGGACCGGTCGCATCCTCCTCAGCACAGGCTAGAGGTTCTGGCAACGGACTTCTCAATGCGGTCACCGCCAACACCCGTGCCTCTGAGGCCCGTTCGCCCGTCGGTATGGTTGATCCCAGACTCAGGTGTTCACTTTTGCGTCTTACTAAACTGGCTACAGGTACTCGGCCATCAGAAGGACGATCCTCGATCACCGAGGACGACGCGCGACAGAAATCCGCCTTTCGTGAGGATGGCGCTGCCCCCCAACCGCCCCTCCAGGACGGAGCGAGTCAATCTGCAGATGCCCGTAACCCGATTGGTGCTATTGGCAACGACGCGTCAAGCGGCAAAGGCGTCGAGGCGCCCACTGAAGCCTCGGCCTCCGCAGCTCAGGAGCCGCTTGCGGGCATGTCAGAAGCCGACAAATGGGGCATAAAAGGCCTCTTGACGCTGATGGCAAAGTACCCTTCGTACCACGCGCTAGTCCACGGTCTCAACCCTGCGGAGCTGGGTCTTGATCTGAGCAGCGACGCGTAAGTGTTACCATCTTCTGACTTGCAGGTGATCTTGTCGACTAACATACTATGGCGGCAGTCGAATTACCGAGCAGACCTTCTCGCTCACCAGTCACGAGCCCCCGAAGCCACCGCTGCCAAAGTTCAACCTTCCAGAGTGCTATACTGTCAGGAACACGCAGCCAATCGAGCAGAAAGTGGCGAACTTCACCGAGGAGACCCTTCTGTTCATGTTTTACGCGAACCCACAGGACAGGCACCAGTGGCTGGCGGCACAGCAACTGTAAGCTCGCCTCTAGAGTCGGCTGTTCGTCATCCTTGCTAACCATACCCACAGGTACCAGCGAGGTTGGCGCTGGCATAAGGAGCTACGCGTCTGGCTGACCAAGGACGTGGAGATGCAGCCGGTAGCGGTCAGCCCAGAGGCTGAGCGAGGATACTACGTGATCTGGAACTCCGAGACTTGGGCGAGAGTGAGAGTAAGTTATTCTGCATACGCGGTGTGTTCCCTCACTGACGCCACTGCAGCAAGAACTCACCCTCTACTACGCGGATCTTGAGACCTTCCCCGAACTCCCTCCAGGCCCTCATTCTTAGGGACCAAAATGCGGACCTCAGGGTGTTCCCGGATCTTCCTCGAGGCCCTGAATGCGCAGCACGGCGGACGAGGCTTCACAGGTAACCTACGAAAGGCGAATTGCGACTTGTGAATCGCGACAGGCGACTTGCAAAAGGCGACTTGCAATAGGCGACTTGCAATAGGCGACTTGCGACAGACGACATTGTTTCCAGTACTGTACCTACTCTATGCTTTCAGCTCGGTGCCGAATGAATGCGGCTCTAAAAAGGTACTCGTTTTGTCCAACTGGACATCTTTTCAAAATCAGGGATGAGGGCCGATGGATGATTTCATGTTTCGGTAACCTGCATTTGCAAAGGCGTATCTCGTAAGGGGCTACGATTGTGTCTTCGGAGGATCCCCAGGCTTGGACGAACAGGCTTCAAGGGATTGTGGTCTTGAAAATGCTTCTGCCAACATGGTTTTTTGGCAAAAAAGATAATGAATTGGAGAGAGTACCTCTCTCATGGACATGAATGAAGTTGTAAACTGTACCACTTGTCTCGATGTGGAATTCTTCGTGGAGATACGTGCTCGTAGACTGCGTCAACTTGGGAACAGCCGTTGAGCTGGTAAGAAACCCGAACCCTGTCTGCCCCGTTATGACGGCAGGGTGAAAGGAGCCCCACAGAGCTTTAAGTACGCATCTCCACCAAGCTGTCGGGCCCGAAAGCTGTTCTGACGGTCCTGGCTCTCGCGCCATCTGGGTCATCATCGCAGTCCCAAAATCCGAAGCCTCGAGCTCAGCATCCCAACTTGTGACTGTATCACCGGCAGATACACACTTGTCCGCCACGAGTAGTAATACACGACCTGGTGGGAAAAGCCCGCAGAGAGACCACGGATTGCTGTCCGCCGCACATCGGAGCGAGCACCGGTTCACCTGGGCCACGTGTGCACGACATATAACAAGCGGATCTTTCTTTCGAAGGGGCGCAAACGAAGCAATTCGAAGTCCCGACCGGAATCTCTCTGTTCCCCACGTACGGAAATATTCTCGAGGGTGTGTGGGTCGCAAGGGGCACCCCGCAAGTCACAAGATGGCCAACGACCAGATCAACCTGCCATCGCTGGTGGTGATACTGGTGCTGTCAGGTCTTATAGTGCGGTACCTGTTCTTCTCGTCGCCGGGGGGCGGCAACAACCAGCAGGGGCCGCGCGACTCGCTGTCGCAGATGAGGCAGCGCGAGGCGGCGGTCGAGAGGATACAGCAGATGTTCCCGCAGGTGGACCGCAGGACCATCCTGTGGGACCTGCAGCGCAACGGGGGCAGCGTCGCGGCTACGACGGAGAAGATACTCTCGGGGAGGATGGAGACGGTACGTGCTTGCTGCCTACGGAAGTCCCGGGTCTGCCTTACCTCAAAGAAAGACATGTATCTGACTTTTGTTTTCCTCGCAGCCGCCGATCACCTTCCAACCCCCGCCACCACCGGGCTCTAACGGGGCCTCGTCATCATCATCATCGGCGACGGGCGCCCGGAAGGCGTCGGAAAAGCCGGCGCAACCGAACCTGATCCAGAGGTACAACCTGGAGGACAGGGTCAAGCAGCAGCAGCAAGAAGACCAGGCCGAGGCATCAGGGGAGGCCGCCGGTGCCGGTAAGAAGGGGTGGAGCAATAGCAAGGACGAGCGGCAGTCGCTGCTGCAGAAGAGGCGGGACGAGATGATCCTCGCGGCGAGGCGGAAGATGGAGGCGAAGATCGCGGCCGAGAAGGCTGCAGCATCCGCGACGGGGTCGCAGTAAAAGGGGGCCCGGCCAGCCGACGGTTCAAACAGTGACGGGTTGGGTGTGAGGGATGCATGCATGGAGAGGAAAGGGATGGGCGGTGTTTTTCTCTCTGCCTACAATGACAACGTCACGCATTGTACTACTCTGTCTGTTTCGCAGCGGCGAGGCGCAACGGTTACTCTCCGGATCGACAAACAAGTTTGTTAAGGCGAATGGATTCTTTCTGTTACGGACATTCGTTGTTCCTTTTGCGGCATTTTGGATTTGAACAAGGCCAGCATCATATGTCTCTATCGTATGTATCACTATAGGGGCGAAGGGGGTGCAGACCACGTCGGGATGCATTCCTGAGTACTCGTGTCTGCTTGGCTAATGTTGTTAAAGTCACCTGGGCAACAGACGGGCGGTGGTTGGGTAAGCTCTGCGGATGGTCTGCACAGGACATGGCACCTGGAGCTTGTCAACAGGACTAGGCCGCGCAGACTAGCAGCAAGTATCCAGCCCAGTCAGTTGTGGTGGCTGGTGAGGACAATGAAAACGGAAGCCGATCTCGCGCAGAGCAGGCAGACAGACAGACAGACAGTAGCGCAAGTGCAGGTGGCCTGTGTTGGTGCGTGACCTAGTCCCGAGGCATCGTCAGGTTGAAGAGAAAGGTATCGTCATCAAACTCAAAAGCCCGAATTGAAGTCGTCCGAAGAAGAGGACGGACCCACGTCGCTGCCCCCCTTGACCCGTCAGGGGATCCTTTGAGGCTCGCAGCCCAGCGGCCCGCCGAAATACGATGGTGCCCCGCTATGATGCCGCAGCCGAGATAAGAGAGCATGGGTTAGATGGGTGCAGCAGTTAACAGGGCGGCCAAGGACAGTGGGTGGATAAGCCTAGGAGGGATTGCTTGCATTCCATCCCATGCCCATCCCATGCTGGCCCAGTGCCCCCATTTTCACATGCTTCTGGGCTGAACTGAGCTTGACCTGGCAGGGGTCTGGCTTGTAGACATCTGACACCACGGTTCAACCAGGCAAAACAGAATGCCAAAAATGACTGGACAGGGAGAGGAAGGGGAAAGAGAAAAAAAAAAAATCAGGAGCCTCCACGGACTGA
Source organism: Diaporthe ampelina (assembly GCA_023522825.1). NCBI lineage: Eukaryota > Fungi > Ascomycota > Sordariomycetes > Diaporthales > Diaporthaceae > Diaporthe > Diaporthe ampelina. The sequence continues at coordinate 841,825 of JAMFTM010000002.1, read as the reverse complement.
CACAAGGACAGGCAAATAGACACCAATCATCAGATCATTTCCTGGAGATTCTGCGGTCCCTCTTCATCACGCAACTCGCATTGATCATTTGTCTGACATCCCACTGACGGACACATGCACAAGCACATGCAGGTGCACTGCACTGCACTTACACACTCATGTATCTCCGTACATGCCTGCTAAAGTCAGTCTAGGTTGGGGATTGCCCAGTCAATGCAGCAGCTAGATCTCAACGGTTTTCGCTTGCCTCATCTCACCCCTCCGAATCCGTCCTCACTTCTCCTTATCTAACCTCTCCTCTACTCTATTCCGCGCTCTCTCCTCTGGTGATCTTTTCCTATGCCGTGTCACATGTTGGCTGGTGCTACAAGACATCCTTAAGAGCTATCCTAAAAGTTTATTCCGACCGTCTAACTGAAGCCAGGAGGGCCCGTTCTCAAACCGGCCAGTGACCATGTTGGGTCCGTCTTCCCAGCCATAGATGCTACTTCCACGCGGCGCCTTGCAGGTTCTCTTTTGCATAACCGACCAACTCTCTGGTCCGAACCTGTCCAAAGAAAGCTACACTTGCTTCATATATTTATTTATCCTCTCGCGCGCCCCGGCGCAAGTGAACACATGATGCATCAACTACAGCAACCTGTCCTCATCGAGGATAGTGACGCCCGTGACTTCGAGCATCATCATCGCCATCACCACCACCCGGAGCGAGCGGCAACCGCCATCACCACGCACCAGCAACACCAACACCAGCACTACCGCTCCTCCCACAACTCCTTCCACCACCCCATGGCCTTCGAGTCCTCCCCCTCCTCCTCAGACCCAGAGGCAAACTCCCCCCTCCTCACCCACTCGCCCTCCCTCTCAGACATCCTCGACAACCTGCCGTCCGCCGTCAAGACCAGCCTGGGCCCGCTCAACACCATACGCCGCTCCGTGAGCATCCGGAGCTGGGCCTCGTACTTTTATGAGATCTCGTCAAATACCATGGGTGTCGCTGCCTCACACCAGGAGGGAACTACCACAGCCGCGCGCAGCAGTAGCACAACAGTCGTGTCTAGGACCACCAGTACCACCGCGGTAGAGATGCAGCAGCACAGCAACCGCGGCGAGAAGCGCGTTGCCGCCGCCGGAGCCGCCCATGTGCAGACACAGAGGCGGATGGCAGAGCCGCCGCTTTATGAGGAGGTAGATGAGAACTGCGGGATCAACAGGTTCTGCGGTCTGCAGGGTGAGAGCCGCCAACTCCTTCCCCTTGGTCTCCCTTCTTCCTACCCCATTTCCGCCAAGATTTTACGTCTATAACTTGAGCTGACAAACACCCGGTACCTAGGCCAGCTGCTCGTCAACAACTCCCTGTCGGAGGGCAGGCCATCATTACAGGGCCACTCCTCCGCCGGCAGGATCGACCGCAAGGCATACGTCCAGGGCGTCGCCTGGCTGGTCCACGGGCTCCCGGACGACCTCGACAAGCACGAGCGGGCGGAGCTGATCAGGGCCATGCCGCCGGCCCTGCTGGAGGAGGCGCACAGGACGCCGATGTCTCGACTACCGGGGGCAGTGGGCTACCCGTCATCCACGTCCCCCTCATCCTCAACGTCGACGACATCATCATCAACCTCGTCGCTCTATGGCTTCTACTTCGGCAGCAGCAGCGGCGGGAACATGGGCATGAGCGTGAGCGAGGCCGGGTGGTCCCTCGCCCAGAAACTCCTGCACGCCGTGTGGCTGCAGCTCCTGGTGCCCCTGCACATGCTGTGGGCGTACGTTCTGGTGCTGCTGGGCCGCGCGCGCCGCCTCGAGCGCGAGTACAAGGTCGCCGAGCAGGTCGTCAAGCACTCCGGGGAGCTGGGGTACGGCGTGGGGAAAGGAGGGGTGCGGCTGTCGGGTGTTATTTACAACCACGGCGGCGCGAGGGTCGGACACCTGGTTACCAATGTTGTTGCGTATACGGCTGATGGGCTGGTTAAGGGGATTAGTGATGGGATACGCGAGGCGAGGACGGAGAGGAGGAGGTGTTGTGGTGGTAGCGGGGAGGAATGTGGTGGTGGTGGTGGTGATTGAGATGCCTCCCGTCTCCAGCGTTATCTTTTTTGGACTGCTTTTTTATGGCGTTGGTTTTTGCATAAGGGCCGGTTGGTTAGAAGCCTTGCTAGCTAAGTCGACTGGATTCGCTCCAGCGAAAATAGAATATCGTATAGAAAGAAAAGACCATTTTCGAAAGTGGAAGACTGCCGCACCCTCCCCAGACGTCTCTTAAAACCTCTACCCAACCAAGGTTGACAAATGGTGGGGGCTATGTGTGTGGTTTTAATGCAAGACTCTAGTTGGTCACTGAGTGCCCTGGGTCTAATGCACAAGAATTCGGATGGTACAGTTCACATCACCATGTTGTGCCCCCTGAAGACTGAGTACATGTGTAGAGTCCGAGTCCAGCCAGGGACGGTGAGTCGAGCTCACCAGCCCCGGAAACGGCGCGCCTCATGTGAGGCTGCTACATTTGCTTCGATTGATGTCCTTCAATGAGCTTCAAATGCATGTTCTTCTCGTATACTCTCCTGGCTCGCCATATCAAGCTAACAATGTAGTATTGCTCTACTCGTGCAGCCTGCGCCCTTTTTTTTTCCTTTTCTTTTTTTTTCTTTTGGGGATGGGGGGGTCACAAGCACGCAAACCGGGCTTTCAAGGATTTTTCCTAGCTTCAATGCAATATCAGTGAGAAAATCGCAGTTGTACTTGATGGTGTGAGTAGTCTTGACTATGCAAGAACTTTCCTGGTGCTATTGCCCGGCGTTATATCCGGGATCAAATGCATTGCTTCTGGCGACATACTTATCAATGTTTCTTGTATTAGTCATTGCTGCATATTTGTGTAAGCAACAGCATACGTTGGCAAGGGAGAAGCAATTCACCCCGCATGGTGGCTGAATTGAATCACATAACCTCAGTCTCTTCTCCGCTTTGCTGGAGTGTTGTCATGCTTCGCGTTTGCAACACTAAGCAGCACGATGGCAACCTCCTTGGACCGCATCCCAGCCGAGCTCTTTGAACCAATCTCCTCTGGACTGGCTGTCCATGATTTGCTGAATCTTTGCAAGTCATGTAAGAGTCTATACCTAAAGGCTCACCGATTTCTTTTCCACCATATCACGATCTCATGGGATGTGGAAGTAGCACCCGAAAAACCCCCAAAGGTCCATTTACTCCTACTTTGCATCTTAAGGAACCCTGAGTACGCTCCATACATCAAAAGGGTAGAGATCCTCAGCCCAAATTATGACGACTTTGTAGCGCTGTCTAAAGCGTGGTTTAAAAAGGGCATCCAGTCCCCTCTCAGTCTTCAACGCCAGGAGGATGGTAAACTGGCCCCACTGGTCAGAGCTGTCATCAAGGAGCTACAGCTTCCAAACCCCGATAACTGGTATGAGGGCGTAATGTATAATGCCAGCCTGGGAGCCATCGTCGCATTGCTCCTGGCTCAATGTACTCAGCTGGAGAGTCTCAGCGTGAACCTCGGCTTCATCATGCGCTCTTGCCCGTGGTCAGGAGCTCACCCGTGGTTTCAACCATACAACCCATGGTTCCCGGTCATGTTCAAGCATGCCATGTCTGCGCCTGAGAAGGCAGCCCGACTGACGAGGTTCGAGAGGCTGATGCAGTTCACCGTGTCCGCCCCGGAAAACACCTTCGAGTATAGACTAGAAATACCCAGGGATATCTTCCTCTTTTCCTTCTACCTGCCCAATCTCACCACCCTCTGCATAGATTCTGTCCCTTATCATGCAAAGAGAGAGTTCTGGAACATAGGGATCGGGCCCCTCCTACCCCCTTTCTGGCCACTCTCCAACGAACCGCTTCCGTCCAGGCTCACCACATTGCGACTCAGCAACTCATCGGCTCCTCCAAGTACCATCGAGTTTTTCTTGAAGCAGACGCCTAATCTCCAGTCACTCTTCTACCACTGCAAAGACCCCCCGTGGAAGACGATGGACATCCCTTATCTACGAACGGCACTAGACCACGTCCGCAACTCACTCAAACAGCTCACAGTCAAGTATGACCCTCAGACTGGGCCAACAGATCCCTACCCCTTGGTTCTTTGGCCCTTTCATGGGTATCTCCGCGGCCTGACCGGCCTGGAAGACCTCGAAATATCCCTGGGAGTACTGTTTGGCCCGACGGAGCAAGGCGCCGACCCAGAAAGAGCGCCGAGGCTAGCTGAGGCCCTGCCCACCAGCCTGAAGCGTTTGACAATCAACGACGACCTCTGGGAGTCCATGAAATTTGCCAATTGGGGAGGCGAGCCCAGCTTGGCGCTCCTGAGAGCTTTCTTCGGGGGCGAGTGGGAGAGCGCGACACCACTGCTGGAGGAATTTGTGTTTGACCTGCGAACGAACGGCTCACGGCTCACGTACTGGGGCCAGAAAGATATCCGGGAGGAGCTGCACCAGCTTGTCGAGAGCCAGGGAATAAGGTGCTCCATTCTGCCCTGGGATGCTCGGCAGGGGGGAAAGGCTTAATTGAAAGCAAGCCTTAAGAAGAGAACACTCGTTACATATTGAAGTCCGCAATGCTTCGTATAAGAGATCGAGCGTAGTGGACTCTGATAGATCCTCAATTCTCGATTAGTTCGCAGCATAACTTGAAGAGATCAGATGATCCCAGCAACTTCATGTGGTAACTACTGGGTGGTCGCGCCGTAAAGAGAAGAATTTTCAAAGCAGACACATTGCCATTGCATGGCAGCAGCCAGGCAATTGTCTAGTCCCCCGAAAATGAGAGGGAAGGCGTTGCGAGCTCTAAATCCTAGGATGGCAAACGTGAGTTTGGGGAGAAGAATAATGTCTTGCTGGGATGGAGGCAGGAAGTCGCTTAGGTGGGTCGTCGAGACTGACAGGGGTGGGGAGAAGAGCAGGGGTTCTATCGCCTCGTAATCGATAACGACTTTTTCCGTCAGGTCCCTTGTACCCGCACCTGAACTTTCCCATATGTGCTTCTCATCCGCGCAAAACTTTCGTGCAGTTGGGATTCCTGGAACTGTCACCCCTCGCCACAACCTCTGACCTCAATCGCTTTTTGTTTCTTAGACTTCGAGGGTCTGTTTTGTTCGCCAGCCAGCACATTTCGATCCCATACCCCGTTCAAACCTGCCTTTCATTCCCAAGATGTTGAAGAGGCAGTTGCTGCGGCAGGCCCGAACATGTCGCGGCCTGCGCGCGTCTCCCTCCTCAGTCTCGGGTCTGATCTTTAACGCCTCCCCCAAACCATCCGCATCCTACAAGCCAGCAGTCCTTTCAACCTCGATCAGTCGTCAGATCATCTCGAGAAATTACTCAAGCGCAGCCGCCGCCGCCCAGTCGCAAGATGGAGGCAATCAGTCTGGTCTCATCACCCGATTCGCCGACCTCACCCAGCTCGGCGTCCACCCCAACATCCTCAAGTCTATTGTCGATGACATGGGCTACGAATCCATGACAGATGTCCAGTCCATGAGCATAAACCCTGCTCTGCAAGGAAAAGACATGTAAGCTTTGCCCCTACGTGCTAAATCCCATGATCGATCCCCTGTGTCGCAACTCGGACTGACAATCGCGTTGCACAGTGTCGCCCAGGCCAGGACCGGTACCGGCAAGACCATTGGTTTCCTTGTCCCTACAATCCAGAGGATCATTGCGAACGACCCCTCGCTCGCATCCCGTAGCCTTGGCGCCAGGGCTGACGCGACCAACGTCCGAGCCATCATCATCTCCCCCACAAGAGAGCTCGCCGAGCAGATCGGCGCCGAGGCCCAGAAGCTCTGCCGCCACACCGGTGTCAAGGTGCAGACCGCGGTCGGTGGAATGAACAAGTCGATGATGCTGCGGAAGACCAAGTTCGAGGGCTGCCATCTCCTGGTCGGCACGCCCGGCCGGCTTATGGACCTTCTGAGCGACGAGTACAGCGGCATCGACGCGCCGAACCTGGAGGCGCTGGTCCTGGACGAGGCCGACCGGATGCTGGACGTTGGTTTCGAGAAGGAGCTGCAGCAGATCGTGCGCCTGCTTCCCGACCGCAGGCAAAAGTCCCGCCAGACAATGCTGTTCTCGGCCACCATCCCCAAGGACGTCGTGCAGATTGCGCGCGTCTACGTCGATGCTAACAAGTTCCAGTTCGTGCAGACCATCAAGGCCGACGAGGCTCCCACGCACGAGAAGGTGCCACAGAACATCGTCCCTGTGGAAGGCTACGAGCACTTCGTCCCCACCATGTTGGAAATCATCGAGAAGGCACAGAACGGCGAGTACGGGTCTGACCCCGTCAAGGTCATGGCCTTCTTCAACAACACGGCTACCGTCAAGATGATGGACGAGACATTCCAGTTCCTCAGCCGTTCTCTCCGATCTCTGCCACCCACTTACGCCATCCACTCAGGTCTCGACCAGAGGCAGCGGTCGAGAGTCGCGGACAACTTCAGGAAGGCCCGCTCTGCCATCCTCATCTCGTCAGATGTGACCGCCAGAGGAATGGACTTCCCCAATGTCACCCACGTCATCCAGTTCGGCGTACCGCCTACCCGTGACCAGTACATCCACAGACTAGGCCGGACAGGGCGAGCGAACAAGTCAGGACAGGGCTGGATCATCATCAGGAAGGAGGAGATCCCAGACGCGAGGAGGACGCTGCCGGGGCTCCCCATCAAGCGCCACGACGGCCTCGAGTGCGCCTCGTTCGACACCCGCAACGCACAGCGAGGCGAGGAGCCCCAGAACTTCGCCGAGGTCACCAACGCCATGCGCCGCGTGCGCTTCGGCGTCCTGAGGGAGGCGTACGAGAAGTACATCATCAGCTCCAAGAGCACCACCCAGGACCAGGTCGACGCCGTGAACCACTGGGTGACGACCCAGGGCGGCCGCCGCGAGCCGCCTCCCGTTTCGTCCCGGCTGATGAACGCCGTCCCCGTCCTGCGGCGCATGAACGGCATCACAGTCGAGGAGTTCCGGGAGGACAGGGACGACCGTGGCCGCGGTGGTTTCGGCGGCAGGGGCGGCGGCCGCGGCTTTGGCGGTCGTGATGGTGGCCGCGGTCGCAGGGACAACAGCGACCCGTTCTCCCAGATGTCTGACCGCAAGATGGACGACCGTCCCAGGCGGAGGGAGCGCGCAGCCTTTTAAGTCATAGGTGAAACAGGGATATGAGGCAGAAAAAAAATCGAAGAAATCCAAGCTGGTGTCGGGGGCGTCTTGGGCGTCTTGGACGTTTTGTACAAACAAAAGAACACGACTTGGAGAGCAGATTCACACGACAGGAGTGCTTTCGGGTCATGATCATGAGATACCTTTGGGTTGGAGTGTGTGTTATTATAAAAAAGACAGCCACATGTATGTGTTCAGGCGCTGCTGGGGTGTCTCAGCACACGCATACACGCACCAACCTTTCTTGCATCTTACCGGCGTTAGGTTGCCTTTGCCAGGGCTTCTTATGGCCGGGGTATAGGGACACAAACTCAAAAATCAACAAATCTCCTCTTCTTTTTTAATTTAAAGACATTGGCCGTTGGGTGTACATTTTTCACTGTATCACGAATCTAGGGTTGTGGGGAAGGGAAAGAAGAAATTTGGCGGCGCTCTCTCATAGAATGCTCGTAATCACGATTTTTCACGTTGTCCACAACAACAACAACAATAACGACCCCTTTTCAGCAGCTAGCTATATGTGTGTGTACGTGAACAATTGACCCAGTCGTCAAATATTTCACCTGCTCGCTTGCTCGCTTGCTGATCACCTCAACGTGTGTGTGTGTGTGTGCATTCATCAGTTCCCAGACCCCATCTAGTCGAGGAATTTCCTCTCTTCCTTCCCAAGCGCGCCCTCGCTTTTCCCGACTCCCCTTATGTGTGTGCAGCCAACACCAAAAAAAAGAACAAAAAAGTTATTTTCTGCTTTCATGTCCTCATCCGTTTCAACGTCTGACCAAGATATCTTCGCTGATAAAAAAAAATAAGTAAATATGATGTGTGGAACGGTAGTGATGAGATGATGGTGATGATGATGATGATGTGATGATGATTCGAGGCGGACAGATAGATGATGGATGCAACATGAAACTAAAACAAGAAAGAAAAAAAAACGCCCAAGAGTTCGTCCACCACAGAGGGCAGGAGGGTATAAATGGGCAGAGCGCAAGGGAGCAGAAAAACGAGAGGGAGAGATAATGAGAGACAGACAGGGTAAGAGAGAGAGAGAAAGGATGGAAGAGGAAATTAAAAATAAAAAAGCACAACGGCCATCCTCCGCCTTTCCACCACCCCTTCCGAAACTTTCCCATATACACACTGAGAGACCTGGTAGTCTGTCTGTCTGATGAACATTTGGGTCGGGAACAAGAAAACACGCGCGTGTGCCAGCTCTGCCGCGCACGCGAGGGGGGATATCATCATTACACGCTGCGCCCCTCGGACCCCCTTCCTTCCCATCCCTTCCAAAGACCGTGGGCCATACCCCTTTGCTCCAGTCGTTCTTATCCTCGTGTCCTTGTCTCCTCTTCCCATTCTCTTCGATTCAACATTTTTCTTCCTGGGCTCGTCACGACCGGAGCCGGAGCCGGAGCCGCCCATGACTGTTCGGTAATAATCACATCACATCACAAATCACAGCACACCGTTCGACCCAGCACCGCCCTGCTGGCCGCCAAAGAAGAACCCGTCAAACAGGTCATACTGCTGCCCGTCGCTGAAGTCGTGGTGCATGCCCTCCCAGCCGAGCCCGAACCCAAAGTCGCCGTTCTGGTTCTCCTCGACGCCGTCGGGCAGGTTCCCGTTGCCGTTGCCCGTGACCTGGTTGAGGAAGTCCATGCCCTGCAGGTCGCCAAAGTTGAGCTGCCGCGCGGGCGAGAAGCCGCCTGCCTGCTGCTGCTGCTGCTGCTGTTGTTGTTGCTGCTGCTGTTGGTGTTGATGCGGGGCCTGCGATTGGGCGAGGAACGCCGCCATCTGTGCGGCCGTGGTGGCTGGCGGAAGCTGCGGCATATTGGGCCGGCGGGCTGCGGAGCCGGTCGTGTTGGATGAGGGCGAGCCCACGCCCGGCGGCGTGCGCACTGTGGTTGGGGACGGTAGCAATGACGGGTCTATCGCGGTCGTGTCGGGGCTGTTTCCGGCCTCTGGTGCGGTGATGCTGCTGCGCGGCTGGCCCGGCACGGACCGCATCATAGAGAACCCGTCTGATTCTGCCTTAAGGTTGGGGAGTGAGTTCATGCGCTGCAGCGCGGACTGTATTGGCGGCAAGTGGGAACTTGATGACGCGTTGGCATAAGCGTCTGTAATCCCCGGCAGGCCGTACTGCGAAGCTGCCATGACGTTACGGTCGTTGCCTCCTTGGTGGTGAGGGTGTCTTTGACCTTTGCTGGAGGCCGTGTCGCTCCTGGCCGCCCAGTCACGCTGATCCATGCTGTCTCTTGATCCTGCCCTTTTGCGGGGCAGGACCTGGGGGCCGAACCCACCAGTGGAGTTGGCCATTCTGATAGTCGCCCGCGCCGTACGGTCAATCGCGTCACGGCACGCCTCGGCTGGGGGACACTTTTCGCTGAGATCTGTAAAGACTGATGTTGCAGCAAGAATGGTGAAATCTACTTCATCCATTGTCTGTGTCATGTGGTCAGTAAGGCTTGCCTGAACATATTTCAGATGTGATACTCACCAGACGGCTTCGCACGATCGGCGAGTGCCATATCGCGTACAGGTACGATATACCCGCCATGAATATGTGGTGTGTGGCTAGGTAAGTGTAGTTGATGACACCGGCGATATGTAATTGCCTGTACAGCCGCATGATCTTCTGTCCAGCCTCGGCAACCTTCAGGTATATTCTGTCCTCGTCCTCCCTAAGCTCGGCATTGTGGACGTTGGGGCTGTTGACTTCCATGGACGTGTTGTACTCGCCCTCGAACATGGCTGGCACACTGAGACTCTGTCTGTACAGCATGACCACGGCCTGCCAGTAGTTGAGATCGAGGAACTCGGTGGAGAAACCGACGCCTGTCCGCTGCTTTGTTGGCGCGGACTCTTTCCAGTGGTATAACCTCTTGTCGATATCTATTCTCCATGCTCGGAAGGATTCGTATTTTGAGAGGAAGGGGGAGGGGAGGCTGGTGTGCATGTATGGGTTCTTTACATTTTGACCTGATGCCCTTGCAGCTTGGGCCTGTTGGTACTGTAGGACCTGCAGGATTTCTGACTGAAGCAGACGCAGGCGGAAATAGTGGTGTGCGACGAGCTTGTACGTGGGTTGGGCGGCGAGATCTGGAGGAGGCTCCTTGAAGCCTTCGGGGGTGACGTAGACGTCCTCCAAAATGGACGGGAACTCGGTTGTGATGACCTGGTCCGAGATGCCAAACGGTCTTCCGACGCAGATACTCACTAAGCGGTCAAAGGAGTAGGTAGCCCACCAGAGACGTCTTCTAACGTCCCGAATGAACTCTCTCCTGCCTCGCTCGCGCTGCTGTATCTCGTATTGTGGCCCCGAGACCTCCTTGAGGCCCGCGTCGACGTCCTTGCCGTCCTCATAATGCAGGCCAAGATCAACCGCAAGCCTGACGGCAACGCCCACTATGTACCACAAGCCTGGTGGAACGGGCCTGAGCAGTGCGAAGTTTGCCAGGAGCAACACCGCTTGCAACTCCTCCAGCCCGCCTCCGCTGTTGTTCAAACAGGCTTCCAGGTGGACGATAGCGCTGGCGTGGTACTCCTCGGGCTGCGCTTGCCTCGAGGACATTTTGCCCTCGCCAGGTTTTGCCTGGCTGTTTTGCGTCTCGTTCTTGGCCATGGCTCCCATGATGATACCACCGCCGATGGCGAAGACCATGTTTAACATATATAGCTCCTTGGGCCCACGCTGGGGGTTCTCAGCGTCGTAGGCCTGTTCAAACAGCCTCATAAACTCGACCTTGTGCAGGATAGGTATCTGTGGGTTCGCATGCTCGAAGTACAGGTTGACCAATGCCATCCCGACCTCTCTGTCCGGGAATGGTGCAGGGTGGATGGTTGGTTTTGTGTGCAGGCCGAAGAAGGAATCTCGCATCGTTGTACCGATCCCGGAATTCGCGTTTCCTCCTGCGGGCTTATATGGGCGCACCCCGGCCTTGTCAGAAGTGGACTTGTTGTCATTGACTGACGACTGGACGGCGGCAAACACGACACGTGCAAAAGATACACCAGACGTGGATCCGAGATACCGCGGATTCGCTGTGCCTTCCTTGCCGTGCGTGATATCGGACTTGGACACCAGCCTCTGCAGCCTGGCCTCGTCGCTTCTCTCCCCGGCACTGCCCGCCGCGGTGATGCTGTCCATGGTGTCCGAAGGTGCAGGCGCGGCAGCCTCGGTTGGAGACCTCACGGATGCGGATTCGACGCCCATCCGTGAGCAGTGTTCCAGGTCGTTGGCTGGAGGGAAGGGGATGTTATTTGCTCGTAGTAACGCCTCGAGCTGGTCCACCCTCGTCTCGAGGTAGAAAACATAGCTAATACACACTAGGTCAACCTCGGTGCTTCCCAGCATAAGAGGGAGACGGGGTTAAGCTCCTGAGCCACTCACCTGCGAGGTATTTCCTTCTTTGTTATGGGGTCGTAGCCCACGCACGCGACATTTGCCTTCTCGCAGCTCGCGCAGCTGGGCAGCTTCTGGTCGCACCTGTTCTTGCGGAGGCGGCAGCGGTTGCAGGCGCTCACGTTCCGGAAGTTGCTGCTCTGGCCGACCTTTGCACTGCCGGCGAGGCTGCCATCCTGCTTGGAGCCGCCGGCGCTGGCCAGGCCGGCGCTGAGGGGCGGCCCGTCGCCGTGCTGCTCGCTGGTGGCCGGGGAGGGGCCCGAGGTCGCGACGTTGAGGGACGGGGGCGAGTCCTTGTCGGATCGCCTCTCGGGCGAGGACTGCCTCAACCGCTTGGCTGGATGCATCTGCGGAGAAGGCAGGGAGTTCTCCGGCATCTTCTCCCGGCGCGAGGCGGGAGGGTTCCCCGGGTAATAAGCCGTGGACGTAGCTGCTGCTGCTGGGTGCTTGCTGCTGCTGCTGGGTCTGCTTGGTCTGCTGGGGGTCGGCGGGCAGATGGCTCTCGACTCAAAAGCTAATTATTGATCCTCCTCTTTCAGCCGGTGTCCATTCCCTGTCAGTCACCACCGGGCTTTTTTTTTCGACCTGGGAATCGGACCCGGGCGAGGTTGATGTCGAATTCGAATTCGATGATGGGTTACGTAATGAGGGACTGGTCGGCTGGATGCAGGCCGAAGGAAGACAGACCGACAGTCTGCCGGTGTTCTATAGGTCGCCTCGTCTCGTCTCGTCTGGTCTCGTCTGAGGTCGCGTCGTCCCGAGTGGTAGTGACAATCAATGTGTGTGTGTGTGTGTGGTCTGTGTCTGGTGGACGGGGTGGCAAGGGAGCAGTCGTGTGGTGGACTGGGCTGGCCTGGCTTGCTCTCTTTGGGTGGCTGGTGATGGGCGGTGGTCGGTGGTAGGTGACGAATTGATTCTCAAGCGGACACAGTCAAGGCTGAAGGGGCCATCATCTGCAGCTCGAATCCAGGGACCGGTTAGGTTGGTTCAGGCGCCCAGATGTTAACCCGGCGATAAGCTTGTGGCGTCTTGTCTCATCAGGAATTGACTGAGAAGTTGCCGCGGGCGGGTTCAGGCGGAGACGAGCAGGAACAGGCGAGACGAACTGAAGCCAACGACTCGACGGAATCAGCTTCTGGAAATTCTGGAAGGGTTCCGATGGGCCGCAACAGCTCGAGACCCGTGAGGAGGGTTGGGCGGGCACAGAGGTTACACAGTGGGAGGGTTGCTTGTTCGTCGTCGAGCGGATTCGCGGCGGGCGACGGGCGGTTGCGCAAGGCCAGACAGAGCAGTAGTACCAGAGCAGCCAGCCAGATAGAGGAGAGGGCAGATAGGCCAACAGTGGATCGATTTGCACTTGGCCCTTGACTAAACTACACCAAGATACAGCACCTACTTCAATAGCAATAGTACATAAGTCGGAGGATTTGATTTTTTTTTTTCTTCAACCCATCTAAGATAAGATAAGATAGGTAGATGCTTGGGATCTGGTCTGGACGCACTTGCTTCTAGTGTAGTCGGTTGCCCTGGACTTGGGGCCCTCTAACACGGGACGCCAGCAGATCGCGCGACCATATCGACACACGGCTAGCCGCGAAGACAAATGCGAGATGGACAGATGGGCAGAAAAAGCCACGCCCTCGCTTCGCCCTGGGCATCCTTCTTCTTTTCGCCTCGGCCCCTCGAGCAGCCTAGATGATGTGCATGCAATGCACAAAGGGAACAAGGGGCCCCAAAAGAGGGGAAACAACCCCCATGTCATCAGCCTTTGCCTCATCAGGGGGGCCCGAATTGAGAGCCCTCTTTTCCTGGCCTTCCTCCATCACTATCAGGATATCCGACAATCAAGATACCAAGATAAGCAAATGGCTTATACCTCATTGGCCCCCCAACTTTGCCTCGCTTGCCTCGTTTTCGACTCCGTCCGCCTGGGACACACACACACACATGGCCTGCTCAGCTTCTCGCACTAGGCGTGCACACTACATTCACTACGTATGCAGCATTGTTAGTGCTGGAGAGTCGGTCAGTCGCAAGTCGATTCAACAGCAGACGGAGGTGGGCAGAGAAGGGAGGGGACTTGGTTGCCGGTGAGGACTTCCCCTCTTCCTGCCCTGCTTCGTGGTGGGAACCGACCGCTATTCACCTTGCAGTGTTGCTTGCACCTTAGCCTCCTCCAGCTCAGCCCTCCAGCTGCATGGAGCTCTCTCCCTTCCCCTGCTCTGCCCAGCTTGCCCATGTAGGCATGCACCTAACTGGATGCAGGCTAGGGTCACGTCTTCTACGCAGTAGTACATTGCGCAAGCTCGCTTGGTACGGCCAGCGTGCCTAGCAGTAGTGTAGCCAGACTATCGACTTACAAGTAAACCTAGTCACATGTAGATGCTACGGTATAACGCACTTTCCAACGTCACCTCACCTAGACATAACAAAGCTACATATGTCGGCATATCATATTCGACAGGTCCCCATATATAATGCCCAGGCGTTGCAAACTCACCGGTTCCCCGAACCCACGCCCACGCATCCGGGACGTCTCGCCTGCGTGAACAAGGTTCGGTCTGGACCAGTCCACCAGCCCACCGCCGGAGCATTGGGGGATTGGACTGGGTCTCATTACACCACACCACCACCACCCATGCCATGCCATGCCATGCCCGTGTTTAGAAACATAGACGAGAACATCAACAACCTTCACCCAAGAGTCGACTCACTCCCGTCACTGCCGCTGCATAAAGATCGTCCATTGTGTTGTCCGGTCTGCCCCACGGCGGTCTAGACGTGCGGCGCCCCCCCTTCATCAGGGGGACGTGGGACGGATGAACGCTACCGTAATAGTGACAGTACACGATACTTACCTGAGATGTACATACATACATTCAGTATGACTTGCTTTCTCCCCCAGCAGCCCAGCAGCCCAGCAACGCAGGGGACCACGAGCAGGGCCCATGACGACACGACGTGCGCCGGAGTTATATAATCCTTCGGGAAATATCAGGCTCGCATCTGGCGGGGGGGTTAATGTAAACTCGGATCCGATCTTGCGACCGACCGCCACAAACCTAAGCGCTCAATCTGTATCTATCTCTCTAGCCCCTTTGCCTCATCTCACCTCGCCTCGCCTTGCCTCGCCTCATCTCACCGTCCGGCCCCCAAAAATCCCCGTCTCCATTTTCCGAGAAAAGGACCAAGTGTAGGTGCCCTTCTCCGAGGACCCAACCCAAACACCCAACCCGGCCGAAGGAATAACACCAACAGCCGCGATCGCGTTTCAACACAAAAGCTTGTCGGCTTCTCACCCCTGCGCTGGGCCTAGCTCCCAACTCAACAGCCCCCAGACCACAAGAACCGGGGGTGGTATAACAAAAGAAATCCAATGCCACCTCCCTAGCAGGCGCGCATCCGAAGGGCCCGTGTGTTTTCTCCTGCTGGGGCGCGGCGCAGCTTCAAGTCCCTTCTTCCAAAACATAAAAAAATGTATGTCGCCGGCGGAATGTCACGCTGAGTCGGCCCGGCTCAGAAAAAGGCCCGCGCCCGCTGTTTATGCATAATGCGATACTTGTATACAAAGACAGACAAGACAGACAGACATAGTATGCACAAGCGAAGAGGCAAAGACGAAAAAAGTTTATATCAAGAGGTATGCAATATCATTGGCAGGTTTAAAAATAATGCTTGGGAGATCCTCCTTGTGTTGGGGGCCCTGGTATCATGAACAATGACTTCTATGGAACAACGGTAACAACGACATGCAGACTTTGGTGTGTGGAAAAACAATCAACCCAGTATGCGTTTGCCATGAGGTAGGTGTTTGAGGGTATGGATGGTGGAGGTGGTGAAAGCAAAAGCCAAAAGTGAAAATGGAGGAAATGAAACCTGTCCATATCCGATGCCAAAAAAAGAAACGAAATCTGTCTGCTGCTGCTCTTTGCTACTGTCCACGTAGCAAGAGTGTGAAGTCCCTCTTCTCCCGGTCCCATGTTTGCCTTTCCCATCCCGAACCCGAATTCCCAATATCCCCCCGTACCGAATTTCCGTCCCCTCCAAAAAAAAAAAAAAGAAACGAAGAGGAAAAGAACAAAGACCCTGATTACTGGTTCCAAATCCATCCCTCCTGTGCACCCTAGCCAATGTCCCATGTTGTCTGGCTGTGATGTCTGTGTGTGTTGTTTTTTCCCCTGGGCGCCGTGCTCGAAAATACAAAAATGGAAAAGGTGTGAAAAAGGTTGCAAAACAAGAAAAAGAAAAGGGTTCCGAACAAATACATCGTCTCGAAAAAAAAGTGATATCCCTGCTTTTCCCAATGGTGCCCCAAATTTTTCTCTTTGCCCGAACAAAATCCCTTCTTGACCCATCCGAAAAATGAAAACCCGTCCGAATTTTTTTGTGGTTGTGCGTCGTCCGGAAAAGAAAACGTCTCTCAGGTCTCGCGCTCTCGCTGGTCAGAGAAGATGAGAAGGATGAGGTTCGGGTCCTCTTTCTCTTGGTGGTGGTGTGTCTGACAGGGGGTGGTGTGCGGTCCCGGCTAAAGCAGTTGGATGGGGAAGAAAAAGCAAAGCCGGCGATGGGGAATCTGAAATGGTCATCTGGGGATCGGACCCGGCGAACCGTCTTGTTGTTGTTGCTCCATTGCTCCATCCTTCTGGGAAGGAAAATAAACCATCAAAAAATGTGAGAAATGATCGGGAAAAAAGGAGCAAATGTGTTGAGAGAAAAACACCATGGGGCGGAAAGAAACCCCGTGGCTCCAGTCTACCGCTCCATTAAAACGCAAACCGTTTCGCCCCAAGCAATAGGAGGGCAAAAGTAAAATCAGAGTGTCGAAAAAGTAGAGAATTCGTAAGTCGGCATTAGTCTCGCAGGGGCTCTGCACCTCCTGACCAGTCGTCGTGGGCGGTATTCCGGTTCGCCTTGCAAATTCCTCCCTGCCGGTGACAGACGGAGAATGTGTTGTATGTTGGTTTGGTGGAGTGGGGCGGAGTAGGCAACGCTACTCTGCTCACAGGTCGGCCTGGCTGGCGCGGCGCACCATGTCGATGCTGAGCCGGCCGGGCACGACCTCGGGCTGCAGCTCGCTGGCAGCTGCCACAGTGGCTGCTTCGTTGGCTGCCTCCTCGTCCTCGTCGACCTTCTCAGCGTCCATGCGGCCCTTCGGCTCCGTGATCTGGAAGCTAAACAGGGCGCCCGCGATGGTCACAAGCCCGTTGCACCACCACGCGAGGCCCGAGTATCCGGTCGAGAGGCCAACGGCGTACAGGGCACCGGTGATCGTGGGGCCGAAGGCGCGGCACAGGCTCGCGGTCGAGGCTGCCACTCCGTTAATAGTTCCCAGCGTCTGCAGCGTCGGCGCCGAGTTGGTGAGCAGGATGGCGTTGCTGGGGTAGGCCATGGATGAAAATGTGCAGCGCCAGACCACTGCGATGTAGACGCCCACCATGCGCAGGTTGTCGGGCAGGAGGACGAGGTACGGTGTGAAGAAGTACAGGAAGAAATAGGTCATGGCGAGGAGTCGGAAGAGGTGGAGTGTGCCGATACGCTTGACGACGAACGGGAAGAGGAAGACGGTGGCGAAGAGCTGGTAGATCCCCTGCACCGACAGGATCATGCCGATCGTTTTCTGGTCCATATCGAAGCCGTCCACGAACTTGAACGGCAGAGAGATCGGCTGCGCTTCCTTCGGGGTAGGCGAGCTGAGGAAAACGGGGAAGAGCTGGTCGAAGGCCATGGTGTGGCTAGAAAATGTTGTTAGCTCGCAGAGAACACCTCCCAAGGTGCGCCGAGATCACTTACAATGCGAGGATTCCGTAAGAAATGATGTTCATGATGACCGGCCTCGTGAAAGCCTCCCTGGCGGGAATGCTAACCTTCTCCGTCCTATCGGTTGACGATCGCAGGCGGTTGTCGACGTCGTCCGCGTCGAGCAGAGGTTGCGCCTCCATATCTGCCGCCGGTGTCGAGGAGAGCAGGGGCGAGTTCTCCGTCGTTCGGTAATCGGGCAGGCCTTCATGGCCGCTGAGCAGCGAGGAAGTCTCAGAAGCATCGTCGTCCTTGGTGATCTCTCGCTTCCGTGTGAAGCGTCGCGTAATGCACTTGCCAAGGGCAAGTCCCGGATCGTGGCGGCTCTTCTTGTCGGCGTGCGTCTCCTCAAGGAAGAGGATTCCAATGATGACGCCAAAGACACAGGTGGCCGCGCTGAAGAGGTTCGGTAGCAGGTACGGGTATTTCTCCCAGATCGTTCCCGGCGCGAAGATGGACGGCATGTTTATGCAAGGACGGGCGAGGTTCCCGCCAATCATCGGTCCAGCGATAGATCCTAGGCACCAGACCAGCGGCATGATCGTATACGCACGGGCTGCTCGAAATCAGTTTGGAGTCCGTTCATAATAGCAGATTTAAGATTTATTGCCAACTTACGCTGATGTTCCTTGACAGTGACAAGCTCGGCCACGGTCGTCTGCAGGACTCCAATGTTGCTTCAGAGCGAGTCAGTCACCTCTCCATAGCACAGGGCGCGCTGGGCTGAACTTACCCGTTCAACAGACCGCCGAGAGCCCTCGCGATAAGTGCCACCCAGATGTTGGGTGCGAATCCGAAGACCAGGACGCTGATGGCCGTGCCGGCCAGGCCGGTAAGAAGGACAGGCTTGCGTCCAATTTTGTCGCTCAGTCGTCCCCAGAGCATACCCGTCGAGAACTCGGCAAAGGTGAAAGCCGAGGTCACCATTCCGGCGTAAAATGAGATGTCCTTCTCGTTGACGCCGAAATCTCGTACCATGTAGTAGATGTACGGAAATATCGACATGAAAGCTATGGGCTCACAAATCCGGCACATGGCTGTTTCCCCCTTGTCAGTAAAGGAGAGCGAGCAGAACTGCGCGCACCTCCACAGTTGGAGACGGGCGCAGGCTAGGCATAAAACGTACCGAGGACGAGCATTTGTTTAGAGGGAAAAGCAGGCTTGGGCTTCATGGCCCGTCGGCCTGGGACGTTTCGACGCATTGAGGCCATCTTTGCACTTCTCACTGCTCTTCTCGGGGTTATTGGTTGTGGGTCATCCGTCAGGATGCTATTCTCAAGGGTGGCGTCTATCTTGAGATATCGAGGAAGGAGGCGTTGGAAGTGGATGCTACTGAGTGACTGAACATATAATGTTTCTCAGAGCTCGGGAAAAGGTGCTAGTCCGCCTCGTCCGTGATAAACAGGGCGAGTCTGGTGTAACGGACAGGATCAATCACGAACACGGGTCGTGGGATAAGTGAGATGTGGTGGCTGTGGAGCCGCGGGTCTATGCAATAGGAAGCGGTTGTGGGTGATTCTAAATGCTCCAACACTGGCACGGGGTGATGCAATGCCAACACAGAACAGCGGGATTCAGGACGCTGTATGGTGGTTTTCGAAACTTCGGACACACAAGAATTATGGAAGGGGGGTCATAGAAACAGTGATAACGCAAGACGAGAGAAGGAGGCAGCGTAATAAGTATGCGGAGGGAGAGGGTCGAGATATGTATGACACAAGGGGAGGGAGGCCGGGCGGCGGTACATAGTACATCGTACCGTCAGACCCGACGAACAGGACAGGGATACGTAGCAAGAAACACTTTATTTTTTCGGGAAATATTACAGAAGGAAATGAAACAGGCGGTGACTGAGAGGGCTCAGCATGACGGACAACGCGGCGAGCGATCATCCTCCCGGGGAACAGGCTTTACATTTGCGAGGCCTGGCACAGCCAGGGAGCCGGCAGGTTGGCGATGGGGGAACGCTCCGGGATGATGGACATTGACAGGGAAGGCTGGGACATGGCGTGGACACGGTGAGAGGGACTGTGAGCGACAAGGGCCGAAAAAGCAGTGTGGATAGGGTGGGACCATTCCCATAGCCGTGGTTTCGTACCTGTTCAGCTCATGAGCTTGTTCCCTGCCGACAGACAAGACGGGCAGACTGCTGCCATGCCATTAGGAGGACGGTACCAGTCCAGCACCAAGGCCGGGTCCAGGATGGTCGCACATGGGCGTCGCCTAGAGCTCCATGACCTCCTCCGCGGGGGGGCGCGGGAGCGAAAGGTCGGACATTGGAGACGGACGCTGGCGCGCAAAGTACGTGCGTGCGTGCGTTGCGCCGTGCCGTTCTCAGGGAAAATTTGCGTTTGCTGCCCTATGGTGGGACTGGACTTTGGATTGACTTTTGGGATGGGTGGGCCCATGTCGTTTCTAATCAAGAGGATCTGGATCCCCAAGAACCCTCTCCCCTGTCCAAAACGTGATGCAGGCTGCTGGGATACCCAGTCCGTCATCATCCCTTTCGCTGCATAACGCTACCAAGGTGACGTTGACAGGGCCCCAGGAGGAGGTACCTCCAAAGTACCGGCCGTGACATTCACCGCCGCCAGGCATCACGGGACGGTTTGATGCATGCCAGTATGGAGAAGAGCCGGGCCGTGGCTACCCAACCCTCGAGCTGCGAGATGCCCATTCATCACGAGGCAGCTTCTAGCGCTGCTACTGTGGGCGCAATTGTCCTGATTGGAATACTCTGCCATGCAAAATAAGTTTCCGATCCACTCCGATTCCATTAGTCCGCATTGTCAGCCCATCAACGAGTTGCTGCTTCATTTTTCTGTCTTTACTTCTGACCAGAAAAGTCACAGACCGGTGAGACTGTCCAACGGTCCACGGCAGCACACCTGGTTGGGGATAGGCGCGCATGCTGACATGACACGGCAACCACGGCTGGCCACGACCGGGCGGGCGAGGCGTGGAGTCAATCCCGTCCCCTCTTGGCCAGCGCCAGCAAACGGGAGCCGCAGACTTGCAAGGGTTCAAGGCCATTCAGTCAGACTGACTGACTTGGCTGGTGACGTGGACTGGCGGTGATAGCCTCGCAGGTATTGTCCTGCCACTGAACGGAACCAGGCGCCGTTGCGACGAGGATAACAACTGCGCGGCGATCGACCCGAACATTGGCTCAAAGGAGATCGATAGGTGGGCGCAGGTACAGATGCGGATACGTAGGATGGGGGCTGCAGGTTGACAGCATCGCGCTAGTCTGGTTTGTACTACAAGGCGTTGGCATGACACCTTGAAATGGTGATGCCTCTGCCAAACTGGGATTCCGCGACATACGGATATGAACGGATGCCCACAAGCAGGCAGTCCGGAACCCAGGACCAAGAAAAGCACGTACAGCTTCTCTGTACGTGCAGTACTGTGTAGGTTGTGGCGGCGAGATGGCCACACAGTATCCTTCCCCTACCCAGTGGGCGGCATGAGGCTCATCTCTCGATCCTTCCGGTAATAAAACCCTGTGCTCGTTGGCCCCGGGTTGTAGAAACCATCGCCCCGTCGAGGTGATGAGTCTGACAGGTGAGGTGGGCCCTCGCCTTACGAGTTAAAAGTGGACCTTGTTAGATGACCACTGCACTGAGACCAGGCTCAGACTTGGACAGGGGAGCGAGCAAGGTGAGCGAACGAAGCTGACCTGAGTCCGTACCCATTTGCATCTCGGTCAAGTCCTTGAGGGCTCCTCAGTCGTAGAGCGGTGAGCCAATGCGATGGTTAATGCGCTATGCGAGTGTGGCCAAGCGGAATCTTGCCCATCATAGACGGAGCTTATTGAAGAAACGGACAAAAAGGCTATCGGGTGTATCGTTCCAATGGTGCGGTATGCTTCATTAGATTGGACTGAAGGGGCTCGTCGGAACACGGGGCATCGACATTGTCGGAACGACCGCCTCAGCCCTGTCCACGTTTTGCATGCCGAACTTTAACCAGGGCCCCGGCTCACCTCACCTCGCCCAGCAACTCGATGCCAGAACAGTGTACTCTGCCCGGACCAGGATGACCAATGTGCAGATTGGAGTACATGTAGTATCCTCAGTGATCCTCCGCGACCGGTGGAGACAACACCCAGGTAGGAGCAGCCATCATGCATATCGGATAGACATATTGAGCCGATCTGATCCTTTTGCACAAGCACGACGATAACGCGGCAGGTACTCGTGTATCTTAGCTGCATATTGCCGCCCACGTCTGCAGTGCGATGCCAAAGCCACTGGCGTCGTTTGCACCTGATGCCGAGCCGTCCTCCGTGCCCGCCGTAGTGCGCGGTGAGCCGCGAGGTTAGGTTGTACACCTGGAGAGAGTGAGGGATCTGGTTCGCTACAGCATCCCCTGGGTTCTGCTCACGTCAGCCGGGCAGGGGCAGCGCTCTCGTCGAATCGCGTGCCGTGCCGTGCGCAGTTCGTGGCGTGATGTCCCCGGCCTGCTACTGTCCATTATGAAGATCACTGGCTAGCAGTGTGATTTCACGGGCGCACGACGCAGCAGTAGACAGCCGTTCCGACGAGAGTTTGAGGTGGTACGATGACGCCGACTTGATGGAAATTGTATCCGAGAAGCTGCACCTGACCTGCCTGACCGCAGGTGCGCCCAGCGCTCTGAAAAGTTGCGCCTGCGGGCGGAAACCTGGATGGTAAGCTCAGAACCTAGTATGGCTCTTTGACAGGTCTTGCTCAATCAAGCTCAGCCGTGGGACTCGTGGGCTCGGCATTGTCTCAAAGCAGGAAGGTTGTCCCCTCGGCTGAGAGGTCCGGCCGTTTGTGGCTTTGTGCCGGCCTATGCAGGTCATGGCCGGTGGCCGTGGGGGAGCCCTTTCGCCGCCGTCGTAATGAAATCAAACATGGACGTTATCTGGAGTTACAGAGTCGCATCTGTATTCCGGCTTACTTAGCCGGCTGCGACAGCGTTGAACCATCGCGAGGTGGCCAATAGAAGCTTGGCAGCCCCTACACTACAACGGGCGAAACAGGATCCGCCGAGGCGGTCACAACTTCGTCCGACAGGCCCGTAGTTGATCTATCAAGGCCCGTGGTACATAAAAACCGGGTCGGAGAATCTTGTCAGCCTCGGAAACCTTCACCGAGGCGGATAACACACGTATGCGGTGGCTGGTCGGGCAGCTGCCTGGTGTCCCTGTCAGAATCTGGCCTGTTGTCCAGCTGGCTCTGTGCCCATCGTCGCTCGGCAGGGTGCTCCGAGTCTGAGCGCCCACCTGGCAAGATTGCGAGGGCGTACAGCACACGCGGGCCTCAGCACAGCCACGCCGGTAGGACGAGAAGGTGAGGCTGCGGCAAGCCCGGCGAGGACGAGAATCGACGTCAGATATTGATGAGCCGCATCGTGCCCGCATTGGCGTTATTGGCGTCATCCAGACTCCCAAATTTACGAAGTGTGGGCTTGCTAGGCGCCCCGTCACGATGATGAGGGCTCTGATTTCTGGGGAATCGGAGAAGCCGTTGGGCCCAGGAGGCTGTCAGGAAAGGCCACAGTGCTTGTGAGCTCGGCAGGGGACCAGGTGAGCAGGACCCGCCCGGAGAAGCCCCGGCGGCGAGTGCAGCGCAGGCCAGGCAGGGCAGCCCGGGC
Organism: Diaporthe ampelina; assembly: GCA_023522825.1. Taxonomy (NCBI): domain Eukaryota; kingdom Fungi; phylum Ascomycota; class Sordariomycetes; order Diaporthales; family Diaporthaceae; genus Diaporthe; species Diaporthe ampelina. The sequence goes on along the minus strand of JAMFTM010000002.1, from coordinate 818,830 downwards.
AGGACAGAGCGAAGCGAGAGGCATCCTGGGACAGGGTGTGGGCTGGTGGGCTGTCTGGCAGGGCAATTCACGTGTGTGGGCTCTGTGGAGATTTTGTCGTGGTGGAGCGGCCCCAGGCTGGAAACAAAATGGAAGCAATGGAAGCTGTGGAACGCGTCGAAGGATTCTTTGGGGGCTGGTCCCTGCACGCAGCCATATGGCTCGGGCGGAGATGAGGATTCGTGTCTCAATCTTTTTTGATCCTCCCACAGTTAGATTTCAGGGTGGCTCCGCGCGCGTGCAGACCCAATGTGAGCATGACAGCAACGGCCGTCCAGCCCGTTGCGGACCACGTCTCGCCCGAGACGAGGGTTGCTGCTTGCTCGATTGGTTGCGTGTCCCGTCTCAGGCATATGTTTTTCTCGTTGGGAACTGGAGCCTGGAGCATGGAGCCCTCTCTGATCGTCGCCGGCCGACAGCGCCTGGGATGGAGTTGGCGAGTTGGGGTTGATGAGCGGTCAGGCAGCCTCAGTTTCGCGGAGCGCCGGCGTGGGCGTGGACTGAAGCATCACGGGCCGGAATGATGTCAAGCTGTGCCCATCCAGGTGGAGGGCAAGGTCGTCGACAGGTTGGGAGGACGAAAAGGAGACCCCCAACAGGAGCCAGCGTCACAGGAGGGCACAAATGGCGGTGTTGGAAAGGCAATTCAGAATCAGTCAATCAGGGCTCGAAACTTGTCCCTGGGCCATGGAAGACCCCTGTCACCACTCGAGACAAGCGCCCTCCCCGTACAGCGCCCTCCATGCTCGCTGGTTGGCCCAGCGAGGACCTTTGTCAGGCGACTGCCGGAGCCCGGAAGAGAAGCCGAGGGCGCAACAGCGCTTGTGGTGGGATGGGAGTGGGATGGGCAGGTACTTGGCAGGTACCGCCTGCCTCTTCCCCTCTGGTCACCGTCTAGCCCAGCCAGCCCACACCTGGTCACCTTGAACCTTGAATCCTTGTGAACCTTGTCTACCTTGGAAGGAAGGAGGGCCCCATAAGGTTTGGCTGTGGTTCCCCGAGCTGATTTCCAGGGCCCAACGTTATGCCCACGGCGGCCAGGGCGATAAGGCTGGCTTTTGGTTTCGTGGGTAGGTATTTTCTTTGCTCTTGTGTTCTATTATTTGCGGGACGACGGCCAACAACCTGGCAACCTGGCAACCTGGCTCGATCGATGCAATGCGATGCGATGCGATGCGTTCGATGTGTGCCCTGTCATGTACTTTTACCACGTGTAGGAGTGCGAATGAAAGTACGTACCATGCCATGCCATCCATGCCCGTACAGCGCCACCTCAACGTCGACAGAAAGACGGATTACGATTTGCTCGTTGCATTTGGGGGCCAGCCACGGCCACTCCAGAGGTCACCGCCCATGTCCAATTTGCGGCGGGACAGAGCCGACCCAGCTTTGCATTCATCATCCCTGGGTTGTACCCCCTCGGTTAGGTTGACCGGCCGCATCATGTCATGTGGTGCCTGGGTTGCTCGATGCCAGATCAACTCGCAGTCTGGCGAAAGCTTGCTTCTGCCACACACGTAGCAGAAGCACGGCACACGGTTGCCGCATGCAATAGTATCGTACGACCGACCAAAGGCTCCAAAGTTTGGCTGTGGGAGCGGCGCCAGAGTGCGTCCGGCCAACTTCCAGGCTGGAGGCCCGGAACAGACCTATTCCTAGCTTTTTGCGGTCACGATGGCGACTGTGGAAACTCAAGCCAGGCGCCTCTCTCAAAGTCTAATTCCGAGACGTTGGCCGGTCCGAGTCTGTGAGATCTGAGGCCCGAGGTGCCACTGACAGAGCCAGTTTCAAGTCTGGGGAACCAGGCTGAGAGTCAAGATGGAGAAACGTATCATGTACCATGTAGGCGCGTGTATGACTTGCAGCTGGAGGCTGAGGGCCGAGGCCCCCGGACAGGGAGAGCTCCCAGCCCGCCCTGATGTTATTATTATCGCTGGCCGCGTGGGCGGCCAATTGGCCAATGGCTGGGCTTCTCTCCACTGCTCTGCCGCTCCACGGCGCTGCAGGACGGCTGTTGGTTCTCTCTGGCTTGACTACTGTGTACGGTACTATATGGTGTTTGCTTGCATGTGCTGTGTATGCGGTATTCTGACAGTCCACGTACCTTTCTACTAGGTATATGAGCAAGTAAATGCTGCGAATACACGTAAACCGAACCCGAGGTCTCCGTGTGCCCCCCACTCCCAACTGCGTATGTGGCACTGCACGCGCGTATCAATAATTTCCTCTGCAATATTACATTACCTACATTAGTCGGGTAACGTAGGGACGGCAGTTGTCGTGTTGCAGCCTGGTGAGGGTCGACTTTTTGCCAGCCTTTTCCAATAGTGACGACTTCGCCGTTGAAGGTTTTCCCAGCCGAGAGCACGAGGGGCCCAGCCCAGTACAGCCCACGCAGCCCCCAGCCGGCCAGGGGAGCTGAGAGCATGGCCAGCTCTGCTCTGGGTGGCAGCGTGGGCGGGCGAGTGCTACCGTACCCTTCGTACCCTGCGTACCCTGGCGCAGATTTTGAATTAAATGGCTGCTGGTGTAGGAATAGGCTGGGGATATGCAGGTAACGGGATCTCCACACGGCAGAGAGCAGCCGTTGGCCACGTTTTCGTCAGGGAAAGAGCCGAATGGCCGGGACGTCTGGGAGGTTCCCCGCCCACGCTAGGTCTGGCAGCTGCAGCTGCAGCCCGCCCTACGGAAGTCGCCTGTCGCCTGTCCACTGTTGCATCGTGCAAGGTACGGCGGTCTGGGGGAGGGCGAGGGGTAGGGGCACCACCAGCTGTGGCGGCCCAGGGACTGCCCGAGTACCTGAGTACCTGGGTACCTGGATACCTGGGGGACCTGGGCTGGGCAGAGGTGGCGCGCGAACTGCCCTGAAAGCCCCCTTCCCTACTTCCCTAAAAGGGGGTGGGTCCGCTTCGCGCTCGTGCTCGTGCTCTCGCCCAGGAGCGCCCGTGCTTTTCCTGTGCCCCCCATTGCCTCCCACTGCCTCCAAGCCTCCTCCAGTGCCGAGTTTGGGGACTGGCACTCCCGGTCTGGCACTCCCCTGTTTTCAGGGCTGGCACGGACCTCTCTGCGCACCGTGGCCACTTACGAGCGGCGCTAGGGCCCTACGCGAAGCGCTAAGTCTGCACGCCAAGACGCTAAGGAATTCAGAGGTACCTCAACTTGAAGATATTCAGAAAACAAAAACGTATCTTTGAGATTTTGAGGAATATAAACAGAACGGGTTGGTCCTCTGGGAACTCGGGTCGTGCCTACCGGCCCTACTCGCGGCCCTTCGCTGCGCTTCGGGGCTCGCCCCCTTCGCCCCAGCCGGCCCTTGAGAAAAAGGAAGCTTTTAAGAATTCAAGGAGGTCAAAGGAAGGTACTTCTGCACGTGCAGGGGAGTGCCAGACCGGGAGTGCCAATCCCCAAACTCTCCAGTGCCTCTTGCCATTTGCGGCCAGTAGGGTCCGCTGGGCTGCTGGGCCAGCCTTTGGGCCCACCCAATCGGACGAAGGAGCCTGTCAACATCTCGGTGAGGGGGGCCAGCTGGGGGGCTCGGATCACCCTTCCTGGGTCCCGTCTCCTGTTTCAAGTCGCACTCACGGTATCTGCTGCACGCCTTTTTTCTTTTTGCCTTTGCCCGTATCGTATCGCATCGTATCATGTCACGCATGTCTGCGCCAGAGGGGCCAGAGGAGAGAACCCCTCCACTCATCTTGCCCTGCAGGGCCGACCTGCACATGCTGTTAAGATGACGGTTCCATGACAGTCAGACAGCCAGCCAGCCAGCTCAGCAAGCAGCAATCAAGGAGAAGATCAATCGCAAGAGCAGGCCACGCAGCGCAAAACAACACGCCAGCTTGGCCACCAACCCCTTTCCTTTCTCCAGAAGATCCGCGGGGAGCTGGGAGGCGGGCAGGGATCCAGAGAGGGTGGCCAAATTAGATTTGTGCCTCAAAAAGTTTCAACGTCACGGCGGTTCCTGGTGCTGGTGCTTGCGCTGGTGCTGGTGGCCTCCGTTACCTGTCACCTCATGCCCAATGCAACCATGTCGACATGGGAGGTGCCAGTTGCTTGCTTTCCTAGTGCGCCGGTCCGTACGCAGCGGTCCACACGCGGACGGTCTTGGGTGCTCCATCCGTAGCGTGCGGTGGATTGATGAACGCGATCTACAGTGCACCAAATCACCTGCATGAGAGCGCCACAAAGAGCCCATAGTACGGAGCAATACCCAGGCAATAGGGCTCAGTCACATTCCGGACTCTGTCAGTCAGGGCCCCGGGGCGGGCGAGCCTCTCAGCTCTGTATCACATCATACCTCTCTGCCAGGTACCCGCCCTGCCGCCACAAAAGACCGGGTCCACGGCCCATGGTCGCATCCAGACTGCCAGATTCAGGCACACAGTTCGAAGCGAAGGCCATTCCTTGACCCATCTGGTCCTGGTCCGCCTGTGGGGCCAAGAATGTTCTGCAGCAAACTGACATGGGAAATGGGCCCCCTTGGGGAAGCGGAGCGGAGAGGGCTGAAAGGGTAGGGGAGAGCACTCAAAGTACGGAGTACTGTACGGAGTACGGAGCACTGGCGGGAGGTACGTGTGAGTTGCCTACCAACCGGCCTACCTACTACGCACCACCACCGGGGATGACAGCCGGCTCGAGCTTGTCACACGACAAGTACTGTTAGTGAGTGCGGAGTAGAGTGCTACGGGCATCATCACGGCTATAGCACAAGGTTTTTTGCACGACACGAACACCAAAAATAATTCATTGCACCGGGGCCTGCGCTTGCATTGCAATACAATACACTTCGGCAACCCGTACCATCAGGACTGCCGGTATCGGGGAGCCGTTCCGATGTCCAGGATTGGGTTTCACCATACAAGCTAGCCAAGTCCAACACAGTACTGGACATATGATCTTGGATGCCCAGCCAAGCCAGTTCGACAGGCTGCTACGCTATGGCTACCACAGTAGACGCACTTGGGGTTTCCGAAGTGGGCAGACACAACAGCCGAATGCCACCTCAGGAACGTGGCATCCCAAGCCTCTTATCATCACTCATTAACTTTATGGCCTGGCAGTGTATATACGCGCGCCCGGTAGTGTACGTGTGCGTGTGGGCGTGCCTCGACACACCTCAAATTGCCCAGCCATCCGAACCTGCCGGTATACGCGCCAAGCCACAAACCTACAGCTCATCAGCAATTTTGCCAGTGGGGTGCAATACATACGGCTAAGTAGGACTTGTAGATAAAGCACGCAGGAAGGTATGCAGTGTGTGATGGTGCAGATCTCACAATGCACCTGTGCGATACATCTGTCACCCTCATCTCCACCGAGATGATGCTTCTGGAAGCCACGACCTTCTGCTTCGAGAATAGAGGACCGTGGCTCCCGAACTGCAGCTTCGCCCCAGCAGAAGAAAGAGGAGGATGGAGAAAAACACAAAAGAAGCACAAGCAGAGAGCAAAAGCAGACACAGAAGCAAGCAAGCAGCAGCATCGACACCATCTCTCAGAAATGCAGATTGGATGTAGGATGGCAAACACATTCGCATCCAAGCGGATGCAACCGATGCAGCACTCGTTCCGGTCAAGTACCCTTCGTGCCTTCCCGTGAACTCGCATGCATATCTGGTCCACCGTCTCGAGAGAACCGTTCTGACCGGTCTCCAGGGCGAGGCACACATCGCCAATCATCACATCAACGTCCACACCATCAGAGAGAAGAAAAAGCAACCAGCACCGTCCAAAGCAACTGCGCGGCACAGAACAGCATACTTCTTTCTTCTCAAGGCATCCCACGGAGCTTGCCATCCTCCGCTCGACCACGGGGGCACACGCTGTCGTACGAGGGTACACATTCTTCACCACACCATCCAGTACCAGAGTTGTGCATCCATCCGTCATGACCCATACGGCCGGTCAATATGGAGGCGGCCTGGTGGCTACCGTACCCGGAGGGGATCCCTGATCGGCTTGCACCGCCTGCATCATCGTGGGCGGCATTCAGGCAACTTTCTGTTGAGCCGGAGCGCAAATCTTACCAATAATTACCTGTCACGGCGAATCTTGTCCTACGACCCCCCAAGGTCGGGCCTTAATGTCGTGTCCACGCCACGCATCTCGCGGCTATCTGAATATCTCCTTCTCATGCCGCCCGGCGCTTTGGAAATGACAAGTTCGGATCGCCGCAGCCTCGTTCCGAAAAACGACATGTCATTTATGTCATTCTCATGCGGTACGGGCGTAAAAACCATTGTTGTTCTCCATCACATCCGCTGTTGTTCGCCCAATCTCAGCCGCCTGCATCATGATCATCCTCAAGAAAGCTCATGTCCACACCTCGGGATGCAGCTTGCCTCGTCCAACTGCGCGTGAGCCGTGGTATTGCTCTTTCGGAGGGCCCCGTCCCTCGTTGCAGCCAGCCATGGTGAATCTTTTCGGCACCAAGTCCGTGATTCATGGGACGCTTCGGGGAGACAATCGCCCAAATACTGCATATTCTGGGATACATGTCGCACTGAGTGCCAATGCCACTGGGCTGGAGGCGGCTTTTTTCCATGAGCCGAGGACTACGAGCCTCCAGGTAACGTCACCCAAGCCAAGGGAGCTCGCACAATCTGCTGTCATAGTCTTGGCGTGGCGGTCCAGGTCACAGAAATGGTCACGAGGCCCTCTGCCTTCCTGGACACGGCCGTAATCCGCAAATTGTCTCAGTTCACGATTAAGCCATCAGAATGCCCTGGCCCCCCGGCTCAACAGAGCAGTAGACTATGGGTTGCACCAAATCGTCTCCATGCCTGTATCACCCTCAGATTACCGATGCTGCTCCCCATCTGTTGCAATCGCTTTTCACGGTCAAAACATCCAACGTGTGTGCTACGCTAGAATGCTGCGTAGGAGAGGTCCAGATAGATCCCAATGGCTAGGGACCCAGCGGTCAGCCGTGTTCAGAGACTTCGAATTGGCTGCTAAGCTCCTTCACAGGACAACCTCGTGGCAGTCTGTCAGAGCCACCACTGCTTCACACCCTCGTGGCCGTTAGCTTCAACAGCGTCGAGCCAAAGACCGAGGCTCAGCTCAGAATTTGGAGTCCTATCCTCGCAATTTCAGCGAAACTGATCGAGTAAACGACTTTTTCAGACTGCCGGATTGTGATGCTGGTCCTCGATTCAGTGGAGGCCCCAAATGCTTTTGGAGAGGCACTTTGATGAGACCAGCTATGCACAACACCCGATGGCATTTGTGAAATCCCGGTTTTGTACGGGCGATCTCTTGACCCGTCAGTATTACCTCCGGCCTGGAGAAAATCCGGGGATAGAATGAGCCGAACTTCTTTGTCAACGAGTTGCGCGCCATCCCAATCCTCCAGCTAATCATGTCAGTTGGGCAAGTGTTGTCTTGCTGCGCCCCGATCATCGATGACAGCCACCTGTGTGTCCCGCGTGTCAACGTTTACAGCACCTCCTCAAGAGCCAAATACAGGCCGTTGGACGACCCCGAACAGTTTGGCTCTGCAGTACTACACCCTACAGCAACGTACCTTCGGGTACTGAAGCAATGAATCGGACCAAATCGATGCAGATACATAGCCAAACCGTTTGAACTCGCTCTTTTTGATGACCTTCAGAAGGTCGAGGTTTCTGCGTGATCTCATGTTCTACATCCATGATCTTCGCCAATCATCTGCTGGTGCTTGGTAGGACAACATTTCTATTCGTTGCCCGGAATGGCAACCCGCGAAACCTGGGTTCCTCACACGACGTCAAAAGTCGAGGTAGGACAAGACGGCGACTACGTTAGGCCAGTTTCAGTCATTCCGCCCCAATAGCTGTGTTCTTTCGCCCTCACTTCACGATGGCACCGCCGGGTGAAAGCAACGACTTCATCTCACCTATTGCCCGAAGGCACACTGCGGTCTCATATATCAACCTCGACGCCATGGAAAGGGTTGTCGACAATGCGCGGACTGGGATTCCCGACTTCTCTCATAGTTGCCGTGCACATATATCAAAAGCTGCTTGAGAGATGATCTGGGGCGTTCTGAGCCTTGCTTGCTCGCCACAATCGTGTGCATCAGGCCATGGCAACACAAGAAATTGGTCACCGGTAATAAATGCCGCGCCTCTACGCCGAGTACCTCTTTGAGACTTCTGTGCCGCTGCCCATGCTTCTTGAGATTCTCGTGCCAACGAGCAGTACCCGGAAGTCTTTGGAAGTCCTCGACCAAACTGCTACGGGCCTTCAAACCGAATGTCCTGCCCAACCCTCAACCTTGTCTCACCATGCTTCACGCCTTAAGAGCGCCAATTTTACTGTCCAAAGGAAGCTATCTCTCACCGGCTTCGACGTATCATATCAAGGCATAAGGCTGTCCGCACGGGGCAGCATCGTACTGGCTGGCACGCTCGGTCAGCCGCCCCGAGAACGCCACAACATCTAAAGTTGCCTACGGTGAGTTGCCCTCTCCGGACAGCCTTCGCCAGACATACCTGTGATGGTAATCGGAGAATGCAACCCTCATAACGGTTCCGTGCAATAGTAAAACACACCGACTATCCAGTATGTGCCAGAGCCGTCGTCACCTCACCGGGATCCGCAACCCCTGCCCCTAGACTGCGGGTGACGATGGATTCGGTCCATCTGCGCCAGGTCGCATCAGCACTTGTGGACCCTTCGGAAGGCAGATCGAGACCCCAGCAAGCCGCTGCCAAGTTGCTTCTCATTAACGATTCCTTCAGCCCTGTTGTGGAGTCCCTCAGGTATCATGTCCAGGCAGAGCCGGGGCTGTCTTCTCACATCCTGTGTGACCCAATCCATCGCATCGGACGCCAAAAGTCTAGATGCTCTAACCTACTTGGCATTGCATACGGTCGCTTCCTATTGGAATTCGTCAAGACTGCTGTCTTTAAACATTGGGTACTTCGGACATACAGCTCAGTACAAGCTCTGGCAGAGCATCGACTTGTACGGAACTCCATCATTGATGACAGCCATCAGGGATGGAGCTCGAGTGCCCGATGCAATGTAGCCGTACGTGTACGGCGGATCGGCGACTCGCTGGGTTCCGACGAATAAGAACATCACCTCCGATATACCGCCCACTTCCTAGCATTCGTCTAGGCACGCCTGGAAAGTTTATTTTATTCTCAAGGACCAGCTCATCAGAAGCTAGCAGCCTCACCGCCGTGTCGAGCTCTATGCAGCTGCTGCAGCAGCAGCAGCAGCAACCCGGCGTTGTTCAAATGGCCACATATCTTGCGCTAGTCGACGGAGGCTGAGAAGTTAAGATGCGAGGCAAAGCTGGTACAAATCCAGTACAAATGGCCAGAATGTGACGCCGTTGCAGTGCATTGCATATGCACTTCACGAGACCGCAATATATCTGGCCTACTGCTCGAAGGCGCTCACCGAGTTGACGAGTCCTAACCCTTTTACTGGTTCACAGGTCGTGCATGGGAGCAACGTCCCCTCCAACTCCGCCTCTTAATGGAGCCGCAGAGCCGGTACCGATGTACACCTCGAGCTCCCTTCCCGGAAACCGGTGCGCGTCAGAAAATAGACTATTTTGTATGACCTCCTCTCCGAGTCCGAGACAACAACCGAGTGTCATAGTATGACAACAGGACATGTGTACTGTAGAAGATGACGGTCAATTGCACGTTTCAGTCCATTTCCGCGAGCTATTGTACTAGAATAGAGAGATAGAACCCACCATTTGGCACAACTCTTGGCATTGGGCCGCACCTTACCTCCGCTATTCGGCGCCGGTGCACGCGTGAGAAAATAACCCCGCTGACGTCGATAAAAGGCATTGCTCATGCATGGACTCGCAGCCTCACTCTGATCCAAACTTTTCTAACCCACACGATACTATCCATCCCACGCACTGCAACCCAAACAGCGCTGAAGAAAAATAGTATTGCCGACGCCAACCGGTGCCACAGCAGCACTTTCACGCGAATAAGTCCCTTTTCAGCGCGAGAAGCCGCAGATCCCAGTCCAGTCATCCGGACGCGAGTAGGGCGGCCTGTCCTACACCGAGCCCACCAAGACCAACCCCGGAGCCAACACACGCATATTCATACCGACTTATACGCGCGCATATACTACACACCCCATAAAAATGGCCAAGAAGGGCGGCGGTGCTGGCGAGAACAGCAAGAAGGCTGCGGGGCAGGCCAGGAAGGCCGAGGCGGCGGCCAACAAGAAGGCGGCCGAGGACTCGAAGAAGGCCGCGGTGGAGGACGCCGAGTGGTCCAAGGGGTCGAAGAAGGCCAACGCCAAAAAGTGAGTTATCACCAATATTCAGCTTGTCTCAGTCCTTCTAGTTCCGTCCTGTCGCTTTCCGTCCGCACCACCAACCCGTCCCTTTCCGTCCAAACCAACGAGAGGGGGCGGTGGTCGGCCCGTCCCTCCCTCCCTTTTCTTTCCCTGTGGCTTCTATTATCCCGCCCGGAAGAAGAAGGCGAGTGCCCTGTCGGTTGGTTGTCGCCGTCTTACACAAAAGAGACGTATCACATATCCCAAACATTACCACACCTTCGGGTCGCTGGTCTTACCTGCCTGCCCTCATCTCACCTCGCCTCACATCCCGCTTCCCCCCACACACACCGACCCAGACTTCCTTTTCCGACCCGACCATGAGGAACCCCAATCCAAACCTGCATGAGCATCCCGTGACCTGTCCACGTTGCGCCACATGGATTACCCGATGTTGCAGTTTCTGATTGCTGACTGTGTCTTGTTGCAGAGAGGAGGAGGCAGCCAAGAAGGCGGAGGCCGCGCGAAAGAAGGCCGAGCGTGATGCCCTGCTCGCTGAGGAGGAGAAGAACACGCCGGGGAGATCGGCGCCCAAGAATGCCAAGTCGGCTCAGAAGAAGACCAGGGTCGGTGGAATTGATGCCGCCCTTGGAGGGCTTGAAGGCGACGATGGCAAGTTGGCGACGCTGAACGCTTCCGGTCTTGATAATGCCCTGGATGCGCTCGACATCACGGGCTCCAGCAAGAGTCTCAAGGTTGACCGGCACCCCGAGAGGCGTAGGGAAGCAGCCTGGGAAGCATTCTGGAAGCGACGCCAGGACGAGCTCAGGGCGGAAGGATTCCTGAAACTCAAGGGCAACAATTTCACCAAGGTCAAGGACGACATCTACAAGGAGTTCTTGAAGTCGCCTGAAAACCCAATGAACCAGGTCCACGGCAGCTATGATATGACACAGGAGGAGGTCGCGGAGATCAGAGAAAGTGAGAGAAACAAGACAGAGAAGAGGCTTGCAGAGGTTTGACCGGCCAAAGGTCTTGCCCGGCGGGTCGAATGCTGGTGCTGCAGCGATGTGGTGGAACCGCAGGCTATGGGTCGTCGACCGTCAGTCTGGTCATTGCTTGGGGAAGCTCACAGGGAAGAATTAAATATTCATCTTGCACGCGTAAAATATGGCTGGAAACAAATATGTAGATATATCTCATGCGAATTAAGATCACATGGAAATTCCCCATTTGAGCGAATATATGACAGCATCTTTGGAGGACGGACTCGATGGCTAGAACGTAAACCGTGGACAGCGTCTGCCCCTGCTTGTACTGTATGCTTCGGTGGTGACTTGGAAATTATCGTTAGACTCCGAATTATCACGAGGATGAGAATGTGTGAATTCCTGAGCTCGAAACAACGAGACGTCCATCCGATCCCTGTCTGTTGCCTGCTTTAGCGGCCTGTTCCAATGACCTGCTGTGCATCTAAGCGCCGAGGTGGAGCCTGCTCTGTTGGGCCGCACATCTCGAAACCAAGGGAGTGCCAACTCCGTCTCTATCTATCGCGTGTATGTATGTACATATCTCTCATTCACCACAAGATCTGGACCGAGGCTCCGTATCCAACGCCTACTCCAAGCCGCCAAGCGATGGGTCTATGTACAGAATGCGAGGCGATCACGACAAGGACGTTTGGGAGCGAGAAGACACTGCTGTTCCGACACGACCACGACAGTTTCCGGAAGTCCGTCTTCGAAAGCAAGTGTTACATTTGCTGCCGCGTGTGGGAATCCCTCACCGATGAGCAAAAGGATGTGGCCAGCCGGCCCGAATTCATGGGCCTCAAGTACTACATCAAGATTATGAATCTGACCGACTCGGTCGGGGATCCAACACCCGGTCCAGCTAGTATAACATTCGAGGTGGATGATGACCTCTTCGACTGTGAGGACTATAACGAGGTCGGAGGACTTAACGTTGACTGGTTGGGAATCTTTGGTGCACTCAACCCTGCCGGTATGTTTTTCCGCTGTCCGGTTGAATGCCCGTTGCAATGACAATCATATCTGTCTGGACGGAGACATGGCTTTTTTTTTCTGGGAGCCCTTTGGGCACAGACGGCCAGTCTGTTCTTGTCTCTCGAGACATCTCAGCCTGGCCAGTATTGCTTAAGACACCACCAGTGTGGCCCTCATTCCTGCTCGACTCTCGCATGCTTGAGCGGGTGACGCTCGGTTTTGAATGAGTTAATGCTCGGTAGACCGGGCCAAGCTGTACTCGTACTGACTGCAAAATCCATTTGCCGTCTGTCGTCTGCTAGGTGGCCACTGACTGATTCCGCTTATTCGGTGTTAGGTGGCAGGGCAGGTCTGGCATGTTCGGAAGTCTGCTTTCATCCAGGATATTCACAAAAATCAGAAGCTTTCCAGACTAACCTCGTTCACAGTCTACCCGGTGCAAGATGCCCGGAGACTGTCAGAGAGTACCAACGACCCTTCGTGTTGGGCAGTTGTATCGAAGTGGATGGCGCACTGCGCCGCCACCCATACGGCATGTAATGAATCGCGAGATGAAAAATGGCGGCCGACCAGACTTGTCGACGTGGATGAATATGACAGCGGATATGTCCGCATTGTGGACTCGCACCTTGGTTCTCAAGCATCCATTGAGCCTTACCTGGCACTCAGCCACTGCTGGGGTCGCAAACCTTTCCTGGTGATGGATGTTAACAATAGGAAAGAGTTTGAACAGGGTGTTCTCATCTTATCCCTTCCTCAGAATTTTCAAGATGCAATACTGACCACTCGGCGGCTTGGGTTCCGCTACATCTGGATCGATTCCTTGTGTATCATCCAGAACTCAAGGGCTGACTGGGAAAGAGAGGCGCCACTGATGAATCAAGTGTATAGGAACGCATTTCTCACTCTCGGTGCGATGGCATCCTCCGATGCTCACGGTGGGCTGTTCCGGATACGGGACCCAGAGATGGCGAGCCTGTTGCCGTTGCATATCCAGACCGAGCAGCACGGGGATATTGAGTGTTTGTTGGTCAAGTCTGATTTCTGGCACAGCCACGTCAGGCAGGCCCCAATGAGCCAAAGAGGCTGGGTTGTTCAGGAGCGCATCCTGACACCGAGAAGCCTATACTTCTGCGAGAGTCAACTCTTCTGGGAGTGCCGAGAGCAGCACGCGTGCGAATGGTTTCCGCACGGAATTCCCAACAGATTCATAACAGAAATCAAAGAAACTTATGCGGACAAAGTTTACTCAGTCAAGGGGTTCGAAAGGTCGGTGAAGCGCCTCTATGATGGTACTGCCGCAAGAGCCGACGGCCCGCAGCAGTACGAGACCGTGTACCAGGTATGGGCGGACGTTCTGGAATATTACGCCAAGTGCGCCCTCACTCATCCGGACGACAAATTCGTGGCGATATCTGGCGTGGTTAAAGACTTCGCCACGGCCATAGAAGATGAATACCTTGCTGGTCTTTGGCGGCGCAACTTCGTCAACGGCCTCCTTTGGGCTGCCAGGCCCGAAGACAGCTGGGAAGTGAACGTATCGCCGGGCACCCGACCTGATCGGTATCGAGCACCATCATGGAGCTGGGCTTCTCTTGACGCACCCTCCATGGAAGCGTATCACTGGTGGGAACCTCAACTGTTTGGCGAATATGTCGAGGTATCGGACGTCCACGTTGAGCCCAAAGGGAGTGATCCAACCGGGGAGATTCGACATGCCTGTCTACATATTACCGGTAGTCTCATTAGGATGCGCCGCATGAAAGGGTTTCACAACGATATAAATCACTTTGGGACCTTCATCCCTGATACGGAGGAGTTACAGGAGGCCAAAGCTTATTACTGTCTTCCCCTGCGAGAAGAATATGACCGTGACGGATCGAGCCTCAGGGGTTTGGTCCTGACGCTTTGTCTGGAGGAAGAGAAGGAAAATATGACGTTTTGTAGTAAATGCTCTGGAAAAATTGTCCTCAAAAGAGTCGGTACTTTTGTATCCGACCAGGGCGAACCACTCCAGTATTTGACCATGATAAAGCCACGAGATTGGGCGGATTGGGGCGAAGAGAGCGATCACTTGTGGTTTCCTGAAGATACAGTTCTGTGGGATCTGATAATTATTTAGTAGGATACAGGTAATTGAATCTTGAGTGAGAAAATTCACGGTATGACAAGCTCTGTCAAAAAGAAAACCATTTACCTGTAGGATGACCCCCCGTGGGATGACCCCGGATGGGATAAGCTGCTGTGAAAGCCGTCGCTATTATCAAAGGACAACGTACGTAGGTAGTCAAGAACGGAGGCTCTGTCCCGTCGTCTCGAGCTCTGATTTTCGACAAACGCCGCAGTCTAAAAGTGATACCAATGAGCCCGCGCCCATTTGCGAAGCCCGTCCGCCTCTGCGAGTGTGTCCTGTACGCGCGAGCATATCTAGCATTTGATATCAACGCCTTCTCGGAGACTTTGACAGTCGTAGCAGGAAAGCGTCGGGCTCAACGGGGGGAGAGAATTGACGGCGAGCAACTGGCATTTCCCGCAGGTCACCATTGAAGACGATAGTAAATTCATGTATTTGTCTTCGAGAGCCGACAGCACCTCTTGCCGCATGCATGACGTATCCCAGAACGGCCCCCTTTATTAAGACAAACTTATCAGGCCTCTCCATTAAGATAAACTTAGGCTTGATGACCATGAGGTGGAACTTGAGGAGGCCGGGAATGATACTAAGTCTTCGGAGGACGTGTTGTCCATCCTCGCACAACTCACGCGTCAACGACCATAGGGTCAATGAAGTTGCAAGGCAGGGGCAGGAGACCAGCAAGGCGTACAGGCAGGGGGCAACTCTATCTTTTGCTTTTATTTGACACGGCATGTGAGGATCCTGTAGGAGGTTGTTCTATAGGAGGGTGTCCTATAGGAGGGTGTCCTGTAGCAGGTTGTCCTGTAGTAGGATGCATGTGCCCTATGGGCAATTGTCCCGTAGGAGGTTGCCCTGCAGGAGCCTGGAGGTCAGTTGGATAGGAGGTCATTCTTTCGGGGTCGGTTATATGGATGTTGGTAAATATCTAGCTATGGTGTTATTCTGTAGGAATCTGTTCGATGTAAAGCTGTTCTTGAGCAAGTTGACTACACAAAGGCTACAGGCTGGTGGGGCGGTCGGGTGGGGGGGGGTCAGGCGATCACCAACCCCGAATAACCCTGCCAACAAAATAACTTGGTATGTCTTACATAACCGCCTGACTGACGGCATACCGTACGCTCCATTCGTTTCAGTACACATCATATTCATGCTCAACATGATATGACATACAACCAAAATGGCGTCGCTGAAGATGGCAATGTTGCCGTCTTTACGGCGACAGAATCTCCTCTCAGAGTTGTGCGTACACGACCACATACCATCTTGAAGCACTTGGACATGTGATCGCTGACCTGGCCCTCTTGTATGCAGTGCTGGGCTCAAGCAGTCGTGCCCCCAGGGCGTGTTCGTCAGTTTGACGCCCGGTGACCCTTCGCTGTGGTCAGGCGTCATGTTTATTCGCAAAGGTATGCAGGCAGTCTACGAAAGGTCTGGATGGGCCAGAACCATATTGACAATCACCTAGGGCCCTATGCTACTGCGATCCTCCGATTCTACATCTCGTTCCCGGACACGTACCCGGCACTGCCGCCGCTCGTGACGTTCTCGACCGACATGTTCCACCCCCTGATCACGCCACTCACTACCTACATGTACACGACCGACATTCAGGAGGGCGGCACGGTCAGCGCAACGGACGAGGAGCGTCTCCCTCCAGGAGGGTTCAGTCTGCGACACGGGTTCCCGGACTGGTTCGGCCGCGGCAGCAGGGGCAGGCCGGCACCTGGGCAGTACCCTCCGGAGACTCCGAGGTCTTCCAGGGCTCTCGCCGCCGGTGGTGACAGCAACTCGAGCACGCCCAATTCAAAGATCGCCGCGACGCCTCCGAGCGCAGGCCGGGGTGCTGCAGGCAATACCGGGACAGGTGGCAGCACTGGGAGCAAGCAGTCTTTTGCGGACGTGCACAAGAGGGACATCTCGACCGGCGAGGTGCTGAGTTACATCCGCAGCACCTTTGACGACCAGGCGGTGCTGGACTCGATCCCGCTCGAGGCGGCTGGAAACCCCGGTGCGTGGCATGCTTGGGCTGCGTATCGTGGCCATACCGCCATCCCCGAGGGCGATGCTGCCGTCAGGAAGCCGTGCGAGTGGAACTGGGAGGGCGTGTGGGAGGAGAGGGTCTCGAGGAACATCCAGGCATCCTTGTCCGAGCCTGTGCTGTATGGCGATGCCAGCAGTGACGATACTGTGAGGCACCACCAACCCAAAAACGACATGAGTACTTCTCTAACTGACATTTCAATAGATTCGGTTCCTTAGCATGGAAGAGAGCGAAGTCGAGACAGTAAAGGACAATCTTTACAAGACCCTGGGCGAGTCAGCCAGAGCTGATCCCCTGGCTGTTGTTCCTTCCGTCGTTCCTTGAGCGTGTGATTTAGCAGTCATGAGGAAAGCGCGCATCACGGAGCATAGAGGAGTCAACACAGCACTCCGGGAGTTCCTTTTTCTTGACAAAAGATCAGCAATGCTTAGAATTGATACCCAATGATCGCTTTTACGTCCCCATCGGATTATCTCGCCTGTCATCAAGACAGCTGCATCCCTTTCGACTATGAGTGAATACATGCGTACCAACGTGCTTTACATTGTTGTTCCAGTCGTACTAGTGGCACTCGTCGCTTACATCCTCATCAAGCTGCCTCCGCCGATTCGGTCCACATCACGCCAACCCCGAGCCACACGACGGTTTCGCAGAGCAGCGCCTGTCGTCTCCCGCACTGACTCCTGGCCAGATCTTGAATTGCAATCTCTGGGCAAAATTCAGCCTTCAGGCCAAGCACCACGCAGCGGAACCAACGACGGACCAGGGATCGAAGCTCCCGCGCCAGCATGGAAACCCGCGCGCCAGACTCGACGCAACTGGAGCTTCACGATGCCGAAAAACCCGGCACGTCGCCCGAACTGAAGCACATCCTGCCACTTCGCATCGTCAAGCGCTCAGACAGCACGTGCGGTGATGGCACCGATGATCGTCCCTGCCGAAGATGCAGCCAGGCCACAACTGAGAGTCGCGGCAGCGCCCCTGAGTCCATCGAGGACGAGCGGCAGCTGACGGTGCCCAAGGTTCGGGGCAGCAGGAACAGCCAGGTGTTTTCTGATCTGGGCGATGTCGACGAAAGCCCGGTGCCCCTTGGTCGTGAAGCATATCTGCGAAAAGGTTGGTCCATTTAGTCCTACCGTGAAGCACACTTGTTGACAGAGCGGTAGAGCACAGGACGATTGACCATCAGCTCATCCGCAAAGGGCAGAGGCTGCCATCGAACCAATATTACAATGTCGACACGGAGGACTTGCAATCGGTTGGTTCCTGCTCTTCACACGGGCTCCCAAAGCTCAGGGGAAAAGGCCTCGCTAGGTCTGCCGTTGGGTTCCGCGATCAGTTCGCCTTTCTCAGTCCTCGCCATAATGTTTCACCACCGTACCGCCCCTTTCCTGGTCTACTGGGAGACATCATGCAGAGATCGAGGACTTCGCAAACCCTACCTTGCGCTTATCCAGATGACCCATTCTCTTCTCAGCCATCGGTTGGCGATCCTGCCGCTTCCTCTCTTATCATGCCTGATGTGAGGGTCACTCCTGATACTCGAGTTGTTGACCATGGGAACCACAACTTCTGGGTTGCCGTTGAGATCACAGCAACTAAAGGCTATGGAAGCCTCTGTGACATCAAGGTCGACGTCGAGCCTACCGCCAACAGCGCCGTACTGGAGGTGATCGAGAACTTTTCCGCACCAACCACTCTCTCACCCGGGTGCGCAATCCTAGTCCTCGTGAACGTGGAGCTGAACCTAGCAAACTACTCCCGGATCAGAGGCCACGTCCGGTCCAACTCAGACGATCTAATCGAGGACTTAGAAGACCAGCTGGGCAGCGCACAATGCGAGTACCTAACGGTCAGCCTCGTCTACCAGCACTCGGCCTTCACGCCCAGCATCCCCAAGATGGACAACGACGGCGCCAACAGCAGCAGCAGTGGCGTCATCCGGTCGCAGACCAAGATCCGCACGGCGTACACAGCAGCCGTGAACAGGCACAACGCCGCGTCGCCCTGGTCCCCTCCTCCACCGGCCCCGGCGCCCCCCAACAACCACCGCCTCCTGGGCATCATCGCGGCCCACTAGGGCGTGGAAGCCGCCGACGAGCTGCTGCACACGAAGCTCACCAGGAGGCCCACGCCGCGCAAGACGACGTACCTGGGACCACCGCCACCGCAATACCCGAGCGTCGCCTCGAGACGTGGCAGAGTGCCGATGCCGATGCGGCCAGCACCCACAGGACCAACGTCTGCTACTGTTGCTGATGAGAACTACCGGGGCAGTCGCCGAAGGAGCGGGCCGAAGTACCGTCGTGACCATGATGATGATGGTGATGCGGACCAGGCGGCCTCGAGGATCTGGGCCAAGATCCGGCGGTGCTCGGGGCTCAGCCTGGCGGACAGGACGAACATGAGCTTTGGTGGTGGTGGTGGCGAGGAGCAGCAGAGCCTTGCTGCGAAGAGGGGGATACCGACTAAGGCGGGTGTGAAGGGGAGGAAGGGGTCTGGTCGGTGGGGTTTTGGGAATTGGTGGGCGTGACTGGTGGAAGGCATCTTGGGATAGGATGGCGGCTTGTTGGTTTGGCTGTTGTTATGTGTTTTGGAGTCGGGGGTATGGGGAGCTTCGTAGGCTTATTGACACTTGCAAAGTTGTTTGTTGAATGATATGCTTGTTGGTGTCTCTGGCGGAAGACACATCACACATTGACATTCCGTTGACTTGCATCTGAAACACTTGCTTCATTCCCCTGACAAGATATATTTTATATAAATGATCATGAGCCCGGCAAACTTCAGCATCAAACCCATCTGCTGAGTAATGAGTATGAGACTTGATTCAGCGATGCACCTCAAGTCACAGCCTTGCACACATCAAGAGTGAACAAAACCAGTGGGTTTTTGGATATATCCTGAGGAAGGCTGAATGCTTCAATTTGCTGCCTGCTCAGTCGAACCCCCAGCGCCAACCGCCCCCTTGCCACGCCAAACAGGATTCCCATCATCGTCAAACTCAGCCCACTGGAAGAAAGTACACCCATCTTTGCCCGGCACGTTCCCAGCGTGGCACATCCAGAAATACCTGCCCCAGTTGTCCTTCTTCTTCTGCACCACGCGCAGCACGGTCGGGACCCCGCACCTGCACTTGGGCGTCAGGCTGGGGTGCAGGCTGGCCTTGTAGTCGCGGTACGTGACGTTGATGCGCCTGTTGCCCGCGACCGGGTGCGGGTCGATGGCCTGCGCGGGAGCGATGCTGTGCTTCCACTCCTCCTGCATCTCGGCGTGCATCACCAGCAGCGAGTTGTGCGGGAGGTGGATCGCGATCTGGCCGCCTGCGTCGCCGGCGTCGACTGCCTTGGCGTTGCTGTCACTGCTGCTCTTGTTGTTGTTGTCATTTTCCTCGTCTCCCTTGGGCACAACCCGCCGCACGCGGAACTCCCGCGCCACACCGAGCGAGAGCGATCCGATCACCGCGCGGGGCCCCAGGTAGGTCAGCTGGTCGGAGTGCCAGCCTACCGACTCGCCGGGGCCGTTGTAGCAGTTTACGAATGCTGCGTTTGGGGTCCAGGGGCGCGGGGACTGGTGCTTGAGTTTGACGCCGCCCGGGCAGCGGGTCCGGATCCTCTTCTGGATCTCGGAGTTCACGGCCTGCTGGACTAGGGGTTTGACTTTGTCTAGGTACGGCGTGATTTTGCGAACGTCGGTGAGACGTGCGCCGTTGTAGAGATACTGGGCGGCTTAAGGTTAGCAGCTACAATGGAATGAGACATAGGAAAACAAGCTTACCTCTATTTTCTGTTTGCGCATTTCGTCATGGCTGTCAACATAGAACGAGGAAGTGTGTGGGCTTGAGACGACAGTGTCGAAAAGCTTGAACGTTATCTTCTCAAAAGTCTTGGACTCTTCAAGCATTTCTACCAGGAGACCATTTGCGAGGTCAGAAGGAAGGAAGTTGTGGATTATAGAACATGGTGTATGCTCCGCTATATCATCAGGATCAAAGAGATGCAGTGTGGCGCCTTTCCGGGACAAGAGCTTCGTCTTCTTGGGCGCTGGGGCTCCATCTGAAGTACGAGGCGCGGCGAAGTTCCTGAGCGATGTCTGTGATACTACTGAAATTGTAGCTTTGTTCGATGCTGAGGACGATGAGATGGACGAGATGCTGGTGCTTGGCAGAGAAAGTGTTTCAGAAGCCGCGGCGACAGAGCCGTCATGCTCAAGCAATATATCGAGGAGAGCCTCTTGTGAGAAATTAGGATGAAGAGATGAGAGAATAGCAAGCTTCACCTCTGTAGGCTCGTCGTCTGCTACTTCTAGTTGGCCACCTTGGATGTTCGTCTCGTCATCCGCAGGGGTCGCCTTCCGCTTTCTCTTGATGAACGACTCCATGTTTCATTGTGGAGCAACGATTGGCCTCGAAGCCTGCAGCTAGACGGTGAGGCTCGATCTGGGCGAAATTTTTGCAGTGATGGCTGTTCTGCCCTCAAGCATCAGAATATGCCGGCGATTACTTGGTTGTCGCACGAAGGGCGCGCGTACGTGAAGAGGCGTGAACAGCCTGAGTTGATGGATTCGCGAAGTCGCCACGGCGGCACGTGCCGCTGTGGGCGCTTTGCAGGGGTTCATGGTTGGTGCAAGCTATAGTCAAATAGGCGTGGCAGGCCAGACTCCAGTCCATTGTTAGGCGTGCCATCTTTGACGATCTGGCATTACACCAATAGAACAATATCAATCTCATTACTACCTATTTTATATGTACCCTATCCCAATCGCTTGAACATCTACGACGGTACACTGTTGATGGATCTCCGTTCCCCAGACTTGTGCCGGGCCGAGATCGGCAAAGTAGCGTGGGACAGCCGAGGCACGCAGCGATTGACATCACCCTGCTTTCCCAGATAGTTGATTACCCATGTGAGAAAGAAAGTTGTCTCTCCGCAAGCCACCCAGCCTGTCGCATGGCCGGCATAACACATACCACCCAACATGGCTGCTATGCTTGAGTTCCGAACAAGGGGCTTCAATCCATACGCCGTCAAATACTCTCCTTATTATGACAATCGAGTGGCTGTGGCCTCGGCCGCCAACTTTGGCATCGTGGGCAATGGTCGCCTCTTTGCGCTCGGTTTGACGGCTGCTGGAATCCAAGTAGAGAAGAGGTGCGTTCCACCAACCATTTCATACAGGCATTGTCTCCTGTCTGCCAGTCATATGTACTGACAAGACCTCAGCTTCGACACCAACGACGCACTCTACGATCTGGCATGGTCCGAAATCAACGAGAACCAACTGCTCGCCGCCTGCGGTGATGGCTCCATCAAGCTGTTCGACCTCGGCGTCGACACATATCCAGTAATGAACTACCACGAGCACAAGAGAGAGACATTCTCGGTGTTCTGGAACCAGACGACCAAAGACACCTTCGTCTCAAGCTCATGGGACGGAACCGTGAAGATAGTCAGTCCCCCCTCTCCCAACGCCCTCCTGCCACCTGTTTTCCGTCTCTCCCAAGCAAGCCTGGCTAATACTTCCTGCCCTCTCAGTGGTCCCCAACCCGCCCACAATCCCTCAAGACCCTCCCAATAGGCAGCTGCACCTACAGCGTCTCCTTTTCACCGCACAACCCAGCCCTCATCTCCGCAGTATCCTCAGACTCGCGCCTCCGCGTCTTCGACCTGCGCACCCCGCCCTCAGCAAAATACCACCTGGTCCACGACATCCCAGTGCACCAGACGCCCGCGGCGCGACTCGCCGGCGGTGTCCCACCAGGGATGGCCCCGCCCGGGCCAGGCCAGCCCGCCGAGGTCCTCACGCACGACTGGAACAAGTACAGCCCGACGGGGCTGATCGCGACGGCGGGCGTGGACCGCGCGATCCGCACGTTCGACCTGCGCGCACCCTACGCGGGGCCCGTGGCCGTGCTCGAGGGCCACGGGTACGCGGTGCGGCGGCTCGCGTGGTCCCCGCACGCGAGCGACGTCCTCGTCAGCGCCAGCTACGACATGTCGGTGCGCGTGTGGACCGACGGGTCCACCATGGCGCCGCCTGCGGACCCGGGCCCGGCGGGCGATCTGGGCGGGGCGCCCGTGCGGCCTGGTGTGCAGCTCGGGCTGATGAACCGGCATACCGAGTTTGCGACGGGTGTCGACTGGTGTCTGTTTGGGGCGGGTGGATGGGTTGCCTCTGCGGGTTGGGACGAGAGGGTTCTGCTGTGGGATGCGAACTCGCTTATAAGAAGATAGAGCAGGCAGGCATTTTTGAGGTTTCATTTCTTTTTTTGGGATGTAGTATATATATCAAGACAGCCGATGGAAATGTTTGTTCATGACGATTTTATATTGATACCCGGTAAGGAAGCTAAGGCCCACGGCATTCGCAGTACTGGTGGGAGGACGCACTGATTTTGGCTCAATTAGGTACAAGAAGCAAGGGCATAGACAGGAACGAGAAAGCATTCATCCCTCTTTTCAGTCCCTCTTGCTGTGTCTTCAGTCGTGCTCGATAATGACCGGTCTCCCCCTTCCATTCCGCAGGGGCTTTTCCAGAGCTCAATTCCAGACCATCGAGTACAGCGGCAGCGGCAGCGGGCGAACTGTGACGAAACGACGCAACGTCAGCCCTCGTCGTCGACAACGCAAGCCGCACAGCGCAGAGGTGTGAGCGCCAGCTCAGACCGCGAGCCGCGCAGCTGGTGGAGGCTCGGGCTAGGCGCCTTCTAACGGCCGTCCTTCTTGCCTCCCTTCCAGGACTTGCGCGGAGGGGTAGACTGTGTCTTACTGTTGCGCCCCTGTTGACCGTTCCCGTTCGTATTGCTGCTCTTGGTCCCACCGCCACCGCCACTTTCTTCCCCAGACGTCGTCGAGTGGTGCCCACCATTATGCGACGACGAGGAGGGGGAGGCAGCAGCATTCTTCCCGTCCGCCTTCCCGTCCGGCTTCTTCACCTCGTCCTTGTCGTCGTCATCGTGATACATCTCCACCTGCTCGACCCTGGCCTCGACGCCGCCGGGCGCCGGGTCCTGCTGGAACGCCCAGGGCGAGAGCGCGACGAACAGGCTCAAAAACACGGAGATGGCGGTCGCGAACAGCTGGAAGACGAACCAGAAGGGCCTCCAGAAGCAGAACCAGTACGGCCCCGTGAACTTGAGGAACTCGTTGACCTGGTACAGGTCCTCCTGGCGGGATATCCTCCAGACCTTGTTCTGCTGCTGGCCGCGGCGGCCACCGGCGACAACATCCGCAAAGGTAGCAGTAGACCCCGTCTCGCCGCCGTCGGCCTTCTCCTTCTCCCCGATCACCTGCGGCTCGCCGTTGCGGTGCGCGCCCAGGTCGCAGGGGACCAGGTCTAGGACGGTCACCAGGCGCACGCGGGCGTGATACCCCGGGGCGAACCAGATGGAGAAGACCTGCCGCATGTCGAGGTACATCTTGTCCCTGTCCTTGTCATGTACTGTATGCGCATAATCAAGTTCCATCAGAATGCGACTGGCCCTACTGAATCTATTGAAAGAAACCGGGTGGAGGGCTCTCACTTACACGCCGTGTCGATATCAATGACAATCTTGGGCGACAACATCCGATACCACTGGAAGATACCCCTGAGCGCATCACGAGAGCTGAGGCGGCGCAGACCAGGTACGCGCAGGTCGCCCTCGCTGAAGCGCGGCGCGATGCAGAACGGGTGGACGAACTCGGCGTCGGGCGTGAAGTAGCGGTCGATGGTCCGGCGCTGCTCGTCGGGCGTTCCCTGGCACAGCGAGCGCACCACTTGTCTTATTTCCTGTTCTGGTAGTACCCAGGCGCAGATATCGCCGAAATGTTAGACAAGTAGGTAAGGAGAGTAGAAGACTTAGGGCTGGAGTGGGTTGCGCTTGGGAACAGGAACAGGAACAGGAACAGGTAGCCATACCGGGATTCTCCATTATCATTACACACTTTTCACATAAGATGATCCTCAGCTATGGGGAGGGCGTAGCCCAATTCTTTGGAGGGAAAGGAAGGGTGTGTTTGTAGATAGATAGGTCCGCGACTCGATGGTCAGTCAGTGTTCGGATTGGATGTGGAAGGGGAAGCCAATTCCCTCTCACTTTGAATCCACACAGACAGAACACAAGCTACTCCTTACCGCCGTATCACATGGGAAAATGCTTCAAAGCGCATCGCAGCCCACGAGTGCAGCGCCGGATGGGTGGTGCTATTGAGCCCCGTAATGCGGCTGTTGCTCTGACTAGTGTGATGTCATGGCCCACTGACACACCGGGGGGCTCAGGCCCCCAGGCATGTGAAAAGCGAGGGCCTCCTCGCAGCCCCCAGCAGAGGGGATCTGCAGCAGCCCGAGAGATAGAAAGCTCCTTCCCTGTGCCGTGTGGGTTTGGTTGGAGCTAGTCCCCTAGCTACATACAGGTGGTTGTGCCTTGCACCCAGGCACCGTAGTTCGATGTGGGACATTCTTTGCGAGCATCCATCACAAACTGGGACATTATATATACTCCGTATACGACCTGTCGTTGTAAGTCAAGCACCCGATATTCCGTCTCATCTCCCACAGCTATTTTTTTTTTGAAGCACCAATTATATATACCCCTTTCCCATGCTGATGACGCCTTGATTTGATATATGCGACGTCGCTGCATATTTATCTACTCCCATGCTCAAGGTTTTGGATCATCTCGCAGCATGAAATGTGACATGCCCGGATCGCTCCGCGGGTTAGTGTGTAATCTGAGACATCTCCATGCCAAAAATGTGTATATATATTTCTGTCTACCAGAAGAAAAAAACAACACGAAGTGGTATTTCAAAGCATAAAACAAAAATCAAAGCAAAGCAACGGTGATCTTGCACCGCCAACGTCAAAACTCAATCGCTCCATATGCAGAGGGCAAGGATCATGGTCAGAAGAATCCGCCCGGGGAAATGCCATCGTGAGCGTTCCTTGTCCGCGTGCGCTCTCCCTCTCTCTCCCTCACTCGTCACAAGCAACGCGGTCCTCGCTTTAATGCTCCCAAGTCCTACGATGAGCATCCTTGCCCTTGCCTCTCCGTCTCGCTCGTGCTCGTGCTCGTACAAGTCTCTTCCCACGCTCACCGCAATTCCCCTTTGGTATCATCGGCCCAATCCTGTTTGTTTCGTAAACCCGGTCCCAACCCATAATCTCGTAAACATTGAACAAGGCCATTCCATCTCTTCCTTAACCATGCCGGTTCCCCATTCCTAGATTATTATTATCCTGCCATTTCTCATTCCAGTCATGCCAGCAGTCGACACTTAACTACCTCCCGTGTCTGCTCGACCTCCTCACGTCCCTCAGAGGCGCGTCGCCCCCGCCGAACCGATCCGGGTCGACCTCGCGGAACCCGCTCTCCCTCCTCGCGCTCGAGCTCCGCCTCCGGTGGCTCTTGGTCTTGTGCCTCCTCGGCGGCGGGCTGTGCTCCTCGATCACAACCACCTCGTCCTCATCATCGTCATCGACCGGCACGAACCTCGGCGGCGGTGGCGCGGCCATCGGGGGTGGTGGGGGCCCGGGCGGCGGGCCGGTGGACCTACGTATCGTCTCCTCCATCACGATCCTCTCGGGTGGCGGATCGACGACGGGAGGGCCCGTACGGCTGGTCCGGACCTCGACTGTCTCACGGCGACGCGAGGGCGACCGGTGGTGGTGTTTTGAGTGGCGTCGGCGCGACTTACGCGTGACGACACTCGCAGTTCCGTACGAACTTAACGTATCTTGGCGGTTGCCAATGGACAGGCAGGTATATACAAGCCACAGGAGTAGCAGGAAGCCGCCCACGGCACCGAGTGTAATGCCGACAACCTCGCCTGCGTCGGGCCCATCGTTTATGCCAGGGTACGCGCCGGGGATCGTGGATGTTGTGGTGTCTCGTTGCGCAATCAGTACGCGACTCGGTGCATCTAATGCTGTCTTGACCGTTCGGGAGGCAAAGCGGGGCAGGGAGTGTAGGCGCCCTGAAATTTCTGGGACTGCCCGGCGCTGTACATCTTCCAGTTGAGGCTGTACTTCGCGCGGCGAGACGTAGTCGACAAGTGCAGCCGGAAGGCGCGCCGATAATGACAGGGGAGCCATCGCGGACGCGAATGCAACTCGGTGGTCTCGAGTCGAGCTTATTCAGGACCGAGGGTATATGCGTACGACGCTCGCAACGTTGAAAGTCTGACGGTGCTGGTTCGATCAAGATGGATGATTCGCTTGGGTGCTTCGCATTGCCTTGCCGTATTTTTGGTGCAAATCATAGGCGATGGCTCGCACTCGACGTTTCGCGCAGGACCCGTTGGGTTCGACCTTTGGATAATAGTCTATATTAGACCTCCTGTCTGTGGGCGTTGGGTAGCCTTTCTTGGACCCAAAGGCCCTCACGGATCCAATGTGCCGGCAGCTTGAACCGCCGTCGCTGTAACAGTCAGCGCCAACAATGTTGCCCGGGTTGGTTGTTGTAGTCAGATTCGTAATTTGTTCCGGCCTTATAACGACTCAGTGCCTATTCGTATGGCGCATCGATCGCTAATCGCGAAGATAAGGAGCACAGGAGGTAGTCGTTCACAGAGGATGTGAATCGAGAGACGAGTTGGGTCGACTTGGGCTGTAAGTGTAAGGTGGATTGGAGAGGCTGAGAAAGACGGCAGGCGCAGACGTAGGGCAGGTGGTGCGCAGTTTACGTATGGTCAGATCGATGCAGCCGAGAATAGAAGGAGCGGAGCGTCTATGAACCAGAGTGCATTCGCTGCCCAGGTACCCGGTTCGAGTGTTGGGTGAGAAATGATGTACGGTGGTGGCAGGGGGGAGAGACGCAAGGAAGAGTCGAGCGCAGTCGCTCGCTTAAACCTATCTACTTGGAGGAGGGCGGTAATGTACCCCAAACAGAAGTACCTTTCCCTCTGGGATTGGACCGCGAGCGCGAGGTGGGAGGTGGGAGATGGCAGGTGGTGGGGTTGGGGTTGGGCGGGATGTGTTGCGAACTACCCTGTACTTTGCACCTGGAACTACCAGGAGTTGCTCCTCCAACCGCTCCTTCCAAGGAATCAACATCCTTCACCAACCACCGCTTTTACTAATATTAAGCAGAACCATGTACTTTTATTAGCACGCGACGTCCACGCTCTAACAGCCGGCGTCCTCGGGACAATCGTCGACGTCGTCGGTTGTGCCGGAACCATTCTGGCACCCTTCCACTTCATTTCGTCTTTTTGAGTTCTCGAGTCCTGTCTCACGGCAATTGAGTGGTTTCTTTCTCGGGCCGCCAAGGCTGACGCGCGGAACCCATGGGCAAGCAGCTCCAATGGTCAACACCACTCAACTGCATGTAGATCTTCTTACAAGTGTCAGAAGTTGCGTTTTACTTGACGAGTCTCAGGGTGTCATTTCTGATTTTCGTCCGAACTCGTCAGCTCTGCTGACAAGTGCCGTTAATTCTATTTTCTCAGCCAATGCCAAGCCAGCCATCTTGCCCGGCATCGAATGCCTTGAACCAAGTGAAGATCGTCTTCGTGGTTCGTAAAGGCGGCCACTGATTTCTGTCTAGGCGAAAGACAACAATACTGATTTGGCCCAATGTCCTGTCAACTTCGCGGCTCAGACAAAACCTCGGATTCCTCTGATCCCAGACGATTTCTTGTCGCGCTTGTCCTTTCGACCGGTGTTCTGTACGCCACCTGTGGTAAAACCAAGAAGTTAGCACTCTGAATTTGACCAGCTGTCATACACGTCGGAACAGAGTAACTTGCCTCTTCCGTGAAACCTGTCCGTAGGGCTTCGGTCCCCTCCTTGGACCGTATCCGCGCTTCCAGATGGTGTCGAAGGGCGGTGCAGTAATGTTCCAAACGACGAGGCCGTTATCGTATCCAGGGGCGGCGTCACGTTGTACTTGGCCCCCTCGACAAAGAGTTCAGGGTCCGAGAAGCCTCGTCCGCGACGTGTCTTCCTTCTCACCGGGCTCGGTGGGTCTCCGCTTTGCACAATCGCCGAAAGCTCTGCATCTGACGAGTCTGAAGGGACGCCCATCCTGGGCGTGCTGGAGAAGGCCGGCGACCTGGAGCTACTGGATGCCTTTTCGAGCAATGACGACTGCAGAGATGTGCATTTGCTCACCAATATGTTATGTCTTCTCTGCAGATCTGCCATTTTGGCTCGGCTTGCTGCCAGTGCACTCTCGATGGCCTTGTCGGGGTCCTCTTCTCGCCTGGGTCGCCTGGCACCGTGCTTCAGGGCATCTTGAAGTTGTGTGTTGAGGTCGGAAATTTGTGTCTCGTATAATTTCCTCACCTCCACAACCTCGGCATCCCGCGCCTCCAGCTTCATGTTCAAAACTTCAGCTCGGCCGATCGAGTTGGCGGCCTCGGCCAAGCGCTCTGATGCCTCTTTTTCTTTGGCCTGGTACGTTTGTTCCACCTCGATGAGCCGACTCACTTCTGCTTTGAGACGCACAATCTCTTCGACGTGGTCGTTGATCGCCTGTTGATTTTGTTTGGAGTTGAGATCCGTGGTTTCGTATTCGCAGACCATTCTTGTCAACTTCTCACACTCCTCCGTCTTTGCTTCTAGCTCTCGCTTGAGACCGGCCCCCTCGCTGCTCCATTTCTTTTGCTCCTCTCTCAGGAGCTTGAGCTTCGCGGACAGGTCGGTCTCCCATTTCTTGGCTATGTTGCGCCGATTCTCAGACTCTTTCTTTGCCCGCAATTCTGACCGCTTTGCCTCTTCGATTCGGTTCCGTAGATTTCGATTGATCATGACAAGATTCTGTGTTTCCGCTTCAGTCGCAGCTTCCTTGAGCTGTCGCCTCTTCAGTTCTCCAATATGGATCATGTGCTGTTGTTTCATGTAACGTTCAAAGCTGAGATCGTTGCTCAAGAGGAGCATCTGCTTGTAGAGCCGTTGGATCTCACTATCACTGTCGGTTGATGGGGGAGCAGCGAGAGCGGCCGCCGGTACAGACTGCTTGCTCGATGTTTTATCAGGCATGGACTCCTGGTGACTCAAGGCCAACGAGGGCACACTGTCATTAGCTAGTGATTGGTGTAAACCTGTCTTGATGGCTTTGTTCGAAGTTATCATATCCTGCAGATTGGTGTGTGAGGCTGACAGGCCCAGCGATGGCGGCAATGTAGGGCTGTCGCCTGGCCCATCACGGGCGCGAGTTTGAAATGCCTCCCTGAGAGAAGGCGCGTGGCTCGATTGAGATGCGCGTCGTATTGCCCCTGCGGCCGTTCGAGGATCTTCCGAAACTGACCCTGCGCCTGAATTTCTCCAGGCGCTCGCCAAATCCCGAGAGGATGTCCTTGCCAGAATGGCCTGGCCGGTAAGGAATGGCTGGTCCGTTCCACTTCTGGTGTTGTCATCCATCTCAGAAAGCCCTAGCTCCTGCGCAGGTCCCATTTCGGCACCAACACCAAGCTCTGTGGCCAGGCATAGCGCAGTACATTCCGTGACCACCTCCGACGACTCACTCTTGATCCATCTGCTGAAGTCGGTCTTCTCAGTCTCCAAAGTCAAGTTGTAAAAGTTCGGGTGCAGTATGTGGTACTGTCTGAATCTTTCCGATTTCTGGCGGATTTCTGAAGGCTGGACCTCGATGTCGTCGGCATTAGGCATATTCGCATGTCGTAAGTATCGCTGCGGCTTCCTGATGTAATCCACAAAATTGAGGGGGTACAAGCCATAAAGAATTGTGAAGTAGCTCAAAAGATTCGGAATTGACATGTTGTCGGCATCTGGCGAAAAGACGCAGACTTCCCAGTCAGTGGCCTGGTTCTTCTCATCATCGCCCTCTATTTCTGTGTTGTCGGCTGCCAGAGACCTCTCTCTATCCCAGAACAACAGACGGGCGTAGATATTGAACAACTTTGGGAGGTAAGGCACCAAGGAGCTGGGCACATTTGGTAACAACATCGTCAACGCAGTGATAGCTAGGGTGACAACGGTGGTCGAAGTATCACTCTGCAGGCTCTTGAGGATGTTGTCGAAGAGGGGCGTCTCCAGGACGACGTGGAGATGAGGCGGCTCGCTCTGAACAAACTCACAGAGAAGAGTCAAAGCCTGGGCACGGTACTCTTTCTGAACCACGAAGGAATTCAACGCAGTCAATATGCCCTGCACTGGATCAGCCAATGATTCTAGAAGTTCGCATACCCAAAACATCAATAGCCCCACCGGCGACGGACGTGTTCAACCACCAGATGTAGCTGGCATCACAAAAACCAAACTCGAATTGCAGTGTCACGCCAATAGAAACGAGACGCCACGGGCCTGAAACAGAGCACGATGGTACGACGGTCGCCGGGATGGACGTCTGAGCCTGGGGTTGATTGAAATTGACAAATACGAACCTTGGGCCTTTTCTTGCCATAGCTGAGCAAGCCATTGCGTATCAGAGTCGCCTTGAGATTTCCCGAGGAGTTGCTATCGCTCGTAGAGAACTGGAAGCTTTGCATCCAGGTCTTCAACAGCCTGATAGCAATTTGATTCGCGCCATGGCCATCCGCAGCGTCGGAGCCGTCATCGTGGGTCAGCACTGCCAAAGTGTTTGCCCAGGCTTCCTTTGCTAGATTTTTGTCCTGCGCCATGTGGTCGAGGATCGGTTCTGTCATTTGATCCCACCATTGAACAAGATAAGTGGGATTCCTCAGCACAGGCAAGAGCCTGCGCAGGATGGCAAGCCAAGGGGCGTAGCATCCCACATTCTCCTTGACTGTCTTCTCCCATATTGACAGGAGCTCCTCCTGAAGGCGCTCTGAGGCCCCTTCTTCATCGTGCTTCTCAAGGTAGGCGTCGATTACTTGAGTCAGCTCATCCGGGAGAGGCAGGCCACCGTTAGGTAGGAATGCATTAATGGCCTTGGTGACGTCCTTGGTTGACCTGCGATGAAGTCAGAAGGAGCATCATGAAAGCGAGTGTGAAAGATGAAAAGTCCGCTCCTCCCGCTGCTGCAGGTCCGTGAATCGTGAAGTCAAAGTAGCCGGCGTGGCCTACTCAAACACACGTCATAAGCGAGGCAATCTCAGATTTCAGATGTCTGCCCGTATTGCAAACAAGGAAGCCTCCGTAGATTGTGATTGCAAAGGCGTGCACAGCTGCAAAATGGTTTCTGGGAGCTTTGCTGTCTTTGTAACACGTCCTGGGCTGATATGGGAGGGTGATGCCCGTGGGAATGGCTTGCTACCGTTGAAGGAAAGCCCCTGCAAAATCCACTTGGCAAAGTACAGTGCAGCAAATTTGGGCTTGTCGTTGAGGGTCAAGACACACACAAATGGGTGATGCAAAGCGGCGACTTGGAATGAAAAGGACAAAGATATGAAGCAGGGGTTGCCTACGCGGAAGACATGTTTGCAGTGCCGTCACGGTGACACGATCATGCTCGTACAAGTCGTCGACAACGAGGCAGGGCGAGCCTCATCAAGTGACCTCGTGTCGGGTGTTCGGACGGGTGAGTGAGTTGAGGAGTGGATCTAAGCGCGAGGCTCCCCACGACACTTTGCTCATCAAGGAACGTGTCGAGATTTCCGATGATATCCACCCGCGACTATATGTCGGCGAAACGAGTGCTTAAGCGCGGTATGACTGTGCAGTGGGCTGCCCTCTGACGGTGGCCGATGGGTGGTGCGATAGTCTCGATCTGAGAAGTCAGACGACGTCGGGAGCAGCAGGCCAGGGAATGGCCGTCAGACCCACCCTAGCCCACCATGCCAGTGGCTGACTGACTGACTTGACAGACGAGCAACGGGGCAGGCTTTCTGGCCTCGCAAGCATTGATCGGTCATCCTTGCTAGGCCCAGCTTACCCCACACTCTTCAGGTCCCACTCCCGCATTTACAGCTTGAGGCAGCCCCACAGGAGGCACGTCGGCGCACGGGTGCTAGGTAGGGGTCCCAGGAGATCGTACCACTAAGATGGCCTGCTGCGTGCCCCTCCACTGGTCAGGCCATGCCCTCATGCCTGGCATGCCTGGTATGCCCAGCATTGCTTGGTCCAGCTGCAGGTTTGGTCTAGAGGCGCACTCCTTTAAGAGGGAGAGCTGGTCACGTTCAAGAAGGAGGGGTCGGGACGCAAAACGGACACTTCATCCAGCTCACGCACGAATTGAACCATTTCCTCTGCTCAGATCTCTGATCTCTATCACCATTGAATCCTCTTTCTTGTCGCCAGGACAACCACCAACATCACCTACGTTGATCTGCATCGCCGTCAACATTCCAATTGACCACATTGAGATCATCCTTGGATTGTCTCCTGCTGCTCATCCGACTCGCCTGTCTCTGACATAGAAAACGTGACCAACCTCTTCCATCCCATCCCTCATCACCCAAGTTGCCCAAGATGGCCTCCAAGACGAGTGCAGTGGCCGACAACGAGCCAGTTGATGTGCTCTTCGCCCTGCACGACAAGTTCGACTTCCTGGACTTTGCTGGCCCCCTCGAGGTCCTGACCACTGCCCTCCACGACATTAACGACTCTTGTAAGCACTCAGCCCCGCCCCTGATCTCTGCGTTCTCAGGTGTCTGCCCTCCGGACAGTCCGCTGAACTGTGACTCCATCTCCAGCCACCAAAGCCTTCGACATCACCGTTGCTTCAGACGAGCCTAAGGCTCTCTCTGCTGCCGGTGTCATTGTCGGCTCCCAGATCTCCTTCAAGGAGGCCCATGAGCGCATTGAGGACTTTGACATCCTCGTCATCCTGGGCGGAAATGCAGAGCCCATCATCAAGGCCAAGGCCGAGCCTCTCAATCTCATCTCCGCCTACAGCGAGATCCAGAAGCAGAGCCCCGAGCGAGAGTAAGCATTTATCCTACTTTGACATCCTTTCATCCAGAAGGACACATTTGGCTGATATGGGGCCTCAACCCGCAGGCGCACTATTCTCTCCGTCTGCACGGGATCTCTTCTGCTCGCCCAGCAGGGAATCCTAGCCGGTCTCTCTGCCACTACCCACCCCGACTACATCGTCACCTTCGAGAACATCTGCAGTATTGCCGTCCAGAGAGACCTTGGTGAGCGCACCGATGTTGTGGAGGACGCACGTTACGTCGTCAACAACCTGCGCTTCGAGCTTGGCGACGAGGACGAGAACCCCTACGTCCGCAGCACCAGGCCCGACGGCCGACGACCCTCCAATGCTCGGTGAGTAGTTTTTTCTTCTATGGTTACATTGCACCGTACACCCAGGAACGAGCGCTGACTCAGCCCGTGCAGAAAGGGAAGCATGTCCCTCAAGAGCTCCAACTCGCGTCGCGAGTCCATCACCCGCCGCGCCGCCATGCGCCTCGGTGGTCTCCGCGTGATCACGTCTGGGGGAGTCAGCGCTGGCATAGATGCAGCCTTGTATCTTGTCAGCGTGATGGTCTCCGAGGAGTCCGCCAACGAGGTTGCTCGTAAGATCTGCTGGACCTGGACCAAGGGCACCGTGGTTGATGGACTTGATGTCTAAATACCCCGAGTGGCTTGTCGCCATAATTGTTATGGCGACAATTGAGGCAACAGACGCACTGGACCCAATTTGTGTGAGCTTTATAGTAAGGGAGAGGGCCTTTGCCGTACGTGTTGCCCTGTAGCTAGGATAGGATCAGCTGTGGTGTCTTCTTCGGGCAACCTTCAAAAACCAAAAAAGTAAAATGTTCATGACAAAAGAGCGCCTCCATATGATTCCAGCTTCGAAGTTGGTTGTGGATTGATCCTGTATAAGTGACCGGCTACAGCCGCGAGTCCCACTTGTTCCCACTTCGGAGCCGACAGCGGCTCTATCAGGAGAGAGCTCGGGGGGTCCGTGCGCCGGGCCAAAAAGTCTGGAGAGTTGACCTCTTGGTACGACAATGCGCTTGAGTGATCCGGCCGTCGCAACTTGCGGTTGACCAGCGAAACTGCCCTTGTCAACCCAATCACTGCCAAAATGAGTACAACAGCAGCTGTAGGGGCTGCGGAAGCCCTCGCGCGGCGGGCGCCCTTCCGCCTCGGTGAGAAAGCAGTCTTCCTGTGAGTTGAATCTAATCTGCATTCCACGCATCATGATCGCGACTCCCTTATGGCCATAGGATTCAATGCAAC
The DNA here is from genome assembly GCA_023522825.1 of Diaporthe ampelina. Lineage (NCBI taxonomy): Eukaryota > Fungi > Ascomycota > Sordariomycetes > Diaporthales > Diaporthaceae > Diaporthe > Diaporthe ampelina. The sequence continues at coordinate 784,327 of JAMFTM010000002.1, read as the reverse complement.
ACCTTCCAGCGCCAATTGGCCCGAACCTAGCTGACCTCATGGGGCCCTGTGCCCCTCGCCCAACAGACCAAACCACGTCGTGGCATTCGTCCGCCCCAAGGAAGGCCAGCCGCCGACGATGGCGACCTTCAACGTGCCGCTGTCCTTCAACAAGCTCGACTTCCGGGACTACCTGTGGAACGTGTACAACGTGGAGGTGCGGTCGGTGCGGTCCTTTGTGAACCAGATGCGGCCCAGGCAGAAGCAGTACGGCAACACCCGGGGCGGCAAGTGGTACCGGCCGCGCAGCCAGAAGATGATGATCGCGGAGCTGGCGCGGCCCTTCGTGTGGCCCGAGGCGCCAGAGGACCTGAGCCCCTGGGACAAGCTCATGTTCGACGCCGTCGAGGGCGAGCACCAGAAGGGCATCGACAAGCAGTACCGCAGCGCCAGGGGCACGCCGCTCCTCCGGGACGAGATCGAGCAGAGCCAGGAGAGGGAGAGGCTGAGGACGGCAGCACAGAGGTTGCTTGCTGGCAGGAGGAAGTGGAAGCCCGGCCAGCCGCTGGGCGCGTCGTGGGTTGAGGTTGAGGATGCTGATGAGGTTGGGGATGTTGAGACGGATGTTTCTGCTGCGGGAGAGGATGTAAAACGCCCATCATCATGATTACACGAGGAAAAGAAGGAGGGAAACAGGCGTGTATAAGGTTGTACGATACGGGCATCACTGTCTAAACAAGATCGCATCGCATGGTGGCGCAGACGGTTGAAAGCAATATTGGAAAAGGCTACGGCTCTACCCAGTGTTCTGGCTGCTGGAACTTGAGGACCTCGTCTCCCCAGCTCCACCAACCCGCCGTGAGGTTCCTGGCAAAGACCTCGAGGGCTTTGTACCCAGGAGGCAGGATATCCTGGACTAGAGGGCGCAAATTAGGTTTGCGCGAATGAAGATCAGGTACAGAAACAATTACTCTGCCCTGACCGGGCAGTTTTGCCAACTCGACCCCTCGCCTCTTCGCGATCAGGAGCCGCTCCCATGGCTTCCGCCACGCAGAGTCCACACTCACAATCGGCTCGCCGCCTGTTGTGACCTTGAGCCATGTCCATTCGGCCACAAGTTCCAGCCCCCATTCGGCGAACAGGCCTCTAGGTGATGTTAGTAGTTCCAGCACGCTTGCTTTGTTGGTGATCCAGACGGCCACAAGACCCTCAGTCGCCAGATGAGACGCGATAGGTAGCAGTGACAGAGTCTCGCGCATATCGTCGAGATCATTGGCCGTGTGGTAGCTGCCTTTCTTTCGTCGCACTGAGCGGTTGGGCCATGGAGGGTCCATGACTATGAGGTCGAACTTGGGAGCTTCTTCCAGGAAGCGAGACCTTTCCGAGGATATTGTACCATGGAAATAGATTGACTCTTCAGCAATCACTGGATCATTGAGAACTTTCTCAGGGACATCGACCTCTGCTTTTCTCTTCTTGTCTCGCCTATTTCCCTTCACGTCTTCCTCCTGCGCAGCGCAAATTCGCGGTAAGCACCAAGGCCCCGAGTACAAGTCGTGCAACACCTTCAGAGCATTGTCAATGGCAGCTGCAGCTGTCAACTCTGCCAAAGCAGCTCCCATGCTGGGGTTAAGCCCAGGTTGCTTGGGTTCTGGAGTCTTGAAGGGCTGCTCAGGCGGTTTTGAGGACATCAGCCTCCGTGTTTTACCGCTCTGAGGTTGTCCCTCAGGATCCAAGAATTGAGCATCCTCAATGGACTTGGGTCCATCGATGAGAACGATGCTGGGATCCTCATTGCGGAACAGGATGGATTGCGACATTGCTGCTGTTTTCTCTCAATGGAAGTTCCTTCATGAGATCGAACTTAATTCAAGTCGCGTTGAATATTTCGTCATTGACCTCTTATTGTATGACAACTTCAGTAAGTCGGCATCTGGAAGCCCGAATCAACCCAAGAGTTCTCATCGTGAGTTGCACAGTAGACGAGACAGAGCAGAGATAGGGTAGTGGGTGCAGGCTTAGCTTACATGCAATTGTGTGTGCTCGCATATCGGTTTCCCGACTTTCTGGGTTGCACCTGAGCCCAGAAGTCGATTCCGAGTCGGCTATTCTCGGTTAGCAATGCCAGTAAAGCCTAGGCCGCCCGAACGGCCGTTGTGGTCGTTCTGCCAGGCGGCTTAGAAGGGCGGGCCGCTTACAAAATGGCCCCTGGTTAGAGGCGTCTCCGGACTTTGGGGTTAATGACGTCCCCTGCCCATCTTGCCCGTGCGAACATAGCCGCGATCTGGACCCGTGCCTTGTTCACGATCCGCCCGCATCTTACCTACCTGGGCACGCTACATAAAGAAATCCGCCCTTTTTCTCCCCCGACCCTTCGCTGCTTTATCCTCGGCTTACCCCGGACTCCCAAATTGTGCGCCGAACCTGTCGAAATGACCATACCTTCGCTGTGACAACCCCACAATCGAATTACTTCACATACACACGCAACGGCGCTGACCGCTGGTGGGGGAATGCCATCGGCCCTGAGGGAGGATGCCTCAATGCCGGCGCTTCCACAACACGAATCACGAAAGGATAGCGACCGGCAAAGCCGTCGCCTGCGCGAGGGAAATGTCGCCGTGTGCCCCACAGACGACGAGGCGGTAGTACCGAGGAAGGTCGACAAGCAGAGCCTGGACTACCTATGGCGCTCGGGCACGGCAGGCGGTCTTGCAGGATGCGCTGTGAGTACAATGGATTCCTATCTGATTTCACTCTAGAGAATTTCTGGACTCGTCGCTAATCTGCTGGTCAACAGGCCAAAACCGTCGTCGCGCCGCTCGACCGGGTCAAAATCCTCTTCCAGGCGAGGAATCCACAGTTCGTCAAGTATTCGGGGTCCTGGGTTGGTACAGCTGCCGCTATGAACGAGATATACCGCCAGCAGGGCTCCGCAGGACTATTCAGGGGCCACTCTGCCACATTGCTAAGAGTGTTCCCCTACGCTGGAATCAAATTCCTCGCCTACGAACAAATACGATCGGCTGTCATCCCGTCGAAAGACCACGAGACTCACTTGAGGCGGCTCCTGAGCGGCTCCCTCGCCGGAGCAACCTCAGTGTTCTTCACCTATCCTTTAGAAGTGATACGGGTGAGGCTGGCCTTCGAGACGAAACAACACGACCGATCGTCGTTATCTTCCATCTGCAGACAAATCTATAACGAGCACCCTGGCGCCTCATCCACCGCTGGAATACAGGGCCCGGCTCCAGTCAGATTAGCGACATCGGCGGTCGAAACAGTGGAGGCTGCTGTTGTACCACAGAGGGGAATGATCAACTTCTACAGAGGTTTCTCTCCCACAATTCTTGGAATGCTCCCTTATGCTGGCGTATCCTTCCTCACCCACGACACAATGGGCGACTTGTTGCGTCACAAGACGATCGCGAAGTGGACGACACTGCCGCAGCGCAAGAACGCGCCCGAAGGCAAACCGCCACTGCTACAGTCCTGGGCGGAGCTGCTGGCGGGAGGCGTGGCGGGCCTGGTCTCGCAGACGTGCTCGTACCCGCTCGAGGTTGTACGGCGGCGGATGCAGGTCGCAGGGGCAGTCGGCGACGGCCATCGGCTGCGCATCGCCGAGACGGCGGCACTGATCATGAGGGAGGCTGGGTTCCGGGGTTTCTTTGTCGGTCTTACGATCGGATACGTAAAGATCGTGCCCATGAGCGCGGTCAGCTTCTTTACATACGAGCGGATGAAGTCGTTGTTCGGCATTTAGAGGAGGGAGATTTTCTGGGAGAGAATGTGGCGCTCTGGCGTATTTATGGATGGCGGCACAGCAATGATTTGATACCGTTACGGAGGTATAGCATCAGGATAGAGAAGGGATTCATACTTATGGATACAGAAGAATCAACAAGAGACTGGTTGACCTGACATACACCATGGGATAGCCTTTGGAAAGCAAGTGATGCCAAAAATATCAATCAAGTTCACGCCCTGTTGAATCTCATCATCAGGGCACACTGTCTATTTTCAGAGTAAGACATCTGATTGAGACCGTCTTAGATTTTGCACCTGCCAACGTGGACTCTGTTAGACTGGCCAGGTCCCGTTTCCGGCAGTCTCTTTAGTTGTGCATCCAGTTGGTAGGTCCCTTCCTCTGCTGGACGTGCCTTCCAATTACTGAATGTCCTGGCCCTCTTGGAATGACATCAAGATAATGAAAGAAAACATAAGTACCAGTTGAAACGTTCACGGAACACTCACTCCATACTTCCAGCACATTATCGCCTCAACCTCGATCCCTCATATCAATCCTTCTACGCTGCTACCGACATCACCTACCGTCCCTTGACAACTCCAAAGTCTCTCATGCCCCTGGTTCAAAATTACTTCCAATATATAGGTCAGCAGCTTTCGCAATTACCTGAACGAATCCGTGACCATCTCTCACGACTGGTATCCAGTCATCCTTCATGGGCACACAAGCACAGAATTACAGCATTTATAGCTTCCCAACCGTTCGCGACCACAGACGACCTCTCGAAGCCTCAATTGTCTCCAGTCAAAGCTCAACTACTGAGTTCCTCATGCCAAATGAGTCGTAATTCCCCCTCCTTGTCGCCGCAGGGTTTCTGGAGCCCAAGTACTCGGGAATCCGCGCGCAATTCCAGAACCTCAGCCGGCCAGGATCCGCCGCGACCAGCAAGAGAAGGATTTGAGTGGGTATGGTTTCCAGAAGGATATTGGGCGGAGAGACCGTCTCCCCATCGGACCAGCTCGAAGAACCACATCACGACCTCGAACGGCTCAGCGGGTAAAATGTTCAGATGGACCTCAAGGGCAAGTGGAGTCCCGATACCATCTCACGAACACGAGCTGCGAGAAAGCTCCCCGAAAACGGTCAAATCACACCCCGTCCTGGTCATTCAGCAAGGAAACCCGCGGAAGCAGAGCTCTGGATCTTTCAGCCCTCCCAGGACACTTCCACAGAGCCCATGGCTTTCAGAGGCTGCCCAGGTACAAGCCCTACAGCGACCAGTTGACCGGCAGATGAGTTATGTCGGCATGGGATCTTTGAATGAGCAATCCAGACATGCCCGCAAAAGATCAAGCGGGGATTCTGGCTTCTTGTCGGCTATCCAGATGAAAGCGAAGGCAACGAAGTCCAAGTCTGCCTGGAATCTATTCCAACGGTCAAAGGTGAGTTACTTCCATACAAGTCTGTGTGTGGAAGGCCAGAATATCTAACGGCAACAAATTGAGGACTCCGCGGAAGCCCTCCCAGAACCGAAGAAAGATGAAACAGTTGAGTCCACACCGAGCTATTTTACCCAGCAGCCAACAGAGCCTCCGCAATCTCCTACACCTCCGGAGAAGGAAGAGAATGAAGCTCATGCTCCACTCAGGGGCCTGCGCAAATGGTTCAGCAGAGGCCCTCAAAGCCACAAGGACAACGGATCGCCTCCCACAAGGCATACGAGCTCCTCGAGCAATAGCAATCACAAATGGCTTGCATCAAAATCTCCGGGTGGCCTAGCTGACAGAGTCGGTGACAATGAAAAGTTCAAAGGCAAGACTACCCTTTCCACAATTTACAGATGCAAACTGACCCGGGTGACCCATCAGCAGGCGGTGCCATAAGTTCATATCCAGCCAATGTATGTTAGTTGAATGCACTCTTTCACTGGTACGTGGCTTACACAGGAAATCATCAGGAAGCTTCATCGATCACGACGCCCCCTCTCAAACATTCAGCGGATGGCCGAGCAAGAAACCACTTCTTCGAAATTAAACACGCTATCCCTACGGACACTTCGTTATCATCCTCCACAAGCTCTGCTCGGGCAGCACCAAGGGTATTCTCCTATCGCAAAGGTGTTAACTCCGAGAGGAGGGAATGGTGGGATGAACCGAAGGCCTTGGTCAGAAGAGACCCTGTGAAGGGCATCTCGTATTTCGAATTCGACATGCCGGAACACCTTCCCTCCAGCCCCATGTGCCCGGCCAACCCGATGCATAAGCTCAAAGGAAGGGGAGTCTGCGTGGTGAGTGATAGAAAATTCCATTTGTTGGGAGTTCTAGCTCAAACTAATACTTCCACCGTACAGTTTCATGGAAGAGCAAAGCAGGTATCCAGAGATGACGGGTCTGGGATTGCTGAGGGGGACATGATGGATAGCGCCTGATCAAACCACCTATAGGCAATCGAAATTGCCTGGATAACTAGACACCTCCTCATTGCCTTGATTGCCCTGCATCAGCAACTATAGCTTAGAGCTAAAAGTGTGCCAAAAACAAATGTTCATCTGCTTGATTACCTCATGTTATGGGCAAACCTCAGCTTGAGCCAATTGTGAGCTGTAACCACAAAAATTTTCGCTAATCTGCCTCACACAACTCTATGCGCCATTCTCCTGAATTTTATATTGTTCCCTTCAGCTTCGTAGTTTTTGTGTGCTCCAGTGTTTATGCATGTCATGCATCAAAAGCGTTCATCTCTTCAGATAAAGTCCTGGTTGTGAATACCGCCTCTAGCTATGACGGAGCAAAAGGCAGAAAAGTGACAAAATGCTGCGAAGGGAAAAAAGAAAGAGAAAAACCGAGTTCAATTTGTACGGTCTTTGAAAGTTCGATTGGTCTGTTAGTCCACGTGGAACAATAAGACCAGAGCAAACGCAAGATCCCTTGCTTGTCCCATATGGGGTAAGGGAGCCAGACCTGCAACAGACAATACCCCTGTCACTTACCTCTCCTGCTGAGCGACAGGGGTTGGCCGTGCCGAGACCCAAACGCTAGTTAGCCATTCAGCTACAGCCTGCCTCCAGCATCAACCTTAATCCTGAGCTCTATCTTTTGTCGCAGCATTTACTACAGCCATCTTCAGCTTCGCGTCCCCCTCGCGACCCAATCGGACATACTCGGGCGAGCGTCCTCGAGCAGACCCGACCGCGACCATGGCTGCTGCAGCACAGGACCCCCTCCTCCTGTTTCGACAGGCAATCGCATCAGGCCAGCCCGTCACCCCCGTTGCTGGCGACTCGGCCGACGAGGCACCTCTTTCACAAGCCACCGAGATCCGATTCGCAGACTCGACCGCCCTCCCGATCGATTCGCCGACACGGTTCCAACCAGATGAGTCGACCACGATAGACCTGCGCTCCATCTACTTCGCCTGGGTGAACCGGGACCTCGCCATCCCAGACTACAATGCGGCCGCGACGGCGCTGAACGAGGAGCTGGCCGCCAAGGGGCTGGGCGCCACCGTGCACAAGCTCGCCTTTGTCGAGCGCGTCGACCTCATCACCTGGCTCGAGGGCGGCGGCGAGAGCGAGTACATCAAGAAGCTCCCCGGTGACGCCGCGCCGGCAGCGGGCGCCGAGGCCCTCAAGAGCTCGTCGCAGCAGGCAGCTACGGCGGGGTCGCGGGCGGGCAAGGGGTCGCTCGACCCGAGGCTGCAGCAGATCTACGCCGGGGAGCGCAAGATGGGGGACCGCAACACGGTGCTGAGGGGCGTCAAGCCCATCGACTTCTCGGGGGTCCGCAAGCACGCCACGCTGTTCACGTCCAGGAAGCCCGGGCAGCCGCAGCACCCGTCGTCGTCGGCGGTGGCAGGAGGGCCCGGAGCGGCGCTCCCGCTCAACCAGAAGCCGGCGAGGCGGCCGGATCCCATCATCCTGCTGTCGCCCTCCGCGTCGTCGCTGCTGCGCATCTCCAACGTGCGCGCCTTCCTCGAGACGGGCCGGTACGAGCTGCCCGAGAGCGGGTCGACGGCGACCATGCTCAACATCATGCGCGTGATGCGCGAGATCGACCCAAACCGCGCCATGCGCTTCATCCTGGTCGAGGGCCCCGAGAACTTCAAGCCCGAGTACTGGAACCGCGTCGTCGCCGTCTTCACCACGGGCCAGCCGTGGCAGTTCAAGAACTACAAGTGGAGCAACCCCAACGAGCTCTTCCGCCACGTCCTGGGCGTCCACGTCGGCTGGCGCGGCGACCAGGTCCCGGATAACGTCCGCAACTGGGGCCACCGCGTCCAGTGCTTCACAGTTGACAAGTGGAGGGACCCGGGGCTGCCCGGCGCGGAGGCCAGCCGTTTCCGCGACAGGGAGGTTGTCGAGAGCATCTGGAAGCAGATTGAGAACAACATGAGATCCAAGGGTTGGAGAAAAGATGCGGCCCCGACGTCTATCTAAATGGGGTGTAGATGGTCACAAATAATACGGGCTTAAACAGTGATGCCCGTTGCCTACGATAAAGGACGGGACGTCGACCGGCAATGTTCAGCACGATGACACCGAATATATCGGTGCTCGGAGCAGATTCTCGACTTGGAAGCGGCTGGGCTGGGATTCATTGAGTCCTCTAGCCGTTCACGATAGTCCTCAAGACGATAGCTCAAAACAGAAGAATGAGTAGCAGTGGCAAGATAGTACGGAACAGGAAAATAGCGGGCATGAAACGGCGTTCTGAGGGATTGCAAAAATTGGCATCTATGGTGGTATCGGCCAGGGGATTTCTCCATAGAAGAATTGATACCATTACTCTTCAGCTCACTGTCTGTCTAAGAGCCGTGTAACACAGTATCGATTGTTTCAATGTTGCGGCAACATGTATCTTCAACCCAACCTGGCGTGCAGGCCTGCTCACGCATTGGATTGATGGTTACGGGAATAAGCAGGTCTGTGCCTCAAATAGCAGGGAGCTTGTAAACATTGTTGTATAAAAATTGGCCGGCCGGCCAGCCAGGCCAACACACCCGGAAGCGCGGTCTCCCGACCAAGAAAAAGCATTCCCTGCACGCCTTGCTGCGGCTGACGTCTGGTTTCGACTCACCCTGCTACCGAGCGCATCCTTCCCGCCTTAGCGCAGCTGTCAGCGTCACTATTTTCGGTTTGCACAGCCTGCGCTCAACCCCTCATCCTCATATGTCCCTTCGTGGCGCGGGCACCTGGCTTCTCCAACATCCGGATGGCGTTCACGCGATCGGCAAGACAGTTTGCCGCCATGGTAGGCCACTAGGACTGGGTAGGTTTGCTCATATGTCCCGAGAGCAACAAGCTTTTGGCCATCTCATACTTCGACCTGCAACTTTGACTTTGAGTTCGGAACGCCTTCTTGTAGGGCGTTTATCTACTCGTCACTCATTGCCATACTGTCTCACGTTGAATTCAAGTCACGGACTCAGTTGTCTCAGTCACTATCACTATCCCCTGTGGCTACTGCCACTCACTCTGACCTCTCTGCTCATGTGCTCTTCCAAGCTGCGCCCGTACTTCTCCTGACGCAACAGATCAGTTGACGCTGTTGGTGTATTACAGACGGGCACCTGTCTAGTGAGGGAGGATTGGTTGACCATTGCCGCTAAGCCTCATCCCGTTGGTTGTCGACGGCGCGGACGTTGGGTCCAACTCTCAAAGAAAAAACAACGGGCAGCAATAGTCTCCTCGACTGCTCCTCGCTGTGATTTGAGTCTCATCGACAGCACACACTGGAATAGTCTGCCACTCAAGCAGCGACCAAGGCCGCCGCCATGTCTAAGAGATCAGTGTTCACCACAATCAGCCCGCTGCCGGCGGACATACCGCGCGAGGTGGTCATCAGCTTCCTCCACAACCACCTGGAGATGATCGACCTGAACCCCCTGGTCAAGGAGAGACACCCCATCAAGCCCCCCGCCGACGCCCCCGAGGACGAGCTCAAGTGCATATGGTACTCGCTGACGGACCGCATCACGTACCTCCCCGGCGGGCTCGCCAGCGGGGACATCAGCTACACGTGCGCGTTCCACGACCTGCCCGACGGGATCCAGACGCACTGCCGCGCCCCGCTCAACGTCGACATCAGGGAGAAGTGGACGCTTGGCGGGACGCTCCCCGGCGAGCCGGCCGGGCCCGTGGAGCTGGGCATCGGCGCGCCGGCGGTGGGGTTGTACATCCGGGAGGACGTCGACCTGCGGTGTAACATCCTCATGACGGGCTTCGTCAAGAAGAACCTCAAGAAATCCCACGCCACGCTGGTGGACCACCTCGTCGAGAAGGCAAGGCACGCAACGAAAACAGCATCATCTGTGGACAAGGACAGCATCCGCACCGGCCAGTCGCCCTTGAGCGCCGCAGATGAGAAGCCAGCCCTGTTCCCGTCGTCGTCGCACGCGTCGCAGAACCAGCAGCCTCCACGCCATAGCGGCCGGGAGACTCCGCGTTCCGAGACGAGACGGAGCCCGCCCCCGCAGCTCGGGAGCCCGTTCGTCCAAGGATATCAGCCCGGCCGCCCACCGTCCATGCGATATCCCAGCCCAAACACGGGCGAGCAGCAGCAGCGTCACAGCGCAACGCCGCCCATCACCCATGACAGATCGCACTCGCAATCCACCATCTCACCCACTGGCCGGCTTGACCAGCAACAACAACACCCAGCAGCCTGGGGCCATCACCCAGCAGCCCACGCCCTACCCCCTTCCATGCGGCCTCCCCAGCCGCCGCACCGCTACTCCCAGCCTCCCCCGCCAGCCTACCGCCACGACGGCGACAGCGCGCTCTACCCTCAGCCCCTGCGCGTCAGGAACACCTCCGTAGGCTCGGCTACCGCCCACGTGACACAGCCCATACCCGGGCCGGCCACGACGACCAGCAGCAGCGGCGTGCGCACTTCGTCATATCGAAGCTCAGGGTCGTTTTCCTCTTCCGGGTCCGCGCCAACGGCAGCAACCAGCAGTAGTGGCGGTGACGACCACCCAGAGTACCCATCCCTGAACCCGTACTCGGACCTCGACGGCGACGAGCCGCCCGCGCCACCGCGGGCGCCGCTGGTCTTTGCCGAGCTGGTCGGGTCCGAGGGGCTTGCGAAGGTGGTCAAGAAGGGCGACGGCGAGGTGGGCCGCTCTCATCCCACGGTGCTGAGGCCCGGCGGCCGGTCTGGAATGGGGGCGAGGCTGGACTCGCCTTTCACTGCGGAGCTGGAATGAGAAGACAAGGTCGCCGTTTGCGGTCTTCTTTTTCGTTATCGGGCACTCCGGCGCTATTTGGTGGCGGATGATGATGGCTACTTCTCTGGCTGGCAACTGGCTAGCTGCGTGCCAGACGAGATCGGCGTGTCGGATCCGCGACGCCAACGCGCCTCTCGTTATCTGATTGCGGCCGGGGCCCTGTCTCGGCGTCATATCACGTTGCCTCGGTGATGGGATGTCCTCTGGTATGTGGTCTTTATTTGGCGTCTGTTAGTGCCGCTTGCGACGGATTGCCTGGACCTGCGGAGTTTGTTGAGTCCCTTTTGGAGTTTTGGAGTTTGAGATAGCACACTCAGGATACCCCATCAGAATACAGACCTTTTCCACTTGTGGACAGTGTGGTTTCGCAGAATGCCCCAAATGGGGGCCATCCAGAATGATACAGTGCCTGATATGTTGCCCTCTGTGCCAGAACAATAGAGCCGGTGGGTGGAACAGAACAGCAGCAAAATTCACGAGGCATAAGTGTAATAAAAATAATGATGTTTGTTCATGCTTCATTTGTTGCCACTCATCTCAACTCATCCAGTCCCCCGTATGACGACCCCGATCGCATGTTTTTATCTTTTCATCCCGAAAGCCATATTAACGTCGACTTCGTTAGGTAGTAGACATGGAAAGAACAGCAAGAAGCAGCCAGCAAATCCAAGCAGAGACCAATGGCTCCCTCAGTGACCAACTCATCCTTCACTCTTTCCATGTTCACATAAAAATAAAAAAAAAACCCAAGTATTAGAAAGAAGTTGACCCGAAGCCCTAGGTGAGTGGGTCAGGGAAGAACCGATTTACAGAAACGTCCCGAAACCGTTTGAAGAAAACACACAACAATAGATGAATGCTCCTCGTGTGTGTGCAGAGTCAACACCAAAAACATGCCATATTCATTCTACTTCCTTCCCCCACCGAATAAGTCCCATGTATCCAAGCATTCCCACAGATCTCATGCTCACAGAGCAGCAACGGCGATCACACCAGCCAGGAGGCCAGGGACCGTGAGGCCGCCAGCGCCGGCCGTGACGTAGGTGGGCTTGGCCGGGGCGGGCGCCCAGGTGCCGGTCGCCGGGGCCTGGGGCGGGGCGGGCACGGGGGCCACGGGGGCAACCGGAGGCTGCACTGGGGGCGCTGGAGGTGCTGGGGGCGCTGGGGGCGCTGGGGGAGCGGGAGGAGGAGGAGCCGGCGGGGACTTGCCTCCCTGGGGAGGAGGGGGAGGGGGAGGCGCGGGCGGGCCTGGCGGGGGCGGGCCCCAGGTTGGCTTGGGGACGGTCTGGGATGGTGTTGTTAGCATTTGTGAATATCTACATGTGTCTGCCGTATACGTAGGCAGATGTATGAGTGTTGTACGGGTTGGATGTCAAACTTACGGTCGTGATGGTGCACGGGCAGTTGGTGATGGTGATGGGCCCGGGCTTCTTGGCCGTGTAGCACTGGTCCTTCCAGGTGATGACGGTGGGCTTCGGGCAGTAGGTCACGAACGAGGGCACCACGATGGTGGTGGTGATGGTGCCGTTCCCGGGCAGCGGCGCCGGCGGGAGGCCCGTGGACTGGGCGGCAGCCCCAGAGGCCGCCAGGAGTGTGAGGAGGTTTCGCATCTGCATCTTGTCTTGCTTGTTCTTCTTCCTGCTTTCCAAGTGTTGTGCGTGTCTTGGGTTCTTTCTTTTCCGTGTCTTGATGATGATGTCGGTGGCGGAACGAGAGTCGACGACTAGGAGGCCCGGAAGAGGTTTCTCCTTTTCCAACGTAAAAGTGGCAACGTAGAAATATTATAAAGAGTGTGATGAAACGTCAAGTCGAACGAGTGAGACTGCGGTCGAGACCAAACAATTGCGATGCTGAGAATAAAGGTGCGACATCAACAGCACGCAAGAGGCAAGGCAGTCTTATATGAAAGCGGACAGCCAGCCCAGCACCCGTCAACGGTCCCGTCACATGAATCTGCAATTAAACTCGCCGTCGGCGGTTGTCTAATAACACATTGCTGGTATGAACAACAAACAAGCCGTGTTGTTGGTGTCGAGAAATGCTTCCGGTGCGGCACATTCCAGTCAGCCTGCCCGGGTGCAGCGCAGCACGCGACAGCCCATCCAAATCCATCACGCATTCCATCAATTTCACCATCGTTCAACAAGAAACACCGGTTCAAATCGTGGGCAAGGCCCAAAACGGCGATCCTTTTTCGTAGTGTGTTAATGGTCATCTAAGAAGCGGTCGATCTCATCGACTGGTATCGTATAATGGTCCGTCGTTATGTACACTCTTGTGCCGAAATAGCTCAGGGCCAGATCATATAGTAGAAAGCCCCTCGGTTATACGGTCCATCCCCCGACACCGAGCTGTTCGACGGGCTTCATTGTACCGGCCCATTGCCTTTTACATCATAGATCCTATCCCGTAGAGAATTAGAGTCCTTGACCACTCTGAACCAGGGACTCGCACAATCCTTTCCCCTTTCCCCCATCCTCCATTCCACCGAGAAATAAAACAAAATGCAATGATGACACAGCGGATCGGTCACCCAATGCGCTCCATCCAAACGCTAGTCTTGGATGCTCCTGAAGGAAGATCCCGTCGTGAAGACCGAGCACCCATCATCCCCCTTTCTTCATATGGACTGCCTGGGCCATGTCTATGCCGAAAAAAACGAGCCCAACGCCTTGACTTCCTGACCACGCAAGAGAAAAATGAAAAGCTTCTGACCCAGAGCTTCCGCGGACATGCGGCGGGCCACCGAGGTATAGAGGTACCCGAATTGTGTGCGAGGCGGTGGGTATTAAAAGCGGAGATCAACTAGGCGAGTTTGACCGAGGGATTTGCTGGTACCGAGGCTGCCCTATCGTGCGACAAGTCTTGTCGATCATCTCATCGTTCAAGGTCCACACCAGGAACGAGAGACAGAGTACACATATGCGCGACACTGGTCACAAGCCAATCTAGCCTGTAGTCCGTGGCAAGTCGCTCCGATAGGCGGCGGATCGATGCCGTGCTGTCAGACCCAGCGAGCCACGGAGTCAACATCGGAGCCAAGCAGTCTCCGGTGTGCTGTTGGCAAGACAGTATGGTGCGGGCCGAGTGCGAGTAGTGAAGAATTTCTTGCTGCTTGCGCCGCATGGCCGTAGTTGCGAAAAGGGTCGGGCTGATCTTCGGAGAGAAAATGAGTGCTCGAACTCTGTCGTTCCTCACTTGCGGTTGGATCGGCTTTGGCTTCGCTCGAGCAACCGGCCAGGCGCTGCAGAATCTTTGCCGACGGGATGCGTTATCGTGTCGAAGTCGTAGTTCTTCAAGACGTGCTCGTATTTTGGGCTCCGCAGGAATTTCGGCACGGAATCCTATAATCGTTGTTAATATCGGTGTCGCATGTGCAGAATATCATTGCGATGCTGCAACTTACACTGGCCATAAGCTTGAACACAGCGTTCTGCGCATCCTCGAACAGAGCCGTCACCTCGTGCAGGGTATCAATCATGGCAACATCCTGTCCCACTGCCTTAGTCATGCGGGTGGCAAGGTTGCTGCGTAGCTGATGGTCGATGTTAAGCTCACAAGGCGAGCCGGGGGCGAGGAACGCGTTGTAAATGCCGTACGCCTGGGCCATGATCTCCTTGATACCATCCATGGAGGTCGATGTCGGGTTCTTCTGGGCTTGGCGGATGGCCTGCTTGCAGCTGCGCACAAACTCGTCCACATCGATGTAGAATGACAAATTCTCTTCGCAGTGCGTCTCCCGCAGGTTCTCGCGGAACAGCAGTCGAAGAGCAGGATCGCCCAAGATCTTGTCCAGTCTCTGGGTGTTGGAGTCGCGAGCGATGCCCGGCCTGATGCCACTGGATGCAACCTCGCCCTCGGAGCTCCTCCCTCGGGACAACGTGCCATTGACCAGATCGATCGCTCTTGGGGTGAGCTGGTAGATGGCGTGCTTTGTGGGCTGGAACAGGTGGCTGCCAGGATATTGCGACATGTAGGCCCGATCCTGCTGGATAGCCTCCATGAGCTCGTACTCGACGAACAAGCCGGCGACCTCGATAGTCTCCCGTCGATCCACGGTGGTCGAACAGTCCATCAGCCAATCGGTAGCTGCCTTGCCGGTAAAAGTGTTCTTAAAAGTCTTGCCTCCTACTTTCCGCTCCGCGGCCATCTTGACACCAGTCAGACCATCGCGGTAGTCGCTAAGGGAATCCGAATCGGCAGAGTTCACGTTGCTCTTGATGTTGAAGCCTCCGATGCCAACAAATCTCCGGAACAGGACCTCGATTGTGCCACGGTCAGTAGTCAGCTTATCCGTCTGTCCTTCTCTTTCCAGGATGACAAGCTGGGGTAATGAATTGCCAATCAGCTCTGCCACCTGCTTCTGCTGAATACCATTCCTCGAGCAGAAGCGATCCAATATAGAAATGCCCTTGGGTGTCAATTGCCATACGGAGCCCTTCATAGTGTATACCTGCTGGTACTTGCCATCGGCAGACTCAATAAAACGTGCTTCCAGGAATCGCTGGCATATCGAGCGAGCCATGTCTTTCGCCATGGAGAATGTGGTGGTTGTCGTCGTGGTCACGATTCGGGAAGGATCTTTGGGGTCGGGCATGCGGTTGGATTGAGAGAACTTGAGGGAACCGAGGTTGTTGATGGCATCTTCTGACAGGAAGGTGTGCTCGACCTTGGTCAAGCGCACGCGATGGGCTGAAAGCGGCAGCAGACTGACGATCAGTGTTGCAAAGAGATCCTTGAAGTCCTGCAGGCTACTGTCAGTCGCCGAATAGCGCAGGACGGGGAGTGCCGCTGCCCCGCGCGGTACAGCAGCAGTGCCGTTGCTTGATTACTGGACTATTCCAGGCCGCATGTGCCGGCGGGTAAAAACGAATCAGATCAAAGGAACTCACCTTGGTGAACGGCCTGTCGTCATCCGTCATGCGCAATAGTCTCGACGATGTTTGATGCATCTTGTTGTCAATTCTCGGAAGGAGAATTGGCGGGGGATGAGAAGGATCGGTCTGAGAATAGGGTCGCGAGTAAGGGGGGTCCTGCGCCGAAAAGGACTGGGCGCTGGGAGACTTGGACCCTGGCTGAGTGCTCAGCAGGTTCGAAGACGACGCCGACGACAGGGTGGAGGCGGGGCGGTATCTCGAGATCCTGTCGGGCGAGGGCTCGGCGCTGAGGTGGTGTGCAGTAGAGTCGCCGGTGATCGAGAGCCGACTGAGGGATCGCTGGTGACGGACCGTCTGGTCAGAAATGGTTGCAATTGCACTCTGTGTGCGGTCAATGGCAGAGGCAGCGAATGCGAAAAAGCCGCCCTGTTTCTGAAGCCTCGGGTCTCCTCGGGCAGAGTTGACGGGGGACTGCTGAGGTCGGGATCGCGTGAGCAAGGCGGAGTCTGGAGCAGGCTCGAAGGGCGATGAGGATGAGAGAGGAGAGGATGCAAGCGTCGTTGGGGTGCTGGCGGCGGTGCTGTTAGGACTGATGCTTGGAGGAGGACGACGCAGGCTGTCTTTGTTGCTGGGAGAGGAGGACAGCAGCGAGTGTTGTGATGAAGTTGGTGCCGCTGGAGGTGGGCAGGTGAGGGAGGTCAAGCTGGGGGAAGATGAGGTGGAAACAGAATGTTGAGATGAGGCAGAGTTGAAGTTGGAGGAATTATTGTTTGTGTGGGACAATGGATCGTGAAGGTAGACTGGGCTTGGGCGGGCAGGAGATGATACGCCGGCAGCCATCTAACAAAGGCAGAAAGGAAGTTAGTAAGAGCGGGTTGGGCCTGGGTCTTGTCTTGTCTTGGTCTTGGTGGTCCCGGCGTGGAAAATGGAGCTGGGACTCGCTGGTGCGTGGTGCTTTGGTGCTTGGGTAATGGGTAATGGGTGAGAGAGCGCAGGCCAGGACAGTACAGTACGAACGAAACGAACGGACTCATGTGGTAAGGATGATGAGAACAAGGCCGCAGGCAGGGTCAGGGCAGCGAGGATGATGGATGCCACAGATTGGGGGTCATTTGGCGGTGCCAGGCTGGGCCGTGAGCATCAACCACTTCTCGCGCTCTGCACCCTGTGGTTCTTGTGGTTCCTTGTGGGCTCCTCTGGTCTGGTCTGTCCGACTGGTGCTCGACGAGGGGTGGTGTTGATTGAGTGACGGAGAGAAGGGGTGGGAAAAAGAGGAACCCTTTTCCAATCGACCCAAACGCTCACTTTGCAAGCTCCATTGGCAGGGTGGGAACCGGCCAAGGAATGGGCCAGGCGAGAGGGAGGGAGAGAGGGCGCGGGCGACCAGAGAAAGAACGTACCTATGCTACTACCGCACTGCACTGCACTGTGCTGCTGCTTGCTGCAAGTGCTGTGGGCTTTGGGCCACTATCCCAGGCCGATAGAAGAAATATGCAAAAAAGTCGAACCACAGGGACAGCTGGACACAGCAGGGTACGCACAGCCAGGCCAGGGCAACCGACTGGGATGTGGAAGGGGGTGGGAAGGAAAGTTGCAGACAAAGAGATGTGGAATGCGAGAAGTGAACGGTGAAGAAGCGGGAGTTGGTGGCAATGGCAGAGGTGGTGGTGAGGACTGAACGGATTAAACGGGCGTGGAATGATGAGACTGAATGATGAGCCCAGGGGCAGACGGGACAAAAGCAACAACGCGAAGGATGGTGTGCGTGTGTGGCGTGGAGAGGAAGGCAAAGCGAGCGAGGCAGTTTTACGCACCCAAGGTCTGTCTTGTTTTCTCTCCGTCTTCTGTTGCTCAAGAGTGGTCGAATGCCAGGCAATTAAACCGAAAACAGCGTCCGGCGGATGGGAACGGGATGGCAGCAGACTGCAGACTGGGCCTGGTCTGGGCTTGACGGTGGGTGAAATCGAGGGTTGCGTACGGTAGCAACGGGCTGAGTGGTAATTGAAGATTGGAGACGGCGACAATGGCAGGAAAAATGACAAGTGACGAGCGAGTAGTGCAGGCGGGTGACGGGACGGGGGGTGACAAGTGACGAGGCGGCCACGCGGGAACAGGCAGACAGAAAGAGGTAGAGAGAGGCAGAAGAGGGTCTCACACAGGCTCACAACACCATGCCATGCCCATGCTCAAATGCAGACCAGGACAAAAAGAAGCAGCATGCGATCAAGAAAGCGCCCGCCGTCCAAGACAGCACAGGCAGGAGACAGACGGTGGGCCGCGGGGTTGGGCAGGTACAATGCGCGACGTATCGAGGTACTGTGCGTACAGTATGGAGAACAAAAATTGGCACGACAGGGGAGACTCCCGGGAGCCATGTGCTAGAAGCTGCGGAGGATGGGCAATGTGATGGAAGGGGGGGTGGGTATGGCTGATGGTGTGGATGGGTGTGTGGATGGCCTGTGGGCGCAGAGAAAAATAAAAAAGCGAGCTGCCGGTCCCACCCAGTGCCACCCTGCCACCCAAGGGAGGGCAGAGAAAAAAGGAGGACCAGGACATGGGCGTCATTGCATCAGGGCGCCGCATCGCATGGCACATGGGGCCATACGGCGGGGTATCTGCTGTACTGTACGGAGTACAGGTCGGACAGTGTCGCACGCACGGCCTGTACTCGCACCAGGGCAGCTGCGACATCTAACCAAGTACGACACGGTTGCAGGCCAGCCAGCCAGCCAGACAGTCAAGTCAGACCAGCAGTTCTTTGCCCTGCAGACTGCTGCAAGAATGAGCGAGAGACGGATAGAGGGGGAGGGGGGCGAGAAACAACCACCCCCCTGCGCCCCCCCAGGCTGTCACCCTTCTAAACCCGTTCGGGCCAGCAGGGTCGCTACCGCCCAGGCAGCCCCCGGCTAGGCTCCTACAGAGGCACAAGATCGGCCCTCGGCACAGCTCTTTTTGCTAAGACTTGCAGCATGTCAACCAGATAGATCCAGGTAGACGAGGCAAAAGGACATAGTCCAGTCAAGACGAACTGGCGATGAGACGGAGATTCCACAGGGCAAGAGGTTGACACGTTGGGCAACGCTGTTATTGCTGGGAGCTGGGGGCTGGGCACGGTGTTGGTTGACCGACTTACTGAATGACTGAATGACCTGATCAATGACGGTTGGGCGAGTGAATGAACACGATCAAGCTGCTGCTGGACAAAGGGCCCCCAGCGTATCCGTCAGTACGCTTTGGGCCACGACCGGGCCACGACCAGCCACGGCATGGCCCAGAAGGGAAAGCATGCCACCCATCACCACCTCCCGTGTTTTGAACGCCTTTCTTCGGAGGGCAGCGGATGGGCGGAGTAACGAGATCCCCCAACCCACGAGCTGGTGGCACCCAGGGCAACGCCAGGGCACGCCAGACTGCCCGGGTAGGTAGGGTAGGTAGGGTACCTTGTCCATTCATTCCTTCCTAGGGTCCAGTCACGCAGTCATCCTCTATTTCCCTCGGGTCCCGATCGTCAAGGAGAGAACCTGAGACATCCAGCACAGCAGAGACGCCTCGCCGCAAACAAAACAGAAACACGGCCTCTTCCAAATCGTTATTTTTATCGGCCTCCAAAATAAACACGTCTCAAGCCCGCCAGCCCATTGGACCGCGGCCGCCTTCAGCTCCCCCACGGGTCGAACGGTCGAGGGGGCGGCGACCCGTCAACCCGGGCTTTGTTGGCTGGTTGGCCGCTGGGTTTCCCTGCATCCCGTCTCACAGCCGCAAAAGCACACCTGGTGCAACTGCCAGCTGCTGCAGCAGTCTGTTGCAGGCTGCGCTGACGGTGCGGGCAGCACCGCCAACAGCCAACAACCAACAACAGGCGAGACCATGCCCTCCTCCTCCACCCCACCTCCCAACCCCCCGGCTCTGGGACCACGTGGGATTCTCGTTGGCGGGCTGAAACAAAAATAAGGGAAGTCAAGAGCCAACTGGTCGAGATGCGTCTGTGCAAGCACATCGCATCGTAGGGCGGGAGCTGGCGGGACGAGGTTCATTGGAGCACGCATCCTCCCGAAACGCCCTCACCTGCTCTTTGCCACATGGGGCCCATGACCAAGGTGCCAGTCGAGCCAGCACGCCAGTGAGTCTGTATGTACGTGTAAGTGAAGTAACATTCTCCGCCCTGCCCTCTCGCCGATCAGCACTGCCCAGAAGCAGACAAAGATCAGCGGCCGGCGACTTCGCACATGTCAACAGCTACAACCACATCAACCTCAACAGCATGATGCACAGTCATGCCCAGTTCCGCCCTGGCCGGCCTCTCTGGTCAGCAGCAACAATCTGGAAATTGTTTTCCGGTCAACGGAGCATTGGGGGCCGTCGGGAGGCGAAAGCCACGCGCGACGGGTTGCATGCGAGTAACCGACCCTCATCTGGATGGGTGCAGCCTCCTTGCAAGGACAAGTGATTAATGACGGAAGAAGAAAAAACGGCGCGCGCAGATCTCTCGTGAACAAAGCCCGGACGACCAGCCTCTTGGTCCCATCTCGGGGAGCTTCTGAAACAGGCGTCTGAATGCAGTGTTTTTTGTTCAGCTGCCGGCAACAACGCCGGAGTTAAACATGCATACGCCCTCTCTCACAATTATTGCTGCGCCGGGGCAGGCCAGGCAGGCCACCTTGCCAGGGCTGGCGCAAAGTGTACAAACGATACCCGGGCCCGGCCTATGCTTAGAGGGGGCGTGGGCATCCTGCCGGGTGCGCCATGTGGTTGCCGGTTTGCGCCCTTCGCCAATGGCATGATGCGGGAGGCGGTATTTGGCGAAGGGGGGGTTGGTGAACAAGGCAGGCGAACTAGTGCAGCTGCCTGCTGCGCTAAACACAGTGAAGGAAAACTCGTCCCCCCGTGCAAAAAACCACAGTATGCATGTGTGCCTCGTCCGCATGCCTAGTGACGGGGGTTGTCACCTTTCTCTCGTGGATGGGTGTGGTGGGTAGGTGGCAGCACGACAGGGTCGGCAGGATCTGCACATGGCCTCAGGGATCTCTTCCACGAGGCAAGCCGCGACACGGATTTGCTTGTGCGAGCTCGTTGGCCGTGAGGGCCTAGCCCCTGCAGCTGCACGCGATGCTGTCTGTTAATGTGCGTGGCCTGCGTGGGCGGGACAAACGTTTCGTCTCCTTTTTCTTCTTGTACTGTTCGTCAATTTTTTTTTTTATTTTTCCTCAATCTCCTTTTGCTTCTTCCCGCCGCCGTCGTTGTTGCGGCTGATGCTGCCGCCCCAATCATCGTCAATCCGAACTCCGTCCTGTGGCCGCCCGTCTCATCCCCTATTTTTTATCCTCCGGTTTCAGCAAAACGCTCCAACACATGGCCCTGGGCTTGGCGTGGCGCACTTCGCATGACGCTGCCCCACCTCCTGTCCTCCAAGTCATGTTAGTTGCCTGCTGTCAGGCTTCTGACTCCCCTAACGCGGCGCGCCGCCCCGGCAAATACTGTTGCGTTTGCCTCGGGCAGACATCTTGGTCCCGTCCAAGATGATACTTGCTGCCCGGCGCGCGGGTGACAATCGAGGAATCGCAGCCGGATCTCGGGCATAGCTAACTGCCTGAATAATGCAGCTGGTCCCCCGTGCTGCCGTAATCTTGCTGAGCCCGATGTTCGGTATATCCTTGATTCAGATCCTCTCGGCTTAGTCACGAACCGGTCAGCTCCGGCATGCAGAGCTCTTTTCTTACATGCCCAGGCGGTGGGATGGGAAATGACCTGGTGGCGGTTCTATTTTTTCCCTCGTGAGGCGTGCAGGGCGGCTGTTGGAAAATTGCAGAGCACGCAGCACGTCCCAGTATCTGCAGTAGTATTTTTTTTTTCTGCTCCATGGCAATCTAGCCGGAAATGGACCTTTGGAGCGGTGTGCCAGTGAGTGCAAATACCGCGCGACCAAGCAGCCCTAGACGGCAGATGGGAATAAAGAGAGGCTCCGTGTTATGTCCGGTCGATATACCAAACCGCGGCGGGCATGTCTGGACCCTGCTCTGCTCTGCGCGGGAGGTGACGCTGGCACTGGGTTGCGGGAAATCCGGTTACTATGGGTATATGGGCTGTAGAGCTAGTCTACTGTGGCAACCAACTCGGCAGTATCGTGGAGTGCGCGCGCCAAAGAGGCGCGTGCTGCACCGTGTGTAGTGAGGCCAGCCGCAAGCGGTCACACAGACCCTCACTGCGCTCTTCCTCCCAGGGCACACAGTACGGTATATCCAACCCCCTGGACGTCGGGCCTACTGGTCCCTGGATCCCATTTCATCAGAGGGAACGGCAGATGCGAGCCTGGAGGTGACACAAGGCCAGCAGCAACCGGCCGGAAGACCACGTGTGGATGCGCACCTGTCCGCAGATCAGCGCCCCAAAAAGAGCCGCAGTAGCGGTGAACCCGTTGGCATCGTCCCTGCATGGGCCGTCCCCAAGCCCGGACCAGGCCAGCCAGCAGCAAAGTCAGCCGCCCCAGCACGTCCAGGTCTCCTCTGTGCGCACCGCGCACAACCGGGCGGCAGAGCGCACGAACACCTGATGAACGAACGCCTGTGTTCCAAGGGGAGCGGATTTCGGCGACAGCGTTCTGGAATTCCTTGGGGGAGGGGCAGCATTAGACGCTGTTCCTTGCATCGGGTAGGGCAAAGGCAGTGCAAAGACGATCTCCCATCTCCCCATCAACCCATCAAATCTGCTTTTTCTCCCGTCGCGTTGACCGACAAGAGCCCACAGGCGCAGCAGAGCAGGACTTGACCGAAGCAGCGGCCCCTAGCAGCAAGCATGCAAGCAAGCAAGCAAGCAAACAGCTATAGCAACGCGTATGCCTTACGCGCATGACGGGGGCGTGTCCGCACTGTGTCCTTCTTGTGGGCTCTCTGGCCACTCGTTCACGGACAGACAAGGGAGGTGGGGATGGACTCTGGACCGTGCCAGGGAATCTGGCACCGTGTCGAGATTTCGACACGGGACGCGCGAAGACCCGCTTCACCAGCCACCTCCAAGGCAGACCAGATCGGAAGATCCTGTTCACGTGTGTTTGTACGAGATGGCGTCGAAAAAACGTTCATGTGCTAGGCCACCCCCCCCCTTTCCGTCTGACATGGAAGCAAGCTCCAGTGAAAATGTTCCAAGGGTCCTTCTAGAAGGGCGGCTGGAAGGGCCATGATTCCTTCGAGAAACTGGGGCCCAGGGGCGCGCGAACACGGGACACGAACCACCCGACCGTCGTTCGCGCCGGCCGGCCGTGGGTCCCCTTCCCTATCTCTTGCGTTCGGAGGTGTTCTGGAGTGATGTGCGAACTGGCGATGACGCAGGTCCCGGGGGCACGCGCTGACTCGCCCTTTACACTGACGGGACCTGGTGACGCCGGGCTGATGATGTGGCAGGCCACCCCGGATCCTTGAATATGGGGAAGGGGGGTGTGTTTTTAATTTTTTTTAATCGTCGTAGTGTACATGTCATTTTTTGTGTCTAATTGTCCGGTTTCGAAAAATCAACCCACGCGCAATATCAAGGGCTCGCTAGGAAAGTTTATGTCTTGGATGGTTACAGAGCGTACCGGGCTTCATTTGCCCAGGAGACAAGACAGGCTGTGTAAGCCGGGTCAGGACCCCAGGTTGGGAAACAAGGTGTGGCACAGATGTGGTACGCATGCTAGTGTGTAGTTCGTATTGTCACGGTACGCGCAACATCTGACACAACTAGCCAAATTATCGGACTAGATAGGTACGCATCGTGTGTTTGGTGCAGATAGTCCACCCTGTGTCGATGCTACGGTTGCCACCGACCAAAGAAATCTCACTGGCATCATTGCGCATATCGCGCTCTGCACATCACGGCACGGGCGGAGACAAGGAGGCGAAAGCGAGAGCCCTACGAAACTGACAGCCGAAATACGTACAGTAGCATGGATCTGGGGATATCCGACAGATCTGGTGGTGGCGTCAACCACAACTTGGCTCCTTCCCCATATGGCGAT
Organism: Diaporthe ampelina; assembly: GCA_023522825.1. Lineage (NCBI taxonomy): Eukaryota > Fungi > Ascomycota > Sordariomycetes > Diaporthales > Diaporthaceae > Diaporthe > Diaporthe ampelina. Next base: position 760,509 of record JAMFTM010000002.1, on the reverse strand, counting down.
ATAATTAGCACTGCCAGGTTATAAAGTTTTCGCGTGCCAGCCCTGTGGGCTCTCACTCTTTCGCCTCTCGGTGATGCCATGTTCCTCCGTGCTGCCCTGGGCCCTGGTCCGCCGCGGTGTGCATGTAGTGTTAGTAGTTTGTATGCACACGCACTCGTGACGAGATTTGCAAGGAGCATCGGGCACGAACAGGGTGCAGGAGACGAGGGCGCCGCCGAGAAGAAGAAAAAACTGACGACATATCGCGTCGGCAGCATGGTTGTTGCCCCGTCCTCCGGCTGCGTAGGGCCGAAGGACCCAAGCTGTCATCAGATTGTCATGGTGAGATACCCCGAATCTGGAGTTGCAACCCGGGGACCCACAGTCGGCGACCCCGTATCTGCTGAAAAAAAGGGACTGCTCTTGTGTACTCCGTAGATATGATGCCCTGTCAGCTTGGCAGGCTGGGTTGGGTGACTATTGTATTTTCACTGCCAAGTGAAAAAAGAGTTTTACGTGGATATGATGTCTGTCTATGTTTTGCCATCTCTTAACCTCTGTGAGGACTAGCAGCGGGGCAGACACTGTGCACCTCATATCGCGAACACTAAATCTGGAAACACAAGGGGAATCAACTTATCCATCCGGACTAGCATCCAACTCAAAATCAGATTCACAGCCCCGGGCTGCCGGGCATCATCATCTGGCCTTTTTTACGCCCGCCCGGATTGTCGGCGTGGGAAATTGAGCGCAACTGAATTCTCAGCCCTCACACGAATGAACAGGATCGTGTTTCACCCTCTAGTCCAGTTTGACACTGCGTCAAGCCAGGGGAGGGGCCTGTTCAAACGACCGGAGGTAATCTGTAATGGAACTGCCACTTCAGCCAGGCAAGGCCCTTCCGGCGCAGCAACCTAATAGCGGAACCCATATATTGGCATCTCAATCTCCTTTTCCCACGTGGCTCTTTTAAGTCCCGAGAGACCCGTGAGCGAACCCACTAATAATGACATCGATCTGATCCTGACTGATCCTGAACGGGACCGCCCTTGTTGGAGGATGTGTGGCTTGAGTCGCATGGAGAGGCCATGGTGGACAGAGATCTGTGATAAACTTTGACGCCGCACAAGTACATGCGCTTTGTAAGCCCACCAAGCACTTAGACATGCAAACATACACACGCGTATACAGAATGCGACCAGTGTCAGATATTGACCAGTGTCAGATATTGGGGACCGATCTCGCTCGCTCCTCGCTAGGCACAGCCACCTGCTCATCACTTGCTATAGAAGGCGTTATATGTGTTGCAGGGCTGACTGCACGCCCGGCCAATACCACACATCTTTAGCCGGCATTAAGACGGCCCAAGCAAAAGGCATCAGTATAGACAAATCATACTGTAATACTGTACAGCTGTACAACCGTGTGCGGTACTCTGGAGCTTCCCGCCCACCGCCTCTGCCAAGATTGAACCTTGAATCTGACGGGCATCCACTCAAAGAGATGAACGCGCCCTCAGGCTTCAGCTGAGGGAACCCCGGGCGCGGTGCAGGCCTGGGCCACTGCCCGGAGCCTCGGGGTCACGACAGCATCAAACAGGAGCCAGGAGGCAAAAAGTAAGCCTCACGAGGCTGTTGTCCAGGGATACGGACGATCTGGCAGAGTGAGGCGACAGAACCCCGAAAATAATGACGCCCACAGCAGATCATGCGGAGAAGGAAAAAAAAGGACCACGCCACACCCTGTCTGAACTCCATGTGGCCTTCTCCTCCAGGGCTCTCCGACGGACCCTCTGTTCGAAATAGACAACAACAACAATCCGTGACCGACGGCCAACTCACCGACGCCGCTGCCGGGTTTACAGCCAGCCACAACTCCGGGCGGGGAGGAGGGGAGGGGGGGGCTCGTGGGTTTCGCGTCAGTGCGGAGCTTTTCTCTTCGCAGGTAGGTGGTGGTCGCGAACAGGGGAGAGATACGATGGCCGAAACGGGATCGACACGTGTTCCTCGAAGGATCAATACCCTTTTCGCATCAAATCTCGACCACTCTCCAACAAGGGCGGACGGCGTGTTCCGCGCTTTCAGCCGCTCCCCCCATCCCATCCCCATCCCCCTACCTTTCTCAAAAAAACATCCTCGCACTCGCGAAGAAAGGTGCACGGTACACGGTATACAGTATGCTTATGCCGGGTCAGGGCGAGAAAGGTACTGTGCAGGGCTAGCGCTGACAGGGCAATTAAGTACCTTTTTAAGAAAACCAACACCCCCCCAAAGCCCCCCCTTCTCCGCTTCCAACATAAGCACCAATTTTCATCCATCCCCCCCCCTTCTGCTACATCACATACAGCAGCAATAAGCGGTAGGCTGCAGGCTCTGGGTCTGGCTTGAACAGTGGCAGATCTTCTCCCTTCGATTACCCAATCTCCACTGACTCGGGGAAAAAAAAAGAATGAAAAAGAGGAGGGCAGCACGAGGAACGTGCGCGAAGGAAGCATGGCAAAGTGGGGCTGCCACGTGGTAGATTCGAGCCACGTTCCGCTGTTTCACCTTCCCTTTTTTTGTTTTTGGTAATAATTATTCCTTCTTGCTTCTGCCTGCCACGAGATGAATGTTTCTAACTGTGTCTGTCCCGCTACTGCGCAATTAATTAAGGGAGACAACCGGGCCTGGCCTGGCCTCAATCCTTTCCGCGTTCGTGGCTTGGGCGCCGGTGTACTTGGCGAAGGGCACAAACAGCTCTGGCATCTCACGTGGCAAGTGGTAGCGGCCGGCCGAGCTCCCGTGTCGTCCGGGCCTCCGTCTCCTTTCCTTTCCCTACTAACTAACGATGACGGCGCACTAACTGGTCTACTATATGCACGTAGTGTGCTGTAGTGTAGGGGGATGAAGAGCAATCAGTAATCAGACCCGTTAAATATGTGCGGGACTTCGTATCTGTGGGTGGTTGGTTGGGACTAAGGTATCCCCCCTTGCCCTGCCTGCCCTGCCAGCCTGCCATGTCCCCTTGGAGAGAGGCACTGTCACATTCGACGGCGCGCTGATAGTCGAGGGCCGATCAAATCCCGGAACGCCGGACCACTGCCCATGTCTCCCGTCCGACCAGCTCACTGGCCCCCTCCAGGGCGGGCAAGCAAGGGCATGAACCCCATATCGTGAGATAATATTGCCCTTCTGTATCGCCCGGGGTGCGCTGCGAATCAGACCTGCATATCTGGAGCTATCAGCCTGGCTAAGCTGTCTCTTGACACTCGGTTGTTTTAGCCTGGGAGGATGCTTTGAAATGCTGGCTCCTTGGGGAAGGGGAGCAAGGGCTCCGGGGCACTCTGGCGTGCAGCCTATCCCTCCCAATGCTGCCAATGCCATCCGGGAGTTTTGTTGACGGCATCGCCAGCAGGGTTGGGCCTGGCCCGAGAAACGCCATCGGCCCAAGCTACTATCATCGCGGGGTCAGTCCGCACATGGGACGCCGGGTCACCTTCGCCACCACTGACCGCGTTGGCCAAGAGTAGCGGTGTTTAACTGCACGTTTCTCTCACTCTCGACGGTTGCAGCAGAAGCAATTGGTGCTGACATGAACCCCGGATGTTGCGGGTGCTGCGGGTGATAACGACGCAGTCTGGACGGATGCCGACTCTCCGTCGCTTGCCAGGGAGAAAAAAAAAAAGACGTAACATAGACTGCGTTGCAGTTGACTGCATGCATGCAGGCCTTGCTTGCCCTGGGTCTTGTCTGCCACGCCGCCAAAAAAAATCCCAGGTGCCGACAGCGGCTCTTAGTTGTCACACAAGGAGCACACCCGGCCGGGGCAGAACGGGAAAACGCCTCGCCAGTACATATTTGCTTATGCAGATCCCCTTCCTCATCGCACATGGTTTGAGGTGGCACAAACCAGCACATGCTGCTGCATCGGACGCGTCGCAGCAGTATTGGCGCATATAGTGCAACGGGGGCCCGCGAAAGGGAACAGCAAAGTAGTCGCACGTCCTCGCCGGAAATCCCGGAGTTTGGGACCAAGATTAGATCAATCCAACCAAGCTGATGATGAGACACAGGGCAGTTCAGCCCATTGCTTTTCTTTGGCCCAGACGAAGCGGGCCGCATGATGAATGTGGTCGGTCCGGCACTGGATGAGGAGGACCCCGGGCGGGAAGGGGGTGTCAGGTCCAGAACCTCACAGGAAGGTTTTCTCGGAACCCACCAGCCGATCGGCCAAAGCGTATCTCGACTTCCCTCCCTCTTTGCCTTGCGTGCTTGCTTGCTTGCTGCAGCCTTGCGGCCACTCCCCTCAATTGGTGATAATCCCACATGGCACATGGCTCGCATGGTCTACGGTAGCGGTCCAGCCCACCCCTCCCTCATCCACAGGCCCCGTTTCCGCTCCTCCTCCCAATGCGTAGGTATGTGCATATACGCCCGTCCATCCATCCCGGCCCCAACAAAGAGCCAGACTGCACTTACATCCCACGGCTTGCCGCTTTTGGAACTTCCGCCCCCGGGTGATGCTTGCCTGCCTGCCTGTTGACCGCATGCAAGAGAACCTCACACCTGAAAATGCAACGCGCCAGCCAGCCTCCCGAGACTCCACACGGCGAGGGCGAGCGGCTGTCTGCTGCCTGCCTGCCCTCTGCTACATTACTATTGCCCGCAGCCTAATAAGACACACAGAAAACGCGCATGCACAACGCGCACGCGCATCCCCAGCCGCAGCGTGCTTTGCCGGCTCACATCCGCGAGCCGGTGTGTGGACGCGAGGTCGCACGGCAGGCGCAGGGTTTTTTTTCCTTCTTTCGTCTCTGCCTTGTGGCATGTGTAGCCGGCTGGCAGGGAGTGTGTTTACTGCTGCTACTGTTGTACACCAACCTGCACGGTGCGAGGGGTATTTTTTTTTCGTTGGGGGGGGGGGGGTTAAAAAAACATGAGGTGTCGTGCGATGTGATCTGGCACAGCCTTGGCTTGGTACCAGGGTAGCCCAAGAGGTGTCGCAGGCCAATATCAAAAACGTGGGCTGCCAGCCCACCGTGTTCGTTTCCTTGCACGTGTGCTGCGTGTGACGGTCACACCGTCTACCGTGCCGGGCTGCGTAATAAACGTTCCTGTGGAATGTGTGTCTTATATCTGGTGGCTGGTGATGTCCACCCAGGTTCGTGTCTCGCTTCCCTTTTGTGTGCCAGCGGCTGCAAAAGTGGTGAATGCACTCGCTGGATGTGGCGATGGGAAGGCTGTAAGCGAGGCTGACGTCGCTGAAGCGTTGCCCGGCTTGTGAGAGACGGCTTTGGGTAAGTCGGAGCCGCGGTTACTGCCGGGGCTGGCCGTCGTGAGCTCGGCTATGCATCCCGTTAGCCGTGTGAGCGCGCGTGTGTGCCTGTGAGAGTGTTGGTTCGACTACTGTGGTAAAATCGGCGACGACGTTGCACTCGGCCTGAAGCTATGGGTGGATCTCGCGACGCCAGCGCACAGACCCCTGGGCGGTGGTAGATGTCTGGCCGCACCACAAAATCTGTGGTCTGGACAAAAGGTCAGAAGGTCTGGACAACGATGGCCTCGACCTTTGGCTTAACCGAGGATCGCATTACTGTGCACATGACAAGGGGGCCCGTCTACCAGACGATGGCTCCCAGACGGCCCAGACTTAGTCATGCCTTTGTGGGCAGCTGCTGGAAGCGCGAGTCAAGCCGACGAAGCGCCCTCATCCGACATCTTGGCACTCAACCGCTGCTGCAGCCTGCAAGTCTCGCTCGCTCGGCCCAGCCCAGCAGCCCAGCTACTGGTCGTTCGGCTAGACGAGGGTCTACCGTTCCTACACTAGGGCCGGAAGCCGCCTGTCTGTCTTGTCGGGCACCGCGTCTCGACCGTCAGAGTTTGACTGATATCATGGGCATCCCTTGATCGGTTCTGGACTTCTGAGGCCCGGCCGGCCTGAACCCCCCAATTCTACTCCATTGCATCGCGCGGGTTTCCGCGGACGGGGCTGGCCGATCGAAAACTGCTGCTGGCCACGTCGGGGTGCCAGATCGGACGCATGACAACATGTTAGATACTGTACCGACGGGCAGCCGGTGTCGACGATGCCGGGCAGGCCTTGAGAAGGGAAGCTCGACGTGTGTCCCACCCTGAGGGCACTGGCGATGGCACCGTTCCGTGGTCCAGAGTCAAGACGGTGCACTTTTTCGGCCACCGTCCGAGCTGGCAATTAGCGCATCTATATCCGCTTCACCAAGAGCTGAGACCAGAGCCCCGAAGTCTTTGCCAATATATGATGCCAGGTGGGATCATCGTATGAGCAGACGCTCTTATAAGTGGGACATAACCCACGTCCAAAGGGGGGCAGTGGCTTGCGGCCGACCAGGAGCCGGCCTCGAGGGGGCAGGCACACGGCAGAATGCAGACCTCTACTACACTATAGCGACGGGCCGTGGTCGATATTACTGCTTCCCTCCGTACAGTGCTCTCGGGTCCAGAAGACAGTGCGTGGAGGCACAGGCTTGAGGGTCGCCCATGGATGGACTTTTGAGTAAAAGCTGATGCAGCAGCCACTGTCCCATTCTGCCTGGATGGCATGTCTCGCAAGATCCTGTCAAGCCTGTCTCTGGTGCCAAATTGTGGGGCAGTTCCGGTCCAGCATCGTTGCCCTGGGCTCACGAAGGTTTCCGGCAGACAACGATCTTGCTGGGGTGGATTGAGCCCGATTCGAAGACCAAGATCCAAACCCCGACGCTTACGAAGCCTCCGGAGCCTATCAGCAGGATATCAAACCCATATGGGAATGTCTACCGCTCATATGTGTCTGCGAAGTGCCGACGCTGGAGGGCCACAAGCTTTCGAGGGGCGCGCCTATGTCAAGTGACTGGGAACAAGATGCTGCGCTCCGTCCGCCTTTCTCCTCACGAGACAAGGTAGGCGAGGCCTGTCTCCGGAGTATAGCTTCACCTTCGCCGTCTCACCTTGCCCGTCGTCCCGTCTCTCCCTTGCTCTGCCAACTCTGGGAGGGTAACACATTGGGCCACCATCGGGCACCTACCAAGCCTTATACCGCAACTCCTCCACATTCCGCTTTGGGCACTTACACGCCCACCAGCCAGCCTTGAACTGCAAGGCTCTTGCTCGGGTGCAAGGCTTCGAGACCAGGGGACTGGGCCCGCACCCGTGGGAAGCCACATTGCTACGGCCTGCCGGGATTCTGACTTGCCTCTTTAATTATTCCAGCTGCAAGGCGGCCTGATCAGCAATCCGGTGTGAGGCAGGACGAGCATCAAGCAGGGTTTTGCTACATCATACGCACAGCTGAGGGAGGGGGGCGAGCTTGATGAACACGAAACAAGTTATGCCACCGCCGAACCAGGATTATCTCCGCTCTCCAACGGCACCCAAGGGCCATGCGTACGCACCCATCGCCTCCGCCCTCAACGCAAGGCTCCGGCAGCCTTATTGGGACACCTACTAGACCTTAATGGTTCAAACGCGCCCGATGACGGGTCCGACAAGAGCGTGATTTGATAATCGAGTCGAAAGCCTCAATATTTCCGATCAGCGGCCAAGCCGGATACAAGTCCACCATGAGCGACCGCTACGGCCCAGGCAGCGCCCGGCGCAACCCGAGGAAGAAGCCCCGGTACGAGTCCAGCTCAGATGACGGCCACTCAGCCGTCTGCTCCGAGAAGGACGGCGACAGCGACAGCGGCGGGAGCTACATCCCAGCCAGCACAGCCTCGTCACGCAGGCGCTCCAGCTCGCGGTCCCAGCATCACCACGACCACCACCACCACCACCGCCACTCCCATCACGGGGACCCCTCGCACCGCAGTCACTCCCAGCGGAACCACGAGCGGTCCCATCGGCACAGCCACCGCCGCCGCCAGAAGCTGCTGGGGCCGGCCGAGGACGATGACGATGAGAAGCCGCGCGACGGCGGCATGGCCCTGGCCGTCCGCGAGGAGTACGCCGTGCAGACGGTCCCGCGCGCGCACCAACACGACGCCGACAGCTCGGAGGAGGAGGAAGTCTACGACCACCGGCCGAAGCCCGTCTCGCACCGCGGTCATAGCCATGTGAGCGTTGGTAGGGGTGGCCGCCGGCAGGCCAGCGATGCGGACAAGGGGTTCTTCATGGCTGCTGCTGCGTTGGCGGTCTCTCTGATCATTTGCTGCGGCGACGCGGACAATGACTGAGGAAGGATGTGGGGTGTTGACGTCGCCAGCCAGGCAGGCATCAGATCCTAACGGGTAACAAATGTGCCGGTGATCCTTCGGAAGGGGGTAAAGGGGGAGCGGGGGCCAAGTACCGGTCGCTTGAGGGTCGAGATATCTACACGCAGGCGCTCTGGTGATCCTATGTGTGGTCTGCCCATACGAGGTGGTGCAGATATCTCCCGCCCCGACCATGCCATCCACCCATCCATCCCCCTCTCCGGACTTCTTCCCGCCTTGGACGGAATGGGCATTCGTGCCCGTAAGCCTGTGGAGCGTGACAGCGCCTAGGTTTGTCCCTCCCCATCAACAAGGGACCCGTCGTCCACCCCCCTTTGATGGCCTGTCCCATCAGCTCATCCGTCATTCATGCGTGCGTACCATGCGAGGTGGAGAGGCCGCGCGACGCCCTTTTTCGACCCCATGCCAATGGCCGTATATACGAGGCAGTTTGTGTGCGTGAGGGCCGCCCTTGGGTTTGGGCGCCGCGGCCGGGGGCTGGCTGCCAGAGTGGGGGCAAGCTGAACATTCCTCATAACCTTGTGTGCATGTGTGTGTGCGGCGCGGCGGGGGAAACTGACGATCTTCTTCTGCCTCTGCTTCGGATTGTCAGCGAGGCATACAGGGTCTGATTCAGGCGGATGGAGTTGCGATGGGGGCCATGTGGCATTGCCACGTGGGATTCGCGCAGGGGAGTGTTGGCGGCTGAGAAGGAGTTCGGCGATGAGTCGAATCGCCGTGACCTGCATATGTGGAGGGTTGAAAGAAGGGGGGGGGGCGGCGCGGCACGTCTTTGGGAAATGAATGACGACGGCGACGCTTATCTCGCCTGAGATGGTTGTGATACAGTATGCTTGTGTTCAAAGCATTACGGCTGCCTCCTCCCTCAGCTGGTGGTGCGCGGAATGTAAGATCTTCATTATCTCCTCAGCCTACGTATTCGTATTGCAGCTATTGTATTGCGCAGAGCGAGTGCGAAGAGTCTCGATGTCGACCCTAAAGCTTGCTGAAGATCTTGAACTCTATGAGTAAAATCATGGACTGGTATCTGCCAATGCCTCCGAGTGTGTTTGTACATGCCTGGCGCAAAACAGCGAATTCCCCATACGCATCGGCCAGAAACACACCGAGTCTGCTCAATGTTCTCCTCAGGCCTCGGCAGCGTCACGTCATGAAGTCCCAATATTCACACCAAGGGAGAGGATCCGCAATTTTACCACATAACTCTAATCCCATCTATACATACATATACATAGTGTATATAGTCTACACGCATCCATGAACACCTGCCGCGCGCTCCCCACAATCCGACTGGGCAAGCAGCACGTAAGAAAAAGAAAAAGGAGATCAACAAGCGTCAAGTGGTGTGTACTGTGTAGCACCCGCGTCGGGACGCGGTGGGACACATGGCAAGCAAGCTAGCCTCTTGGGCGCTTGGGAGAGTCCGTCGTAGTCGTCGCCTGTTTGCGACTCAGAACCCCTGCGGGTCCCTGGTTGGGTTCGAGGCCCAAAACTCGAACATAAAAACACACGTACAAACACATACACACGCGGAAATCCCCGGTGCCCCCCTCCCGCCAAATCTCGCTGCCTGGTTTTTTAAGAAATACACAGTGAACGAACGCATGGGGAGGGGCGGAGGGGCCCAAAGAGAGACAGAAAGACAAAAAGGATCGTGACTCGCCGCCCGCCCGGGGGGAGGGGCGTGAGGATAGATAGGGCGGGCGGAGGGGGACCTGGGCCGGCATGGGGGCCCGGCGGCGCAAAGGGGAAATGACGATGGCCGGTGATGCGCGCAAGGAAGTGAGCAGAGGGTGGCCCACGACGTCAAAGCGGCGGTGTCGTAAGGGCGCAGGACAGTGTGCTATGGGGGACCCAATTCTTTGGTAGTGCTTTGCTTGCTTAATGCGCGCGTGTGTGTGCTCTCAAGGGAATTACCGAGCCTGAGCTTTCAGTCCTCCCCTTGTCCGTCCACCCGGAGGTTTGCTGAGCTGGCACGGTGTTCGGCGGTGTGTAGTAGGGGGGCCGCATACACTGATGGCCTCATATCTCGATCCTCGTCTATCGCCCTGGCCATGAGGGCGGCGCTTCCTCCGGATCTTCAATTGGCATTCTTCACTCTGCGATGACGTAGGAACACTAAATATATCAGGCAAAATAACGGGACATCTGGCGGGAGTCTCGATCCCGAGTATGGTTGTATTGCTTGATACCTAAAGGTATCCACAGGCTATCCTAGCCCTAGAACAAGTCCAGGGAAAGATCTTCAAAGGGGAAGAGACACTCAACAAGTGTGGCTTGGGGATGATCAAGCCACAAAGAGTGGAAACAGGCCAGAGCAACCCGGTGATATGCGAACTCAGGGCTGCGGTGGGATGGTGTAAGTATGATTAGTCGTCGTTACAATTCCTTGCACCACCTGGAGAGGATAGCATTTAGCTTCACCGCAGATGGAATCTCCTCCAGGGTCACATCAACCTTGCACATCCGGCCGCCCAGGCCGGTTGGCAGGAGCAATCCTAGTGATACAAGTCGTTCCCAGCATATCTCGGCGACGCCTCGCCCCCAGACGCGCACTCCTCCACCAAGTGCCAACATGCCCGAGGTGGCACTCTGCACTCTCTGCCTTCCTATCAACGTCGTGTACTCGTCGTAGGCCATTGCGAAATTCACTGTGTCGGTGTGAGCGACAATGTCGAGACGGGCCGCGGAGATGAGGAGGGATAAATCGAGATCTGAGAGGGACTCCAGGAGGTAGAGCTTGGAGTCAGGCGGGTCGACGGACGGACCGAACTCAGGCGTAATTCGCAAGGAGAGGTTTGATGGGGTGAGTGCTGCCAATGGGAGCACGCAGCTATTGAGGAAGGCTGGCACCGATTTGGTGCTATAGTAGTGGTACTCGAGGAGGTCCTTGAGCCCCTGATCCTGATACACCGTCTCAATCTTCTTCGTCCAGTATTCCTGAAATCTGGTAAAGCCTTGCAGCGTGACCGACAGCCCTTCTGCCTTGGCATCCTCGTCATCCACCGTGAGGCCCTGTTTACACACTGCCCAGTATGATGACAGCGTCTTTGGTAGTGACAGGTAAACGTAGCGATGGCTGAATCGACTCTTTACCCGCTTCTCGAGGCTCTCCACCACATCGATTCTGTTGGTCAGGCCTAATACAGCAATGGGTGCTTTCCTCGCTTGGGCTATGTCGAAAAGGTTGTACAGTAATGTCTGCCGTGCGTGTGTAGCGAAGAGATCGAACTCATCCATGATGAAGACCACGGATTTGGAGGTGACCCCTTCGTTGGATTCTGCAATCTCGGAAGGATGAGACAGAAGTGCGAGTAGTGATGCAAGCGTGTCTGCATAGTTGTTCGTTTTGCCAATAAGGTCGTCCTCCACTTCCATCTCCTTGCCCAGTTGCCGCCATATGTCCTTCAGCGCCAGCTTGTCGTCCGTGTGGATGAACCCATTGAGCCGCACGACGTGGAACTGGTCGCGGTGCTCCTGGCCAATATCGGACAGGACCGATTCAACCATCGTCGTCTTCCCACAACCTCTGGCGCCGATTACGAGCATGGAATTGCCCTCGCCCGCCAGAACGGTCTGCTGGACGAGTTGGAACGTCTTCTCGTATGCCTCGTCCTGGTCCCGTAACCTCATTCGGCGTCTCCCGGTGCAGCGATCCAATAGAACACGTTTCAGTGAGCTCAGATGTTGCTCAAAGTTCGGGATCTCAGGAGCGGCTTCGACGGTTGCTTCTGATGTCTTCTGAGCCTTGGCCGTCGACACATTTGCTGTTGTGCTAGATGGGGCTTGGGAGCAGTCTTTGCACAGCCAATCCCCTCGTGGGATCCTAGGCACGCCATAGCACTTCTGGTGCACAGCCAGATCACAGCCGTCGCAGAACAATATCTGGTTCCCGGTCTTGGAATCTGGTTTGTTGCAGAGCGCACAAACCTCATCGTCCTCTGCCGTTTCCGAACTCTCTTCGGCTACCTCAACCGGTTCATTTTCAGGTTCCTTCCGAGGTTTCGTGGTGGATTCGCGAGTCGATTTCACTTGCTTGGCCGATTTGTCCTCGAAGTAGACCTCCCCATTCTTGGGCTTGTCAAATGCAACGCTCTTGGGGGCCTGGCCACGTTGCCTCCTGCTAGGAGTGAGGATACCCTTCAGCTGAGGCTTGGACTTTGATGGAGTCCGAACGGCTGGTGCTTCATCTGGGTCATGAAAGTCGTAAACATCGGTTTTGCCTTTGGTCTTGCCATTCTGCTGATTCTCATCGCCATTCGGTGTATCTCGCGATCTGGTGGCAGCTTGCCTGCCAGTCAGCCTGGGCTTCTTGGATGAGGTATCGTCCTCGTCCTTCCGTGGACGACCACGCTTCCTGCCGGATGCAGCTTTTGGTGGCATGGTCGAGTGTGAGGATGTGTCAAATCAGAAAAGACTTCAGGTAAAGCCACATATGACCTTATGAGCCTCGTTTCCTGCGTCGAAGGCTCAAGGGTTGCCCCGGGAAGACGCAGATCCGTTGCGATGTAGAAAGGCGGAGTTCAATGGGTCAATCCAGCCAGCAGATGCCGCTCAAAAGACCAAGGCAGAGACAAGGGATGAGGCACATGAATGCCTTTGTGATGCGACGCCCCAGTATGGTGGCTGGTTCAAAGGTGCACGTTGGTAGTCCAGTCTACCGGCGTGTCGAGTTGCCGCGGCGTGTCGAGTTGCCGCCGAGACGCGACTGGAAGACGCGACCCGACAGGGAATAAATTGATTTTCAGCCACAGCGTCGCCGTGTGGCGCAGTCGCCCCTGAACCATCAAATTCAGTGTAAGCCTGTACCAACATGAATTCCAGGCAGCATTGACGAAAATATTTAGTTACTTTCGTATGAATGAGGGGAATTCCAAAATTCTAGATTTTTGCGGAGGATGTGAATAGGCTAAGCAAGAATCGGTTTCGCACTGCAGGGTCATTCAAAGTGGTTTCCAACGGCTTTCCAGCTGCAAAATTGTATCTAAAACCCAGGCTCTTTAAACCTGAAAAGGCGGCCGCTCAGTAAGTCCTGGTAGCCACGGATGGTAGCTAAAGCGAGAGAAACACTGCGAATTTCAGATTGTGAAACCACTTCTAGATGCTTATATTCATTGGCAACCTGCCACTAGATAGAATGGCCTGTCGGTACGACGAAAATGGCCTCTCAGTCCTCGACATTGCAGAAAGGCACATGAACGCAATGCCCACCTGAACTCCGCTACGCCATTCCCTCACTACTCATTTTCCATGCCTTGAAATCTGGTAAATGCCAGATGCCATGCGGGTATTCATCCATCGTCGAAATTCAGCAAGCCCTCCGTTGGGATTAATCAATTTGCATGGTATCGTCTCCATCAAAAGCCTGCCCCTGTGGCTCGACAGGGACGCCTCTCCCACGACCTGCAACCAGCTCCCTCCTGATCTCGGGTCCGATGGCAGAGTGACCGTGGGTGAGCAGCAAATCGAGTAGGGCCTAGGGAGTCGCATGTCAGTATTTGAATGGAAAAAAGATCAAATCTCCATGCCGAGCCGGGTAGTCAAGTGGCGGTTCGAGGTTGAAAAAGGTGGATCTTATGGGATACGCATCCTGGGTGAATGCCACGAATGCCACGCTTTACGTACCTCTCTTTGGTCCTCGTTGATATCATTGCGGTACCTCTGAGCGAAACTGAGGAGACACTGATGCCATAAGACTGGCAGTTGCCTCCCGATCTTGGCTTCTGACGGCCTCTCCATGGCCTCGGCCTCCTTCACAGCCGCAGGGTCCACCGACCTGAATCGCAGGAAGAAGAACACCAGCGCGTCGATGACCTGGTACGGCAGGGCAAGTCCCTTGTCGAGCAAAACCTTGATGAAGACGTTTGTGGCGGCAGCATTCTCGCCGTTCGATGCTTGCTGGGCCGCCAGGTCGCAAAGGCCCTTCAGTCCTGCTGCGGAGTGCAGAATAGGGATGGAGACGCGGGCCATGACGGAGGAAACGATGTGGGCTTCGCGCAATGTGCATGTTCCCGAACCGACAAGGGGGAACAAGATGCCCTTGAAGAAGGCAGATGGTTTGTACAAACTCTTCTTGAGCGAGTTGTACAGATGAACGTTCCTGTGCCATCAATTGTCAGCAATTGCCGTATTGGGTACGAATCAACGTGAAGATTCTGTCTCCTGCGGCAGACAGCCATCCCAAAGAGCACTTACAGCTTTTTCGTCTCGTAGATCTCATCCCGCACCCGAGGCAGCACCACTATCTCGAGCCATCGCTGGACCACAGCTGGCTTCGCAGAGGCGAAGATCCGGGTCAGACCGTAAATGGCATTTGGTGTCCAGTTCTCAGGTTGTGCGACCTCGACAATCCTCTCCCAGTCAGGAACTGTCGGCAGAATCTTCATAGGTTTCGGAAGTGGCCCGCTCTTCCAACGGCTCAAGATCATGCCACACCTACAGGAATATTAGTATGATGGGTTTTAATGGTATTCTTTCAATCGGACAAAAGACGCACTTCGCATAGACCTCAATGACCTTGGGGTGCAGATCCTCCTCGGGGAAGTCTTCCATACCGCCCATGTCATCCTGGTTTCCTCCACCGGCTTCGAAGGCTTGGATCTTCTCCATGATCAAATCCGCCAGATTTGTCCCTGCTTGTTGCTCCTCGCCGTCGGCAGGTTTCCGGTCCCAACCATGCTTCAACAGCGGATCCTCATCGGCCGTGAGGAACTTGTTGAACATGGCCAGGTCCTCGGGCGCGATCTCGGCTCCCTCGAGCTCGATCTCCTCTTCCTCTCCCCATGCTTCCTCGTCCTCGAACCTGCTCTCGTCCTTGTCGTCTTCTTGCGCAAATCGGGAATCGACGTCGAATGCACTCTTTCGCGACTCCGCGGCGGGCTTGTTCTGGTCGTCATCCTCGTCGGCGAGCTCTCGGCCGAGCTGGAGAATCCGCGCTGATTGTTTCGAGTTGACGAAGTGGTCCTCTTCCTTCTCTTCCTTTGTCTTCTTTCCTGTCTTCCCAGACCTCAGAATACCGCTGCCTCCGAGGATGTCGGCTTCAAGAGGGTTGTGGCGACGCCCTTGGCGCTCGCCCACAGGCGTCGTGGCTTTAGGCATTTCGAATGAGCCGTACTGCGATTTCATAAAATCCCCAAAGTCTGAATGCTGTCATAGGGTTTTTAGACTCCTGAAGTCGCAGGGTTGAATGTTTCTCAAGGGCATCTGGTAAAGAATTAGGAAAAAACTTGACCGACTTCCTTTCCTGATTGAGTTCTGCCACTATCTCCTTATCGATAAACACCAAGCCGCCCCCACCAAGCCCACCAAGCCTACTGGGAGAGCAAGCTTGACTGACATTTCGCTGCCTGCCCCGCCATCACATGTAGTTCATCCCTTGCCAACTCCAAAAGTTGTAAGTGGGCAAGTTCTATTCAAAGCTTTTCTAGGTACACAAATCAAATATTTTGACGCCCTTGTTGCTTGAACATGCCCACCGAGCTTGAAGAGGTGTGTGTGACTTGACTTGCTTTGAATTGAGGAAGTGACTCTACGCTAAGTTTTCTTACAGCTTGTCGGCTTCATCGCCAGCCCGAACCCACAGATTAGGGCTGTCGCCGTGGAGAACCTCGTTGGGTACTCAACAGCACAACCGTCAATCTTCAAGATCAACCAATTGGTCCCAGTAAAGAACCTTAAGGTTCTGATTCAGGACCGTCCAGTATGTAACACGGTCTGTAGTGCTTCGAGGAACTTGGTGTACTGACTGACTGCCAGCAAATCGCCCAACATGCCATAACGATATTAGTCAATATCGCTGCGGACGCCGAGGTCCTCGACTTCTTGGCCACAGATGACAAGTTCCTCGATGTCATTTTCTCGCGAATAACGGTACGCTACTTATTCAGCCTGCTCAGCTGCGGGAAGTCAAGGCGGTAGATGCAGCGGCTAAGGCGATCATTTCATGGGCTCTACATACTAATGCAAGAACATCTACAGAACCCTGCAGAGCCTAATGCAAACCTATTGGCAATGCTGCTAGCGAATCTGGCCAAGTGGGATGGGCTGAAAAATATTGTCAACCGGAAGCAGAAGGCGCCTGAAGGGCTGGTATCAGACGACCTGGTCCTGAACCAGCTCGTCGACCTCTTCGTCAAGGGTGCCGATGGGTCCTATAACAAGGATGCCGATTATGACTACCTTGCGTATCTGTTTGCTGACCTCGCCAAGCACCAAGAAGTCAGGCAGTATTTCGTCAAGCGACAGGAGTACGACTCCGTGATTCCGTTGACAAAACTCAAGGTTTTCACCGAGCACAAGTCTGATATAAGGCGGAAAGGAGTGGCAAGTACCATCAAGAATGTTGCTTTTGATGTGCCATCACACCCTCTGTTCTTCTCTGAGGATGAGATTCATATTTTCCCGTACATCCTGTTGCCGATCATGGGAAGTGAGGAATACGATGAGGATGATATGATGGCGATGCTACCAGAGCTGTCATTACTGCCACCGGACAAAGAGCGTGAACGCGACACTAGCATCATCCAGACACACGTGGAGACCTTGATGCTGTTCACCACGACTCGAGAAGGGCGAGACAAGATGAGAGAGATCAAGGTCTACCCCATCGTCCGAGAGACACACCTGCGCGTCAAAGAGGACGGCGTGAAGCTGGCCTGCGAGCGATTAGTCCAGGTGCTAATGCTAGACAATGAAGTGGAGGAGGAGGCACCACGTGTTGTGGAGTTGGACGACGACGATGACGACGACGATGGGAAGGTGGTGGAGGTATAATCACGAACTTCAAGCCAACAGAATTTTTGCAAGCCCCGAAGACTACGACTTCCTTGGGGCTTCGTGCCCAATCCGACTGGGGTCAACGACCGGAGGTGCGAGGAGGACGCGGCGATTAATTCATCGCAGCGCATTAACGCCATTGCCGCAGATATCGGCGGCACTCGGCGCTGGCTTCATTCAGCTCAGGCTGATCTGCGCGGCTATGCGTGTCCTTGTCGACCCGAATTGGTGACCGAACCCAGAATGCGAGATTTGTGGTCTGACGCTTGATTGGCGGCAGCGTGAAGTTGCCTTCGTGGAAGTGGACTATCACTTCACCCTGTCACGAGAGGGTCGGGCGGCCCGGTAGCTGATCTTCCAAATATCATGGTACACCTGGTCGCACTGGCAGACCATGACAGGTGACATGACAGACCGAGGTACCACGCTATAGAGGCAATGAAGCCACAAAGTTTGGGACGTACACAAGATCTGTGATCGCCGAAGCATGAACTAGTGCGTGGGGCAGCTCACGAGAGAGGGTACCCTTGAGCGACGGGCTCGATCCGGCAGTCTGGGACCACAGGGGAAACGTGACACGTTCCGTCATTCCGGTTGGTCGAGCAGACTTTGCTCTGAACCATGGGCATATAGCAGCGACCCCCTTCTCGAAGATCCATCCCGCTGCAGTTACGAGACGGCTGCGGTGGAGAAGACGAGGTGGTATTCTAAGATTGGAGCCCTGCAGCTGCCTCGTGGTCTCTGCAGCGTCCATGTCATGCTCTTGCATACAGACGTGCGGCTCTGCAAACCCATGGGTCTAGTGTTTCTTGGAACACCATGTCAGAACAGCCAGATCAAGTTGCCAATGTCTTGGTAGTCTTGGAAAAATGTCTTGTCGTTGCTTGTCGATGCTTGTTTCCATGACCAAGACGGCAGCTTACCGCTGGGCGCGTGCGACTACTACCGGTGGAATAGGATGGGGTCCACGATGCGTCTTGGCAGTTGATCCTTTGCAGGATTAAAAACCGGTCTGGACACCCTCCTAATTTCGTGCCGACTCGAGA
Source organism: Diaporthe ampelina (assembly GCA_023522825.1). Taxonomy (NCBI): domain Eukaryota; kingdom Fungi; phylum Ascomycota; class Sordariomycetes; order Diaporthales; family Diaporthaceae; genus Diaporthe; species Diaporthe ampelina. The sequence continues at coordinate 742,506 of JAMFTM010000002.1, read as the reverse complement.
CTCGAAAAATATCAAATCGCCGCCGCGGGAGCTGAAAGGCATGTCGTCGGGACAAATAGTGGGGGACTTCTGCCGTCCTATCATCGGGCTGGAGGAGCTCCTTGCATTGACCAATAGCAGCTGTTGAACAGAGAACGTGGGCCACTTACACATGTCAATTCGTGGGGAGGCTGGCCCCAGACGGGGACCCCTGCCAGTTCGTGCAACGGCGTATGCCTTCTTTGAGCCTCGCCTCTCCGGTTCCCTTGAAGCTTGACGACGCCCCAACGTCGTTTGGGCTGAACCCATGGAGGGTTCATCGACGCCGCGGTGCTTGGCGCATATGGTGAAGGCCTCCCTGCTCCTACAGGACCCCGTCATATTGAATGGGGCGTGACTGGGCCCAGACACTTGTCCAGTAATTGGCCCGGCGAGAATCTGATTTTGACTGTTGGGGCTTATTCCACGATAGACACATGCCCTGAACGATTGGAGGCGACACATGCGCAGCATCTCCACCCCCACGGGCTGGCTACTCGATGGTGACACTAGATGGTTGACGAAAGGCGCTTCTGTCAGCCTTGACGGCTCGTCCTGACCGGCGATGAGGTACGAATGACAGACGAGGCTTCACCCGATCAATAGGCACGGCACGAGGCGAATCGTCTCTGTGTTATGTCTCGCTGGGATAAGGCAGGATCGCGATGTAACAGCAGGACTTTGATATTCTAGTGGACAGAAGGATCTGGCCGGAACACCTCGGATGTTGCTCGATGTCTAACCTCCGCCAATCACTGGGCCCGGAGGGTCCCACGGCCTGTCAGAGACACCGAGGGCAAAGCGTATCAATCTCGGGCCACTGACCCAGGGCACCAGTGAGAATTGGTCTTCCAGTCCTTCCCCATTGCGACAACCGACCGAAAGCTTCTAGAGCCTGACCCAACCCGTGCTATTTTCCAACAGGCATCCCTTCCCTTTAGCCCGAGGCTGGACCGAACTGCAGAGCATGGACCTGTATCAGCCTTTTCTTGAACCAGGGATTTCGCCGAAGATACATGTGCCTCAGGTTTAGGTTTTCCAGTCGTGCGAACAGACGTGATCCCCAAAAGCCAGTGTCATTCACCTGGTGGAAAGACCAGGTGAATGGTGCACGATCAGCCGTTCACTGCTAATTTTCCGGTCTGTGAACAGGCACTTGCAAAGGCACAAGATCAGCCTTGAATATCCGGTCATGGTATCGTGGCAAGGTAGTTAATGGGTAGTCTCATTTTCACCAGCAGCTCTGGTAGCCTAGGCAGACTAGACCCGGGGCTACGGGGGTAGTACGTATTTGACAAGGGATGGAATGTTCCTCGTCGCATGCAGATACGTACCTTTCACTAGAGACCCGCATGTATGAATATTAAACTCCCAACCTTGTCCACATCAGCTGCGGTCAGCACGCCGTGCACGCCCTCTCTGTCTTTACCCTCTCATCCCATAAGGCTGTCCTTGTTCATCTTTCCCGAGAGCACCTCGTAGATCGACCGTCTCATCTGCATCTCAATTCGGCTCTCGACCTCTATCCCAAACCCAGCCGTTGCTGCTCATCAACACAGATACAGCGAAGCTAGACACGCCTTCATCCACAATGGCCGAGTCCACGCAGCCCCGAGCTGCCGACAAGACGTCGGGTGGAAACGCGGCCTACCACAACTTCCACAACGACTTCCTCCAGTCAGTCCATCCTGATCTGCCCGGTTCCCGCAGAAACCTTCGACGACCTGGTGTTTTCTTGATAGCTGACAGTTGGATGCTACAGTGTCCAAGATCCCAATGAGCGTCGTCGTCTTGCACTCGCTGAGATTGACAAGGCTCCTTTCGGTTGGTACCATGTGAGGGCTATTCTGGTCGCCGGTGTGGGTTTCTTCACAGACTCGTATGATACACTCCTCCTTTGCTACGTGACACTCGATCAGGAAACTAATAAACTCTAGCTACGACATCTTCGCCGCTTCTCTCCTGACACTCATGCTGGGAATTGTCTACTACCCCGGCGTGGGAAAGATGCCCACCAGCTCTGACACGGCCATCAAGCTGGCCACCAGTGCTGGTACTGTCGTAGGCCAGTTCGGCTTCGGTACTCTTGCTGACATTGTACGTCCAATGCTACCTCCAGTCGCGCGTCACGTCTAGTGCTGACGATTTGCTCTCTAGGTCGGCCGCAAGAAGATGTATGGTCTGGAGCTCATGATTATCATCTTTGCGACTGTTGCCCAGGCGCTCACCAGTGGCTCTCCCTCTATGGATGTGTATGTTCTCAAATGCCTCATGGACTATAGAACCTCGTTCAACTTTGAGCTAACACGTCTCCGCATAGCATCGGCCTCATCATCTTCTGGCGAGTGCTCATGGGAATCGGCATTGGTGGTGACTATCCCTTGTCATCTATCATCACGTAAGTTACTTTCAGGTGAAACTTGCCTGAATCCATATGTGGTGCTCTCAGGACTGTTTTTGTAAAGTCCACCGCTCCGTCGGTCTTGGACAGGACTCCTTCTGGATCAACCGGTAACTGACTCACTAATAGTTCTGAGTTCGCGACCACGAAATGGAGAGGGGCGATGATGGGCGCTGTTTTCGCTATGCAAGGAATTGGCCAGCTCGCCGCCGCCTTTGTGATGCTGTTTGTCACCCTCGGTTTCAAGGACACCCTGGAGACCTCCTCCAAGCCGGCCAACTGCACTGGTGATTGCGCTGTCGCCGTGGACAAGATGTGGAGAATCCTCATCGGATTCGGTGCTGTCCCCGGCTGCATCGCTCTCTACTTCCGTCTGACGATCCCCGAGTAAGTTTTAGCCCTTCACTTACCACAATCCATGACCTGGTCACTAACGTGGCATGTTGTCTAGGACTCCCCGATACACTTTCGACGTCAAGATGGACGTGGAGAAGGCCGACGAGGACACCAAGCTTTACGTCAGTGGCAAGAGGGGCGAGGCATCTGTCGACGAGGTCGCCCGTATGGCTGCTCAGAAGAACGCCGCCGAGAACATGAAGGTCGAGAAGGCCAGTTTCAAGGACTTCATGCGTCACTACGCTGTTCCAAAGAATGGAATGCTCCTTGCTGGGTAAGAACTCCGTGTCCTACCTGATCGTCGGCTCATGACTAACCATGTACAGCTGTGCTCTCTCTTGGTTCTTCCTTGATGTTGCCTACTACGGTCTTTCTCTAAACAACGCCACGATCCTCCAGGCCATCGGCTACTCTACCAATGGTGCTAAGACCACTTAGTAAGTGCCACCCTCCTGCAGCCTCTCTCTCTCTACTTAGGGCTCCGTGGCAACTACCCCTTCCCCCGGCAATTACCTTGCTGACAATCCGTAGCGAGTACCTATACAATACCGCTATTGGCAACCTGATCATCGTCCTGGCCGGCGCCGTCCCCGGATACTGGGTCACCGTCGCAACCGTCGACACGCTGGGCCGCAAGCCGATCCAGCTGGGCGGCTTCATCATCCTCACGATCCTCTTCATCGTCATGGGCTTCGCCTACGACAAGCTGGGCCAGAACGGCCTGCTGGCGGTCTACGTGCTGGCGCAGTTCTTCTTCAACTTCGGCCCCAACTCGACCACCTTCATCGTGCCCGGCGAGTGCTTCCCGACTAGGTACCGGTCCACCTCGCACGGTATCTCGGCCGCGTCCGGCAAGATCGGCTCCATCATCGGCCAGGGCGCCATCGCCCCGCTGCGCACGCGCGGCGCCACCAAGGACAACGCCAACCCGTGGCTCAACCACGTCCTCGAGATCTTTGCGCTCTTCATGCTGTGCGGCGTCTTCTCGACCCTCATGATCAAGGAGACCAAGCGCAAGACCCTCGAGGAGCTCGCCGAGGAGGACGACTACGCCACCAGGGGCGGCGTCTCCTCGCACGCCGGGTCCGGCGAGGGCGTCCTCGAGAAGGACAGGGATGCTCGGACGCCCGAGGAGAGCGTCTAAGCTGATAGGACACTGAGTGATGGAATTTACCTTTTGATTTTCTCTGCTTGGCGTGGACATACGCGCGCGAATAGGCACCACTTTGCGCACTGGCGGTGGTGCCATAAAAGAATACCCAGTCTTGTTAATTGGCATGGATGCATAGTACTTTAGTTAATAGAATGCGAGAACGGTCTTTATGTCTCTCTGCTATACCCAAGAAACCCGCCCGGTGTCCATATCTGGAATCATGAATTGCATCTATAGTCAGTCGTCGAGCCATGTCGAGCGAAGTAACCTGGGCATGTGCCAATTATCTGGGCCTCTGCGGCCGCGCGCGCACGGCGATCGTACGGATCGAATCGGGAGCCGCGCGCTGGCCTACCGGGCTGGCGAGCGTCTTGGCTTGGTCTGCCGGCACTTCAAAACAGTCAAGAGAAAACCTGCCAGCTGGCTGCTGGCTGGCTGGCTGGTTGGCAGGCCCTGGAAAAGCAAATAGCCATGTCCAGCTGAACATCAGTGCGGTGTGCGAGCAGATGGATCGGTAATTCCTGGCCGTTAATAGGCCCAAATCCCGATCCCCGTCTCCTCTCCCTCGCTCTGCATACCTGCCGTTACGTGCAGCCGTCGGTCGCCCGATGTTGGAGCTGAGTTGTAAGGTTAGGTGGTATCGATCCGACCCCCCGATGCGGGCCAGGGCCCCGGTCGCTGCCCCGGACGGTCTGACAGGTTACAACGACACCTGTCTATTCAGCTGCCTACCTCTCTGACCTTCTCTGACTTATACGCCAGGACCAAAGAGAACTGGAGCTCCGGGAGATCAATCTTAGGCTTGTTTCTCTCTGTCAACTACCTGGCTAGCTGGTGGAGTCCTTCGGGGGGCAGAATTTGAGACCGCGAAGCTTTCCCGTTCTGGTAGCGTAATGACAGCGTAAAAGTATCGGATTTTTGTCTTTTCAATCTTTGACTCCATGACTCTTTGAACGGGCTGACGGGTGCGTGCGGAAAGTCCGGATGGCCGGCAGTGGGATTTTGTATCAGCCACAACACAATTCCGCGGGCTGAGTCCAAAGCTTTCTTCAAAACGTATGTCAAATAGGCAATTGGTCTTTTGGGACGGTTTGAGAGAAATCATCATTCATCCCTGCCGGTGGTGGCCTCGCTGAAAAGAAAGCCATCACTCCCCGGAGTAGTCTAGATACACAGATTGCGCAGAAGGGGGAATAATCAACAACAAAAAAAGACTAGCATGATATGATATGGGCCCATCAGAGGGCGCTATTTGAGCCATTAACGCCGTTAACACCATTGACGCCGTTCACGCCGTTAACATCAGGGAGTCCTGCAAAAATCTCGTCGAATTTCTCGTTGGCGTCCGCCACGCAGTCGTGGCCGTAGATCATCTTCTGGACGTCCGGGCTGGCCCACTTGTCCGGGACGGCGCCCTTCTTGTCGCGGTGCTCGCGGAACTGGCGGTCGCGCTCCTCGCGGGCGGCGCCCTCGCCCAGGTGCAGCTGCCGCCCGGAGTAGGCGGCCATGTCGACGAGGGTGGTGCAGCGGTCCTTGCGCAGGACCTCGTAGGCCTTGAGGGCGCGCGAGACGGTGCGGGGCCGCGTGTCCGGGAGGCGGCCGAGCACCTCGGCCAGCACGGCGCCGTCCTCGATGGCCATGGCGGCGCCCTGCGACAGGTGGGGGAGCGTCGGGTGGCAGGCGTCGCCCAGCAGCGCCACGGACCCGAGGCTCCAGGTCGACAGGGGCCGGTGCTGGCGCAGCTTCCACTCGCAGACCTCGCCGTCGGGGACGAGGTCCAGCATGCGGTGGACGAGGGGGCAAAAGTCCTCGAAGACCTTGACCATCTCGGGCTTGGAGCCCTTGGTGGTGTAGGTGGCCGAGATGCCCTTGGCGAAGTTGTCGTCGGGCTGGGCGCTGGACAGGTTGTAGATGGTCTTGTTGGCGACGGGGTAGGCGATGATGTGGCGCTTCTCGCCGATCCACCGCACCACGCAGTCGCTCTCCAGCAGCGCCATCATCTCCCGGTCGTGCTGCATGTCCTCGCGCTTCAGCATGATCCGGTACGCCGCCTGGCCCGTGTCGGCCTCGCCAAACTCCTCGCCCAGGTGCGTCAGGATATCTCGCCGCGTCGTCGACTTGATGCCGTCGGCCGCCAGGATGATGTCCGCCTCGACCTGGTAGGGCTCCCCCTCGCGCGGCTGGACCGTAAATGTGGGCCGGGGCCCGAACGAGTCGATTCTCTCGATGCGTGACGAGAACTTGAAGCGGATGGCGGGCTCCTTCTTGCAGCCATTATACATGCCGCCGGCTAGTGATGACCTGTGCCCCGTGCAGTGTGGGTACCCGTATTTCTCCTCGACGTCGGGCATCTCGACGTGAGCTAGCTCCTGATCTGTGCTGCCCTCTGTGGGAGTTCACGTCTCTCGTCAGCAAGTCGAACCCCGCCAGATCCGGGATAACAATCCCGGCCATGCCAATGCACACTCACGCCTGATACTTGTCTCCTTGACATTGGTTGCCTCTGCGTAGATCTCCTTCCAGCACCCCAGCCGGTCGAGGATCCGGTTCATGTTGGGGGCCAACTGGATCCCGGCCCCGACAAACCCCAGATTTGACGCATTCTCATAGACGGTTATGTCCTGGAAACCTTTCTTTGCAAGGGCTAGTGCGCAACCCAGACCACCCATACCTATAGTCGAGTCCAGTGTCAGTAAGAGTATATCCAGTGTGCCTAAAAGGCGTGCAGGGAAGCAGTATATGACGGAGCTGTTGCGTCCGTCATGTACTGGGTTGGGGACAGCCAAAACCTACCAGCGCCGAAAACGGCTATTTTGAGGTCGAATTTGTCTCCCATACTATAGGAACCCATCCTGCTGGTGTCCGAAGCGAACGAGAGGGAAAAGAGAAGAGGGCGGGAGACAGGTAGAAAAGTAAGACGGCTCGCCCAGAGGGTATGGGAATGAGATAAGCCACTCGATAGGCGCATAGAGAGAACCCAAAAGGCTGGGCGATCTGGGAGATCCTAGATCTTATGTGGCGTAGGAGCGGGAAGGGGGCGTGCCCGTCCAGGTGCAGAGAGGAAGAGTGGGCCGTGGGGGAGGGCAGACAGACAGACAGGAGGAGTAAAGTAGACTGGCGGATATAACACAGAATACAATATGGCCTATTATCTATTCCCCCCTGATCACGGGCCAGAGGTCACAGGAAAGACAGGGTGGACAATTAAAGAGCAGCCTCTCAGGATTGAGGGGCGGTTAAATCAGCGAGCAGGTTGATCAGATTGACCGGACATGATCCCAAAGAGGACGTGGACTGCCGGGCCTAATAATAAGAAGAAACGAGCAGCCGACACCAACGTGGCCGGCTGCCCGTCATATCATTCCTCTCCACACACCCAGACACCCGGCACACCCAGCAGACCCAGATCTATGGGCGTTCGGGAAGGGCATCTGCATCTGCACTGGGGTATGGGGCAGGGTTCTCAAGTAGACGCCTTGCGCCCTTGTACCCTGCTGGTTCCTCCCTCGCATCTCCCCAATTGACTCGAACGGCACTGAAGTGCACGACGCAGCGCCGGGAATAGCAGGCAAAGAGAGAGAGACGAGAGTAAGTAACTACAAGTGGAAGTGGAATCGGACGTCATGCCCAGCAGGCGCTGGCAGGGCGTTGCGTAATATCTCGGCAGCTACATCTCGGGGCCGACCGCCCTGGGAACGGGTGCGGGGGGTGGCTCTTTGGGGGCCCCTCCTCGGTGTTCCTTGTGCCCCTCGGTGGGCAAGGTGGACAGCGCAAAGCTGGGCGGGCCGCAGCAGGGGCTCAACTCAGGTGAAGGGTATGGAGTACCTAGGCTGCTGGGAAGAGGACGCGCGCCTTCTGGGGCCCCCGACAGCTGTCGGCTTGATGTTTGGGGCAGAGGCAGAAAAGAAGAGCCGACAGAGTTGATACTAGTAGGACTGGCCCCACGGTTCACGGCTCATGGTCCGATGTGCAAGGCTATATACTCGTGCTAGCGATCAATGTATGCCAGATTGGGCCAGTCATCCATCGTCTGTTGCAACAGAAGCTGGAGAAACTGTTGTACCGCCTCGGCCCTTTTCTTTGCAGCACATCAGAAACATCCAGAAAAGGCCACACTTCTGGTGGCCTTGGGGGGACGCAAGCATCGGCCCGCTGTCAACGTGCCCAGGCTGGTCACCCGGGACTGGCTGTTGTTATCATCTGCCGTGGCTGCACGTAATTGACTGCACTGTCTCGCAACTCTGCACAACAATAAGAAGAGGTGTCGGTGTGCACACAGCAACAATGAATGTACTCATGGCCGATAGGCCAGCTGACCTCGCCGCATCTGCATGGCATGACAGCGCGACCTCGCCCCCCAGGTGGCTGAATTACACGTATACTTAGCCACATAGCCCTGATAGCCTCGGTGTACTATAGCAGCACATGTAATAGTACGGCACACAGCACCCACCACACAGCATACAGCATACAGCATACATACAGCCCGACAGTCTGGGAGGCTAGACACCTTTCGGCAAACAGGGCGACAGGGCCGCAGCGGCCGAGGATAGATGGCCATACGGGCCCACATGACCGGTGTCGCCGGCACCCGATCTTTGGGCTCTGCAAGGCCTGCACCCTCAGACGCTGACACCAATCCATCCGGGTCGCCATTCCGGCTTGTGTGGTAACACTGCACACATGATTAAGATTGCATCTCTCCGTGCTGCATCAGCGACTCATAGACAGCCTGGACAGGCCGAGGGCAACCACCACCGTCCAGGCCACATTGCCTGATTAAGTCATTAGCAAGCATCATGCTTTCAACCATCCCTCTGGATCACTGCCTGCTATGCTTTATCTGTGTGTGACCCGTTACAAGTTTCATTCGGCAACACGCCCCGCCGTGGTAAGGTGTGCTGTGTGGACTGCCACGACGTCGATCTCCAGCCTAGTCGCTGTGCCACGCGCTATATGTGCTACTGCATCGTATATCAATGGGGCAATTCATCTCCACCTCCGCTGGACCTGGCGCGGTGAGGATGCCGTGTCTGCCGTTTCTGCCGCACTGGAAAGAAGCGGGCAGACTGACGGCCTGATGGGCCTGCCGAGGGGATCCAGTCGCATTGCGCGACCATTTGTCCTGCGAGAAACAAAAAACATGTCTCGGGTGCCTGTCTCGGGTCAGTTGTCTTTTGAGAATGGGATGATTCACCTTAAATTCCACTCAATGCATCTCAATTGTGTAGTGAGTGAGATGATAATGATGACGATGACGATGTGACTGTCCATCTGCAGTAGATCCTCGCACTAAAACACTGACCGAACCATCATTCAAATCCAACCCAACCTCGAATCCATAAGCGCGCGTGTAACAGCTACCGAGTACCACACAGTTGCCAATACGAGCGTGAATACGGATAAGACTCGTGCGACACGCAATCGAGAGAGAGAACTATGTGCATGGGCAGTGCACGTGGGCGGCACGGCGCGCTGCCTTTCATTATGCATAGCAGATGCGAACCCCCTTTCGCTGTGGCCGGTCCTGCAGAGGCGTGAATGACGGAGCACCGGAGCTTATCCATCCTCTCATGTCCATCTCGGATCCATCTCATCTCAGAACCTTATCTCCACCTTTGTGGTCTGTGACATGCTGTTCAGTGGCACAGAATATGTGCTGCGCCTGTCGCTTGGGCTGTTGGGGCAATCGCTTAAGTTCAGACAGATAGATAATGGAGGGGCGGGCTGCAGCCGCGTGTGCAGAGGTTCCCTGAGGTCTGGACGGTTGGCTGGTCTGGACTGGTTCCTCACGTTGTGGCCAGGGCTGGCAGGTGGGCGTGTCGCAGACAGAGCAGAGACATGCAGCTGGCCGTGGGATGGTTGGACAGGACCAGCCCGACGAGCTCTCGGGGTCGATTGGCGGTGGGCCCGCCATCATTAACGTTGTAGCCGCCTGGCCCAATCAGCGCCTGCTGCACAAATTTGAGAGGCCTAGATCGACCTGCTGCAGCCATTCTGACCGTCTCAAAGGGGGCAAGGGACCTGAGCCACTGATGTCACGGATCCCAGGCCTTGTCCCTGGAACCACCCCGGCCGACCCTGCATGCGCCCAATCGCGGCCTCCCAGCAAGCCCAGCGAGCCTCCCTCCACGCTGTGGCTAAGCCCCAGGCTTGCCCAAAGGTAGACGCCAATCCAGTTTTGTTTCACCTTTTTGACGACAATCGCTATCAACTCATCTTCAACCCAGCTTTATGACTAGCTCACCCGCGCCCTGCTCTCCCTTTGGGACTGGTCCCCTCCCCTGCCTCCCTCCCGTCATAGCTTCCCTGCTATAGTTGGCGCTAGAGCAGGGCAGACCGTCTCCTTCTCCCCATACGCCATCCCATTGTCCTTGGACCTATTCCTGTACACAATTTCCCACCTTCGAAACCGCGCTCAACCCTCTGCAGTCCATGCGAGAACACTACGGCACGACACACGACAAACGACAAATACGCATCTGCCCTTTGTTCTTTTTTCCCCTGCGCGTGCTTGCACATTGTGTGAAGACAACGTCCTGGTGACCGATCACTAAAATACTCGCCAACGATCCACCTCCACCGCCACCTATCGACCGCTGCTCCTCGACAATGTTGCTACTCGCGTGACCATACCTACGATTCTTCATCCCGACCATCAACCTCCACTACCACCGTCCCTAGATCCCGAAGAACATCCTAGTGTTTCCTAGATTGCTGGGTGCAGCTTTAACCCCGTCCTGGAAAATGGCGGACCCTCTCAACATTAATGCTACTGACCCTGATGTCTCGACTGCCAAAGATGTTGCCGGCCAGGGCCTCGAGACATTCCTCGCCTCCGTGGGCGTCGCTCTTGCTGTTGCGTTTGCACAGGTCTCCTTGTTCCTGATTTTGAGGAACAAGATTGCAAGAATATACAAGCCAAAATCGTTCTTGGTGCCCGAGAGAGAGCGGACGTAAGTTGACTATTTCACGCCCGCTTCCAGGATCCACGCATTTGCTGACATTCTTCCCCGCAGCGACCCTCCGCCCGTCACGCCATGGCACCTCATCAAGACCATCATGACCTTCAGCGACAGAGAGATCATCAAGAAATGTGGCCTGGACGCCTACTTCTTCTTGAGATACCTCAAGACCCTCCTGTTCATGTTTATTCCTCTGGCCTGCGTCATCTTGCCCATCCTGTTGCCTGTCAACTTTATAGGCGGCTACGGGAACAACCTATGGACTAACGAGACCGATGAGGACCCTCGCAGCAACACTACTGTTGTCGGGCTCGCCACACTGTCGTGGGCCAATGTCAGGCCAGAGAATGCCGATCGTCGCTGGGCACACCTTATGTTGGCACTACTGGTCATCGTTTGGGTCTGTGCTGTCATCTTCTTCGAGATGAGGGTCTACATCAAGGTCCGGCAGGACTGGCTAACGAGCGCCGAGCATCGGCTGAGGGCCTCTGCCAACACCGTGCTCGTCTCGTCTATCCCGGAGAAGTGGTTATCTGAAGAAGCATTGCGGGGACTGTTCGACGTTTTCCCAGGCGGAATTAGGAACATCTGGCTGGTAAGCATTGTCCACTCCAGCTCCTGTGTCATGGCTAACTCTACGTGTGTAGACACGCGACTTTTCCCCACTGCTTGAGAAGATAAAAAAGAGAGAGGAGATACACCTGCAACTCGAGTCTGCAGAGAGCGATCTGATCCGTCAGTGTAAGAAGAATCAGCTAAAGAAGCGTGATCAGGAAGAGAAGAAGAGGCGGAAGCAGCTTAGGACGAACAAGCCCACAAAGGCCGAGAGACTGCAAAGGCAGAAGGAAGAGGACGAGCTGGCCAGGCGCAGAGCCGAGGCTGAACAAGGAATCAGCTACGGAGACCACGAGGAAACGCCTCATAACCCGGAGCAGGTTGCTAAGGAAGGCCCCGAAACTAACGAGATCGAGCCTCACAACAAAAATGGACAGATGCTGAACCCCTTCGCCGACATAGGTGGTGGAATCTTGAAAGTTGGGCAAGGCTTAAAGGGCGGCGCGAACGCTATTGGTCGAGCTGGTGCTGGCATAGTGGGCGGCATTTCGGCTATTGGCCAGGGTGTCGATCACGAGCTGGAAAGAAGTGGCGGTTTCCACTTCGTCCCTCAGGAGCCTGGGCCGTCAGCGATGGCACAAGCACGAGCAGATCGCAACTCGCCAACAGACAGGCGTGTGCAAATAATGGTCGATGAACCCAAGGAATCATTCGCCACAGAACGCAGTCAGACCCCATCCGAGCCTTATGGCAAGCAGTCCATGCAACAAGAGCTTCAACCCAAGCACTTTGGTAACACGGTCCGGAAACTGGAGAATGTCGAGGATATGTATGACCACGAAGAAACACGGTGGTACCAGTTCTGGAAGCCGCCTTCTGGAGGCTACGCCTCACCAGTCCCTCAAGGCGCTGAAGACAACGAGTACCCATTTACCGACAAGAGATCGCTTTGGACCAAGATCAAGCAGTACATCCCTTTTATGGGCGACGAAGAGGTGAAACAAGAATATCCTCCTTTTGTCAATCCAGGACAGGACGAGGACTACAAGGAGAGAGAAGGCGCCGAGTGGGAGAAATGGATCAAGCCTAAGGATCGTCCTCATCACCGACTCGCCATCTTCGAATGGACGCCGGGCTGGCTGCCGGGACTGCCCTTCCTGAACAAAAAAGTCGACACAATCTATTGGTGCCGGAAGGAGCTTGCTCGCTGGAATGTGGAAATCGAGGAAGACCAGAAGCACAGTGAGCGTTTCCCCGTCATGCCTTCTGCCTTCATCCAATTCAACAACCAGGTGGCAGCTCACATGGCCTGTCAGAGCGCGATTCACCACGTGCCCAAGACCATGGCCCCAAGGATGGTCGAAATCTCACCTGAAGACGTGATCTGGGACAACATGGCAATGAGCTGGTGGATGGGGTGGTCACGGACTCTCCTTGCCAGTGCATTTATTTTCGGCATGGTCATCCTGTGGACGATCCCCGTTGCGTTCTCCGCTAGTCTCGCTTCCATCGATGATCTAATTGCACAGTACCAATGGCTGGGCTTCCTCAGGCAGAATGAGAAGGTCCACGATTTCGTCCAACTAGCAGCAGGTGTCTTGCCACCCGTTGTCTTGGCTATCCTCCTGGCGCTTGTGCCTATGATCCTCAATTTTGTCGCAGAGTTTCAAGGCGTCAAGACTGGGTCGTCAAAGACGGAATGGGTGCAGACTTACTACTTCTTCTGTGAGTATGTCCACTGGACGGAAAGCAGAATTTTCGTTGCTAACAACAACCACAGTCCTCTTTGTGCAAGTCTTTCTCGTCGTTAGCATTTCGTCTTCAGCTATTAAGACGCTGATAGCCGTCGCTTCCCACGTGGAGGAACTTCCGACGATCCTCGCCCAGAACCTACCAGAATCATCTAATTACTTTTTCTCGTACCTCGTCCTCCAGGGTGCCTCCGTGAGCTCTGGAACTCTCCTGCAGGTCGCGGGCTTGGTAAGTCGGCTGTTTCTTACTCGCAACGCTGTGAAATGACAGCTAATCGGATCGCAGGCTATGTGGTATTTCCTCTCCAAGCTTTTCGACAACACCGTGAGAGCGAAGTTCAAGCGCCAGATAACGCTACCCCAAGTCAGCTGGGGTTCATTCTTCCCAGTGTACACCAACTTCGCGTGCATTGCCATCATCTTCTCTGTTATCGCACCACTCATGACAGTCTTCGCGATCCTCAACTTCGCCATGCTCTGGTTTGCCCATCGGTACAACATGCTTTATGTTACTCGCTTCAGGACAGACACAGGCGGAGTTCTGTACCCCAGGGCTCTCAATCAGACCTTTACAGGGCTCTATGTCATGGAAATTTGTCTGCTCGGTCTATTCTTGATTCAATCAGCAACTTGCTACCCACAGGCTATAATCATGGTTGTTGCCTTGGTATTCACAGCACTGTACCAAATATTCTTGAACCGCGAATTCGGCCCTTTACTGCGATACCTCCCCATCACTTTTGAAGACGAGGCCGTCTTGAGGGACCAGGCCTTCCAGAAAGCACAAGACCGACGTCTGGGAATTCTCACTGATGACGACGAGACTACTACTCTGCGAAGCATCAAAACATACGAGGATGACAAGGATATCGAGATGCAGGACCTCGATGGGCTGACAGAACGGGCACCCAACTCGCAGCTGCACCAGGACTCGGCAGCGAAAACCCACCGCAAGAACCTGTCTTCGGGAGGAGGCAGCCTGCGGACCAAGTTCTACAACCCCGTGTCGACACTTAAGCACGCCGGCACCTGGGCGGTGCAGAGCGGGAACACGATGCGCAACGCGACGCTGGGCAAGGCCGAGGAGAACCTCAAGACGGCGGCCGAGTACAGGCGGCAGCGGCGGGGCAAGGAGCTCGAAGCGCAGCGGGCGATAGGCGAGGCGCTGTACGGCGGGTTCGCGGACGAAATCGAGGACCTGACGCCCGAGGAGCGCAACCAGCTCGTCCAGAAGGCCTTTACGCACTCGGCGGTGCGCGCGCGGCGGCCCGTGGTCTGGATCCCCCGCGACGACCTCGGCGTGTCGGACGACGAGGTCCGCCGCACAAACGACTACAGCGAGCACATCTGGATCAGCAACGAGGGCACGGCGCTCGACTCCAAGTGCCGCGCCGTCTACGGCCGCGCGCCGCCCGACTTCTCCGAGCTCGACCTGATCCAGCTGTGATTTTTCTTCTTTCTTGTATTTTATTACGTTCTTGCATAAGGCGACGGCGTTTTGTTTTTTTTGAACCTTTGGTTTCGTTCATACCTCAAAGGAGTTCCCACGGTTGCGGTTTTATGGTGGGGTTGGAAAGAAGAGAGTGTGTGCTATCGGTTCACGGCGTATTACAACAGAGAGACATACCGCATGGCACAGGGCCTGGCAGTGCATTGCATATATATAGCGTTGCAGAGAGTGCATTTTCATAGGCATTAGAAACGAGCACAAGACAGGACTTGGGGGTTATGTGTATATCTTACTCCCCAAACGTATTCAACTTTCAACTACAAATCTTTCCTGAGGTCGTGTCGTGGCTGTCGTGCGTGATCTTGGGCGTGCCATTGCTGAAGCACGCTTCACTGAGTGACTTGCGGAACAGTTTGTTTTTTTGCACTTTCACGCTAACTCAATCTGATCTCAAATACTACAATATTCTCGCTGTTCCCATTCCTATCTATCTCTGTAAGGGGTGAAAGGTACGTAAGAAGCAACAAAAGGAGTAGAATCGTAAGAACGTGCCGGACGGTAACGTAGAATTAGAGAAAATGATGTCCCTCCAAGATTCCCTCGTCGTGCCCTGTCCTTCGCTTTGCATCCTACAAAGAACAAATCCCGATTTCACTTGCGCCAGCCATGAACGCCGTACGAGAATGCAAACGCCACCCCCCCCCCCAACCAGTCCCTCTGCCCATCCATTTCACGCTTCTACCCAGCTGGGACGGCTTTGTTCTTATACACATAAAACGGTCCCAGCCAACCTTGAAAGCGACCATTGTTGCGGAAACCTCCCAGAAATAACTTGCGGCCCATGAATACACTGAAAATCAGGGTCCGGTTTCCCGAGCCGAGCCGTGCCGTGGTCGTGCGCCACATAATCGGGTCAGGCTTCGAAATTTGGCTCGCCACCATTTGCTCGTTCGTCGTCAAGCTGACATTGGCGGCGCCACAACCGATGGTCGAACAATGTTTTCCTCGTGTTGTCCACATCGATTGTCTTCCCATCGCCCCGGTTCGTCCCACGTCGTCTCTGGTGATGATGCTGTCTATCTATCGGGTCTCCATAGCGAATCGCATCGTATCGCATCGCATCGCATCGTGTCCGCACACGGCAAAAAGGGGCGTGTGTAAAACCCGACTTAGATCAGGATATCCAAACAGCAGCAACAGCACAGCGCGGCCATGATACCCTCCAGCATGCCGGGCCCCCTCTGGTTGCCGCGGTTGTCCTGGTACTGGCCGGGCGGGCCGTAGTACGCGCCGGGAGGGTACTGGCCCTGCGGCGGCATGTTGGGGTCGTACGGGCCCTGGGGGCCGTAGGGGCCGGGCGGACCGCCGTAGGGCCCCTGGGGCCCGGGTCCGTAGCCCATGTTCTGCTGCTGGTAGTAGCCGCCGTCCTGGGGTGGGTAGTAGCCTCCTCCCTGCTGTGGTGGGTAGCCGCCTGCGTACTGTTGCTGCTGGCCGTCGTAGGTTGGCTTGGGCGCCTCGGGGCCTTGGCCGCCGGCGTAGTAGGCTGGTGGGGCGTCTGTTGGCTTGGACATTGTTGGTTGTTGGTGAGTGGTGTATGTGTGTCCTTGGGAGTGAGTGGGTAATAGGTGAGAGGCTAGGTTCCGATGGAAACAAACAGCGAGTGCTGCTAGTTGGCGAGTTCTTGGCGAAGATGTTTGGAGATGGTTGTGTTGGAAAAGGGAGGAAGTTAAGTTTCCGAGGGAGGGATTTCGGATGCGCGGGCGACTGATGGCTCGCAGGTGCAGGAGCAGCAGGTGACAGACAGGCTTGGCTTGGTTGGTCCTGTGTTGGGTGTGTGGCGAAGCACTAGCTCCCGGCCCGGCGTTTTAGTGTGCTAGGTCCAGAATCGGTAGGATGCTGCTGTACGAATATTGGGCTGGCAAATGAGTGGCGCGGGGATGTAGTTCTGGTTGATGATCTGTTACGAAGCAGGTGCGGTTCCAGCTATTGCGGACTTAGGAGCTATGCAAGACTATGTTGTATCACAGCCGAAGGTTACGGAGCGCAGGGGGTGACGTGGCAGCGGTGGTTGATCGACGAAGAAAGAATGAATGAGTGTGAAAGTCTGAGTCGAGAATCAGACAAAAAGAAACAACAGAAGCAAGAAAGGGAGCGTCGGGGAAGGAGAGGCAGCCGTATCGCTGTTGCGCGCTGTAGCTCTCTGCAATTTGGTTTGCGTCAAACTCGCAACGTCTCACCTCATGTTACCGAAGCTGCACCTGGACCCCCCGGACGGGGCCGCGGCTGCTCCCATTTACGCTGCAGCCAAGTGGCGTGCCTATTCAAATGCACAGCCACATCGAGAAGTTGGGGCTCCACCCTCTCTTTGTTCCCAGTGCCTCGGGTGCGTATTTAGCGTGCATGCTTCTAACCTTAGATAACCCTCAATCTCCGGGGGTTACCCCATTACTTTGTCAAGGGGGGGGGGGTCCAAAATGCTCTCTATGTTGGAAACACTCATATTGTTGAATGCACTTTTCATATTAATGTTCTACTTTATGTTCCTCAAGTGAATTTTCGTCATGCTCATGACGATACTGATCATTCGGCTATTTCAAGAGTCTGTTCTGGCCCGGAGACAACCTTAACACATGAAGTAGTACAGCCGTCACCAAGATGGTGATACGCGTATACCAAGCCACATCCGAGATTTGATGTCTGCCTTGGGCCGGCGTCGTAATCTCTCACCCATGCAGTCGGGAGCGGGATTCCCACTCGCTCGCCACCTTCGTATGGGCCCTCCAGTCCTTTCCCACCGAATATGCAGCCCCTACCGACACCTTCATCCGCCGCCCGGCCGGAGGCAGCCCAGGGTCGACCAGAGGCCGCGGGGGCGACCGTCCCAGCACCTCCTCCCACATCCGCTTCTCCTCCTGGTACGTCGCCTGGGCGTCCACGGCGTCGGCGTACGCCTCCTGCTC
The DNA here is from genome assembly GCA_023522825.1 of Diaporthe ampelina. Lineage (NCBI taxonomy): Eukaryota > Fungi > Ascomycota > Sordariomycetes > Diaporthales > Diaporthaceae > Diaporthe > Diaporthe ampelina. Next base: position 724,857 of record JAMFTM010000002.1, on the reverse strand, counting down.
CCTTTCGGCCTTGATCCTGCGGAAGAGGGTCTCGCGGTCTCTCTTCGTCTGCGGTTGGTCGACTGCCGAGTACAGCATGATCTCGTCTGCGTCGGCCTTGACATCCTCGTTTTCTTCTTCATCGTCTCCGTCTGATGGGTAATTCTCGTCTGAGCCCACCGAGTCCGTGTCCACGTCCATGTCGCTGTGCACCGCTGCAGCGTGCGAGGTATATCCCTCATCTGAAGACAGCTCTATCCGCTGCATCTTGTGCCTGATATTGCTGATATTACGGCGCACGTCCAGCCCAAGGGCATGCTCAACGGCGTCGTATGGCATCATGGTCTCCTCGTCCTCCTTCTCACTTGGCTTCGGTGGCTGGTCGTAGACATGCAATCCTAAGCGCCTGGCGGCCCTGGCCAACACGGACTGCTTCTCCGTCATTAAACCCAAGGACAAGGCAGCGGCACGGACGTCTTTTTGGCGCACTTCACCCAGAACCTCTGGGTTATAACCGCTCTCAGACCGTATGCGTGTTTTCGTAATGAAGAGTGCTGCCGACACCAGCCGTCTTGTCAGCGTCAGCGCGATTGAGTAGAAGTCTTCCAGCGTGTCGCGCTTTATTGAAGGGAAGTTGCCGTCCACCGACTGCCAGTTGCTGTCTTCTGAAGCACCGTTCATGAAAAGACGCTCCGAAATTTTCAGCCAGTTCTGTGCGTTCAAAGTAGATTCTGGCATCAGCGGACCATCCATTGCCTCGTCCTTAATAACATCCTTGGACGTCTCTTGCGTGACCAGCCATTCATCCCCATGCGTGTGTTGCTCGTTAGTCCGCTCATGGCTCTCCTGCCTCAGGGCAAGGCTGTCGGCTGCCTCATCCAATGCCTCACAGCATTCGTGGCTGATCTCGATCGCCGCCGGGAAGTCGGCCAGCTCCAGAGGATCCAGTTCGTTCAGCCGCCGTCGCTGGTCGAGCCCGTCCTGCAGCAGCCTCAGGTACTGCCTGACCTCCAAGTCGCTTTTTGTGCCGATACGGCGAGCAATCCCTGGTGAATTGTCCCGGCCGAGGCGACCAAGTGCCTCGAATAATCGCTCCTTTTCCATGGGAGTCCAGGTTACCATGCCGATCTGCGATGACGGCAGACCAATCCTCTCGTCCTTGGTCTCGCGGCCGAGGGGGATGTACTGGGCTACTGCGTGCTCGATGTCCTCGTTCAGCAAATCCAAGTAGGCGCGGTTGAACGAGGTCTTGGCTTTCTTCAATGGCCGGAAACCAGTATCGGTGTGTGCATCTTCTGGTGACTTCCGCTTCCTCGGCCTCGCTTGTTGTCCCGAGTCGTCGTCTGTCAACATCGGCTCATGCGTCGGTTTGCTCCCTGGAGAGTCGCTACTCTGAGCTTCATCTGGCGAGTACTCACTTTCCTCAGGTGAGACTTGATGGGATGGAGGAGGTTGGTGATGTGCAGGTAAGAGTTCTTCACTGTCAGAAGTGTCTCTTCGGTCGAGCTCCTCTGATTCATCTTCATGGCCAGCAGCGTCTCCCTTCCCAGAGCCGTCGGAATTTTCTGAGGACTGATGTCCGCGAGGTGAGTCAGGTTTGCTGTTCAGAGCAACGCCACCGTCCGAACCAGTGTCTCGGTCCAGCTCCATACTGGTGCGGTCGTCCTGGCGATCTGAAATTTTGCCCAGCTCCTGACTTCGACCGTCAGAGTGTCCACCCATCTCCGGAACGCGGTCCTCTGGTTCACGGTGGTCATGGTCGTCCGGACGGGTGCTTCTGTGTGCTCGAGCACGGTCTTTCTTGTGGCGTTTCTTCCGTTTTGAGGTGCTTCGTTCATGACCTTCGCCACTTCTGGAGCTGCGTGACTTTCCGCCGTTGAGCTGAAGAGCATCCATCTCGACATGGTCTCCCATGTGCCCAGAAAACGACATTTTGTGTCTGCGAGTCCATCAATAAGTGGCGCGCGACTAGGATCACGCTATCGATGGTCGATCCAAGCACATGTCGATAATCGCCCGACTGTCAGCATCTGGTCGAGTCATATCACAAATTATTCAAGGAAAAGGCTGCTTCCACTCCTTCTCACCTGTTGGTGTTGAAGGAAAGTTTTACAGAGCTTAGACTTCAATTGCAGGGGTAGATGCCTTAGCGCGACCCGCACCTCAATTCAGGGTCAGGGGTACCCCTGAAGATTGTGGGGGCATGATGCAGCCGCCTTGTCCATTCGGCAGGCCACCTCCTCAGCCTTATAGCTTTTCCTTGACGTCCGTCAACCGGCAAGGCTGAGCACATCATGCTGCAACCAGTGCTGAGAGGCTTCAGGGCTTCAACAACACTGTTCATAATACCCCGGCCACGGAGGATGATCCGCGCTGCCCCTCGGGTTGTCCTTCGTGGTCCAAGAATCTCATCCAGGTGCTCGAGAAGTTATGCGACTCAGCCGTTGCAGCTTCGAGATTATCAGCTGGAATGCATACAGTCAGTCGTCTCGGCTCTCAAGACTGGGCACAAGAGGGTCGGCATATCACTTGCCACTGGTGGAGGCAAAACTGTGAGTGTCCTGCAGTATTGAAGTTGGGGCATGCTGACACTACCTGTCTCTAAGAGACTGACTATCCGTCTCATTTACCATATTTGGTTACATGGCTAACTATATATCAGGTAATATTCACACAACTCATTCAACATATTGAGCCTCCTTCAGAAAGAGCTACACAAACGCTGATTCTCGCTCATCGGCGGGAGCTCGTGGAACAAGCTGCTAGACACTGCGTCGGCGCATACCCCGACAAAACTGTCGAGATCGACATGGCCAAGTCTCATGCCAGCGGGGTAGCCGACATCACTATTGCCAGTGTCATGAGTCTTCAGAGGGAAGAACGGCTCGAGAAATACAACCCAAAGAACTTCAAGCTCATACTTGTCGACGAGGCTCACCACATCGTGGCCCCAGGATACATGAAGGTTCTTGAGCACTTCGGGCTCTCCACCAAGAAGACGGACTCACCAAACCTAGTCGGCGTGTCCGCAACGTTCTCTCGGTTCGACGGCCTGAGGCTTGGTACCGCGATCGACGAGATCGTCTACCATAAGGACTATGTCGACATGATAGACGAGAAGTGGCTGTCCGGCGTCATGTTCACTACCGTCAAGTCCACCGCCGACATCTCAAAGGTGAAGAAGCAGGCGGGCGGCGGGGACTTTGTTACATCCGAGCTCTCCAGCGCCGTCAACACCGACCAGGTCAACGATGTCACCGTCAGGAGCTGGCTTGCCAAGGCAGGCGACCGCAAGTCGACTTTGGTGTTCTGCGTGGATCTGGCTCACGTCGCTGGGCTCACGCAGAAATTCAGGCAGTACGGCCTGGATGCTCGATTCGTCACGGGCGACACACACAAGGTCAAGCGGGGCGAAATCCTTGATGCCTTCAAACAAGGCGAATTCCCCGTGCTTCTAAACTGCGGCGTCTTCACCGAAGGCACGGATATTCCCAACATCGACTGTGTGATCCTCGCTCGGCCCACGCGGTCTCGCAACCTCCTCGTCCAGATGATAGGCAGAGGCATGAGACTGCACAAGGGGAAGGATAACTGCCACGTCATGGACATGGTTGCGAGCCTCGAGACAGGAATTGTTACGGTCCCGACGTTGTTCGGTCTGGATCCCGGTGAGCTGGTCAACGGCGCGACCGTCGATGATATGAAGAGCACAAAAGAGCGGAAAGAGGCCGAGAAGAGCAGACAAGATCAAGCTTATGACAATGCGGCCCCTACATTATCCTCGGGCGTCCCCCAAAAGATCACCTTCACGGAGTACGACTCCGTATTCGACCTGATCTCCGACACCTCTGGCGAGAGGCATATCCACGCCATCAGCCAGTACGCCTGGGTGCAAGTAGGACCAGACAAGTTCGTGCTGTCCAGCAACTCCGGTTCATATCTGAGAATAGTCAAGGATGACCCCCGAGACGCAGATCCCGTCTTCTGGCGGGCCTTCCTCGTCCGCGCCTTACCTGCTGGCATGTCCAAGGCACCCTATGCGCCGCCGCACGAGCTCCTCAAGGCAACAACCTTCACCGATGCGGTGCACGGCGCCGACAACTACGCACAAAGGCACTTCTTGCACGTCATGATATCGCGCAAGCAGCGGTGGCGCGACGGCCCGCCGACCGAGGGTCAGCTCAAGTTCCTAAATAAGGTCAGGGCTGAGGGTGACAAGCTCACGGCGGACGGCATCACCAAGGGGAAGGCCGCCGACATGATCACCAAGATCAAGCACGGCGCCAGGGGCCGCTTTGCGGACCTGCAGACTAGTCGGCGGAAGAAGCAGAGGAAGGTGGCCCAGGAGGAACAGGAGATGGAAAGGAAACGGAGGGAGCTCGTGACTGTTGGGCCTGTCGCGGTGTGAGCGGCTCACTTTTGGTAAGTCATGATGTGCTCCTCAACTTTCAATGATCGAAGGTACATCAAGCCATGTATTTATTACTATCTTCCTTCCCTGTATATAGAGATACTTCTCCTCTCGAAGCAATATTCTCTTTATAGTGTATTAGGCTTGCCTGGCATACAAAGCAATCCTACAGCCTGAGGTACAATGTCGGAAATACTGACAATAAATACATAGAGCTTGCAGCGGTGCTTCATCCAGTGTCCTGGGGGCAAGCTGGCTGTGAGCGAAACTGGGTGGAAAGGGGCCTGGTGCAGCTGTGTCTTTGGCCAACCCCGTCTGAGTTCGCAGCTGCCTGCAAACCTCAACGCCAGGGACAGAGCATCGTCAATCTCATCGGCGAATCACGCGCCTCGAATTCGCCAGCGTCGCCGACTAAGCAGCCCTCTTTTCTTTCCATACAGGGAGACATTGACTCTCAAAATGGCGTCCCCCTCGTCTTCCACCAACTCCCCTCCCCGCTCCCCACCACCATCTTTGTTGATCGAGACAATCGACCCTCGAGACACGATTGTGCAGTCTGGAGAGCAGCAATCTGGTGATACTCGCCCAGCCTCCCCTTCAAGCAGTGATAGTAGCAATCGCACCATCACCCAAGGAAATCTTCCTCTTCCTTCCTCTTCCTCGGCATCCTCTGATCGCACCATCACTCGTGGTGATCTTGCTGGACCTGCAAACCAAGGCAGCCAGCCACCCCAGACCCTTCGCACCATTCCTGCGATCACTGATCGCATTGTCTTCCCTTCCGCTGCCCGCCCTGCCCTCGACAATCTCGAGCGCCGGTACCAGTACGGAATCACCGACTTTCCTCACATCCACCTGCAAATCGGTCGAGACCTCAGGGCCAAAACAAACACCATGGACCCACCCCCTCCTGCGCGTGTCGTTCAGCGCAACGACTGTAAGTCAATCTCTTCTCCTCTCACGCTCCCCTGCCCCATCCATCACGTTTCGGAATGCTCCAGAACACATCAATTGGGCGTGCCGTAGCAGGGTGATTAACTGGCACCCAGTCAACTGGCCGATCCCAAACGCCGACCCCAACGACAAGAAGCTCGCCAGCAAGGGACGCACCACCTGTCTCGGCCCCCGTGTTGTAACCTACAACAACATCGAGGAGAACACCAAGGAGACCATCGAGACCCCCGCCACCACCGCTGCCGCTGCTGCTGCCACCCCCGCTGCTCCAGCCACTGCCCCAGCCAAGGTCCCGGGCGTCAGCGGCACGGAGGGCCTCGCCGGCCTGGGCGAGGAGCTCGAGGCCCTCGTGCTCGCCAAGGGCGAGTACAACGACAAGTTCGGCGTCTTCCGCGAGCGCTGGACCAAGGTGCAGACCGAGCTGGCGGCCAAGGCCAAGGAGGTGGAGGGCACCAGGTTCACCACCGCCGCCGAGCTGCGTCCCTTCGTCGGCGCCGTCGGCGTCATGTTCGCGCTCGGCAAGGCCGTCGACCTTGCTGCCTTTCCTGGCGTGAGGGTTGGGGAGTTTGACGAGGTATGTAAACAAACCACATTCACGCCTGGCACGGGCACTTGCCCTGATACCCACAACAACACCGTCTGCCCTCCGTTGGTCCCACCGAATACGATCGCTAACGCGAAAACTTTTTCGCAACAACAGAAGGCCTGTAGCCCCGAGGGCTACCTCTCGAAGCTCTTCCCGGAGCTCACCAACGCTTCGGCGGGTGCGGCGGGCGTCGTCCTGCCCAACCAGTGGGACTTCTCCCTCGAGGCCGTCATGGCCGAGGAGGAGAAGCGGGACCTGCTGCGTGAGCTCTGGGCTGCTGCCGCTGCCAACGACTGGGAGGCGGTGGACGAGATGACCAGCGGAACGCTGGCGAAGGCGGAGGAGCTCCTGGGCGGTGTTTAAGCTCGGGAGGGAGACGGGGAGGAAAGGAAGAAAGTGGCCCACTGGGCAGTCCTGAAGTGAGGACACCACGACGTTTTTGTTTTGCGCGTCTCGATCGATACCATGCACGACTAGCGACGGCGAATGGAGTCTAAGGAGTTGCCTTTCTGAGAAACTATTCTCGAGATTTGTTATGTTATGTGATACCTCGTGAAAACAGTAATTGCGTGGATTCCACCGACAATTGACTCATACCGAAATGGGCATCCACACACCCCGTTCGCGGTCATATGTGACATGTCATTGACCCTACAAACAACCGTTGCGGACAGGAGAAAAAGTGTCATTGCGCGAAGCTCGGCTTAGCAAATGCCAGCCAGAGCTTATTTAGTTGAGTAAGTTTGAGTAAGTAGGAAAGCTGAAATTCAATGCATCAAGTAAGCCTCAAGCACCCAAGCAATCCCCCACGGGTTAGAATCGGCCTCCATCTGTTTATCACTGGAAATGTGGAATTGGCGAGCATGCAGGAAGGCGCACACCAGCGAATGGCTGACGAGCAAAACGGGCTGACTGGGAAGTTCTGGCTGCACCCTGAAGATCCATCCTCTCTCCAGACCGCAGTGGGCCGCCCGCATTCTCAGGGTGCCTGTCAGGACCACAAGGGCGCCGGGACTACTGCCCAGGTGGACCACTTGGGGTCTTATCGCCGGCCGATCTCGGGCGGCCGCAAGTGTCACCAACAGCGCAGGGTATTCGAAATTTCACAAGGAGTCGGGCAGAGCTCGACCGACTGACGATGAGGCCATCCGTACTTTCTCTTCGCGGAAACTAGTCATTCACCCTGCAAGAGCTGGCTACCCTCGGCCTTCTTCCTTGACCCGTCTGCTTTTCGTATAATTCATCTGCCCCAAACCGCCCTTTCCTGAATTCCCTGGGGAAGACCTGGCGCAGCATGGACGAGAAGACAGAGCACGTCAAGTGAAGCACAAGCCGTTCCTTTCTCTTGCTTTTTCCTCGTTCCTCTGCAGAGAAAGACAAGCCCTCTCCTCTTCTCACCTTGCCGTGTCTTTGGATGCTGCTCAGCTTTCGTCTGTAGCAGGAAGACGCCTGGGAACGGGACTTTGCCCACATTCCTGAAGCCCCCAGAAGATCGACACACCATGGCTGACCGAGACAATGGCGGCAAGCCGGGCGAACCGGCCGGCCAGATGAGGCTCGAGGCACCGCAGCACATCTCGCTCGCGGCCAAGAAGCCTCAGCTCGAGAGGAAAGACGTGGCACCCGCGGTCGAGAAGAACAAGTGGAACACGAAAAACCTCGCACTCAGGTGGGCAGCAGACATCGCGAGCGCGTCCTGCGCCGCCGGTCTCGTTGCGCCCCTGATCTCCATCATCGACCGGTAAGTCACGGACTGAACACCCCCACTGTTTCCCCCGAAACTCCCCGTTCCCCCTTCATGAGTTTCCCCCTATCGCCGAAAGATCAGGCCACTGACGAGGGTGTTGTCTTTGTCCCATGTGCAGATCCATAATGGAGAACGCGTCCGGCCGCGCCACGCTCCTCGACTCGGTCAAGTCCTCGCTGCGGCAGCTCGTGCTCCGCCCGCACGCCATGCTCCTCTCCAAGCCCGTCGCGCTCATCTTCATGGCCTACGGCGGCACCTACCTCTCCGCCAACACGGTGGACACGGTCTACTCGACCACCAAGAACAAGCCCGCCACGCTCGTCACCTCCGGCACGGCCAAGTTCGCCCTGTCGTCCGCCTCCAACATCGGGCTGGGCGTCTACAAGGACCAGGTCTACGCGCGCATGTTCGGCCCCTCGGGCATGGCCGCCCGCGCCGTGCCCGCCGCCTCGTACGCGCTCTTCACCATGCGCGACTGCCTGACCATCTTCGCCAGCTTCAACATGCCCATGATGCTGGGGCCGAGCGTCCACGCCGCGCTGGGCGAGTCCCTCTCGAGGCAGGTCAGCGGCCAGACCGTCGTGCAGTTCGCGGCGCCCGCGTTCGTCCAGATCTTCTCGACGCCTGTGCACCTGCTCGGGCTGGACCTGTACAACCGGCCCCGGTGCGAGAGGTCCGGCCTGCCGAGCCCTGGCGAGCGGTGGGCTCAGGTCTACAAGAACTGGGGCATCAGCGTCGTCGCCAGGCTGTGCCGGATCATTCCTGCGTACGGCATTGGCGGCGTCGTCAACTCCAAGGTGCGCCGTAGCCTCATGGAGAAGCTTTAGGGCATCTTCTCCCACGAATACTCGAAAGAGTGTAGATACAGACTGTAGTAAACAGTCTACTGTTGGAGGGTTGTTGATGGTGTGCGTGATGATGCTTCTTCATATTTGCACAATAGGCGCATGACTTTCGGCATGGCGTTCCGGCATGGGAACTTGTTTGTTTCAATTCCTTTCCCTTCGATACCCATGGACAGATGATCTCATCTACATGATCTGTGCAAGTATAGACCACTAGACGATAGATTAGATGACGATAGACATGGAATGCATCAGGGGCCCTCGGCAAGGGCGTCTGCGGATCTACGATATTTGAGCGACCGAGTTGATCGGCCTTGTTCATGACCATCTATGTTTCATGCTGCATAATTCACAAAAATCCGCTCTCCCGCAACGCCTTGTAGATCTTTGCCTCAGCTTCCTGTGCCTCCGTGCGCTTTCGCAGGCGTCCTTCCCCAGTATCGATGAAGTTCTCCCAGAACTTGAGACCCTCGATTCCCTCCTCACGGCAGAGCACACCGCGCTCCTCCGCCATCTCCAGCTCCTCCTCGGCAACGCCAATGCTCCATCCGAACCTGTCCGCCGCATCCCGCGCCGTGACGCCACGACCAAACTCTTGCCAGTCCCAGGGGACCTCCCTCTCGGGCGGGATGTCGTGCAGGTCCCTCATCCAAGCGAGCAGGGTCTTGATGGTCATCTCATCCGTCCTGTCCATGCTCTGCACCACCATGACGCCGCTCTTGAAGGTCCGTAGTCGCACTGGGAGCTTCAGCTTTTCCCATAAGCGTGCCGCCTTTTCAAAGTCCATAGGGCTGACCAGCTCCACCCCGCCCCGGGCCCGGTTGAAAACAGCCCACAGGTCGACCAGACTGATGATGCCTCCAGCCTTCCTGAGCACGCCTCTCGCATCGTCCGTAAGGAATTCCGCGAGGTTTCGCGCCAGCTCAGACAGATACAGCGACTCGTTACTGCTCCCGCCGCCAACGATGTCTTTCGTCGTCACCAAACCGAGCTGACTTGCTGACTCGGCAAACAGCGCGTTCGCCTCGGATGAGCCAGGGCCTCCGTTGCCCTGCTTGGAGAAGCTCTCGGCTAGGTCGATGATCTCCCTGGCAGATGCTATCAAAGCCTCGAGATCCTCAAAAGCAGTGCCGATGACAAGCTCATTGTTCTTCCGCGTGTCAAGCCCGCGCTGCTCGAGCCCTGCAATGCCTACCGTCTTCTTCCTGACTTGCTCGCGCGTGGACCCATCACCAGAGTTGCCCTCCACTGCGAGCGGATTCTGATTAGGGACACGGGGTGCGCCTTGAAGGAGCCACTTGCGCTGAGTGATGGCGCCCTTGAGCCTTTCGTACAGGATCTTGTCGCCGCCGGCCCGAAAGGAGAGCTTGATGCTCTCAGGGTTCTCCATACCAGGCAGTGCGCCGTAGCTGAGGATAGGGCCTGGGGAATCAGTCCTATCCTGGGGCTGTGACGGCTGAGCCGGCTGGCTCAACTCTGTCGGAACGTCGTGCGAGATCAGTGGTCCGCCGCACATCTCACACGACAGTAGAGATGGGTGGTTCAGGAAGGTGCACCGAGGGCACTGAAACGAGGCGTCCGGATCAGATGTCTTGGGAGGACTGTCGCGCGCCGCTGGCGACTCGTTCCCTGGAACTAGCCCATTCCCTGCCGACGCGCCTCGAGGACGCATCGGTAAGGGCGACACCACTGACTGCCTACTCGTCGCATTGTTTATGGCGGCCTTCAGCACGTGTGTCAACGATGGCTTGATCCCACACGCCAAGCAAGGCGGGAGGGGAGTCAGAGCACTGGCCGTGGCCGGGTCGAAGTTTGAAGGCACCGGGTTCGAGAAACTGCAGATGGTGCAAACCCATGTCGCCGAGCTCGCAGGGGATGGATCGACAGGTGCTGGCCTCAGAGGGCTGTCAGATCGCGGCACTGGAGAGGAGGTATTGTCCCTTGGGGAGCCAGTTCCTGTGGCTGGGGACCTAGATTGGAACGAGGAGCGTTTCGTGGGCTTGGGGATCAAGGTGACCTTGGCCGAGGATTTGAGAAAGCCCGCCTGTAGCACATATTCTCAGCAAAGCTGACCTGACAGCTCCTATATGGCATACGAGCTTCTTCTTACGTAGTATTCATATCGCTCGACGTCCTTGAGGTCCAGTGCCACCGAGTTCTTCCGGGGATCGGCCTTATCTACATAGCAGATGCGATGCGACGTCAAATAGACCTGTCCATTCTGGTGGTTCTGTAGCTTGTACTTCCTGCAGCGATGTGCGACGGTTAGCGTCTACATATAACCACTCGACAACGATCAAAGACAGCAGCAGCGTCGAGGAGACGGAGTCGGATGGGCAGCAAAAGCAGGGGCGGCGCAAGCCAATGATGGATGGCACATGGATGCATCAACTAACCCCTCGTACAACCCCACGTTATCTTGGACAAAGAGAAGATGTTCGTCTTGGAGATAGGCTGGCCGGAGGGCTGTTGTGAGGTCTAGCTGCTTTAAAAACATTCGTCATATCTGTTCTGGGAGACGATCCCAAATGTGAAATGGAGAGAGGGACACTGAAAGGCTGCCTGGCCGTCCTGACTTTGTCCAGACAAACAAGACGTGTGGTATCGAGTAATCAGATGATGTCAGGCTAGATGCACCTAGCCGGCTTAGAGCCCAAACGGGGAGAGACACGGCAAATTGTTTTAATTAGGTAAGCCACTCCCCGTCCCACTAGCGCCGTACACGGCAGGCCAAATCTCACAAATGCACTTTCCTGCCCGCCCCCGTCCCTCCCTCGCCTCCCACCGCTTTCCTCGACTTCCATTCTCATTTGAGACAACAACCACCTTCGTCGCCATCACAACCCAACCACATCATCGTCGCCATCACCACTACCGACGAGCGACGAAGTCCACGCCTTTGGACGAACATTTACTGATCTTAACAGCCCTTACTTGACCTCTCCGCGAATCTGTCCCCCGGCCCCACGAAATTGTCGCGTCGCCAAACATGTCAGCCAACATGATGGGCTGGGCAGCAGCGCCCGGCACCCAGGGAGCGGTCCCCCCTCCGCCTCCTGGCCCCTATGCCTATCCAAACCGTAAGTTACCATCAACCTTCGGTGGTCTTTGACGAGGTCGCTAACTTCTGTGGCAGCTGCATACACCCAGGTCCAAGTTCGTCAGAACTTCAGTCAGCCATATTCCGTCCCTCCACCAGTCTATCCTGGTGCTCCTGTTCCACCATCTCCGTACGGTGCATCACAGGTGCCCCCTCCGCCCCCAGCTAATCAACCCGAACCCGCCAAGAAGAAGATCGAGTGGCCCATGTCAGTGCGCCTCTATGTCCAACGCTCGTTCAGACCTGAGAGCTTGAATCCATCGGTTTCAAGGACCGAAATGGAACAGAAGTTGAGAGAAGTCATTTCGGGTGCCACCGACTCGGGCAAATTGAACACCGTTGACTGGGACAACATGCCTCTGCCCCAGGAATTGGTTGTGCAAGAGCGCAACAAATTGCTAGAGTCGCAAAAATCCGCCCCAGGCAGCAGCCCCGGCTCGGCCAGGAAGCGAAAGTCATTTGAGGGGGACAGAGACTATGACAGCAGCCCGGTCACCGTCGCCCCACGGGAACGTAAACTCGAAAATCGTATCAGCTATGCCGCCGATGATCGGCGTCAAATCATGGACCTGCCGTTGGCCAAGAGTAAGTACACAAAGGCCAACGAGAAGCGACAAAAACGTGCCGAGCGCTTTGGTGCTCCCCAGCCGTCACCCCAGAGATCTCCCACGCCGGAACCTCCTGCCGGACCTGTAATCGGAACCTGCGAGAAGCTGGAGAAGGGCTATTTGCGTTTGACCGCCCCACCAAAACCTGAAGCTGTCCGCCCAGAGAGAGTGTTGCACCAGACCCTGGATCTCCTCAAGAAGAAGTGGAAAAAGGACAGGGATTACAACTACATCTGCAACCAGTTCAAGTCCTTGCGTCAAGACCTTACCGTGCAACGGATCAAGAACGACTTCACTGTTGAGGTCTACGAGATTCATGCCCGGATCGCATTGGAGATGGCCGACCTTGGTGAGTATAATCAGTGCCAGACCCAGCTGATGGCACTGTACAAGCTGGGCCTGAAGGGCCATCCCGATGAGTTCAAAGCGTACCGTATTTTGTATTTCATCCACACCGCCAACCGCTCGGACCTTAATGATGCCCTGGCGGATCTAACCACAGCAGAGAAATCGGAGCCCGCCATCAAGCATGCGCTGGATGTTCGTTCGGCCCTGGCCCTAGGCAACTACCATCGTTTCTTCCAGCTCTACGTTGACCCCACTCACATCAAGATGGGCGCGTACCTTATGGACATGTTTGTCGGTCGTGAGCGACTTGCTGCACTGTGCAACATGTGCAAAGCGTAAGTTGCCATCCCCCATCTTCCAGCCAGCTTTGAGCGCACAATACTGACCTGCTATTCTCGGCACAGTTACAAGACAGATGTTCCTCTTCGTTTCATCACCGAGGAACTCGGCTTTGATGCCGACGGCGATGCGGTCAAGTTCCTTCTCGAACACGATGCTGGGGGTCTCCTCGAGGAACGTGATTCGGTCGTCTACTTCCAGCCGGGCAAAGCCAGAGGTCACTTCGATGCCGCAAGAGCCCAGGCATTCCGCCGGGTTGACATCAAAGGCCAGATTTGATTCTGGCTTCATCTTTCGTTCTGTTCATTGTTACCCGAGTGTCTCATGGTGCAGCCTGCATAGCGTGGCACGCATGGCATACACTTTGTTGCCATGGTCGCATTTCATCTCTTCCCGCATTTCCCGTCCCAAAACTAGCATCACCTATCTGCCCATCTACCAACCAGCCCACGTTTGACCGAACCCCGGCCGATTTTGATGCGCCCTGCAGTCCAGACGGGTGACCAACGAAGACGGCGCTGCGCAGAGCGTGTGCGACTGAGTTGGCAAGCACGGCTGTCGACATTGCGGATTGTGCCTCGATATCCAATAATGCCAGTGGAGTTCCGAACTCGACGTCCTGACCCCCTTTTCCAGTTCCGCCTAACCTGTCGATATGTCCGGCTGAGCTGGAAACTGTTGCGGGAGAACGGAAATGGGAGCAACGGCATTGATAATTCTGCACTTGGTTGTTGAATTTTGATGGAAGGCGTTCTGTGTGCGTGTATTTGGAAATCAGTTGGGTGGCTAGGGTCCTCGTTTCGAGATACCATTTTGATGTTCAAGGGGTAAATAGGGCAAGTAGATTCCTGGGCGGCACGATGATGTCTTGCCCAAGGGAAGGGCGTTCATGCGCAGGCGTTGTGGTCGTTTGTATTGCTAATTCCCGAATGAAAATATTCTTTCCAACAAGTCACTTCCGATGCCTCTTGAAGGTGAACATTTTTGGATTCGAGGCTTGCTTTGTCTGCCTCCCTTGTCTATCTGCCCTCGAGTCCATGTGGCGTATGCAAGACAGGAGCATGCAAGTGGCTTATGTAAACCTTTGGGGTCAGCTCGTGCCCGCCCCTTTTGACTCGCCAACCCCGCAGTTGGGCAAGCCTGCCCGATTGTAGCAAGGCCAACCACCTCTTTAAGCCATTTTGCTTTGTCTCCACTTCATCGCAAATTGCATCCGTTGCATCGATTGCATGTCGCAAGGACGGCCTCGCCTCGAGACGCCTCGACAACGCATTTAAGCATCGCATGTAAACCACAAGGGCCATATTCGACTACATAAAAAAAAAACTGGAACCATGTCGGCTCCGACGGCCACGGCCACGGCCACGGCGCCGGCCACGTCGTCTGTGTCGGGCGCCATGGACGCCTCGCCCTCGGATGCCCTGACCGCCACGCCGTCGTCGCAAAAGGAGCGTCACTCGCTGTCGCTGGACCAGCGGCGGGCGCTGCGGCGCTGGGCCAACTCGCAGACGGTGCGCCCTTCGCACAAGGCCTGCATCGAGTGGTTCGCCAGCCAGTACGGCAACACCATCAGCCAGTCCACCGTCTCGCACTCGCTGTCGCCCAAGTACGCCCGCCTCGACGGCGACCCCCAGCTGTCCGGGTCGCGCCTGCGCTTCGGCAACTGGCCCGACGTCGAGAAGCTGGTGCTCATGTGGCACCACAGCATGGTCAGCAGCGGGCGCCAGCCCACCAACGAGGAGCTGGCCGACAAGGCAAAGTCCATCTTCCAGCAGCTGCCGCGCTACAAGGACGAGCAGCCCCCCGAGTTCAGCCCGGGCTGGATCCACCGCTTCAAGAAGCGCTACGGGCTCCTGATCCGCCGCCAGCGCAGGCACGGCACCGCGCCCCCGCCCCAGGACGACATCCCCTACCTCGTCGACGCCATCCCGCGCTTCATGTCCGTCGGCCCAGACACCAGCCCCGCCGCCATCCGCGACTCGGTCCAGCGCATCGTCGGCGTCGAGCCCTCGCTGGCCACCTGCGCCCGCGTCAGGGACGAGGCCGTCCGCAGGCTCGAGAACCCGGGGCTGAACCACAACGGCCAGCCCAACCACGGCGGCGTGCTCGACACCAACCCCGGGGGTAACGGTAACGCCGGCTTGGGCCACCACCACCCTCCTGCCCCGGGCAGTGCCGGCGGCGCCCACCACCACCACGGCGCGGGAGGGCCCGGCGACGCCTACGCCGAGGAGGACCCGGAGATCGTCCTGCAGAACGCCCTGCACGCCCTGCAGCAGGAAGAGGCCGACGCAGAGGCAGAGGCGGCCGCCGCGAGGGAGGAGCGCGAGATGGCCGAGAGGGGCCTGCAGGCTCCACCGCCGGTGTCACAGCACACACAACAACAGCAACCGCCCCCACCGCCTCCACCACTATCGGCGATGGGCGCGAGCCAGTCGTACGCGCAGCAGGCAGCAGGCGCGGCGCTCGCGACGCCGGTTAGGAACGGAGTCGCGCAGCCCGTGGGCGTTGGAGTCGGTGGTGGTGGGTCCGGCGGGAACGGGGGCGGCGGGACCCCGAACGGGACGCCTGTGGGTGGCTCGTCATCCTCGGTGCTGGCGCAGCCGCGGTACTCTGTCGGTGGTGGCGGTGGCGGCGGTGCGGACGATCTTAACTTGACGCCCATACCGTCGAATGGCCCCATCTCGACGACGGACAGGCCTATGCGCTGCCCCTTCTGCATCAACCAGCGCATGCTGCGGACTATTAAGGAGGCCGTGGAGCATATGGCCACGCACGTTGTCGTCTGAGGGGACATCGGTGACATGCAGACGAAAGTGTTTTGTTCTGCGACTTATCTGCTTTCGGAAAGATTTTTTTGGGGGGGGGGATTGTCAGTTACTCACAACTGACACCATCCATACACACACATGTGGATACGAGCCGACTCCCGGACGTGCACATGTAACTCAGGCCCATTTGTCCACGGCAGCTTGGGGGAAAGAGGGCCACAAGATCTTAAGGGCAAGAAGCGAGAGGCAGCAGACAGAGACGGCTGTGCTAGACTGGGTGTCACTGACTATCAGCGCTTGGTTACCGCCCAGCCAGACCCAGTCCAAAAGAAGATATCCATTCGTCCAATGTACATATTACACCACCTGGTTTTTATCAAGCCTCGTTACTCTTCACTTATGACGAACTACGCCAAACCAACCAACGTCGTCGGGAATGGCGGGGGAGATCTTATATCTTACACAGGCAGGCAGGCAGGCAGGCAGGCAGGCAGACAAACGGAGATTCATCGGGGGCATTTATTTTGGTCATTGCTGCGCCGGGCCGGCCGAGAGGGAGAGAGGCATGACTTGAAGATAAACATGAATCCAAAATATTTACGACCAAAACTCTAGCTCTGTTGGCAGGGCCATGGTGACTGGAATGTTGGACACGAGTTGAGACAACGTTCTACAAACATGATTGGCTTCGTCCCACCAGCGAATACAGAAATAAGCGCGTCCGATATTCTACAAATGTAGTAAACAATTCGTAAGATCTTTTCGCGCAGGTCTCGATCTTGTTCATACTTGGGATTATCATCAGCAAGCTTGATGTTTCACATGTGATTCGCGCGGACACGAGCAAAAGTTGTTTTTGTGGTCTTTTGTCCATCACTCTCTCTGTTCACTTCCTTCCCAACGACTAAAGCTTTCTCGCGGGGGCGTACTACGGTCTCCAGCGCCACGAACCGGGCTCCTCCGAACCAGAATCAATGTTGTTGACCTTCCTCCCCGTGTCATCCGCATATTTGCAACTCGAGCTTAAGCATCTGTCGGTCGGTCCACGCAACAGCACTGCAACCCCTCCTGCCTTCCTCCCAAACACACACACACACCCCGATCCAATTTTGTTCAAGGTAAAGCGTGAGCCTCGTAGACCGACCAACTGGTATCTTCTGTTCCCTCCAGACGAGCACCTATCTCCCTGCTTCCCCCAATCACGCCCATGTGGCCACCGCTGGAGCATCGAAAATATCAAAATGGGTAATAATAAGGGACTGAGCATGAGAAAACCGAGCAAAAGAAAAAAACAAAAAAAATGAAGGACCAAGGGCCTAGATATCTCATAGAATCGAAGAAAGGTTGACCAAAGACAGAGCCAGCCCTGAACGCCGTTGCTTTTCCACCAACTGGAAAAGCTCCCATATAGACATATTCCATCATCATGAGTTGCTTGCGCATCGTCGACATAAGGTGACAGATTTTATGTAACGGTGAATAAGAGACCGAATGCTGGGTTCCCTTGGGCATTTGGTCGCAGGTGTGCGAAAAAGGTTTGCCGACAGTTTTTAACGACCGTGGGTGCACTGGGATCCCAGCTACTAAGCAATATACCCGTCCAGAATTTGTGGTACAGCAGAAATGACAAAACACTTGTTGCACCTCCCCGTGGACACTTATTCCGGATCGCATTCCGGATCCGCAATATAAGCGAATAGTTTGGTTGCGTGAGAGTAACTGTCAAAACACCATGTCGAGGTGCTAAGCGACCGTGGAGTCCGGGTGCAGAGCCTTCCTCAAAATCGGGTCGGATTATCGAGGATTTGGAAGTGTTTGTAGAGCGCTTCAGACTTGGTCCACATATATCAGCAGCTTCTCGTTGCGCTCCAACGCAACGTCCAAGTCATTGTTGCTGATCATCGGGATCTTGTCCTGTGTGCTCTCATCCTTGTAGGCAATATCAATAGGGTCTCCTGCCGGGATCTTGAGCCTGTCACGGATCTTCTCGTAAAGGTCTCGGAATTGGATATCGGTCGGTACCCGAATGGCAATGAGGTCTCCGTTGAAGCTAAGCTTGATTTTCATCGCTGCTGCTTGCTGGTTCAGGCCAGGAGAAAGCGAAGTCTGAGACGGTTGGGACAGCGATGAAGACTGTCTTGGGACGCCGTTGGGTCCTCTTGAGCCCGGTGGTCCGTACCCGTTTCCGTTGAGGTTGTTCTTGGATGACTGCTGTGATATTCCGTCACCCTGAGAGGACTGGTGGGAGCCTCCTGATAGTCGGTAGTCTTCCTCGCCCGTCGAAGTCGGGTCAATCTCGTAGTCTCCCTCCCTGGGCGCGAAGAACTGTTTGACCAGATTGCACCTGGAGATGTATGGTGGCTGGCTCAGGAGATTCTTCACATACGCATCCAGATTGTGGAGTCTGCCCTCGGTAATAGCATCGGTGACGTAGTTGACAGGGCCTGGCATATAAGGCAGTGTCCGCTTCTGAGTGCCAGTGTTTCCTGCCTCCGCCGGGAACTCCGTCAGAAGTGCAATCTGGAAGTCGTAAAAGTCTTCGTAGTATCGTGACAGCTCCCAGTGTCGACCATCCTCTAGCGCAGCCTCGATCACAAACCAGTATTTGTCTTCGGCAAAGCAGTAGCGAGGGATGCGTGCGGAGATAGGAGCGTGTAACTGTGACCCAGGGCTTGCGACCTGAGGTTGAGCCATGGGGGGTTGTTGGCTCTGTGTGTTGCGCTAATGATTGTTGCGAGGTTAGCAATGACTTGCTGCGATGGAGGGGCAATGTATCGGAACTCACGTTGCTTTGGGGCTGCTGTGCACCGCCTTGGCTCATGCGACCAGCACCCTGCTGAAGGCTCATGCGCTCCATGCCTTGTTCCATAGCTTGTTGCTGGCCTTGAGGTCCTCCTGCCTCGAACTTGCCCAACGTGATGCTACTGTTCTTGTACTCGGCAGCCATTTTCTTCCATTCCTCAACCCTCGGTATTCCCGCTCTCCTAATTGCATCTTGAGGGTTTGGAACTGGCGTGTTTGTTGCCATATCGCGAATCTCGATAAAGGAGACTGGAAT
Organism: Diaporthe ampelina; assembly: GCA_023522825.1. Taxonomy (NCBI): domain Eukaryota; kingdom Fungi; phylum Ascomycota; class Sordariomycetes; order Diaporthales; family Diaporthaceae; genus Diaporthe; species Diaporthe ampelina. The sequence continues at coordinate 706,111 of JAMFTM010000002.1, read as the reverse complement.
AAGGCCGGGACCGCCCAGTCGCCCTATTGGTTTCGCCACGAACCACTCGGGATTTGATTGTGCGATCACGATGATGGCCTCCCCAGCCTTTGCCTCCAGCTCATCCGCGCGTTCGGCCTGGAAGTCATACATCACTATGCCGTACACCATGGCCCCGTTCTTCCCTGCAGCGGACATCTTGGAGCTTCTCTGGCTTTGCGTTTGAGTTGGTGTTACGCTCGAGGCAGATGTCTCGGCATACCCGGAATCGTGGTCGGGGTTGTTGGTGGCGCCAGGCGATGGTCGACTCGTGTCCGAGCTTGCGCTATCACGTTCTGTGCGGCCGAGAGCCTTGAAGAAGCTCACTGGAACGAGACCACGGGCGTCAGGTAAGGCGGGATTGCAGGCTTCGTACCAGTCGGGGTCGTTTTCTCGGCCAATAACATGGAAAAAGTCACCGCGCGAGAAGCTCAGTTCTTGACTGGATCGGGCTTCGTAATCATAAAGCGCTCGAATTACCTGCCAGGGCCAACAGGGTCAGTAATTTCATTTGGTTCTCCACCGAGGCCCAGGAGCAAATGTGCCGCGAATCGGGCGCAAAGCGGGGGCTGGTTGGAGAAGAGACTCGAACGCCAACGACCCACTCGCAAGGCCCGCTCTCACTCATTGTCCCAAGGCTCAAGAATGCGCAGGTGCAGTGCAGAGGCAGGTCGGCGTCGGCGACGGCCGTCGAGGGCCACACAAGGGCTTTTTGTGGCTAGAATGCAATGAACGTACCTTTTTTGGAGGAACGATCGCGACAGCAGATTTGGGACCGATTGAGACATGGGCCTTCGCCTTCTCCTCTCCCTTGATCGACCTGCGAAGGGCCTTGATGGCGCGCAAGATGTCAGTTTGTTTATTCGACGACATGAGTGGCACGGAACTGAATGACCGAGCCATGCGATTCGGGTCCGGAAATGCAGAAGCACGACAAGAGTGAAGCGTAGTCTTAGTGACGAGCAGTGATGCAGCGCGAGCGTGAAGAGCGGCGCCGATATATCGTGAAGCATTTCCAGCCGACCGTCGGCGTGGTAGAGTCAAGGCGACTCCAAATGCGCAGAAAATGATACGAGGAAGGAAAATGCAGCTGCTTGTCTGGGTGTACGAACCTTCATGGTGTCGCCGTAATATCCCTCTTTCCGTGACCGGATCGATTGAGTGTATCTCAGAGCGGGTGCAGTCACAGAAGACCGTCCCACCTTCTGTTGGCTTTCACTCCTCTTGACTGTCTTTTACTGGCAAGACGGGTCCTCGAGCCAATGAATCTTGAGGGTAGCAAAAGTGGACGTTACGCCAGGTCCGCTCACACGCTCTTGCCGTCGGGAGGCTGTGAGTCAGTGCGACGGTAAGTTCGGTGGTGCAGGCGCCTGTTGGGTGCAAATAGAGGGGGGCCCGACGATTTGAGGCCTGGCGACAGCAGCAGCGCGGCGGAGGGGACTTGTGCAGCGGTCGGTCGGGTCGGGTGGCAATCCAAGACACTGCAGTGGACAGCCCCGGGATTGAGGGGAACAAGGTCGGGCGGTGGATATTGGTGTTCGGATAATTTGGGCGGACTTCGAGAGATCCCAAAAAAGAAAGCGATGTCGTCACTTCAGGTAGAGAAGAGCAAGAGTCATGGGAAAAAAGCCCGTGCCCAGCAGGTTAGGTCCAGTATCGAACTGAGGAGATATGCGTGGGTTCTGTTCTAGTCGTTCGTTCTAGTCGCAGATCGCGCCGAGGGATGCGATGACCAGGACGGCGTAGAAAACCAAGAGATCAAAGCGACTTCTTCTCAAACCCCTCGGGTGGTGAGGAATATGAGGCTTGGGTAGGGCTCGTCGGGGGCCTTCTTCTTTATTCAGGATGGTGGCATGCGATCCTCCCTCTTTGTCCGGCGGCTCCTTCGCGTTAGTCAGAGGAGCCCACTGAGTCGCCGTTGGCCCGTGCTATCGGCGGTTCTGCGGTTGGAAGTGGGCGTGGCAGTGAGTAGGCGGGCGGGTGGAGGAGAAGGAGCGAGTGACGAAGCGGCGGAGACGAGTTTAAAAGTATTGGAGGGGGGGGGACAAGCGAGAAAATAGAAGGCGAGGAAATTTTAGTGAGCGAGGGGGGCGCAGCACGCAGGCAAGTTCAATGTGTCGCGGGTCCCTCGAAGGGCATGTGCAGGTGCAGTGCAGTACTGGGCAGGTAGGTACTGGCAGGTCAGGTCCTGAACAGGGTCTACTACTTTGGGTGCCCGTCAGGTAAGTAGGCAATAAGAGAGAGAGTGTGCGTCTGCGCGCGTGTGTCGAGATTGGGTTGGGTTAGGTTGGGTTGTGTTTTGCCGACAGGATCCGACAAGACGGGGTGCGCAATGCAAAGTATAGTTTAGGAATGGGCGCGGGGGGGCGGCAGACGGTACGGCCAGGCGGCCCAGACGACGGAGCGACGGAGCGATGATGGGGTCCTGCTGTGTGTATGTACAAGATCGGATGGGACAGGAAATACGACAGAGCAGAACCAGAACCAGAACCAGAGCACGAGCAGCAGGGGGAAAAGGGGGCTGCAAGGTAGTCAGTCGTAGGACAGACACAGAGAACGAACACACACACAAAATAGGAAGAAAGAGCAAGAAGAGAGAGAGATTGGCGCCCAGTTTTGTGCATGGGAGGCCATACCAGACCAGACAGACCAACCCAGGCCAGTGAGACTGTCGGCTTCCTTCGCCCTAAGGTGACTACTGGGTGACTTTGTGACTTTGTGACTTTGGCGCTGTACAGCCTGCAGCGGCAGCAAGCAACCACCAGCCAGACAGATGAAATGGACCAGGCCGATCTGCAGCAGAGTCAGTGAGTCGCTGCGGCCGCGCCAACGATGTGGAGGGAGGGGTAGGGAAGGAGAGAGGAGGGGAGCAAGGGTGCTGGTAGGTGGTGGGTGGATGGGGGCAGGGGCCGCATGGGCCAGGACCCAGTTGGGAGGCAGCTTGTACTGTTGTATCTTCCAACTGCTGCTGCTCTGCAATGCCCAGGCCATCGCACCGGATCAATCCAGCCAATCTACTCTATTCAGCCAGCAGCGCCAGCGAGCCAGGGCCTATCTGAGGCTATCACTTTTCTGTCCTCAGTATTCTTCTGTCTTGTCTTCTCGGCACCCTCAACCGGTATAAACCGTGATGGGATGGAAATCTTGCAGGTGGTGGCAGGCAGGGATCATCCAAGACAAGCGGGGCCTGTGATGGCCTGTGATGTGCTCCGGTTCCCTCTGGCTGCTGGTCTGCCCCAACTCGAGAATCGCCCGGCCCGCCTGGGCAGCAGCCACCAGCGGCGCCCTGCTCGGTACCTGACAGCTGCTATGCAAGCACGCGCAGCACGCAGCACGCAGGCCGCAGCAGCCGGGACGACACTACTCGTCACAGCGCCCCACTACAACCCGGAATTCCAATATCCAGCCTCTCCATCTCGAACCAGCGACCCGGGCGGAATGACACCAGGCTGGGAAAGGCCCCGGCGGAGAATAACAAGCGGGCAAGCGCATGTCGTGATGGGGGTGGGTTTGCTGCCGGTATTGGAATGTCATCACGGCCACGGCCGTGCCCGCCGCCCTCTTCTGCCGCTCTAGTGCTGTCCCGAGTAGGGCCTCTGGTCTCAAGCCCTCTGCTGGGCCTGGTCTGCGACGGTCGCCTCTGTCCTGCCCGTCCGGGTCACGACCTCTCATCTGGTGTTTGAGACTCTAGGCTCTGGCGCGGCAGTCTGGAGGCAGTTGGTATTACAGACACCATGCCAGTGTCAGGTGGTAGCACAACCGCCTCGCCTGCCTCACTGCCTCACTACCTCTCCTGCTTCTATTTCCAGGACGGGGGCCGGCACGGTCGGTGGGCTGTTGTGGCGGCCACACAGACGCAGGCACAGGCTGGCACTCGTTGCAACGGCGCCTCTCTAGAGTCCTCTTCCACCCGTCCAAGGTCCCAAAAGTATAATAGCGATGACGCCCGCAACACCTGACCTGGCAGTTGCAATCTCCCGTCGCATTCCCTCTGGTCATGTTACGATGCCGCACTGGTGAAGAATTCCGGAGACCCAAGAATTGGGCCGGGGGCTACAGTGGGGTGGGTAACAGAAACCGAATCCTTCAATCCGGCCCGCTCCCCACCAGCTGGTCCCAACTCCCAGGCTCCTCAGGTGGTCCGGGATGACTGTCCGCTGAGGTCACTGGCGCAGACAAGATCCGCCAATTGCCCTCTGCTGTCATCTATCAGTTTTGTCCACCAGGCACACCAGATGCTAATGGCCTTGGTAGCTATGTACACTATGTGATGAGCAAAGAGTTTCGCACGATGCTGCAATGGAATTGGCCTGGCCCGGCCTGGCATGGCTGGCCCACACCACCCGATTCTGCAGGGGCTCCCTCGATTTCTGGTCGAAACGGCAACAGGTGCTGTGCATGTGCCAGGGGGTCGCTGATCATTGATCATCTGGACGGTCTGTGCATTCCGTTGGTCTATTGTGCCGCTACCGTGGTACTGACGTGGAAACCAATTGGAGGCGATCCACGACAGCTATCTGCCATTGGGCTAAAATTACACAAGATCTGGCTGCTGTCAGGTACCGCTCGTCTCAAGCCGAGAGTCTGTATCAGAGAGCGATATTTTGAGGTGCATCTCCAAGCCGGCCAGACACCCGTACGAGAGCATGTCCGAATTGCATGGGAAAGAGTGGAATAAATATAAACATTTACCAAAACCTCGGGGTTAACCCACCAGTCGCATCCCAACAGGCTGGTAATGGGACCCCAATTGCCATCATGCGAGTTATTACATCAGACAGCTCACACACAGGGCGCAGGCAGGACCCGCCGGACGCCGTGATCGCGGGCGTCGGTCTGTCACTCACTCACTCAGTCACGCACTCGATCACTCGAGCACACATCAGTCCGCCTGTCTGTCTCGGCCTCTTACCTCGGATGGCCGCTGTTCCATCGGACAACGCCCACGCAGCCACGCCTCACCATCTTCGAAACAAAGGCCCCCATGCCAATGTCCAATCACCAGCTCACCACACCTCTTGGACGCACCATCGCGTTCATGCCCTCCTACCACCCTGTGAGTGGTGCAGCTAGCCTCGAACGAGCGAGCGGGACAACGGGAAGACATGGGGACCTGCCAACATGATCGGTCACGCACCAGGAGCTGCCCGCGAAGGGCCCCAATACGCGATTGGGGGGCTTTCGCCTCACCGGATTGTGTTCCTCTTCTATTCTGCCACGATTGTTCAAGGACCGGGTTCAACCACTAGCGGAAGGGAGGCTGGTTCCTGCCACAGAGCCTGCCACATCAACGAGCGATCGCGGAATCTTATCAGTGATAGCCTTTGACAGTGTGAAACGAAGGTGGGCTCGCCAAAACCAAGCGAACTGCTGGCTTGGCCCAGCTTGTGACGACAGCTCTGGTAGAGCTAAGCACCAGGGAAAAAGTTAACCAGAGATTGGTGCGTCGCGGTAATTCTTCACTGAACCCTGCCTGCCAATTAGTTGCCCAAAGCGGAGCTCACCCAGTAGGGACGAAGAAGTCAACGAGGCGGCCCTGTGTCTCAACCTCGGCCTCTAAGTGCAAGCATATGCCGTCAGGCATGCCATGTTCTACTACTCGCCTAGCACGTTCGCCTAGCCATGTGACAACCGCGAAATTCTATTCAACCACGTCTCAGCCACGACCTGGAGTCCACCTTCACAGACGTCAGCTTATGGCAGGCCGCAGCCGAGAGAGAGGAGAAAAAGAAATTGCACAAGCATTTACAAGCATATAGTAATTGCATGTCATCTGCCCCTCAAGCTAGAAGGCCGAAACTTCCAAGCTACTGTACGTACGTGCAGCCGGTTCCCCTGCAGACAGGACTAGCGTTGTACTGCTGCTGCAGCACGACGGCGACATGATAAAAAATCAGGGCCTAGAATATGCATATCAGAATGCAGGTACGGGGCCGGCAGCGACAAAAGACGCCCGCAAAGCTAGCTGCTGCTATACATGCACCGCATTGCATGTGGCCTGCCTTTTCTCGTACCACCGTGACGACCCGCAGGGAACACTACTCGCATGGCTCGGAATACGAATGCAGGACGGGAACCAGGACGACAAGTGTGCGTGTGTGTGTCTGCCTTGGTGCCGCTCTCAGCCCCTTCAGCCCTTCCAGCCCTTCCAGCCTTACCAAACGGCCGACCGAAAAGAGGGCACCACGACTCATGCCGGAACAAGAACCCTGGTGTCCAATCCGGTTCCTGTTGTCTGCATTGGTGGTCTGCTGCCACACACACACTCGGTAGGTGGGATGAATGAACGAACGGCGGGCCCGGCCGATCATTCGCGGAAGCCGTCGTCGTATTATTTATGCGCGGAGCTACGGCGAGTTGGCGCGCGCGTCTCGTCGCTTCTGGCGGGGACTAACTGACTGACTGGCGGGCTTCTCTTTTCTTTTGCATTCCATATTGCCCATTTTCTTTTCCTTTGATTAATCAAAGGGCGCCCAGCTTTTGATCCTGCCTCCTGCAGCTGATGACGACTTTGTCATGTGTTCCACCTGCAGGACAGCCAGCCAGCCCGCGGGCATGCATGCAAGCTGCTTTGGGGGCCAACATGTTCCCGTCGCTACACCGAACCGACCGACCGGTCGACCACACGAGAATGCGGTTATCGTGTTCGGGCCCTGCAGGCTGGCGTGGGGGAGGTTTGACTTCAAGGTACTTACCGATGTGCGGATCCTCAGCCTAACCATTGTCTCGTCAGGTATCGTACAGACGACACACTAAACCATGCGAGAACCCTTTTCCACACGGGGACGACGACACCCGACTCAGGTTCCCAACCCGAATGCCTGTCGTCGAATATGCAGGGCGGGTCCGGTCTGATCCCCGTCGCCATGCGCAGCACACGATTTGCTGCATGGAAGTTTTCCTCGTCATCTCACAGGGCGTTCGATGCCGTCTGGAATAGATTAAAATTCCAACTGGGCGCAATCCACCCACCCACTAACAAACCCCTAGTCCCCGAGTCTGGCCCATCGGGCTGCCGGGGCCCCAGCTGGGATGCAACTCCCATCTGCCCCCCTGTGCCGTCGGCGGGGACCAGCTCCCGGTCCCCTGTGCATCGAGGTCGCCCGCGATCCGGAGCCCAAGGGCCCACACGTCAACCATGCTTTTTTTTTTTGTTGCCAGTGGTGCCTGTCCAAAAATGGGTTGCTTGCTCGTACTTTCTTGAATTGTGTTCTAATTCACCCCACGTTGGCGTCATGTCTGTGATTCTGACAGGTCACAAATAAATGTTTAAAATTTTCAAAATTTAGGAGAAGCTCTTTGACAAATTCTGAAGCGAGTAATTAAGTATTGTTGTTCTCGAACCACCTAATAGTCCATTCCTTCCAATAGTCCCCATGGAAGCCTGTACTTTTGCCCCGCCATCCATTGACTCCTCGGTGGAGCCCCCTCCCCTTCGACTGACATGCCCTGGACACATGAAGTCAATGCCACGAGGAGGAGAGGGGACCATCCGGACGTCACTGCACGCACCGCACCCTGGCAGATTCATGTGTCGCCCTTGGCCGCGATACCCACATTGGGCAACGCCGGCACGTGCGGGAAGCAACACACAGACGTTGCTGCTGCTGCTGCTGGACGCAGGTATTCGTACAATCTCGAGAGCAGCATTTCGTGTGTACGGACCCCCCTGCAAATCCCGTATCCTGCCCCCCAACGTCCGTGCTGGGTGCCAGCGAGCATCACGGTATCAACGGCTCTAGTCTAGCCTGTCTGTGATCGTGGGTTTCTGTGTTGCAACATGGCAAAAGGCAATTGGCGAAGCAAAAGCAGGACAGGGCGGGATAAGGCAAGGTCAGGCAAGGCTTGACTGTACTATCAACCAACAGGATTCTCCCGGGCGCAAACGCGGCGATAGACTCGACGCTCCCCGGGCTGCCGTGTGATGCTTTTTTGTGTCATTCTCACGGCCGTCCTGTCCCATCGCTCAGGGCCGGAATTAAGCTCCCAGGCGCATTTTTGCTTGGCTTGGCTTCTTTCTGGCAACGCACACCTTCGACGCAAGCAGCCGGCTTGGTCCCCTTCCCTCCCTCACGATGAGACAGGACACCGAAGTCAGAAAATATTTTCCGGTCTGCGCGTGATCGATCACTTTTCTCGTCCCCATATTGTGTGTGCAGGGGGAAGTTTCTTGTACCGTAGACCGACTCCATCCGTGCTGTCCAGTCGCAGGCCTTCCTGTTTGTCTGCCTTAGCCAGCCAGGGCCACAGTTTCGTTTCTCCCGTTGCTCATCAAAGGCATAGGCGATTACGTGGACTTTGTGCATCACGGGGGATTGGGGGTTGCGGTGAGGTGAGGCATCATGACAAATTCCTTTCCCTGTACGCGAACCATTTCTCCCCGTCCGCTCATGCGCAAACATCCACCACACCCACCTATCCACTCAAGGGCCCTGCGCGCATCACGGAGCCCAGGCTCTCTGGTGAATTATGCTATGCGGGTTAGAACATTCTTGCCCGATGCAGCAATACCGCGAGCAATGGCACGGTCGGATCTGAGCTGGCCCGCGCAAACATGAAACCCGCGAACGACCAAGGTCTGGTGCCCGCCCCCGGGAATCATGAAACAGTGACGGCTGTCCGGGGGGTCTGACTGGCTTGCTCTGCTTGCTTGCTTCCTTTTCCTGCTTCTTGTGTAAGTCTGTTCTTCCTTGAGGCTCTGCGCCGATCGATGGGACTCCCCCGCTTCCCCCCTTGCGTGGAGACGGACAGGACCTTGCTCCATCCGTACCGTACCTGACAGCCAGCCAGAAGGCCACCCCGGGGGGGACGGGGACTTTTCCTGCCCTGATCGACTGAAAGCCTGAAAGCCTGAAAGCCTGGGCATATTATGTGATCAAGTCGCATTTATTTGGGCATACCTGAGCTTGTCTAAGTGACGTCGATATGACCTCACCTCGCATTTTGACAGCCAGACACAGCTCGGTCTCAGTGTTATGTACACAATCTATTATTTACACGAAATGTTTTGAGAAGTACGAATCGCGGACATGCAATAGACTCAGCAGAAGCCTTGGCACTATAGAATTACACTGGCATAAAGTAGATGACCAAGCCCTTGAGCTCCACAATATGGCTCCTCAGCCTCGGTACGAAGAGAGATAATCCAAGCTCCAGGATCTCAGCTCCCAGATAGGGTTTGTTCCGACGCGTCGACATTGCCGCCGGTAAAGCTCTGACAATATGCACTGAATTGAAACAAAATCTCTTGGGGGAAAAAAGCCTCAAAAAGACAAGATGCCAACGGGCATCCGTAGCAGAGTCTATTTTGGTGATGGACAGATATCCACTACCTAGACAGTACTTGTTTTGGGACTATCATGACAGCACTGCGTCAATACTCATGCGGGCTGTCACTCGATGCACGCAAAACCAAGTCCACAAGAATATGATACACGACTCAAAATGAACCAGTGAGTTATAGCAGCTTATGTGATTGTCTCGGACAATCGATGGAACTTTCGTAATACGGTCAGCCCGGGACACGATCTTGATTACAACAAGGGACAAAATCAGAGGCGAGCCTGGCAAGAAAAATAAATGTCACGTAACACTCTTCAGCTTGAATTGAAATAAGACATAGCCCTCAGAAAGAATATTACTTGTGCATCGCTAAAGTTGAGAAGATCGAATTTCGGTGTAGAAATATTAGAAGGGCACTTCTGAGGTTGCCATCGCTGTAGAATATGCATCATGTCACCACATGAGCCCTACATGGGGAAACTTAATGTGTTTATCGTGAAAGATACATTTTGCTTGTCCTCTGTCCTCCTAGGACACGTGATACCGTTCTGGCTCCATGGAGCAACTCAAAGAATACTCATGGTCTCAATAGTCCATGCATCATGTCGCTCAATTTTGAAGCATAGCTCGCCCATTAATCTTCATTCCACAAGCCAAGCTTGTGCCAAAGCCTCATGGCTTGTAGACAGGATACGTCGTCTTCCAGACTTACACCGTTTGCGGAAGGTAAAGCAATGGTTCAGGCATGGGAGTGCTTTTCAGGTCCAGGACTGGCTCCATACAAGGAAGCGCAAATTAGCAAGCATTAGTACATGTCCGGATTGACACTCTTCAATAGCTGAAACGTCGATGTAGCGAGAGCCACGAAATTTGAAGATGTCTCTTGTCTATGTCAGTGTGTACACATTGCTGACATTTAAGAATACGACTAGTCGAACACACAGACTCGCAACTGTACCAAAGTTGCATGAAGCATGCTAGGTGATACTATTAGTGCCGAAGTATATCTTGGAGATCTACACGAGCATCATGGACACCGATAGCATTATGTCCTCTTTGGGAAGAGGCTTTGACGCTTAGGTTCCGGTTGTGCGGCGCGTCCCTCTAATGCGTCTCATGGCGGGCTGAAATAACGGTCGTCCGTGGGGATCAGAACACTTGGCTTGCGCCGGCTTCAACACCCGTGACCGCGGTCCACACTATTCCAAACATGATGCCGTCAAGAAGGAAACCGCTTCATCGCAGTTACGAATGCGGTCCGGTCGCTCCACTCAAACCATCCGGCTCGTTCGATTGGCAGTATAGACTTCGCCCGGCAGCCGAATCGTAGCCTCCATAGCCTCTGTTCCGCGCACACGAACATCTCTCGTCGCGTCTCATCCTGGCGACCAAAGCAGAAACTAGTGACACCGCCTAGTTATACCAGAAATATGTTAGTCTACCGTGGTGCTTGTCACACACCGAGCATTCCAGATCACCTCAATGGAATTATCAGAAGGGTAGAAACGTCTGACAACGTGATATCTCGCCACGGTCCCAAAACACTGTGCTGGGGGATGTGGTGGCATATGTAACACGGGCAATTTGTACTGGGACTCACCAGGTATCTCGACAACAGCCTGCAGCATACCACCCGAGTTCCAAATCTCTATACCGCCAGAACATCCAGCGTACACATAGCCGTTCCCGTCGCATTTCACGCTGGCCGGTATGCCTGTAGTGGGCACGGCAAATACGCGCTTGTTGGCCAGGAAGGGGGAGCCAGACCTCACCACCACATCAAATGCGTAGATAGCCGACTCCCTATCATCATGTCAGTCACAAATCTACAACACACCCAAGAAGTTGGGACGTAGCCTTACCGTGGGGGTCCCACATCACCCTCGCCCTCATCCACACCCGCATCAGTGACGTAAAGCGTACTCTCATCCTCACTAAACGCAATCCCGCGAGGCCGGACCAGCCCATCCGCCACAACCCTCAGGTCATCAGACTCCGGGTGGAACCGGTACACCCTGCAGGGGAGCAGCGGCTTGGGGCGGAAACCCAGGTCGAACCCGTCGCACGGGTCCGTGAACCACAGCGCGCCGTCCCGCGAGGACACGGCGACGTCGTGGGGCGAGTTGAACCTCCGCCCGTAGAAGCCCGCGACCAGCGCCTCGGGCGGCTTGCCCCTCGGCATAAAGTACAGGCCCCCGCTGCTCTCCTCGCCCAGGCTGCCCTGCGAGCAGAAGACCATGCCGCCGGCGGCGCCGTACCGCGCCCCGCCGGCCGGCATGGTCATGCTCTGCGGGGGGCGAAGTTTCTGCCACTCTACGGCGGTGACGTCGTCGTCGCTGCCGCCGACCGGGTCATCATCGTCATCATCATCTCCAGCCCCGGTGCCGTTGCCGCTTCCTTGGGACCTTCTTCCCCTGCGGCGCAGGTTCACCCGCGAGATGAGCACGACGGGCAGCGCGCTGCTGCTGGTGGTCTGCAGCAGGCCCGAGGTGACGTACAGCTCGTCGTGCTCGGGGACGTAGATGCAGGCCTGGTGGAAGAGCGGGTTGCGGGACGTCTCGGATGTTGAGAGCAGGAGGGAGTGCCGGCAGCGCAGGTCGAACGCGGTCCCTGAGGTTGGCTGGTAGAGTGAGATGACCGGGTCGCCATCCTTGGGTGAGGCTGCGTTCGGTCCCGAGACCAAGATAGCATTGCTGCGGGCCTGTGGTCAGCAATGGGGGCCTTGGTCGGGTTTGTCTCCCCTGGTGTGATTTAGACTAGACAGACAGTGGTGTTGTAAGCCGGCCGGACGGTTTGAACTTGACTAGCTTTTGGTGGTGTTAGACATCGCATCCTCCGCGGTCTGACTGTTTGTCTCGGAGGAGACACACCTGGGCCGGTGTTGCAGCAACCTCAATGTCTGAAACAGTAATGGACGTCATCGCTCGTAATTCTAGCTTAGGCGTCCAGGACCGAATGAGTGGCTGAAAGTTAAAGCTGATCGCTGGCTGTGTAAACGGGAGGTTGGAGTTTAGAGGTCGGCCATTGTCAATTGGCAGGGGCCGAGCAGACTCGGCCCCGGAGATAACTTTGGTGGAAGGAACGGCGCGTGAGACCGGACTTGAACCTCACTACCCCGGCCCTCTTCCTGGCAATGAGACTTGACTGAGAACGGGAATTAAGCCCATTGAACTGACTGATAGACGCGAGTCCTTATGTCCGAGAAATCATGTTTTGGAACTTGAATGGCTTGGACATCATCTTATATGAACCAACATCTGTACAACCTATTATATTAGAATGACATTTGGTGGGCACCAGTTTCAATGTATCTAATTGCGTAAAAACACATGGCAACATGACTATCATCTTCGTAACAGGAGCCAACCGTGGCATTGGGCTCGCCATTGTGCAAGCAGCGGCGGGCAGGATCCTCGACGCAACCTTCATCCTTGGCTGCCGTTCTCTGGAATCAGGGCAGGAGGCTGCAGAGAACCTTCGCCGATTAAATCCTAAGGCCACATTCGACGTTGTCCGAATCGATATTGAGGACGATGACAGTATCCTCGCAGCCGTGAAGACCGTCGCTGAGAAGTATGGAAAGCTAGACGGTCAGTTTACACCTGCGCTCACCGGCCGTGTTGGAGACTGATGACTTCCGCAGTACTCATCAACAACGCTGCCGCGGTCAGTCACCCAAAGTCTGAAGACCTAGAAGACGTTCGAGCCAATCTCAACACCGTCTTCAACAACGCTGTCACATCACCTGCGATGGTGACCAGAGCATTCCTGCCCTTGCTGCAGAAGAGCAATTTCCCAAGGGTGATCATGAATTCAAGTGCTCGAGGGAGCCTAGAGAGAACAGCCAGCAGAAAGGTAAGATTCACAACTCCACTTTCAATGGCACTAGGCTGAATGATATTAGCTCCCACCACCGAAGTCCGTGGATTACAATATTGCGAAGGCAGGCTTGAACATGTTGACATTGCTGCTGCAGTTGACAGATGAGTCAAACGTCGGAGATGAAGAACGGATCTGCTTCTGGGCCGTCAGCCCAGGGCACACCAGGACCGGCTTCAACAACTTCATGGGGGCCAAAGATCCCCTGGACTCGGCCGAAGCATTCGTGAGGCTGCTGCAAGCTGGCAAAGGCGAGGTCCCGGCGGGCACGTTTTGGGAATTCGAAGAAGGGCAGTTCAGAGCTGTGCCATGGTAGCCGTAGGAAGATGCATCTGGTGTACAGTTCGTAATCGAGAGCTTTATTTCGTATCGTCGGCCTTGTTAGGCTCATAGTGACCACGACCCTCAGCTTGCATAAATAGAGTGATTGCGCATCCTCCGCAAGGAAGCTGCTGAGACAGAATTCTTGCACGAATTTCTCTTTCAATTGCCTAGTACCTGTCCCGTCTATAAGTGTACAGTTGGACCCAGAAACCGGCATCTGAGATTCACTAGTTCCATCGTCATGTGTCCGCTGCAGTCTAGTGCTTGTCTTTCGCCTTCGAGTCCGCCTCTGCTTGGTCCATGAATTGCCTACAAGCTGGTCAGTGGCCGGGAGTAAAACGTCCGGGTCAATGGGCTCAAGTACTTGATGAAGTCAGCCTCTTCGTTGCTGGATGCGTTGATGGGAGGGGTCTGGGTCGCGGCCTTGCTGCCGCCACCGAGAGCGAGCTTGCTACCGCCGAAGAGGGCGCCCAGGACACCCATGGCGAGCTGTAATACACCACAGTTAGTTGCGACACCATCAATTGGGTTCAGGAATGAAGTGGCTGCTGCCGCCGCGCGGTCGGAGGAAATCGGAGGGGGAGGCGCGGGCACTGACGTAGTGGGAGCCGACACGGGCGCCGAAGACGTTGTAGTATTGAACCATCTTGAATATGGGATTGAGGCCGGACTTCACGATGGGTCGGTCGGGGGTGTGTGAGGTGTGGTCGAGAGGAAGCTATTCGGGCTCGGTGTTGAGAAACGACGCAACGGCTCAATGGCACAAGCTCCCTGCGGCTGCTGAATTTGCGGCTGCCTCAGGCAAGAATGGCGGGTGAATAGCCGCCAGAGATCGGGTACCTGGGTACCTGGGCACCTGTGGAGAGATAAGATCCAAGCGCGCAGCAGTCCCACCCGAGCTCTCCGGGGTGGAACCATAGAAGCATGGAGAAGGCGACGTCATGTTCCATTCATCGTCGCATGCGAATTGAATTGCTGCATCCTCAGGCGCAACCGACCCAAGCAATTCCAACATCACCAAGAAAGAATTCCGAGCACCCAGCATTGATTTCGTTACACAGTATTCCAAACTGCCGTCTTTCACAATGTGGTGGGGCAAAGGCTCAGACAAAGATTCCAAGGCGCCGCCTAAGGAGGACGCCTCAGCTGCAGAGCCAGGCAAGAAGAGTAATGCTCCACAAGCTGCCCCATTCGACCCAGACAAGCTTCCAAACCGCGAGAAGCTGCCGCCTGCGCTGCAGAAGATAGTCGACAGGCAAGACAAAGACGACAATTGGTATGACGAGATCGTGGACGGCTAGTAAGCCCCGCCTCTCCGCGCGCTTGCCTCTGGCTTCTCAGGAATTGGACGGCTGACAGCGACTTTATCGCTTGAAGTGCACCAGAATCGACCGAGTCCAACGTGCGATTTGCCGGATATGCTGCACGAGTTCGGACAATACTGCTTTCTGCCCATCGCTACGTCGCGTGTACGTCTCCACCCAATCTAGCAGCCACCTCGGGGCATGCAATGCGCGATTTCAGCTAGTGGTGCCTCTGAACTCGCCTCTTCTGGACTGGTTAGCAATTTATAACTAACCTCAAGCTTCCAGACACATCTGACATAGGAGAATCATTTCGGCCGGTCGCACACCCATGGCTGGTCCGTGGCGCATACGGAGTCAGCTGGGCCTACATTCTGGGCGACGTGTCGTATGAAGGATATAAAGCATACCTGCACAACCAGCGGACACTGAACCCACAGGCAGAGTTGTCAGAGAGCCAGCAGAAGCTCACAGGCCTGGATGCAGTGGGCGCTGCGGATGCTAAGCCAAAATCGGTCCCTCCACTGGAGAATTATAAGACTGTCATGGCACAGCGAGCTATCTTCCAGAGCGTGGCGAGTATGGGTCTCCCAGCCTTCACAATCCACAGTGTAGTCAGGTATAGCGGGAGAGCGCTCAAGGACGTCAAGAATAAGACGATAAGGACGTGGGGTCCGATCGGCTTGGGCCTTGCTGTGGTTCCCTTCCTCCCTACTCTCTTTGATCAGCCTGTGGAGAATGCTGTCGAGTGGGTATTCCACAAGGGCTTCGCAACTATGGGTGGGCACGATGCAGTAGGTGCGGCGCCCACAATGGGCAGGGAGAAGGCCTTGTCCACAAAGCCGAAAGAAAAGGAACTGTAGATATTGGTGGCTTCAAGTTCAGACACGCTGCTCCCTCACGGTACGAGATGTGCTCAACCGCTAAGTACACCGCATCTTCTTCTCCTCTAGCGCATGTATTACAATATCAAGTAGACGAAGAATTCACATAATCTTGTTATGTATTCGGTCCTGTCCGGCAAAAATGGCTCACGGACATGCTCAATGCCTATCTCCTGATATCGACCAAAACCCAACGCCAACGCTATGAAACTGTCCCGCCTAGCAATGCCTTTACATCTCAATCAAATCAGGTACCAATGGTCCAACATTGCGCAAAAGCACAATCGTATTGCCCGAGACAAGCGCAGCCCCCACCTTCTCATTGTAATCCAACACCCGTCCACCTTCGACGTGGAACACCCTCAGCCTATCCTTCTCCAAACCGGACGTATTGTTTTTGTTCTCGATTTGCAGGCTCGTCGCGGCAGCGTCCAGGACCCGTCCCACGACCCAGTCCTTGGAGTAGAAGAACTGGCCTTTGGGTATCTTGGCCACCGTCGACTCGGCCGCGGCCTCCACGAACAGGTACACCCTCTTCTCGGGCGCCAGCTTCTCGTCGCCCTTGGCGGTCTTCTTGAGGTTGTTGACGGCGACCATGCGCTGCGACGCGGACGTGGGCTTCGGCTTAGGAAGCGCGCGCTCCATAGCCTCGCGCTTCCCGGCGCCCCACAGCCTCAGCTTCTGCAGCGCCGACTTGGCCTTGTCGGCGGCCTGCGAGCCCGGCCTCGCGCCGAGGGGCACCAGGTTGTCGCAGTCGTGCTCCTCCTTGAGCCGGTGCTTGAGGCAGTAGTCGCGGTTGCAGCCCTGGCAGTGGACGCCGGGGACGAGGCTCGTGCCGATGGTCGCCTTGCAGTCGGGCGACGCGCAGTCCTTCTGCGACACGTGGTCGCGCAGCTGCTTGCCCTCGCCGGCGCTGGGCTTCGCTAGCTGCGCGAGCCGCTTGCGCTCCGCCCAGGCGCCCTCCTTGGCGCACTTGTGGGCCGACTCGGTGCGGTGGTCGAGGCAGAAGGTCTTCTCGCATGACTGGCAGTAGAAGGGGAGGAAGTCGAGCTGGTTGCAGTACTCGGCCTCGCAGTGCGAGCCGATGAGGGTGGCGTCGGCGTACTGGGAGCGGTCGACGTCGGTCATGTTCACGTAGGAGGTTTCCTGGCCCTCGGATGATGGTGATCGGTTTGCCATGGCGGCGGCGGGCGGGCCGGCGAGGGCGTCGTCGTGCGTCTCTTTAATAGGGATTCGAGGTGGGTGGGAGGCAGACGTGCCCACGTCAGTTGGATGACCAATACGGCGCGGCTCGGCTCGGAACCTCTGGTCAGGCAGGAGGTGGCCAAACGTGAAGGTCGTGGAAGAAGGACAAGGCTAGTTAGGCAAAAGGGGGTTGCGAGGCTGTGACGCTGCGGCTGGGCGCTGACATGGGGCTTCCCCGCTGAATGCCGACTTCCAGGCCTTTCTAGGATCTTCAGGGTCCTGTTTGGGGGAGTATTGGTAAGCTGTAGGGCTGATGGTGGGCATGCGACGAGTGCAGGTGGGCTGTCTGGTTGGCCACCCTCGGAACGTTAGCTTGGGCAGTTTGAGCCGCGGATCACTTCACTTTGCTCATCTTGGGTAACTTTCATTTGCAAGGCAGTTAATTATCTGTCCAATTATCTTTCTATTGATATGTTCATAATTCACCGGCGAACTCCCGCACCAAACCCTGTCATTCAATCATTCGTCAGTGAATAGAGACCCCAATATGGCCCCTTTGATACATCGGCCGCCACTGGATCACATCTCGGGTGATTTGCGGACTTTCTCCACGATGCACTTCCTCGCATAATACAATCAGATCTGCACAGCCAGAGCGGCTGGCTCTCTAAATGTGCAATGACCTGGAGCATGACTCCAAATTCACTTCGACGAAGGGCTCTAGCCGAATTTGGATTGTGCTGGATCCCTAATTGCCTAACACCATGACTTTCCCTGATGATGGTGAATGTTTGGCACGTCGATGATCGTGTGAGAGGTTCTGGCCGCGGTATCTCTGTCCAAATGGTCCGCCAAACCCCCATGATCTGGCGTAGACCATTCTCCGAGGCTATTCATTTGGATTCAGAAGACACGGAGCAGGAGGAGAAAGCCACCGAGGATCGCAGGTGCGTCTATCTGGGAGCTGCACTTTTCCCAGAGCTCTTATCGAAAGGCTAGAGACTTCCAAATTCTCACATCTTGTCCTCTTCGTACCATGATGCGGTCGAGCGTTGAATAGTTATTTCGTGTCGGATATGTATGCCCTGGAGAGGAACATCGTCTTCGGGTGTGGTGCCTCGCGTGGACAATCTCTCGAATGGGTGGCCGGCATCATGTGAACCGGAAAGGTGCTTCTTCCCTGGTGAATGGCCGGCTATAACGGTGTTGGGTCCCATGGTCCGCCCGTGATTCGTGTGGGACCGCATATGGGATCGCACATGGGACCTCAAAGACGACTGGCCGCCATAGTCGCCGCCGTAGCCGGAGGTCTTACTTCCCGATGCTTTGTGCCAGAAACGCCGGTAAAGGGGCTGTGTGTCCTGGTCAGCCATCTCGCACGCATATTCAAGACCGCCTGAAACGGTCTCAACTGTCCATTGACTAGTCCCTCGCAATTCTCGCCGGGAGAGACGCTCACCATAAGACACGGCAGACATGCGCCAACGATGCCCACACCTATTTCCGCCAGAGTCACAAACCAAGGTAGCACCAGGTTGTTAGTCAGGTCGGCGCTGTGTTTGAAGTAGAACCCAATCAGTAGTACCAAGCGAACAATGCTTGCGATGACGACCCTATTTCGTAAAGAAAGCTGTCAGTGGAGACACAAACACACGATAGCATTTCCCGGGCGGTTTCAACTTACATTCCCCCAACCACAAAGATACCCGACACCGCAATCCTTTTCCATCGCTCCAGCTGGAGGTGCCAGATTTCGTACACCGGGAGGATAATAGTCAGCGTGTCGATGACTATGTTCGGTGCTGCGACAATAATCAGGTAGACCTCCACTCGAAAGTGGCAGATGCCTGTACCTGGTGCTGACAATTTATTCCAGAAGAAAGATATGGGTTGACACTCGACAAGATTGCCGATCAGGACCCCAACGAACCAGATACCACATACGACTGTTAGTATCCAGATATATTTCTTCATCGTCTTTGTTGGGAAAATTCTCCAATAATAAGCAAGCACCGATAGCTTCATCAGCGGAGACGCGAAAAGGTACGCCCACTCAAGCGCATACAAGAGCTGTGGCCATCAGCACCTAGTCGGAACTTGCCATGAAATATAGCCTTCAAATTCGACTCACCTTTAAGGATGTAACGGGAGCCGTTGGTTGCTCCCTCAAGGCCTGAGACATGGGCTTTCCCACGCCCCCTTCGTATACCAAGACCACACTCAAGGCCAGAACAAAGTATAATAAGACAAGCGTAACCAAAGTAAGCCAGTCGTCCAAGGCAATTCCGAAGCGGCTTAATTTCCGTGACCAGAAGCGCAGGGCGACCATGAACGTCGCGAACGCTGTGAGGAAGTATGACAACGCGAGTGATACCTGCCCCTCGGTCGAGATGGTCACCTCGACCGCGGGAGGTACGGATATCACCGATATATTCCTGGCCACATGCATCTCTCTCGTTCCAATCCGTGTATAACAGATCGCAACTTTCAAAAGGTTGACCAATACAAGCCAACAGGAAAGAGCTCGAGACGTAATGTTCCGAGTCTAGGAGCAAAAGCAGAACCGACCCAGGACTTCGGGTCCAAGCCTGTCTTGATTACAGCACTTGCCGTACATATCCGCCGAAGAGGCTTTCTTCTCAGAGCCCGGCAAGTTCCTGCCGCACCCGCGACAATGTCTCCTGAGGCTCATTGCCGGAAACACCTTCTTCACATCGTAAAACGAGGCAGATCATCTCGTTTCGGACGTCCCCAAGCCCCAAAATTTCCTTACCGAGCTTGGTGCTGACGATGCCCACCTTACTCGTCGTCCTTGTTGGTCTGCTCTCAATCTCCAGAGCCCGCTTCTTCGGTGTAGTACGAGTCAGCACAGCGACCAGAGTCACCGTAAACCCACAGCGGATCTCCTCCAGGGCTCGGTACCAGCACTACTGGATGGATCAAGGAGATCCTTCGGTTGGGTAGGCAGCGGTATGCTGCTCTATGTCTGGACAAATCCCAGGCAGAAGGGTATCGACCCGGCCCCGAAGATACGCCTGCGTTCATCACATTGGTGGCCAAGGTCTGTGGTTCGCCGGATGCCCAGCAGGGCTGCAGGGCTGTGGAAACGGCGGTGTCTCCGCCACCACGTGCTCAGTGTGGCCCGAGTTGAGGAGCGAGCCCACTCCTGGGGTCTTCTGCTCGAAGTCTCAGCCCCCATTGTTCGGGCCTCTCTACGCTTTTGAGACGCGACCCGTTGCTCTGGAAAAACCCAAGAACCTGACACCTGTCAGAGGATATTACCCCTCTACAGGGTAGCCTAGTTGAACCCTTTGGAAAAAACCGGAGACTGATTGCGTCGGCAAGTGGGAGTATTGGCTGATCCGGAGATGATGAGGCGCCCGACGTCGTGCACGTTATGGTTTTGAAGTGGATATGGACTACCCTGAGGTAGAATCGTGGGCGACTCAGGGAGGTTATGTGTGTAAGCTTCCACGTGGATGTCCCCACGCTCGAGATCCTCCGACTGCGGATGAGATGGAAGCTATCATTCATGTGAAGAAGGGGTATTCTATATCGTCCCGGATAGCGTATCTCCCGATGCCGAAGACCTACATATTCCGTAACTTGGGGCAGCTTCGCTGATCAGTTTGCACCATGATCGCCGCATGCTTTTCGAACCCAGTGTTTAACACACGATTCAGTAGTCACTGCGTGAAATGAGGGAATCCTGAGTGAGGAACAATTGGTCGCATCTTTGCTGGTGTTGATCGCTTCGCTCAGAGATTGGTCGTCCTGGCGCGCTTGAAAAAGTAAGATGCGTAAGTTGATATCGGAACTATTTCCATACGCTCGAAAATAACGAGTCCCCTCAAGTCTGTTCAAAGACGGAATCAAGACCCTGTGGTTGGAAACCTTCCAGGGTTGGAAGGGGGTCCCCCGACGAGCTAACCCCCAAACTCGCCTTTGTCAGTCCCTGTCAGACACGTGCATTCGTGTTTCGCGACGCCTTGGGCTAGTACCCGTATCCATGATGGACCCTTCGCGACTCTGTCTATGACGTCGTCCTCCGACCCTGAATAACCGTGAACTTTAAATCTTCGCAGGCACGTCAGTGTTCGCTTGAGTTTTATGTAGGTTGGAGTGCAAGATGCCTTGACTGAAACACATTGGACAAGACGTTTGCACAATGCCGCCTCACGTCCCACGCAAGAGACTGCGTGAAGACTCGCCCCAGAAGAAGGAGCCAAAAGGGAAAGGCAAAGCCACGGCTAAGGCTATCGCACCACCGAGGAAGCCGACCTTGTTCGACGACCTCGACTCGACCATTTCCCCCAAGTCCGAGGGCAAGGCGCGCAAACAGGTCATCGAACTTAGCGACGACGATGACAGCAGCTCCTTGTCATCGCTCTCCGACGCCGACTTTGAGGACGTACCAGGGGTGAAGCGCCAGAAGATCGAGGCTGACCCTGCAAAGGAAGACGAGGACGAGGATGAAGACATTGAGTTCGAGGATGTCTCCTACCACCACCCGACTTTGGCCCCTCAGGCCGACGACCCCAATGGAGGGGCTCTGGAACTAACTCTATCTCACGTTCCGACTGCCTCGTATGCCGATTTTGGTGGCAAGAAAGGCCCCTCGAAGAAGGAGCGCCAGGCCCGCATCGCGACGCATTGTATGCATGTCCAATTCATGATGTGGCACAACGCAATCCGGAATGCTTGGCTCTGCGATCCCGTCACTCAGGGCATCGTACTGTCACACCTACCGCCAGGAATGTGGGACGAGATCGAGCGCTTTAGACGCGCCTGCGGACTGGGTCCCCATGAGGAGACGCCCAAGAAGACCGCAACTAAAGCTTCCAAGGGTAAAACCGGCGGCAAGGGTAGCAGCAAGGCCGGCAAGGGTGGCAAGGCCAGTGAGAAAGCAGCAAGGGACTGGGGCGGTGCCGCCCAGAGGCTTGAGAAAGGTGCAGTCGACTTGAGCCACGGTGATCCACTATTTCGACTGATTAGGTCTCTTTCGGCCTGGTGGAGAAAGCGGTTTCGAATTACTGCTCCTGGAGTTCGCAAGCTGGGATATATGCAGACACGCCGGTGCGCGAACCTGATCAAGGGCTACAACGAGGGAGGCATCAACCCGAGTCGATACGGCGAGCGCATCTCGAGCTTGCATTGGTTTCGGCTACACGCACAGGAATGTACCGGCAGCCGGGATGTTGGCGCGCAGCTCTTCACATGCCTTTTGAGAGCACTTGGCTTGGAAGCAAGGATGGTTGCCAACCTACAGGCAGTTGGTTTTGGCTTCAACAAGTCTGAAGAGGCCGAGCCCGAAAAAGTTGGCGATGTTTCTACGGGAGGCAACCAAGACACACCAACCGCAGAAGCTGGAAAAGGCAAGGGGCGGCCGGCAAAGAAAGCTCCGAGCAAACAGGTCAAGAAGCCGCCACAGTCAGGCCGGCCATCACGGAATCAGGGCCGAAGAAGCCTGAAGGAGGACTCGGACGAGTCAGACGACGACCTTCGGTTGACCGAAGAGGACAGTGAAGACGACGCTGCTATTGAGATTCCTCCGCTGGAACCCGCCAAGAACAGTAACAAATTCGACAGGGACCTGGAATTTCCGCATTACTGGACAGAAGTCTTATCGCCGGCCACACAGAAGTACGTTCCTGTGGATGTGATCGTCAAGAACATTGTGGGCACAAACCGGGATCTCGTCGAGTCTTTCAGCCCCCGGGGAGCTAAGGCAGACAAGGCCAAGCAAATCATGGCCTACGTTGTGGGCTTCAGTCAGGACGGTACGGCCAAGGACGTCACCGTCAGGTACCTGAAAGGCCAATTATTTCCTGGCAGGACAAAAGGCACAAGGATGCCTTTGGAGAAAATTCCAGTCTACAACAAGCATGGGAAGGTTAAGCGCTACGATCATTTTGACTGGTTCAAGTCCGTCATGCGTGCGTATGCACGTGGGGGCGAGAAATACCCTCTGACAGAAGTCGACTACGATGAAGACGCCACTGACTTGAAGCCGGCTCAACCTGTGAAGAAGGAAGTCAAGGAAGGCGAGGAAACGCTGCAGTACTTCAAATCTTCAAAGGAATTCGTCCTGGAACGTCACCTGAAACGCGAGGAAGCATTGTTGCCATCGGCTGAGCCCGTAAGGTACTTCAAGAACAAGGGCAAGAAGGGAGACGGCGAAGAAGTGCCTGTGTACCTCAGGAAGGATGTTGTGGCCGTGAAGAGCGAGGAGACGTGGCACAAGCAAGGCCGGGCGCCTAAGCCTGGGGCCAAGCCGCTGAAATTGGCACCGTTCAGAGCCGCGACGACCAACAAGAGACGTGAGCTTGCCGAGGCGGAGGCAGCCGCAGGCCACAAGGTCCTCCAAGGGCTCTACAGTTACGACCAGACGGATTGGATTATTCCCCCTCCGATCCAGAATGGCATCATCCCGAAAAACCAGTATGGAAATATCGATTTGTTTGTGGAGCACATGCTTCCGGAAGGTGCCGCACACGTGCCTTACCGGTCAGCCATTCGCGTGTGCAGGCGGTTGGAGATCGATTTTGCCGAGGCAGTCGTGGACTTCGAATTCGGGCACAGAATGGCCGTGCCTGTGATCCAGGGCGTCGTCATACCCGAGGAGCACTACGACCATGTCATGGAGGAGGTTGCGAAGGAGGAGGCCGAGAAAGCCAGGAAGGAGGACGAAAAGCGCCGCAAAGTCGTCCTCGGGGCGTGGCGCAAACTCCTGATGGGCATGCGGATTGCCGAGAGGGTACGGCGTGAATACGGGCATTTGACGGATTCATTCCATGCTTTTGGCCACAGTCGGGACAACAAGCAAGATGCGCCAACAACCGGTGACATTGATATGGTCAACGGTGAAGACATGGCGGGCGGGTTCTTACCCGGTGGCTTCGAACATGAGGAGGAAGAGCCAGAAGACCGCGGGGGGTTCCACAAGTCCAGTTTCTTTCCCGCCATTGAGGATGACGAAGATGGCGGAGACGAAGGAGACGCGAGACTGCTGATCGAAGATGGTGGTGCTGTGGAAGAGCGAGCGCCGTCGCCGCCGCCGTTGCCGCCACAGTCACAGCCACAGCCGGGTAAATCCTCAGGCCAGAGACGGGCTCCGCAGCGCAGGACAAGGCAGACAAAGCTAGTGTCTTCTTCTGAAGAAGAGGACGACGATGACGAGGACATGGACTCCGACGACGACTATGAGGAGTGAGGAGTGATGTAGATACCCTTTTGAAGAAGCTAGGTCACAGATAGCTCATTGGCTAAGATATGGACGTGTACCAGAAGCAGTCTGCAGGTTACCCAGAATTTTCTGGCTTGGCGCTTGTGATACCGGGCGTGTATAAGTGCAAGTTTCATTATCCACATGCATGCCTCATTAAATTAGCGAGTAAAGGTGACAGTACATACGATGTTCCAGTAATTCCGCCACGTCTTCCAAAATTGCAACGCGTCATCGTAGAACTTCTCGCGGCGTGAGCCTCACCTGCCCGGTCGTTCTAGCCCACATGTTAATTTGTTCCGAGGCTAGTCTAGCAGGAATTAACATTATGGGATTCCCATAACAGAAGCTATTTTGTAGCGAATCAATCGACGGGAGCTGGTTTGAGAGATTGTCACTCTACGGGGCACATCCAAATCGGAGGTCAAGCCTTAGGAGATCTGGTGATTCGATGCTTTGGCAGCATGACGGACCCCATAGCAAAGCTCGGGTATATGTGTCTGTGTAACGGAAGCTGTGCACATAATAATGTAATTAGCCGTAAAGAGTACAAGTTTTGGTCTCCCTGGGGTACCTAGATACTTTCCAACAGCGTGGTCACTGTCTGTGCCGGTGGTTCATGTGATACACTGCTTACTTCGGTGCTCGTATTCATGTGTTAATTGGAGTTGATGCAGGAAAGGGGGTTACCATTTGGAGACGGCGCCTTCCGCGTTTGGCCATTTGCTGTGGTCGGCAGGCGGGTACGAGGTAGGGGTGGTGCGGGCCGGAACAGCTGAGGGCCCATGCCAGTGCCCGGACAGAAGTGAGGAGCGAGGTGCGAGTGAGAAGGCGGGATTGAAACCAGCCAAACACACACACCTGCCCGGGCCGGCCTGACAGCTCATCTGAGGTCTAGATGGCTGTTGGCAACCTGCCAACCAGCTTCACTCCAAGCACATCCTAAGTTGGATTGGTCCATCAGCTGCTCAGCAGGTGCCGCATCTGCCCACCACCCCGAGCAAAGGGGGAGCCTCCGCTTGTAGACCACATCTTGACCTCACTCCAAAGTGCCGTTTCGACCCAAGCTTGCCCTCTCTCAGCCCACCCGCCGTGTTCACATGTCCTTGACCGAAGCCTCTCATTGATACCTGCGTGTCTACCTGCAAAGCTAACCACCCAGGCAACTGTCGACCCAGCCTAGTAGTACAATCATCTCACCCAGCCAAACAACATCTTAGGCCTGTCCGCCCTCCTCCACAGGAAACCGTACAGGGCATCGTACGTACCAAGTTCACAGCACAGCATTGGTACCTCACCCGGTCCCCGTGTTAGGCACCCAGTTTACGCTTTAGTCGTGGGAACGCACCAGTAATATCGGCACTTTGCTCTACTTGCGCCAGTGACAGCCGACCAAGGGCCGAAGGAAGCTATCTGCGCCGTCCGAGAGCCAGCCCGATTACACCAACCGTCACAAACAGCTACCGCTCTGGCCTGCTGCGGGGGGCGAGCTTCACTCATGATGCGCCACTGCTCAACTGCCCTCATTACTGTCTTTTTGTCCTAGTTGGCGAGGTAGGTGGCACGAACTTTACTTTTCTCAAGTGTTGGTCCTTGGTGGTGCCACACAATCCTTCTTCCGTATCTTCGTACAAGGCGTCGCAGCCCGAGCTTCCTGTCCATTCTCAATCTATCTTTCTTTGGTACATCTCTCAGACTCGACTGCTCGTGTACCTCGAGGGGTAGCTGGGGCCTCTAGAGCAAACTGTGCTGCCTCAAGGGGCGAGGCCAGCCGGAACGAACAAACAGAAGCCGCCGTCCCAGTATCAAGCTGCCTACCTACCTCACACGTCCCCAAACGCTGACCCTAGGGCTCCGTTTCCCCTGCCTGAGGTCATAATTACCATAACACCCCAGCACAGGCGTGTCTGCCTCAAAAAGTGACGACTCAGCAGTCGTACCTTCCTAAATTTAAAGTCTACCGACGGGTCGCATTTCCACTGACTATGGTGAGGGGTAAAGGCAACCTTCGCCTTTGTCACTGCAGAAACGAGAGGCAGCGACCGGATTTGAAACAGGAGCAGCTTCTGCAACAACAAAACAACGCCGCTCGAGCAAACGGAGGCGAGCGTAGGGTCTCACCCCCTCTCCGCCTCCTGTGCAGGTCTTTCAAGATGCTCTCGGTCCAAAGACCTGAAGCCCCGCCCGTCGCCGCAATGCAGGACCAAGACGACATCGAAGACTACGACCAAGGCTTCAGCCTCAATGTCGATGACGAGACAAAGTCTCAGTGCAGGATCAGTGTCAACTTGGCTCTTCCTGACATCGATCCCGAGTACCTGACCCGTGTCTGCACTGAGGCACAATGGGATGCGAACCGGGTCATAGACCAGATTTTCGACCAGATGGAGAATGGCAACCCGTATCCTCGGATGCCAAAGCCAAATCTTCTCAAGAGAAAGCGAGACGATGAGGAGGAGCCGCCCGGGCCGGGCAACGCTGCCGCAAAATTCGACAACGAGGAGCGACGGCGACAACTGAAGGCTAATTCATACAAAAAGACTTGGTGAGCTCCTGCAACCCCTTTCATCCCGATGTCAGAGGCGTGTTCCGCAGAAACACGGGCAAAGCCACGATCCTGGGCTCGCTTGTGCTGATGTTGTTCAGTGATATGATCATGCAACAGTCTTTCCCTGAGTGCTACGCTGAAGACCTGAGAAGGACATTTGCTGAAAACGGCAATTGTCTCTACCCTGCTTTTCTCCAAGTGGCCGCGACTGTTGCTAGCAGCAACAATCGCCCACCATACCGGAAAAAGTCTAGAGTCACCCAAATCCCGGGAAGATACGATGTGGATGCCCTTGCTGACCGTATACGCACCTGTGCTGATCAGGGGGAACGCGAGGCGCTGGAGGAATTCGTGGCCTTGAGGGAGGTTCAGGCAAAACAGCTCGCGGAATCCGAGGCCGAACGCAAGCGAGAAGAAGCCGAAGAAAGCAACCTGCAAATCGCGCTGCTTGAGGGCAACGTCGCTGACTGTGGGTGTTGTTTTGTGGAATATGCCCTCAACCGCATGGTTCATTGCGATGGAGAGGCCCTGCACTGGTTCTGTCGAGATTGTGCGAGGACGATGGCTGAGACCCAGATCGGACTTTCAAAGTACCGCCTGGACTGCATGTCCACAGACGGCTGTGCGGGCAGCTTTGCGATGGACCAGAAGGAGATTTTTCTCGACAAACATTCCATGACAGCTCTGGACCGCATCGAGCAGGAGGCCGTTCTGCGAGAGGCAGGTATTGAGAACCTGGAAACATGTCCTCAATGCCCATTCGCCGCCGAGTATCCCCCAATCGAGGAGGACAAGGAGTTCCGGTGCCTCAACCCGGAATGTGCTGTCACGAGCTGCCGATCGTGCAGGAAAGAGACCCATGTCCCCAAAACATGTGCCGAAGCAGCCTTGGATAACGGCCATTCTGCTAGGCATGACATTGAGGAAGCAATGTCGGCTGCTTTGATAAGAACATGCAACAAATGCTCAGCGCCTTTCATCAAGGAGAATGGCTGCAACAAGATGACTTGCACCAAGTGTAGGAACATTCAGTGTTACGTCTGTTCCAAGTCATGTGACTACAGCCATTTCAACGACGCCAGCCGGGGCGGGAAGTCAGGGAACTGTCCACTGTTCGACGATGGCTTCGGTGTGGAGAAGCGACACAGGGATGAGGTCCGAGCGGCGGAGGAGCAAGCCAGAAAAAAGGCCCTGGAGATGCATCCGGAGGTTCAGGCTGATCTGCTGGAGTTCCGATTGTCTGATAAAGTCAAGAAGGATGAGGAGCAGAAGGCCTCGCTTCACCAACGTTAGTACCTTTTCTGTACAGAGCATGGAGTTGGTGAGAGATGTGGTGTGGGTTTTGATAGCTAGGTTCGCTAACTCAGAGTAGATATCCATCATGGCCATTATCCTCATCACCACCACCGGCACGCCCGTTTAGGAAGACTGTGGCGCCACGATAGAGAGCACCACATGCACGAAGTCCCGGTGCCGCAACCGCCGCTACATCCTCCTGTTCCCGCTG
This sequence comes from Diaporthe ampelina, assembly GCA_023522825.1. Taxonomy (NCBI): domain Eukaryota; kingdom Fungi; phylum Ascomycota; class Sordariomycetes; order Diaporthales; family Diaporthaceae; genus Diaporthe; species Diaporthe ampelina. The sequence continues at coordinate 677,955 of JAMFTM010000002.1, read as the reverse complement.
GTGGCATTGCTCCTGCTGCTAATCCTCCGCCTGACCCAGCTGCTGCGGCTCCCATTGCTCATGTCAACCTTCCCCAGCCAGGACCTAACGGTTGGCATGCACCGCTGGCACTGCCGATGAATTTTGACTTTGGGAATTTGTTTGGTGGGGGCAACGAGGTCGGACCTCCCCAACCTAGAACGCCTCCTCCCCTGCGAAATGGGGGCAATTTCAGACCTCCCCCGCCTAACATACAGCCTCCCGTGCAAAATGGGAACCAAGAGAATCGAGCACCGCGGTTGCCTTCACACCCTATGCTCCGGCGGTCTCGGGCTCCACATATGCCAAAAGGAGTGGTCCCGCCGGTTCCTGCAATTCAAAATGCTGACCGTCCAAATGCACAATCGCAACAAGCCCCGAGACCTCAAGTTCTACCCCCAATGCCTCAAGCTCGACCACAACCAGTGCCTCAAGCTCAACCACCAAGACCTCACGCTCAACCACCAAGACCTCGAGCTCAACCGTACGTCAACCCACAGGCTGTGTTCGGACAGCATCCAGGGCCAGCAGATCAGCCAAACGCGGGACTCTGGAGGATGATGTATGATGCTGGACCTCCATTGATCGGACGTCTCTTCGACAATTACAGGCAGGGTGAGCAATCTGAAGCCTCACCTGTCGGTAATGGTCAGATCGGAGACGCTAACGATGTCGATTTTAACAGGCCTTGGGAATTACCGGCGGCCGAGGAACCGGCCATGAACAACAACAACTACGCAGGGGAGTGGTTGAACGCCCCATACCAGTTCTATTTGGGAGCCATGCCCGCCGCCATGGAGCTCGACCCGATACCGATACCATGGTTTGCGGATCAGGGTCTTGACGCGTTTTCCCCGGTGGACGAACAACACGGCATGGCCCCCGCGCATGATCCCAACCTTGGGCTGTCTCCTTTTGGCGGCGGACAGGCGGCTTCTTTCGGGAACCCGGCCCCTAATGTTTGGGATAACCTCATGTGGATGTGACGGGAGGGCGTTATCACACAGGCCAGGAGAGAGAGAGAGAGAGGGATACCATCAGCGATGACTGACGACCTAGACCTAATAGCCTCTGGGAAAGTTATGGGAAGTTCTTTTTCTTCCGTCCTGCTAATTCACCTATTATTATTTTGCATGGCAGAACAGGGGAGCATCTCTCAAGAGTCCAGGCGTTTTTTTGATTTCACATTTGGATGGATGGGCACCTGCAAGAGAAGGAATGATGCAGTGGCCGTCGGTTAAGATTGCAGTAGTAATTGTATTGATATGTTGGCCAGCAGGCATTTCTGCTGATTCGCGTGAGCTATGTTACCGCTGGATGGATGTCAAGGCTGGGTATACATTTTCTGGCGAGGGGGGCACCCTTGCTGGGTATTCTCCCAAATGCGGCCCTTCCATCTTGTACGCACGCGTGCACCCCTACACGAATGGAGTGCGCCTTGCCCCCCTACCGTCCCATCAACTGGCGCTGATAGAGGCATTGCCCAAAGCCACGCGGGAGGAACACGCTTCGTGGGCTTTGCCAAGGCCGCTCTATGATTCATAGAGTTCTCGCAGTCTCTTCCGGCTTGGTTTATCACGGGGCTGACGAGATTGACAGGCGTTCTGTGCCTATTCGCATCTCATGGGGCGAAGCAAGTCTCCCGGGGCACTGTGCGCTAGGTAGTGATACACCGTCAGATGATCACTCGCCAATCCTGCGCAAATTATGTCGCTCAATGTCGTTGCCCTCCCATAGACTGGCCTCGAATGGATCTCATTGCTGATCGCGTACAACAACCCGACTCGCGAAAACTTCCTTCTGCAACCAATGTGGCTGACTGGGCCACGAGCTTGGGTCGCTCTAAGCGGCCATCGCTAGCACGAGATGTCGTTCGCAGCTCGTGCGATGCGGTCCTCGGTCTCGGGCCATATATTCTTCGGAATTGATCCACGCCTTGTTAACAAGTTACCAGCTCATCGGGTCTTTCCAAACTTCTCATGCCATTTGCCCTTGGCAGCCACGACGGGGGCCGAGGCAGATTGGGCCTCCGGGACGAGCTCGACAGTCTCGTGCAGGGTCGCGACGGTGCTCACGGCTGGCGAGCCGTCCTGATCGGGCCCGGAGGCCTGCAGCAGGATGAGGGCGTTGGAAGTATTCTTCTGGCGGAGGGACCAGGTCTTGTTGTCGGGCGTCTTGAGCAGGCCGGCGGTGGGCGAGGGCTCGAGGCGCAGCGTGGGCGGGTTGTCGGACTCGAGGAGGGCGAGCAGCTCTGGGGGCAGCTCGAGGAGCTTGTAGGTGGTGGCCGACGGGGCGTGGTTGAGAGGGATGCCGGTGACAGACTGACTGGAGAGCATGATGGCGAGTCAAGGCAAGTGCAATGCGATGGGGGGTTGTTCTTGTGTCGTCGATATGCGAGCATGGGATTGTAGTCTCGGTGCGAGTGGGATTGAAGACGGGCCATGGGCCTGGAGGTGCAGGGATGTGCACACCCAAGCACCTGGGTATCTGGCGCTACTGTATGGCAGAGCGCGAACCCTTGCAAGTGTGGATTTAACCCCTGCAAATGGATTTTCAGGGCAGAGCGCGTCTGGGTTCGCGGGCGTGGCAGGCGTGGCGGGGTCAACCCTGGCACAGCAGCGCCGAGAGAGGGTGGTTTGTTTACATCGACAGGCCCGTCAGCCGGTCCAACCTCACCGCTCTCTTCGGCGGGCGCCCTCGAATTTTGACGAGCGAAGGAGGGATGCAGCTTGCAGGAATATCCATAAACCTCGACGGACTGCACAAGGGCAGCTTGTCCATGGGCTAATTGACCCGTTTGAGCAGTCCATCGGCCAGCCCATCAATCAGAGTTCCCTCCGCCCAGATCCGAAATCTGACAACCCGGTCCGTGAGGGAGTGACTGACCAGCAGCAAGCAAGGAGCTGCGAGGCGAGACCCACGTCTGCCGTTCCCACCCCCCGTCTCGCCCGCACGGAGGAGACCCAGCCCGCCCACTTTCTCCTCCGCCCAAACCCAACACACACACACCAGTTGACACACAACACACATCACATCATATCATTGTTGTCCACGTCCGTGCTTCCCGGTTTTGTGCTTGCTTGCCTGCTCTGCTGCGAGGTTACTGAGTGGCTTGCGCGCACCTGCATGTGTTTGTGTGCATCTACCGTCCTACCGTGCCGTACGTGCAGAACAAAAAACAAATCAGTGCCTACCAACTGCCAGATGCCTGCACACGACGGGCCCTGAGCCTAGATACTATACTCGCTCCTACTTACTACTCCTACTCCTCCGTCGTCCTACCGTCCCCGCCCCCCAGCCCACCCCAGTCCTGAGCCCTCGTCCTCGACCTCGACGCCGGCCCCGACTTCTAGAACTTTGTTCTCTCTTGTTTTGACTTGCCCTTCCCCCACACCCCTGTCACCAGCTTCGTCCTTGCTGCAGGTGTGTTTGGGTTGCATCTTCTCCTTCTTGTGTATCCAAAACGTACATACAATCCTTTGCGGCTGCTCCTGGTCCATCCACTCATCGTCCACCTCGTTCCTAGGCCTCGCTGAAGAGTCCGTCCCCTCATTATCAGGGCCTATCGTCGCTATCGCACCGTCGCATCGCTCCAAATCGCACCGCATCCTACCGCGCCGGCACCCGCACCACTCAGCGCTGCAGCGCAATCCCATTGTTTACTTTGTCTCGACCTTGAGCCATCGCTCTCGGACACGTTCACGCCGCCACCACCGCCCGGCTTGGTGGCTGCAGCTCAGCCTGGTGCACCCATTGGTACTTGTTTTAGCCGTGAGACAGTCAGACAGTCAGGTCGGTCGCGTATCCTGCTCGTGGGTGTCGACAGACAACAGAGGCTTGGTGCTACTGCAGACTGCCGCATCACAACGCTGCCGTGCCATTGGACCATCTCGTCTGAGCTTGTTTTTTTTTCTCTTCTTCTTCGTGTTGAGGTCCCCGTCTTCACACCACCGACTTCTCTGGCCTCCCGATCGGCCTGCTCCTCGTCTCATCTTCTCTCAAGCTTCTTCGGGCGCCCTCGACTACCTCGACGGCCGTTGCTTGTCGTCTCTGCTCTGATCCGCGCAAAGTCGGGCGGACCATGCCACAGGCCCATTGAGCGACCATGGTTCGAGTCACCGATGAGCTGGTCCTGACGCCAGGGAATGTCACTCTTTACTACGCCTACGACCCTTTGCTGGGGGACCTCCCTTTCTTAATATTCCACGGCCCGTCCACCACCGCCAACTACACCCACAACTCCTCGCGCATCCAGGTCCATGTCTTCAGTCCCGCTGGTCTTCAGTCGTACCCGCGCATAACGATATCCCCCAATTCTCCCTTCTATGGCGTGGTCAGCCACCTGCCGCGCGAGTTCCAGGGAGACGAGACATGGAGGGGCCTCGCCTTTGGTCTCTTCAAGTACTTCACAGAGCTGCCCGAGGCCGTCAAGACTCACCTGAGGAAGCAGTATCCCGGCCCGAAAGGCCAACGGCCCGGCTCGGCCCCGGCCCTGTTCAGCGAACAACATGCAGCTAATCTCGCCCAGGATATGACAAAGTCCGATAACACAAGCCAGGTAATAAGTGCTCTGCAGTCAGCACTGCAGACCCAACACATCAGCAATGTCGATATAGACCTCGTCTTACCGCCAGGTTCCATCATCCCACTCAACAACGCCGAGCTGGAGGAGGTCCCAGACGACGAGGACGATTTAATAGACCCCACCCTTCGCCAGTATGGCAGTTACACGCCACTGGTCAGGCTGTGGGGGGAACCTGTGTTCCTGCCAACGTCCAGGTTAAGGAGGGCACCGTCCAAACCGACCTCGCTGAACCGGGGCAAGTCGTTTTCCAGGGATCAGAAGGAAGACCTCCGCATGAAACTGGTCGAGCTTGTCGAGACAGAAGAGCGATACGTTGCGAAGTTGAACGAGCTGGTCAAGCACATCGCTGATGACTTCCGCCAAACCGCCAAAAGCCGCCCACCTGGCAGCCTCAGCCCGACCGAGGAGGATGTGGACAGGCTCTTCCCGAAGTCGTCCGACTCCATCTTGCAGCTCAACACGGCATTCATGCAGGAGCTCCGCAGGATTATGGACGAGACAGAGGAAGATGCCGCGAAGGAGTTGCAATCATCTCATGGGAGTGTTACCAGGGTCGGAGGCTCGAGGTCGAAGGATCCCAGCGGTGCTCTTGCCGTTGCCAGGCTCTTCGTCGATTGGTTTCCCAAGTTCACCGAGAGCTATCAAGATTACATTCGGGCGAGCCAGCACTTCCCGCAGCTGCTGAACAACTTCTTGGATAAGCAGTCCAGTTTCCGACAAAGAGTCGCCCAAAAGGGAGAGCAGACAATACGGTCCATCTTGATCGAGCCTGTGCAGCGACTGCCTCGGTACAGCCTTCTGATCGATCAGATCGTGGGCTGCATACCCATAACACATCCCGCCCTGCAACTTATGCTCAAGGCTAGGGACATAATCACCAACATTTGCTCCATGGACGAGCCACTGATAGATAAACCGCATGTCACGAACCGCCTCCGAAACATGATCGAAAGTTGGCCCCTTGATCTAGAGCCACAGGGTCGCCTAGTTACAGCCATCGATGTCGCCGAGCTCGCGCCACCTTACAACATAGACTCGCCGCAACTCGGTGCCAACGACATAGGCGGTATCCTGCTGCTTTTCTCCGATTGTGTCGCCCTGGTCACCAAGATGTCTACTTCCAGCCCGACCGGGAAAGAGCTCATCCGAGAGATCGACAAGCCATCTGCGGCTGGGCTTCTCGCGTCGATGACTAATGCAGCTGGTGGTCAAGGATCCTACGAGCTTGCGTTTATGGGATGGCACAGTCTTGCCGATGTTCGGTTTACAGAATCAGAAGACGGTCGATTATTGTGGATGACATCCACCCAGGAGATGAAGGCAGCGCAAACCGGTGAAGGGGGGAGCAGGGCAATAACGTCGCGCTGTTTCATACTACATGAGAACTTCGAGGGCAAGGCTGGGAAATTGAGCGAAGAAATCGTCAAAGCACGTATCGAAGGTCGTTTCTCAGAAACAGAACGTGAGACTCCTGTCTGGACGCTCCGGTCTGTAAGGCTACCCGAGAACAGTCTCGGCATGCATGCCGCAGTCTTTCAAGAGGCTGCAGACCAGCTTGTTGAGGGCCGCAGGGAACCTGCTCCTATTCGAATTGTGGTCGACAACGAGAAGGGCACTAAGGGGCATCCAGTCGGGCATTATGGAGTCGAAATCGTGACCGAGGTCCGGAGTGGGAGCCTAAAACGCCTGCGCATGACTACGCTGGGCCTGAATGGCAAGCAGTACACCGACGATGTCGCTCTAGAGGATCTTTTGCCTACTCTGTCCAGACGATGTAAGTACCCTTCTTCCAATACCCACTTTCCGCCCAAGCTGACCCGAGATAGTCATCCAATTGCTCAGCACCCAGTTCAACACTTCCAATTATCGGATGGCTCCGGCCATAGTGTCATACTATTCCAAGATTGCGAGGACTCTGAGCTTCAGCTCGAGAGAGCAAAAGTCGATGTCTTTCCTGCGCTCCTCTCCCGTCAAAATGCTTTCAAGTTTCCTCAGCGGTAGCACATCTGACGTTACTTCGACAAGCCCACCGAAACAGCAGCGTGCCGGCCTGCTCAGCCCGCCGCCACTGATCGCCCGGGCAGGCAGCTCCAAAGAATCCCTTGTTGACTCCATAAGAAGCCGCGGCAGCCGGGACACTATTGGTGTGGCCGGCGAAGATGGTCAGCCTGATAACCCGTTAGTGCGACTAGAGCAGACCTTTACTGGATATGTCGCCGTGCTACAATCGCGGAAAGGTCATTTCATTGGACGGCTGTTGATGAACCGCACAACGGCTGACGAGCTAGTCGTCAATGATCTGTACAACCGTCTGATTGAGAGTCCCTTCGACTTGGAGTCGTCTTCCGAGGTCAGTGCCGAGACTGTCTTTGTGGCCTTCGAGAAGTTCGTGCGAATTGCATGGCGGGAGCAGATGGGCCCTGTCATGTCCTCCCAGCATTTGAACTTGCTTCTAGAACGAGCAAGCAAGCAAGTTCCGGGCGAATTTGGAGATTTCGTCCGCTATCTTTTCAATGAGATGGCGCCACAAAATCGAAGGGCCTTTACTGCGCTGATCAAGCTACTCGAGGACTTGCTTGAAGGTTGTAGCAACGACAGCGATCGTGGCGCTTTGACTGTCGCATTCGCGGAGCTTCTGGTCGACGATGGCAGCGCTCATAACTACATCAATCTTCTCGACCGCCTCGTGGAAGACTGTGACAGAATATTCGAGGATCCCCTGGCCGCACTTGCCAGCTCGTTTGAGCGCACAATGGCTTATGAGTCCATGAACTCACCGTACCACAGCTACAAGTCTACTGGGTCGCTAACGTCCAATACATCTTCTCTCCGGCGCAAGTTCGGGTTTGACAATCTCCTCAGGCAGAACAGCAAGAACGACGGAGGAGACCGCCCTTCGGTGTGGCGGACCCTGAGCAAGCATGGGAGACACCCAGCGACAGGGGACAGCTCGAGCCTCGGCAGGTCTGCGATCAATCGGTCGAAGTCGATCGATATCGGTGTGCCCTCAATACCTAACAAGCTCAGACGGCCAGGTTCACGCGATAGGCCCCGTGTTGCTGGCGCGTTTGATGACATGCACGTACGGCCACCAAATACACATCGCCCAGGAAGTTCACACCGCCTTGAGTCCGGCTTGGCAACTATAGGAGAACCAGAGACTGAGCAAGGGCTCCTCGAGCCGCCAAAATCTCCCAAGAAGAAGCGAAGAAGCTCGCTCTCGGACCTCAAGAACCTCATGGAGATGACCACTACTGAAGCTCCCCAGCCTCCTCAAGCCGCTCCAGCACCTCAAGCCGCTCCCGAACCTCCAGCTCCTCCAGCTCATCAAGCTTCTGAAGTTCCCGAAGCTCCGCCACTCATGCCCCTGAATGTCACCAAGAAGACTTCCGAAAAGGTCAACGCGGCGCCGCCTCGCATTCCAGTGCCGTCGTCTAAGATACCGACGAGCCCGATCAAATCAAAACCAGCTCAAAAGCCAAGCCCAAAACAAAGTCCAAAACCAAGCCCACCACCCACCAGCAAAATACCCGTTACACCCATATCCCAAAGTCTTCGTTCGCCACGGCAGAGAGAGAACACCGCCACGGAACCATTCCAAAGCATGTTCTCGACTCCCCAACCTCCGTCGACAGGGTCTTCGCTGCGTAGGAAACACGCTAAGACGCTGTCCTCTTCACACATCCCATCGCTCAAACCTTCCCGTCTACCCATGGCTGGCGCGTTTAGTCCGACAAACAGCAACGACTTCTCTCGCTCGACCCCTACCGTGGGCCGGTCCTCGACTCAGAGGCTGAAACTGCAGTCTCCGCAAAAGCTCAGGGAACGCCTGGAGACGGAGAAGAAGGCGATAGAAGACGTCGACTCGGGGCTCAAGTCAGAGCTGTCCCGTATATCAGCCGACATGGCCCGCGTGAACAACACTATGCCTCGCTCCGCCACGGGCGACCTCCGCAAGCTGTCAGCGTCTATGAAAGCGCTGGACGAGCGGATACCGCAGGTGCTTCAGGAGCTGGACGAGCGGCAGCGGGCGATCAGGGAGGACATGGAGGCGTCGCTCAAGGCCAGCGAGGCCAAGGTCAAGGCGATCGACCAGATGTACAAGGAGGCAACGGCCGAGAACGAGCTGCTGTACGAGAAGTTCAACTCTGAGCTGGGCAAGATCGTCAAGGCCCTCCGGGGCAAGGGCCGCGAGGACAGGGAGGAGCTCGTGACCAAGCTCAAGGACTCGAGCGAGGAGACGGCGTACGTCAAGAAGGAGAACGCGAGGCTCAGGAGGGAGATTGTCAGCCTCCGCTCGCTGCTCAAGGGCGGTGCCGCCGGGGCCAGGGATGACTGAATGAATGACGAAGCACGGTGAGCGCCGCCGGGCAAAAGGGGTTTGGAGTTTGCAGCGCTTGTTCACGGCTGGCGTTCTGGCTATGCTCAAAATACTGGGGTTTGAGGGCCCAGCAGCTCCGGCCTCTGCACATGATGTCATGCTTTGTTTACCCACCGTCTTCTTTTCAAGCGTGGTTGCGTTTCGAAGTCTACATTGTACAATAATGTCTACCTCTATGTTGAAATGGGAAAAAGTCACGAGGGTCTGGGGATGGATGGATGGATTGAGGATTGTTTGGTGGTTGGCTGGAGGTGAAGATGATGATGTATGGAAATCAGTAAATATGAATTGGGACTATACGTTTCAAGACGAACATGAGAAAGAGAAGTCTCAAAGAAGAGACTGCTAGTGAAATGACCCCTACGCCCGCCATGCTGTCTAGAAAGAGAATGCTCGCTCGCTGATGTGTTGAATAAAGAAAGAATGGTCCGGCTGGTCTGATGGAACTGCCGTGTGCTTTTACATGCTGATATCATCGCATCCGCATATTCTCCTCACGCCCATCCAACCAACTGGTGCAGTTGACACAGCGGAGAGCCTGCCGTCGCAAGTGTCAGTAAAAGAAACACCGGCAGACAGCCCAGACACATCCAAAAACACACACACACACAATAGCAAAGTTCAACAACAACTCACTCACCTTCTCATTAATATTCTTCCGACAATACCGGCACTTGACCATGTGCTTGATGATAGGATCCTTGCTGAGGTACTGATACAGCCCGGCGAGGGCGTACAGCGCCGAGCCAAGACCAATAAAATTCAGCGTCTTGTTGAGGAACACCCCGTACGCCATGATCACGGCGCCGTCGGCCTGCGCCTGCTCGATGGTGCGGTAGCCGTGCGGGAGGTCGTGGTAGCTTGGTCCCGCCTGCAGCACCGCGAACTTGAGGTCCAGGTTTGCGTTGAGCGGGAGGAGCACCGAGAGGGGCGGCAGCAGGATGTCGCTCACGAAACTAGTCACTACGTTTGTGAAGGCTGCTGCGACGCTGTTGTTTGGGTTTTGTTAGCATGGGAACTATTCACTCGGTTGGGCTCCTGGGGGGCGTGGGCAGTGGACCACTTCTTTCCTCCGTGCTTTATCTATTCGAACCTCAATGCGTTGTGGGACAACCTACATCAAACCAAATGCGATCTCGAGGATGTTGCCCTGCGTGGCAAAGTCCATGAACCCACCGACTATACGCTTCGTCTTCTTCTGGCCGTACTCGAGGAACGTCTCCCCCAACTCCTGGACTTCATCGCCGAGACGTATGGGCATTGTTGCGAATTTACAAAGGTGCAGCAGGAGAAGACTTCTAAGATACTAGGTGATAGTTCTGAAGAAATGGTCTAGCCGATGTCTAACGAGACGGTGTGCGGGTTTATTTCCGTGCTTTGTCTGGCTCTGTGGGCCTGAAAATGAGATGAAGGGAAAAAAGCAAAGCGAGAATGAAGCTCCCTCCAGGCCTCTGTTTCAATTATAGACGGACGAGAGGTCATTCCGACGCCCAGGAATAGCACTGATCTGCGCCTACCTGGCCGCGCTGGCCGCCGGATCAACAACCAGGTCGGGACCCACCCGTGAGAAAGTGAGGTTGTATTGGCCGCCATCCCATCAGCCGTATATTTCAAAATTACGCATAATTCCAGGATCTCCGGCGATCACATCGGCGATTGTGCCCGGAAAGATACGTAGCGTATCCAACCCGGACAGCAGCCACCACAATCCAATCCCGTCAAGCCCACCGCGGAAACCCTTGCGCGGTAAGACCCCTTGGTTTCAGTCGCAGCACGGCTGGGCCACTCCCCCGGGACCAGGCCGCCTAGGCCATCCATGACTTGAACCACACCGCATCCCAACTAACAAGCACAATATATATCCAAGCCAAGGTTACAATTCTGACTCTTTTTATTCCCGAGGCCATCGTTTCCCCCTCAAAGACTTCGCCAGAGACAAGAAGGCATAACACAGCCCCTCTCATATCCCCCACCCCCATGTTTAGAAGCGGGGCTCTGAGATCGCGACATATCGGCCGACCGACGATGCGTGCGTCGCGCGCACCGCGGCCGAGTCATGGGCCCACTCGACGACAACGCATCCCGCCCATTCCCATCGCGGGTTACTGATATGATATCGCAGCTTCGTTCATGCAAGTATATCACGCGTCGCCCGCGCCGCCCGCGCCGCCAGGGGATCGCTGCCGGTATCCATCTCTTTCTCTCTGATCTATCTCGATGGGTGGAGCAGCCAATCCCTGGATCGCCGCCCTGTCAGTGTGAGTTGGCAGACAGGACGCGTCTACGTGCTTAGCCGAGGGCATCCCGCATAAATTTGTGAGGCTCCACAGGTAGTCCACGGATGCTCGAGATGTCTTCACGCCGTGCATCAGATCATAATTATTATTAACCCCCAAATTCTGTCTGCGTCCTGCTGGCGCTGTCCTGAGCTGCGAGCCACGCGGTATCCACATAACAACCTCAAACGATGTGCCCATTAGGAATCCGACCTCCAGCACGTGGGCTTGGTGTAGAGAGCACAAGGTGTGCACATGTTATCGATGTAATCTACGAGCCCTCGGGCGTATAGGTCTTGGATGAAATTCAAGAGCCCACTTGCAGAGCAGTGACCTCAGATAGTTATTGCTGGAACGTGCTGTATCAGACCCGCTGCAAGTCATGCGTGAAGCCACATCCCAAAGGCCCAACCCTCTCCTGTCTCTCTCAGCGCGAGCCGTCTCTCATGCCACGGAAGCAGTCCGAGAACGATGCCCAGGAAGGCAGAGTCAACAGGGCTAGTATAAATACTCCGAACACGGGGTTGACAGGCGACGTAGCGACGGTCGATTTCACTTGGACGAGGTGTGAAGAGGGAAGGCTGCGTGCTCATCTGGCAAGATCCACATGGATATATCTGCACCGCCTCGATGATTATGACGAGGCTTTGCCGGTTCTTTCCCTGCCCGGCCACGGCAACTATAGGGTGTTCTATCTGGACAGTACTCAGTGGTTAACACCCAGTAGGCTTGATATCACGTAGAATCAGTAGACTAAGCTCCTTTGAATCATTCATTTCTCTTATAGGACGACGTCCCGGTGTTATCCTCTTGTACGAGTGTATAATGTCGAATGCTGGGCACAAGGGAGATACCCAGCCATGGGCTCCTTCATGATGCCTCGTACGGTTTGAACATGCCTGTGGCTTTATTAACACCATGCCACATCTGGCTGTTGGAGGTTCTGGCACTGGGTAAGGCCCTGTAAGACCTGATATGTGAGCCAGAAAATCAACACGCGTGGATATGAAGTCTGAATTGGATCCTGGTCAGACATTGATGAATATCTGATAGCCTTCCCAATATCCAGCCACCGAGTGGGTGAGCCTCGTAGGACATGTTGGGAATGTTGTTTCTGCCTTGATGGCAATGGTAGACTGGGATTGGAGACCAAATCAACTCGAATTCTGGATCGAGCAGGTTTCGCATAGCTATGTGTGTCGCGTGTTGCAAGACTAGCCGGTGAAAGAGGACTGTTTGGGAAGGTGCTGCACCGGAAGGGAGAACCAAATACAATTTAGCTAGTGAAATTTAGGGTCTTAGAAAGAGTAAGAACATATTGCCGTCAAAATGTAGGTTTCGGAGTCATGAATAGTCCGTTCAATCTTCACCAACCGCGGCCGATTCTGAAGGAGAGGAAGGTCGTGATCACGCTCTATGCGATGCAAGGCTGGTGCCTCAGAAACAACAGGCTCTGTTGCTCGAAGTGGCACGTATGAGCAGCCGTTTGAGACGTCGAGGGGCTCAAGAAAATGAGGTTCAGGTTTGGCAAGAGGTTGAGAATGGAGAGTATGGAGTAAATCTACACTGGTTCAACCGATGCCATTCCCATGATGGCAACCAGGAAAGAGAGTTTTCGTACTCTTCTTATACTATTTGAAGTCCAAAAAGAGGGCTCTATTGACCATTATCCTTCCTATCACCCGCAACCACCACGCGCATTCAACTCACAAAGTGTTCAGAGACTCCATGCTGGAGGGCGAACACAACCCGCCATGACGAGGGCGCCTTCGTCTGGTTTCACCACAATGAGAAGCGGAGCTTTGCTTAGATTGGGCGCTCATGGGAATTGTAACAGTCAAATTTACTTGGAATGAGTAAAAGTTTTACGTGTAGTGAACGACTCCCTTGCTGGAGGACAGCATGGGGAAGAGCCTGAACTAGGTACATGCGCATACCAATGGTATATAGCAGGAAGGGACAGACTCTATTGTAAAACATGCCAATTCACGATTTACTATGAGTAGTTTGACCTGAATTCAGATTGTATTAACTAATACGAACATTGGCTGGAACAACTCCCCGGAGTATGACCTCCTCCAGGACAACCGCCACGGAGCACCTGCGATGGGAATCACCGACGCCCAAGACCCTGGCCCTGTAGACTGCATCATATTAGTATTATTCTGGTGGCCTCGACCGTCTTTTCAACCCATGGCTGGATTGAACGAGGTATCACGGACATATATGCAGCAATTCGAGCAGACATGTAATTCCTCATCGACGAGATGTATAGCTGGCCAGCCATCTCCCACCACCATACTAATTGTAGCAGAAAATCCCCAAGCTCAGGCAAACAGCCCATGAACATCAGTTCAATGCTAAATTTCAAGCATAGCTCCACCCACAAAGAGCACAGGCCTGATCAATATCATCATGGGGAGCCGGAATCCAAGGCCGGGAATCGTGCCCGTGCCGGTATGGACACACAACGTCCGGGCACAAAGCCACGGCGAGACCGCAAGACACACCTCCCTCTGATGCAAAAACGGCAATTTACGAACGCGACGCAGATGAATTACATGGCGAGCCTGCTCCTCGCTACACGTGAGTTAGCTGTTGATTGTCCCAAAATGCAATCAACGTCCTACATCAGCAGCCATTCCTCAGGCGTGACCCTAACGGCTACGGTAACACACACACACCATCAAGAGGGACAAAGACTCGACGAACCAACAACATCCATCCCATCCCACCAACGCCGCCATCATAATGAGCAAGACTGACCAGAACCCCCGGCTGACCCGGACCGTTACAGTCCGCGGGGAGCATGACAAAGCACCTCGAGAGCGAAAGTGAGTGAGCATGGTCATGCCCGGAACCGTAACGGATAAGATCTCATTGGCTTTCTGTGGAGGAGTGTAACAACCGCTCCTCAAGTCCCACAAACCCCGTAGGCCGTGACATATCCCCGGCTCCTCCGGAGGAAAGAGCTGGCGAGCTCGGCCTTCCGAACAGAACCAGCAGTGAATCCTTCACCAGGAAGCAGGTATCTTGTATACCCAGTAAGTCAGTCCAGTCCTTTCCCACTCCTTCCGCTCTAAGGGCGGGGACTAACTAGCCCGGCTTCCTGGGGACATCAGACAGCAGTATGCCACCCTTCTCTGACCTGCCACGAACCCTGAACCTCGTTGAGGGCGTAGAATAGCGCCGAGATTCTGTATGAGAGTTCGTAATCACCTCGCCATGCTACCTTGGCGCGAGCAAAGCGCGAGAGCCTCTGCAAGGAACGAAAATACAACAACGCGCGTCATCCCCTTCCGGCTCCCGGAGCTTATGCTTGGGAAAACCTCCGTACGGGGGATTCGAAGAGACGCACTTACACACCCATAAGACCCCATTTGTCTGCTTACCCAAGAAATGCTTGCTTCGCTTTCCGTGCTGACCGTGGGGTGCTTTGTTTGAGAGAGAGGCACGGAGGTTGTCGGTCATCCCTCCCTCCCTCCCCTATCTCCCCTATCCTCAAAGGAAACGAAAACGCACCATGGCATCATCGAAAATGTATGTAACCGTGCGTGGTGCTGCTACTGGTGGTGGTCCGCTCGAACCCCCCAAAGCCCCGAGCTCAGGCAGCCACCACCACCTCCACCACCTCATCTCTCCTCCACCTAGTGAGCGAAACCCTTGGAGTCGTCCACCGGCCCGCCGGCCCCCCCTGCACCCTGTAACGCCTGTTCTAACCAAATCATGTGATCCCGCGCGAGCTCGTCCCCCTCCAGACCAAAAAGGTGGCGAGGGAGGGAGGAATACGCGGGTCACAGAATCCTCAACGGTCAGCACACTCGCTCTCTGCCGTGGCCAGGCGCCCGCCCCCAGTACCGGTCCTTTCCCCACAAGATCCGAGCTCGACCAGCGGCAGCGGCATGACAGCGGCAGACCAGGGAAGAGGCGAAGTAGCGCAGGCAGGGCCCCCTTCCCGGTGACAACTCACACACATGGGATCGCAGGGTAATCTCGTGAAAAAGCCACAGGGGGGCGAACCCCCTAGAGAAGGCCTGTCTGCTTGCTCTCTCCTCTTTTTCTTGGCCTGCCTGGTCTGTGAAAGCGACATGTCACAACCACGCGATCAATGTGTTGCACGAGACTGATGGGCGGCCTGAGGGTGCGAGGGGGGCAGGGGTCGAAGCCATGTTGACCACAGCTCAGACGGACAGGCGCAAGCAAGCACGCACGCAGGCATGCGGGCGCACTCGCACAGCTTTCCTAGGACATGGCCCTCTGGACCCGTGTGTCGGGCGATCACACACGTCAGCGCAGGTACCCAGAACTTGTAAGAGTGTGGGTTAGCAGGGGACCTGTTCGGAGCGTGGGCGTATAACTCGTCCTGCCAAGGAGGACTTTGTCCCCAGACCCCCAGAGCGTTCGTCCTGCTGGTTGGGTTTCATCCGCCTCGAGCGCTAACTTGCGGAGACCCCCTCCCTCGTCCACGAACTACGGGGCAGCGTGGCTGGCGTGGCTGGAGTCTCACGGGCGGGTGCGACTCTGACTGTCAACGGTCCGTTTTGTATGTCTTCGGCCATGAGGAAACTTCCTGGCCAGACAGATAAGTGACAAGATCTACGTCACTGCACGCGACCTTGGTCATACACCTTGTTCCGAGCCTCCAAACGCGGGTCGGACTGGGGCCGCGGAATATTGGGCCTGCAGCGCGTGCAGCAGAGATTGCCCCTGCTCCCCTCCCTCCCATCTCTCTTTCCCCAGTCAAGTCAAAGCCTCGCCGAATGGCCCCGGAGGATCGATCTGAGCGGCTCGGCTCGGAACCGAGATGGAGCGTCGAGAGCAAGATATGCGCCGCGGGCTTGCTTTGCTGTGGGTCCCGGTGTGCTGTAGGTACAGCACGGAACCTTGAAATTCCATGGGCAGTTGGCCTTGGGGGAGGGGGGGTGTGTGTGTGTCTTGCATTGGTAGTGCTGAGATCAGCCGGGTTTCGTTGGGCGCAGATCTAGGCTCCCTATGGGGCATCGTCTGAGGGAGAGGGGGGATAAAATGAGCCGCATATCGGGCTTAGTAATCGACCATATTAAAAAGATGCGCATTGCCTCGAACAGGGTGTTTCACATGGGAAAGAGAAAGATGGCGAGGTGAGAAAAAGAGCGAAATGAGCCCATTCCGCCTCGCAGATTGTTCGCCACGACGTGCAGCGCGAGATGAGTGGCCGGCTGGCTGCCATCCGGACAGAGTGACGCTCACCGGTCTTGGGCTTGGCATGGCTGCTTGGGGTAAGCTGTAGGCAGACAAATTGCAGTCTTGTCTGTTTCTTTTCTTTTTTTACCTATACGTTTCCCCTTAGCCGCTTACACCGCGGCTCGCTGGTGGTGGGTGTCTTGAAGTATAGTAGTATGCCATGGACTAAAGGAGGCAGGCTACTGTGAGGGCGGACTACCGCGTGTTGTGAATCAGCAAGGTAAGATTGGGCCGTGGAACCCTGGTCAGAAGCTTGGGGGGTCGAAAGGGCGTGGTGCTGTGGCCCGTCGGACCCGGGAGAAAATTTGAGACCGCCCTTCCCGATGTCACACAATCTATGTGAAGTGCCTGTCACGTATCTACATTTGAGCTACAATGACGGCTGTCGCGGGGAGGGGAGGGGTGGGTAGGCGTGCAGGCATGAGTCGGGGCCCAAGGGGGGGGGGTGGGACATGATGGAGGATAGAGGGCTCTCGAGAGGACAGGAATGTGAGAAATGAGATCACGTCAGCAGGAGGTGGACAGCAAGAAACAAAACAAAACAAAAAAAGAATGATTATATAAAAAGTGCCGACGCAGTGCGAGGCGAGGACAGCTTGGTAGGGCTGATGGTGGACGAGGTTGTGCGACGTTGGCATCGAGATTTCTTCAACGTCAGACTCCACCCCACCAACACAGAGGGCACACCACCCCGCCAGACCCGGTTAGGCTGACGACGACGCTGCTGACAAGTAAAAAAGAGAGAGAGAGAGGCCGAGGAGACAAGGGAACCGTGGTGATCATGGCGGACGGGAACGGAGGACGATGATCGGCCTGGGGGCTTGCGAGGGCGGAGGGCGGAGGGCTTGACAGGCAGAACCAGGCCTGGCCCCATATGCAAGTGAGACTGCGAGCGGGTGGCTGGCTGGTCCAAGAAGAGATGGTAGACTCGGTCAGAGAAGGGTAGGGGTCAGGGTACGGGACGACATGCAAGAAGCGCCGCACTTGCATTGGGCGCCGCACTTTTGTCTTGATCTCTCCTAGTCCAAGGGTCTGAGGGTCTGAGGGTCTCTCTCTCTGTCTCTCTGTGGTGTGGCTGCCGTGCCCGCACCCGAGGTTGTATTCGGTGTGTATGTATGCCAGGGTTGTAAAAGGTAGGTAGTGTAGTGTAGAATGAAATCCGTGAGAGATAAAGTGACAGGGGCCAGGGCGGGCCAGAGAAATGGCCGGACAGACTGGGAGAGAGGGTGAGTGTGTGTGTGAAAGTGAGACAGTCAGCTGTCGAGGCAAGCGCCGTAGGCTCCGTGTTGCAGGCCCCCAGGCCCCAATGTACCCTCATGTACAGGGACGCGTGTGTGGGATGACGATGCTGGTGGATTGGATGGATGTTCCCGAGATCCTTCGGCCACGACCGCGGCGCAGCTTGCACGATTGCACGATTGCACGATTGCGATGCTTAGCACTGCTCCGTCCCGCAGTTGAACACCCAGCAAGGCGTGTGGGCGCTAGCAGCCAGAGCCAGCGCAAGACGCGTGCCGTGTGCCGTGTGGGTGTGAGTGTGGTGTGTATGTGTGCGTGCGTGCTTGTGACGGAGGTTGATCTGTGGGGCAGTGCCGGATGGAGGCGTTGCTAATGCTCGTGCTGCTGGTCGTGCTGAAAGCTGGGGCCGATGCAAGGTCTTGTGTGTCCCAAGGGGGAGGCAGCAAGTAGCAAGCATCAGGCGGCGGCGACGAGCAGCAAGTAGCAAGCAGCACAAGTAGCAGCACGATGAGGAGATGAGGGATAGGTAGGTAGCAGCTGGTGGTGTGGTAAAGAGGCCGACCAGACGTGGACCAGCATGACCCAGCCCGCCAGCCAAGGGTTCGCTTGTCGTGCTTGCCCACAGCCAAGACCCTCGAGCCTTCCACTCATTGCCTACCGGCCCTAGCCTACTACTCTGCCTGGCCTACCTACCAGGCTAGCCTACCCGGCCCCATACCACCTGCCCTGCTGCCCTGCTACACTATCTACCTAGCCTGCTCCTGTTAGCTAGCCCCCTACTAGCCTTCCGTTTTCCTCGTTCGTTTCGAAAGCAGCTACTGATGTCGCTCGCACTTCCCATCCGTCCCCCATCCCACACCCTAATAAATCCCCACCAGCCAGAAGCCGCGGAACGCTCCCGTTCGCTGGCCTGCCCCCGTTAACCCGCCCCCCGTTCCACCCCCCGTTTTAACCCTCTCGGACGCGTTCGTCCCCCCTCGACTCGCTCCATTTTAAACTTTCGGAAGCTCGAGCGCGATGGACACTCGGACTGGGAACTAGCCACAACCTTATTTGGACGTCAGCCCGACCGACGTCTCTTTGTCGCGTGGGGTATGTGTGTTTGTGTGTGTGAGAGTGGGAAACTACTCCAGCTGAAAAACAAAGATAGATAGGCCAAAAAAAGGGCACAAGAAAAAACTACTCGGCGATTTGCAGATTTCATTTCTTCAACAGCCGGCGCTCTATCAGGAAAAAAAAGAGACAGAAGACTAAAAATAATAACATGAGAGACACAATGACATGCAGCAGCACGGGCACGGGCAGAGCAGCCAAGGCAAGGCAAGGCAAGGCAAATCACCCATGCCTCTCTTGTCAATCTTTGATGCCGGTGACGATCTCCCCCCCTCGGAGTGCACGAGACTCGCTGCGTGTGCCGTGCCTGCAGCTGCGCGGCCCACACTAGGATGCAACCTTTTGTCCCGCACGGAGGGGGGTGCTTGGAGCGAGGGGGGTTGCTTATCTCGGCCTCGAACTTTCAGCACCAGCAGCCGCCGTCGCCCAGACAGACAGGGGCCGCCCGCCCGCCCCCCCTTCCATCATCCCCCCCAAGTCCAGCGCTCCAAGCAAAAGGACCCGAGCCACGAAATTGGTGAGCCCGCTCGGTCATCTTGCCCCAGTCATTTGGAAAATGAAGTTTTGGATGAGGGGAGGAGGAAACAGGTAGGGGATCGCTGGTCTGATCTGGCCTGGTCTGGCCTATCTCTCTGTCTTTCTCTCTTGCAGCTTCGCCTCAGCCCTCGGGCTCCCGTCCCAACGAGCCCAGGGGGCGTGTGATGTCGTGGTGGGATAGTGGGGTGCGCTCTCAATCGCGTCCTGGTGGTGAGTGTAGCTAGCATGCAACTCGCCTCGAACCTTTTTTCAGCCCCCAACAATAGTCCCCACTTCACCGCCGTCCGCCTGTTCCTTCGATTTCTATGCAAGGAACACGGGACCTTGGGCGAACCAGACGCTCAATTCAGAGAGCCAATAGTGAGTGGCACTCGTATTCACCTTCCGTCCCAGCCAGCCAGCCAGCCTCAACAAGGCACTATGCTGTGCCCTGCCGGGCAGCTGTCAGAACAACAGGCTTACTGGGGCCTGTTCGGGTCACCGCTCCCGAGCTGTTCGGTAGATGGACAACAGTTCCACAGGCACAACGGCCTTGGGGGTACGTTCACAATCGGGCACGGTCTCTCTCATGCACGCAGCCCATCTCTCCAGCAGCACAATCATGCTTTTGAAAACAATGGTTTTGCCGGCAAGCAATACAGCAGCCCAACGTCATACTTGAATCTTGCATCTCGCATCAAGGCCTCGGTGTCCTTCGTACGTTACATGCTGCCAGAAGAAAATTGTGTGTAAAGTGCAGCGAATCAACAAGTACAACAAAGATAGAATCCCTCCATGCGAGACCTGCCAAGATGTTCTGTCGTCGAAAGGGGTTTGCGCCTTCGATGGGAGGTGACATGATGCAAAGGACAACTCTTCAGCCAATGTTCCAAGCCGAGCCAGGCGAAACGAGCGGCGAGAAATCGCCAGGATCAAGCCGTCCGCTTCCGTAGCTATCATCCACCCACGTGCGCGACTCGTCCAAAACCTTCGTCCATCTCGTGTCCTTCGTCACCGTGTTCTTCGTGTCCGCCTGGAAGCGAATGTTGGTGCTCTGTGCGGATGAGCGGTGGTGAGGGAAATGATGTTGGGGGTGGGGGTGGTAAATCAAACGGGTATTTCTCGCAAATGCCATGTCCTCTGTACCATTTTCCCAAGTGCCCATTTCCTGTCCCAGGTTCCTGATAAAGAGAAATAGCCCTGTTGATGCCCTGTCTTTCCGATGGCTCCTTGCTCCTACATGTCCCAGGCCGACCCATACGCCATTAAAAACCATCGGACCAGACCTGCCCTGATGTCGACTTCTCAAATGACGCAAAAAAATGACAAGGTTCGTTTCCCAGGTAGTTTCCGTTTTCCAAGATATATTCTGCTGTCCCTGCTCCAGATCTCTGGCCCAGGGAACTCGGCTCAGGGTCGTTTACGTGTGGCATCGCCCGTGAGAAAAGTGGCGTTATTGGGCCCAGCTCTGCCCCCAAGGTGCTGTGCAGCCAGCATTTTCAATATCAGATGTCTTTGAGCCTCAGGTCATCCTGCCTTCAGTGAAGACCAACTGCTGATGTCTGTGGTGGAGGCATCATCTGTGGGTAGTACCCGTTCGAGGTCGATTTCCCTTCGTATCGTCCACAGGCCCCAGCCCTGTCAGAGAACAGAGGTCCCGGGTACAGCTTCGAAGTGAGATCGAACCCACTTCCCATTCTCAGGGGGTTGTCCGACGGCCTCGTGGTAGGGGTGTGATGGAACATCTCAACCGGTTGTCGGGGATCGTGTTGAGGCTCGATGATAGCTGTCGGGTAGTACTGGTACTTCTCGGGCTCATGGACGGCCTTGGACTCTTCTGGGTTCAATATGGGTTCCATCGGGATCGCCTCGTGGTGAGTGCGATAATGGTCCTGCCGCGTGTCGTAAGCGGCCCCGTAACCGCCCCCAAGCATGTTCGCGTTCGGTCCCCCATATCCACCCCCAATCATGGTTGAGCCAGCGCCGGTGTAGCCGCCCATACCGCCAGCCGAGCCACCAGGCCCGCTGCTTGTGCTCGCTCTTCGCTCGGATTGGTAGTGTCCAGGCGATCTTCCACGAACGATCATCTTGGATGACTTCCTGTGGGCGACTTTGAGCCATTGGTCATTTCCCTGGCCCTGTGCTCCGATGTCTGCAAAGAGTTCGACCACCAGGTGGTAGTATTGCTGTGCCGCCCTGCGCTTCCCGTTGTTTGCTGTGGCCTGCTTGAACTGGATCCTTTCGAAGGTGTGTTCCGTCGGGAGCGACGCGTGAAGGGAGGTGTGCGGCAGCGCCTGCCCATACATAGACTGCTCGTAGGCCCTTGAAGACCCTCCAAGCCCCATTTCCGTCTGCGCGTAATGCCCCAGCGGATGATGCGCCGTCTGGGGAGGCTTGGGGTTCAGCCTTGTCTTTTCTGGGGGCGAGATGGGGCCTTTGTCCCGTTTCGGAGTGTGTTGCACCAGCTCAATCGTGTGAGCATCGTTCTCAGACACAACTGCCGAGATACACATGGCCCAACCAGCAACTTGGTACGACTGGCTGGACCCAGTTGGCGTGAAGTGCAGGCTGGCCTGAGGGTGTGTCGACGGAGGGAGGTTGAATGAGCATATACACGAGAAGTAGTTTCGCCTGTAACATGTCCACTCGCCTTCGGCCAGGAAAAAGCCTTTATCAATCGTGCCAGAGATCTCCGGCTTGACCTGAGTGTTCGGGGCGTCTGAGTAATAGAGCACGCCGTGCATCGTCAACCCCATTAGTGGGGGGACGGTCGGCTGCTGCTTGGGATTGTACGAGGGATCCATCTGGCGATGGTTAATAGTACCTGGATGATTGGTGAGACACACGTTAGGGCTTTGGGTTGGTGGCATAGGACTGCGTCGGTGCGCACCTGGGAATGACGGAGATCTCGGTGTGTGTTCGGGTGCTCTCCTAAAAGAGGGCGTCGCTGGCGTATAGAGATCTCGCGTGGCTGGATGCGGCAATGTTGTGGATCGAAGGGCATGTGCCATGCCCGGGGTAGAGGTGCTACTCCCACGCAGGCTGTGAGTCAAAATGTCCAATGCGGATCGAGACAAGGAGTGGACGGTATGGTCAGAAGAAAAAGAAGCTAGTTGGCGTGCTTTCGTACCTGGAGCCAAGGCGAGACCTCGGGTCTATGTGTGGGAAGACGTGAGAGGTTGGAGCATAGAAGGAGCCCCCGCTGTCGGGTGGATAGGCTGGTGCTGAGTTGAAGAGGGACGTGTGGCCCGGAGGATAGAGATTTATGACTGGTGACGGTTGAGCTGAACTTTCCAGTGTCAAAGGGGAGGTACTGGAGTCGTGACTATAGCTACTGGCGCACACATATCAGCAAGGCTGCCCAACAGTCCAACGCCAAGTAATCGTTGTTAGCGTCTTCTAGAAAAAGCCTGCCACCGAGGATGGATGTTGTAACTCGTTGCCCATGCGGACGCAACACAAGGCCAGGCCAGGTGAGACAAGTTGTCGTACTGCCAGCTAAGAATGTTGCACAGGTAACAGCAGACTACAGGATCGGGGATGTCTGCTGCGAACACCATATGCGGTAGCAAGCGGAGGGGTCTAGACGGCCTAAGTAGCATTTTTCCACGCTACGGAGGGCTGGAGACTATCCTTGCCTTGCGCGCGCGAGGTCGTGAGTACTGAACACAGAGAAGGGGCGGGGGGGTCGGGGGGCGGGCAGGATTGGCTGCCTGCACTCCCTGGCTCATGGGCCATCTGCGGGCTGCTTTGTGCCTTTTGAGGAATCGACAGGGGCAGCGAGGCACTTCTCAACACACCGAGGATTTTCGATCCTCCCACCCCTGTCGGTTGACATATGCTCAACCATGACGGGCAACGGGTGAGGGAAAGCACTTTGGTGGCGGTGGACACTGTCCAATGTGAAATGACCAAAGGGGCCAGGGCGCGGGTAGGTCAGGTCGCCCATTCTCATGTTTGTCAGGCCCAGAAGTGTTTGGATAAATGTACTCACCGCATATCAGATTGATTGGGCAAGTCGAGGTACTCCAGCCCGGGACAAGAGGGCGACGCGAAATCCTGCTGGATTGAGAAAGACGTGTTAGGCTCGGCGGCAAAGCGACTGAGTGAGGAGGCGCATGAATGAAGCACGGCAGAAAGAGTAGCTCCGCGGCGGCTCTACATATTTGTTGACATCATGACCGGGTCGTTGCCAGAAGGTCTGGGTGTACGGTAGCGAGAAAGAAGCCGGGCTGGTGATGCGTGTGCCTATCGCCCGTCACAGGTCAGATTAGCTATACAGCGCCAACTTAAGGAAGATTCACGACCAAAGTGAGCCAAGCCGGCAAAGGAATCCAGGATGGAAGAATGAGAGGGGAAGACGGGGGTAACAAGGCGACATCTGCAGTGTAAGAATGCGAGGCTTTGGCTTTTGAGGGTGAAGGCAGAACAAGCCCGACGCCCGAATTCGAGGTTAGGCTGTGGTGTGTGTGAGAGAGGGAGTGTGTATGCCTGCTGCACCCTGCAGTACAGTTACCGCAGGATACAACCAACGACATCCGTACCCCGGTGGCGCAGAGGAGTATCGGATACATGAGCTGACAGGGCGCCGCAGGCTTATTCCCATGTACAGGAGACTCTCACTGTCACACGGTGCATGTAAAGCTGCAAGCCCACCGATTCCGCTAGCCATTTTTTGATTGGAAAGAGGAAAAAAGGCCACAGCCAAGACACCATGTCGGGTGCAGATGTCATTTTGCACAGGAAAAGTAGCATGTTGCAAGCGATCTCTGCCGCGATGACCTCGAATTTGCGAGCCAGAAGCCGTCCGATTCGCACATTCTATTTCAAGCAAGAGCTCGGGTCGCAAGCCTGCCGAATTTTTCTGCACGCGGAAAAAGAATGGAAGTGAATGCCGAGTTTTGAGACAGGCAGAAGAAACACGAATTTGTGTTATGGGCTGACATACTTCGTGGGGGACTGGACTCACTTTCTGAAACCTTATGAGCTCGTCTCCACGGGTTGGTTCTTCAACTCACGCAGCAATCTGGCAAGGCTTCTTTCCCACGACCGAGCAGCCATGCCCTTGGATGACGACACGGTGTCTGCCATACAGCTGGAGAGCTTGCACCGCGGAGGCGTGTTGCAGATCTTGCCGTGCGGATCATCCTGCACGGCGAAGCCCGCAACAGCGCGGAGGGGTCGCCCTGAATAATGGGCCATGCAAGCCTTCTGGGGCATGCATGGGGACGTCGGGAGTGGGGCGGTGGTATTCTAGCAATGGGTGTGTGGAATTGTTAGAGGGGGGCAGCAATGAGTAAATACCTTGGGAATTTGTGAAGTCATGCGAGGTGCCTCTCCACGATCCAGAGAGGAATCGTTGCGCAGGAGGCAGTCGATGGGGTCGAGCTGGTAGGGTGCCTATCTTACCCCCATCCCGTGGGGCTCAATGTTAGCTAAGATGGCTCTGCTAGGGATCGCTGCAGCAGGGTGGCATGTTAGTGCCTCCAGGGGTGGCTTGACGTGGGTCGGAAGAGACAGAGCCTCCATAATTTGGAAGTCTGCACCCCTTCACCAACCAGGGCCTAGCTGGACAGCGGGAAGTCTCCTCCTCCTGTCAGATGATATCTGGGCCGCATGAGCCAATGCACAAGAGCGGCACGGCAACGCAGGCAAAGTCTTGGGCAATGTGCTCGTCTGCTAGCAACGTGCTGACCGACCTTAAGAGGTATTTCTGCCCTTGTCATTCCTAATGACTGAATGGCACTCGCACTCAATGTTGTCGGAAGTCTCAGCTGTCCTGATTGAATACGACGCGTCAGCGTCTCTTCTAGTTGACATCACAAGTGTTCCCGAATCTCAACAAATAATTCCCTCATGCGCTGGCAGGGCAGTGTGGGGTCGAAAGGAGGCAGACAGGAGCGGGCACGCCTGGATATTGACTATTTCATGTGTGCGCAGAGCACAATGGAACTCGTCGGTGCCCGGCACGGACTGAGAGGGGCAGCGGAAGAGTCTGGCTCGGCAAGCCGGATAGATGTTGAGGAGATTTCGTGGGCGTGGAAGCTGCTGCCAACATAAATACGGCCTTTCTGGAGATGGCGCCGCACTTCGTCTGTCGCATCGAGGAGGATGGGCTGAGCCGTGTCGTATCGCGCCGCGCTTCCTCAGCTCAATGACCCCATACCGGCGTCTAGAAACGCTGGGCTCGCCCGCCGCTCGGGATTTACCCTCGTCGAGGTTCGAGTCCGAGACATGGGGAAAAAGAAAGGAGGGCAGCATGCACGTCGATGAAAACGGTGAAGAAACAGCACTAACATGTATGTCGGAGTGGGTCCTAAACCAGCGTTAGCTTCTATCTCTCGCAGTTGCTTCCAAAGAACGTTGCAACTGTACGGCCTCTCCAGCAAATGGGCTTCTGGTCAAAACAAGCAAAATGGTCCGGATTTGCAAATGCCCGGCTACGAGACGCCATGCTTTCTCCATGGTTGAATCGCACACCGAAAGACCTAGGCGACAACAGGGTTGAACCGCAAAAGGCATCGAGTTCTCAAACATTAATCACTGCTGTCCTGCCCCTTTACCAGTTTCGACGTCGACACTCACCCTGCAGCATGGGCAGAGGCGGCCGCTCGCAGCTACCAGAACGGCGGCAAGACCGCAAGTGGTACGCCCTGCTTCGACAAGGTGATATAACCAAAGGTTGGGGATCGCTTACTTGCAAGATTGCCTTCACACTGAAGCCTGTTGGTGAACTTGCTTGAGGGCTGATGCGTATAGTAGCAGGAATTTCGGTTGGAAGGCACTGGATGGCCTGCAGCACAGTCTCCGTTTCGACACAGCCGATCAAAAGGAACGGGCAGGAGCTTGTTCGGGAGCGGCAGGGCGAGCAGCAGCAGGGCGTGGGGAGTGGATGCTTGTTCCGGTGCAGTGATTTCCCTGGCTTTGATCTATTCGGGCGGCCCCTTCGTCGCTGCCGTGCTAGGAGTTGGGTGGGCGGCGGCTGCGTTGGTTGGCAGCTTCCTACCCTTGTTTTGCAGGTGGTTCAGGTTGGAAAAACCCAGAAATGCCGTTCTGGTTGGCCTAAGTGGGCAGACTGATGTGTCGCAGTTCCCAGTTTTGTCACCTGTTTCGGGGTGAGGGCTGGTTGCGAAAGTCGCTGTTGCCCCCTAATCTCAGCTTAGTCTCTGAGGCCGACAGGTAAAGTTGGTCAACAGTTACCTGCTCAGGAGTAATTAATGATGCTTGCTGCAGAATCGTGTGTCCACCACAACAGGGAAGCCGTAATCAGTATCACTCTCGAAGTGTACAAGATCTGATGTAGCGCGTCTGGGTCGATATTAGGGCGATCCAATATGTTGGGTATAATCTGGTTAGCTTGTAAAGGTGATGGATGGTGGATGGACGGTCGGCCAGCTTGGGCGAGCCGACAAGTCAGAACGGGGTGCGGCCGGTGGTTGGTGAGGTGTGATGTGAGGCAACGCAAGGTGAAGCACCTATCTCAGTTGACCTCCTGTTACCCTGGCACAGTGGCTTGACAGGCTCGCACAGGCTCGGAGGCTGGTAGTGAGAGGCTCAAAAGAAGGAGTACAAGTGATACAGGATCAGGTAGGAGGGTGCCCTGGTGACTACACACACGCAGACAGTCGAGGATGTGTTCCGGGTGAGAGAGAAGCTGGGGGGTGTTGGAAATGGCCTGGGAGGACTCGAGATGTTTGGTGCCTGCTTGCGACGGGGGGGCGAGAACCGCGTGCCTTCTTAAACTCGAGGCAGATCGGTTGTGCAGACTTCAAGACAACGCCAACAGCGCACGAGGGGACAGTTTTGTGGAGATGGGTGAGCTCGAGCCTCGTTGAGGTCGATTCTTATTTCTCTGCGAGTCCGATTTTGGCAAGGTGAATTTGGGCAGCGAAGGATGAAGGGCCAGCCGTGGGCCTTGTGGTTGTACCATCCCAGCCCGGCCAAACGAGCAGATTGAGAGACAGACAGGCAGAACAGACAGGCGGAGAGTGTGTGTGCGTGCGCGCCAGAGAGAGAGGAAGAGGTGCGGGGGGGTACAGCTCCAGCTTGCTGCGTTGACACTGATGCTTCGCAGTCAGTGAAGCTGGTACTGAGTTGAGTACCTTCGGTCAGCCAATGTATTGTCACCGTGGCCATGTAGCAGGGTCAAAGCCTTTTCCAGCGGACGACTCCAAGCCTCAACTCGTACCAGGTTCCGTGCGTGACAATCAAGCAAGGAGCCGTCCGTCCATTACCCAGGCAGGCATGCTCTCTGGAGCCAACTTTGCAATCAAACGGCCCATTCGCGTCCATGTTCGCCCCAGGAGGCTCTTTATTGTCTCCCCCCTTCACAAGGAGGCAGGTTAAGCATGAGTGGATTGCTGGAGCATAGCCTCACATCCCAAGAGCTTCCAGCAGGCCAGTCTCGTGGTGGCCGTAGCCTGGGGCGACAGCCTCTCAGGTGACAAGTACGGCGAGCGACCGTTTGCGTGGGTATTTGAGCCGGGGACGAGATAATATCACCCACCCTCCCTGTGCTCATAGAGGATATTGGGACTGTACCTGAGGCGCCCCGAGCTGCGGGCTGGCCGCCGAGTAACAACTGGTACCGATGGCACAGCACAATTGCCAGTCGCACCCCTGCTGGGACTGAGACGGTGTTTTCGAAACATTCTGCTTCCATGCATCAGAGATGCACCTACCCTACCGTTGAGACATGTTCTCTACCACACGCCACGGGCTCTCCTTCTGATAGGGTAAAGATCTGCCCGGCCAGAGGTTGGTCTAGCGACGGGTAGCTGCAGCGAAACTGACAGTCTTTGCACGAGCACAGGCTGGTCTCCGCGAGTTAGATTGACCGTGCCTGGCCTTGGGAGGGTCTATTGTCGTAACGGCCTGGCGTGGTATGGTCTGGCCTGCTCCCCGTTACTAGTCCGTCTCTGAGCATGACTGCACTTACCGAGCGATCGGCCTCTGAACGAGACCAGTGACGCCTGGCGGGAAATGGGCCGCAGCGACGATAGGATGCAAGGACGGGACTGGGCGCAGCTGATGCCGTCTCTCGCTTGCGTCAGGCGTGGAGTTGACAGCTAACCACCCACCGGCAGAGCCTGAGGCGAGATGGACCAGCGCGAAGGCTTCACACGAGGGTCTTTGGCCTTCGGCCCCGAGGCCATCCCATATTCCGGCTCGGTGCTTTTCCTGGCTTGACAGGTTCGGCAACGGCCGATCATGAAACTTGATGCTGTGTCAATGTACTCCACGCCAGTGGGATCAGTGTCTCTGCGTAACCAACCCGGGCACTTCTTTGGCTTGCACGTGAGCGGCTTGCCTAGAGCCCGCCCTAAAAATCGGGGCCGGCTAAGATGATAAAAGTCTAGCATGTCCCAGTCAATGGAATGCGATGTTTCCCGAGCGAGGCAGGCGAGGATGCGTCGCCTAGCGCACCGTTTGCCTGCGCCGGTCGCTTACTGCCCTTGTTAACGTTGGCGCCAGCACTGCCGATGAAACGGACCTCGGGAACTATCCTGCCCCAGGACTCTAGGCGCTGAGCCAGTAAGATGACAACTGCCCGGACCCCAGCACGCAGGCAATGACACGGTGAGCCGGGGCCAGTGCGTCTTCTCCAGTGGTGAAGCACTGCGAAGGATTCTGGATGGGGGTCATCAACAGAACGAACAACCTCAAGGGATGGCCCATGTTGCTCGCTCGATGACCTGCATGAGAGTGCTCCGCGGGCCAATCACAGTAGCCATTACCCGAGGCGTCTGAATTCCACCTCACTAACAAGGGCAGATCGGGGCCATGTCTGCCTTTGCGGCAAACTTGCTGGCTGCTCCTAAGCGTGAGGCTCTAGCCGGGTCTGGCGAGAAATTTCAGCTGCGGGCTGAGCTTTCGTCGTCGGTATATGCGGCCAGACTAGGAAACAGGGACTCGGCAGACGTGAGCTGTGCCGTTGCTGGGGTGCAGCGTCTCGCCCTGCCCGTGTCTAGCCTTGGGGCTATCCAAGGACCTCAACGGCGGGCGCTGCAACCATTCTCGTGTTTCCTAGCCACGCGCGATTCTTAATATAAAAATGATGCTGTTGGATCTGCGGGCTAGTGGGAGCAAGTGATCGAATCATCGAACGGGTCGTTTGCGCACCTGTCCGTTTGCTTTTGATTCGGCCTGCACTTGTCCAGCCACCCAATCTGACGCGGTTCGACCCCCGAGACCCCGTCACCATCACACCCACGGGGACTTGGCAGTTGCGTCTCCCTTGCCTGTCTCAAATGAAGGCACTTTCGGCCGTTTATTCTCTATCAATCACACGCTCGCACTCAGCATAGAAGGATGGTTTACGAGAAGGACCGACCTGGATGACATATTGAACAAGATGCTGAGAGCCAGGGCCTGGTGATGTGTTGTCTGCTCGAGCTCCGAGGCGTCTGTCTCCGGGTCGCTCGCTGTATAGTCGAGTACGTTCATGGGTTTCATGCACGGGTTCGAGTCACGGTTGGGCGAAAGCAGGCCCCCATCCGCTCGGCCATATCGACCTCTGTGCATCCGCGTGACGCTCCATGTCGTGGACAGTCACGATGGAAAAAGTAAGGCCGGATCGGGCCGTAACTTCAAGTGCCAACAGGGCATATGATATATGACCCTGGCCTGGCAGGCCTGGCGGGGCAAGTCCAATGGACGGGGCTGTTGCCAGGCATCATGGCTTAAATGAGTTGATGCATATCTTGATCCACTTGCTCGCGGCGGTATCACCCAGAGCCATGCTGACAAGCTGCAAGCCTTGCCGCCAAGGAAAGTCCCAGGTCCCGCAAGGAGCAGGGCCTCCATATGGCAGAACCTCCATATGGCATGGTGTCCTTGGGGCCAAAGATGTTTCGAGGCCCCATGGTTTTCCACACCTTGCCCCGTGAGACTCTAGATCTTGTGCAATGTGACAGCTCACCAGCGCCAGCCTGCTTCAAGGCCCTCTGCCTTGTTGATGGCGGCTGCTAGAGATTTCACCGATAGATGAGGCTACTGCTGTCCACGGCTGCTGTTGTTGTCCTGCAGAAAGCAAGTCAATGGTGCATGAACGCATCCAACATACCGAAGCTTGGTGGCAGCCGACACCTGGAAGCGTCGCACGGGATCGAGGCACGCTGTGACGGAAACGAGGCTGGCGTTGCAAGAAGACAGCGAGAACTGGCTCGAGAACTGTTTCCCGATCAACAGGTAGAAGAGAAAGGCACGGGGAACGCTCAGAGCCCAAAAAGCATGGGGCAGGACGATAGGAATTCGGGCTGCGATGCAGGAATCGGTCCACATCGGAAGGTGGACAGCAAGGACGAGGTGCTTGATTCGATACTGAGCAGGGTCCAGGTACGTTGCCAGCTCGAGCAGAGCTGCGCTGCCAGGGTCCTGCCGGCGATAGCATGCATGATCCTTTCCCAGTTCAGCGTGGCCTGCTTGAAGGGTTTTGCGCGCTCCAGTGGGAGTGGTGTCGACGCCTGAAAGGCAAGGACATACATGCACATACTGTGTATGTTGTATCGTGTATACGTCCTCTGAGGGCGAAGGTGACAGGCCAACCCAGGTTCAAGGTACACTGGGCAAGACCTCGGATGGCAGGCGGGGCCAAGTCGAAGTACTCCGGGGTACCTGGGCCCCGCCTGCCTAGCTTGGTAGATCGCCGTGGCTGAACCTACCCAGAATGCGGTAGTCCCACCTCGATACTTCCCGAGAAAGCTAGCTGCCTCAGGGTACGGTACCCGCCTTCCTTGGACGATGTCAATTGGACCAACGTATCGTCGACCTAAATCCCCTCGTCCAAGGAAACCGTCGCTCCCGAGTTCTAGTTCGCTTGTGCCAGGACGTTGCAGATAGCATCACTTTTTCAACCGGTCAAGATCCTACACTGAGCAGGCACGCTGGCAGCATTCACCGATTCGCCTCGTCTACCTTCACACAATTGGCTGGGGGTACCAGGCAGACCGGCGTCGGGCAGCATCGGTCTGACAATGCAGTATGCTAGGCCTGTGGCCTGAAAGCAATTTGGCTGTGGAGAAACACTTCCTCGTCAGTTTCCAACACGATCTCCTGTTTGCCGGGTCTCTGGTTGCCCGTACAGCCTGTGCCTTGATTGCAGAGACCTCGGAGCAGCACCTGACGCCATTCAGCCCCGACGCGGTGGAGCCACGAGAGCGCCGGGCGTGAAAAGACCAGCCCACGTGAGATGCCCAGATCCTGCGACTGGAGAGATGGAATTGAAATTGCTATGACGAGCTCGATATCTGCCAGAACAAGGGCAAAGGCCCTGCGTGCGTTCCTCGGCAAGCAGGGCGAGCCAATGCCTGGGCAACTGGACCTTTATCAGGGCGTGTTCAACCGCTGCTCGTCGACTGGCACCGCGCGTGTCTGAAATGTGTCACTCGGAAAGACATTGCAAACAAACCAAGGAGTGTAGAGCCTGCATCCCCTGGCCCGCGCTGCCTCCGTGTCTGCAGTGGCCAAACGCACGCTCGATTCGTTGCAGCATGTGGACGTCGACCTGACCGTCCACTCACGATAAGAGGCATTTTGTTTCGAGGAGTCGTCATTTCGCAAAGCCCGGCCTGTCGTACAGGATGTACCAGAACAAAGCTATTGTGATAGCCTGGCTATCTGCAAGGAGCTACGGGTACACAAAGCCAGCCCGCCGCCAGGTACCGAGCATCTATCCCCAAGCCACTTTCGACTCAATTCCAAACCCCTCGATCACAGCAGAGCCCGGAACACTAGAGACATAGCGGATCGCACAGGATGAATTGACGTATGTTGACAGCGCGGCTGGTTTCAGGTTTCGCAGCATCGCCGCCCCAGCGCCCCTGGCGCAGTTCAGCTGCCTGGCCTGACGGCGCTTGTCCCCGAGGCCGTGACAGAGGAGATGCGGCCATGATCGGCTTTGATTCCAAGAGGCGCGCTTTTCGTGGCGGATAGCCCCTCTCAGTCCTCAACCCCAAGCACATTAGTTGACTTGACAATAATCTGGCTTGCCAGCAGCATACCGCCAATGGTTCGATCCTGTGCTGCACGAAAGAACTTGCTCTTTGCGCAGTATAATGAACATTCACCAATGTTTTCGCCTTCGGCGTCTGTGTTTACTCAAGGCGCTTTTCCATCCAACCAGAACCAGCTTGCTTCTGTCACCCGACCGAACATTCTGGATTCCGACATTCAGCTTTGGCGTGGCCATTTGGATGACTTCTGAGTTTCTCAACCGCAGATTGAGCACCTCACAGCATGCCATGGCACTGTCTAGAACAGTCCAGGAACTGAGGCGCAATTCATGGAGAAAAATTAGGGAGTATCACAAAAGACGTTACAGTCGCAGTGAGAGTCTTACCGACCGCCTGAAGCAGCTGTTTTTCGTGTCTGGCGGCGACTCCGCACCCCCCGGTAGCCACTCTTGCTAGGCAGGAGGTGGCATTGGCAGCAATCTAGCCCTTAATCCAGGCCATCCACTTCCAGTGCTTTTCGCTCAGGGCATCCAATTATTTTTGAGATATCCTTCTGCGGAGCCATCAATTGAACAAGCGAAGGATCCGTTAGGCAGATACATCACTGAGGAAGCCCAATGCGGGCGAGATCTGGAGATCTATGGAAAGCTCATACCGTATATTGGTAATGTCATCCCACTCAAAACCACTCGACTGCCGGGAAGTCTCCGCCAGGAGCTTTGTGTTGCTCTTACCCCATTGTTTCAAGCGACGGTGAGAGTTACGTGTTATCGTTACACATCCAGTGAACGCAGGTCATCGTCTTGGCAGCCATGCGTGATTCCAGTCCCTCACTCGTCCAGATTTGAGATCACTTTGGCCATCATAAGTCAACATTGTCATCGAAAGATCCTCAAAAATGAGAATTTCGTGCTCTTCCGTCACCTGTGGATAATGACGACGCATATCATACTCTTCGCTGTGGTTTGGGTTGGTTTTCTAGAGCTGGAGGTCGTCCTATCAATTCTTATACAGCGGCTACCTATGTGATGACCTCGTAGGCTAACACCGGGGCCATGGCAATCTTTTATCACCGTCAGTAAGCGTATTGCTTCCAAAACCGCAGCTTCTTGTTACGCTTACAGAGATACAGACTTCGACACAAATAGGATACAATCAAGGGAACATGGATGCTAATCCCAGTCCGTGCAGCTCTCGACGTTGACCACTGTACTGCGCCGATATCTAAAGGCGGAAGGACAGAGACGTATAAGATTCAATATCTTATGGAAACTCTTGCATAGATCAACCTAGCGTTGTAATCGTGGGCTCGATCTGTCTGCCGAACGGGCCTTTGTTCAAGACGGATGATGAGGGATGAAGCCGTGCCAACATCACCCACGCTCCTGGATTCGTCTAGATCGGTTCTGCTTGTTTCCGCACTAGTTCGCTAACCGTTTCCAAATCGGGCGCGATATTCTACTTTATAGTCACGATACGCCCACCTGCTTTGCCACGATGAGCTTCACCAGCTGGACCTTGGACTGCCGCCGGCTTCACTCATGCGGTGGCCTGGCACCAAGTGCGGAATGAGCCGCCTCCCTAACCGGCACAGGGCGCCCATTGATACTCTCCGCGCCAGAACTGGGTCTCTTCCGGAACTACAATAATGAGGGGTAGGGGGTCTTTCTCTTCGACGTCGTCTTTGCCGAGACTCCCAAAGGTGCTCATTCACTTATTCGGCAGGGGCAGGCAGCCACCAATTGTTTCAGACCATACGGTAGTCCCGTGGTGACGCCGGGAGATAGCATGGTATCTAGGGGCTCGATTCCGCGCCCATCATCAACGCTGCGGCAGCTGATGTTGGCCGCCGTTAACGACCTAACTTCTCCACTCGTTCGTTGTAACGTGTTACGGGCCCTAAAGTTTGGAGCCGGCGCTCTGCATCTGGCCCCAAGCCTTGATCACCCACACGACCAAGATTGCTCAATGTGTAGCAGCAGATGGAGTAGTCTCACTGATGGTCGCATTGGTATAGGCCATAACGATCTACTGCCGGCCCGGCGTGTCATGGGCCAGGATACCTGAGCATTCATCAAGCAGTGTGCAACTCAGATCATGGATTATGAACTACAGGACGCTCATACCTTGCGAGACAGTGTCTCAGGGCGCAGACCAGAATTGGAATGTGCTTTGCTGAAGCAGAACTCTTGTGCGAAGACGTGTGATTCCCAGTGTGATTTGCGTCCTCGCAGTTGCCGAAAAGGTTTGCTACGGGCCCTTCCCCGGGCCCCCCGCAAGCCTCTTCCATCCGCTCGTCCACAATGGCTTTGTCTGCGGCCGGCAGATGGGTGATGGGCAGGACGCCAACGAGCTGGGCAGACCGACATCGACGGGCGCAGGACCAGGGCCAGGGAGGAATACTCCGACCAAAATGACGGACACAGCTGGAGCCTGTGTTACAAACGGATTCGCTATCGACCAACCAAGTCCATGCTGAGAGGGGATCGATAGTTCACAGCAGAGTGGCCCCAGCCGTGTCACCACAGTGACGGATGGGTACATGAGAAGAGGCGGCGTGCTGGCAAGCACTTGATCGTCAACGTGACGAGAAGCGTGACCAGGTCAGGCATCATGTCACGGACCTGAGTACGCCCAAGGGCCAAACACGGTACGCAAGATCCCATCCTCCCCCCTGGTGTGTCATTACAGCCGCAGGAGGTCGAACCACTCCTCGCATGGGGGCGAAGGCGCGAGAGGAAGGCAAACAGACGGAGGCAGGCAGGAGGCAAAAGAGCAACACTCAGGGATGACTCTAGAGTTCCCATGTGCATGGGGCAGGAGAAGGGGTGGCCTTCGAGTGACAGTGCCTTTGCCTTTGTGCTCCCGGGTGGCTCGTCCGGAGTTACACCCTACCACTGAAAAGCTCTGACTATCTCACTCCTTTCTCTCCCACGCGCCTGGCCCCCTTTTCCTGGAGCTGGACAGGAGGCTGCTCTGAGGCTGCCTCATCACACCTTAGCTCCCACAACACGACAGGAGCTGCGATCGAAACGACCCGCAAGAGCTTGCTAGCACCTGCTGGCAGGACCCCTCTGGAAGGTCTCGAGCAAGCAGCCTGATAGACGTACACACGCCCACAGTGGAAACGGCCGTTGTATCGCGGAAATCGCCGACGATTAATGCTACCATCCCTCATTCTCGTTCACGGCAGAAGCTTGACATGCTGAGCACAGACGGTGGATCTTGTGAGCCTGGCCCGGACTTCCTGGGAGCCATACGCCTCGAAATATCTGGACGTCAACGGTCTTGTCGACCATTGGCCAGGAGGACAATGGTTGTGATGTGACGAGCAAGCATCGAACACCCCCTTCCTGCCCCCCACCCTTCTTCTTACCCCCCCTTCCTCCCACACTACAGTACTACCTACCCCCGGTGCATGGATTCATTATGGTAACGAAGTGTCAAAGTTTCAGCGACCTGGTCAGGAATTCCCAAAGTCCCTGGACCCTGCATCATCTGCATACCTTTCTGCATCCGGGATGGGGGCTATTTACATCATCCTTTGTTCTGCCTCTTTTTTCCTGGGGGGAGGGAGGGGGAAGGTTTGGTCGGGGTGGTGGTAGTTGGTTTGGTGTGTTGGTGTAACCAGGGCATTTACAGTGCTCTCTCACACTTACAGCAGGCTGCGAGCACCGGGGCCGCAGCGCATGGGCCAAGCATCTCTAGGCTGCAGCTTGGACAATTGACCGCTCGCTTGCCTCGGCCGCAGCGAATCAGACCAGTCATTGACCGATCCAGTCATCCATCCAGTCATCACCCACCCAACCACAACCACCCTTGTAATCTTCGCGATCCTCGTCATCCTCGCCATCCTCGCCAGCTTAATGTTCAAGGCCTGACCTTTGACGACAAGCAGCTCGGTTCCGTCCCGGGCCATTCTATGCCCTTCCATCACATCCGATCCCATACACCACCCATTGCATCCGGTGTCCTATTGCACTTGTCGGCTTGGCCGGTCAGTTTCTAGGAGGGGCAAACTTGACGGCGTGACTGATCCCTGGTCAGATACATTATACAGTCACAGGTCTACTACCTATTTGGTACGCGCCTGGGTTTGACTCAGACCTGCCCCTGCCAGTACCCGCCTGGGAACTCGTTGTCATTCTACTTCTAAGTTCTTCATCTCGCCTGCTCCTCTCGCAACACTGGACCAGGACCAGACTGCTTCTCCCACCCCCTTCCCCCTCTTGCTTGGGCGCACCCTGTTACATTGGCTGCGTTCCCCGAGCCTGCTCTCGGCCTCACCCTCACCTGACTTGTCACGGGAACCGGCAAGTGAGGAGGACCACGCTCTGTTGCTCGGTATCTCGCCTACTGAATTCGTGTGGTACAACGAGGACAGCGCCCGGTCATGCCCAAGAAAAGACACACCAACAGATTCTCCAAACCACAGTCCACAGCCCCGGCATCTCTCGCGAGTAGCTCGACGTCAGCGACTCGCAATGATGGTGAGTGTTCAACTGCCGCCCAGTCCCTACCGTGCCTCTTCCTCAGTCCGCTCAAGTGCTCCAGTTGGGGAGACCCACCTGGGCCCTGGACTCGAGCACTGGTACCTACCCAAAGCCCGCCGGTTTGATGCACATGCCCGCTGTTCTACCTGCTCCAACGCCGCTTTTCTCGCATCTCTGACTATCTATACTGTATCTCATGCACGCTGACTTTGTGGCGCTCATGGCTTGTAGATCACCATCGTCCCAGTGTAAATCAGCTCCTAGCGTCACTCCGGCGCACGAGGCTGAACAGCAGTGACCAGCAGACCTCAGCCAGTGTCGCAAACATCGCAGGCCCCAGTGTGCCGCCACAAATCCGTCAGATCCTATTACCTGGCGTCCCGGAAGCACCGGGACCACCCCCAAGAAGGCGGCCTCGTTTTGCTCCTCGCTTTGATGCTCAGGGCCGGAGGCTTCCAGCCGGTCCGCCACCACCGCGCAGCTGGTTATCGTTGTCACGGCATGCTCCGAGCCTCGAATCCAACGGCCATCATGCTGAGGTGTACCAACATCGACTGCTTCCTGGTCTTTACCGGCCAGGAGAGCGGAGTTTAATGGACATCGCCCTGCGCAATATGGCGCTCGATTGGGAATATCAGAGGTCTTACAATCTCTACTACATTTGCAACCTCCCCGACCGGATTCGAGTGGCTCTTATTCATTACGTCAACACGATGTACGAGCCCGGCCTGTCATTGTTGGACTTGAAGATCATACTTCTCCCTCAAGCTCCTGAGGACGACGATGGCAACGGAGACGTGACGGAGCCTCCACCGAGTCCCAGTTCTCTGAATGAGGGCATCACTCATCTAGATCTGACCTTATCAACTGAAAGGTCCATCAAGCTTCGCGAGCTCGCATCTTTCCTATTCCCGTCAAATTCTGACGGCGATGGTCCGCTGCTGGACTCGTGGGACGCTCCGGAGTCGACAGCTGTCCCCCGGCCCCTTCTCGTAAACCTGACTCACCTCTCGCTTGCCGCGAGCCCAGAGACCAGCACACTCTGCTCCTGGAAACAACTCCTTGCCTTCTCATCACACCTCCCGACCCTGACGCATCTCAGTCTCGCCTACTGGCCAATTCCATCCCTCACGCCGAACGCCACATTTGCCAAGGTGGTTAGTGCCCAGGGCCAGGCGTTCCAGTACGGAGGTCGGAACCCCTACAGCCACACGCTGGATAACGACTGGTCCGAGGCGATCCTGGTCTTGCGGAAGCTGAGCAAGAGTCTATACGGGCTGGAATATCTAGACTTGACGGGCTGTGGGGCGTGGGAAAAGGCGCTCACAGCGCACTCACACGGTCCGGACGATGAGATTGATATGATTGACTGGGTCGGCGACTGGGGCAAGATCGAGACCATTGTCTTGACCACTGGGCATACGGCTCAAGCCGCAGTTGAAGCCGGAAAACTGGCCGAGTACGAGAAACTGATCAGTGAGGCAAGATTGACGGAGAGGATAATTCGTGCGAGGAGGGCTGGCAAAGGCCACCCTATTACTGTTGAGGGAGATCCAGATCTGGACCTCTAACCGTGGCGTCATCAACGTCCTGCTGGTCTCACAGATGAATAGAGCTGTCAATGTCTGTCTGTTTTGGCGTGCTACCGGATTCGTTGCCATCTCCTGTTGGCGGTTCGACACGGTGTGGGAACGACACTGCTCCGAGCGAACCGTTGGTAGGGGCACACAGTCGCCCAAAACCGGCGGCAACGTCCTGTGCCAGGACGCATCGATCATTATAATGACCATTATACCTCGTTCCAAGGCGATCATACTGTTTTCTTTATTGAGCATCTGCCTGCCAAAGGACTGAATCCGATCCTAACCTGCCGGTGAAGTATACTCTGCAGCCGGTACCGACAAATTTCCTCTCTTTCCTTCTCTCTCATGATCGACATTCGGGTCGACCTTCTTCACGCTCAAGTGTCGTGGCTGTGAGTCGCCCCGTTCTGCACGCCCCACAAGCGAGGACCAGTACATCACAGGCGCAGCATTGCCTTCTTCTCGCCGTTCTTGCCCCTGCGCAAAATACGTGTGATGCGGACCTCTTCCTCCGCGCGCCCTTCCAAGGATTTCTCGTGTTGGGGGAATCAAGAAACCCCATGTGAATTTTCCGAAACAATTTCTTTCTGGTGCCGGCGGTATACGTGTCAATGTTTTCCCCCCAACGCTTGCTTGCGCCCGGTGAAGAAGCTCGCAGCTTCACCGGCTGCGTCATTGTTGCCGGTCACGCGACGGGACGGGGGGCCGGGGGCAAAGAATGGGGATGGGATGGGACGAGAAGGGATGGGCTTTTGCTCTCTCTCCTCTTGCCTGCCCCCATCTCATCACCCAGCCCATACCTCCTCCTGCGCCGGCAGCATCGTGCATATAGTGTCGAGGATGTCCGGAAATGCAGTGTCCGCTCGCCGAAGCCGGCTCAGGTGCATGGCGTGGCGGTGCAGTGCAGGCACGAGCAGCAGGTAAACCAGCTGGCCAGGGGGGGTCGCGATGAAGAGAGGGAATCAATATTGGACGTCTTCGCGATGGCGGATATAGATACAGATCCAGATCCAGTAGAGTCAGTCAAGAATGAGACACACGTACAAGCATATACACACATATACATACATACGGGTTGTCCCGGTTGCGTGCGTCGCGCTGCGCGCCTCTCTCGTCAAATTCCGGTCCGGATCAGGAGAGCGAGCACATGCTTCGCCCGGGCGAGGGCAACACTTCGCGCGCGCCCAGCCTTTTTATTGATGTCTGTTGACGATAAGGTTCCATCGTAGATTGAGAGCGCGCGTGTTGGAGCGGCCGCCCATATTATACACCCACAATTGCAGGTTGGGTCGGTAAAGAAGCTTCTCGCATGGGTGCCACATCCGGGCGCGAAACCACCACACCACCCCATCGCTGCTTGAAGCTTGACGCCTTCTGGGGGACAGCGCGATCTGCATAACACTGAGGCGATCCGGGGGGTGTGCAAGGGAAGCAAGCGAGTAAGCAAGCGCTGTGATTAGCCGTCCTTGCTGCTGCGGATAGGGACTGCGCAGTCTCTTACCCTGTATGCAGGCGCACCAGGCGGGCAGGCAGCATGCCTCTGCTTGGTTTTCAACTGTCGACGGACGGCAACCGCAGAGTTGATTTGTTCGGAAATTAAGGGAGATGCATCCGATCGGGCCACATGCAAGGCGGGAATCATCATCATATTTTTGTTTTCTGATTGTTCTCTTTTTCCTATAGATGGCGCCTCGATCTCTGGACTTTGGCCCACCCATTCATCGGGCCGGTCTGTATTTTGAAGGGTGTGAGGATCTCAAGCCACCAAGCACAGTTGGAGGGTCGGGGGTGCAGAGCCGCCCGGACCTTGACCCCTACCCTTTCAAGTCGACCTCTCCCACACTCCTCCAGTCTCCGTGGTCCTAGTTTTTATTCTTGCCCACAGGTGTTGTGAGGTCCCCCTTCCTAGTATCTCCAGATGGCATCAGACATCCTGACGACCTGGCCCATCTCCTTGACATCGTGCACCCTCACGACGTCGGCGCCGCCCTCGACGGCGGCCGCGACCGTGGCCGCGGTGCCCCAGATGCGGTCCGCGGGCCTCGACACGCCCGTGAACTTGCCGACGAAGCTCTTCCTGCTCGAGCCCACCAGCCAGGGGAGCCCCCGCAGCCCGGGCCAGGACCGCAGCTCGTGCAGGTGCCGCAGGATGGACAGGTTCTGCTCGCCCAGCTTGGCGAAGCCCAGCCCCGGGTCGAGGATGATGCGCCACCTGCGCACGCCCGCCGCCTCCGCCGCCTCGACGCGCTCCAGCAGCTCCCGCGCGATGGCCGGGATCAGCCCGTCGCCCGTGAGCGGTGGGAGTTCCTCAGGGGTGGTGGCGGCGGTGACGGGCCCGTCGCTGTCGCTGCCGGAGCCGGATCCGCTGCTGCCATTGCTGGTGCTGTAGTCGTTCAGCTTGCTCATCGTGGCCGGCGTGCCGCGCATGTGCATCAGGCACACCGTCTTGCCCAGCCGCGCCACGGTCGGCAGCATGTCCGGGTCCATGGCCCCGGCCGACACGTCGTTGATGATGTCGGCACCGGCCTCGGCTGCCGCCTCGGCCACGGATGCGCGGTACGTGTCCACGCTGATGAGGACGTCCCTCGCCTCCGGGATGGAGCGGATCAGCTTGATGGCGGGCAGGACGCGGGCTAGCTCCTCGGCGGCGGTGACCTCGGGGCGGTTCGGCGCCGTGGACTGGCCGCCGACGTCGATCATGGTTGCTCCGGAGGTGACGAAGGACCGGATGGTGTCTGCGAGGCTCGGCTGTGTTGAGGCGGGGTGCAGGCCGCCGTCGGAGAAGGAGTCGGGTGTCATGTTGAGGATGGCCATGACTTGGGTCTTGCGAGACGACTTGTAGGCCTGGATAGGTGGCTGAGAGGGCGACAAGGGTGTGAGTGTTGTCAGAGGAGGTGACGATGGTGGGAGCTCATTCAGGTAGTCTTGGGTGAACTTCCAGGGGTTTTGAGGATATAACGCCTTGGTAGGGATGAGTCTGTACGTTGTGAGTCTAAGTCACGAGCAGAAAAGGGGATCACTCACTCTGCCAGAGGGCGGAGCACGAACTCCCTCTCCGGGATGCCGATATGTGGGATCTTGAGTCTCTCGTGATCGACGACCTGGTCTTCGTATAGCAGAATGTCAAGGTCGATATTCCTCGGCCCCTTATCGATCACCTTCTTGCGACCCATTGAGTTCTCGATGTCCTGGAGCTGGTCTAGAAGGTCAAGGGGCTCCAGGGTTGTCTCGACCTGTTCCGTGTAAGTCTATTGGCCAACATCTGCTCAGGGATTTAACCAACCTCGCAGGCTCCATTGACAAACCGATCCTGGTCTGTGACATACATGGGCTCTGTCTCCCACAGGCTGCTCGTCCGCTTGACCCTGATGCCCCTGGCGTCCATCTCACGGCATGCCCTCTCGATCTCGGCGATGCGGTCGCCAAGGTTGCTCCCCAGGGCGATGTAGGCCTTGCGGGGCCTCTTGTCGACGGTCATGTTGCTGGCACGGTCTATGCGGATCTGTGCAGGCAAAGTATACCGGGTGAATGATTTTGGCCTCGGGGTCGAAGATGAGAAGGATTTTTTCCCACTGGCGCTGGCGCTGACTACGGCGGAGGAAGGGAGTCGGGCCTGAGCTGATGCAGACCTGGAAGGCGCCACCCTAACGACATTGCTACATGTTCTGGAAGATAAGGAACGTGCTGAGAAAGAAGATGAGACGGCTCTCATATTCACCAAGCCAGGGGATGTTGATGAGAATCAGGTCTAAAAATCGCCTCTCAGATGGCCCGTTTCCCGAGAGGATCGAGTCATGATTGGGCGAACCGTGTTGACAATAGGCCTGGCCGGCCCCCGAACGCAGACTCGACTCAGAGCCAGTCAATTAGACTGGCAGGCCTGAGTCCCGCCGTCCCGCCCTTGGAGGCTCCAAGCAGCAGCACCAGCAGCAGCACCCAGACCAGGCCAGCCCAGGTTGGGCCAAGCGGGCGGAATACAATGGGGCACTTGCCGCACAGCACACCGGGTATTAGCGGGGCCCGAACGCCTGGGTCAAGTGGAAGAAGATGTACCTACCTGTGTCTTTCTGTTAAGTCTCCGTCTCCATCTGGGGAAAGTCTCGACTCTCCCAGGATTACTGATCTAATGGATTAGATTCCGAACAAACCGGAACGGATCAACGATCCATAAAGTCAAAAAGCCAAGTGTTGCAGGTGCATCACTAACAGATTGCCTCGGCACATCTGCACGGCCATGATTGGGATTCTAGCTCACTAGGGGTACACTAAAGCTCACTAGGGGTACAAAACCTCACTAGGGTACCGATAGCCGCCCTTACTAAGCAGAAGGGCCGGCTGGGGCGAAGGGGGCGAGCCCCAGAGCGAAGCGGAGGGCTGCGAGTAGGGCCGGTAGGCACGACCCGAGTCCTAGAGGACCAACCCGCTCTCTTTTTGGTCCTCAAAAGTTTTAAAAGATGTATTTAACGGCTATCGGTGTTTGTACCCCCTATGAGCTTTTGTGGTTCTGTACCCCTAGTGAGCTTTAGTGTACCCCTAGTGAGCAATGTGCCCGCCATGATTGCTGGCTGCGACCCTGACAACGTGGGATTGCCCCGACGCACCGATGTGCCGGGCTCCCAATCGTCAGACGACCGAGCCTGTGCCTCGGCTCATGACACCCCAGATCTTTCTCCACACTCGAATCGCCAAACATGTGTGTTCGCACGATGCGCCCGCGCCGCCTCCCCCTTCTCCCTCCCGGGAACGTGCCTCGTAATTCCAAAGGACACTTTTTGATCTTCTAATTATCTTTTCTTCCT
Organism: Diaporthe ampelina; assembly: GCA_023522825.1. NCBI lineage: Eukaryota > Fungi > Ascomycota > Sordariomycetes > Diaporthales > Diaporthaceae > Diaporthe > Diaporthe ampelina. The sequence goes on along the minus strand of JAMFTM010000002.1, from coordinate 634,776 downwards.
CCTCAAGTTCCCTTGGCCGCCCTGCAACCAGTCTCCCGTAAAACAAGTTTGTACATAACAACAAGTGCAGATACAGATACCGTCGCGATGGCTTCACCACGTACGTATCCTCCATACACGCCCCTCCTCCAGCCTCTCCCTCCTCTCCTCCCCATACCGCTAGTTTACCATGAACTGACAACTGTCCTCAAAATGTAGAGAAAATCCGCACCCCCATCACCGATCTTCTCAAGATCAACCACCCCGTCCTGCTCGCCGGCATGAACGTCGCCGCAGGGCCCAAGTTGGCCGCTGCTGTCACCAACGCCGGCGGCATGGGCGTCATCGGCGGTGTCGGCTACACCCCCGAGATGCTGAAGGACCAGATCGACGAGCTCAAGTCCTATCTGACCGACAAGTCCGCCCCCTTCGGCGTCGACCTGCTGCTCCCCCAGGTCGGCGGCAACGCCCGCAAGACCAACTACGACTACACCAAGGGCAAGCTGGACCAGCTGATCGACATCGTCATCGAGAGCGGCGCCAAGCTGTTCGTCTCCGCTGTCGGCGTCCCGCCCAAGCACGTCGTCGAGCGCCTGCACAAGAACGGCATCCTGTACATGAACATGATCGGCCACCCCAAGCACGTCAAGAAGTGCCTCGAGCTGGGTGTCGACATCATCTGCGCCCAGGGCGGTGAGGGCGGCGGCCACACCGGCGACGTCGCCACCACCATCCTGATCCCCGCCGTCGTCGAGGCCGTCAAGGGCCACAAGAGCCCCCTGACCGGCCAGCCCGTCCAGGTCGTCGCCGCCGGCGGCATCCACAACGGCAACCTGCTGGCCGCCTCGCTCATGATGGGCGCCAGCGGCGTCTGGGTCGGCACCCGCTTCATCCTGGCCGAGGAGGCCGGCGCCCCGGAGTCCCACAAGGAGGCCGTCGCCACCGCAGGGTTCGACGACACCATCCGCACCCTCATCTTCACGGGCCGGCCCCTGCGCGTCCGCAAGAACGCCTACATCGTCAACTGGGAGACCCAGCGCCAGGACGAGATCAGGGAGCTGACCGCCAAGGGCGTCCTGCCCTACGAGAAGGACCTGGACAGCGTCATGAACGGCGACATGAAGGAGCCCCCCAAGGGCCTCGACGTCGGCGGCGCCACCGTGGACGACGTTGATGTTGACGAGCTCATGGACCAGTTCCGGCCCTTCCTCATGGGCCAGTGCGCCGCCGTCGTCAACGAGAAGAAGAGCGCCAAGGAGATCGTGGATGAGTTCGTCAATGACGCTGCTGCGTCGCTGCAGAGGGGAAGCCAGCTGGTCAAGGTGTCATCAAAGCTGTAAATGAATTACTCTTGATTTTTTATTATTTTGCCGTGTATCTGGATATTGCATCGCGTTTCATTATGATGAGGGGTGCGTGGGCCATCTAAGCTGGGATGAGCGCTATAAGAGTCCGCATTGCAAGATGTCTTTGTTGTCGTATTAGACGATACAGGGCGTTCAGAGAATGAGAAAATGATTATGACCGTTTTGAATCCATAATGCCACCGGGCAGTTGCCCTTGCTTGAGGCTTTTCTTGAGAAGTCCACAACACGCGTCACATGCTACAGGGGTTGTGCAGTAGTCTCGTACACAACATATAATACATATGTATCCACGTGGAACAACGCTTCCAATTTAAGAATATTTTACAGTATTTACAGTAGCACGTCTGTCAGCAACAGGACATGTAAGCCGTTGTGATGCTCACAGACCTTGCCACAGGCGTGAGCGCCTTTAGCGTCCCAAATTGCGCCTTTAAGTCCATTTGATGCCAAACAGCTTCGTCCCCCTGCCGCCTTCCTCGCGCGATTTGGCGTCTGCGTTCTCGAGGTATATCCTCTGATGTCCTTTGACGTCCACATAGAAATACTTGTACTGGTGCTCACTCTGGCCAGCGTATCTGATGAGATGTATATGCGCCGAGCCCTTGTTGAGCGGGCCCTCCAGCTTTTCGATTGTCAGCAAAAATCCCAGATACTATGACAGGACCAAAAACAATCAGCACTCACGTAAAAGTGCATCAGGAGGTGATGGTTCCCCTGGGGGTCGGTCCTCTCCGTCGAGGCGATGGGCCGCGACCTCGCCCACCTGTTGTGCGTCTCCTCGCCGTGCGCCCTGATCTTCTTGCCGTCCCCGAGGAGCTCGAGACACCGGTGGTCCTTCCGGATGCGGTCGACGGCGCGGTTGAAATAAGTGGTCTTGCTCTCGGTGGAGAAGACATCCGTGAAGAGGAAGTAGCCGACGACGCCGGTCAGGCCGACGCCGACCAAGATGAAGCCGAAGTTGAAGGACTGCTGCGCTGCCCTCGCTGTCTTTTCCGCCCCTGATAGCTGGGTCCATGGGACGTGGCCATCGTCGTTGAATGGGGTCACCGAGCGCCGTTTTGTGGTCGAGGAGCCTCCCGACGTCGCATAAGTCCTCCGCGCGGCGAGGGGGAGCAGCGCCGGGTGACAGCTGCTGGCGAGGGTGGCCGGTCGCAAGATTGACGCGGTTGCGATTGTCTTCATCCTGGCTGCTGTGAAGCTTCCATTGCTCAGGGGCAATGAAAGGCAGGTACTGCGTGTGAAAATATGTGAACGCAGTAATGAGTTTATAGCTTTTCTCTTGTGAGTGACAGAGGTGGGTTCATCAGATGTCCCACTATAGCCCAAGAATCTGGAGCTTGGATGCTGGGTCGACCTTGGAAGGCGAGAGCAGTGGGGCCCGATGCGCTAGTCCGGAGAAGGCTAGAGCGTACTCAATAAGCCACCACACAGCAAAGAGTGGTCGCTGGCCGCTGGCGCCGTGCGGGACCGACCTTGCGCCTAGTCGGTAGTATTGGGCTTCACTGCAATTAATTCGTCGCGCTGTCCCTTTCAACCCCTTAATCCATCTCGCAGCATCCCGCCGTCCGCCCACTTGCTCGACTACCGCCCGTCGCCTCCGGGAAGCACAGAAACCAAGCATCCAGTCTCTATCCCCGGATTCCCTCAGAAAGCTCGGTATCCCTTCTTCCAGCGCCGACCGTCCTCCCTTGCCAAAATGAGCGCGCTTGCGTCCAAGCAGCAGTCGCTGAAGATCTTCGAGAAGTTGAAGACAAAGCCAGCCAACAAGGTTCGTGCTGTCATATGCAATGCGCCCTGGGCTTGTTCCAGGAAGCTTATCGCGGCTCCGGCCAATATGAGTCTTCTACGTTCTCCCGCCGGCCAATGCTGACTTGTGCTTCCCACGCAGATCTGTTTCGATTGTGGACAGAAGAACCCAACATGGACATCCGTACCTTTCGGCATCTACCTCTGCCTTGACTGTTCCTCGAACCATCGAAACCTCGGTGTCCATATCTCCTTTGTTCGCTCCACCAACCTCGACCGTAAGTGTCCTCTGCGAACCGCACACATCCGGCACCGCCGCTGATAACGGGGTAGAATGGCAATGGGACCAGCTCCGCGTCATGAAGGTTGGCGGCAATGAGTCCGCCACCAAGTTCTTCCAGCAGAACGGCGGGACCGCCGCCCTGAACAGCAAGGACCCCAAGACCAAGTACCAGTCAAACGCCGCAACCAAGTACAAGGAGGAGCTCAAGAAGCGGGCAGCTAGGGACGCCCAAGAGTATGTTGGGAGCGCGCCCCACGTGTGTTTGCCCTATCGCCTGACTGACCGCCCCTTAGGTACCCTGGCGAGGTTATCATTGACGGCGAGGTTGATGATGGAACCTCCACTCCTGCTGGCGAGCCTGATGACGACTTCTTTTCCTCCTGGGACAAGCCGGCCATCAAGAAGCCCACCCCTCCCGTCTCCCGAACTGGTACCCCGTCTGCCATTGGTCGCACCCCGTCTCCCTTCCTCAAGGCTGGTGACTCCAATGGTGCCGGAAAGGACATCGCACGCACTGCCTCGCCCCTTTCCCGAACCGACTCCACCGAATCCAAGCCTGCCGCCAGCCGTATAACACACTCCGCGGCACTGAAGAAGGGCACAACCGGCGCCCGGAAGACGAACGTGCTGGGCGCAAAGAAGGTGGGCTCCAAGCTCGGCGCGAAGAAGGTCACCACTGCTGAGATCGACTTCGACGAGGCGGAGAAGAAAGCAAGGGAGGAGGCAGAGCGTATCGAGAAGCTGGGCTACAACCCCGACGAGGAGGAGGCCGAGGCCAAGAAGGCGAACAAGAACGATTCCAGCAGCATCGTCTCGCCCACCCCTGTCAGCCCTCCACGTGGAGGATACGGTGCGGCGTCCCACACGCGCGAGAAGTCCGCCTCGGAGATGGAGCGACTAGGCATGGGCATGGGCCGTCTGGGTTTCGGTCAAATCGGGGGCAACAAGGCTGCGGCCCAACCAAAGAAGGAAGCAGCCCGCGGCTTCGGGTCTGTTGGGCCTATCAAGGCTTCCTCCTCCAACGGTATGTTCTCTGCTCGCTCCCACAACTGCTGGGCAGCCCACTGACGCGAACACAGATGACGGCGAGAACTACGCGCGAAGCAAGTTCGGCAACCAGAAGGGCATCTCCTCCGACGAGTTCTTCGGAAAGGGTCAGTACGACCCCAACGCGCAGGCTGAGGCCAAGACCCGCCTGCAAGGCTTCGAGGGCGCCACGGCCATCTCCTCCAACGCCTACTTCGGCCGACCCGAGGAGGAGGACAATGGCGAGGACTACGGCGACCTGGAGAGCGCCGCCAAGGACTTTGTGCGGAAGTTCGGCATCACCGCCGGCGACGACCTGGAGAACCTGACCCAGGTGCTGGGAGAGGGCGCGACCAAGCTGCAGGGCGCGATCAGGAGCTACCTGGGCAACTAAAGCGATACGGGCCGGGGGTGAGGGCGTGTTTCGGGGACGGGACTGCGTGAAGGTGGTAGGTCGTGGGCAGTCCGAGGAACGACATATTATAAGGGATGACGCACGAGATTTGGGTGATGATGATCTCGTCCACGGGTTGAACGGCGTTTGGAGGGGGGCACACACATACGAGGCGGACTCGGAGCCGCGCAGCAAGCAATGTGAGGCTACGAGGGGGAATAGATTGGTTATTTAATAGATGGGTCGCATTGATCAAAAGCAAGCAAATTTTTTTAAAATCTTGGGCTGCGGGAGAGCGGATTCGCAGGTGGCATGTCAAGACGCCTCCTCGACAGCTCCGAATCGATAATGTTCAGCTTGAGCATCAGAACCTCGATGAGTTTGAAGCATCAAGTCGACTCCTGAAGGGCGGCTCACACGAGGAAAGTGAGGTGTCGGTCGTCTTGAGGCTACTCATTCTCACACTGCAATACCTTTTTCATTCTCCCTTGAAGCATGGCGACTCGTATGACCCGCAGAGAATGCGGCCTCGCTAACACCCAACAAAGACCGCGCCTCAGCACGGACGACCAGATAGACGAAAACATCTGTCACAGCACGAACAGGTGGCGCACGCAACGCTACCCAGGCGAATGGAACGGCTGAGTGAGTGCTGTTGTCTCAATACACAAGTCCCAGCGGAAAGGAGACCTGCCATGAGAAGCGTCTTCAGGGCTCCTCCCCTCAGCCTAAGCATATCAATGGAGTGAATATCTGTGCCTACAGCAACCTCGGCCGAGCCCTCTATCGTTGCCGTGTCCGCGAGGCCGGCGTGCTCACATGTATGGTTCCGGAAGCTTTTTACCCACACACGCGGGGGTGGCCTTTCGTCCGAGGGAGACGTTCTCGCCCGGGCTCCTTTATTCTGGACCGCCTGCCTTCTTTTCATGGGGAGTTTGGTCAAGAGGGAAATGGCCTCTTGCCAACAACTGTGGGTAGTCAATGTTCACCGGAGGAGCGGGGGTGAGGGACTCCTCCATTCATGCCTCCTTGGCCCGGAAGGGAGGGAAATTGGTGATATCCGCCCGGCATATCCGGTCATTGAAGCCCAACAGAGGATCAACACTGACCGAGCGAGGAAGTCCATAGAGTTGTAGACTCGTACCGAAGGGGTGCAAAACCCAAGACTGAGAGGAAGTTGGAAGTTGGAATTCACACCAGCCAGTCTGCCTGTCAACAATGACAGGGACGCAGTGCTTCCATTTCATGCCACAGCTTGTCGAAGGAAGGTGTTGGGTGTAAGTGGTCCGGACATGTTTGTCTATCAAGAAACAACCGGGGGTGGGTGTTCAGTGCGCTGCCAGGAAGATATTTCCTCCCAACTGAAGAGGAGCAAAAGCAAGGGCCGTGACACCCCCTTGAGAAATATGTCATATCCATTGCCCAACGTGATGGAAGGTATTGGAAGGCAAAACATTCCTTGATCCATGTGAGCGCGGCTCTGTCAGTATTGTGCCCCCAAAAATTACTTTTGCTGTCCCATCCGCATGGGCCGAGTCCGAACATGGTCGAGGGAGGGCGGAATCTTCTTATTTGTGTGTTGATGGTGCGCTCCAGCATTATGTACATCTCATGTATATGGAGATGAAGAGATTGTACCTGCCTGTACATCCGTAGTCCATAGGATTTAAACTTTTGTTTCTTCCAGGGGCCCGAGGGGAGGGGGCGAGCTTAGATATGGACTTCATCATACCCACGCGGTCCCTCCGAGGTGCCCTCACCATCTATCTTCCTCGTGTAAGACTACCACCCATGCCAGTTTGATGGACACTTATAGAGCAACACCAGTAGTTACACTCCCTTATCAAACTAATGTCTGAAGGTTGCAGCTGACATCTTCTCAGGCAGTGAAGATGTTCAACACCACGTCACCGCATCGTGAAGCTGCTAGAAACTCGACACAAAGAGGAACGAACACAGGCACATGCATGCCTACGCCCACTACGCCCACTAAACCTTGTTCTCGGATTTCGTAAGCTCTCGCGTCATCCCGCCGTGCTTCCCCACGTTATGCTTTACACTCAAAGTACGCAAAGACCACTCACATCCCCGACCACTTGGACCCGAGAGCAGGTCTAAGTTTCCAACCAAGCCGAGTCCCCAGCCCTTCTCCTCAGTGCACAAAGCCGCATGTGAAAATTTTGCCCAAATCCAGGGACCACCGATATCGAAAAGGGCCGTATGCACCAGGGTGACCTCTGTGTTTCCTTGTGAGCCAAATTCTAGCTCTCGGACTGCTCAGGAAGAGGAGCGGTAGCGAGCTCGAATCGGCGACCGCGTACATACCACGGGACGGCCTAGGCCCCCGATATGCTCTCCTTGTCCCCCAGCAGACCGGTACAAGGATGCACACACCGAGCCCAGCCTGTTTTATACTGCTGTGACGACTGATGGCCATGCGCCGGCAGGTTCCAGACCTCCCATCTGCCCCCCACCAACGGCCGCAGTCAACTCTTGCAGATCACCCGCTTGGAGACCCGGCATGTACGCAGCGAGATGGTTGTCTCACTGATGTGATGTCTCGTATACATCTGGGCCAACGTCCCTCGCACAGTGCCGGCGGTGGCCAGGGAGGTTGCATAGCAGAATCTGGGGCACCATCTGGCGCAATGTACACCCCGTCAATGCGGGGACGTCAGGCCATCCTCAGTCCCGAGATCACCCCAGAGGGCATCTCTGCCTTGGATATGAGAGGCTTTGCAGCATGCGGGCTCCACAACTTTGCGGTGCCGGCCGATATTGCGTGAGAGGTATATATTATATATCTCAGTACACATATCGCAAGCGGGTGCGAGCCACAGAAACAGGATGAAGACACCATTCTGTGTCTTATCAAGAAGACGTCGCCGTGGTATATTCGAAGGCGCTGAGAAGTTCGATCACATGCTTGCGAATCGGCTGAATATCATCATAGGCTTTCGTTGAACCGCATTCAGTTTGGAGCGAGTGTGCAGAGTACATGGCCCGCCCCTCCACGACCTGGTAGCGTCCGATGCAGCCGATCGAGGGGTAGAGAGTGGCTGGACGGAAGAGCGGGAAAGCTTGCTTGCTTGCATTACGATGCAAGCTATAGCCATCGAGGTGTTACTATCAGCGACGCAAAGGTTGTCAGTCGCAAGCTTGACGAAAGAAAATGTGTGGTGCTGATCCTTGCCGCAGTCGGGTCCTTGGTCGAGGCCGGGTAGATCCGCTGTCTAACCATGCCACTAGGAGGGGAAAGTGGTGCCAGACTCCTCAGATATCAGATGCTTCTGATAACTTGCAGCGTCCACATCGTGGAACAAATGCAACCCATGAGATCCGGCTTTTTCGCGTGCTGTCCTTTTCCAGTCTCCCGCATCTGCAACAGGGCGAACCAAGGTGGGTGCTGTACACCACGGTGTCGACATATCAATCTCTTCGCACACCCTGCCAGCCCTGGTCAAGCCAGCTTCGGCTTGTGGCCGACGTGCAGCAGACCGCGACCCACGCACCAGGAAGATGTACAATTTCGACTTTGTTGTACCACACAGTAGTATGGAAACGTGGATTGCGCATGCGCGTTCCAGAGGTGATGAGCCCAACCTTTACGGCTGGCTTCACCTGTGTGGTCGTCTGCCAGCGGCAGGCTTCAAGTGTCCCCAGAGTAACCCACCAATCCGCGAACCAGACGTATCGCTAATAAGCAACTATTGCTGAACACGGGTCATGAAAGCGCAGGAAAGAAATGTCGACTTCCCAAAGAGGCCAATACTGAGTCGTGATATCTTTCGGCAGGCCTCGATGGAGACTCGACGGCTGATATGCAAGGGAGCGCAGATCACCCCCGTTAAAGGCCTCGCGCAACTATAGCCCTGCACACATATGCAGGTCCCGTTTCCAGAAGCTCAGGAAGCCTGTTCTCTTCTCGACGGTCACACTATGTTGCAGGCATGTTGTGCCCCGTCGGTAGTCAGCTTGAGTGGTTCAGGAGAGTACTTAGTCAGAATGGACCAGAGGATTGTCGCACTGTCGACAGCGGCCAAGTTGAAAACCACTCTTCGGGCCCATTTGTCATTGCACAAGGGCCGAGCATTTTGGCGGGAAGGCGAGCGGAATTGGCCGATATTGTAATCCGGTACGACTGGATCCACAGAAACGCCTATCGTACCGATGTTCGGCCGACCCGCGATATTTTACCCCAGCATTTTAAGATTGTATCAGCGGGGCCGCCTGGGGACGACGATTCGGCCTTACTGTGGTAGAGCCATCGTGAAATTGTACGGGTGTGGCCCATGCCCGTCCTCACGGAGGTGACTTTTTGGATTTTGTCCCGGTGGTCTTTCGGGTGGAACATCAAGGCCGACTTGAGGCGATTCATTCGTCCTCGTCAGAGAGATTACCGTTCTCCAACTCGGAGTCTTCGACGTGGCTGTCCTCTTCAGTCTCGTGGTGTATTTGGCCAAGTATGAGGTCTTCACTACCCTGCCACTGGGGAGGCATCCCTGGCAACAGGCTAGAGTCTTTCTCTTGCCAGCCGTAGTCCTCATCTTCGCTGTCGACGACCTCGAAGCCCGTCTCGCCTAGCTTTCGTTTGGGACCAGAGAGTGTGGAAGATGCAGCATGTCCGTCAAAATGCGCCGGAACCAAACCCGTCTGGAGCCATCAGTATGCAGCAGGCACCGGACAAGGCAAGGAACGGCGCGACCTACCGAGTCGATACTGAAAGCAAAGAGCCTGTCTAGACCATCTGCAGCTGTCTTGCCATTCACTTTCTGGACTGCAGCAAGCCGAGCACCGTATGGGTTCCCATCGTCCCACATCCAGTCCCTGAGCAACGCCACTCTCGTGGCAATGCCTTGTTCCCAGACATTAGCATTGATGGCAGGTATCAGAGTCGCACCTCTCTCCGCCTGCATCCTTGTTGCACATTGGGAGAGGATGACTACTGCAACATCACGAGTCGCAGCTAGCTTCTGTAGGGCACTGGCTACGTATTGAAGCATCTGCAGGCGCTTGGAGGCCATGGAGGGACCTAGTACAGTTAGCATAGCCCTGAGGACAACCAACACGGTGTTACTCGCCCTTGCCGCCGGCCTTTGGCACAGCTTTCTGGGCTGGCAGTCTTGGAAATGCATGGTTTAGCAGTGCAGACAGCGAATCGATGACAATGAGAGCAGTTCCAGGCGGAATGCAGGACCGTGCGGGCCGGCACAGAAGGGCGATGAAGTGCGCAAGACTAGGACAGGAATAATGGACGAATCCGTCGAGATGGTCTGATACAGCATCCTCACCGCCAGCTGCCCTGGCTCGGCAGACCTCTATCAATCGGTCGCGGGAGACGGGATAGAAGCAGTCTGCAGCTTCAGCATTAGCCTCGAGCCTGGTGGTGAGGAGGTGACAGGCGGCTTACTGACCTACCCAGACGACGCCCTTGCCACCCCGTAGGACGTCCGCGGCGGCCTGAATCCCAAAGGCAGTCTTCCCCACCCCGGGGGGCCCCCAGATCTCGGTGAGGTGGCCCTTGTGTATGCCACCTGCACTGGCCCCCTCCTCGCCGGCGGAGCTGCTCGCAGCAGCACTGGCTGCTAAGGCATTGTCCAAGTCGGGGAGATTGGTCGATACGAATCTCGAAACATTGGCACCCAGGTCCTCAAGAGCCTGTGCAGCGGAGACGGTCGGCAGGCGGTCTGAGCATGGTGTCAGTGTTGGATCTGTCACAACCGTGGGCGGCAAAAAACAGCTGACAATGCTTCGATTTACGTACGCGTTGAGGGCAGGTCAAAACTGCAGACGTCGTGCCCATGCCGCTCGTGGTACTCCATGGCACATGCCACCGTGTTGACTCCGGGAAACAAACAAGGGCAGGCGAAGGTTTAAACCTCAGAGCCTCTTTTTGTTCGATGTTTGTCCAAACTCTTGTCTCATTCAGCGTAGCTCCCGGCACTGCGAGCTGTTGAGCATTTGGAAGTTGCTCGCGGCGGGAAGGCGCGTGTTCCTGGAAATGGACATTTTAGACGCGCCTCCCCCACATTCTCGCCTGCACATGCTAGAACATGTGGGGTACATAGGTACATGAAATATCTGGCACTTCGCTGAACTCGTCATCGTAAAATAAACTTCACCACAAAGATTGTTGAATACCCTGCGTTCTGATGGCAAGTTTCAAAGCCCAGATGCTGCTGCAGGTTCCTCCCCAAACAAATCACTGGGGCCATCTACAATGCAAGCTTCAGGTCGGTGGGTACGATGCGAGGCCAGCAGCCGTGGTCCACTGAAAAGAGCTGTCTTCGTTCGCCGTTGCATCTGATTTCCACAGCTCGGCTTTTACGGTGTACGGATACGCCTCTGCGCCCTTCTCTGTCGCAGAAGTGACATCTCACTTCCCCCTGGATTCCCGGAACAATTGCTGCGACCACGTCCGCCCCAGCGTATGTTTGGGCAGAGAGGCGCATTGCACCACCACACACTGTGTTACTCGCCGGTCTGCCTCGTAACATCCAAATTTCCCAACGATGGCTGTTTCTCGTGTCTCCGGGGCTTCCCCCACAGCCACGACGTTAGCCGAGGGCAGAGGGTACGGGGTTTCAGAGGACATGTTCGTGGGCGGACAGCTGCAGCGAGATTGCGTGGTCAAGGCGGTGCGTGGGTCGTGGGGGTCCCTTTTGGCCCTTGCTCGCAAGCAGACTGGCCGTCGCTGATGAGGTCGCTGCATCTAGGGGACCACAAGAAAAGGCCCCTCGAGACGCGCTCGGAAAATTCTCCTATCGCACTATTGCCATGTCAGCTGACAGCTGGTGGCTCGAAAATGCGAGGCGAGCCTGTAAGCCACTGTCATCAGGTCCCGCCTACTGAAGCCACTCAGCACGACTGCAAGCACTTGGTAGGACGAGGTGGCCCGTTGATACGACAGACAGCCGACGACAAATACTCCGGTGGACCTGTAATTCCGCTATCAGCGACCCTGACTTGGGGATGTAACATTCCCACCCCGCAAGTTGGAGCCCCCTGATGATCGACCCTGGGCAGAATCTGGGGTCGCGAAGCCTCCTCAGGAGATTCGAGACCCGTGTGCGTACTCCGTATTGTCTGATCCCGGACCTTTTGCTAAGGTAGTCTGCACTGCCGCTCAGATAAGGGGAAGCTCAGCCTAAAGGGGAAGGAAGGTAGAAGAACCTAACGGAATCGCGGCCGAACCTAGGGGATCATAGCATGTTATCATTCCCAGGATAGAGATCCCGATGTGAGGAACCGCCGTTCCAACTGGGGTAAAAGTTCGGGGTACGGGTCTGTGGTTGCGCCCCGGCGCTGCCTCTTCAGTGCCGTGTGTGCTGCAGTCGGTACCATTGGAAGGCGCCATGGAAACTAACGGATATGCCGAGCAAAAGACAATTTATGCGCTATTGTCAGAGTCTACTATCAGGACACCAAAGTGTGACTTGGCCAGAGGCTGAGCAGCGATAAGCATACGGTCGCTTGGCGTGTTGGCGTGTCGTTATCCCCAGGTCGGATTTGGGAAGCATTTCCCACCGAACACCTCATGGGCCGTCGGAAGAAATCCGAAGCCACAGTGTCAAGGAAGGGTGCGGGTTGCGGGCGCTCATAGCTCTCCCTTGGGGCTGTACCGGTGTCCGGGGCAGGGGCAGATTTGTTGTCCGTTGTTGAGAGCGGGCAGCAAATCATGAACGATTCCCTCGGCACGCTGCTGACGAAGCTGACAAGTCAGCCCAAGGAATCCTGGATGGTTCTTTGGGCATGGCAGTTTATGCTACCGCACTGAGGGACACCATCGTCTGGCTCTGGTTGATTTGCGCGGCTGTTGGCTCCTCCCTGCAACAGAAATGACACGATCAGCCCTGAATGCTTCCTTAGGCGCACCGGGACTTCCGACCGAAACCCCTAGGTAGTAGGTCAAAACTTGCGGCTCGTTTCGCCCAAGTTCCGAATCAATGATTGGGAACGGGTGGAACCGGTTGAGAAGAGGCCAAGGCTAGAGATCCCATATCGAATTTTCTCTAAGACGCAGCCGACTCGATTTGGAAGTCGACATCGAGTAACGCTCCCAGATCTGGATGGCTTGGCTAAGCTGGCCAGGAACACGTTGAGGACGGCTGCAAGGGACAGCATCCGGACGGGTTAGAGGAATGTGTGTACGGAGATACATGCGCCGAAATAGCCATTCATTCGCTAGGGTGCGGGAGGATAGATCCTGACGTTCCATTCTCGAATTCGGCCCATTCGGGCCAATGGAAGCGTGCAGCCAGCAGCGCTTTTGAAAGGGCCGGAGCTGTCCCGACTTGGTGAACTCCTTGGCCCTAGGGAGAAAAAGTCGGTGCTAACATGTGATTGCGATTTCCCCAAGGTCGAGCTCGTGCGAGGCTGCTATTGCAATATTTTGCATAGGCGAGATTGCGCAGAGGCAATCGTTCTGGTAATGGCCGAGGAGGGCGCTTCGTCCTGCCCAGATTCGCCCAGATTCGGCCCCCAAAGGTCCTCGGGCAGACTCGCATCGCGAGCTTGGTGGGGCGAAAACTGGGGAAAGGAGTGACAAAAAGAGCCCCATGTGCTTTGATGCTATGCTGTGGTGTAGCTACGCACCCACGGCTTGTCAGGACTCCGTACTGGGGCCCAGTCCCAGGCCCCAGGAAGGTGGAGCCCCGGTCAATAAATTCACTGCTCTCGATTTCAGCCGGGGAAATATACGGTCCTTCTCTGCCAGGCTCTGCCAGGCTGGCAAACCCAGCAGGGTCCTCGGTCGAGACCTCGCGATTGACAGCAACATGTCCTGCGCAGCGTACCGGCCCACGGAGGATCACCACAGGGGCTCCCTTCGTCGGACGACGCCCGTCTGCCCGTGGGCATGGAAGGCTAGTCGATGAGGCAGCTGCCAGATCATGGCTGCAGCAGGTCCAGCGTTTCCTCGCAGAAATTCCCCGAGAAATACGGAGTCGACGAGCAGATTTTTGACGTCCCTGCCAAGCTGGGGGAGCGAGGGAGGCGGACGGTTGACGTAACTCCAACCCTTGGACCTACAAGACCTGCAAAGATTTGGAGGCGTGCTGCCACTGCAGGAATCTGGCGACGCTCGGATGTGGTCCAGACCACCTGTCTCAAATGACTCGTTGTCCAGACGTGTCATCAAACAATGCAATCATCACTGCGATGGGATCATCATTGCGATGCCAAGGCGGCACTTGGCGGGCAAGGCTGAGAATTGGGACAGCAGGTTGCTATTCGTAGACAGAGGGTTAAGATGCGCCTGGGTCGGCCTGCCTGTTCAGGCAGTCCGTTCCTCACTGACTGGACTGGCTGCACTGGCTGGATCGGGGGGTACGGTTTCAAGGGCCAGCGCCTGCAGCTTGGCAGCCCTAGATCAGCTCCCCGCAGCCGAAAGGTGCAAGCTCGTGGGGAAGAGTCGAACGGGGGAGCGGTATTTTTTTCTTCTTTTTTTTTGGGCGTTCGAGCTTCCGCCGCCATCACATGCTAGCAGTTGGCACCGATGTCCAAGCCAGCATTCCTCGCCCGCATACGCTACTTTTGGACTGCTTGAGACTTTGAACACTATGCAGACACTGACCACTGGCGTGATTGCTGTCGACGTCATGTCTCGCTGGTCAGAGTCGTGCTCTAGTGATAAGCTTTGTGGTCGCACACCCTGCATGTCCATCGGCCAACGGCCAACGGCCTGGGTAGAACGCTGACATGTGCTATCGCAAGGAACCATGTGGCTGACGAGCACGGCTGCAACCGCCCTTGATGGGTCATTAATTCTCACGAGCCCGGGTTTCAACTTTGTAAGTTTTTGTGAGACCGAGGGCGAGTCTCCCTCGTTCCAGTGATTCGACTGTGACGGATCCGATCCCTATCGCAAGATGGGCATGCAGCCGAGGCAACTCGGTCAACCCACCGCCAGAGACCTGCCGACGAGCAGGTCGACCGACCGCTTAGCTAGGATACTCCAAGAATGTGAAGGACGAGAGCCATGCCTTCCCAACTTTTCTTCGTGGTAGTGTTGAGAAGCCTCGTGAATAATTGGGCGTGCCGTGGTCTGCAAGCGATGGAACCTGACCATACACTCTCAGACCATATTCCGAACACTCAAATATTTCATACGGCATCTAGTCATGAAATGGCACCTCGTTGTATGCACCATCGCCACCAAAGGGCCATCGAGTGGGAAGCGGCTTACACGAGAGGCCTGTGAAGGTTTGCCATTCTGACAGAGCTTTGCCGCGGATTTGCCCCGTTCTGGCTGGCAGGCAGATTCGTGCGTAAGTTCCAGGCTGGACTGCTTCCGGATGGGGCGAGAAGTGCAGTTGAGCATGCCACCATGAGACATGGCTGCAAGTGGGGCTATGTTGCCAGCCATGCCTTCTGAAAGGCAAACACGCAAATTTTTGCTATGGTCGATGTTGTCATGATTGGAATTCTAGCAAGCTTCAGGCCTTTGAGGCGGCTCCGAAATTTGAGCGAGGTAGGGCCATCCTCAGCTGCTGGGCCATGGGAAGCGCACTCGGCCAGATTCCTTATCTTTTCTAGGCGCACGCCCCCCCACGAGGATTTCTCGGGTCGAGGTAGCTCTCCCCACGTTTCCCCAGGATGCCTTCCTATCGGCCGCAGCTACGGCGGCCTAGGCTTTCGATGGCGGCTCCTGCGTTCCCCTGATAACACGGTGACAAGCGCTGGGAGAACTTGTCACCGAAGGCCGAGGGCGAAGGGGACGTTGCTCTGGCCTTGAATTAGCTAACAGGAGAGCCTGGGCAGGGAAGCAAGAAAAAGAGTCACCCAAGCGCATAGCACGCAATGGTCTAGCATAACAGGGCCAAGAGAATGCGTCACCAGTCTGGGGAAATCGGTCGACCCCCCATCGTTCACCCCGTCCCCCGGTCTCTGGAGCCCCCACGGGCCACTCTCCGCAAACCCTTCAGCTACCCGAACTGTTTGATCTGATCATTTATGGTGCAAAATCCCGAATGCGCCCTGTAGCCGCGGGTAGAAGGTCTATCTGGCCTGCCTTATTTCTGTCGTTGCGCCGAGCCGACGGCAGTAGCCCATGCCCAAGGCTCATATCGGTCGTAGCATCGTGGGTAAACAAATGGACAGTGGGCCAAGAGCTGCTCCGGCCGTAGTTATCGCAATTCTTGGGGGAAGTTCTTGAAGACTCGCAATTTCGGCGCACTCTGTCGCGATGTGCATTGGGAACGAGATTCGCCCACGGGTTATCATGGCAAATCCCGCGAGTCTCAGCCGCCAGAAATAAACTTCAGGCTTAGGTCTGCCTTCATGTTGATGCGGTGATGTGAGCTGCTCGTGTCCAATGATCCAGGACTTCAGTAAGACCATCACACCGGCCCTTGATCAACGACCGAGGGAGGTGAGAGGGTTGAGCAATTTCCATCTGGTATCGTTGGCGTTCTTCGTCAAGCTCGCGCCAATGGTGTTGTTGCTCGCCTGTGTGGCTTGCAAGTGTTCCCATGTTTGTGGGAAGGCAATCTCCCCACAACAACCGCTTATCCGGCATGATTGGAGTCTCGAGGTTGAGAGAGCTGTACACAATGACTGTGGGACCCCGCAACTCAAGGACTCCCCCCCGTGTCCGCCGTGATAATGTACCTGAGGCGAGCGGAGCCATGGCCATCGTCGTGGACAGGATGGCCCTCAGGGTGAGAGATGAAGTCACCAAGCAAGCCCCCTAGGCCCCGTACTGCATTACGCCGAAGGGACAGGCAAGATAAGCGCCCCGCTAGCGGAAGAGGGCCATGGCAGACAGTCTCCATGGGCGTGGGCATTGCGGCTGGGCATGGGGCAAGGCCATTGGAGCCGGGCGGGGACCCCAGATTGTGTCTGTCACGACTCTGGGGTGATTCTGAGCCGATGGTATGGCATCGGTGCGCCATGTAATGTACTTGGCTGGTGTCCCTGTACAAGTTGACAGTACCGCAGCATGATATCAGTACTGTACATGCATCACTGCGGGAGAACGTGGTCGAAGGAGGTGCTGCTTGGCTGCCTCTGCTTGCCGGTCCGTTGCATGAAGGCTACCGTGCGTGCGGGTTACAGTACTGCCAGGGTAAAGCAAAAATGCGCCGAGGCGGAGTATGTTGTGTTATGATTATGTGAGAGCCTGCAGGATGGCCTGGTTTCCTTTTTGCCATTCTACACTACTGTGTGTCTCTCTGCCTGCATGGTGTTGACCGCCGCCGCTGCTGGCATGGGATTTGATTGTTGGCTTACTGAGTGACAAGTCTGACACTTCACTTTTTGATTGTGGTGTGTTCCAGCCCTGGGGGAGTCTTGGGGGTCACTTTACTTGGCCGTTCCTCTCCACGCACCTGAAATGGGGGGCAGGGGGGCAGAGACAGAGACAAGAGGATGGGCAGACTGGGAGGAAAAAGATACTGCCACTCCCTGCTGTGCATGGCTGGAGGGAAAGTACCAAAGTACTTGGGTACTCGGCTCGTCGAGGGTCGGACCCCGGGGCTCCCTGTCTGGGCGGATTTGTTAGGTGTACCCCCGCGATGGCTTGCAGCAGTCACAGCCAGGTGCTTAGATGCCGCCCTGCCTCTGTACATCCCTCCCCCGGTCGTAACCTCAGCGCTCTCCACACATTGGAAAGTCTCCCTCCCTGACGCTCCCAGGAGGTGTGTCAGGGGTGGCCCCCCAAGACCGGGGTGTGGGCAGCCCACTGGGGCCACTGGAGGGGGGCCACCGGGCAGCGCAAAAGCTGGGCGGGCGATGTACATTGGTACCTCGGGTCCTGCGGGCACTGCGCTGGGCTGGGCTGGGCTGGGTTGCGCTGCACACTGCACTGTACCCGTCCATTACGTGCTGTGACTTTGGGCGACCCGCAGGCCTGACGGTGGGAAAAAAGGCGCCATCCCAGGGATCGTTTTTAAAAAGATCTCGGCTCCCCTCCTCCCACCCCCCAAGGCCTCCGCTGCCTCTTTTTTTCTCCCTAAAACCCCCTTTCCCCAGAGAGTGAGAGATCCGATCTTCCCCAACCCGTTTCCAAATCCTCCAACAACCAATCTACTCAAGGTCCTCCCACAACACCAGACGTACTTAAGTACACCTGCCCCAACCGGGTCCAAAGGCCTTCCACCTCTCTACAACAAGACTCAGCAACCCCAGCAACCCTGTCGACCATCCCTCGTCGTCACCACAACCACTCCCACCACCACCGTCGACGACAACCAGTATCCACAACCACCACCATTACGTCAACCCGACTGCTGCCAAAGTTCGCAGCAGCTTCGAAGAAACGCAACGTCCAGTCACCAAGGACTATCTAATCGGTTGGCGTGTTGGGTCTGGTTAAACCAGAGAAGGGCGATCACATGCAACGGTCACAGTCCGCAGTAGATTTCGCAAATCTGCTGAACCCAGATTCCTCAGCGGCCGCCGCTCAGGAACATCAGGAACCCACCAGCGGTACCAACAGCGGCAGCACCAGCCAGTCGCAGTCTCCCACCCAGCAGCACAACGAAGCCGACATGGCCTCCGTCTCTGTCCTCCGTCCAAATGGGCCTCTGCCCACCGGCCAGCCCGCCGAGGTGAGCAACGAGCTCCCACGGCCATACAAGTGCCCGCTCTGTGACAAGGCATTCCACCGCCTGGAGCACCAGACAAGACACATCAGGACGCACACCGGCGAGAAGCCCCACGCTTGCAACTTCCCGGGCTGCAGCAAGAAGTTCTCTCGCTCCGACGAGCTGACCCGACACTCGAGGATACACAGCAACCCAAACTCGAGACGGGGCAACAAGGGCCAGCAGCCTCACCAGATGATGGGTGGTCTGCAGCCCGGCGACATGATGCCGCCCCCAGCTCCAAAGAACATCCGCTCCGCTCCGCCTTCCTCGCTGTCCTCGCCAAATGTGTCTCCCCCTCACTCGTATTCTCAGTTCGTCTTGCCACACAACACTGTCGCTCCATTCGGCAGAGCCCCGGCTGGTAGCCCTCATGGCAGCGGACCCATGGACATCACGATGCTCGCGAAGGCTGCTCACCAGGTTGAGCGTGACAACCTCATGGCCCCTTCTGCAAGCCATCACTCTTCAAGGTTCCACCCATACTACTCCCACAGCTCCCACGGCTCTCGCGGCAACTTGCCCTCGCTTTCAGCCTACCACATGTCAAGATCCAACTCACAGGAGGAGCACCACGACGACCACTACTCGCACGCCTACAGGCACGCGAAGAGGTCGAGGCCCAACTCTCCCAACTCCACTGCTCCCTCGTCACCCACCTTCTCACATGATTCCTTGTCCCCCACCCCGGACCACACGCCACTTGCCACGCCAGCTCACTCGCCTCGCCTGCGTCCGTCCTACCAGGCTACTTACGAGCTCCCACCATTCCGCCAGCTCTCATTAGGACACCACACGCCCGCGCTTGCGCCCCTGGAGCCTCAGCCCGAGCAGCAGTTCCCAAACCCGGCGCCCACAAGCGGCGCGGCCCCTGTGAGAACTGGCATGTCGCTGTCGGACATCATGAGCAGGCCTGACGGGAACCAACGGAAGCTTCCCGTCCCCCAGGTCCCCAAGGTGGCGGTGCACGATCTTCTGGCACCCGAGGGCTTCAACAACAGCGGGCGCAGCTCCTCATCCAACAGCATCGCTGGTGGAGATCTTATGGATCGCTCCTAGGCGGAGATGAAGTGGACGACCACCAGCACCAGGCGATGTACGAATGATGAACAGGACTACTATAGATGGATAAACTTGCGAGGCGTTCGGGACGACTATCCGTTACAACATTGACCATAATCAGCCGCATCGAGAACCCGTTTCCCCGGTGGATAGACAGCTTCGCTTCTCTTTGACTTTGTGGGTTGGATCGGGACACGGATGGTGGAGTCGATCATTGTGTACTGAACAACCAATGATACGTGCTTTGACATTTTCTTATTTTTGTTTCCTTTTTAGATCATGTCTGTTGTTTCGCTCAGATATCAGATAGACACATGATACAGGGAGGCCCGGGGGGAGTTACAACACGCGGGAAGGGACGGGAGTACGGCCTTAGGTCCTCATGGGGGGAGCCTGGTTAGGATGGCGAAAAAAGCCCAGAAACAATCTCAGATCTATTCAAAGCCAAGCCAAGCCACTACTTGCCTGCCTGACTACAAGTATGAAAATCAACCGCGATAACACTTTCCCGCCCATCAAAGGATTTTTCCATCGTGGGTGCGCCAGCGGACCAAAACCCCCATCCTAAGCTGACGGCCGAGCAGGATAGCTGTCGTGACATGACTCGGTCCCAACTCGCCCCAAGGCTCGAAAGCAACCACTGTGACGTACCGGTGGCCACACCCTTCCCTAATAATCCCAGAACGAGGCCCACGTGCTCTCCCCAGAGAGTGGGATGAAGTACGGATCCGACACAAGACTTTCAATACTTATCTCGCCCCCGCTGGCCCCCCAGCAGCAAAGCTGCCCTCCCCTCCGGTTTCGCGTGCGCGGTGGAATGAGCGAGAGGAGGGTGAGACACACAGCTACAGGTAGATCACTGACAGCCTATCATGGCCATGAGGACCACTTGGGGCCCTGCATCAATTCGACCAGAAGTGAGGTGAGCTGTAAGAAAAGCTCAGCCTCCTCCGGGGTGTTCTACCTCAGGGACAGATACACGTATCAACCAACACTAAATGAGAAAACGGTTGGGGTGCCTATCGCCGTACCAAGCCGTATTCTGACCCTCTCGAGATCTACAAAACCAGCTAATCATGTCCACGGGTCACGGGCAGAATATCATGGTCGGGGCCGTGGAGAAGAAGGGGTTGGACAGAGAAGTGTGAAGGGGGGGAAAAAGCTGGGGCTCCGCAGCAGGTAAAAATGGGTTGAGATGAGCTGATCAGGAACAGGAAAGTTACACCGTGTCACTCTGTGGGGAAGGGGCGTTGCCTGTGTTGGGAATGTGAGATGGTACCGTACCGCGTACCGGGCGATTCATCATCACGCCACGTACTTACGACTTCCTTCTGGGGGAGGCAAGCTTGGGTGGGAATTTTGGAGGGGGGGTGGAGGGGGTGGAAGAGTCCCGTCAACGAAGGATGGCAGGCAGTCAGGCTCAGCTCGAGGGAAGGAAGGAAGGACCTACCCTCTGTCCCCCCCCCCACCCCACAGCACCGGAGCCGGGGCGAGGCTCTTGTCAGATTGTCGATCCCGAACGTCTTGCGCTGTTTAGAGTTTTTCTTCCCTGATCGCCGGTACCTATGCAGGGCGGCCAGGGGTCGGTTCCCTATTTTTTTGCGGGGAGAAAAGCTACGGTACCGCAATTGCCGGGGGTGAGAGAGGCGACCTCTGCTAGCTGCAGCAGCTTACGGAATTCCGAACGGAACACTCGCAGGCACGCTTCTGACACTGCCACCGTCACTCCTGGAGTATGCTTTTGACCGCCCCCTTCCCAACCCCCAAAAGAGGAAGGGAAATGAGGACCAAACAAAGAGCCTTCACCTGTGACTTGCCAATAAGAAGCATGATGCACGGCCGGCCAATCTGACAGCGCAGACGACTCTCGCTGCGTGCGCGCCAAGACAGCTGCTGTCCAAACAGGTCCAAGAGGCAGCCATTCTGGGGGGTCCCCTTTCTCTACGCCGCGCAATACCGCAGCAGCAAGTGGGTGGGGGACAAGTGTTTTGGGGGCTGTGAGAGGCCAGCCTACTTGACTCTTGTCACAGGTTCTGCGCAGTAGTGTTTTGGGCAGCCATCGCCAGCGGTTGTTGAGGCAGAGAGAGTACGGATCCGCTCCGCTCATCGTCAGGCGCCGCTGCAGTCTTCAGGCAGAGGGACCAACTAACTAGCTGAGAGCCGGCGCCGTTGGGCGACTCGCCGGTGCGCGGTCGACAGGTTCAGCTCCTTCTCAAGTACATCCCAACCGAGAAAGAGATTTTCTTCTTCTCACTTCCCACACTACCGCACACCGCAACTTGGGGCTGGCGTTTAGGCCGCCGACTGTCGCAGGTACAGTCACTCCTCCGCCCCGGCACAGGCGCATCATCGTATGGTCTCTGGCCCTTCTGCTGTGGCCAGCAACAGGGCTGGTGTGGCACTGTCGGCACCCAGTGGTCGTGGAGCGATGCGATACGTCTTCTTCCCCGTGCGCGGCTGGGGAAACACCGCTCGCAAGCCGGGATCATCCAGGCCGCGGGAGGCCGGTTGTCGTGGGGTTGACAGCGCCATGGCGTACGATGGCCCGAGAGGTCTGATCTGATTCACCGGGCGCCGCGTTTCACACACAACACACCTCGAAGACTTTTCGTTCTCTCGCCCTGCTCTACCAGGGGATGCATGATCATAACAAATCCATGCTGTGACCAGTCTCCTGCCTCCCTCCTCGTACAGTGCGCCGACAAAATATTACGTGGAAAAAAGCAACGTTTACTCTGCCAAGGCAGGGTTGACAGGTTGACCGGGTTGAGGTTCTCTACCGTGGCCCATTAGGAAATCGAGCCCACCCCTCGAACGATATTGATATCAGTGCTGCATTGTGCGTCCGGCTGTGACGTGACGACTCGAGAGCCTGCCATCAAGCACCCCGATCTAGCTGAGACGGCAAGAATGGGCGCGCCCTCCGCACTTCAAACGCAGCCCTGGGGGTTGTTGAA
Organism: Diaporthe ampelina; assembly: GCA_023522825.1. Taxonomy (NCBI): domain Eukaryota; kingdom Fungi; phylum Ascomycota; class Sordariomycetes; order Diaporthales; family Diaporthaceae; genus Diaporthe; species Diaporthe ampelina. The sequence continues at coordinate 612,376 of JAMFTM010000002.1, read as the reverse complement.
ACCGCGTAAAGGGCATGGTCACAGCTGGTCCAGGTTGGCACTGACTCCGGCGCTCTTCCCCAGGCTTCACCCCCCTCCCCCATAGCACTGCAGGCAAAGTGCGGGAGATGGCCCTAGGGAGGGACGGAGGGTGGTATTGTAGGTCGTGTGTGCTGTGGTTGGAGGGCTTGTGTGCCTGCCAGGGCGGAGCAGGGCATGCGAGGACGCCCCGGAGGTAGGACACACGCGCAAGCTCCATGTTTCTGGGTGTCACACCTGCGTGGGGGTGGAGCTGGGCAGGCTGGACATCGTGACAGTGCTCGTCCCGAGCGAGCCAGAGGCCAGCAGCAACAGGAGCAACAGGTGACTCGTCAGCGATGGACCTCCCGATCGATGGTGTGAAGGTCGATGAGGCCAGTGATGTCTACTAGCCACTCTAGCCTGATGACAACGGGGGGTACAAAGTCCTGACAGCACGGTACTTGGAAGGACGACCGGGTCACGGCTGAATCAGGGCATGATGTCGTTGCCAGCATCCAGCACCCGCCGGTGATGTAGGCTCGTTCTGGAATCAAGGAGTACGTGTGCTTTGGGGACACGGTATCTATCCACGGTATCTATCGACCGATCAGTGATCACATCCACCCCACCACCCTCTGCACGTCGGAGCCGGAGTGCCTTGGTTCAGCCAGGCAGGTTGTGCTAGGGCAGATGGTTCTGTCCTTGGATTTTCCCACGGGCGGGCGTCGGCAACCACTTCACCCATCGAGCAAGTTCCAAGGCGCTAGCCCCCAGCTCCCAGCCCCTCCATCTCCCCACGGCCCCACGGGGTAAGGGCGTTCTGTCCCGGCCGCCTGTTCTGGCGTCAACCTAATCTTCTCCAGCCGTGTCTTGGCTTCCCTTCCGGAAGCTCAACAAGAAGCGTCGAACCAGCCCGTCCTCATCCAGAACACAATCCTTACCCCACAGTCTAAGAGGGGGATTCAATCTCTGCTTCTCTCCTGGAACGTGCAGATTCGGCCGAACACGGGCTGCAGATGCACCGATCCTCCTTCCCAAACGGAGATTTTATTTTTCATGATTCGATCCTGCAAACCCTGCTGGATTGGGGGCCCGGTGAAGGAATACACGCAATACGGTGGCTCGGTGGCACGATGGAGCAAACCATCCTCACCGAAGCTGGCACTGACGCGTGCAGCAGTCGGGCTAGGTCTACCAGGAAAGCAGACAAGACACCAGCCTATCAATGTCTCCTGGGACACTCGATCGTCGAGTCCGGCTCCAAGGCCCGGGGCGAAACCTGGACAAGGTCTGGCCAGACCATCGCCAGTTTCTTGGGGGGCGGGTCTATGGCGTCAGCCCTAGTCATCTTGCTTGATGCAAATTCTGTGTTCCCGGAATACCTCCCTCCACCATGATCGCCCCCAGGGGTTTGGAACGGGGCCAGTGGGCAGACGGAAGCCCGACAGACTGCCCTCGCCGGAGATCTTGCGTCGACCAGGCTGCGCCCTCGCCGGCTAGCTGGGACCTCTTGTCCCCCCTGCATTCAGCCCCAGTGTTGGCAAAGGATGAGCACCAAGGTCCAATTTCCGCTTCCAGCGGGATGATAGCACCTATCATCAGCTCAATTCTCCTTCGGCGGTATTGGCGCGGGACGTGGCTGCGGAGCGAGCACACCTCCATTATGCGCGGCAAGTTGGATCAGCCGCGACAGTCACCAACACACACCCGTGGTCACTTGTCGCAGACGACGCGGGGGCCGGTCCCCGTCCAATCGTGCCACTGGGTGGCTAGATTGGCTTACAGGGCAGAACGGCTTCGATATGAACTGCGTGGGGGGTTGCACTGCCTTATCAACGGTTCAATTTGTTTGACGTTGATTATTGAGAGCTGTCACCTGGGGACGGACACCCTCCACGGCCCGCTAGCTCGGACAAGCCCGGCTCATGAAGGGGAGTGTCTTTAGAAAGAGATCACCAGCGCACGCCTTGGAAGATTGCAGTGCTCGACGGCTGTCCAACGAGCGCCGTGGTGATGCAGTCTCTCCTTGGTCTGGATCAGGATCCTGGTCGTCTTTGTCGTGGGATGCGCCTCGCTGAGGCCAGACCATACTCCTACCCATAACATTCCTCCGGTCGCTTGGATTATCGTGAGAGCTCGGTCCTCAAGTAGCGAATTTGCCCGTCTGCTTGACCCGCTCATGGCCGCCGGAGGCCGTGGCACGATATCTTCGGCAGCAACCGACGAGCGCACAAATGCGCTGCTTTGATTGATGGAGAATTGCGGTCTCGCCGGGGAGAGGGTCCTCTTGTCGCGCTATTCCACTGCTCGACAGCGGCCCCGATAAGACTACCGCTGTTACATACCGCATTCGGGTCGTTAAACAGATCCAAATGTAAGGGTCTCCACAAAGACCCCGGAGATCATTGCTGCGCATACAGGCATGCTGGAGACCCTGATCCCATCGGGAACAATCAACCCATTTTGCATATTTGAGGCGTTGTGGGAACTAACGGGCCCCCTGCTGCCGAACTAGGCGCCTTGAGGCTCCCAGCGGATCCTTACCGCGAAGCATACCTTTCGTCCCGCTCATCCGACGTCTTCACTTTACCCGGCGCACTAAGAGGGCACTAGGGCTGCGGCTCATGAACCATACTCAACGCCTAAGTTCACGATGTATGATCGTCCTCAACGACCCCGTGGTGATCGCACTCTACCTGAGTAGATGGTGCCTTCAAGCCATTCGTCTTTCGAGCCAATCGGTTGAAAGAGAGGCACACGTTGCGACTGATGCCCGCTCTGCCGCCCTCGATGTAACCTACATCCGGCCCCCCTTTCACACCTCGGAATGTTGAGCCAGCCCTCTGCACCTTGCTGGCTAAAGCAGCAAGCCGAAATGCACGATGGCGTTGGTTTGAAGGAGGGTCGGCTATCTTGCGGGGACCAGGTGTTCCCCGCAAGGACCGGCGTCTCTGGCACGCAAGCGAGTGGCCGCCCGCCCGATCTCGAGATGTGACAGCCCGCGATTAGTCCACGATGGTGACGGGGACGAGTTGTCGTGGTGTGGGCCTAGAACCCGGGGACGATGCGCCCCAGGGCCGCGAATGCGACCCCATACGGCAGCACCATCAGAGGCATCAAGGGAACATTATCAGGGCTTCGCTCCGAGGCTCAGCAGATTCCATATCCTTGTTGGCAACTTCAGCCACAGTTGCGGGATCCAACCCACAAAGAGTCGCATCGGGGTCTCTTGGCGGCGGAGACTGTATATTGGGATTAACGCTTTCGTGATGACCTACATGAACGCATGGTGCGATCGCTGGGCGGGGATCAAACGATCTTGGTCGAGATACGACAATACCCGTAAGTTACTTGCATCTCGCTAAGCTGCGGGACTGGATCACGAACTTTCACATGCTGTGATTGGTTCTTGTTCCTGTTATTGTTCTTTGTGGAGGTAAGATAAGTCTCTGAGGGACATCAAACAGTACGATCCAGCTCTATCATCGAATTGCCCCCGGATACTAGTGTATCTATCACAAATGGACCTTTGCCCAAAGAGCGTCCTGGGTTGGGTAAGAGGCCCAATGTCTTCTCCCAGATTGCTCGCAGCCATGACCACCAAAAGATGTGGTGGACATGGACAAGTATTGGCGAACACATACCGATGGATGGGTTCCACGGCGCCAGAGACCCAACCGAGGACGACGATCGGCCCGTTGGGCTTGTACACGCCGGCCACATCCCATTCGTCCATGTCTTTCCCGCTTTCCACCTGACCCTGGCGCGAACCAGCCTTCGCTACGATGCGCGAAGTGTGGTCTCGGTCGGCTCTTCAAGCGAAGATGATACCCTGACGGGGGTCTCCATCCTGGTGGGGAGACCCTTGGGGCGACGCCACAGGAGACGATGCCTCTCCCACCGACGTCTCACGACATCTAGCCGATCCCATCTGTGTAAAACGGGGATCTACCCGTCTCGATTTCCTGTAGGCGACGTGTTGGGAACCCGGGCCGCTGGGGAGTTTTGCCTGTTAGGAAGTCCTGTCGGCATTGCTCACCCACGATACCCGAGCATCATGAGGAGGAGGAGGGTGAGATGGGAGGGTATGTGTATAGGAGACGTTTGGGGGAGGACGGGCAGTAACGTGACACAACATGGCCGGGAGCGGTGGTGCGTGCATACATATTCATGCAACGCTCTCTGGCAACCTGTCTAGGCGAGAATTTCTGTTCTTGTCCTGTCGGGTTGGCTCCCATAGGTTTTGTCCCTGGGTTATAATGGTATCTTATATAATGGAGTTCCAAGGCGCGGTTCCGATTCCTTGCGTCTTTCTGTCGTCAGCAGCATATGCCTAGGTGGATGTCACAGGTACGACCTGTTTCTTGTGGTCGAAAGACCCTCAGGGTATTGGAAGTACAGGCAGCGGGAGAATCCTATCTGCACAGCAGGGCACACATTCGATCGTCAAGAAGAAAGAGGAGGCGGCAAGGTCGGTTGGGTCGTCGTTGCGACATCCGTGTTTGGGATTCAGGGAGGTGCTTGATCGTCAGATGGCTGTACGAATGGTGGTAGGCTGATATGCAAGACGCGCCGGTCGTCTAAGGCGAACAGAAGCGGGGCGCTTGTCTTGATGTACGGGAAGTCAAAGGGTTTTCCGATGTCTTCCTACTAATCAATTTTTTTTTTCAAGTTCCTACAATCGTAATGAAGGGAAGAATAAGGTAGTACGATTCGATTTCTAGCGATATTTCACCTTATGCTGTCCTTTTAATAGGTCTAGGAACCACCCTCCACCTATTTTGTGATGTGTTTCCTAGGAGTTCTAGTCTACTGCGTTATGACGATGGCGTTCGACTTATGTAGACCATGATCTGTCCATTGTCGTATGTATAAACACCACCAAGGGAGGGTGATGGCACCATTCTTCCTCTCCATTCTGGTGATATTGGTCAGAGTAGCCCCTGAGCAGGGCTGAGTCTCTTGCTCGATAAGCCTAAAATCTTTTCCAAGGGTATTGGGAAGGTGGATAGCGAAGGTTACAATATATATAGCACTTGGCCTTCAGTATAGTAAATGAATCTCCATTTGGCTCCCTTTATGCCTCTGTGTTTTGGCGTGATGACATGCCTTGTCGGCTCTTGAGAAATCATCAGCTCTTTTGATTGATCCGAAGACTCCTGGGTATTGGCTGTCCGAGAATTTGTCTCATATGATAGCTATATCATAGTCAACTGAAAAACGAGTAATTAGAACCAGAATGTCTCTATTCAAGGGGCTTGTGTCTCAGACTTTCTTTGCATGCCTGGAGTCAGATTGCTAACTCACTGCCAGGACCTGGAGCCAGCCTTGGCTCGCTTCCGATTTGCAGTTGGTACGTTCATAAATTGGATGTGCTTACACAATATATCTTCAAAGTGAACCTCAAGCACACAAAGTCCGTTTCTTGATGTGCAGAGCAAGGGAGGAGGCCTAGCCCAATTTCAAGTTGTGGCTGTCGTCAACATAAGCACATGTTAATTTCAGTTTCAAGAGACTACTGAAGCAAAAAGAACATTCTTGAATTTACAACTGTATATAAATCTGATTATTTGACTCTTTTCGATTCCCTAATAACTGGTTCAGCTTGTTGAGAGGTTGCTATTCTTCACTACACAGGGGTCCTTGAAACTGAAGACGGAAGCTGACAACCTTTATTTACACTTGACACCTATAATCGACCCAGTGGCAACAAAATTGTATGGTGTTTGAATTCCAATCATTGCAAGCTTCTCATGCGGGGCAGAGTTATTTGGCGTTGAACTCCAGGCCGCTCAATCTTGTCGCTGCCATACTCCTAACTAGAACTGCGGGCTGTCGTAAAGCGTCTTCACCTGTCGAAGGACTTCCTAGTGTTTCTTGATCTGACCTCAAAAGGGAGTATCTATAAGCACAATTTACTTCTAATAATCACATGAGCATGGGTTAGATTGCTAGACTTGAAAAAATGATTCAGTTTCTAAAATGATAGGTTGAAGTGAAGTGAAGTGAAGTGAAGTGAAGTGAAGTGAAGTGAAGTGAAGTGAAGTGAAGTGAAGTGAAGTGAAGTGAAGTGAAGTGAAGTGAAGTACAAGGGTGGTGGTGCATCCTCAGGATGCCGCCTGCCCAGTGGCCTAATGGCCTGGCTTGAAAGGGCAGGCGGGGCACGGGCCCATGCACCCACACCAAGCTCAAGAGCAGTCACTGCATTTTAGTCATCTCACTCAACTCTCACCTCACCCAACCTGGGCACATCAAGATTCACCTGAAATGGCCAGACATTGACTGGTTTTATCATCAAACCCAACAGCTTGACATCTTGAAATTCCTTCATTCTTACATCCCAGTCCATCCTTTGACAACGGAATCAATCTAACTCATCAAACCCCTTCATCTGCCATCAAAAATCTCATCCTGAGTGCAACATTCTCATCAGAGCTGGCAGGGAAGCCACAACTGGTAAGTCCATCCCTCCTTCCCTCCCTCCCTCACTCACTGCCAAACCCGCCCTCAATTTGCAAAACATTATGAGCATCTCAGATTCATTCCTTGCTTCTGCACATACAAGTGCACTCTATCAAATGCCTCACATCCCATTGTTCCCCGTCTCGGTCGAACGGACTCATTAGTCCACTGTGTTTGGCAAAAGAGATTGCTAATATCAACACAAGCAGCACATTCTTTCCACAACCACTTCCCAGGCCACATGATGGATGTGCCCGCGGCGGAACGTCCGCCAGTTCCTGATGCTGGAGCTGCTCCAGAGGCTCCAGTCACATCATCAGCCACTCAGGCCGATGCCGCCACCCCAGCGGCTCCGAAGCCAGCAGAGCCAGCCACGCAGCCCAAGCCACTCAGTTTTTCATGGTTGGAACCTCACCCAGAGCTGGTGATAATTCTGATTGGCAAAGATGAGATTCCGTTTGGTTTGCAGAAGAACTTTCTCTGTTCCAAGTCGGCCTACTACCTCGAGAAGATCGGCCAAAGTGACAACGTTGAGTACGTCGAGCGACTGCCCAATTGTCCCGTCGAGGTGTTCGGCTTTGTCCAAAACTTTCTGTACACTGGCGCCGTCATACCTGATGACAACACCTTGCCATCATACGAGATCCTTATCGGGGTCTGGAAGCTAGGTTATGAGCTTCGCATAGACGGCCTCTGTGACCATACGCTCGATGCCATGGTTGAGGTGCGGCGGGCCACTGGGACGATTCCTTCGACTCCGCTCTTGGTGCAAGTGTGGAAGGACACCCCAGAGGGATGCTCAATCAGGAAACTGCTCCTCGGATGGGCGGCAGAGTACATGCGCACCTCCGACACCAAGGCTGAATTCGCCAAATCGTTGCCCCAAGACGTGCTCAGCGAGTTGGTGGTGGCTATGGTCCCTTCAGACACGTCCCCGCTGGTCCAGCTAGGTGGGGACTCCGACCACGCGAAGCCTGCGCAGCCCCCTCGGAAGCAAGTCCACTATGTCGACCAAGATGGAGACGAGGAGCCGGAGTCTCTGTATCCAGCCAAGAAGCCCCGCCGGTCCGAACCTGTGCTGCACGCACCACCAGCTCCGAAGGCAGCTATCCGCAAGCCAAAGACCTCGTTGCCTACGCCGAAGCCTGCACCTCGGCGCCGTTCTAACGGTGCTACGAATGGCGATCAAGACTTCACTACGGCTCAGAAGTTATATTTCTGCTCAGATCTCCTGACTAGAATGCTGTCGGGACCTGGTATGTCTGAACCCAAGTTCTCCACATCGTGATATTACAATGGGACAGAAGTCTCGCCTAGCCTCTTCGATGATTTTTGGTACCCCACGACTCCTAAGCCGTATGAGTGCTAATTGTATATAGGTTTTTGGACACGTCTGGTTGGCCCGTTCAAGGAGCCCGTTGACGCCATCGTCGACAACGTTCCCGACTATTTTGAGAAGGTCACCAAGCCCATGGATCTCAATACCATGAAGAACAAGATGGACAAAGGCCTGTACAACAGCGACGAGGAGTTTCTGGCCGACATGAATCAGATCTTCACCAATTGCAAGACCTACTGGAAGCCCACAGACAACGTCTACGCCGCATGCGAAAAGCTCGAGAAGACATTCCTGGAAAAGTACTCCCAGATGAATAAGTGGCTCGCTAAGCTCGAGGGCGAGGAGAATTAGAAACTCAACGCCATGGAAAACTCTGGATTGCCATTTCCAAATCTAAAGAGTAGATCCACTGGGCAACTAGTTCAAGAGTCCGACGCGCAAAATCTTGGTCTGGTGTCACGTCCTAACTAGGACATGGAATCTTCATGCTTGGATTCCAATACGAAGCCACCAGCCACTCACACCGACCTACCCCCGGGGTCTCAGAAGCCGAATCGCACCCGCCGCACCAAATTCGAAATAATCAGACCAAGAAATTCGGCAAACTTCGATTCAGGCGCTACTACATCGCCGCCTGATCCTCCTGTCTCTTCGTAATTACCAACAACTTGAACGACGGAAACTTTGCTAACAGACTCTGCACGATACAACAGAGTCACAAACTTGTTTTTCTTGTCGTCTGCGTTCTAGTTTCACCGTCTGTGCGAGACTCCAGGCTTCGGCCATCGATGCATTACTACCTCCAGAATGTTTCCCTTGTATTCAACCTCTCACCAGAGCCAGGATCATCATGAGGAGGGCCATGCGGCCCACGTTTGCCCAGAGCCGGGGGGATTACGACAAGCCGACAACTGTTTCTTCTTTGATCTGTCCTGCCCTCACCGAAAAGGAAGGGGCGCGCTCCTTATTAAGAGTACAAGTCTTTCAGTTGTCTCCATTGGGTTGATCTATAACACGCAGCATTCAGAACGGATCGATCTGACGTTGGTGACCTGGGAAGCAGCAGGGGAGACTTGCACACTTCTTGTTTAGATTGCTTCGCACGCTGTATGATAGCAGATTGACAGACACGCCTATTGGGACGAGAGGTTGCGGCCTGCAGGCGCGAGAATTTGCCTAGAAGTAGGCCGTATTATTAATATTATTGCTGAACCAACTCATCTCCTGATCTCTTGTGTTGACATGCCTTCCGTGGATCTTAGATGCCGAATATGGAGCCTACTTCTTATCAAAGATGAGTGTGCGTGAAATATGGAGCTTCGAGAAGGCCTGTCAGCCCGGATAGAAGCGTCTGTCGCCTACGCTAGGGCAGTCGAGCCCATGGAGACATACTGATGATGTCTAGGATGATAGTGCGGCTAGCCCCCTACTACCGTAGCGTGTGGTTCCTAAGCCCGCCCCGACCTTTCAGATACCCCGATATTTCGCCTAGCTAGGTCCTGTAAATCCCCGCCGCGGTCTGGCCCTAAACGCTATCAAAGCCCAGATGGGGATTTCCAGCGCCAAAACAAGAGACCATGATTGCTTTTCCCAGGGCGCCGGCGGACCTCATGATCAGACCATCTCACGCCTCAGAGACTGGGCTCGGTGTTACTCTCCGGGGACTAAAGAAGCTGCAGCAGTTGTGAGAGATAAACCCAGACCACTAGCTAGCATGGAAGTGTAAGTGTAAGGAGAGGAAAGACCGCACAGATAAGAGGAGAGACAGAGGCTCAATGACGCGCGGGATGTGGGCTTTGGTCCGGGGAGAGAGAGGAGGTGACGTCCCACTGGGAATGGACCTCATTGGTTCCCCCGCTAGGTACTTGGTCCCCATGTGACTGACCCCACGACCGGCTCCCAAGAACCTTGAAAGCTTGGGAAAAGCTTGGGGGAAAGCTTGGATCTGTGGAGGTCTGGACCGCGAGCTACTTCATACTGGAACATCCAGGCTTGCCACCCAACTCGTCTCTCGACATGCCCTGTCGGTTGCTTGTTGGCACTGGGAAAGAGTTGCGCTCTATCGACCCTTCGTTGCCATGCAATCATCCGGTCGGTTTCTCAGAGTGAAGGCTAGGTATGTTTGCCATAAGCAATGCATCTTGTCGAGGCAGTCTTGAGCTGTGTGCGGGACAAAGAACACGATAGGCGATGCTCTAGACCAATCCAGACAGTGGGTGACTTCTGACATGACCACAGAGCTTATAACAATTCGCTCTCTTCCAGAACGAGGTCAAGAACCCACCCGCACCATGTGCTGAGAACGGCGAGAGCGTCTTACTAGTCCTGTGGATTTCACCATCTGCCCGGCTATCGTGAAATCAACCCTGGAACATCAGAAGAATAGTTGCCGTCATATCTATCGCTGAATTGCACAGCACTACCCCAAAGCCAACCCTGTCTTTTCCCCCTCCCCCTCCTCCGCATCTTCCTCCCTCAGCGCTAGCCCCAGCGTCCCATCCCATCCCAAAAGCCCGGGACGTGGCCATCGGCAATGCCATGAGAGAAGCTCCCCCCGCAAAACGCTAAGTGTGTGCCGCTTAGCTTCTTGTGCGTGTGTGTGGCCCGGACAAGGCGACCGACCTGCATTGCGCGCTAGATGCCCAGCTGTATGTTCCGTTTGGGGGGATCGACTAACCATCTGGCCTACATCAGATAACGCCGGCCTGAGGTGTGACCGGAGAGCTGCGTGCGTTTATCCTCAAGGGGGAATGGCTCGGCCAGCCCCCAAACAGGCCGGGCACGCTGGCATTTGCTAGTGGCGGTCGATGGCCCTTTGAGCACAGACTATACGCCGCTGGCCTGACAGCTTGTCTTGCTGCCAAGAGATGTAGCATCGAGAATGGAGAGGCGGGAGCCATGGTAGTTGGCATCACTTGTACGGCATCGCCGAGCTGGGATAAGGTACAGTTCGAATAAAGGCGTCAGAGAAAGCTCAACACTGCGACGATGGGTCCTCGGTTGCAAGAGTATATAAGAAGCACGGGAGAAGCTCCCTTGAGCTTGGTTCTTGTTTGGCCATCATCATCATCCATCTGCACTGCAACCCTTCGAGAAAAGGTTCATACCGACCTTTAAACCTCTTTCCCGGAAGGCCTCGCGGCTTGAGACTGGCCACTGAACGCCCTTTCACCAGTTCACTTTCTGTTCCAGCTGGGCGTGACACAGAACGTCAAGATGTTTGGAAAACGCGAGGAACCAACTCCCCAGGAGATCCTCGAGCAGCGCCGACCTTCCAATGCTGAGGTCAACACGCACCGGAAGTCGGTGTCGAATCGGGGCCTGACGGGCGCCTCGGCCTTGACTGTCAGACAGTCAATCTTCCCAATCACTCTGGTCACGATCCTCTTCTTCCTGTGGGGATTTGCCTATGGCCTGTATGTGCCCCCGGACACGGCCCAGATTTCTGCGCGGAAGCTCACCGTTTGACAGGTTGGACGTGCTGAACGCAAAGTTCCAGACAGCCCTGAACATCACGGCTGCCAAAGCTGGCGTAAGCTCCGACTCTCCCTCCGTTATGTGGGACTCTTGTACTGACTACCCGGCGCACAGGGTCTCCAAGGTGCCTACTTCGGAGCCTACTTCATTGGGCCTCTGACCTACTCTGGCTGGATCGTGAGGAAGTTTGGCTACAGATGGACTTTCATTGTCGGCCTCTGCATATACGGCGTCGGCGCGTTGATGTTCTGGCCGTCCGCTGTATACCGGTCCTTCGGCGGCTTCTGCGGTTCCCTCTTCATCGTTGGCTCTGGACTTTCGACCCTTGAGACTTCAGCGAACCCGTTCATTGCGACGTGCGGACCGCCACGTCTCTCAGAGTTCCGTCTCGAGCTCTCGCAGTCATTCCAGGCCATTGGCTCAGTCAGTACGTATAAGCTTTTCCCTTCGACGGCCCCGTATCTACACTCGTTGGAAACTGCAAGCCTCAGGGCTTGTCCCTTCGGATATCGTCATAGGTATTAACGAATTACAGTGGCTCCCCTTTTGGCCTCGCGCGTCTTCTTCACTGAGACCAACCCGAACGACATCTCCAAGGTGCAGTGGACGTACCTCGGCATCGCCGCCTTCGTCTTCCTGCTCGCTGTCGTCTTCTTCTTCTCGCCCATTCCCGAGGTTACGGATGCGGACATGGAACTGCAGGCCGAGCAGTCTGCCGGGCTCACAGGCTACGAGGATAGGCCGATGTCTAAGCAATATAAGCTATTCTTCGGTGTGGCGGCTCAGTTCTGTTACGTGGGCAGCCAGGTCGGAGTAGCTGCAAACTTCAGTATGTTGAATCCCTATTTTCTTGGGAGGAATGAAGCATAGGGTCGCGTGCAAATCCAGGGCCCCCTGCCGAGGCCGTTTTGGATACACATACAAGAGACCATGTTTACGGCTTTGGACGATTCACTGACAAGGGTTTATAGTCAACTACGCGCGAGAGTCGGCCGGTCTGACCGCCGCACAAGCCAGCGACCGATATGCAATCGGACAGGGCCTGTTCGCGATCGGCCGGTTCGCCGCGGCAGGGCTGATGATGATCGTGAAGCCGCGTCTTGTCCTGATGGTCTTCATGACCGCCATCATGCTCTTCATAGCCCTGGCGATCGGCCTGTACGGCGAGACCGGCATCGCGATGCTCAGCCTCGTGCTCTTTTTCGAGTCGTGCGTGTTCCCGACCATCTTCACGCTCTCGATCCGCGGCCTGGGCCGGCACACCAAGCGCGGCAGCTCCTGGATCGTCGCGGCCGTCTCGGGCGGCGCCCTGTTCCCCTCGCTGACGGGCCTGCTGGCGGACCACAAGGGGTACCACATCGGCATGTGTGTGCCGCTGATCGGGTTCTTTGTGTCGTTCGTCTACCCAATCTTCCTGAACACCGTCTACAAGAGGGAGCTCGACGGGTTCCGCGAGTCCAAGATTGGGTACACGGACGAGCACGGCACGATTGGGGACTCGGCGCGTGATGCGCGCAAGGCTAGCCTTGGTATTCAGGAGTCTGGGGAGACCAAGGTCGCGTTCAGGACAGAGCACCTGGAGGCATAGGAAGGGGTGGCATTGGCCTGGTGTTGGGCTGCATGACGCCCATGGTAGAGGATAACTGGAGTTGGGGACAGGCATTTGTACATAACATTTTGACGCTCAATGTCTCACAGGGCGAAACGGCGATGGCGATACTCTGACGCACATTAGCGCAGATCTTTTGATAGCTCTGATTGTCATTTGTTTTGTTTTGGAGAACCCAAGCTTCCTTGACGTTTCCCGGTCTGGATAACACGGTTAATTTCATGGTCTAGGGCGCCATCAGAGTCTGAGCGCAGAAATCACATAGACATCTCTCATGAAAACTTGATGGCCACATGTGCAACGGGGCCTGGATGGTGTGAGTCCTCAGAGTGATAATGTGGAAATGGTGCTCGTTCGCCTTGGGACTATTGGAGACCTGGGGAATGGATACGCGCTGCCGAGTGGATGGCGTGGTTCAACCTCTAGCTTCGCGATCCGGGTGTCAATAGTATTGTCCTCGTAGTAGGTGTTTCGATGATTTAGCAGATGGCAGAGATGACAGACGTTGGTCTTTAATTTAAGAAATGGTCCGTGACACGCGAGGTTCCCCGGATTCCCAAGAGGCGCAATATCGCAATGTCGCAATCAAGAGTGCAACTCGGACTCTTTTTGACAAGACAAACGCAGGGGGCTGACACTCAGCAGTCCTAATCGGGCAGGAGATGGCCTGTGCGGATGAAACCCCACAGCCCAACGCAGCAGGGCCAATCAAAGGCAGAGTCCCCACCAAACAGGCATAGCTTAGACCCAGGAGGGTGGAATGCAGCCCGCTGATCAAGTGATACAATGGCTCGGACGAAAGCCGTCGCGCCTTGCCTGTTCCTGAATCTGAATCTGACGCTGACTCCTTCCCGCCTATTTTCCTCTTGCCTTTTAGCCGCCGTGCAGCGGCCGCCAACCAAGGCCGTTGCATTGAGACTGACGAATCCTCAGCAATTTGGACTCTATATTCAGCCCGATCAGCCCTGGCGATTGAGCAGTTGACAGGCCATGACTCCAAGGCGAGCATCCTCTGGTGGGGACTCGCTCAGTCGCAAGCGCCCTCTCTCTTCTCCATCGGCCTAGTTCTGGCCGATGGGGCAAAAGATAGCCCAGAGCCTGTGTCCTGTGGGTGTTCGTCTCATTTCTTTTCACTTGGGTCCGGTTCGCGCCTGGGGCCTTGGCCCGAGCCAGGCACAAATCCTGACGGTTGTCGGCGCAAATAGGCAAGGCGTCGTGGTGTCCTGGGTGGACGGCGTCGACTGTGGTTTCGCCGAGCATCCTCCTCGCTTTGTTTCCGTGAGCCGGAGAGGGCCATCGAGTGGATGTTGCGGCCCACTTCCGTCACCGCCGCTCCGGCCAGACAACGAGACAGACGGGCTGGCTCCTTTTTTGGTGGTCTTTCTTTGCTTTGTCGCAACGCAATGCGTCGGCCCCAACCGAGGCGTCACCAAGGGGCCAGCCCAGGGGGCGCAGGGGAACTCCAGGTGGCGACGGGGCAGGGCTGCTTTGTTGGACCAGGCGAAGTCGACGGCCTCGAACCTTGGGGACCATCCAGTCAAGCGCCTTGTGCTGGCGGCCGAATTGAGGGTTGTTAATTTTGACAAGATGCTGGTCTTGCCTCTTTTGTCCAATCCCGAGTCCAGGAAGGAGGTCAGTTTGTGACGATCCAGACAAGGTCTGCCCGGCCAAGTGGCCAGTAAAATTAAGGAGATTGCCCTCCTACACTCTTTGGTCGCAGGTTGCCTGTCCAGCCGTGCTAAGGCCTTAGTTCCTATATGTACGCTACCCCAGTCCCCAGTCCCACCCGTCGTCTCACATCCGACCCTGTCTCCGCTCTTTTTGCCCTCCCCGTCGAGTCAATCGATACTCACTCACGATACCTGCTGCTGCGTTTTGACCTGAGTTCCCTTGCTGGGGCTCGTCCACTCATTTCAACACCCGCGCCCACATTTCACTCTCACTCCGCCGGCACACAAGCTCCAGAGATCCCCGAGATCCCTCAAGCCAAGTGACAAGACAAACAATCACCAACCTCGACGAAACGAAACAAATCAAATTCATTCTTTCCACCAAGATGAAGAAAATCACAATCGCAGCGGTCGTCGCACTCGCCTCCCAGGCCTTTGCCGAGCCGTTGCCTTACAGGCCCGCCAAGGCCTTCCTGTCTGCCCGCGAGATCTTTGGACTCGGCCGCCGCGATACCGATGATGTCTACCACCCGAAGCAGTCAGTCTGCGGCATGGCCGAGACATGTTCTGAGGCCGTACGTTTACCTTCTCCCCAGCGATTTCTTTAATTCATAGACACTAACATGCCAACAGTGTGGCGCCTCCTTCGCGCAATGCGCCTCCACCGACAACCAGATGCACTGCTACGATGCCGGCGCTAAGGAGGCCTGCTGCCCAGATGGCACCGGAAACTCCTGCGAGGCGGGCTACTACTGCGCCGCCGACACCACCGGCGCAACCGTGTGCTGCCCCGAGGGTTCGGACCTGACAACCTGCGCCTCCAAGTACTCCGTCGCGGGTGGGCTCCACTTCGAGACCAAGGTCTTCTCGAGTACCTCTGCCTCCAGCACGAGCACCTCTGCCGCCAGCTCGTCGACCTCGTCCTCCGCCGCCCCGACCAGCGCCCCCGCCGGGCCCTCCGGCGGCGTCTTCTTTGAGACCGGGAACTCGACGACGGCCGCCGCGCCGTCTGGGACCGTCACGGGCGGCAGTGGTGGCGCGACCAAGACGAGTGCCGGCGGCTCCTCCAGCTCTGCGTCTGCGACTGGCTCGACCACCAACGGCGCGGGCGTTGCCAGCCCTGCGAGCCTTCTGGCTCTGCTGAGCGCCGCTGGCCTCGTCGCCTTCCTGTAGTGCTGGCCGGCCTAGCTCACCGTGCGGCGCCCGAGCCTTGTTGGCGACCAAGTCGACAACGAGAAACGCCCAGTCCGCCACATTCAGACTCGCATGCGCGAGCACCAAAACGAAAAGCATAAACCACTAAATCCCTGTGCGGTGCTGGATGTCGGGTGGGCACTGTATTTTTCACGAATCTTGACGCAGCGCCGAAGTACGTTCGCACATTGCTGTCCGTTCGACGACGGAATTGGTAGATGAGGCAGGGGATGGATGAAGATGAGGAGGGAGGATTGAAGTGTTGCCATTTTTCCATTTTATAACGATTACGAACATGAGGAAAGAGATGAAGGTTGACGATGCCACCTCACGTCTACTATGCTGGACGTATCTAATTCAACGTATACTAATAGCATGTATTCTTCTTGTTGCTAGTCTGCGATATACCCCCTCGGGCTCGACCCCTGGGCTGTTTTTCATTACTTCTAGCCCAAATATAGCCCAGCATTGCACAGTTTTGACTGCATTCATTCCTTGTTAATGGTGGGTGTCTCGGCTGGTAAAGTCATCCTCTTCTCTGACATGCCACTTGCGCGCCGCACGGATGTCCGTATGAGCGCACGCACTACGGTCAAGACGACTGGCTGTCTGGTGCTGTGCTGAAATGTTTTCAACCAAAAGGGGCGTTGTGCCATTGAGCCAAGATGGTCTCGGGTCTGGGAAGGATGTGTCGGCGCTGTTCTACCTTCCTCTCTCTTCTCGTGGTCTTTGTGGCTTTCGGGCTTGCTCAATTATTTGCACGTGGATCGGAACAGGGAGCGAACACATGTTGCATGCCCGCGTGGTATTCCGGCCTTCAGCTTTGGTCCAGTCGGTTTTCAAGCCGCCCGCGTGCCTTGGCGCCCTAGCTGGCTGGGGAAAAGCATATTGTCGAAGCGGCTTACCTGAACTCCTCGGAGGGGACAAGAACGACAATTCTGGCCTAAACAAACTTCTTATTTTTTGTTCTCTTGATTGTTTGCCTAGTCAAAGTTGAAAGAGTGAGCCGTGATGCTTTTCAAATCAGTCCTCACCAGCGTCCTCTCGAGGGTCCCCACCCTCTCCGAGCGGGACCCGTCGCCGAACAGCACTGCTCCCACCACCACGCCCCTGAACATCACGGCCCTGGCCTCGCGCGGCGGGTACTCGGTCATCGAGTGCTGGCAGCTGGACGCCGAGGCGGTGATCGCGAGGTCGGCCACGAACTGGATCGTCAGCGGGAACACCACCCAGGCGGCGCTGTCTATCATCGAGCCGCGGACGACTGTCGGTCAGGCGTGGGCTCCGACGGTACAGTACGTTTCCGAATGTCCCTTTGTTTCCCACTACACTTTATACTTCTTGAATGGTATCATGGTTGTTGCCAGCCCCGAGACTTGTCCTGATGTGGTGTTATAGGTTGACTGCTGTCCTCAACGGCCTCGTTCGCATCACCGCGCCTTATACTCCTCCAGGGACCAACAGTCCCGTAGGAACTAGTGTTGCTTATGCGATGCCTGGCTCGGTCTCGTCGTCGTTCCTGATTGCGGCCGACTTGGCCTCGATGAGTACTATTGCGGGACACAATACGGAGTTCCCCAGCAATGACCAGACTGTTTTGGTACAGGTGCCTTTCTTGAACAATGAGGTCCCGGCGCACTCTGTGCTGCATGATGGACCTTGTGCGTGAGCTTGATGGAGGCATCTGGGTGAGGATTTTATGCCTAGGATCTTCTGCCAAGTGTAATTTCGGTTCAGAGGTCTGGGAGAAGGCCATGGATGCATGGATATCACTGAGAAGATTTCGGGGGGGAGACAAGCCAGATGTGGCGCCACAGTCATGTCCATGCTCCTTATGCTATGTGGAGTCATTTTCATGTGAGAATAGCAATAGAAAGAAGCCGCGTGAGTCACAATAGGCACCTTTTGACGAGACGATGAGCCAGGGGAGCTGACCGTAAGGGAGGGAAGGGTATAAATGACCAGTGGAATAAAAAAAACACATGTGATATGCCATGCAGGTCTTCTAACCAGATACATTCTCATATTTCATCACCAGAAAACTCCATGTTGGTCCCTTTACAGCCGTGTAAGTGAACACAGCCTTGGAACAGCAGCCTCCAACCCCCTGGAAGCTGCTGGGGTCCGTCCTCCACAGATCTCGGATCGTCCCGCTGTCAGCGTGGACCTTGGGCCCAGCAGCGCCTGTGCTCAGAAGCTAAAATTTATCCCTGACCGCCCAGCGGCAAAACTTAACTTCTTGAAGATCGGCAAACGGCCTGAGTGACGAAATTTCCCGAATTTCAGGTTCAACCCCGCGACCAACCCAAGCAAACAGCAAAAGCGCAAAGCCACCCCGCCCTCAGGTCGGTTCGCAGCACTGGTCGACTACCCGTATGCTCTCGCGCCTCTCACCGTCTGTTTTCTCCAGGCTGCGCGCGGGGTGTGTGACTCAATTGGCGAAATCGACCGCGTTTCCCCCTCCAAACTCACGAGCCATGGCCTCGCAAGCAGACATCGACGACCCGCCGGCGAACGGCCAGCTCGTCCACCATGTTGACAAGCGGTACACGACGGTTCAGGAGGGTGGCGCATACATTCTCGTGCCAGAATCGGCGAAGCTCGCGGCCGACCAGAAGGACATACGAAACAAGGACGGCCCTGTCCAGTCCGTCTTCTACAACCCGATCCAACAGTTCAACCGCGACCTGACAGTTCTTGCGATCAAGGCATACGGGGAGGAGATGGTGGAGAAGAAGAAGGCAAAGATCGAAGCAAAGAGACAGTTCCAAGCTGGTAAGAAGAGGAAGCGACAAGGAGACAAGAATGCAGAGGGCTCCAATAAAGCTGCCAGAATCGACGGTGCAACTACGACTAACGAAACGACGGCCACCACCGCAGGCGCCGCCGCTGTGGTACAAGGGGAGAACAAGTCCACACCAGCAGAAGCCGAGAATGCTGCTCAGGAAGCCCAACCTACCACCGCGCAGCCCACAGATATCAATGGCTCTGAGCCGCAAAAAGGCGAGGACGTAGTTGCTGGAGATGCTCCTGTGGAAGGTCAAACTGAGCACACAAATGGAGGCGCAAACGGCCAAAGTGCTCAGCAACACAAGAGAGAAACCAAGCCATCCTTCACGATCCTGGACGCCTTGTCCGCTACCGGCCTGCGCGCCCTACGATATGCCCAAGAGATGCCCTTCGTCACCAAGGTCACTGCCAACGACCTCGACGCCTCTGCGGTAGACTCAATCAGACTCAACGTGCGCCACAACAAATTAGAAGAGAAGATCCACGTCAACCACGGCGACGCCATCGTCCACATGTACTCCAAGATAGCCGCGCACCAGACGCTCACCGACAAGGACAAGGCGAAGGGCAAGTACGAGAAATACGACGTCGTGGACCTTGACCCCTACGGTACCGCCGCCGTGTTCCTCGACGCAGCCGTGCAGGCGGTCCGCGACGACGGCGGCCTCCTGTGCGTGACCTGCACGGACGCCGGGGTGTGGGCGTCCAACGGCTACCCGGAGAAGGCCTTCGCGCTGTACGGCGGGATTCCCGTCAAGGGCCACTTCTCGCACGAGGTAGGCCTGCGCCTGATCCTGCACGCCATCTCGACGTCGGCCGCCCGCTACGGCCTGTCCATCGAGCCGCTCCTTTCGCTGTCCATCGACTTCTACGCGCGCGTGTTCGTCAGGGTGTCGCGGTCCCCCGCGGCCGTGAAGTTCACCGCGGGCAAGACCATGCTCGTGTACAACTGCGACGTGGGCTGCGGCGCGTGGAACACACAGTTCCTGCTCCGCAACAAGGCGCAGCAGAACAAGACCGGCTCGGGCTCCTTCTACAAGCACCAGATGGCCCAGGGCCCGACGGCCGACCAGCTCTGCGCCCACTGCGGCACCAAGATGCACCTGGCGGGCCCCATGTACGGCGGCCGGCTGCACTCGCCGGAATTTGTCAGGCGCATCCTGGACGGGCTGCCCGACGTGAGCAAGGAGACGTACGGCACGACGGAGCGCATAAAGGGCATGCTGACCACGGCGCTCGAGGAGCACCTGGAGGAGGCCGACCCTGCTGCTGCTGCCCCTGCCCCTGCTGCGGATAATGCCGAGGGCGAGGTGGTGACGAAGCCACCCAAGTCCAAGGACGACCTGCTGGCCGAGATAGAGCCGTACCCCTTCTACTTCCTGCCCCAGGCCCTCGCGCGCGTCGTGCACTGCGCCACGCCGCCCGAGGACGCGTTCAAGGGCGCGCTCAAGGGGCTGGGCTACCGCGTGACCCGCAGCCACTGCAAGCCCGGCAGCATCAAGACCGACGCGCCCTGGGCCGTGCTCTGGCACGTCATGCGGGAGTGGGTGCGCCAGAAGGCGCCCGTCAAGGAGGCCAACATCAAGCCTGGGTCGCCGGGGTACCGTCTGCTGGGGCTCGATGCGAAGGACAAGGAGAAGGGGGGCGACGAGGCGGTGGCTGGTGAGGCTGCTGGTGGTGAGAAGAAGGAGGAGGGAGGAGCGGAGGAGGGGAAGCCGCAGGTCGTCTTTGACGAGAAGCTCGGCCGCGATAAGAACAGGACGAGGCTTGTCAGGTACCAGACCAACCCGAGGGAGAACTGGGGTCCCATGAACAGGGCCAAGGGCCAGTGAAAGGGCATCGTCAACCTCCCCAATTCAACCCCAAAAGGACTCGTGAAAGTTCCGGGCAGGGGCGACGACGGTCAGCTGCGGCCTGAGTGGTCCAAGATGATGGAACAACAGGCGGGAGAAAAGCGTGGGTCCCAACGAGGCTGCAAGAGCCATGACAGGCGCCACGAAAGCCATACATCCAATAGTTGGCGGCGAGCATGCGCACTGGAAGACCGAAAGCTGTCTTCCCTTCCAATGCAAGCAGAGGTGGCTGTGATCTCGACTCGCCCATGCGAATCTCGAAACAAAAGCGGACATATGTAGCAAAAATTGGAAAGCAGCATAGGAAGCGATTTGGCAGATAAAGAGGCAGTTGGAGAGTGTTTTGATTTGTAGCTACGTCGATCTGTCTATCGATGAGGGATCCGTCCGAGATCACCCGCCAATGTATCAATAATCCACCGTCCGCGGCCCCACGTCCCCATTCCCTGTTTTATCGTCGTGCCTCTCTGTGTGTCTTCGTGGCTTCGCCCCGGGGCAGAGGGACATTCGCCCCGCGGATCACGGTTCTCGTCCATATCACTGGCCCATGACCCCGACAATGTGTGCGGTCCTCCCAGTCCTCTGTCCCAGCTACCCATACCCTAGACTACGAGTTGATCGCATGGCGCCCTCATCCACCATTCGTTGGCGCATCTTGACGCAATGTAGCCTTCGATCTTCTTCCATTCCCAACTCAACACGAGGGATCATGTCCCCGTCCGCAACGTTGCCGCCCTTCGCAAAATGGCCTAGGCCGAGCTGCCACCAACTAGTTCTATTGATACTCTGTTCAACCAAAACGTCGCCTGCCTCTGCATTACAAACCCCGTCTCGCATGAAAGAGAAATTATCCCTCATAGTGGAAGCGAGCGCCTTCCAGCTGCCCCAGCCCGTCTCGTGGGGCTACGTACCGCCGCCGGTACGTGTTAGTAAAGTCCTGCAGTAGCACTCTTACCTGCCTGAGTCCGCCGGCGTCGTTCGCGGACAGCCTCTCCTTGATCTTGGTGATCAGCTTGTTCGCCTCCACGGGGCTGACTGTGCCCTCAGGCAGCATCTTGATCGTCCGCTCCACCCACGCGGTGGTCTCGGAGGGAAGCAGCGAGAACAGCTCCAGGAGCACGCCGCTGCCGTCGGCGAAGCAGTCCCGGGGGAACGTGATCATCATGCCTGCCAGGATCGCCTTTACCAGTGGCTCACCGTGCGCCACGAGGAGCTGCTTGACGATGGCTTGCATCTGGTCAGAGGCAGGCCCGAGCTGCATGGTTGAGGCGGGGTTACTCCCACCATAAGTGAGCAGGTCCCGCAGATAATGTAATGTCGCTGACAGTGGGTCGCGCTGCTCCAGTGCCAGGGAAGAGATAGCGGCTTGGAAGATGGGGGCGAGGAGTTGCGAGAAGAGCAACTTGTGAGGGTAGTAGAGCAACGCATCTGTCAGCAAACGGAAGAAGTCCTCGATGATGTCGGGTAACTCCGCGGGAGGGATGTCACTCATGACCCTGAGTACGCTGGTCGCCTGGGACTCGAAAAATTGGTAGATGTTCTCGGTGATGGCGTCGTCCACATGCTCGCGGTCCTCAGAGAATTCTCGGAGAATAGCACCTGTTGCCCACAGGAAAGCACCTTGCTTGGTCTTAACAAAACCGTCAGCAAGCTTGTTGGCCAGCTGCGGCAGCAGAGGTGTTATCCCTGTGCGGTACGAGATGACCATGTTGCGCCAGCATCTGCAAATCCTCTCGCAAATGGGTGAGAATCCGGAGAAGTTTTCCAGAACGGTGGACAGAATTGGGAAGACCTCCTGCCAGTACTTGACAGCAGGATCCTCCTGTCCGAATTCCACGACGGGAACGACATTTTGGACAAATAGTGTCAGGAGTTGCACGTGGTCTGAGAGGTTATTAGCGCAACGTATGATCAGGGGTCCGTGAATGAACTTACCAGCGATTGCCAATTTGCCTGCTTCATCTGAGGCGTGGTTGGCTTTGACCATCAGTCGATTGACCAGTGGGTCGCAGTATAACTTCAGAAGCCTGTAGACCTCTTCGTTCTTCTGAACTCCGACAACGCTGGCGACTCCTTCGGTTATCTCCTCTTGACTCATCACTGGGAGCTTATCAAGGATCTGGTCGTAGAATGATTGCATCTGAACGACCTGATCACTTAGCAAGCTCTTGCAATCCTGACAGAAATACTTGATGGACTGAGCGGCAGCCCGGATGACATCCTTGGAGTCTGCCTCGAATGAGGTAACAATATAGTTGAACTGCGGTTGCAGGAACTCGGGGTGGTGTGCGGTCCACTCGGTGTAGCGCCCAAAGACCATGATGGTAGCAAAACGCAGCTTCTCATGGCTTGGCATCTGCACCAGGAGTGGCATCAGTTGTGGCAAGACAGTACTCTCGTCCTTCTCCACCATCCGTCCCAACGCGCGCATAGCGAAGACGGGAGCCTCGAGTTCTTGCCAATGTGGCACTGTCGTTGCAGTTGCGACACTCGCATACTTCTGCATCCACAGCTTGATGGCGTCGAGAACCTTGGTCAAGCAGTCTGCAACGCCCAATACCTGACAGCAGTCCTTGAGTGTGTCTCCCATATGATGACGGAATTCTCGGAACTTCTCCTCCTGCTCGCGGTCACCGTCGAAGAGGTCGAGCTCGTTTCCACTCTCGGATTCAGGATATTCGAGATGCTTCAAAAGAATATCCACCAGCTTGGCGTAGACTTCGTACAGATGCATCCTGGCCTCGACGTACCGTTCCATGACAATCATCTGCTTGAGCTCGTACCAGAAGTTGAAGGTGTGCTCGATGACATCCTTGTCCTTGTCCCTCAGGGCGCATTCCAAGATGATGTCGACAAGAGGGCGGAAATGCGTTGGCTCACGAGCGATGATGACCACCCATGAATCCCCGGCCTCAGCAAAGATACGTGTCAAGGCCTTGAATGCCTCAGTGTCCTCTTCCTCGGCCGCCTTCTGCATCTTCGGCCGCAATGCAACAACCCTGGGCAGGAGGATCTGGATCATCTCCAAGTTGTCGTCCACATCCCTTGTTTCTCGGCAGATGGCAGCGAGGCACTCGGCAGCGGACTCCAAGCAGTTGTCATCGTCCAAAGCGCTAATTACAATGTTGAGGAGCGAGGACTTTCCGATCGTGTCGATGGGGATCTCGCGCAGCCACGAGGTTATGCATTCCATCAGCTGGGGGTTGTGAGCAGCTTCGGCTGCGAATAATTAGCAACGAAAATAGTGACGTAGAGATTCCGTTGCAGTGACTCACCTGATGACTGGGCGTAATTGATGAATATGCTGATGACTTGCTCCGCGTTGTCGGCCAAGAGCTCAGTGGTTCTCTCACTAAGCTCATCTTCCTAGCAATCCAGGTTGATTAGAGATTGAATCGTCCTTCAGAATACCACAGTAGTGTCGGAATGGGTGATCGGGTCGTCGTCTGGCGATCCACGTACAGAGAGGTTAATTTTACGGCCTTCGGTCACCTCTTCTGGGAGAACTCGGAGAAAGTCGAGGATAGCTCCAGCACTCTGCGCATCGCTTCCAAGGGCAGATACAACAGTGGGCAGAACATCCTTCCAGGACCGCAACTGTATCGCCAGTATTGCCAAGCAGACACAGAGCTGCACCCGAACTGGTTTAGGCCCAGCTGCAAACTTCTTAAGCAGCAGGAGGATCTGGTCGCGAAGGGCGGGCAGGTCGCTCTCCGGCACTTGTGTGAGAAGATCGTAGGTAATCTACCGAAGGTGTGTCAGTCGAGATCGGCGGCGTGCTGTATCGCCCAGTCGAGTAATACCTTTCCCTTCAGCGTCGTCGCCGCGAACAGCATGGCCTCGGCCTCGGTGCTGGACTGTAGGATCGTGAGGGTGGTTGTCCAGGCATCTTTCTACAAGACAGATTAGCGACGCGCGATATAGTCACGGCAGGCCGCGTGTAACATATGGCGCAAGATTGTCCCTACCGATTTTTGGAACTTGGTCAGGTAGTCCATCGCAGCCTTCTTCTTCTCCGGCTCTCCGCCACGCATGGTTGTCATGGCCGCCAGAATCGTGTCTGGGGCGAACGAGTCGGCCGAACCGTTGGCAGCCATCCTGTCTGATACGCGGTGGCAGCAAGAGGGGAGATCGTCGGCTTGAATGGAGGTGCAGGTGGGCGGGTTGCGACTAGAGCAGCTATGCTGCTTGCGATGGGAGGGGCGCCAGCAGTCTCCTTGAGGGGGCGTCGGAGCTCAGGAAAAAAGAGGGTGGCAGGTGAGGAACAACAGACGACGAAAAGATTGGACCACTTGCAGGTGCGTGGCAGAAGACCAGGCAGGGTAGGTTCGCTGTCGTGGAGTTGGGTTGTGGTTGTGGTTGTTGTCTGTGGTAGCAAATGTCCAGAAGAAGGCGGCGGCGTGCCCCTCCGAAATTCAACGTCAGATCAGGATGAGAGGGTCCTTGTCGCCTTGTTCCTCTCTGCTTGCAGCTGCATGTGCACCACCTTCCGCTATATCTGGGCCGCGGATGATAGCAGGGGCCATCCTAGCCTTAGACCTCTGGCCAGCTTTGGAGACCTGTGTTTGGGCCAGCAATAATTTTAGCGCCACTTTCCGTCAGGCGGCAGGCATCCCGGTCGTCCAGCTCTGAGCTTCGCGACAGGCTGCGCGCAACACAATCTAGGTAACCAACTCCACGCGACAGCTTTCCAGCCTTCGACATCTGGCCCTCGATATCGAACGACCTGCCCCCAACCCCTCGAGCCTCTTTAATTTCGGCCTTAAAAACTCACAACAATGACGGGACGCGGAGGCGGAAGAGCAGGTGGAGGCGGTCGCCGAGTGCTGCTCCCGCCCATCAACTTCATTTTCAAGCTTCTCCAGCAGCACTCAGTTGTTCAGATCTGGCTGTATGAGCAGGTATGTATAATCCTGATCATTCTGGAGGCTCTTACTATCCAACCACTTCCCAGACACTCAAGGATCATGCTAATTGACTGATTGTCCCCACAGCTCGCCATCCGCATAGAAGGCAAGATCCGAGGATTCGACGAGTTCATGAACCTGGTGATCGACGACGCAGTTGAGGTCAAGCAAATCACGAAGACGAATGACAAGGAGGAGAGGAAGAACCTGGGTATGCGGCTGCTCTTGCTGCTTGGTACTGTTGGTTTGATTCGAGCTAACCCTGCCACAGGTCAAATCCTGTTGAAAGGCGACAACGTTTCTCTGATCCAGAGCTTGTCGGGGTAGAGTGAATGATACATATTGAGCGACGAGATATCCGTGCGGACAATCGCACAGTCGAGAGAATTTATCCCGAATAGCCTAAGGATTAGGAGCCGACGCCAGGGAGCAGAGCATACTGTGTGGAGTTCAGGGGAGGACCGAAAAGGGGGAGATCAGTCTATTTGATCCGGTACGGCTGTCTTGATATCTCCATTTCCCAAGATCAGCCCGTGCAGAGGCTGATCATACGGCCCGACAGGAACCTCGTCCGTAGCAGAGGACAGGAACTGCTCCTTGAGGCCCAGGCCATAGAGCAATACAGAAGGTCCTTGTTGATTCAACGCCTGCAGTTTCTCGGCGTACCGTTCGAGGAAGAAGTCATAGAAGCCCCTGCCATGTCCGAGCCGCCTGACTTCCTTGGAGCCAGGGGCAACGTCGAAGGCGACGCCGGGCATGAGGATCAGGTCCAGAGTTGCTTGGTCCGAGTGATGTGCGTCGGAACCGCCCAATATCCTCTGCCGTGAGTGGACTGTGGCCGGGTCTATGCTTGGGATACCCCATTTGTCACGCTTGAGAGACTGGTAGTCCTGGAGGCTGTCAAGCCGGACCATATCCATGACCCTGGTTGGTGTGGTGCTGCCCGCTGTAGGCAAAGGGGACTTGTGCAGATAAGGAACGAATACCTGCTTCCCAAGGGCCAGAGCGTGCTGGACGATAGCATCGGTCTGGACCTCTGCGGAAGGCATCGAAAGGAAGACACTAATACGCTGTGCACCAACGTAAGGCTCGAAGTTGAGCAATTTGGTGTGAATGATATGGCCTATATTCTACTCAGCACTTGCAATGTTGACGCGTGCCGCCAATGGCACTATGCGGCCACATAGAACTAGACGTACTCTGCTCGTTGACGGCGTCCATTGGGAGAGCAGCCAGCCTCTGCTTCATGGCAGAGCGCAACTGCTGCTTGGCAGCGAACAGGGCGGCGTTCATTTCTACGGCTCTGGGTTCCCCACTCATTGGTGCAATGTTGTGGGAAGAGAAGGGCAGGTCAAGACGTGCGCAGTTGGCTGGACATGTGAAGGTCAAGCTGGTGTATGGCTGGCTTCCGAAGTCGCAGGTGGTGTAGATCAGGTTCCTGCAAAGGTAGGAGGGGCGGGATGGCGCCGGGAAACAGGTCGCAGCTTGGTAGTTCGCTTCGTCCCCCTGCCCGTTCGTTGTGGATATTGGGCGTTGGCTGCAACAAGCCACACCTTGTTCCTGCTGTACTGCGTATCTAGCCGGGCGCGCTTGGGCGAGAAACAGAACGAGTGAGTGACTCAGGGTTGCAGCGGGAAGAAATTTTGTTTTCTCAGGCCGGTACCCGCAACCCTCTCGTAGTTTTCCTTGTCGTGGGGGTCTGTCTGAATGTATGAAGATGATTATGGCTGGTCACACGATACAAGCATTTTACGCCTGCACAGTGAAAGCGATAGTACACAGTATCACATATTTGCCGAGGCGTATAAGTGAGTGATACAATCAAAATGAGACGACGGCAATAAGGACTGCGGCGGCGATCGGACGTCGGATGACGGGAGTGCCCTTTGCTCGGCACAACGATGGAGTGAGTGGGAGAGTTATCTTATCAATCACATCAGTAAGGTTGCATGCCAGAGACGGGCTGGACGGGAGGCGGCGGGCATGGCATGGTGGGCAGGGTTCTCTTTCCAAGCACACCCGCCACATCCGCCAGCAATTGACAGTAACAAGGTTCACACGGTTAATTGGCATGTGCTGTTGCTGTCGTGTCAACTGACTTACCTTCGACTTCCTTACATCCAAGGACCGACTTGTCAGCTTGTACAGCAGCCCAGCCTTGCCAAAGTCGCACAGTGCTGAACGCAAGGCGGCATCTCGTCTATCGCCCGATGTCCAGCTCCAACTCAGGCTCCATCTTAGGCTCCAGCTGTATCTTTTCCCAGGTGGCTGGCTATCACGCTACTGCCCCGCCTGTCCGACGTTGTGTCTCTCTCCTCTGGGCTGTCACAAATTATTACTCGCTACTCGCCTTTCTCGCCCTCTATCGGTCACTTTTGGACCGCATACGTCCTCGTGCATTTCAGACCCCGGCCTAGTAGCATTGCTAGTCTTGCCTGAGAGGGGCCTCGACACCACCAGACCAGCTTGATCAGCTCTGCCCGCCCGCCTGCCTGCCACTATCAGGCAGTCAGGCTGTGTCTGTGTCAAAAAGTCATCAGACAGCTGCAATCCTGCGCCTCGCTACTGTCGCAATACCCTGTCAGCTGGTGCACATCCCACGCCTCGTCTCGTCCAGGCCATCCCATTACGTTACGTTTCATCGCGTCCGTCGGCTGCTATACTGCGCTAAGCGCCCGTCGGCCTTGCTTCTTCGAGTACTTGTCAGGGTTCTCGTGTTGAGAATCAAGACTTTCCTACCACGCGCGGTACCCATCAGCTCCACCGACCGTGGCTGCAGACTGCAGGTACCCCTCCAGCGGCCGCATATCGTCCTGCGCGCTGCATGCACTTGCACTGGGCACTTGCTTACCACCACCACCGCCTCACCTCCCCTATCGGCGGATCAGATTAGATCTTTAGTTCTTTCCTGTCCGCCTTGCCTTTTGTCGCGTATGACGCATCAAGGCGGGACGCACACGGAGGGGACCCCTGGGTTTGACTTCGATTCAGACTCAGACCCCCGTGCCACCGCTGCTGCCGGTCAGATCCAGCCTCAGCAGCTGCACTCCATCCCAATCCCATTGCGCCCTCTGCCGGGGTCGTCAAGTCACCGTCCCACCGTCACTCCCACTCCCGATCCCACTCCCACTCACACTCGACCGAGACAGCGCCCCACGCCTGCTCTGTCACAGCTGCGGGACAATCCGCTGCCTGCCGTTTCCGACCCACCATCCCACCCTTCTTCCAACGTCAAAACCGACCCATCCTCCGCTCCTGCCTCCCCAGATGCCTCTTTCGACCTCTCACATGGCACAGACACCGACTCTGCTCATTCTGGAGGAGACACTGACAACGAGAGCTCGAATGTCGCCGCACGACCTTCCGACCAGCTCCCCATGCAACTCCTAAACAAGGCTCCGCCCTTCCTGCGCTCCTCGCCAGGCTTCCGGTCGCCATCCTACGGGGCCGTTCCCCTCGGCTCAGCGGGTGACACCCCGGCCGCCTCCGAGGGCAGCAATGACGCAGGCGAGGGCTCCAGCGACGGGGACAACCGCGCTGGTGATACGCGTACTACAAGACCAGCCAAGTCCCACTCGTCGCTGAGGAAATCTGTGTCACGGGGCCGCCTCTCGCGGTCCTCCGAAGAGCTGGCTAGCTCCACGGTAGTCGGCGGGATAGAGGGTCGCTATGGAGTGACCGAGTCGTCTTTGGCAAGCGACGTGCTCGCAGACGCAAAGAGTTCTGGGTCAGAAGACGAGGAGGACGATAGTGTTGGCGTTTCAATACCACCGGACGGCGATGAGGACCCTCCCGACAATTCTCCCTACCCACAAGTCCGCGCTTCGGTCGCTCCCTACGACAACACCACCCTGTCGATATCAACACCTCGCATGTGGACTCTCAGCGTTTTGTTTTCTATTCTTGGATCTTCCACCAACTTGTTCTTTTCATTGAGATACCCCAGTGTTTCCATTACGCCTGTCATAGCGTTGCTACTTGTTCATCCTCTCGGCTTGCTTTGGGACCTGACCCTGAAGCGCCGCGACGACCCTCCCGAGGAATTCATAGACGGTAATCTGTCTGGTGGCGTCGGATCATCGACCGTGCCCTCGAATGAGGACGATCCTGTCCTGAACTCAACGCCGCGAACAAAACTTGGCCGTTTACGACTTTGGCTGGCGCAAGGTCGGTGGAACGAGAAGGAGCATGCCTGCGTCTATGTTAGCAGCAACGTTTCTTTCGGCTTTGCCTTCGCCACCGATGTCATCGTCGAGCAAACGCAATTTTACAAACAGGATGCCAGTATCGTCTACCAGCTGCTCCTGACCCTATCGACCCAGATCCTGGGCTACGCGTTTGCTGGCTTGACGAGGCGCTTCTTGGTTCGACCTAGCGGCATGATCTGGCCGAGCACGCTCATGTCGGCCGCCATGTTCACGACCCTCCACAAAGAGGAAAATAAACCTGCAGACGGATGGCGCATAAGCCGGTGGAACTTCTTCTACGTCGTCTGGACGGTGTCATTCCTCTTCTACTTCTTCCCGGGTCTGCTGATGCCATGCTTGAGCTACTTTAATGTTCTCACGTGGTTTGCGCCCAAGAATGTCGTGGTGGCAAACCTCTTCGGCGTCACATCCGGTCTCGGGCTGTTCCCTGTCACGTTCGACTGGGCTCAGATAGCTTATATCGGGAGCCCATTGCTCACGCCCTTCTGGGCTGCCATGAACGTCGTCGGTGGACTGGTCCTTGTCATGTGGATCATCGCACCCATTGCCTATTATGGCAACTGGCTTTACTCTTCGTACATGCCTATCCTTTCGGCAGCCGTGTTCGACAACACTGGGAAGGTCTACGATGTCAGCAAAATTCTAACAAAGGATTTTCTGTTTGACAAGGAAGCATACCAGAACTACAGCCGAGTCTTCCTTCCTATCACATATGTCCTAAGCTACGGTGTCCAGTTTGCTGGGCTGGCAGCATTGCTCTCCCACACGGCTTGCTGGCATGGGCACGATATCTGGACGCAGTGGACCAGGTCCCTGAAGGAGGCGAAGGAGGAATCAAAGGCTGCGTATCAGCCACTTGCGAACGAACCTGAAGATTCCACAAGCCGAAGGCCGCATGAGAACGGCGTGCGACAACGCAGAAGCATGTCTATGTCAAACTCAAATTCTGGTCTGGAGGGCTTGATGAACCGAGAGGATGTTCACAATCGACTGATGAAGCGGTACAAGGACGCTCCAATCACATGGTACCTGATCACTTTCGCTACGATGCTGGTTGTGGGCATATTTGTCGTCGAGTACTACCCAATCCATCTGCCTTGGTACGGGCTTCTGCTTGCGCTGGGGATTTGCACCATCCTGTTTATCCCTATCGGTATCATCATGGCGGTTACGAATCAGCACAGCAGCATTTATCTGATTTGCCAGCTGGTGTGCGGAGCTGTCTTCCCGGGTCGTCCTGTTGCCAATATGGTTTTCGTCACCTACGGCTATATCTCGTCCTCGCAGGGCATCAAGTTTGCGGCTGATCTGAAGCTCGGTCACTACATGAAGATCCCGCCCAGGACCTTGTTCTGGGTCCAGATGGTGGCGACAATTATCTCATCTCTGACACAAATTGGGGTGTTGAACTGGATGTTTGTCAATGTTCCTGGCATCTGCACGCCCGAGGCAATCAACGGCTTCACGTGTCCGCTTGCCAGAGTTCATTTCAACGGTTCCATTCTCTGGGGTGTTGTCGGACCTGCTGAGTTCTTTGGGCCCAACGCTACCTACCGACCGCTGGTCTGGTGCTTCCTGCTAGGGGCCGTTGCACCAATCCCGCTATACTTCTACAGCCGAAACAAGAAGAAGAGCATCGTCCGCAAGATCAACCTCCCGGTACTGTTCGGTTCCTTGAGCTGGATCCCGCCTGCGACTGGCCTCAACTTCTCGGTCTGGGCCGTTGTATGCTACTTCTTCAACTACCTGATCAAGAACAGGGCACAGGCATGGTGGGCCAAATATACGATGACGCTCAGTGCAGCTTTGGACTCTGGGCTTGCATTTGGCATTGTCGTTGTCTTCTTTGGGCTTATCTACCCAGGTTGGACAAAGAACTTCAGCTGGTGGGGCACAGAAGTGTACAAGCAAGGCTGCGACTGGCAGGCCTGCGCCTACAACACCGTCCCGGAGGGCGGTCGTTTCGGGCCCGAAACGTGGTGAGCCTAGAAGAGAACATGATTACACACACGACCGTTGGCATAGGATACAAGCGCATTTGCAAGGCAATTTGCATGGATGGAAGACACATATATACGCATGAGTGACGAAATGATTACATGAAATGGGAGGATTGAGGGACTTTACAATTGGAATATCGGAGTCTTTGGTGGGAGCGGCGCATTCTTTCTTTCTTACTGGATACTTACTGCCGGCTCGTATGCCAGATGCATCATTATCGGAGGACATTAGATAGACGCATATGCGAGTGAGCTCGGATAGAACGCACCCACGAGGTCAAAATGGCACTCAAACGTCTCGGGAGCCTATTTCGTGTCAGT
Organism: Diaporthe ampelina; assembly: GCA_023522825.1. NCBI lineage: Eukaryota > Fungi > Ascomycota > Sordariomycetes > Diaporthales > Diaporthaceae > Diaporthe > Diaporthe ampelina. The sequence continues at coordinate 580,546 of JAMFTM010000002.1, read as the reverse complement.
CACTACCGTGCTCGACCCCCACGCGGTTCCCCTGATGATCTGGTCTTGTGCTGTACGAGTCAGTGTTCTGAGACAATGCGGACTGGAGTTCTTGTGATATGTAGACGTAGCATTACCTCGGAAATATTCCGCACGTGTTGGTGTGGGAGTACTACATCGGGGCGCGGTGACGACATAACGGCCCTCTCTTCTCGGCTTGACTGCACACTTGAAGTCAACGACAGTAGAAGTGCTGTGATTAGGAAGTGGTAAGCTTCTGCGAAAGCACGATGAGAGCCGAATCGAAAGTGAGATAGACACGTGTCAAGGATACCACGCGTGACTTCCCCCCCCCCCATTCTTTCTCTCTTCTTCTTTTTGTCAAGGGCATTGGGAAGCAATTGGCAGCCATGATGGCGGCTGTCTAGCTGCTGCAAAGGCGATGAACGCAAGTATAGAATTTCTTTTGGGAGAAGGGCGTCATGTTTGGTTTCGAAGGCATCGACGTGCGTTACGGTTGACCTGACCAGTAACCTTGGAATTGTTGCTAATCCCCACGGGAAGGATACAGTCACAGCAAATACAATCTAAGTTGGAGCTGTAAGTATATCGAGGTTGTGATTAAAGAAAGAAGAACATTGATCTCTAGTGCCTAAAGCTAGTTAAATAAACCGAGCAACTGTCACTTGTGGCAGACTAGTACAGCCCGCCTCTGGGCTCTTGAATATCTCTCCGTACATTATTCCAGAGACGTAAGATGAGCTGATCACGTAAAACTCTCTGTCCTTTCCTTCAATAGGCCTAATGATCATGGGCGGCTGGACGGAAGGAATGATGCAGATTAGGTCGCCAGGCTTTACCAGGGGGCTGCCCGTGCCGCTATGTAGTGTATCAGTATATGTTTCAACGACATGATTGAGGTAATATTTCAAGGCCCTGCTGCCATAAGGGGCACGTACCAATATCCATTCTTCGTCGTAAAGAATCTTTGTCCTTTAATGGAGTGCGCGGTGCGTTCTAAAAATGGGATGAATATGGGGGGCTCGGTTGAAGCCCACCGGCCGAAAAAGCCGCGCTCTTCCAGGTGGGAATAGACCCGGGGACAATGATCTTTACAGAAGTCTCCGAAGCTCTTGGCGACCGGTGCTGGGTGATCCCGCTCACAGCACTGCAGAAGAGTCTCGGCAAATGCTAAAGCCCTCTCCTGAAAGGCGATATCGTCACTCATCTCTGTGGCCTCGAGGATAGTCCAGTATTCTTCTACAAGACTTGGCTGTTTTCCAAGCATTGCTATTGTAGAGTCGTGAGCCACACGATCAAGAAGAACATCCTCTTCGCCGGCTATCTCGCCGCAATGCAAGACCGTGTCGACAATATAAATGGCTGCTATGAGGCTTGAACTGCTGACCTGTGGTCGAGTGCTACCTGTTGTATTTAGTGCATTCTCGCCTCTGCTGGCGTCATACCTCCCTTCTATTAACCACGGTCTGCGTACGTCTAAGTGAGGACACCACGTTGGTCCCTGAGAGAGATCTGCGGGATCAGTGTGCCATACCAGCCCGAGAGATCGAATATTTCGGTCAAATACGCGAGAGAAGAAGACAATTCTCAGCCCCAACATGGACCTTGTGTAATCTGCCGAAACGAAGAGCTCTCCGTCGTCTGACCTTGCAAGAGGATGTCCAAGGAAGGCGTATACGAAGTCCCGCGGATCTGTTGCCCTTTGCATATGTGGTTTCGTGCTTAATCCGTATAAATTCCCAAGGGGACTGGCCCCGTCATACATTAGTGTAGTTTGTGTATATCCAGCCCGAAAGATCAAGTCCTCAAATACTGTCGAATTACTCCGCATGGCAGCTCGTGCGATGGTGGTGAGGATGGGTGAAGACCGATACCAAGACTGATCAACGCTCACAGGATACGTTGCCCACACATGGCGAAAGAGGCCGACGATGAAATTCGTGCCAAACCAAACGCCTCCAACTCGAAATTCATTCTTAATGAACGTCCACGCTGCTGCGAAATCCATGATCTCGGTGAAGTTGATAGTCGAGTGTCCGTATGCCAGGAGCGCATCCCTGGAGATACCGACTTCTTGGAGTACCCAAACTCGCTGGAACCAAGGCTTCTTGAAGATCTCGTTGACATGGAGCAGTTGGCCATCAGTCAGCGCTCCGTGAACCCATTGCAAGTCTTCGTCTTCCAGCGACCAGCGCTTGTCCTCGGGGATCACGGATTCCGGCATGTATTTGGCGGCAATGCGATTAAAGTCTCTGATTGTATCAAAAGTGATCTGCGCGGATTCACCGTTGTGCCCATCCTCTCCGAAACAGACAATGACCCGTCTTGCATGCGAGTAGATCTCCCCCATCATGTTGACTTGGGCGCCCCTTTCTCGGATGTCGCGCTGGTTGATACAAAGAGCATCGACCCAGAGAGTCCGCGGCTCATGTTGGAATCTGACTTGCCGTAAAGCTTGAACGAAGTTTGCTCTGACCTCCACTTCAACGCCCTGACAGGTGATAGAGCCGACATCCTGGGCGCTGCCCCAGACATAAGAGATTGTCTCGTACTCTTTGAAAGAACACGAATGTCAGCCCCTTGATCGTTCATTCTATATTTGAGGACAGTAATTCCTTACCTGCGGACTGGAAAGGCGTAAGATGCAGCGAGCATCTGACAGGGTCGGCGTGAGCCCCTGGTTCAAGTAGTAAGGTGCGAGTCCACTTTCCCGCCGGCAGAGCTTTATAGAAACAACCATCCTCAATTCCAGACATTTTTTTTAGACTGCTTGGCTTATGTCGGGGAAAGGCTAAGCCCTATGAATTTTAGTCGTCCTTACATGAGCAAAGTCATGTTGGATAGAAAGGGGGGAGTTTACAGAGTTTAGCGCCAACAGACACGCCGGCACCGCCACAGGACCCGACCAATCCAAGGTGGATCGCACCAGCCACACATCTACCTGTACATGCACTTCCTTGCTGCACTGACGATTGAAGATGCTTTCTTAGAATTTACCCAGAGATGCACTATCCGCCCTAGATCGTTGATGAAATCTTCCTCCCGGACCAGGAGACCTACGGAAGAGGAATGCCCGCACCAACAGAAGAGACGAAGGAGCGCCTAAGCAATGAGCTAGCGCTCCTCGAGGCCATGTACCCGGAGAGCATCACCTTCGACCCCAAGGCCCGCGAGCTAAACTACACGCCACCCGCGCCCGAAGAAGGCGACGGTGTTGCCAGCAAGGGGCTGCTCGTACTCAGGCTTCCAGATACCTACCCAGCCAAGGGTCTGCCGGACCTGATCACAGCAAAGGACCCAAGGGGGCAGGACGCCCGGACGCAGGTGTCAGCGGTGTTCGGGGAATTGGGCGTGGGCGAGGGGGAGGAGGTGCTGGATGCGTACGTACTCGCCTTCCAGGACTTCACTAATGATTCGGCGGGCCATGAATCAGAGCACCAAGACCAAGCGGCCGCGCAGGGAGAACAGGGAGGCAGCGGGGGGCAGCAGCAGCCCCAGCCCCGCAAGACAGTGGTCATCTGGCTGCACCACCTCCTAAACACAAACAAGCGTAAGCTGGCGCTGAGCCCGAGCCTCGATAGCGCGAGCGTCTCCGGGCTGACCAGGCCTGGGTACCCGGGCGTCATGGTGTTCTCTGGTCCGCGGGACGCCGTCGACAGCCATGTGGGTGAGCTACGTGCGCAGAGATGGCAGGCCTTCCAGGTGCGGTACGACAGCGAGGAGGATGCAAAGGACCTTTGTTGGGCGTTTGAGCACGGCCCAGGTATCCGCGAAGTTGAAAGTCTTGGGGATTTGGCGCAGGGGATTTCAGGGGCGGAGCATCGGGAGATGTTCATACGGGTTATGGGACTGAAATGAGTGGGTTGGATCCTACAGAGGCCCAAGTCTGAGGTACGGACGGTTACTTGAGTTGGACGAGTGCGAGGTCGATACGGCTTGCTCACAAAGGAACCAGCTCAGAATGCCTGACACTGGCGCGAGAGTACAGTGCCGCTCTGTACACGATCTGGATCATGCCTGGGGCAGCGCTCTGCCTGCCTCCTTTGCTGTCCTCTAGTACCCAGAGGGTTTTTGCTGACGGACCCAACGAAGCCGCCCTTGGACCAAAGCTAAATATCCCACTTCGGCGCGCGTCGTCGAAGAGGACCATGGGTCTGGGTATCTGGGTGTGCGTCTAGGCGGGCGTCTTGGTGGATGCCTGGGTCCAAAAGGACAAGATTTGTCACGAATAGTTGTCAATAAGCCAGGCAGTGTGTGAGAAGACGGTATCTTCCTGACTCCGGCTGAGCGGGGAGTGGAGGACCTGGTCGGCTGGCTTGCGACGATGGCAACCCCACTATGCGCGAAGGAACGGGGTAAGGGAATGCGTGACCGTGTCGTGCTATTGGTACTACTACGAGGAGAACTACTTGCTGCTCAATATCTTCAAGCCTAACAAGCAAGAGGAGGAAAATTATCTGGCCAAGCACTGTCTGCTCGGGCCCCTTGCGAGCCGGGTCTGGGGCTAGGAGCTTGAGATTACGATGTATCAATTTTGGTCTCAGCTGCTTCAAGCAGTAGCCAACTGCAATAATAAGGATATTCTGCGAGCGACAAACACACATAATGCCAATGTATCATTGATTCAGCCAGCAGTCCGGGCACCTGACCGTGTCAGCAGTAGACCAAGCGTGTAAGTAAGTGTAAGACCTATTTCACAGCCACAGTTCCATCGAGCGTATAGGCGTATCGCTCTTATGGAGCGTATTCGCGTATTAGTCCCAGAAGATTCATTCCGAATACTAGCAATAAATATTTTGAAAGTTTCACAACGCGAGTCGTGGATTTCTCATAAATCAGTGCTGTTTCCCAACGAGCGCAATCGGCCGAGCACTACAGATCAATCATTTTTCCAGTCTCCAAATAAACCTTCGAAGCACATAAAATGCTGATATCCTATTTTGCTAGCTCATTGCTAAGCGGCCTCTTCCTAGGCTGTCACGCATACCCAAGTGACCCGCACGAATACATCCCGCACACAGAAAGCGACAGTAAGCTGCGCAATATTGTCAACAAACTAGAAACACCCAGGCTGACGATCTCAAAGGCCGCTCCCCATGTCCAGGCCTGAATGCCCTGGCCAACCAGGGCTACATCCCTCGCGACGGTCGCAACATCGACCCGGTTCAGCTCGCGGAGGCCATGCTCGAGGTGATGAACCTATCGATCGAGCCTTTTGAGAGCGAGATCAACGTCACCCTAGCTCACTCGACCACCGGAAACAGCTCCACCTTCAACCTAGAGGACTCCAACGTCCATAACAACATCGAGATCGACGGCTCATTGTCCCGCAAGGACTTGTATTTTGGCGACAACGTCCACTTCGATGAGGCGATCTGGGCCCAGAGCTCCTCTAAGTTTGAGGGTGATATAATTACTATTCGAACGGCTGCAAAATCTAGGAGGTATCGGACCAGCATTGCCAAGGCCGAGGTAGGTGGACAAAATGGTTTGGTTTCGCTCAAGCCAAATGTCACTCTTCAGGAAGTTGCGTAGGGGCTGAAGACTTTGGCCTTTTTTCATTTTTAGCATGAATGCCGCCTTCATGTCCAGCACAAGTTTGAGCCCGTTGGGATGTATTACTGACCTAACATGTTGTCCAGAACAAGAACTTCACAGAGAATGCCTTTATTGCTGGGCTTGCGCCAGCCATCTATATGCTGGTCTTTGGGGGTGTAAATGCTACGCAGGTTCGGAGGGACTGGGTTGATTCATTTTTCCGTGAGTTTTCATCTCAATGGCAGGCTTATGTTTAAAGGACAGTGACTGATTTCTGTATTGCATAAGGGGACCGATTGCCGACTCATCTGAACTGGACGAAGTCGCCTGTGGAGCTTAAACAGGATGCTCTCTTCGCTATGTCTTCGACCATTGCAGCTGTACCTATTGCTACGTCCATGCCTTGATTGTGTCTCAACTCAGCATCCTTGTGATGAGGTCTCGCGGACATCACGGTGTTACATAAGAGATGAGAATAGAGTAGAAGTGCAAGTGCAATAGCACGAATTTTTCAGACAAGTTTTGAGATTGGGAATCATCGTGGCAACCGTACCAGCACACGATAGGGAATGCATCCTTTTCTATTGCATACTCCACATGACGGCCACCTGGCCAACAAGGGCTTGAAGTACTTCTATAAGGTGATCATGACACGCTTTCAAGTCAACTTCTTCCTCAAGTATAGATAATCAAAATCTTCAGTCTCTCCAGTAATGGCGTTCTCCCACTTGTAGACAGCCACGTCCCTAGCAAAGGCCTCATACCCCTGTTTCTCGTACCAGTCCTGCGTGGGAACAGCAGGGTTGGGCTTCCCCTGCGCGGTATACACCTTCTGGATGAAAGCCGACTTCATCTGCTGATCCTTGGGCATGGTATCCAGAACTATCCACTTTGCCTTCAGTGGTTCAAGTGAGGCAATGCGCTCAACCCCGCGCATGGCCTCCCGCCCAAAGCCGTGGCTCTGGAGGGCCCAGGAGATGTAGAGGCCGGCCACCCAGACAATCCCGTCATCTGCGAGTTTGAGGTGCGCGTTCTCCTCAGGGCGAAGGTCCAGAGCGACGTGGCCGATAGGGATGAAGGCACGGTTGCTGGGTGTGCGCGGCTCTTGCCAGTGCGTGGTTGCTGTGTCTGTGATTGGGGCTGACTCCTAGATGATATGCATCAGATATGTTCCTGGAGCCTGTCAGCCTGAGGCTGTAATAAACCTCGTTACATACCTGTGAGAACTCAGTAGTGTGCTTGGAGCTGAGAGCCTCTCGGTCTGGTAGGTCCTCGGCTGGCAGCTGTTGGCTCGTACTTAGCAATCCTGGTCTTTAACCTTGTATCGATCGATTGGCCCTACTCACAACCCAGTAAAGAGTCTTCTGACCAGCCTTTCCAAGCTCAACCCATCGTTGAACCTCGTCGCTTCTCCAGCCACAGGCAACCCGTTGCAGGTACATGCGTTTCTGGTGCTCCTCGGAGTTGAAATCCCAAGGGATGAGATCAACCCTCTGCTTTGTGTCCGCCATGTTCAGTTACAAAAACAAGCTAGACGTCCTACTGTCTCTATGCCTTCTATATTTTGGCTCCGGTGTAAAACGAAGAGAACAGAAGCCCAGCTCGAGTTCAGGAAGTTGTGCCACTGGCTGTGGACCGTTGGGATCTCAACTGATGCGCCTCTAGACCAAGCCGGACAGCCAAAATGCTGCTGCCTAGTATGAGTTTCGAAAGCGGCATCGAGACCTCGGAAGGATGATACGGGCCAGGAATGCTCTTCTTTCTTGTGGTATGTTCTTGATTCTGACTCATAGATAACGCTCAAGCGTGCATCAAACTGTCAACTGGTTGGAGAAGAGGCTAATCTTGTGCCCTCACTTAGTCAGCTGTCTTTGACAGCCAGCGTCCATTGAAAGACAGGCATGAGATTAGAATGAACATAACCTGCACAAGCATTTCACAATTATTTGTTTGGCAACCTGTTTCCTTCAATTCAGGGCTATATTGCCATACATTTATGCAGCGTATGGGAAATATCGTTCGATGGCGACTATATGTACAAGTCACTTCGTGATAAATCGTTTCGTTCATTGCAAACAAAGCTTGAGTAGGTAATATATCTACTTAAGTCCTACTTCCCTACAAGCTTGTTTGTTCAGAATCGTTTCTAATGTAGTCTTATTCAAGACAGCAAGAAGCAATCTCACAGAAAGGGCAATACTGTGCACAGTACCGCGTCTAGAGAGAACTGAGCCAATGCTCGAGACCAGGAGGCAATATTGCTGGATATTCGGGCAAATGAAGACCATTATAACATGTTATGAAGCCAGAGCAATCGTGGAGATCTCCTTTGTTGGGTTCGCTGTAGGCTCATTGAGACGTCAGAACCTGATCTGCTTGCTCATGCGGGGTGGGCCAACTTCAATGTTGTGATCTGGTGTCGGCATCAACGAAGACCTGTATGACCGAGCACTGCATAGGATCTGCTTCATTCGGAACGTGGAGCGAGCACTCTGAGCGCCTCAAATTGAGCATCGCGGTGCTCATATTGATCTGCCCTCTCTACACGGTCGATTTGGCTGATGTGCGAAGAGCCGAAATCAAGTAAGAGGATGAGGTCAGCGTTCCGATTCGCAGAAGAATCAGATACCTACCTGATTCGTCTTCTTTGCTTTCCAACAAGCCTAATTGAACAGCAATTTTGTCATTCTCACAGATGCATCACACGACATTTGTTCCTTACACCCTGCACGAATCTCATTGGTGTACGCTGCTGGCCTGGATGTTCTAAACTGGTAGGGACTGTCTGTCAATACGAAGTTATTGCGAAAGGCTAAGCCGCTCGGCTAGCGACAGATCCGGCGGATGAGGAAGAGGCCGGAGCGTATGCCATATCTAGCCCCAACTAACACTTTCCCCATCAAAGACGAAGGGGGAAATGATGGGTTAGTAAACGGCGATCTCGGGTTAGTCTCCGCATTTGCAATTGGACCACCACAGATAGCTCCGCCTGAATGTGGACACCAAAGCTTCACTCCTCTGCCGCTCAGTGATCGCCATTGTCCGGATACTTTTGACCATTGATGGATGGAATTGCTTCCGAAGTTGGCTCAACGCCACGAGAAAGTATGTAGGGCATCAATCTCTACTCTTGTGGCAGGGAACGCTCATCATGACACTTCTGACGATCATAACTGTGCAGCAAGCTGTCAGCCCAAGACGTATCTGTCTCGTGAGCCGCTCGTGCCGCGAGACATGGTGCGCGGTGTCGTTAGTGACACCCGGTCCTCATGAGGTTTTAATTTCAATCATTCATCGTGATCTCGAATCCACGTGGCATGAACGTCTCTATGACGGAGTGATGCCCACGGCTGAGTTGTGACGACGGGAATACGCTGCATCCGACTCCGAAAGATGTCTGGCGTGTAGTATCCGTTTTCTATTTCTATAAGATCTCGTCGTTTCCTGTATGATGATGATATGGGAATTAGAAACAACTCCTACAATAACAGTCTCTGAACAGCACTGTGCAGGTCAAACAGTTTGACACATCATGCATTTGTCCACTGCCCTCATGGTCCTTGCGACCTTGTCATCTCCAACTGTGTCGGTTCCTGTCCAGCCACGCGCCAATTTTGATGCGCCCCCAGGAGGCGACGCCGCCATCCTCAACTATGCCTTGACACTCGAGTATCTCGAGCGCAAGTTCTACCAGCAAGGCCTGGCGAACTACACCGAAGGCGACTTCCACAAGGCAGGATTCTCTCACGACTTTTACAAGAGTTTGAAAGAGATTTACTTTGATGAGAAGGTGAGTCGCCGCCACCAAAGTATAATACTCTCAAGGACCCCTCCTGACTGTGCATAGACCCATGTGTCTTTTCTCGCGAATGCTCTCGGGAACGCCTCCATCAAGGAACCCACTTTTGCCTTTCCCAGCACGGATGCCAAGTCATTCGTGCAGCTTGCTTCAGTCCTCGAAGGCGTCGGTGTCTCTGCGTACCTGGGTGCAGCAGCAGCCATCGCCAACAAGGCATATCTGACCGCAGCGGGCTCAATCCTGACAGTCGAATCGCGTCACTCCTCATACATTCGAGATGCCCTGGGCCAGGCACCCTTTCCCAAGCCGTTCGACACACCGTTGGACTTCAATGCTGTCTACAGCCTCGCTGCAGGGTTTATCACCGCCTTCGCACCCGGGACGCCCGCGCTGCCGTTTAAGGCTTTCCCGCCTCTGACGGTCCAGCCGAGCAAGAAGGCTTACGTCGCGGGCAAGTCGCCTGTGACTTTTACTAATGCATATGCCAACGCAATGCAGGCTGGGCTAGCACAGGAGAAGACGCCAGTATATGCCGTATTCTACTCGGGGTTAGACACATACTATGTTCCGGTCACAGTCGCTTCAGGAGGCAAGGACGTAAGTCGTGCACGAGTCTATGCCCTCTGTTGCATTCCCTGCAGTTCAAGTAGTAAGCTAACTTGGCCATTTTACAGTACCAGATCCAATGCCTACCTGCTGGGAATGCCACACAGGGGCTTCTACCTCCTAGTGGGCAGGTCTATGTGGTGCTGAGTACTGCTGACGGAACCAAGGTTAAAGCTGCCGATGAGAATACTATCTCAGGCGTTGGTGTGTTGGAGATATGTTCCAAGTAGGACTAGAGGCGCGTGAGAACTGTCGGAAGACCAACACCGGTGGATCCATGGATCCTAGTCCCGGGTCCATGGGGATCTTGGTTCTTCTGCAACCCAATAGTTTTTTTTCCATAATAAGTAATAGCACAACAATACGGTCTTTCTGAAATGGCTTCTGCGGTTCTTTTCTATGAATCTGGGAGTGGTTCACCCATAATGTCCATGGCTGGCTGGTGCGCGGTCGATAAGGCAACCAATTCAGCCCAAAGATCTGTTACCGAGAATTGGGTATTCAGAATGCGAGAAAAGATAGGAAGACATGAGATCCTATGCCATTACGTTTGTTAGGTGTTTTCTTTCTTCCAATGCTCGCCCTCTTTTCCACCTCTTCTTGGCAAGAAGCTGAGTGCAGCCAATTTGGGGCTATGCTGCCGTCCACAGTCCATTTGACCTCTTGTAACCACCGTTCTGTGCTGACTGCGCATGCGAGTTACCGCCCAACGAATCACTTCAGCATTGATTGGCGGTGCGCAACAGGCCACCTGCATCACATTGAAGATGTGCCACACCGGGCCCCGAAGCATTGGGGGCTGCGGTCAGGTCTTGCAGGGCGGCGGGTATATTAGCTGCAACCCCTCGAAATTCGGCCACGGCAACTTCACACCCAGCTAGGCAAACGGCTAACGACATATTCCGCAACCTCCATTGCTTGTGGCTTGTTTCCACCATGGAAAAACGCCCGCTGGACCATTCAGACGTCGAAGCCCCCTCGAAACGCTTGAGACAGGAGGACGGGCCATTTCCTGACGAGCACGTGGACACCCCTCACCCTTCGGAGAAACCAAACAGTGATAGATCCATTTGTAATAATTGCAGGTCTGTTGATTGGTCATCCATCCCAACCTTGGTAGGCGATGGCTTGAAAACCAAATATCTGGATTTGCGCCCTATGAACGCAACGAGAGCAGAACTCGAAAGTTCAACTTGCAGGATCTGCGCCATTCTCTCAACTATCAAGGAACCTCTTTACGATGGAAAGAGATGTGTTCTGACGGCTTTGCGACTGTCAGACCAATCCAATTATCGTATGTCGTGGAGTTCGCACCGTGGCCGCGCCTCTCAATGCGCAAGTCTATGTATTATGGAAGGACAAAAAAGCAGCCCGAAACGATATTGTTTTGAGCGAGGTCTTGCCATGGTGAGAATCGACGACTTGGAGGCCAGCGAATTAAGACCAAGCTCAGTCGATTACAGCAACTTTAGGGAACTCATGAAAATTTGTGAGGAGAAGCACAAGACATGTTGTGCAATCGAGTCACGTACCATCAACATCTTGGGCCTCAAGGTAATCGACACCAAAACACAACGAGTCATCAAAGCACCAGATGACTGCGAATACGTGGCTTTGTCCTACGTTTGGGGCAAAGATGATAGTGAGGGTAGCAGGTCCGCCTACGACATACGAACCTCGCCGGCTGTTATTAGGGATGCAATATCGGTTACCAACTCCATGGACTACAGTTACCTGTGGGTCGATAGATACGTAAGTCATTTTGGTACATTGTATCAGCCACTCCCCGGCCATTAGGTAACGTCGTGTTTAGTGTATCTCGGATTCCAAGGAGGAAGAAAAAAGCCGCATGATTAAAAAGATGGACCAGATCTATGCCAACGCCGCTTTCACTATCGTTGCAGCCGCTGATGGCGATACTGAGCTTGGCTTGTGTGGGGTTTCTATGCCCCGTCAACCACGACACGTCATAATCCAGGACGTTGCTCTACTAGAGCTACCGTTTCCTGCCGAACATTTGACAGCCAGCAAATGGGCCACGAGAGCCTGGACCTATCAAGAAGGCTATCTTTCAAGAAGGCGACTTATCTTCACCAAAAGTCAAGTTGTGTTCCTATGCAACGGGATGTATGCTACAGAGTCTTTCCAGCGCCTTTTGAGCAGTCCCTGCTTTTTTGATCACACGTTCGGCTTTCACCATCTCATTCCCACCTTCAAAGCCATGCGGCGAAGATTCTCCGCCACAGACCTTCTAGACCAGGTCGAGGTGTATAGCAAGAGGGAGCTCACCCGCTCCAGTGATTCATTGAACGCTATCCTCGGAGTCCTCAACTACTTTTCAAGGGCCTCGGCCAACTTGAAATCACCGGTGCTACAACTCCCCTGGGGCTTGATCGCCAATAAACATGCGAAGAATGACTCTTTCGGCCTCCATTTTTGGTGGCGCCATAATGTAGAACAACTTCCGACTAGACGGCCGGGATTTCCAAGCTGGTCGTGGACGGGATGGGGCGGGCTCCTCACCTTTTTCGAAGACGAGATAATACTACAGCCAAAACCCTCGGTCCAGGAAGGCCCTTTGTCCTACATCGATTGGAAATTATCGCTGCGGGATGATGGTGGGAACGATTTGGAGATATACGACCTCGCATGTAAAGAGTACGCGGCACGCAGGTCTACTCGCGAACTTTATCGACCTGACCCAAAGCAACTGCAGGTAACATGCCTCGTCGTACCTGTAAGCTTCCAGGAACTTAATTTTACCGAGGACCAAAGAAGACATGGAACCTCCATTTCCGTCAGGGATACCGAAGAGCTATTTTCGCGTGACTGCGACGTATTACCCCATGGAACTTGTTCGATCTTGCAGATCTGGAAAGGCATTTACCTCGGATACGGCAGAGAAGATATGGCTTTGGACCAGAAAGTCGAGGAACATGATCGTATACTAGGTCTTCTTTTTGCGTGCCGAAAGGAAAAACATGATTATAACGATTTCCATTGCCTCCTGGCCCGAGATGCCGGTGGGGAGTTCTACGAAAGGGTGGGAGCACTCAACATGGGCGATATCACATACCTATCTTCCGCATATCGCAGGGCTTATCTCGACGCGAAGGGTAGTCTTCTGGACCATTTCGCCATCTCCGAAACGCAGAGAACGCACCCATTCGATGAGACAGCCGAGAGACGGAAAATATGCCTAGTATAGGTGCACAGCATGAAAGAAGAGATGCTAAGTGTCTTTCATAATTTTTCAGGAATGCGAATGTGCTATCTTCCGAATCGTCTCTCAGTGCTTCACCAAAGGGTTGGAAGCAGCTTAAGAAATCCCTCATAGCCCGCCCCCCTTGCCTGGTAACGAACGCGAGCGAGTTCCGACTTGTGTCATTCTCGATGTTTAAAGCCTACCCACCTCCCTCTCCAATCTTCTGATTTTCGTTCTTCGACTCGCTCTCCCATATAAATTCCATGCCACGGCATGCTAGCCTTGCACTGATTTGTGACCGGCTTCACTTTGCGTTTTGTCTCCAGTGTTAGCTCTCACCTACCATGTTGTGCTGGCTAAGCTTTCTGGGGCACATTCCTGGTTATTTTCTGAGACTCACAAGTCGGTCTGATGTGGATTTTCTACTTGTAAGACGCTAGAAGGCCTCATGCATTGCTAAGATAAAGTGCTGCTTGCGTATTCACGTAAGATGTTTTGTCACTTAATTACTCAGGGGCCTCAGTATAAGTCTGGCAGTAAAGACCGAGCCGTGTCATCATCTTGGCACATCCGCATTACGCGTGAATTGATATCGGTGAAAAAGTGCTTGTGTTAGGGTGAGCTTATAGGATGTTCTGCAACCCTTCCTCACTCCCAAATTAAGTATCTGAGATAAATCTTCTGCTTCAGTCCAGTCGGTTCTTCAACAAGAGAGATCTCCTAGTTGCCATTCATTGAGATCTGGTACTCGGCTAAGTCTGCCTGAGGATGCACATAGAGTGAAGCCAGATAAGAACAGAAGAACGACTGATTGGCTGGCCACGGAGACGAGTGAAGTTTCCAGGCCGGGAGACAACAAGCCGTGGGTCGTTCCACTATGCATTTTGTCTGTGACGTAGACTCAGTTGACGTGCTGCGTGGACACATGCATGAGTTAAGGCCAGTAGAAGAGATGGAAAGACTGGCGTGTGATGACAAGGAACAAAGCGGCAAGATGTCGAACGTAAAAGACAACGAGCAAGGTTAAGGAATCCCACCTAAGCCGGGCAAGGTAGACGAATCTATTGTGTGTAGCTGGTCGTATAGCGAGCCAATCAAGACCAGCCATGTACGTTGCAATATCCTCAGCCCTAGAACTATCACCTTGTTCGCCACCAGAAGCTGAGCCGGGGCTGCCTTTCTTCCTTAGGGGAAGCTCATTGCGGCTCATTCGCATTTTCATGGTGACTCTCTACCTTGAAGCGGACATTTCCCAAAGGGCCCAAATACCTTCATGGACCTGAAGTGATCGGCGAATTCATCCCAAAACTCGAGACTGGCCAGGCAGCGTGTTCAATTGCACCTGGACAAAGTTCGTAGGGTCGCAAGGAGCAACATGGCGAAGCCGAGGCCGGGGCCGGGCACTGATTGATCTGGTGATCACCGAGTCTTATTGATGCAGTTCCCATACTATTGCAGAAATGATTTATAATGTCCATTAACGTCTTCCAATATTATACGAAAATAGCCACCTTCCCGACCCCCCAGTATCACATGCAAAGACTGAACTTTCAGCCCATGTATCACACCTTGGCACCTTCACTCCAGCCAACATGTTGAACGCGAGGCCAAATATGCCGAGCGCCACATTAAAGTAGACTATTCTACTTGGGACTCCCAACAGACGATGAACCCCACTATTTACGTCGCCATCATTCAGCTTGGCCGAGGTTCCATCTTGGCCGACGTTCGGGGTCCCGCTAGAACCCGCCTAGACGGCACGCAAAAGATCCACTCGAACCGCTCAAAATGGAAAATAGGATGCTTCAAGGACAAATGCAGCCGCGGGGGGTGACATCGGGACACTTAATGCAACACATGTCTCGGAGCTGACAGTTACATTATTAAATGGATGATGCCATGGATTATGCCATGCGACGAAGCCATGCGACGAGGCTATGTCGCCTCCACCCAGCTGAGAGCTAGGGAAGATAAGAGCTGCGCGGTGTTCTAGCCCCTGAAGGTCTTCATAAAGTGTTGCAACGTCCGAATATGCTCAAGGGTGGGCGAGCACGTGGAGGGGAAGCTAGTTGACACTATACTACGTGAGGCACATCCCTGGCGGTGATCGTCGCCGTTGAGCCAGTGATAGTTCCGTGCCTAGCAAGGGTAGAGACGGACTAAGGCCGGTAGCAGCCCGGATATGGCGACAGCGCCGGCAGAGGATTGCTTCGCCCATGGCCATCCGCCGAGAGGGGAAATGAAGAGGGGAGAGTTGATGTACGATACGATGATCAATGTGAAAAGGGGGATTCTGTCGCCTGCAGGAGTAGTATAAAGAGTTGGTGTCACGATGGGATCGTACAGGATTCCGTGTGGCTTGTCCAGCATCTCTTATCGTATTTGGCTGCAGTGTCAGAAAGTGATAGACACGGAGGTCGCGGTAGGTCCAGACGATTTCTCTATTTTATTTTTATCGTGGCTGCAGGTGGAAGACATCCCGGCTGACGCTCATGCAGGAAAGCCACATCTAGCCCAGCATGAAGTTTCAGCATATGCTAAGTGCCACTGCGGCACTTGCCACATCTGCAACTGCCGTCAACATCACTGGCTACGAATATGTCATTGTTGGCTCTGGTGCTGGTGGAGGTCCCCTCGCTGCCCGTCTTGCCCTTGCCGGCCACAAGACCTTGCTTCTTGAGGCTGGCGCCGACCATGGCACCGAGAACAACTACACTGTCCCGGCCTATAGTGTGCGGATGTCAGAGGAGGAAGAGGTCTCCTGGAACTTCTTCGTTCACCACTACGCCGACGACGCCCGCCAGGCTCGAGACTTCAAGACCAGCTACAAGACCCCCGATGGTTCCATCTACACCGGTCTCAACCCTCCTGCGGGCTCCGAGCTGCTGGGTACCCTTTACCCACGTACTGGGGCCCTGGGAGGATGCACAGCACACAATGCCTTGATCGCTGTCTACCCACACCAGTCAGACTTCGACTACATCGCAACCCTGACCGGTGACTCGTCGTGGTCTGCCGACAACATGCGCCAATACTTTGTCAGGATGGAGAAGAACCAGTATCTGCTACCTGGCCAGGTTGGCCACGGTTATGATGGCTGGCTCTCCACTGAGGTTGCGCCTCTGAGCATCGTGACCGGAGACACGCAGCTTCTCAGCATGCTTACCGGAGGAGCATTCGCCCTTGGCAACGAGACCAACTCCGTTATCAACCTTGGAACTTTGATCGCCGGTGACGCCAACGCAGACACTGACACCCGCGACACTACGCCTGGCTACTACCAAATCCCACTCTCAACCAATGAGGCTCACCGTGTTGGGTCCCGCGAGTTCGTGGTCGCAGTCCGCGATGCCACCAACGACGACGGCAGCAAGAAGTACCCTCTTGATGTCCGCCTGAACGCCCATGTGACCAAGATCACTTTCGATGAGTCTGTCACACCACCACGTGCGACCGGAGTTGAGTTCCTCGACGGCCAGTACCTCTACAAGGCCAGCCCCCTGAGCAGCGGTGCCACCGGTACCCCTGGCTCGGCCACGGCTTCCCGCGAGGTCATCATTGCCGGCGGTGTCTACAACTCCCCCCAGATTCTGAAGCTCAGTGGTGTCGGCCCTGCCGATGAGCTCAAGAAGTTCGGTATCCCCGTCATCGTCGACGCTCCCGGTGTGGGCACCAACCTCCAGGACCACTACGAGATCACGGTCCAGGGCAAGATCCCTAACAACTGGACCGCCCTGGAGGGCTGCACCTTCGATGAGAGCGCTGCAGATGAGTGCCTCACTCGCTGGGAGAACCCCGTCGCGGGTGATCACGGCCTGTACTCGTCCCCCGGTCTTGCTGCCGCCATGTACTACAAGAGCTCTACCGCCACCAACAACGAGTGGGACGCCTTCGTCTTCGGTGGCCCCGTCAACTTCCGCGGCTACTTCCCCGGTTACAGCTTCAACGCCACCGAGGAGCACGACTGGTTCACCTGGGCCATCCTGAAGGCCCACCCGCGCAACACCGCCGGTACCGTGAAGCTGCTCTCTGCCGACCCGCTCGACGTCCCTGAGATCACCTTCAACTACTTCGACACGGGCAACAACGACTTCCAGGCCGATGTCACCGCCCTGACCGAGGCCGTCGCCCTTGCCCGTGACGCATTTGCGCGCCAGCTCGTCAACGTCACTGAGGTCCTCCCCGGCGCGGACGTCCAGGGCGACGAGGCCGTTGGTCAGTACGCCAAGGACACCGCATGGGGCCACCACGCCTCGTCCACCGTCCCCATCGGCGCCGACGGTGACAAGAACGCCGTCCTGGACTCGAGCTTCCGCGTCCGTGGTGTGTCTGGCCTGCGTGTCGTCGATGCCTCGGTCTACCCTCGTATTCCTGGCACTTTCACCGCTGTGTCGACCTACATGGTTGCTGAGAAGGCTGCGGACGTCATTCTGAGCCAGCTCAACGCCACCGCCTCGGCCAGGAGGATGTAAATGAGGTTCTTGTGGGAGGATTCTATTATTTAGCATTTTTCTATGATGTACATATATTCACTTTTAGTACATGACGATCAAGATGAGATTCACGTAGCACAATGTACATGCAATTCAATCACCTACCTAGGTACATTGCTATCTGCAGAGTGACCCGCCTGCAAAATAACCGAGCCTGAAACAGATTGCGCATAACGCAAGTTCGTTCTTAATCTGTTTGTGTGCTTCAGCGGAGGTACAGGCAGTCCCTCTATAGTCACGATATTGAGAGTGGCGAAACTGTATTTTCTGAGTGCAAGATTTGATGGGCATCTAGGTCCCCAGCCCCCTAGCAAAATAGTGACCGGTCTGATGACGAGCCTCAATCATTTTGCAAATTCACAAAACATAGTAGAGCATGACTCCAGTATATCAACCGATACGTGACTCAACATTTGAGGCCTACACAGGTGCATAGGTACATGTGTACCTATGTATGTTGGTGTAGTCCTTCAGGGCCCCTCCAGTGGAAGGGGCGAACCGCTCGTAGGAGACTCGCCACGCTTGCCAAGGACCGCAATCCTTGGTAGAGCTTGCAGATTGCTTCAATTTCCCTAGAAGAATGTCAAGTACTGAGGAAGGACGTTCCTCGGTCGGTTGTCATCACTTAAGTTACTTAGTGCTACTACAGGAGAGACGCGGGTTCAGACTGCTCGCACACCTATTCAGGTCTGAATAATATATCACAGTAATTTGAAGGGCAAGATGCTAGAAAGTTTGGGTCGAATAGATCCGCCGTCGAGTTGCAAAAAGTTTGTGAAAAAATTCTCTGGTACCGTCTAGAGATACCTGTGGGATCAACATGGAAAACAAAAGGCCAGTCGTCTTGTACACTCCCGCAGATAGCCCAATTTGCGGTGCCGTCTGAATTTCTGCTTACTTACCAGTGTGCCCCCACGTGCCTTTCCCGGCTGTAGAAAATACTCCTGACAAAGGCAAGTACGGATGGACATGTCTGTTCAAGTGCATCATTATAATGACATTGTTGGAGTGTTACTGCTATCTTCTGACCACTGCCACTTGCCTAAAGACATTTGAGCCAGCTTGAGGGAAAGTTCCATCCCTTCAAGACCTTTAATGTAAACAGACTCCTCGTTTTTTCCTGATTTCGCTCCTCCGGCTCCAAATTCATCACCTTCAACTTCAAAATCAACATGAACAACTCCAACTCCATTCTTGCCCGGATCCAGTCCCCTACCTTTTGGATAACCATTGGCATCCTCTGCCAGTTTTGCCGCGAAGCACCCTTTTTCTTTCTCTTTCCACTATCCCCTTTGCAGTCTGGAACTGATTGGCCCACGGCCTGAATGATTCTCCTTCGCCTCCCGCAACGTCTCTGCCAGAGAGCTGCTCATCCCGAGGTCTATCTGGATATTGCTTCCGTACATTCTCTTGTTGGCGCGGACCCATAGTCTGCAGACCTGCACCCTCCATTCCAGAAGTCCTCAAGCCAGTCAGCCCTAGTCCGTACACTACCTCAGTGGCAGATCAAAGAGTCTTGTCAGTCGCATATCGAGGTTACCACTGGTATTTGATCTCGAGATCATGAGGTGCGTGTTCTTTCTGTGATAAAAATTCAGATATGATCGCCCAGCGACCTACCCTCGTTTTTGTTTTTGTTTTTGCTTTTTTTAGTTTTTCTCCCCCGGCGAGATGATTCAATATATTTTATACTACAGTCTTAGAGAACAGCACAAGTCGTCAGCTTAGCTGACGCGCGCATAAACGTCGGCATCCTCGCACATCTCCCTCGGAACAAGCGTCACAACTTTGCATCAACAGCTCGCCAATACCCAAAAGGCCAAGCCTGCAACTGGTATCAAAACAACATCCTCGGTCTTTGAAACGTCAGCCATTCCCCGACACAGCAGACGATGCCACCATACGACGGACGGGATCGATATTGCTGGCCTAAAGTTGCTCAAGCAGAAGGGATGTGTTGCTGTCCATGGAAAGCCGTGCTTGATCCGATTGGTCTTTTTGACAACTGAGGCAAGGTGCAAGATGGTGAAGACAAGCTCAGGGCATGAGGACATCCATGAGTCGTGGCCTGCGGGAAATGTTGGGGACGGCTGGTACGTGAGACGGTGTAGGAGAATGACGAGGAGTTGCTTCTGGAAGCCAAGGACTTGCAAGATAAGGGAGGAGGGAGAACAACATGAACTCAGCTGCAGTTCGCTTCCGTGCGCTAGGCTCACTTGAACAATAGAGCATGGTGTCCATCAAGCCATTAATTGGCACAAAACTTGGCGACCTCAGTTACCCCCATTCAAGAGTTGTCATCATAGGTCAAGTACTTATACTACATTCATAGTCCCGAATCATAATCAGCGCGCATGTCCAGGCTTCTCCAGACCGCCTGAACCCCCAATGAGAGCAGTGGTCCGAAGACATCTCGGTGCGCGGCTGCGGTTCGTTTTTGCTTTTGGTTGGAGGCAGAGAAATATTCTGGAGGAAAGTGGGGAAAGGTGCTCTTTATAGCTGACAGTGTACCAAATAGACTTGTCCCAGGTCACTAAGCGAAGCACCGGTTCAATGAGTGTTTGCCGGACGGTGCCAGTTTTTAATCTAACATGTTCCAAATCGATCTTTGGTGTCTCCAGGTATGTTCTCCAAATCATCGGCATGGTCATAGTCAATGTTGGCGCTGGATAGGTGTAGCACGTGGCGCCTAGCCGCTGGGCAGCGCTGAGCCGGACCAGGGCCGGGCAGTGCTAGCGGGCATGCATACAAGGCAGAGAGTCACACGGTCCAGCAGGACGGAAATGGTCATCACGTCTGTTTCATTAACCAGTGATTGGATATATATAACAGTTACGCACTGCCGTGTACCCGTGGCGACAATTCTTTGACTATCTCCTTCCGCTGGAGGACTTATTCAACGACGCAGTGGTTCAGCTTTCCACTCATTTTCGGTCCAGACTCCCGTTTTGATATCACTGCCATCGACCCTTTTGTCGACTTTGGTCTTGCCACTCCGCAAAATCCCTTCAGCACGATAAGTTTTCTCCTCTGGCGCAGTAGTGAGCTCGCACTCAGATCTTGTTCTGAGATGATCATCCAGCCATGTCCCCTGTGTGTCAGCCTTATCTCTCAGCTTCGTTGGCGGTTCTCCTATTATACAAATCTCAAGACGACCACACTAAGGTATCGAAGGCAGGGTCGGGATTGGATCTATATGTTTACTGCCGTTGCTGCTGCCCAGTGTTGATGAACAGGATGTGAAATTGGAGATATCTTCTTGCTGGTTCAGCCGACCCACACCACTGTGTTTGAGGGGAGTGAATGCTGGAGCAACTCACTCTGCAACTACAAAAAGTGGATTTATAGGCCTAGGGTTGGCCACCAGGGCATGTCATGCGGCGATGTTGGTGGTCGCAGGCCGAGGTCTGCTGCAGGCATGTAACCAACAGGTCGTCTAGTGTCTGGCCCTGGCCCACTTGGTTTCCAACTACTGAGTGGCTCCGGTGGATTTCCGGGAGGGTTTTTGTAAGATCCGTGAGCCTGAATATCAAGGTACCCACTTCGAGGCGATTGGATTGCTCTTCTCGTCATGGGCCCCTGCATGTGACTGTTGGTTTCTGGTGGGCTGATGGGACTACATCGAACTCAATACGCATATCGATCAACTATTACCTTTCTTACGATTGGCTCAAGTGTAGTGATTGTCTATGGGAATAATGGTGGAGTGGGGTTCTCAAATGTACCCTGCAATAGCAATGGAGAAGAACCTGGGTGGCGGACATATTCACGTATACCTGGTCAATTTCCCACCAGCATACCTGATTCTCTTATTCTCATTTTTCGTCCTTCATCTCTGGGTATCCTGTAGCCAACAACAGGCGCCCAGCCCAGAGCGCCGCCAAGTCAGTGGCTCATACACAAAGAACTGCCAACATGGGCCTTTTCCCCGACTACATAACCCGTGGGAATAGCATCCAAGGCTGGGTTCGGTATCAGGTTTCCAAGCTGAATGGAAACCTCACTGGCGAATATCTTTCCACTTCGGGCAGCCAGACCCTGGCATTCTCAGTCTCCAGATACCTGCCCAGTCTTGCTGGTCTGATATTTGCGTGGTTCCTGGGCAGCTGCCTCTGGTACCGTTACTTTTCGCCAATCTCTGACATCCCTGGTCCATTCTTGGCCTCATTCTCAAGGCTATGGCTCATCCAAGCATTACGTCGAGGGAGAGCGCCACGCGAACTCCTCGAACTTCATGAGAAGTACGGTGAGTAGCTCTCAGCCTCGAGGCAGCCGCTGGTTGACACCACCCTGTTTGACTTGATGCTAATCCTAGCGCACCAAAGGCCCTTTTGTGCGCATATCGCCCTGGGAAGTCAGTGTCTGCCATGGAGAAGCAGTCAAGAAGCTGTACCTTCAGCCGTTACGAAAAGGCACCTTCTACGAGTTCGCCACCTACCCAGACTGGCGGTTCCAAAACCCCATGTCTGAGCCGGACCCAAAGCGAAAGGTAGAGCGCTCCAAGACATTCGCTTCTGGATTTGCGCAAAGTAGCCTCCTTCGCTCTGAGGATGTCATCTCTGGCACAATTTCCCAGCTGCTTGACTACATGGACCGCTACTCTCAGCGCAAGGAGCCCATGGACCTAGACAAGTTCTTCACGTACACGGCTTTCGACATCGTGGGCGAGATGCTCTGCAGCAAGCCATTTGGATTCCTGAAGGAAGGCAGAGACGTAAACAAAGCAATCGCCACAAATTTTTACTTTCAGGAGCTGGTCACCTGGGCGTCCCACCTCCGCGAGCTGCACTACATCGCCGTCAACCCCATCATGACCTGGCTTAGCTTGACTCCAGCTTCTTGGCTCGGTGAGACGGCTTTTGCCGCCGTGAAGGACCGCATGGCGCGACCCGTCGAGAACTTCGACATGCTGAGCCATTGGCTGAAGTACATGGACGAAAATCCCGGCAAGGTGTCGACTCGCGAGATCATGTCGCAGGCTACAAACATTACCGCCGCGGGGTCGGACACGACTTCCTCCCTGTTGCAGTCTATATTCTACCACTTCCTCAAGAGCCCGGCGACGCTCGAGAAGGCCAGGACAGAAGTTGATCAGATCCAGAGCACCGACCGCGTCTTGCCATTTTTTGCGGTGTGGGAGCTGCCATATCTTCAGGCCTGCATAAAGGAGGCACTCCGCGCCCACACCCCCATTCCAATGCCGCTGCCGCGTCTGGCGCCCAAGGGAGGAATTGAGATTGGTGGGCACTGGTTTCCCGAGGGCATCACTCTTTCCGTTTCCCCGTGGGTCCTGCACCACTCGCGTGCCCTCTGGGGCAACGACGTGGACGAGTTCAAGCCCGAGCGCTGGCTGGGCGACGGTGCAGCTCGGCTTGAGAGATACTTCATGCCTTTTGGTGTCGGTTTCATGGCGTGTCCTGGACAGCATCTCGCTCGCATTGAGGCATTGAAGGTCACGGCTACGATAATCCGTGACTACGACCTGCAGCTTGTCCACCCGGAGAGGGATTGGCAATGTAAGATGTTGTTCGCCCAAGTTCCTCACAGCTGGCCTGTCTATGTCAGAAAGAGGACTATGGCCTAGACTTTAGTAAACCAATGAACAATTAGGATGGTGTTCAAGTTGCGTTTCTACACGTACAAGCGTCCAGTTTCTGACGAGCCGGATGAACTCTCAAGTGACTGGAGGAAATGCCCCGATCACACAAATCGGCTGGACCAGTCCCGAGGTTCTTGACGTGCTTCGATAAAGTGATTCACGGCCAGCAGCCAGCAACCAATGCAAAAATAAGACAATGCGTAGACACTCCCGGATCAACCTTCGTCCATTTGATGAGTTTGCCTCGATTCCAAAGCTTGACCAAGACTTCGTCGCCAGGTCTGTCTTTCCTGGCTAATAAGAATCTCTTGTATTTTCAAATCCATCATGCCAAATGGCAGAATCCGCCCTGAGACGGCCGCAGATCTCGACGCTATTGCCTGGGTGGCTGTGGCAGCCTCGCCTGCGGACCCTGTCTACCCCTACCGCTACCCGCTCCTGACTCAATATCCGGAGGTTTATGCCAAGTTCACCCGCCTTCGCTGGAGCGACTACTGGGCTGATGATGACAACTACGTCATGCCCAAGCATCGAAGATCCGAATCACGTCAAGGTGGTAGCCTTCAGCATGTGGTCGCTACCACTGAGTCTCAAGGAGCAAGTTTTTATCGGGCGCCTCAATAGCCAACTGTACCGGGAGGTGTCAGAAGCCCTCAACGAGTAACCCACTGTAAAGTACAGGCTTCAACTGGAAAGTACAGTAGCTGACCAGTAAGAAACGGTTACTTCAGGTTCAACGGGAGGATTACTGGAAGGTATGGTTGAAAACTGCAGCTACCGTAGGGCTCCTTCCTACGGTTGTAGTGGTTTTCAACCACAACTTGTAGTTTTCAACCATACCTTCCAGTAATTCTCCCGTTGAACTTGAAGTAACCGTTGCTTAACTGTACTTTACAGTGGGTTGGTCGTTGATAGCCTCTAGCATCTCCCGGTACAGAAGGTAAGCTGGATCCTGCTCCAGCTGTCGGACCTTTAAATCCAGGTCACACACGTGCATTGCAGCCCACGACGCCGGGGAGTAAGTGTATGGAGTTCCCGGTGCTGACTTGCGGTAGACAAGACAGAGACTGCTGCTGAAGTTACAACCACGCAGAAGGGTCCCGTTGACTGCGAGCGGCGTGACGCCAATCCTGCCCGGGTAGCAGCGTACCGCGGTGATGTCAAAAAGCACAAGAAGGAACTATTCGACGAGAAGTATCCTGAAACTCAGCTTTACCTAGGGATGCTATCGTGCCACCCCGATTATCAGCGCCAAGGAGCTGGGCGGCAGTTTTTGGAATGGGGCTTGCAGAAGGCGTGTAATGCAGATTTGTGCGTGACGTTGCTGGCAAATCCTATGGGCCAGCGTCTATACAAGAAGGCGGCTTCCAGGATGTAGGTGGCTTTAGAACTCAAGTGGAAGGTGAAGATGAGTACTTGGAGTCCAAAGCGATGGTAATAGAGTACAAAGACTTGAAGCAGAGGATCGAAGCACAAGAAATGTAATCATCGCGCATTGAAATGGCTACTTAGATGATTGGGGACAGCAGATGGACTCCTCCGTACTTAATGCTCCATCTTTTGAAAATCAAAGGAGGGGGGAGGGCATCAGGCTGTTACATATCAAAAATGTTTTCAGATATGTTTTGACCTTCATTAACTTCTATTCCTCGTATCCTGCCATTTGGCCACAGGGAGGAATTTAATCCGAGAGGTTCAGTTGCGCCTACCAACTTCTGCGCGGAGACCAATTGTTCAGCTCGAGATCTTCGTGCGTAGACTGAGTGAAAACGATATGAGGAGTCCAGAGCTATCAACAATTTTCCCGTCACGTCATCATTCCCCAAAGTTTCTCTCTCTAGCTATTGAGAATCTAAAGCACCCCGACCGCGGCTGGGTTTAGCTACGCTTCCTTTCCTTGGATGTATGAAAACCGAATTTGGTCTTGAAGTCTGTCCAGCCTGCACAATACCGGCACCGGCTGAAGTCTTTAAACTACAATTGTACGGTACTTGTATGGTTCGAATTCTAGTAAAGGGGTATGTATACCGCTCCTTCACTTTAAACGGAAGATCTTCCGCTCCTTTTGCTGAGCAGTTGGTCAATCGCTTAGGAATAAGCGGTGATGAGAAGAAAACGTGTATTGATTTTAAACCGTTTATATATTGTTTGAATGAGAAGGAATGGTTGTTGAACTGACATAAATGTTGGTAAACTGAGGTTGCGGTTGTTCCTTCTAAACGGAAGTTATGCCGCTCCCGAAAACCACGTGGCGGTGGTATAGTAGGCTATTCCCTCAAGATTTGTACGCGTGCGCTGCATGTGTGCTAAGTTCAACCATTTCTGTGACGAAGATCTGATCCTCTCATGCTCGCTCGAAGGTTCAATCGAGAAGGCGACCACATCGTCCAGTGTACTGATAGCATCAGTAGCTCGATTGGCATTCAAGTATGCTTCAGCGAGGACTATCTGCGATGCAAGAAGGTGCGGGTCTGACTTGCCGAGGGTTAAAGTTTTCACCTTCACGACAGCCTCCAGTAGTTTGATGGCCTCTGGTACTTGACTGTTTGCCAGATATGCCCTGGCGAGTTCATGTTGTGATGTGAGACGGTCAATGGCCGAGTCAGGGAGGGTTCCGGCTTCCACCTCTACCACATGCTCCAGAATTCTAATCGCCTTGGGTGTTTGCCCATTTTGTATGTAAGCGACTGCGAGCTCGTGCTGTGATGCAAGACTGGTTGGATGATCTTGACCTAAGGTTCTCTTCTGAGTTTCCACGACCATCAGGAGGATTGGGATCGCTTTGACGACAGGACCGTGCACGAGGAAAGTCCTGGCAAGACTATGTTCCGATCTCAATTGGCTGTCACTCATCTGCATGGTCGGCTGATGAGAACAGGTGACAGGAGTCTCCGTATTGAGACTTTGCTGTGACCTCGCTTGTTTCTGCTCTGTTTGCGATTTGCTGTGATCCCCTGATGTTTGCTTGTGGTCTACTGTTGGGGTTTTCTTCTGAGACAAGGTGACTGAAGTAGCCTTTCTCTTTCTGGCCCTCTCTTGTGATTCCAATTCCTGGTTCTGGTCACTTTGTTGTTTCAGATCTGATTGTGGGGCTTGATCTGGAGGGGATGCGATCGAAGCGACTTTGGGCAGCCCAGACTGTGTTTCCACCTGATTCTGTTCCACTTGCGTGAGCTCTTCTTTTAAAGAGGCGACCGAACCAGCCGGAGAAGCCCTTGTGGTCTGATATGGCCGTGAAAATGGGGGAGGATTTCGGGACGGCGAGTTCTCCGGGGCGTTGAGCGAACCGGACTGAGCAAACCTCGCCTGACCAGAATCGGACGGCGAGGAGAAGACCCCGGGAATAGATCCCAAGTCAGAGTTCGACTGAACAGACTCACGAATATCTGGGTAAACGATGGGTCGATCCGTCTGTCCGATGTGATCGCCCGTCGTCCCAGGGAGGACCTGCGGGCGTGGGTCTGTTGAGATCGCCAAGGAGACAGTGACAGCGCCTAGAGTGCTCTGTATTTCCGCGATCGCGGCGTGCATGGGTACCATATAGGCATGATTGTTTCCGTTTGTAGCAATTAAATAACCATACACCTTCTCAAATTCCTTCTGAAAAACCCATGATCCGGAGTCGCCTTTCGTGAGTAACGATCCTAATCCAATGTGAGTAGCTGAAAAAACCGCTAATATTTTCTCTGATATTTGGGGATGATGTCGGGGAACTCAAGAACTTCTGAAACATTACCTCTATTCACCACAATTGTTCTGACTTGAACAAATCCTTGGTCTTCGTTGAGCATTATCCCGCTAGCAAAGGACGCTAATGTGCCAATCACCTCGCCCCTCGAGGTTCTTATGACCACCTCAGTGCTTTCTTCAGGGAAGTCTGGTTCTTGGGCTACAATGATGTTGTTCTGGGAAGCCGTTTCCAGCTCGAAACCTAGCCTGGTTGCATCGAATAGCGCCCAATCATGCAGTGGAAGTGTTCCCAGGCTTTGTGGGGAAACTATGTCACATGCAGCCTGAGGGTTTTCTGGCGTTTTGTTACTTGTCTCTTGGTAGTCTTGCCCCAGCTGCTCGAGCAGGTGCCCAGTTATGAGGCCGACTAGTCGCGGGGGCTGTTTTGTGTCCAGCAATTGAAGGAGGCCGCCACAAGTACCGCGAACATATCGCAAGTCGTCCTGTAAAATGAGACGTATGCCCATTGCATAGTTTAGATTCCCAGCGACGTCTTTTGGATCGTGAATGACCGAAACAGATTCGAGATCGAAGTTCCAAGCCCACGACGTCGTCAAGGTAGGAGGTCCTTGGCTGTCGTCGCTTTCAATGGATTCCTCACTGGAGTAGCCGTCGCTTGCGTACAGAAATTCCGAGTTGCTGTCTGACTGCGGCTCCAATTCATTCCGAAGGGGATCGCTTGGCATTCCAACCAGCGTTGACGACCCTCTACATGCAAGGGCCAAAAGCTCAACTGTTGTACCGTCCTCGGGTTTGCAGCGACTTTGCACCGTCGTATCCGTGTCGAGGAAATCTTGCATCGCCTTGATATGTCTAGGAATCACGACCATAACTGCAGGCATTGAACGCGCTTTGGTGACGCCAGCCGACATCAAGTCGATGATCGCAGGATCTGTTCGCTTGTTTAACCTCATAGCAAACCGCCCCCGCCTCAGCCTTTTATGTACTCGGTCGAAGATATGCGGGCGTATGACCTGCCAACGGGCTTCGTAAAGCTTTGGGATTGACTTTTGCGTTTGATCATAGATTTTCGTCCCTCCGATGTTGTATACCGGATCGTCATCGACGTGGTGAGGATCAGCAACCTCTGCTGGTTTGGGCACGGGCTTGGACGGTCTCAAAGATGCTGTTGGTGTGAGATGGCCTAATGAAGAGAGAATGTCCTCAATCTCTTGGTTTAATTCAACTTTCGTGCGCTGATCATTGGTCTCCGACGAGATCTTGTGGGTTTGTGATGCAGATTTGGCCTGATCTAGATCACCAATGCCGCGAGTCGTTTCACTGAAAGGCAAGCCCTGTGTGCTGTGAGCTGAAGATTCGGTCGGACTGTTGCATCTGTTGTCGAGCTCGTTAAATCCTCGTTGAACATTACAGAAGCTTGAGGGGTTTGCTTCGTGAGACTGGCGAGCCTTGGTGTCATTCGATGGCTGAGGAAGAGAGGCCTTCCCGTTACTTCTAGCCATGGTGCCGAGGCCCGCTCTTGCACTAAATTGTGAAGGGTGGGAGATCTGCTCAAAAGTAGGCTGGCTGTTGAGCCGCGAAGACATTACAGGTGAAATATCCTGGGATGAAAATTGTTTGACGAGAATCTTCAAAAGTGCAAATTCAAGAGGGGATCTATGGATCTAAGTACCTAGGTAGTGTTCCATAAAATGTCCTGCAGCTGCGGACCGATAACCTGAAATGAGTTCGCTGGCTTCCAATGGGCTTGCGCCTTTTGTGTTGGCCAGCAGGAATGGCGGGGTGATACAGCACTGAGAACACATTAACGCCGAGCTAGTGGAGATGGGAGTATTGGGAGGCTAGACTCGTCTGTCTCAGTTGCAGATGTGGTGTGGTGGTGCTGACGGAATCGATTGGGTCCCGATCCCCGAGCCACCCATGGCTGCGGGCAAAATGAGGCTCAGCTGTGGTAGGGTAGTCTACGGCTCTTTTTGGGCTCTGCCGACTTTATACACTTGAGAGATCGCCTTTCTGTCGATCCAGTGTGGAGATCCCTCATCTACACATGGCCGAAAATGATCAACACTTCCATCTATCTATATAACGTGGCATATTTTCCTTCTGCAGAATCTTAGCTTTCGAAATAACACGTGGCAGATGGCTTTACAGCATAAACACAGTAATGGCGCAACTTCGAGGGGAAACCAACTCTCCTCCAAACTGTGGGAGCTACAACGTTGCGATGGATCTGGCCCTATTTGCCGATGGAGGCTTGTCGATGAAGGATTCTTGGACAACTTTGTTGCTCATTTTGAAAAAGTCAGAAAGCGCATCGCATGTTCAGAGGAAGAAGTACTCCAGGCAATCACCTCCATCAAAGAAGCTACTGCGAATGCACCGAAGGTATCGCAGGCAGCCGAGTTCAACCTACCAGTTTCAGGTATTTCAGTCTCCAACATGCAGTACAAAATGTGCAGTTTTGAAAAATGAATTAGCTGGACCATCAGTAATACAGCCAGAGAACGAGCGGTCTTTCCAACTTGCAGCCAGCATTGCAACGATGTGTAACTGTATCGGCCAGGACTGGGAGGACCCACACTATGGAGACTCGGCCCTCGGATCGATAGGCCGCTGGCAATGCGACGAGCCCCTTCATTCATTTATCAACGACGCATTTCCAAAGGAAGAGCATAAGGCGCTCCAATTGGGTGGGAGAAAGGGTGAGACTATCAGGCGCAAGCTGACTGCTGTCAATTTAAAGTCGATTGGCAATATAGAGATCCAAGGGACACATGACTTGAGAAACCATCTGCGGCTCAGTGACTGGGAGGGAAAAGTTCGCGTCAAAATATTCCACCATACAAGCTTCCTTAGACAACACCTGCTGGCGTCAAAACAGGCTAAAGAACAAGGGTGAGTCCATCCTGGATCCCATCTTCAGTCGAAGACTGACAGCTTCTCGTTATCATACCAGTGACCCTCGGGAAGTACTGGACGGTTTCGTTCTCCCGCGTGCACTGGCCTTGGAAACCCTCTACACATTACAGATCCTATTTCCCGACGACAGCCAGACGCGGAAGCTTATAGCAAAGCTAGTCTCGACGGAGAGTTTTGATCCCCACGTGGGCAAACACAATACCAACGGTACAGATGAGAATGGTATTGAGTTAAGAGGTGAACAAAACGAGGCACTGAAGTGGAAATATTGGGGATCACGGATGCTGGGTTTGTACGAAGAGCTTGAAAATGAGAGACCGCATGGTAACTGGGACATGTGGGTGGAGCGTAACAGCAAGAACAGGCATGTGATGATGGCTACAATCATTGGTGTGTTCATAGCAGTGCTCCTAGGGGTCCTGAGTCTTGTTGTTGCTGGACTACAGACTTGGATAGCATACAGAGCTTGGAAGAACCCAGTTGGGGGATATAGCCCAGCCCGCTCATTGAGATTTTGATGCCTTTCTCCCGTACAATATCTAGCATATCGGCCTCGCCTCCACGATTGCATGAACATATTTCAATTTCTAATGTGCTTCAATGGGTTTGTAGTTAGTTGTGGCCGATGTTCTCCACGAGCCTCGATTTATTGACTGAAACTCATTTCGCATCAAGTGCTGTTGTCGAAGGTGCGATAAGCCATTGAATCCGGATGAAATCTTTCGGGCGCTTTAACAGAACGACGTTGGATGATTGTCCAAATGACTCATCCACTGCCTGATCTCGCGTTGAGAGAAGTTGAGATGGCCTCGCTCTTCATGAATCTGATGTGTGAGCTATTTGCAGCGCCGGCTTTACCAGGTATACCACTCCATCCCTCATTCTCCTTGGTTGGTTTCTCACAGCTCTGCCGCTGCGACCTTTCTTACCAAGTACTCCAGTCAGGCTTGATGATATGCAAATTTCAGAGAGGCACCTTCGTAGCTCAATAAAAAGTACGTCTCTTTCCAGTTCTGCACGATAGATACAAATAGTGCAAATGGTCGCCTAGCCCAACTAATTCTTAGCTTGAGCATCTCAAAGCTGGTCGAGTTGGAGAAACCAGAAGATTGAAGTGGTAGAATGGAAAAACAAAGGAGCAATTCATACCATCAGTTGTGTATTGTTTATCGTGAATATAGTGCTCTGCTATCCCGGAAATAAAGATTGCCTGAGTGTTGGAAAGCCAAGGTAGATCATTCCGAGCAAGACCAAAGACATGACACAGACGATACCCGCGCGATTTTGGCCCACGATCTTCGATATTGGAAGTTGCTCTCTTCTTTGTGGTGGCCACTCGAGCTGTAAGATGTCGCGGAGGCTATCTTTTGCCGTCCCGGGTAAGTTTGTGTCATTGTCGAAAGTTCCGAAAGTCGTCCCAGCCAGGTTTCCGGGTGGTGAAGCCGTATTACAGCTCTCAACACTCTTAGAACTTTCGCTGCCGTCGCTATTATCGTAGTCCGCTGTTAGGAAAGCTTCGAGGTCTTCATTTGGGATTTGCGAGCGATTTCTGGTGGAAAATGGCCCTTGTTCTCTGAAGGCTCGGCGCACTTCTTCATCGTTGTCAAAAAACGTGTTCCGTTGTTTAAACATTTTTGCTGTCGAGTGGGAGATGGTGTTGAGAAAAGTAGTTATTTGATCCGGCGGGCTTTCCTTGCTTCTCCTTTTTTGTATTTGGTTGTTTCCACGAATTTGCATACTCAAGAGTAGACAGCTAGAAATTTGGATTGAGTCTTAGAACATTTAGGGCAATATTCACACTTGAGTCAGATCTTAAGCCCAACTAGTCGACACTAATGCCACCGGACTACACTACGAGTTCATGAGAATGAATACCACTCGAGCTTTTGCTGCTCACTAAAGTATGTAGCAAGTGAACCTTTGAAGACCGCGGTGGGAACTGTATTCATCACTATAATCTGTTCTGGCGACATCTCACTAATCGTGTTGTAATTACGAGAGACACGGTAACTTTGTAGACTGCAAGGTGGTACGGGCCACTGGCCTTGCAGCCTTGGGGAGGACTGCTGTTGGAGTTTGGGGAAAAGGCTATTCATATTTCCATTTCAAGTCAAGATGAACTTATGCCTCGAAAATGGTACGCTGTAGTTGAAAATCCAAACTCGTCCCGGCGTAATAGATTTGGGCACTTTTGAATCCGGACAAGGTTGCTGAAGTTCCGTGTTAGTGGGGAGCTATGGTCCAGTAGAAGAACATCACACCAGCAAAATGCATCCATTATGTAGTGTACTGAAATTTTTATAATGAAATCAGAGACAGAGATGGCAGGTCCCTCGGTATTTATAGACAATTCAGAGAAAGCCGGGTCGGCAGGTAAACAATTACGGTGCAACACCGGCAAGCCATAGCTAATAACTCATGGTTACAAAGCGGCGAAGCTGGAATGTCGAACATTAACGGCAGCTCGGAACTTGAGAGACACATGGAAAATATAACAAGAAAATTTGCGACGGAAACTCCTGGGTGGATTGTCTGGCTTCCTGTCCGCTGTAAGTCGAGGCGCGGCTAGCGTTGGGCAGGGAGCACCCCTGTCGGTATCCACGTGACCGCTGCGAAACTCGGTAACGTTCATTCGCTAGCAGCCCCGGGTGCTCCATTCGATGCTTAAGCTTCCTGGATCTGGAATTCCGATCTACGACAACGATAGCGACAACGTCGAGCCACTCACGATCGCCGGTACGCAAACGACCCAAACACCAATTCTGACTTCCTCCTCACTTTACGCAAGCCAATTGACATCAAACCTCCAGAATCGAGTGGTCCACCCTCACCTACCACCCCATCACATCGCAGTCAACCCTTCAAACGACCGCCCAAGATGCGAGGGACCCTCCGACTGCTCGCGAGCGTCAAGCCCGTGCGGTACCTCGAGCCCGGCGCACCCACGGGCCTGACAGGCCTCTTCGCCAACGCGTCCCCCCGATCGACCCTCCTCTACCTGTACTCGAGCACCCTCGACAGGCTCAAGGTCGTCCCCGAGACCTCCCTCTACCGGCAGTCTGTGGAGGCCGTGACAAAACACCGCATGTCACTCGTGGAGTCGGTCAAGCCATCAGGATACGACGAGTGGCTGGTCAAGGCGAAGCAGATCCTCGAGAAGCACCCAGAGCACTTCAAAGAGTCAGCGCACAAGACGGCAGACGGTTCCCTGGCCAAGGGCGTGCAGCGGGATGGCAACTTCTTCGTCCTGCGGCAGGCAGAGGACGACATCGACGGCCGGTACAAGGAGTGGGACGGCGAGCAGGACGAGGGCCCTGAGAAGGAGGGCAGCAGGACTCTGGAGGAGAGGCAGGACCAGTCGCTGATCTCCTCCCGGAATCCCTTCGAGGGCGAGGGCATCGAATGGACAGATGAGCCCAATTTGACGATCGATCAGTATGTCCAACCTACGACAGGTGGCACGAAGTATCTTCGATTTGGGATTGCGCTAACACTAGCTTTCAGGGTTGAGGAGCTCGAGAACAAGATCGGCGCTGGGCTTATTGAGGAGGTCATCCAGGTTGCTGAGGGAGAGCTGAAGCTCATTGACACGATGGTGCAGTCCAAGCCGTAAGTTCATGCGGAACAGGGGGCATCAGGCGCAATTGCTAACAACTCATCAACAGATGGGAGAGCCTTGAGGAGAAGCCCAAGGAGGGACAATGGGTGTACTTCGACAGGAAGGAGTAGAGGAAGATGGAGCTGAGA
This sequence comes from Diaporthe ampelina, assembly GCA_023522825.1. Lineage (NCBI taxonomy): Eukaryota > Fungi > Ascomycota > Sordariomycetes > Diaporthales > Diaporthaceae > Diaporthe > Diaporthe ampelina. The sequence goes on along the minus strand of JAMFTM010000002.1, from coordinate 546,950 downwards.
AAGACCCGGTCTAAAAAGAAAAAAGGCCGGCATACCATGTACAATAGCAGGGGAGCTTGTACAGGACTGCAGCTGTCACCACAAGAGTGCCGGTAAGGACCCCTGGATCCACTTGGATGGAGGCAACCACAGTCCCGATAATCGCCGTTCATCAAAGACGCATTCTTGCGAAAGACGAAATATACACAAAATAAAGAGGACACAGCGTGTGTCCGTCCTGGGCAGAACCTTGTGAAATCATGAAGAGCTCGTCAGATCTGGCCAAATGCGTGTTTTATCCCGTGGTTCATGTACCACTGCCACCAGTGATTGCTATAAATCGCCAACCTCACAGGAGCTACACTTTTCATATATTGTCGACACTTGCATCCATTTCGGCTACAGGGCTGAGCCTTGCCACTGAAACATCTCACTGCGGAACCGGTGCTGTATGCGGCAATTGGCCTCATAGTACGGTCAATCAACCATAACAGCCTCTCATAATCAATGCCTTCACAATGTTCAGGTACGGACAGTGAAGTCGACTAACAACAAGGGAAGCGGATTCTACCGAGTCGCACAGAGGAAAGCTCCCATAAGCGACATGTAGATGAGGAGTATCCATTGAATAGTTTTAGATCCAGCCTGTCTAAATCTTGTTGTAATTTCTGGCCTTAAGAGTGCTGAGTGAGTTTGAGGTTCATGTGTCGACACCTGAATTGGTCGGTCCGTGGTTAGCGTGTGGCAGGTTCTCACTTACACCTCAAGAATTTGACCTTTCCAACTCAACCTCACAAATTACCAACCAAGGTAGAAACACGCCCAGCAAGGAAACACGCACGAATTCAGCTGCAGATTTTATTGTGAATCATTCAGGAAACAGCATTCATCAATTCAAGTCGTTGGAGAGAGCGCCATCTGCCTTGGCACATTCCACAGGAAAGGCGGCTGGAAAGTGAGCGGCTATGCTCATCGACGGTTTTCACAGCTGCCACGAGACCAAATACTCTCCGACTCGGCCATGTCCTCACACAAGAGGAAAAGATCTGTGTCTCGCCACCTACCAGATGACACCATCAACCCCCTCTCACACAGCGAAGGCACAATAAAACAGCTGCGCACCGCAGGCCTCACGGCAGACGACCTCCTGCCGTCCAACTACATCCCAGACTTCCCCCACCGGCCCATCCGCCCATCTCACCAGCAACACGAAGAGTATGAAAGCGATGATGATGAGGACGGCGGCGGGTCATTATCCGGAAGCAGCAACGAGGGCGGCGGTGGCGCGAAGCACAGGGCCCGGAAGGCCCGCCAGCGGCAGGCGTTCCACGACGCGCAGGACAGCCAGCTCGGGTTCCTGACGAACGTGATCCTGCGGGCGCTCGAGGAAGGCGACATCCCGCGGGCCAAGAGGGCGTTCGGGCTCGTGCGCCGGTCCGAGGTGCGCGGGCGGCCCGTCGACCTAAGGAAGAGGGCGCTGTGGAGCCTCGGCGCGGAGATCCTGATGCGTGACGGGGAGGTGAGGTCGCGGAGCGTGATGCCGTCGGTCGCAGATCCCGTCACAGCTGCTGAGGACGAGGAGGAGGACGCCGACGGGGTCGGCGCGGACGCGGCTGGGAGGGAGGAGAAGACACGGGGCCCGAGGCAGAGGCGGTGGGGCTCGACGGCCAATATGCCGCGGCTGCGCGAGTACCTCGAGTCGCTGGTGCGGCAGTACCCGTACAACCGGCTGCACCCGGACAGCGTGAGCGACCTGGACTTCCACACGGTGCTGTTCAGCTGCGAGTTCTACGACGCGTGGGCCGAGCACAAGCTCGCGCTGGAGCGCCTGGCCGAGGAGGCCGAGTCATGGAGCGAGGGGGAGCTGGACGACGCCGTGCTGCCCGACGTGGATATGCAGGGGTACTACGGCGATGATGATGACGGCGGTGGTGGTGATGGGGCGCGAGCGGGAGACGGCCACGCGTATCGCGGGGACAACCTCACCGGCAGGGAGAGGCGGCTGCGTCAGGCCAAGGTGGACCTCGGCCTGCGGGCGCTGTCGACCATGCGTGACGTCGCAGCGCGTATGGATGGCCTGATGGAGAACGCGCCCTACTCGCGCAGCGTCGAGCTGCTGCGGCTGCGCGGTATGGTCGCGCTGTACATTGGGGACCTGAGCGTGCCGCCGGCACCGCGCACGGCTGACGAGGAGGAAGAGGCCGCACGGATCAGGGGTCTGGAGCAGGATAGGGCGAGGACTTTCTTCGTGCGCATGGTGAAGAACGGAGGGCGGGCTGATGCCTGTGTCGAGAGGTGGCTACGGGATGGGAATGGTAGCGAGGATGACTACGGCGCTGATGATGACGATGACGACTACCAGGGGAGCCAGTGGGGTGCCTTGCCTGTGTTTTCATCCATGCCTATGCGATAGGGAGCTGGTCCCAAAAAGTCTAGCTACATATTATCTAGCAAAGGAGAGCAAATGGGTTCGATTCCGCCATTGAAAGCACCGTTTGCTGCCTCTGCCATTGCTTGAGAGTGGCAGCTTCTGTCTTTCGAACAGGACCAAAAGACTAGAAACTATCATGGAAGGTCCCTCTTCGATGCCATGCATTTACATGTCTTGTGCGCCTCACTTCAATGGTGTGAACCACAGCCTCTCACATGGCAGCCTCGGGCTGCGCAGAAAGAGTGCTCGCTCTACCGGCACTGAAACTAGTGCTCACAGCCGCAGTACCTTGCCTGCTTGGGACGTCGGATGGAACATGTGAGTTCTGTCGGCTCGAGGAGTGTCTGCCACCTTTTGGCCAGCGCTGCATGATAATAACAGTGTTCTGACTACCGGCAATGACGCACCAATCGCCTGCAGATGACCAGGCCACCTGCCGGCCCAAGAACCGTGGCCCACCAAACTTTTCGATCTTGTGTGGCCTGATCAGCTTGAAGGGGTTGCTGGTATCGTACTTTGCCTGCCAGGACTCCACCGTCTCGGGCGTCTGCTCTTCCAGTAGATAACCTTCGACGTTGAATGGGTCGCGGTGACCTACCGGCCTCATTGAGAGAGCAGCGGCGTAAACAGGGTCAACTGGATTCTCGGAAACGGCTTTCTTCGTCTTGTGGTGGTTTGGTTGCAACCACGCCGGCCGTTTGATCTTCACTGTGGGGTCGCGATTAGGGTCGCGGATTTGGTTGATGTAGCTTTGGTATGCGGTCAGGCGGGCCATGTCCCACATCAGAATCTCGCTCTTCGTATTACAGAAAACGAGTACGGGGTGCTGCCCCTGGATGTGAAGCAAGCTGAAGCGCAGGAAGAATTGTGGCCCGCATTGTGGTGTCTCGAATTGCAACAATCGCACCCAAAGGCTCGGACATGAAGGAGAGTTAGTGGAGGCGAAAGCAGATCGAGTTGTCCTGCTCTGGTCATATGCTGTGGGAGCTGTCGATGGCGGCGGCGGTGGGTCTTCCGAGCAAAAGCCCTCAATTTTCCACAGCACGATCTTGTCTTCGTGACACGCTCGGGAGAGTATGAGGTCGCCGTAGAATGCGACGCTGTCATAGTCGTGTCAGTCAACATGGCGCTACTTGCCGGCGGGGCACTTACCAGTCGATCAGACCAAAATGGACGTCCGAAGTGGAAAAGTGCGGGTAGTGCACGACGATAGGGGTGTCGACATGCTGTTCCGGAAGGTCGGGGATAGTCCACTACAGCGATATTGGTAAGTATTTCCTCATTGAAAGAGTGTCCAATTTCAGAGCAGACATACTAGGTTGACGACTTGATCGTGTCCAGCAGAAAGCATGTAGCGGCCAGAATTGTGAAAAGCCTATTGTCATGGTGAGTTTCACACACTCGTGTCAATTTCGTTTTTGCATATCACGTACTGTGCTCAGGAGACTCCATGAGTGTCCCTCGCCGCCTAGAAGGCACAAACACGGCTGCTTGGCATGGGCAGGATCCAAGCTCCATATCCTGATTGTTGTATCATCTGAGGCAGAGGCGATAATCCGAGGGTTCTGGGGAGAAGTAGACAGATCGTTGATCTCCTAAGGCGAAGTTATCAGCTACAGTTGGGTTGCAAAAGCCCACAGCCCTGACTTACTCCTCCGTGACCAACAAGTGTCTGGTGTACAGTTAGTCAATGTCACAAATAAGGGGAGGGGGTTTCCTGAAGGGTCGAAGCTTACTGTGAAGAGCTTGCCCTCCTTGATGTCATACACCTTGACCTTGGCATCTGATCCAGCAACGCAAAGTAAAGGTTTCTCCGTCTCTACATCTTTGGACCAGCAGCATGAGCAGTTGGTCGCTTCCTCCTTTTCTTAAGTCAGCCTCACAATTCAGGGTAGAATGACCGTAACCACCAGGAACAACTTACATCATCGTCTCTTATGATTCTGATGACTTCGCAAGGGTTGACGTTGGCATCAGTCTGAGACAGCCGGCAAACAAGAATCTAATGGTGATATCAGTGACAGTTACAGGTGCAATTGTGAGGACAACAGGATCGACGCACATGCTTCTTGCTCACAGCCGCAAAAACTGGATCTGCTCCATCTGGGTCGTAAGGGTAGAACTTGACGTCGAAGAACTCTGAGGAGTAACTGTGAGCACATATGAACACCTCTGAGTGTTGAGTCAAGAGTTTTTACGCTACGTACCGGTGTCCTTATCTTCCTGTTCATCCTCCGGCTTGTTCTTATTCTTCAGATGTCTGTAGTCGTCCTGCAATAGAATCGGTGAGAATCTTATCGCCCTTCGACTACGGCTGTCTGGGTTTCTCCCAGATATTCGGGTGGCCAACGAACCTCAAAGCCAAATGATGAGCGCAGCCTGGGTAAATCCCATTCCGGGGAGTCCTGCAGGGCGGCAGAGGCGGCCATCTCCGTGACACGCGACAGTGCGCGCCGCAAGGGACAGGGGAAGGGCCGTCCCCGTTGCTTGCTGACTGATGTTGGTGGAGCGACCAACTCTGATTGAATGTTGAGAACCTCTTGGAGCTGACCTTGCCGCGTCGCGCAATCCAAGCTGGGACCCTGACGATGCAGCGGCTGGCACGATGTCAGGGTTTTGAAGGTTACTTCCCGATTCGGTTACCTCCCACGGCGCGGGTTGATTACAGGGCAGTTGACAGCACTGCACGCGCTAGGACAGCTTGGCTTGGGGGTGGCGCGTGGGCAGTGACAGGCCCAGGTCGGCCTCGGTCTCGCTGGTGTGTGCGCGCGCGTGTTGTGTGGTGGAGCGTCAGAAAATGGACTCCGGTCGATGGGAATTGCGCGCTGTGGTCGACGTGCGGAGACCAGTACGGATCAGGGCTTAGCGAGTGCGAAAACTGCCGTAGGGTGCATATGGAGACCCTGGTCTTGTCAATCCCAGCTATGTCGCTCACATTGGCACTTTCCTTGGTCGCCTGGCGAAGTTGTGATTGCTGCGGCGTCAAATTCTTGTTAATTATGCTCAAGGGGGCATCTAGAACCGAGACTTGTTATGTACTGTGTAATATGGGCCAAAGTGAAGAGGAAAAATTCACGGTCTGATGCCGCAGCGATGGGTCAATCAATTAGATCGCAACGCTAACCTGATAGGGAAGTCAAGTAAACACAACATATCTCTCCTCCAGTAGTACACTCTTACCAAGATACGTATATTCCCTCTGATCAATTACTTCCAAGGCTCCTCGTATGACGGCATTTAACATCTGAAAATTCTTTGCGCCACTTGACAACGTTCTGGAAAAACAAAAGAGCGGCCGCAATATCCCTGCTCTCGTGCTGGATCTCAACAAAAGCAAGAGCAGGCACCCCCAATCGCCTATTGTTCCTTCTCCCTCGGGAGGGCGAGATGTAACTTGACATCGGAATTCCCTAAATGCTCACGTCCGACCATTGTAATGGCATCATCGTCAAATTATGACACGTTAACACAGCCGCGCTCGCCCCTCGGGCTCTTTGTGAATCCCCGAGTCGTTCCAAGGAGTTGGCAGCTTGCCTTGGTCATACTCGTCATTTTGGGCGGACACGAGTCTGTCACCCTCGCTTAATGATCGATCGTGCCTGGCCGTTGTCGAGGGAAGCAATCGAAACGACGTCTGCTTGACAAGGGCTCCACTCCCACTCCGGTGCTCTCCGCCGTCAATGCCAAGCGCCTTGACAGCTCGACGAAAGCCCTACAACACCAACTACTTGGTACACGGCGAACTATTCCTGGTAACAACCCTGCAGCACGACTGGGGAGTCTGACACACCTCTCCGTCGCCTTGGCGTCCCTGGCATTCCCGCCAGAATAAGGATTGTAAAGTGAGCGACAGCCGGCTGCCTGACTGGGTGCTGGTACCAGGTCCCGCATCAAATTTCACGTGGCAGGCTTGAGAACGGAGCTTGCCGTGTGAGATGGTCGTCGCCGGTCCACTTCTCAGACCGAAGGGCTGCATTTACGGAACGCTTCACGCGCTCAATCTGGCATTGGTGCAAGGCTGATAATATTGCAAAAGCCAGTGCCAAGCATCAAGGCACAGCGGAACAATTCCCGCCAACCACGCGACGGTTGAGCGAGAGCCACGCGGGCCGGCTGATCCATACCTGCCAGCCTGCCAAACCTGCTGCTCAGATTCTGCAGATCTCGGCCCTAAACATCGCCATCTATGTAAGCATAAGCACCAACGCCGCAAGGATAGCTTGACAGCTGCACGTTCCGTACGATCTAGGCGGACGAAGCCTGCGAGCCCGGGAGCCCGGACAGCTGTGACGCGCAACTCCTACGCAACCATGCATTACATCCCTGGGCTTAGGACCGTTCCTAGGTTATCAGGATGTGGGCATGCTCGTCGCTCTTTTGAGGCGATGAGGGAATTGGCTGACAGGCGTTACGATCTGTGAGATCGAGCAAGAGTCCTGCTCGCTTACACAGTTATCAGATCTCAGAAGTCGAAGGGGTTGCAACAGTTTATAACGAGGTCGTTCCACACAATGTGGCTTGAGGCCGATCTCTCAGGGGCCGGTCAGGGTCTGCTGAATTTCCAACGAATGAAGAGTCTCCGATGCGCACGTCGTCCGTCATTCTCGACCATCGGGGGATTTACCCCGGAACCCCTACCCAAATGATCTGTCACTGCTCTGACGTACAACCTTGGGCGAGGCTGATGACTGCTGAGCCGAGAGCCTTCCACCTCCGCCACAATCACGATCCTCGAGGCTTCCAGCCTCACACACGGTCTCGACCTGCCTAGTCCTATACCTTTACCACCATAATTGCAACACCGGTTTTGTGGTGCCCTCCATCCCTACACGTGCGTTGGGCCGCATGCGCGATGACGGTGCAGCTTCATCCTCAAACACCCCTGTGTGCTGCGCTCTGTGTACGGGGCCGGTTGGAATTGACGATTGCCCTGGAGCTGAATGCGGCTGACGAGGCTCGGGCGACTCCGACTTGACGTTGCTTGACATGGTCCACGAAGGAACTGGACGACACTGTCTGATGAAACTTGACAGAAGTCTAGCCCTCTTGCCCGCCAGGAAGCTTGGGTATGTGGCCGATAATCCCGGCCGTCGATCATTTCGGGACCTAAGGCCTCTATCCCCTGTCATTGCGCCTCGACAGCTGCCTCGTCCCCATCTCGACGGAGAAGTGTGGGTTGCCAAGCTGCCCAAGATAGCCATCAACGCCGTGGGCTCCATCCGGCAGACCTCCCTGTTAGCCTGTCGCAAGCTCTTCCTTTCTAGTAGAAGCGAGGTGCCCACATTCTATCAAACAGAGTCCAGATTGTGCGCGTATTTTCAGTTTCCGATATTCGCCAAATGGCATTGACTCGACACAGCAGTCGACGTGTCAGTCGAGCCAGTTCATTGACATCGAAACCGACTGCACTCGGTACCAATAGTCTCTCCTTTGTAGAGCTAGACCCGGATTCCCCGCGGCTGGCCTAAGGAGGTGCAGTCCTTGTCGCTTGCCACTGGAAAAAGATACGTTGCAGGCCACCCGATCCTGTGGTACAAAATTCCGCTCGCTCCGTGTACACCTCTTAGCTCTGTGTAACGAATACCCCGCGGGTCCTCGACAAGCCTCTCGTTACTCGATCTGGTGGCGCCAGGGTCCACATCTAGAACCAGCAAAATGACTGCAAATGGCAGCAAGAAGCATCTAAGAAAGGCATTCAACTCCGAGCACCTGGCAGAAGAGAACCACGCCCCTGGCGATGGACGTTGGAACTCAATTCAAGTGTCATCGAATTAAAGTTGAAGCTAACTCCCTGTTGTTCCGGCCCCCATCTTTTCCGAGTGTTGGCTGCCGCTCGGCCTGTTAGTTCAGGGGTCCAGAGTGTTTGCGTCGTGGGCGAATGAACAAGTACGCTACGAATTGTCCAGGCTTCCGGACTGCGAACCTCTGCGAACCTCTGCAGGCGGGACACAATCCCAGGCAAGGCCGTTCTCGACAGCACCTGCCAAGCAGACCTCGTCGGCCAATGCTGCGCAGGGCAGCTGTTGCGGTCACATACGTGGTCCGCATATCCAGGAGATTGAAATGGGCCCCAGCCCAAGCTGCGTCAGTAACCAGAGAGCTGGGATCCTGTATGGGCACTCGGGCCCGCCCACGGGAGGAGACGGGCCAGGGGTGCGACGCCAGCTACACGGGAGCTTGTCTCCACGCCCAGAAATTGCTGGCTAGTTGACCAGGCTAGCACGGCTACAATTGTCGACCCGCCTCGATCGTCTGGAGAAGCTCCCCTGTCACCTCGTCAACAACAGGGTCCGGGGCTCAAACAGCAATGCAAGCAATATTGGCCATGAGGGACCTTTGTCCTGAGGTGACGGAATTGCTTCCTGAGACATATAAACCGCGTCAAGTCCTCTGTCTGCTCGACGCCACCATGACATGTTGGCCATCCCGCCCTACACATCTCTTCAAGCATCTTCCCTGGACCTAAGAACCAGGATCACTCCCTCCCGTCTCGGTTCGACCCATGCGCAAACACTCAAACGAAGCACGCAGCAGCAGCCGGCCTTTTTGGGCTTATCCAGCAGATACTCGAGAACAAATATCACCCCTCCTTCCTCCCTTCACCTTCTATTCTATCAATCGCTTGTCATTCCGTATCCACGACAGCCTTTGGGCATCTGATCGAGTTGTCAAGGAAAAGCTCCCACCCTGTTTTGAAATTGCACGGCCTTCTTAGTCTCTACTACCCTTACCGCGCTGCTTAACTCATTGCCTGCCCAACCATCCAGCCGCGCTTCTGTAAGTCTGTGCTGAAGCTGCTACACAGACAGCCTGGACCGCACCCTGTCGACTGTAACTCGTGCAAGCGGTTTTACAAGACCGAGTACCGGGATACACACATCTTGTCCAGCAGAAAGTCTTGCAGACTGCCGTCCCCATACCCCACCCAATAGAGACGGTTATCAGAGCCGGTGAGACTTGACGTGCTCCACGACGGCATCTGTGTCCTACAAGAGCTCGGTTAGCGAGTGATGGCAGATCGCCGCACCGTTGAATGACAAGTACAAGACAGAACACAAAGCCATCATCCGTGTATTACCAACGGCGCGACTCTTTTTTGGGTATCCCCAGCTTTCAACATATTGCTCGTCCCGGTGTCCCCACTGCAACGGTTCGCATCCTACCGGGATCATCCAGGTTCGCGACAGTGCTCGACCAGACTAGAGCTCCCGTGTCTCAACTGGCGCGTTTTCGAGAGCTACCTCACCAACAGGCCCTCATCTCATCCCATGTTGCCTCGACATAGGCATATGAGAAGACCATACTAGTCCACCTCAGAAGAAAAGGAAGACAGCTACCGGGCACGGTAGGCCGAGATATTAGTCTCAATGGAGCATACTTTTATGACAATTCACAGTAAGTCTACCACAGATACATTCTGTTGCGGCGTCGTATGGGTATCGGCTATCCTACAAACCCCGCCCTTTTGGACAAATGAGGGTCGCTGGCAATTGGCACTGACAGTCTCGATCCTAGACCTTACCCCCGACTGCAACATTCTCTTTGCCTCGGACTCTATAACCGACATACTCGGCTGGCGACCGGAAGAGGTACACGGAAGATCAGTCTTCAGCTACTTCCATCCTGACGAGGTCCCGTTTGCGAGATCAGTTCACAGCCGGGGCATTCTGCTTGACAAGGCCGCCAGTCTCCACTATGCCAGAATTGTAACGAGGGACGGCCAGTGGGCTAGCTGTGAATGCTGCTTTACGGTCGTGCATGACGTGCTGGTAGCATGTACCAGCATATACCGTCGAGATCAGAAGAGCGAAAGTGTGTATCTGTGCCGATGAGGAATTATGTTCATGATTAGACTAACAAAGTGCAGGACGAGCGATCGAGGGTGCTCAAATACGGAGGATCTTTTCTTCATCCCCAAGAGACCCCCGGTATCACATGTTGGAACACCTCTCTCCTAAGTTCAAGATGCCGCCCGTCGAGCGTGAGCCACGAGCTGCACTTATCCTCAACCGGTTCACCCGGAATTTGTCAATCATGTTCGCCACCAATGCCGTGGCTTCTGTGCTCGGGCTGGCCCCCGACCAGGTCAAGGATAAGAGCTTCTACAGATGCATCCAGGAGAGATGCCTGCCGGACGCAGTGAAATGTCTCGAAAGCGCGAAGGCCAATGACTCCATCGCCTATCTCCGCTTCTGGTCCCGTGACCCTAGAGAAGCAGAAGACTTCGAGAACGACGAAGATGGCCGAGCTGATGGAGTTGACGGAGAAGACCACCCAATGGGTGACGAGGATCGACACAGCAGCACCAGTGACTCCGAAGGCGGTGGTGCTGAGTTGGACAGTCGCATGGCACTAGACGAAGATAACACCACCGTTCGCGGAGGCATTAAGCAGGAGGAAGAAGACGAGCCCATGGAGTCTGTGCCGTCAGCAAGCAGTAGTTCAGCGCATGAGCAGGCTGGGAATGCTGGGAATGCTGCCTCGGGCTCGCGAACTGCTACCTCCAACCGAGCCTCGCGCAGCCAGCGAGCTTTAGCCCGCAACGCGGCCCAAGGTCGGCGTCCAGGGCAAAGACGGTCACGAGAGCGGGACCACCGCCAACCTTTACCGGCAGTTGAGCTTGAAGCTGTCGTCTCTTGCACCTCCGACGGCCTCGTCGTGGTGCTGAGGAGGGCCCGACCGGCCATTCCGCCCGCCCATCCGCCGCTGTCCCTACCGTGGGACTTCGAAAATGGCCTCTTCGCTGCGCCGTGGGCGCCTCAGCCTGTGCGTCCTTACATACCACCAGAGATGCTTTACACCTTCCGTCCACCTCTGATGCCACAGTATATGCCCCTCCAGGACCACGTCAGGGATGCAGGTGGACCACCCAGCGACCAATTGATGCACTCCATACGTGAAGTGGGTGTATTTGCTTGGGGGCTCTGTGGGATCAATGGGAACCTCCACGCATTCTCTCATGGGATGCCCAGGGATGAGGCGGTGCCCCCCGACGGGCTACCCGTATGGGACCCTTCCGCGACTGGTTCGCCCTACCAGCCGCCCGAAAACCAAGCTGCCGCAAAGTGGGCTGCCATGGTGGCCCAGCAGAGCCCGTTTGGATCGTCAACTAGCTCGGGCACGCACCGACAGCGCCAGCAGCAGATGCAGGCGAACAGTCCGATGTATCGCAGCTTCGCGTCGGGTTCGGGGAGGAGCGACCCGCAGTCGAGGTCTTCTGACCAGAATGCGAACTCTTCTGGGCCATCCGCTGGTCACACCACGCAGGACAGCCAGGAGCACTCGCCCCATGACCTTTCTTAGGCGAGCATTGAGACTTGAAAGGCTGCGCCCAAGTCTGCAATGGCATCCGTTATAGTACAATGGCATCCGTTATAGTACAATGGCGAGCTGTCTTTGATTGCGAGAAGTGGTAGCTCTCCAAAGTTCTGGGACCGATGTTCCCTAAAAAATGGTCTAAGATCACAGTTATACTCTGTCATCTTGGAGATCAATCAAGCCTTCCATCAATGGGCTTATCAGGTAGGTAAGGCAGGGCTGCTTGGGATGGAACTTAATGGGAGGCGCACCGGTTTTGCTTTCGATATTTCCTTTTCAGAGCCACCACGTTGTCAGGGTCGAGGCAGACATACCGAGTCGGACTGCCTAGCACGGAACACTGGGTATGACGCTCAAGAAGTCTGAACAAGCATACATGATGTCGCCTTATCAGAGGCTGACCGGCGGGGGAGTAAACAGACGTTGAGCGCACGTCTTGGGAGCGTTTGCTGCGCAGTGATTGTACTTCTGAGATACCCCACGAGTGTATGCTGCTTTGAGTCTTGACTCATGCCTCTATTTGGTTGCAAGAGATTGTTTTACGCGGGTCGGTCCAAGGTGGCTTTAATATGTACGTTGCGATAGACCGCACTACCAAAATAATTACGTGGACTTTCCAGGAAAATGGGAATAAAAAGAGGGAGATTGAGACAGGAACAGGGAGATGGCCTATCTCTTGGCCATTCCGAATTCCTTCCGTACAAATGCAATGGACAGCAGTCAATATCGGAAAGTGCATTAGATACGCGAGTTCACCAAGTACTTTGGGCGTACGTAGATGCAAGTGTACTGGCGTCCAAGCAGACTTGAACGACTGAAGCTATGCAGCGATACATACACAATTTAATAAAGCACTACTTCATCAGTATCGTTCAATTAAGAAGGGTAATAACTTGTGCTCAAGCCGGGTTATAAGGCGAGCACATAGGTGTAAGAATCGGTACGTACCTTGCAGCTCGTGCTCTAATTGGCAGGCGTGTCTGATCAGGGGTGCCTAGCTACTCGAGCTCGGCTGCGTAACTCCAAAGCTTCAGGACAACTAACAGCAGAGCTGCCGCATCCCTCATCAACTTCGAACAATTACAGGACCGGCCAACTTTCAATATACCCCCATTTCGCAACGCCAAACTTTTCCGATCACTACAAACTACAGGTGACGGGAACGAGATATCCAGATACTCTCGGTCGAGCATATTCATACCTTGGGACACCCTCCACAGCGCAACGCAACCCACTCAGAAACAATGGCTTCCGCAAGCCGGAGAGACAACTACCAACAACCGTCGCTCGAGGACGACGACATGATAGATCCCGATGATGGTGAGCGCTCCCGCTCAAACCTTTGCCGCAATCCTTAGATACAAGCGGGCATAGCATAAACTAACGTCCTACGCACAGCCGACCTCAACGACTTCGACGACCCCCTCCAGCCATCCTCCTCGCGCGCCCCACTGACAGGCAACATCGGCTCCTCATCACAGCAGCAGTCCGGCGGCGGCGGCGGCATAAGCCAGGACTACCTGACGTCCCGCATAGGCGGCGAGGACCGGCGCGCGCCGCAGAACACGATCGACGAGTCCGTCTGGGACACGCTGCGGCGCGACCTGCTGGCGGTGTGGAGCAAGATGCGCGAGGTGCTGTGGCCGCGGTACCTACTGGGCGGGACCATGTTCGAGTCGTCCGAGGGGCTGCGGGGCGCCTACGCCAACCTGCGCGGCGCGGGGATATCGGGCGCGCGCGAGGAGCTCGCTGGGCTCGCGGGCCGCGTCATGGACACCGAGGCGCTGCTGCAGAACAACATGACGCCCGGGCTGCGGGACTGGGACCTCTGGGGCCCGCTCATCTTCTGTCTGTTGCTGAGCATGCTGCTCAGCTTCAACGCGGGCGTGGACCAGCGCGATGAGGTTTTCAGCGGGGTGTTTGCTATGGTCTGGATTGGGGAGGCGGTTGTTACGCTGCAGATTAAGCTGCTGGGTGGGAATATGTGAGTCTTTTCTATCCTTTCCAACCGCCACGGGAGTTCCAGTGTGGGCTCTTCGCGTGTGGTATTGTGTGGTTCGGTCACTGACATTGATGACCCCAGCTCATTCGCTCAGAGCGTCTGCATCATCGGCTACACGCTCTTCCCGATCGTCATCGCCGCCCTCTTGTCTGCGCTGCACCTGCCCCAGATTCCCCGGATCCCGGTTTATCTGGTGCTCGTCGCCTGGTCCATGGCGGCTGGCGTTAGCATCCTCGGCGGCAGCGGTGTTGTGAAGAACCGGGTCGGGCTGGCCGTGTATCCTCTGTTCGTTTTCTACTTGGGCCTGGGATGCCTGTGCTTCATCAGCTAGACGAGAGAGGCTTAGCTGCTGGTGGCGTGGCAGGTACAGTCCGGCAGGATTCTTGAGAGAAAAGTGATGGCAGGTCACACGGGGATTCAACGGGCTCATTGCATTGAAGCTGGCGCAGGCAGGACGAACGGATCTTCTTTTCTGGTTGTTTCGTTGTGATTGTATTTCTAGATATCCGGGTATGGTGACCAGAGCCGCCGAAAGCATGTCTTGAGACCCGTTTTGGTGCTTCGGCTGAACACAACATTGATTTTGCTTGCATTGATGCCCTCATCCACGAACAAATCAATTGAAGTGGAACATGTCTTGCTTTGAGCGGAGGCTATTGGTTCCCTCCTTCCAATCTATTCTTCTATCCTGCATACATGTATGTACATATATCAACAGATGATATCTATGCCCCTCCCAAACGCCGGCCAGTGTTCTTTTATGTGCCCTCCCCCCTGTCTAGATGCCAAGCCGTCGTTCCGTATTCATACAACCAACTGATCAACGCTTCATGACTGTCTTTTGTAGTCACGGGTGCTCTGGGTATCTAATCCTCTTGAAGACACAAAATTCTTTCGCCGTACAAATGAAGCCTGCAGAAACGGCAATCAGATCGCCGTCTCTTGCTCGACCGGCATCCATACGTCGAGCTTACGCAGGATGATCTGGTACAGGAACAGCATGCACCCGCTCTGGATGCTGGTCCACACGACACGCGGGCCGACACCCCTGAACCACCCACCGATTCCTTCGGTTTTGTATATCATTCTCAGCCCGACGAACACGGACGAGGTATCCAGCGCCGCGACCCCCGGCTTGGGCCTGTGCGTCGACGGGGACGAGGTGGAGATGAGTCTTTTCGTCGCTTCTTTTATCCTTGCGGCGTCGGTTGCTTGTGTGATATGAGGGTCAACCGGTGCGCCCTGTTTTGGCTTTGCTCCTTGTGCGGCCTGGGCGGGGTTAACCTGGGTCTGCAGGCGCGTCTTGACAACGTCGAGTGGGCATGTCAGGCCGCCGGCGAGACCACCTGCTGAGGCGCCCGTCAAGAATTCCAGTGGTGTCCCGATCTCCCTGCTGCCCTTGAACTCCTGTGCCCACTCCTTGAACTGCTCCCAGAACATGAACTGCAGTGCCGAAAAGGGCAGATCTCGGTACAATGTCGCCTGGTAGCCATAGAAGAGAGCAGAGAAGCCCTCGGTGCGCACAATCGTCCTCGCTGCGTCTACGGTACCGCGGTAGTTGTACCCAGAGCTGAAGTGGGGGTTCTTGTATCGTCCCTGGAGCTGTAGTCGGGTCTTGAGGACTTCGGAGGGCACGTAGACGACAGAGGCCGCAAGGTCTCCGAGGAAACCTGTGTTCCAAAACTGTCAGCAGAGCTGTCTCCACGATTCCTGGAAGCGCTTTGCAGGATCGAACGTACCAGCTGTGAGATATGCAACGTGTGGCTGCACGCCGTAGTCAAGCATATGCCGTTTTGAGAACTCATATGTGCCGAAGAACATGACTGTGCCGGGGAACGACCCCAGGAGCGCCGGAAACCAACCGCCATAGAGACCCCTTCTTATTCCTTCTTGTCGGAAGATTGTGTAGTATGTCGAACCAAGAGAAGTGTACTTCGGGGGCACGTGAGGGTCGCCTTGCTGCCGCGTCTTGACCGTGTCAAGAGAGTGCATGAGCATGTCACCAGTGGTTCCCCCGAGGCCACCGGCGATCATGGACTGGAAGGAGGGCGCAGATCTATCAGCATCTTCCCAAGGGTGGCGGCAGCCGACAGCAACAACGACGATTCGGTCTCATACATGAATGTAGGGCTGACGGCCCTCATATTGGTCGATTTCGTCGGCCATTACGCCGCAGTGGCGTACGATGTCCTTCGGAAACTGACTCTCGAGGGCTGGGCTATCGCCGCATGGTTGACGCGCACCAGCGGCAAGGGGAGCTTTGCGCCGTGAGGGTGTCTGTGCCGGAGCTGCTTGGAAAATGCCCAATTGACAGGTCGTGATGTGGAAGAGGCGGTTCGGAGGCCGCAGTGGAGGCGGGGAGCCCGGGAGAGGGTGGTCGCGTGCTGTATTGGCGGGCTTGTTGAGGGCACGGAAAGGGACTCGATGAGATCAGTCAAAATTTCCAGGTTGGTGACGCCCGCCGATAGTCCATGCCCAGCAATTTTCGGAGCCGAGCTGGCTTAGTGATAACTTGGCCTGTGCACCGAGAACCTTCGACAATGGATATTATCCTACCCTCTGTCTGCACTCTCTCGACCTTGTTTATTTCTGCAAACAAATAATCCTTTTCTTTTTCCCTGGATGAGTATGTGAACAAATAATTTTCCAGATTTTGCTTGAGTTTCCATTCTCGCAAACAATGCACAGCTTGCAGTTTCCGGCGCCGAACCCCAAAGATGCCCGAGTGCTGCTGAAGTCGGGTCATCCGGTCATGCCGGCTCACTCATGTTTATATTCCGACTTAGACAGTTGCTCACTACGCGGGAGTGTGTGGCACGGCCAAATCAACGACGCTATGAAATATGATCCATAATTTCAACACATCACTCGAGATAGTAGAACTGAAGATTTTATGTCAAGCCATCTCACTTCTAATTGTGGGCCTTCTACCTCACTACCTCGCAGCAGTAAGCCGATCAGGAAGCTGATGCTCCCACCACTTCACCCTCTCGGCCTTGCGGAACGGCCAGAGGATATGGGTGACCTGTCCCTGGACCAGTCGGATCGAAATTGGCCCGTACGTGTTGCTATCCAGCGACTTGGTGCCATCTCCTTCAACCCATATGTGGTTTGGAGGCACGCGGATGTATGGTGTAGGGAATGGTGCCTTGGTGTGAATCATATCCCCCGGGAGGCCGATGATGCGCTTGATGGTCATTGACTCGGGCTTCATCGGGTTGCTGTATTGTAAGTGGCGTCAGTCTCACCCCGAGGTTCATATACGGCGTAGAGTCGTCCGGCCAGGTGAGGCCTAGCGGGATATTCTGAGTGGACTTACTAGAAAGTCACGATCATGCCCCTCTGCAGATTCTGCTGGGCGTAGAGCTTCCAGGTCAGGCAGACATAGCCAAACCTGGTCTCATTGTAGTTCTCGTTCAAGTAGGGATACATAGACGGCCCTCGGACCCTGGTCGTGCCCACGACATGGCTTTCGACAAAGTAGCAGACCGGATACCAGGTTGCGCATGTGAAGAGGTACCGCGCCGTGTCTCGCGTGAAGGGGCTGACTCTTGCTCTAAGCCACGGCCATGCCGCACCGAAGGCCATGAGAATTTACGCGCAGGCTAAGGCCCTATCATCAGAAGCAAATAGGAGGAGATCGTGTGCGAAATAATTTGTCTGTTCTAGGATGCGCAAATGTGAATTAATTCTCAGGGTCCAAGATTCTCTGGCCAGTCAGTCTCGGCGGCAAGGCTCTCTGGGTTTGGTGAGGTCCCTGGCCGTAGCACAGAGCCGTTAGGCCACGCCAAGGCCCGAGGACCAGCGCCCAGCAGCTACCCTGCGGCCGGCAAAAAGATTGAAATCTAGCCGTCAACGACGACCTAGTGGGTCCTGTCCCTCGCGTCAGTCCACTTCTTTTAACACATTCAGATCAAACCCGACCGACGTCCACAGACAATTGCGACTCGAGGCTGCTTTGCCCCGTCCTGCCCTCCACCTCCACCACGTCGGGTCCTCCGAGCGTCACTGTTGGCATGCTGATTGCTTCTCCGACCGCACCGCTGTCCAGCCGACAACCGAGACGAAATGTCGATCGATAGGCCATGTCCTCCTTGCTTCTCCGTGTGCCAAAGAAGGCAGCCTTGACAGCTCTGCGCGGCTTGGTGGTCGGCACCTCGTGCACACTCCTACTCGTCACCGAGGACCGCCGCCGTCGCATCAATCAAGCTCGCAGTGTAATAGAAAACGCAGAAAAGCTCTGCTTGGTCAAGCAGTACCATGCGACAAGGTCTGCACTCCATCAAGAGCTCGACCAACTCTCCGCCTTGGAGGACCTAGAGCATGAGCTCTCTTCTGCTGCGTATAGAGAGCCACGCCGGCGAGTTCATAAGGGCTGGGGACCTCGACACGACGATATTGCGGACGACGGTTGGGACGCGGCCCCAACAAGCAACTGGAATGACCAGAGCCAACAACCGCGGGGCCTAGCTGGTCGGCCTCGTCGCTACTTGAGGCCCAAATCAGGCCAATCGATGCAAGCTCGGAACCTTAAGCCTGCGTTATTGCAACCTCCCGTTCATCCGGAAGTCGCAGATGGAGCCAACACCCTTCCCAAGCTCGGTGTTGATGAGAATGTCAGGCGGATGAGGGAAGCAGTCGTCCTAGGCGATGCTCAGAGTCTTCAGGATGCCGTGGGCATATTGCAAAAGACCGTCCAGAGAGTCGGCCTCACGGACCTCGACAAGACAATGCTTGTCGATGCAGCTGTACTTCTTTGCCACAAATGCCAAGAAGAGGGCATGCGGGATCAATCTGAGGAAATTCTCTTGTGTGCAGTTGGGCTTGGGCCGATCTCCGGGGACCAGTACTATGCTTTCAAGCCACAGCCTCTGATCGACTCGGCCGTGGCTGCTACAGAGTCGATATCAAACGAGATGAGGACCCCCGGCGTTGGAAACGAAGTTCGCTCTGCCGCACAGCAGAAGCTCATGCGAGCTTTGTCCTTATTCATGCCACGCTTCAAAGAGAAGGCGTCAACCAGTCCTCGCTCGAGCCACTGGCAGGAAAGTGCTGAGAGATTGATGCAGCAGGCTTTTGAACTTGACATGATCGACCAGGCTGCAGATGTTTTCTGGCGCATCCAGTTCTACGGCGGTGATTCGAATGCCGCGGTGACACGGCGATTCATGACCGGTCTTTTCGACAGAAACGACTTTAACCGTATTGTCAACACGTTCAGTTTAACACGCCACAAGCTGCCTCAGTGTCCCAGCGAGACGTGGTACGATATTGGCAATCTTGTGACAGACGCCATGGAAGCTGCTCAGAAACAGAACCCGGCGAAGGTGCTGATACAATTAATGGATCAGTGCCCAAAGGAATGCCACGTGCGGACAACATGGGCAACCAAACTCTTGTATTGTCATTGGCAGCGAGGCCAGGACTTCGAAGCAACGAGGGCGCTGTTTGACGAATTCGAGAACATCCACGGCGGCAGATTGGGGTTCGAATTGGTCCCTTTCCCGGATGGTGTGTATCGCGCCATGCTTCAAATCGCAGTGGAGGCAGAAAGATGGCAGACCGTGGACGAACTTCTAGAGAGTTTACACCAAATCAAACCATCCTCGTGCAAGGACGCTCGAATTCTGGGCCTACTCGCATTGGCAAAAGCCAAGGTCGGCGACTGGAATGGGGTATGGGCGGATTTCAAAAACATGGAAGTGAAAGACCGCATCGACGACGTCTTCGTCCCTGTTCTCAAGGAGTTCATCAAGACACACTCAATCAGCGAGATCGAGGAGTTCATGAAAGCCTACATTACCGACCTGAAGGTGCCAGTCTGCCGGTATATGGTTAATGTGGTCGCCAACCAATATGGCGCGATTCGCAATGTTGAACTATTCGTCAACTGGCTTGACTACTGCAGCCACGCCGGGTTCGAGGTCGATGCCGCCTTCAGCAATGCAATCCTAGTCAATTGCAAGCGCAGGTGGGATTTCAGCTTCGAGGAGCTGAAGCTTGTCTTCCGCAGACTGAAGCTACTCAGCCGAAACTTTGTGGACGACTGGACTGAGAACACTATGCTTATCGCAGCAACGAAAGTAAATCATAAAAGATCAGCATCGTTTCGCAGGAACATCACCCTCCTCGGCATCAAAAGCAGAGGCGTCTCTTCTGTGTCGAAGAGCAGCACAACGCCGGAAGATATACGGGTTGAGATGCGGGAAGCTCTGGCTCTGCGTCGTTATAGGACGGTCTGTGGCGTCTACAAAACAGGGCTTGCTCGAGGTTTCTCGCTCGACGGTGGTCATGTACGGCTAGCAGTCAAAGCTCAGCTCAAGATTGACCGAGGCAACCCGCAGACGGCCTTCGACCTCATCAACGCGGCAAAAGCAAGAGGTACAGATGTCAGCACATCGGTTTCTCCCGTGTTTTTCAGTCTGCTGCGCCAAATACCGCGTGACCGCGAAGTAAACAAAAACCATTTCTTGCGCCAAGTCGAGGACCTGATCGGGCGATTTGAGTCGAACGGACTCAGCCTCCCGCCCGCAGCTTTCACGCGCGCCGCGCATGTCTGCATGGAAGTTCGCCACTTCCGGGGCGCAATATCGCTTGCCATGTCAGCTCTAGAGTGCAAAGGCGTGTCGCATCCATGGGACGGCCCAACCTTCTCGCTGTTCCTGCTAGCGTTCACACACACAGTTGATCTCAAGGGCATGAAGTGGGCCATCGCAGGGGCTTGGCAGGAGCCCTACTTCCGCAAAAAGACTGTGCTCAGAGCTCTGAAGGACTCACGCGGCTTGTTGGCCAAGTCTATCCAGACGAATGATGTTAAGAAGGCAGTTCGCGTGCTCGACACGGCCCTGGACATGGTTTTGCGTGTGCGAGAGACGCTTGCCCAGGAGCGCAAGGACCTACAAAAAGACACGATGGAGATCATGAGAGAAGCGGCGCTAGAAGCCGAGCAGCGGGCTCAGAACGGCGAGGGTCCAGGAGGAGGTAACGCCAGCGACGAGGACCTGGAATTCGCCAGACAGCGGGCTGAGCTCCTGCGGGAACTCGACGAACAGCAAAGTCGAGAGGAGACGGCTGAGAGGTTGCAGCTTGCTGCGAAGCGGGCCGAGATGAGGGACAGGGCCCTGGCTTCCGAGCGGTTCGAGATCGAGCAGACCGAACAGGCTGACGAAATGGAAAGAATGATGACGGAAGGGCAATATGATTACGCGGGGGGATTCTGAGGGAGTGAATATACACTCAGGGCGCACCTCGAATCCTCTTCACGTCCTACGTGTGTACTACTACTACTACTATACTGCCACGCCCCGACTCCGTAACTGCATGCATATAAATATGAAGTGCCCAAGCACGCCAATTTCAAAACTCAAACATCCACTTAGACCTCATTGTGAAAATCGAGGAAACTGACTATCTAGAGATTTTGAACGTGACCGGAAGAGTCGGGCCGCGAGATGACAGACACATTAGGAGTGGCAGAGTTAAAGACGAGAAAAGAGTTCGCGACTCAAGGCGTGTAATCTGTCAGATGCTGTCAGCCTTGCATCGTATGGTTTCCCCGATCCTTTGGCCCAATAAGACGAATTTTATTTCACAAGCCTGTCTTCCCCTCGCCCAGCAGCCAGACCTGCACTGCAATGAGGCCACACGCGTCGACGTGCCCAACAAAAAACGGACGACGCCCCGGGGCATGTGAAATTTGGCGGTCAAGTGCCACCCACTGTCATTGGCCAATCACAGGCGGCGATGGCCGCGTGGCATGACTTCCTGGGCCAATCGAGCGCAGAATTTACAGGGCCCTCCACAGGGGTCCAGGGCAGCCGAATCTGGTCGCCCTGCTGCAGGGGGGCAAGTCTTCAAGTGCCACCCTTTTCTTTCTTGGGGACTCGCAGTGCAGTGGGCGGTGGATCTCGGTCGGCCGTCTTCTCCCACTTTTGCTTGTGATTATCACCATATTTCGACCAGCAGCCACGGGCGAGGACGGAACGGACAGGTCATTTTCTGGATTTGGGATCTGACAATTCCTCTTATACTTTCATCCACCGCTGCAAGACCCCTTCATGGTCTCCGAGCCACGTCTCCCTCGCGTCTTTCAACAAAGTGTTGCGCAGCACAGCACCGCAGCAATTGGCCGGCGTCATTGACCAGCGGTATCGCCACTCAAAGTTGGGACCTGCAGCAAGGACAACCTTGGGGCATTTAGACTACCCCCTTTACGGGCCCGAACTCTGCACCGACTTGCTGACCCATGCTCGGCACCGAGCCTCCTCTTTCAACCGGGCAAAACCTCTTTCAGTAACTTTTGTTCAACACAACCACACAACACCGCACACATGGCGACAACACTTGAAGCCGAAGCAGTCTCTCTGCAAAGAGAGCGCCGACAACGATTCCACGAGGCCGATGTCGTTGTCGTCGGCGCCGGCGTCTTTGGCTGTGCCGCAGCTTACGCCTTTGCCAACCAGGGCCGCAGCGTTATCCTGCTCGAGAGATGGATGCACGAGCCGGACAGGATAGTCGGCGAGCTGCTGCAGCCCGGCGGGTGTGCTGCGCTGCGCAAGCTGGGGCTCGGACACTGTCTCGAGGGCATCGACGCCGTGCCTTGTTACGGATACCACATTCTCTTCCACGGCGACGAGGTCGTGTTCCCGTACCCCGCGACAGATGAGAATGGAGAGGTTGTGTTAGCGGAAAAGAAGAAGGCCGGCGAGGAATACAAGAGGCCAGAGGGCAGGGGTTTCCACCACGGAAGATTCATAATGCAGCTACGCAAGAGCTGCCTCGCACATCCCAACATCTCGGTATTCGAGACGGACGTCCAAAACACCATCGTCGGAGAGCACGGCCCCGAGGTCCTCGGCGTGGAGAGCAGGACGACCGACGCGGCGACGGGCGAGAAGAAGCCCGACTGCTACTTCGGCAAGCTGACCATCATCGCCGACGGCTACGCCTCCAAGTTCCGCAAGCAGTACGTCGGCAAGACGCCCGAGGTCAAGTCCAAGTTCTACGCCCTGGAGCTGATCGACTGCCCCGTCACGCCCTCGGGCTACGGCCACGTTGTCATCGGCAAGACCTTCCCCGTGCTCCTGTACGCCATCGGCAGCCACGAGACGCGCGCGCTGATCGACGTGCCCATCGACCTGCCGGCCGCGTCGCCCGAGAAGGGCGGCGTGCGCGGCTACATCAAGAACGTCGTGCTGCCCACCCTCCCCAAGGAGCTGCACCCGTGCTTCGAGGCCGCCATGGCCGACGGCAAGATCCCCAAGAGCATGCCCAACAGCTGGCTGCCGCCCTCGCAGCAGGCGTCCCACCCGGGCGTGCTGGTGCTGGGCGACGCCATGAACATGCGGCACCCGCTGACGGGCGGCGGCATGACCGTCGCCTTCAACGACGTCGTGGTCATGTCCGAGCTGCTCGAGCCCGTGCGCGACCTGGGCGACGCCGAGGCGGTGCGGGGCGCCATGAAGCAGTTCCACTGGCGCCGCAAGAACCTGTCCTCCATCATCAACGTCCTCGCCATGGCCCTGTACAGCCTGTTCGCCGCCGACAACCGGCAGCTGCGCGCCCTGCGCCTGGGCTGCTTCGCCTACTTCCAGCGCGGCGTCACCGAGGAGCCTACGGGTCTGCTTGGCGGCCTTATCCACCGGCCCTGGGTCCTCATCAGCCACTTCTTCACCGTCGCCTTCCTCGCCATCTGGCTCAACGCCCGCGACGTCATGGGCGGCGGCCCGCTCGGCTTCCTCAAGTTCCCGCTTGCTATGCTCGACGCCGTGCTCATCCTCTGGAAGGCGTGCGTGGTCTTCTTGCCTATTATGTACCGGGAGGCGCTCTAGGCGTCAATCGACGGAGGGACGGAAGAATTATTAGGCTTTCTTGCGGGAGGCTCCATGCCCTGAGACGAGGGTGGAGGTCGAGCGCGTCCATGCGACAATGCATTGCGAGCGGGCATGTTGGATGAGGAAAATGGAAAAGACTTTCACGAGAAAATGCGGTAGACATCTAAAGCGAGCAGAGCGAATTTGCGCTAGCGTTTGGTTTGCCTGACGCCCTTCACGAAATAATGTCGGGCGGTTTCGTCGTACGTATTTAGGTCCTTGTTTCCAAGGGGTATGCATCCTCTGGGGCAAAGAGACACGCAGATATCAAACTAAATAATTTTAATAACTGTGATAACACTCACCACTCAGTGGCAAGTTCCCATGTGGCGGCTTCAGATCATTTGAGAGGCTTTGAGAGGCGTTTCATTGTCCTGGTCATCGTACGGACAGACAGTCATGCTTGCAGCACATGTTCAGTGTCTGCGATGGGCACATATGTCCAAACTTGGAGCAATTGTAGAGCACGCATGCCATTGATATCTAGCACATGGACCCCTCGAGGTCTGTCTATGTGATCCTCTTCGCCTCTTGCTAGGCGGAGTCTTACTGTACAGTGTCCATCGACACACGTCACCAAAGGTGATCGCAGCTTTTCAGGGTTCCGCCCCAACTCCATTCCCAAAATGCAAGTAATGTTAAGTCGATATAAAATGTGTGAGAGCTATGATCGCAGGATGCTCAAGAACAAGAGAAGAAAGTTGTGGAGAATAAAGTAGACAACCAGATTATGTGATGCGCCGCCGGTAGACGCCAAACATCCAGCTTCCGCGCAGGATGACCATGCCCAGGGCCATGCCGATGCTGTCCTTGATAATGTTCATCTTGGTGCCTTCGACCTCATGCCAGTCGATAGGGACCTCAGCGACGCGGATGCCAGGCGCAAGACCAATAACAGAGCCGTCGCTGGCGAAGACGGAGCTAGGCGGCGCAGACTCGGCGAGCATGAGCATCTCGATGTCGAAGATCCAGCCCTCCATGTGCATGTACGGGACGATATGCGGCAGCGCAGCACGAGAGAAAAGCTTGAAACCACACTGGGTGTCTCGGATGCGGGACGTTGCGGGCGGCGTCAGGATCATGAGGACAAAGTGGAACGACTTCATGAGGAAGTTGCGCATCGCCGACCGCTTCACCACGGCCTCGCTGCCGACCAGGTGACCCCGGGACCCGATCGCGACGCCGCGGTTGCTCGCGTCGACCACGTCCTCGCACCCCTCGACCAGCCGGCCCAGGTCGCTAAACTTGGAGGCGCCGTCCGCGTCGGCGAACACGACGTACTGGCCGCGCACGTGCCGGAACCCGTGCGTGACCGCGCCGCCCTTGCCGCGGTTCTTCTCCAGGTTGACCACGCGCAGGATGTCGTGCAGCCCGTGGCGCCGGCTGAACTCGAGCGCGACGTCGACCGTCCTGTCGCGGCTGCCGTCGTTGACGATGAGGATCTCGTAGCCCGCGGGCGGGATGGCGGCGGCGGCGGCGGTGGCATCTTCGCCCACGGTGGCGTCTGCCCTGGTGGTCCGCCTGAAGAACTGCCTGTGGTGTGGGGTCGTCGGGGGGCTGCCGATGCGCTTCTTCCGGTCGTCGCTGGTGGGGCGGCCGAACTTGCCGTCGAGGTACTCGACTGCCTCCTCGAGGGCGGGCAGGATGCGCTTTTCTTCGTTGTAGGCTGGGATCACGACTGATACCTCAACTTCGGCGGGCTCGACGGAGCCGGTGTCTGGGACGTCGAAGGCGTTCTTGCTGGCCGCGGCGGACTCGCTCAGCTTGCGCTCGGCGTCCCATCTGTCGAACCAACAGGGCAGAGGCCTGGTCGTGATGCCATCGGGGGTGGTGGTAATGTATGTCTTTTCGGAGGGCAAGGGGGCGCGTGGCTTCGGTGCGATGATGTGGAGGCCGATGAAGAACTGGCGGGGATAGTATTAGCAAAGAGCCAGGTCTTGGATACTGAAGAGGTAGATATGGCCAGCAGTCTGATCTGGACCTGCTCGGGTAAACCCCGTGCCAAATGTGCGGTGCCAATGGCTGGTGGCGGCCGGCGTGCCTCGTCTGTTGTGGAGTGCCGCAACTGGCAAGGAGCTCCGGGATAGATGGAGGGATCAGACTTACAGCCAACACAACCAAACTGACGAAGGCGATGAGGATGAGAGGGAGGATGGTAAACGGAAACTCCCTGGCGACCATATAAGTAGACCAGACAAGCTGCTCTACCGCAGCAAGCAGCCGCGCAGGTAGAGACAAGTCCAAGTCGGCCATGGTTCTGACATGTGACAGCTGGGAGCCCACTGACGACACACGCGCGCAAAGAACGAATGCTGAGAAGAGGTCAGACAGGCCGCAGTCAATTGCGGCTGAAAAAGGGGTGCATCTGGCGGGCGACGGCCATTAAACGAGGGGGAGCACGCAGCTGAAGAGGTGAGACAAAGAAGACGTGCGACGGACGGCGAGATGTTCGAGAAGACAAGCTCCCGCCCCGGGATGCAGGTCTGGTTTGATGTGCCGGCCGGGTTGAGGCCACGAGGCACTTGCGCGGCGGCGACGGCATTGAGATTGGGGGGCGTGTGCGTGTCAGGCCCGGAGCTTAGGGACCCTGGGCGCTTCTCTGTTCTATCTTTGCTGCATGCACGCCCTACGGTCCCTGCCGATCCGCTTGTGGGGCTAGCTGGGCGGCCCATGGAACTCCACACGGGTCTCAGTGCGGCAGCGAACCCAGTGGACCCCTGTCTCGGGGGCGTGCAAGGTTAGCCTGCTACGCCACATGCTTGGACTTCACATCATCACAGAACGGCCATGGGCTCCTTATCCTCTGCACCTTTTTTGCTGAGAGCTCTAACTGGATTTTAATGCGGGAAAACTCATCACTCTAGCCGATTAAAAGTCTATTCTTGCCTGCTGTGCCTACCCAGGGAAATTTGATTACTGCCATCCCTTCTTCATTCAAAGAACACATCGAACCCATCACCCGGATGACAGCAAAACTAATCCATCGATATAGCGTCTCCAGCGTCTAAGGTTGTTCTCGAATAGTCAGTCACAAATATTTGCTCACGTGTCTTTTGGCACCGCCTCCGCTTGTCGTCTGCCAGGTCACCCAGAGCCACATCTGTCTTTGCGTCACACTCCGGGCCAGCCACGCTCTACAGAAGCGCGCGTGTATCCCGATTTGATGTGTGCATTACGGTAAGGTATTTGCGCCGGTCTGAAAATATGACGAAGGTCCCTCCGAGATGTTCTGCCATCGTTGTCGCTTTCTTCCTGTCTCGGCCTGACAAATGCAGCTCCCAGTCCCAGTCGAAGGTTTGCTGGCGCGGTTGGCGTTGTGACCAACTTAAATCCAGGACTGAAGATCATCTATCTCACTATCTGTTGGCGCATGTCTCGTCCTGATCTCGCCATCAGTCAGATAGCCAGCGCGCCCTTCGCTCGTCCTGGCACTTTGGTGGCCGCGAGAGCTGTTGGAAGAATTGGGCCTGGGCCTGGGCCTGGCAGAAAGTTTGCGGCTGAAGTTGGGCCTAAACGAATCGTATGGCTGGGGATCTGCTTTTGCTTCCGGCGCTTTGTCTGGTGCCATGCGTTCCTGAGGGTTGACAGCCGGGGGCAGCTTGTCTCTCTCCTCGTCGGTCCTGGCCGCGCAGCGTGCCCAGTGCATAGCCCAGTCGTAACGGACCACTCCATCAGAATCCATGGAGGGTGGCGTTGACGGTGGGGTAGATTCGTCCTTCTTCTGGCCTTCCTTTTCAGAAGACTTCTCAGAAGACTGCGACCCCCAGCGCGAGGACGAGCTGGTTCCGCCTTGGACGCCATTGACAGGGCCGACGATTTGCGCGGCTGTCGACTGTGATCCTGCGCTGCCGGCTGGGGGCTTTGGGCTGGAGGCATTATTGGCTGGCGCTCTGGTCAGTACGGTCGGGCGAACCGCGAGACCAACGTGCTCGTAATGCTTACCCAGATGCTGTGCTTCAAGCTCTTTGACCCTCTTCCTAAGACGCTCCAGCTCGGCTTGCCTGGCGGCTTCTGCGGCTTCGTCTTTCTGGGGTTGTGCTGTCACAGGCTGACGAGAAGCATTGGCCTCGCATCTCGGTTTGCGAGAGCGCTTAACCCAGCTTTGGAGCTCGTGGCCCGATGCGTATCCTGTTTGAGTGTTAGTAGTGGGTACAACACTCATGCAGGCGACCATCTTGCTCACCTTCATCATCTGCAGGTCTCTGCGACTTCTTCTTTGCCGGCAAGGTCTCGGGTAATGCGATCTTCTTCCCTCTGAGAGAAGGTCTGGATAGGGCCAACTTGCGCAAGCCGGCTGGGGTCGGAGCCTTGAACTGGGCGGGCAGAGGTCGGCCCTGCCAATAGTTGGCTGGTATGCTCTTGGCGTTAGTATCCGAGCCGGCGGCGAGGGCAGATGTCTCCCTCTCCAGGCGGTGCCGGTGGGCTTCTTCGAGCCTCTGCTGTTCTGTGCCCCAGTTCACATCTGGGACGCTCTGAAGTGAGTCTTTAAGGGCGTGGGTAGGTGTGTGGGTGTAGGGCGGAGGCTCCGCTATCATCTTCTTGTGTTGCTCCTTTAGCTCTTTTTTCCTGCGAGCCTTGGCCTCATTCGTGAAGAGACCCATCTTTGCGGCGAGGTGATGCGTTGGAGCCTTAGGACGTGATTGAAGTTGCTGTCGAGGGGATAGGGCCGGTTTTGGAAACTGAATCTCAGATGTGTCCAGGCCTGGGTATGTGCAGGAGACAACGACCTGGGTGCCGTGCTGGGGATGAAACTTTTCAGTCCGACCTGCGTTTTCCGGACTGGGAAGGTAGGGTAATTTTTGGAGTCGGAGCAATGGCGGTTGACCTGGGGGGATTGCTCTTCAGGTTTCCTCATTCTGCGCCATGTTAAGTCCGGGGCCATCTCGGCACCGGTCCTGTCTAGTATCATTCAGCAGTGCCATGATATTGCCTCGAGACAGAAACTAAAACGACTAATGCCATCTATACGAGATAAGTCTGAAGCGATATTGGAGCATATCATCCGGATCATTATTTTTGACTGTCCTGGACACGAGACTGGGTGTTGCAGGCCAGTGATAGCGAGAGCCGGCAGCCTTTAGTCTAAGCATCCGTGCGAGTAAGCATATCAACTCCATTACATGGGCTCCAATCATTTCGGACGCGGTCTTTCCAGTCAGATTACTAGTCAATGCACTACTCACATTTGCACCTGAGGCTCATATTCAGCAGAGGTCAAGGGCCTGGGGAGCATCCGTTAATGCTGTTCCTCCTGGGCTGACCTACCGGTCCCGGCAACTTGAAGGCCCGAGTCGCCGGAATCACGCTAGTAATTTATATCTGGACAGTTCCAAATACTTTTGTAACCCAGTATTGCCCTCGGGACTTAAGTAACTAGAAACTTGCAGCTGCCCTAGCCAGGTGGCCCCGTTTCTGCTGTAAAGGTAGACCGAAAATATGAGCCAACCAAGAAGTCTGGAATGAATACTAAGCTTGATTCTCCGGGCATAAAGTCCACCCTCAACCCGCTAGAACACATGGTGTCGTCCTTTGACCTTCATCAACACAAACTGACCAAGCTCTAGGAGACGTGGGACAATCCGGCTCGGACACTCCCCGCCTTTAAGCAGATATGTAACGGATTCTGTTTGGTACGGAGCACTTAAGTATATCTGCGCATTCCAAATGTTCCACAGAGAACCAGTGATTGATAATGACAGCCACGAGGAGCAGATAGGCACTTTCCGTATCAATGCATGTATCTAGCCATGTTCACACGTGATCGATCAGGCCAAGCCTTGTCAGGCATCCCGCTGCCGGCAGGTCTCGAGCTACTGCACCTCAAGTGCCAGTCAGCTGCACGACATCGGGTCCCGCTCCTGCGCCGGGGTCCTTAGCCCCCCTAAAAGTGCTGGCTTACAGGGGGTTGAAGCGCTGTCATAAAACCACAGTGCTATTACATGGGCTGGTTCAAGACGACTAAGTATTGAGACACGGACCCTTCTTGGATCAATGCTTTTCATGTACCTATGTACCTTGTCTCCCAGGGAGGATTTCATCGCTAAGGTGTTAGTTTTTATACTCAGAATAGGTTTCAGGTCTACAGGTGATCCAGCTTGTGTTATATGGACATGCCTCCCCTCTACCGTTGGAAAAAGGCACAGGTCTGTTGCGCAAATGGTCGGTTACCAGCTCCGGCCAATCCGTTATCAAATTTGTAACGCGTCGCTAAGTAGCCCGTCAAGGCTGCTCAAGTGCCACCTGAGTCTTGTGGCGCCGAAGGAACTCGAAGGGTTCTTACAGTGACACCAGCTGTCAACGAGGTATGCTGTAAAACAACGACTTTGTTCCGTGTTGAACCATTGAACGCCACGTTCCAGGTGACGACATCCATTGTACGCGATCGTATGGCAGCTATATCGTGTGACCAGAGATGCCGATGTACCCAGTTCGATGCGGCCCCCGACGTTTTGGGGTCGGCAGGATTCATTACTAGTCAATCAATGCGCTCTAGTTTTCCATCTCGAGGTCGATAATTATTACTCAAATGCTATAAACACCCCCTCCCCAACCCAACCGATCTTGACCGTAGCTAGTGGTTCCTTGCAAGTGACAATATCCTTTCAAACACCGCTCATACTCATCACGGCATTGAAATACTCACCTTCCAGAAGCTCAGAAACTGTGAGTCGATCCTCAGGTCTTGTACGAAAGACCTTCTGCATCACTGACATTACATGCGCCTTCTCATCTGCACTTACATCAGAACAATTGTGGTCCAGGAAAGCACTGAAAGCATTTGCGTCGTGTCCTTGCGAGCCTTGGCCGTACTACGATACCTCGACTTCCTCTTTGTCATAAAGTTCATAGCGGCCCTGCCACCGCAAGGGCAGCCCCCCCAACATTTCGGACAATAGAGCCAACCCTGCCAGCGAAACCTCTACCGGTAAATGTCGGGGTTCCCCCGTAGAGGTATAAGAACACAACCATGTAGCTCCACATGTCACTGGCAAAGCTAGGCTCGATGTCGTGGAACAGCTCCGGGGCGCAGTAGTCCGCCGGTGACTGGAGCTTGTTGATCACCGGTGTGCCGGCCCTGACGGGGAAGAACCAGAACCTGATATTGGAGTTCAACGTTGCCGTGCATCCTTTTAACCACAAAGCCGTCCAGGGCCAAGACAAGTCGAGAGCGGTATCTTACCCTCTGCTTGATATCCAAGTGCGTCTCGTACTCATTAGCAGCCTTCGAACATGAGCACAGGATCTTAAGAGTCACTGCTTTCCCGCTTTCGTTGTCTTGGGCTAGCCACACGGTGGAGAAGCCGCCTTGTCCGAGTTTGTGAAAAATTTCGTATCGCTGGTTGAAAATCTGGCCGATATGTGTGGGATGATAATAGCCTATGAGGTACTTCAAAGATTCCTCTGCCTCGTCCTCAATATCGCCCTCATGGTCAGAGTCCACGAAGTCCCCACGATCGACTGGGACTGGATCACGAGTCGTGGTTGAAAGCGAGCTCGATGATGATTTACTGGTGCCGCTTTTTCGAGCTGTCTGGACAGATCTAAGCGTCAGTGAGTCCCTACGAACTCGTCTTGGAGCGCACGGTATAAGGGGAACACAAAGTCCATACCTACCTGCCACCTGCGCAGGACAACAATAAACTCAGGGCCTGGAAGTTCCTTTCCCGTGTCTTCATGGAAGACAAAATGTCTGAAAGACTCTACCTACTCTTGGAGAGATGCCTAATGGTTTCGAAAACTACGTAGTAGGGCCCCAGAGGAACGCCAGGCAACCAGAAGAGCCAACGGCAAAGTGGACGCTGCAGAGTGGAGCCACACAGAAGAAATGCACGAATGCTAGACAACTGATCCAACTTTTCAGGATGGCAATAACTTCTGGGGCGGGAATGCAAGACCATGGCTTAGCAAAAGTGAGCACTGTGGAATCCAGAGCTGCGCATACGAAACATAGCTTCTGACTTATAAGATGGTGGACCTATGGCCAGGAACCTGGGGAGTTAGACTGCAATCTACCTGGGAGACTCGGTTTGGGTACGAGCCTAGAACGACTTGTTGGATTCGCCACTCGTTATCCTCACAATATCTGTATTTGCTGTGAAACTTTGTCTTAGACTATTGCATGCAGCACCTATCACGGTTACTATTCTCTCCTTCGATGTCGCATGTGCCTCGCAGCTTCATCCTCGTGGGCTCGTTAGTCTTACAAGAGAGACACGGTAGAGATTGATAGCTAGTATGAAATTGATGATCTGGAGAATTCTTCCCTCCAGGTGGCAGAACAACCTATTGTTCGTGGGACTGCCGCCGCGGTAAACTCCTCGCTCACCACACCCACCAGACCAACACAGTCGCTGCTGCAGACAAGGTATCATACTTGACTTGCGACACTACCAGGGGGAGGGGGTTCCTGTATTGCCCATAGTCATTTTCAACTTACTCCTTATTCTGTATAGATCGGTGGGCGGTCTCTAATTTGGGTAGAGGTTAGCTACCTAGGGGAAAGAAAAGCTTGGCCTGGGGAATGATGGGCGTGCAGGCGTGGAGTGGGCTTGTTCCACTACCGCCCAATGCAGCTTCTAACGGCCGGGGGTTGCCGATCCACAGCGCCTTGCAGACGCGGGCCGAGGCAAAGAGGCATTCAAGACTAGGGGTCCCATGAAGCACCCCCAGATGCAGATGGACCCCAAATTGATCGGCTCGTCTGTTCTAGAAGCTAGGACCGATAAGCCTGTCAAGCGCCTTGTAACTTGCATTGGTGGGCAACTCTAATCATCGGAAACGGCTTGCTCAGTTTGATCTGCAGAACAAGAATGTGTTGACAGGAGGCGAATGTGACCCGCCCTTTTGCGCGGCGCTACGAGCCGAGACCTGATCATAGGATGGTGTGGCCATTAATACCGGCTGTGCATTCGGCCTGGTCAGATGGGGGAGACGAGGTTGGCAGATATGCCGACTGGCTGCCCTGTCATCCATCTCTAGACATTATCCATGCTTTGCGCTGGTTGGCCCTGGGGGACATCCTGAAACATACCCAAATTGTCCCAGGCTTCCTGAGGGCTGCGATGGTTGGGCAATTGCCGCCTGCGAGTGGTCTTGGCTCATTGAAACTCACGACAGAAGGTTCAGCGTGAGCCAGGTCCTTGAGGCCGGTGGCATCGATTATCAATCAAATAAATGGGTTTCAACAAGACAAAGTTGGGACGAAAAGCCATGCGGCCACATGCGCGGGAAATCCCGAATGCAAAGGCAAAGAATAGGCAAAGGCATTCAGAGGACAGGAGGAGAAAAGCAAGTGGGTCCTGCAATGGGGACCCCCAGCCAAAATTAGGTTGGGACGGAGCTCTGTCTCTGGCACACGGGGAGGGTGGTTGCAGGCAGGGTGGAGTTCAGGTTTCTCATTGCGTGACGACGTTTGGGGGACTTGGGAGGGATTTGCCATCCACCACCATCCACCACCTGGGCGGGCACACCTCTAAAACAGGAGAGGCTAGACTCGACTTGTCCCGACTTGTCCTCTCTCGCCCACGCCCAAGCAACCCACCGTGCTGCACCCTACGGACAGTACCCTGTCACCCTGTCACCTTGCCCGCCCGCCGCCTGCCTGCCTACCCAAGATCTGCCCGTCGGGTGGCTAAGGTCGAGCTTTTCAATCCACAGCATCACCATCCCAACCCCAAGCCGGTCCAGACTGAATTCCCATCCCATCGCAGGGTCCACAGGCTTACCGATCGCACATCCTTTGCACACGCCGACCTGTCGCCGACATATTGTGATTGCTTGCCGTCGACAGCATCTGCGCCACAGTCTCGCCCACCGTCTTTTTTTTTTCCCTCTCGCTCTCCGCCTCTGCCCGACGCACTGTCCGACCGATGGCTTCTTGAGCACGAGCACGACAACTGGTGTCATAGCCCGCCCGCCCCATCCACCCACACCCACCGACCCAACACCGACCGCCCCCAACTTCCTCGCCCAACCCTGATCTAGCCTCCCAGTGACGCACGACAAATACCCCATCCAGATCAAGCATCAATACGGGAACGGCGCGCTGACATCAATCTTCGCTCGTCGTCGTATCGCATCGCGTCGCCTGGTCGCTGGGTCGCCTGGCCGGGCCCTTTTGCCTCCCCCGTCCCCACCCCGCGCGCATCCGTTGTCGCGCGACCACTCTCGTCCAAAGTGGCGGCGCTTACCCTCCTCAGCTCCTCCGAGACCGAACTTTCCCTCCAGCAGCACCTCAACATCGCCCCCGACCTCCTCGCGAACTACGGGCGCATTGCCGCAGACCAGAGGGACCAAGAGCCGTTGATGATGGCACAGTCCGTGCCTCATCAAACGACCGACAGGAGGCGCGTCAAGGTCTACGAGCTCCGCGACAACGACTGGTTCGACCGCGGTACCGGCTTCTGTACCGCAACATGGGCTGATGTATGTCTCCGGCGTGAAATGATCTTATCTTTTGTTGATTGACCCTGTCAAATGTCATTCCGCGATGCCTGTGTCATGTACTGCCCGTCTTGTCTTGTCTGCGCAACTTCCTTCTATCATCGCCATGTCTGTCTGCATCAACTCATTCCGTCCCAATTCTGCTCTCCTGTCACCAAGACTAATTTGGTCGCTCTGCTCCACAGGAAGAAGGAAGGAAAGAGCCCCGCGTGATTGTCGACTCCGAAGACGAACCACTGAGGACGCTGCTGGAGACCAGGATCTGTAAGGAAGATGGCTTCCAAAAGCAACAAGGCATGCTACAACCTCACGATGATGTCGTTCGTGCACACACCCACTAACGGACGCCATAGAAACCCTCATCGTCTGGACGGAGCCGAGCACGCAGATCGATATGGCCTTGAGTTTCCAAGAAGCTGATGGCTGCGCCCAGATATGGTATGTGTGATCGCACTATATACCAAAGCCTTTACAGTACCGGGATTGGACCATGAGCGAACGGCTGACACTCGCCAAAAGGAAATTCGTCAACGATGTCCAACGCACACTGCAAGGAGACATCGCAGGCCCAGGTATGACAAACCTCCCGCCCCCTCCCTTTCCTCAGCTTCCCGTATGTATCCGCAGACTAGCTCACATCTCCTCAGTTGACGACAGCCTCTCGGACGACCTGGCAATCGACGTGCCCCCCTCCATCCAGCTTCCTCCCGCCGAACTAGGAAGTCTCCCCGACCTCGAATCAACAATAAGAATTATCAGCAGCTCGGCAAATGGCCGCGACACCCTGGCCAAGCTGATAATGCACGAGGACTATATTGGCAAATTAATCCCCTTGGTCGAGATGGCCGAGGACCTCGAGAGCCTCCAGGACTTGCACCGTCTTTGCAACATCATGAAGACAATCCTCCTGCTTAATGACACGACGATTATCGAACATGCAGTGTCTGACGAATGCATCCTGGGCGTTGTTGGTGCCCTGGAGTACGACCCCGATTTTCCACAGCACAAGGCGAACCACAGGCAATGGCTAAAAGACCAGTCGAGGTACAAAGAGGTGGTTCGGATCGAAGACGATCAGGTCAGGCGGAGGATACACCAGACATACCGCCTGCAGTACATGAAAGACGTCGTACTGGCCCGAATCTTGGACGACCCCACCTTCTCGGTCTTGAACTCGATGATCTTCTTCAACCAGGTGGAAATAGTCCAGCACCTCCAGTCCAATGGCGCCTTCCTGCGTGACCTCTTCTCCATTTTCAACCCAGAAGAGAAGGCCGAGCAGCTGAGGAAGAAGCAGGCGGTCCTGTTCATACAGCAGTGCTGTGCCATCGCCAAGAACCTGCAGATTCAAAACCGGGCAGGGTTCTACAGCAGTTTGTTGAATCACGGCCTGCTTGCGGTCATCAACTTTGGCCTTCGCAATTTTGATGTTTCTGTCCGCGTGGGCGCCACGGATATCCTGGTTTCTATGATCGACCATGATCCACACATGATCCGCCACACACTCCTCCGGCAGATACTAGCAAAGCAGCTCCCACTGACGGACACTCTCATTGACTTGCTCCTAGTCGAGGTGGATCTTGGGGTCAAATCTCAGATCTCTGACGCGCTCAAGGTCTTGCTTGATACTATACCTACAAGCCAAGCACCAGATGGCGGGATTAAGTTGGTGAATGGGGAGCTACAGTCACGGCCACGGCCAATGAACCAGATCAACAGCCTGGAAGGCCAGCAGCAGACCATTCTGGAGGACTTTTACGGACGATCGGCAGCGCGGCTGTTCAAGCCACTCCTTGATCTGGAAGGCAAGACGGAACTGAAGTTCTCGGTCCACAATGACGGCATTTTCAGCTATCTCAACGACATCCTCTGCTTCTTTGCCCGGCAACACCACAATCTCTGCAAGAAGTTCATCAGAGACCACAATATTGCGTCACGATTCGCCCAGTTGCTATCTTGTAAGGAAAAGCATTTGCAGCTAGGTAAGTGTCCCGCCCAAGGATATTTCCAAGAATCCAAGCTAATACAAAGTCAGTGGCAATCCGATTTTTCCGACATCTGGTGAACCACGTCTCCGATGAGTTCTATGTCAAGCTTGTTGCTGAGAAGCAAGTCCTCGGGCCAATCTTGGACGTCCTCTTGCTCACTCTACCACGCGACAATCTCCTGAGTTCTGCATGCTTGGATATATTTGAGTACATCCGCAAGGAGAACATCAAAGACCTCGTCAAGCATCTAGTTGAGAACTATAGAGAAAAGATTACGGCGCTCGGCTATCTTGAAACCTTCAGCGATCTCGTCCGCCTTTACGAGCAGGGCAGAGGCTTCGCGGGCAACATGGACACCTACTTTATGGAATCTGAGGACGAGATGGGTCGGCGACCAACTCATGTGAACGGACGCATGATGGAGCAGATAAGTGTGGATCCGATGGAAGAGGAGTATTGGAATACGTCCGACGACGAGGACGAAAATCACACAAAGCTGGCTGCCAGGGGCTCTTTGGTCGCAGGGCCTAGCCCTGGCCCTGGGCCGCTCAGCGCCCTTGTCGACTATCATTCAGACGAAGAGTCAGACGAGAATGGTGGCGACGTGGTCATGGCACAGACCGACTCAGAGATCAGCAAGGAGGGTAAAGGCGAAAAGTCCGAAGAGGAGCCTCTGACCCCGAACAGTGCAGACACTGCACCGCCATCGTTGAGCTCGACCCCGCCCGAGCGACTTAGTGAGAAGCGTCGACGAGAGGAAGAGGACGACGATGAGTTGGGAAAGATGATGCAGCAGAACAAGCGGCGCAACAGCACGTCTGCAGTACGAAACGCTAGCGGTGCCGCGGCAACGATTCCCAAGAAAAAGTCTTTCAATGGAGCACCGAATTCTGGCACCACAGGAGTTAAGAGCATCAACATCAGACTCGGAGCTGCCGTCCAGAACTCCGTTGGGCAAGGCTCGCCAGGACAAGACGATGGGTCATGAAATGTCTCGCCCTGGCGTTTTTTTGAATATGGCTGGGAATCTGCTCACACACCAACTTGATGCCACGATGATGAGAGATCAACGGAGATATAACGGAGTCTCTGTCTCTTTCTCGGGCGCCTTGCGCGACTTACGGGTTTTGGAACGCTTTTCTTCTAGGCACCGAGGAGCTTTGGTCGCGTCTGCATAGACTTGGTGAAGACAAGATAGCGCAGCTTGGCTTGGGGTCCGAAACAAAACAAAAAGTCCCGATATGGTGCGGAGGTATCTGACACTGCAAGCCCTGCCATTCCGGCCCAGGCGTTTTGTGCTCACAATGTTTGCCAAGAAGACAAATGAGTCCACACATTAAAAGACGTAGGTATTTGCGAGCGACTGTTTGCATTTGTATCATATATAGGGATTGGCAGGAACGGATTTCAAGGGGGGGCACTGGAGGCGTTGAAGCTGCTTCTTTGGTCTTGGGAGGGAAACCAGAGCTTGCCCTTCGTCATTGATTCCCCTATGCGACTTGATGAGGAGACACCAAACAATGAAAAATTGGCTCTACCGCTCCCTTTTTGGATGTACAGAACATGGCCCCTAACATACAAATGTCTACGGAGTGTTGACTATACTGTGACCCACGAGCATCGCTTGTCGCTGTCCCACACAGATTTAAACCTGGAAGGCCTCTACAGTAGCAGTGCCTCGGCGATGGCCCTCCGGATGGGGATGATGTCAACCGTAATATTTACTAAACCTTCCCCAAACTACTCCGCATTAGGTGGACCGAGTCATGGGGGATCGGCAGCTAGCCCGCAGGAGAGGCGACCTCTCCCGACACTACTGCGGGCTATTTTTCGGCGAAAGTATCGGAGAGGCTGCCGGGCCGACGACGGACGACTCAGGAAGCGACGTTGTGTCTGCCCTGGCACACCTCACGATGTAGTTGAATCATTGCTACTACTTAGCACTGCTATATCATAGCTCAAGGCCCATCTGCCTCCTGCGAGGGCCGTCTCTCAATGTTGACTTGAAGCAGCTCACACCTCACGCATCTCGTTCTCTTTCCGCCTGCTTACCAGCCAGCCCACCATGGCCTCATCCCAGTCAAACTCCTACTCCACGCCAAAGTGGTGGAAGGAGTCGGTCGTCTACCAGGTGTACCCGTCGTCCTTCCAGTCCTCGCCGGGGGCGAAGCTGCCCGGGTGGGGCACGGTTAAGGGCATAACCTCGCGGCTGGACTATCTCAAGTCACTGGGCGTCGATGTGCTATGGACCAGCCCGATCTACAAGTCGCCGCAGGCCGACATGGGCTACGACATCGCCGACTACAAGCAGATCGACCCGCGGTACGGGTCGCTCGAGGACGTGGACGAGCTCATCGCCGAGCTCAAGAAGCGCGGAATGAGGCTCATGATGGACCTGGTGGCGAACCACACCTCGGACGAGAACGCCTGGTTCCTGGATAGCCGCAGCAGCAAGGACAGCCCCAAGCGCGCGTGGTACCACTGGCAGCCGCCCAAGGGGTACGACAGCGAGGGGAAGCCCATCCCGCCCAACAACTGGGCGCAGATCCTGGGCGAGGCCAACTCGGCGTGGACGTGGGACGAGAAGACGGGCGAGTTCTACCTGAGTCTGTTTACGCCCGAGCAGCCGGACCTCAACTGGGAGAACCCCGAGGTGCGGGAGGCCGTGTGGGACGTGATGCGGTTCTGGCTGGACCGGGGCGCCTGCGGCTTCCGCATGGACGTGATCAACATGATCTCCAAGGTTCCAGATTACCCAGACGCCGACGAGGTGCTGGGCCCCGGCCACAAGTACCAGCCGGCGTGGAAGTACACCGTCAACGGGCCGCGGCTGCACGAGTTCCTCCGGGAGATGCACGACACCGTGCTGAGCAAGTACGACACCATGACCGTCGGGGAGATGCCGGGCGTCAGCGACGACAACGAGATCCTGCGGACGGTCGGTGCGAACGCGGGCGAGCTGAACATGATTTTCATCTTTGACGTGGTGGACATCGACAAGTACGACGTCAGGATGACGCTGCGGCCGTGGACGGTGAAGGAGATGAGGGGAATAATCTCCCGGTGGCAGAACGTGATGATCGAGAAGGACGGGTGGAACTCGGTCTTCATTGAGAACCACGACAACCCGCGTTCCATCTCGAGGTACGCGAGCGACAGCGACGAGCACAGGGCCAAGTCGGCGCGGCTGCTGGCGCTCATGCAGACGACGCTCGGCGGCACCGTGTTCGTCTACCAGGGCGAGGAGATCGGGATGCGCAACTGTCCCAAGGACTGGCCCATTGAGGAATTCAAGGATATTGAGACTATCAACTACTGGGAGAAGGTCAACGCGATCTACAAGGACGACCGGGAGAAGATTGCATTGGGGCGTAAGATCATCGACACGTGAGTATCTATCTGCCATCCTAATCCGCAGCAGCCCCCGGAACCTCAGTCCGACTAACACACCCCAACAGAAAAGCAAGAGATCACGCCCGCACACCAATGCAGTGGGACACCACACCAAACGCAGGCTTCTGCGAGGAAGGCGTCAAGCCCTGGATGCGCGTGATGGACGACTACAAGACGGGGACCAACGCCGCGGCGCAGGTGGACTTCAAGTCCGACACGGAGCTCTCGCCCTGGCAGTGGTGGCAGCGGGCGCTGGCGGACCGCAAGGAGCACAAGGACGTCTTTGTCTACGGCGGGTTCGAGGACCTCTCGGCCGAGGACAACGAGGCCGTGTACGCCTACGCGCGGACGAGCAGTACTACCGCGGGCGAGAAGTGGGTCGTTCTGCTCAACTTCTCTGGCGAGCAGCAGAGCTGGAGCCTGCCCGCGGGCTACGAGGTGGACTTTTGGGCGGCTACGACGTATGCTAAGGGGAAGGCTGAGGGGAGGGCGGTCACTGGGACGGTTACGTTGAAGCCTTGGGAGGGCCTTCTTGGGAAGTGCAAGGCTTAGGAGAGGGGTTCCGGATGGTTTGACAAGAAGCATCTTGCAAGCTTAGCGTTCTTTCGTGTTATCTGCTGAGATGTGGCATGCTAGATATAGAATTGAAAGAGCTTTGAATCGCATCTAGTCACCAGTGGGAGATTGCAGCAGCAGGGAAGATTCTACCTGCTACTTAAGTAGGGGCAGTAGCTCCCCTGACAATCCAGTGGGTTCTTTGAGCAGAAACACGGCCTGAATTTGGGAGAACTTGTCTGGCTTATGAAAAGGCCAAGCAAGGGCTTCAAGTTTTCAAGGTCTATGAGTTCCAGTCAAGTTCGTTACGACACACGATCTCTGCCAGACCGGCAGACAGACCGACGGTCATGGATGGACAGGTACGTGCTTTGGAAAGTTCGCAACCGAGAAAGCTACCATAGCCTTCAGTTTCGTCCTAATGGTCAATGGTTTGAAATGAAAGAGGAGTTGCAATGTCTTGAGAAGCTATCTGTCTAACGTGTCAGTTTGCAAGTCTGGTGACTTCAGGACGGCATAGCCACATCTGCAAGACGTGACATGGCCTAGCTGAAGAGAATCCTAGACGTTCTGCCCAGAATGACGCATCTAATTGTAATGAGGAACTATGCAACGGAAACT
The DNA here is from genome assembly GCA_023522825.1 of Diaporthe ampelina. Classification (NCBI taxonomy): domain Eukaryota; kingdom Fungi; phylum Ascomycota; class Sordariomycetes; order Diaporthales; family Diaporthaceae; genus Diaporthe; species Diaporthe ampelina. The sequence goes on along the minus strand of JAMFTM010000002.1, from coordinate 506,348 downwards.
ATGCAAATGGCAACCTGTTTGTCAAAGCTGGTAGGATGTGTTGATTCTGGCTGTGGCAGCACTTGCTTAAGCCTATCACATAAAGGATTACCATATTCCACACCTTCAAAATGACAGTATGTCATAGCGGAGTCCCCGTGACTACAATACTTCCTACCTGTGTGATTATCTTCTGTGGGACGTTCCTCTATGGCACATCATTCCGTAGGAGGGTGTCATATAGGCGGCTGAGAGAGAGACGCCATGACCGCATAGCAGACACCCGAAGGGAATAGTAGGTGCTCATGCACAAGGCCGCTGCTGACCTTGCACATGATGTCCTTGTCTTTCCTGTAGACGCTGTAGATGTGGTCTGAGTTGGACCATCTTCTACGTTCTTTCTGTTTCACCGGCAAGGTTTCACATCATAGTTTCCAGGAAAAACGCTGCAACATCCACTGCGGGGATGGCTCGTAAGTAATGACTCGTTTGCCTTGAACTTGCAAAATACACAGTTAACTAACCCTCATCAGAGTTGGGAGAGCGTCAGACTGAAGTCTTAACTTCGGTACAAACATCTGAAGGTCCGCGGTTCGATCCCGCGTCACCGCACTGTTCTTTTTTTGGTTTCTCTCTTGATTTTGCTATGTGCTAGAGGAAGATGTCAATAATGCTTTCTGTGATACTTGCTCCACTGTCCTGTAAAGTACATGACTGTCTGTAGCTCTTTGGGATAGCCATGGCTGCTGGTAGAAGCCTTTTAAAACCTATAAACCCAGTCATCAACCAATACTGATATTCAAGTTCTGGGTGAGTGGTGTGGGTATCAAAGATGTGTCCAACCTTGTCAAACCTTAGTCATGTGGACATATTGGTCATCTCGAGTGATCCTTAGTCTGGCAAACAGTGAGTTGGATCACCTAGTAGGCATGTCATAGCCAGCAGTCCTACCTAGGTACCTTGCTGCCAGCAACAAGTGCATGACAACGGTGAGAGCACGTGCTACTGGGAATATCGACGGAGCGACCGTTACTACCTTGTCGACGGAGGAGGCGATGCACTGAGGCTGCCAAGGCGCCGCGTCTGTTAGTGTGCCGCCTCCGTATTCCTCGCATTCTGTGGGAGGGCTAATAGAGGCGGCTTATACTGCCTGTGGGATCTGCATAGGTAGGCGTTCTTTTGATTTGTCGAGACGGTGGCAGAAGTACTCGGCTAGTCATGTTCTCTACATTCTGATTGCACGCTCTTAAATACATCAACAAGTCCTAAAGGCATTGTGACACTCAGGCTGATCGCTGTCGGCCCAGGTTCGCTTCCATCGTATCCGTTCTATAGACAAGGCGCAGTACATATGATGCAATGGCGTTCCCTTGGAAAGACCATCATTATGAGGAGTATTCATGGGTCTCATATACACAGCGAGGTGAATATAAATGAGCTACTTGCAGACATAAACATCCACATGGCTCTGGAACCTCACACGATAACATGCTTCACTTCTGCAATCTATCAACCCTATGTTCAGATCAGTCAAAATGAAGATTCTGCTCTTTCTCAACCTTACTACGTCTCTTGTATCAGCAGAGCTAATCTGTAGACCCGATGGCCCAGTGGTTCCCCGGCCCGTTTCCCTGTCCTCGTCGCCGGCCTTCCTATCCGCGACCAGAAATTTGAGCGACAATTTCAACCGCGCTCTGAACGGCACTATCCAAGCAGGGTTTCCAACAGAGAACGTTTCCTTCTCAGTTGCGGTAATCTCTCTGGCGCAGGGCAACCCTGCTACACCACTCTGGGATTACCATCACCTCTCAGCCGCCAACATCAATGGCACAAAGGAGCTCGACAACGACTCACAATACCTCATTGGGTCGGTATCCAAGCTTCTCACCGATGCCATCGTGCTTGGAAGCGGTCTGAGCTTGGATGATAGCATCACCAAGTATCTGCCCGAGTTGGTGAGCAGTGACAGCGCCGTGAAGTGGGAGAACATCTCCCTTAGAGCTCTGGCCAGCCAACTGAGCGGTATACCGCCCAATTACGGATTCTCAGAATTCTACTATCTCAAAGATTACTTCGAGGCACTTGGTTTCCCGACCCTAAACAGCAGCGACTACGGCCCATGTGGCATCGTGGACTTGAACCCGGCATGTACAAGGCAGCGTGAGTCCATGTATCTTCTCAGCACCGAATTGATGGCGTGATAAGACTGGCGTACCAGTATTGACAAAATTTCAAAGAGTTCCTTCAAGGGATGCTTCAGCTTAGACCAGTTTCTCCGCCCATGACGCGCCCGGTCTACTCCAACATCGCCTTCAGCCTCTTGGTCTTCGCCGTAGAGGCTGCTACCGGCATGAATTACACGGATCAGCTCAGGTACTATGTGACAGATCGTCTAGGCATGATGAGTACGACAGCCAGCCCTGGAGTTGATGATCGAGCTGTAATTCCCCCAGTGCAAAACAGCTGGGGAAGTGATTATGGCGACAGTGCACCGTAAGAGTTTCTCATCTCGCTCGTGATGGCTCCCGCTACCCTGAAGTCACTTCTCACGCACTCACGGAAAATATCATTGACTTAAACACTTACCAGCGGAGGCGGCCTCGTCTCAACGATCTCGGACCTCTCTACCTTCTTCCATGCAATCCTCTCCCGCAACGCATCTCTCCTGCCTCACACCACGATGAACTCCTGGCTCAAGCTTCGAAGTGCGGCAGGCTCAAGCCACGCATCCGTCGGCACGCCCTGGGAGATCTTCACCCCGGACGCCGGCACGCTGACGCCCGCCCACCCGCATATGGTCCCCATCTATGCCAAGAATGGCGCCGCATACGGGTACAACGCGCAGGTGGGCGTAGTGGATGACTATGGAATTGCAGTGGTGGTCCTAACGGCTGGGGAGGCGCGGGCCTACGGGCCTATTTACGACGCAACACTCAGCGCGGTCGTCGCGGCTGTGGATGAGGCTGCGAGGGATGAGGCTGGCCAGAGGGGATACGTTGGTAGATTTGATGGGCCATGTGACGACATTGTTGCGGCAAGGGACCAGGCTTGCTTTCATGTCACGGTCGAGCAGGATTCTGACTCGTTGAAACTTTCCGTCGTTGAGAGGAATGGCTCTGACATCTTGGCCGCGGTGCGGGAGATATGGGCTGCCTCTGTGGGACAGTTCCTTCCCGGGCCAGGGCTCGGTGGGAACTTTAGGATATTCCCGGCTGATGTATCGGAGAGGGCTACGACTAACGATGGGAAGCAGGTTATCCGCGAGGACTGGCGGATCTGGTGGCCGACCGAGCCAGCTGCGAATCACACCCAGTCTGATATCCCGGGCGTTGGATTCAGTGCCCAGAAGGACTGTCTGGGATGGACTACGGCAGATTGGTTGTACTATGGGAACGAGGCTTTGGATCGCCTTGTTTTCGTCAAAGAAGCAGACTCAGGCACGATTGTTGGACTGGAAATACCATACTTGCGGACGAGGATGTTGAATCGGACCTGATGGGAACGGATCTGATGCGAACAGTATTAACTGAATAGGGGAGTGGATTTGTGACCTGAACTGATTTTGTGGTTTTCAGAGAGACTTGTCGAATAATCAAACTTAATTTGGAATAGTTTTGCCAGTGCGCTGCCTACTTGAGGTTACACAGCCCAGGCCCTTAGAACCGGTTTTTATCGCTTTTCTCACATCAGCCTGTGACGCCACCTCATGCAGTGCTTTTCGATCTTCAACTCATCATTCTCATCGCTCTGTTACATGCTGAAAGCAGAGGTTCGAGTATCTCGACCGCCCGTGCACCAACACGACTTAGTAATATTCACTCCTCTGCCACTCATACCACCAACCTCCCAGTATGAACGCCTGGAATCTTCTTGAGTCCATGAACAACAGGATGGAAACACGCTGGCATATCAACCGCACGGATGAGTATGTCAGCTGGGTGAAGGGGAATGTCACTAAGCATGTCACCAACCTCTTGTACACACCGCGCAACGAAACATTCAGCTCGGCCAAAGACAATTTCACGGAGCATTTCGCCGCTCTTTTTTTCACACCACGCATTGAAAGTGTCACCGATACCATTGAATTTATGATAGAATTCGCCAAGTATCCTCGTAAGACACCACAGCGTTAATTAACGACAGAGTTCCAACTGACACAGAATACCTGTCTTAGCCGCTATTGCTGTCCCATTTCAGGACTGCACACTGTCTGCGTTCGATAATCTTACCCACATGATTAACGTCACCGAGCTGGATCCACTCAACTACCTGCCGTCTATTCAAATAGGAATCCCGCTTTGCTTCGAGTGGGAAGGTCTCCTTGAACTGGTGACCAGAAGCGACGAATACCATCTTGATATATTTCAGTTTTTGATGCTTTGGTATTGGCCCAAAGCTGTGCTACTGGGGCCGTATTGGAGCGAACTTGAGGAGCTTGTGCCCCATTTCGAATGATTCGCTTTGTGCTATCGAGCAATATATACGGTCTATGTCCAGTGGCCCTCCTTGTGTTATTACACAGTTCCACATCGATCTGCATTAATTGCCAAAGAGGAAGGCTTCAAGGTCTCTTTCTGGTAGGGTCTGCACCTGGCTCTGGGACTTTTAGAGGAGCATGTGGCCAACTCGCTTGAAATCCGCAGTTCAGACGTCTGCATCTGTACCTGAAATATTCAAATGTTGGTAAACGGTGGCGGGTGAGATGATGTCATCGTTCTTTGTGCAATTATAAACCACGTAGATTTTGTTTCATCTAAATGCATGAGACTTTCTGTACAATCCGGTATTTCTTATTCTATTAATCTGATTGACCGTACACATAAACGACAGAGCAATCGCATCCCATACAGCTTCGACACCACCAGTTGAAATCATATGATAAGAGAACCGGCACAGGTTTATTAGATCGCTTTTGATACGAGAAAACTCGAAATTGAGGCCAGCTCTGTAGATCATACGGGTGGGGGCTCACCGTGGGGCATCAGATGCTTTACTGCAACTCCTTCAGCCCAGATGGAATCAACACAGGGTGAGTCGCGAACAGAGCTAGAAGGGATTGTATGTTCGCGCCCGTAAAAACGGAGGGCACAATCTTATAAGGCTAACAGAATCGATATAGCTAATAAAAGCTGGAGAAGACCTCGGAAAACTCGAAGTCAAAGCACTGGCATTTTAACACTGAACTGGTCATCTCGTGAGAGGTTATCCTATAGGGCTCAGGTGTACCCGCCGTTCCCGCGGGTATGAATCCCCGATCTCAGTTAGAAAGGTTACGTTCCAAGGTATGCATGGCGGCATCACCTGAGCTCATAAAGTTTGAAGATGAATCTGAATTACACTAACTACATAGGCACTCAAGAACCGTTCCCGCATACCTGGGTTGCAAGCATGCCCCCAAAACTACCTGAGTCTCCGCTACATTGGATGGGCGACCTATGGAACCCAGAAAGTACCTTCAACCTCTACAATATCATCTTCGTTCAGCCTGTCAACTTCCACAATAGTCCTCGGTGGGTACCTGTTCGGGTCATCGCCCCATAAGGCGACCTGGACCTGGTTGCACAGCGGACGATACCGATACATATCCGTGGTGTACACGACCAGCCGCGTGCAAGAGAAGCGATCCGTGCCAGCCAATTCCGCGAGAGCGACCATGTTATCGTAGGCTACCTGAATACGCGCTTGGCCTGTGGGAGCAAGAGTGCTATTGGACCGATAGATACCCCTCATGCCTTCGAACAAGTCATACATCAGTGGGCGTTTGCCTAAGGAATCGAAAAGGAGCTTACGTACCGGCTATGTACAGTGTGTTCCCAGCCTTAGACATCAAGCTCCATGGCCCTGTGGTGTTGAAGAACGTTGATGGGTTGTAGATTTCGACGCCCGCTGGTGATGTGTAGTTTGGCTGTAAAACCGCTGTGCTGGCGCCGATCAGGCCTAGGAGCGAAGATAGTAACCTCATGGTGAATATGTGCAGCTTTCAGGACCCCTAGACTGTGTTCAAACGAAAAGCATTCGAAGGATGATGAGGTGGGGAGTGTGATATCTTTGAGGACTGCCTTTAATTAAGGCGAGCGAAGGTTACTTTCCGTGCAACTACTGAACGCCATGGCCGTACTATTGCTTCTTATCCCATGGCTAATGACATCAGGTTACATCGATGGTCCGTCGCCAAGGGCGCATTCATAATTCAGATCCCCGAGGGTCCACAATCTGACTTGGAGATTAGGCAACTACCTAGGTACCTTGGCTTACACCGGCATAGAGATAACAACAAATTAAGGCTTTTCTTCTGGGGCGGTTTGAGGGCCTCCCAGGTCCTTGGGCGGTCCCTGTTGTAAATGACAATAGTTCGATATGAAATACTCGAGCAAGTCATGTTTTGTGTAGATGGTCTGAGTGGCTTCTGCATAGATGCCACATGATTCAATACTTATTTCAGAGCATCCAATAGAGGAAGCAAGTTCACAATTTGCAATGACCACGATGGTGATGTTTGGTAACTATTTGAGTAGGTGTCTACCTTGTTCTGGATAGATGGAGCAAGAAGATGGCTGATTCCCAGATGTTGTAGGCTCTCATTCTTCCTGGTATATCTTGAACTGGTTCACATACTCAAAGGCACTTGCCTTGAAGTACCTTTCTTGCGTCGTGAAATTGACATACTATACGATGTTAGCAGGCGACTGCAGATTGACTAAGTATTTTGGGGAGAAGCAGTGTTCAACTTACCTGCACACCAAAGCGACATGAGTAGCCGTGGTCCCATTCTATATGAAGTTAGCGTGCAAAATCTTTCGACGATATTATACAAGTAGAAGGAAGAAGCTGGGTCAGTAACAAGTCTGTCGACTTGAAATGTGCATAGGTAGACTGATAAAGTAGAATTCATTGACGGATTCGACTTACCAAAGTTATCAAGGATACTCCAAGCCAACGTCCCAACCACATTGACACCTTCGGACATTGCCATCAGAATTGATTGCAGGTACTCTTTGTAGTACCTAGAACGAAGAGGATCGATGACTATGGACTGGAGATTTGTCCGCAAGCTCTCGTACGGTTCAGGCATCCCGAACTCTGATACAACAATGCCGCCCTTAAACAGTAAAGTCAGTCAGTGAAGAATTTCCGGTAGCCTTTTGCCAAGTGTTAGAGAATAGAACTCACAGCCGGTTTGAACATCTCCTGATAATTCTTCAGCATGGTTGGGACCCAATCTGTACTATACGACAGCCAACTTGCGCAGGGGTCGACAGCAGGACCGGTAGGCCAGTAGTCGGCTCCTGGATAAGTTGGAGAGCCCTCGTAGCAACTAGGATAGTCAGGGTGCGAAGAATTGCCGATGCACGCCTGCAAGCCGCCATCCCCGGGGGCCGTGATAAACCCTCCACCGCCATAGGCATCGATCATGAATATATCGCTGGTCCCGTTGATCTGCGTCTTCTCCTCCTCCGTGAACGCTGGCAGGAACTCCGAAACGTGCTCCTTGACGCTCTCAGGAAAGTCGCCGGTGAGAAATATCGGGGTCGCCCACAGGCCGTCGTTGAAGTCCCACGCCCGTTGGACAGCCGCCGCGGTCTCCGCGGTGTCATCAACAGGGATCTTGTACGCGCCATTGTTCTTGAATGAGATACTGAGGGAGGAGTCGATACCCTTGCCGATGTGGTAGGCTGACGAGTGGGCTAGGAGGGCATTGCGGGCGCAGGCGTAAAACCGCTGGTCGGGCGGGATGGCGGCGGTCGCGCTGTCGTTGAAGTGACCCTCTGGAAGCGGGTAATTGCAGAAGACGGCGGGCTCGTTCAATGTGACCCAGTAGTGGACCTTGCTGGACCACCGCGTGAAGGCCACGCGGGCGTACTCGCTGAAGTCGGTTGTGATCTGGTCGTTGAGCCACCCGCCGTAGGTGAGTTGGAGGTTGAGTGGGAGGTCCCAATGGTACAGAGTGACAACTGGAATGATTCCGTACTGAATACATGTGTCAATCAAGTCGTCATAGTGCTTGAGACCTGCTTCGTTGATATCCCCCGAGCCAAAGGGGAAAATTCGTGACCAGGAGATAGAGAAGGCATATGTGTTGATGCCGAGAGCGGCGATGCGGGCGATATCTGGTAGGATTAGCTCATGGGTATCAGTATGTAGAACACAGAGTCTTGCCTTGTTTGTAAAGGAAGTAGTTATTGTTCGCTATATCTGCCGTGTCGTTGTTCACCACATATCCGGGAATGTGAGTAAGTACATCCCAGATACTCGGGCCTCGTCCGTCAGCCTTCACGGCACCTTCGATCTGGAACGCTGAGCCTGAAATTCCGCGCAAAAAGCTCTGCGGGAACTTCCAGCTTTCATTGCGAACCTGTAGAGGAACCTGAGCTCCACCGGGAAATGGAAGGGGCGGGTAGTATAACGGCGGCGGAGGAGTGAGTGACTCGGAGGGAACGGGGGTCGGATCGACGGTACTGTTGACTGGCGAGGTGCTCACCGGTCCAACATACTGGTCCCAGAGTTCTGAGTTGATGGTAAGCTTGGTCCGACCAAAAATCATAAATGAGCCATCCACGACAGAATCCTGTCCATGCTGACACATGGGCACCACCAGTTGATTACTGACCGTCTAGGGTTAGACTTGTCGTGTTCTGTCCTAGAGTGGCCGTTATTAGCCCAGCTAAGGCGAGCGACAAGAGCGTTTGCTTCATCCTGATAGTATCTCTCGTCAGATTGCTTGTTGGTCGTCGAGGTGTTGCGGCGAACCCTGACGATCGTTGATGTCCTAATTTCGTCGGCGCCTCCCATGTAATCACCGGAGCGGGGAAGATGCATGTAACTGCAGCATCGGGCACCTTTCACTTGAGATCGGCATGCAATAAGGCGAGAATGCCGCCCTTTGTATAGAGCTACAACATGGTGATATGATTACAAGAAAGAAGCTGGAAGTCTCCAGGTCGGCTTCATGGCTGGATGTTCAAATCTCCGTGCCCGACGCCGCCCTGTCTGGGTGCGTGGTATTAGAGAGTTAGGGTCCCGGCAAACCAGAGGGCACACAGTAAAATTTGCTAGAGGATGCATGTTCTTTACCACATTACAGCTGCGAGCCGTACTCTGCCAATATGAAAGTTGCACAGTAGCTGCTCTGAGTATATTAAGGGGTTCAGAGCCTTGCTTCTCCAAGCACGCATTGAGCTCCCCTCAATCCTAGCCACATGATCCCAGTCCTCACTTTGAGTAAGGAGTGCCAACTGCTAACAGTAATATCTCATCGGTGTAACGTAGCTTGACCATAAAGCCCTGCTTTTAGGGTCTAATAAGACGTTGAGGGAACTATTTTGGCTATTGGGATTGAGATATGCTATTATTATAGCCGTTGCTGCTCGTAGCTCGCAGCTCGCAGCTTGAACGTCGCGCCTCTATCCGCCCTGCATGAGCCCAGTAGGTGGTTTCGTTCTCAATCCGTCTACATCCGAAGACGTACGCGGTCTCTTCATACAATGATAAGTGCTCGAAGACCCAGCACCAAGAAGAAAAAAATACAAGACCGATAACAGTAACAAAGTGATACAGTGTGTCTGTATACAGTACAAGGCTAAAGCCTTGTCGATGTACATAACTAGCAAGGCGTGTTGCTCAATACTAGACCCTGTGGAACCGACCGGATCAGAGCGAGATAGAATAATCATATTACGCACCCCTCGGCAGACCAAGGCTCAGCTGCTCGCATGCGAAGTCGTACGCAGCATCGATAGCAGCCCAGCCAAGGCCCAGGTGGTCCTCACTGGGAAATAAATCAAACGCGTGGCCGCACTGGTCGGGAATCAGGACACCGCAAGGCACACCGCGCGCCCGCAGCGCCGCCACCGTGCGCTGGGTCATCTGATACGGGATCCAGTCGTCCACATTGCCGTGCACCATAAACGTCGGCGTCGTGTAGTCGCCGTGCACGATGTGCCAGTACGGGCTGCAGCGACGCACATCCTCGGGCGCGGGCCGCTCGAGGCTCGCCCAGTCTGTGTCCGTCATCGTGGCCGCGGCGGACTTGGAAGGCAGGCCACGCACCAGCACCGCCACCGACTGTGCCGCCCAGTTCATGTGCAGAATGAGCCGCGCGCGGTCGTCTTTGAGGGTCAGCGAGAGACCAGTGGTGCGCTTGTTGCTGATCGGGGTGTACTCTAGAATCTGCACAACCGGGTCAGGGGTCGAGGTTTCTTTTGCACTGCGATAGGTGTCTTAGGGTTGCTGGTCTGCACTTACAGGTTCGTCGTGCACGCAATCGAGCAAGCCCCATGTCTTCTGAGGTGGCTCTTCAGCCGCCGCTGGATATATGGGTTTGTCCCAGACTGTGATGAAAACAGAAGAGCATCGTCAGCTGAAGCCAGCAAGACACAAAGAAACGGGTGAAGGGGGGATACGCACACTCGGCCTCCAGGTCACTTGGCGAATAAAACGGCAGAATCACATCGGGTGGCTTGATCCCAGCAGGCTCTGCCGTGAAACCTAGAGTCATGGCCAGCTGCCCTCCACTAGACCAGCCCAGCGCCAGAACCTTACCGTCTGGCAGGACGCGCACATTGGGCCAGGACAGAGGCAGTGACGGCAGAGTGTCGTGGACCCATCGCAGTCCGTCACTGGCCCTTCGAAAAGGCTCACCTCGGGACACAGCCGGTAGTCCACACTGACTGGGAGAAATCCACGCTGTAGGAGCATGCGGACATGCTTCATCGGAATGTCCCGCCGGCTGAAGAGGAGATGGCCGCCGCCGTGGATCATGAGGGCTGTGCGAATTAGTAAATCGAGACTCCGAACAAGTGCAGCGAAAGATCCAACTTACCCACTGTTCTCGTCCTCCCGGGCTCGTCGGCAGTCTTGGGATAGTAAACATCCGCCTTCAGCTCAAGACTGCCCACGCGCTTCCACGTAAATGTCTCAAGGGGTAGCCCCGCCTTCTTCACAAGACCCCTGGGCAGAGGCCTAAACGAGTCGTCCTCTGGCGCCGTGAGGAAACCAGCAATGACGCGCATCGTCTGAGCCTCGGCGCTGGCACCGTCTGTCCAAGCCACGTGCCCGAAGCCCGCAGCCTTGAGGTTGCGCTCCCAGAACCACTGGTCGGCCAGCGCGTGCGTGCGCCCGTCGTCGAACGCCCACCAGCCGTCCAGGAGCCCATAGACCAGGTCGAACCAGTACAAGCCCCTGGTGAACTCGACAAGGCAGAAGACGCCGTCCGGACGCAGCATGGACGCCATGTTGGCCGCGGTCGAGACGGCGTTCCTCGTGGCGTGGATGCAGTTGGTCGCCACCACGACGTCGAACTTGCCGCATAGCTCGGGCGGAGGGGCCGTGTCGCAGTCCAGCGTTGCGAATTCCATGACGTTGTGCTTGTCAGCAAAGATGCCGTTCCTGGCCTGCGCCACGAGCGACGACGAGATATCCGTGAAGCGGTACACGAAGTTAACCCCTTGACGGATAAGGTGGTCGACAAGATACTTTGCTGTACCGCCGGTGCCACCGCCGACCTCAAGGATCCGAATGACCCTGGTACTGCTACTGTCGCCATTGCTGTTGCTGAGATCTGGCTTGAAGGTGCTGGACAGGAAGTCGGCGAGAAAACGGGTCGTCGCCTGGCACATTGGTGCCTTCTCATAGACGTCGGCCATGACGGCGCGGTTGGCCCTGTTTGCGAACAGAAGGCGCAGTGGGTCTACCTTGCCAGTCAAGCAGTCCGCCAGGACAGAGCCCGTGACGTTCATCAACATTGTCTCGGAAGAGTGCTGGGGGAACTTGTCCAGCATGAGCTGGAGCAGCGTGGCGGCTGGTATAGGGTCGATAGGCTTCGACGTCCGTGTGAAGGAGGACTCGGACACGCCAACGCCCGATTCCTGCGTTGAAGCGCATGCAGAAATCAAACCGTCGTCGAGCAGGATTTTGTGCAGTCGCTTCATCAGGCTCGCATGTTTGGTGAGCACCTTGGCCTGGAAAAGGGGCAATTGCTCCCCGGCGGCAAGATTTGCCAGGTCGACGCCCATGTGACAAAATGCCTCGACGATGTATGCTTGCACGAGCCGAGCCTGGTCTGGATATGCACTCTCCCAGAAGCCTTTGAACTTGGTTTGCTCGTTGTATAGGTCCACGTCCATTCTACGGTCGTTGAATGTCTTCTGCGCGCTCCCAGTGGTGGCCGTGCTCGGGTATGGGCTCACGGTAGTGTAGGCTTGTGCCCGTCCTTGTGACTGCTGTTTCCCATCGCTTGTGCCGTTAATTCTGGAGTGTTCCTCGGGGCCTATGGCTTTATCTGGGACACCGTCCTCCCAAGCAGTTGAGGACGTGATGCTTGAGCTGAGCGGGGTGTCTTCCTCTATCACTGATGTGAAGGATGTCGGCGAGCTTCTTGTCTCTCGAGCTCCGCTCGCAGTATTACCACCTCTGCAACCATGCCCGTCCAGATATCTCACCAGAGAGTTCAGGTCCGTCAGCTGCTCGAGGTCTTGGATTGGCAGGTGGACTTTGTAAAGCGAAGATGTCTCGCCAATGAACTCGATCATCATGAGCGAGTCCACGCCCAGGTCGTCAAAGGACAGGTTGCCGCGCACCTCTTTGCTGGGAACCCCGGCGATGTTCTCCAGAATCGCGCAGAGATCCAAGAGAATAGCCTGGGTGTTAGACATCATACGTGGTGGTGAAGCTGCCGGTGCTGGTGCGAGGGCGTCAACACGGACATACCCAACCTCTGCATCGTCCGTCTTTGCCTTTACGCTGGGCTGGACGAGTGTCCGGGGCGGTTCGGGTTGACCGGCGCCTGGCGGCCGGCCCAGCCAGTGCTTCGTCTTTTCGAATTGATAAGGCGGCAGCCTCATCACCTCGTATCCGTCGCCGGCGTGTCTGCGATGGAACGGCCAGAATTCCAGTGCGCGGTATCCGCTGTCCCAAAGCTTCACCGTCACCTCCGCGAGCTTTCCAGCCGCAGCTTGTCCTCGAAGTTCCATGGCCACGAAACTGTCGTTCCCACCTGCGCCTGGCCCTGAGGGCGCGACAGACCTGGTGCCTGTCCTGTTCTGGTCGACCGCACGACGCATCATGCCCATGATGCCCGAGTCTCCGCCCGCTTCTACGAACGTGCATGCACCCAGTCTGTCGCGGATCCGCCCTGCAGCCTGGAAAAAGAACACTGGATCGCGCGTATGTGCAGCGATGAGTCTTGCCGTGGGCCGCCCGCCCCAGCTCTCGTCCTCGGTGCACGTCTCGAGAGGGATGGTGGCTTGACCGAGCACCAGCTCTTCCGCAAGCGTTTCGAGGTACGGCATGAGCGGATCCGTGAACCGCGAGTGGAAGCCGTGGCTGACTTGGAGTCGCCTATGTCTCAGCCCGCTTCCTTCAAGGTCTAATGCCAGGGCGTCTATGGATGTCTTGTCGCCGACGACAACTTGGCTGGTAGGGCCGTTGTAGCAGGCCACTTCGAATCTATGGCTTGGGTCTGCCTCCGTCAGATGAGACATCAGGCGTAGCAAGACTTGTTTTTCCGCCTCGACCGCTATCATGCTTCCTGGCTCTGGGCCCCAGTGTGTCTTCATCAGCGCTGCTCGGCCGGCCACCAGCCTCAACCCGTCCCGCAGAGACAATATTCCTGAGACGCACAAAGCGGCGAGCTGGCCGAGGCTGTGGCCGATCACGCAGTCTACCTTCAGCCCAGTGTCCAGCCAGGCTCGGGCACATGCGTACTGCGACGCGAAGATGGCCGTCTGGAGCACCACCACATCCTCTATGGGCGACATCTCAAATATGGAGGGATAGATGGACGGGTGGCCCATAGACTGCAGGTGAGCATCGCATGCATCCAAGTGGGCACGCAGAAGATCGCACTGTGACCACAGCTGCTTGCTCAGGCCGACGTGCTGCCCGACCTGCCCGCCAAAGCACAGGACGACGGGAAAGGGTCCAACAGGCTGCTCCCTGTTGACCTTGCCAGCCTGTTCATGAGCCTCAAGTGCTACACTAAGGCTATGGCGGAGGTTATTAATATCTCTGGATGCGGTCAGAGTCAGCGCGTGGGCCAATTCTGGATTCTGTTGTAACGACAGGCTGAAAGCCACGTTGGCGAGAAGCTGGCCACTAGCGCTACTCGTGACGGTTGCCAGCAGGTTCTTGAGGTGAGTGTCAAGAGTATTGCAGTACCGGATGAGGCTCGTCATCGAGGCCGCCGTGATTCGAATTGGAAACTTCACGTCGTCAGAGGCCTCGAGCTGGTAGTTCAACTTGTTCACCTTTGGAGGTGGCCCCATGAGCATCAGTGCCGCGTTGCTACCAGCAGCACCATAATTATTGACGCAGGCAGTCAAAATGCCGCCCTCCCCTGGCCGGTTCAACGCTCTATTGGACGTCGGAACACAAAGGTGGTCCTGTTCGAGACAAGGAATCCTCGGGTTAAGCTTCGAGAAGGAGGCCTGCTGGCACGCTGTTCGGTGCTCCATCTGAAGCAGCGCCTTGATCAGACCAGCCACCCCCGAGGCCCCTTCAAGATGGCCTATGTTTCCTTTGACAGAAGAAACAAATAGTGGGACACTGGAACCGTTTCGTTTAGTGCCACCGAATACGTGACGGAGACTCTCCATCTCGATCGGATCGCCGACTGGCGTGCCAGTGCCATGCGCCTCGACAAATGTTACCTTCTCGGGCCGGACCCCCGCCTGCTTCAGTACGCGCTGATACAACGTGTTCTGTGACGGCGAGTGTGGCACGGTTATGGACACGTTGTTGGAATTCTGATTGACGGCGGACCCGGCGATGACGCCCAAAACCGTATCACCGTCTCTGAGGGCGACAGACAACTTCTTGAGCACCACGAGCCCAATCCCCTCACCACGGCAATACCCGTCCGCCGCAGCATCAAATGGCTTTGTTGCGCCACTAGGGCTTAAGAAGTGCGCCGTGGCTAGGTTCTCGTAGAGATATGGGCTCGTGATGAGCGTGACGCCGCCTGCCAGGGCCTGGGCACACTCACCCGTCTGCAGCGCCTTGCACGCCGTGTGTATCGCAACAGCGGAAGATGAACAGGCCGTGTCAAAAACGAGCGACGGACCAGTGAGGCCAAAGTGGTGAGAGATTCTGCCGCTTAGGAACGCCCGGAGGGTGCCTGTTGTTGCATAAGCAGTGGGCATGTGGCTGCCCACGATGCTGTCGTAGTCGGATGAGCAGGAACCGATGTACACGCCAATATCTGTTTCACGAGTCGATGCGGGCGCCGAGAAATAGTGAGAAGATGCCAGCGCTTGGTATGCTACCTGCAAGAGGAGCCGCTGCTGAGGGTCCATCGAGGCAGCCTCCCGCGCCGACTTCTTGAAGAACTTGTGGTCAAACGCCTCAATTTCATCCACAAAGTTGCCCCAGAACTTTAAGCCAGCCGGCGTCCTCCAGCTTCCGGGATTGTTTTCCTCCCCTTTGTCGCCGAACCTGTTCGGCGGGATCTGCGAGAGCATGGATTCGCCATTGACCACTAGGCTCCAAAACTCGTCAATCGATTCTGCACCAGGGAATTTGCACGCCATTCCAACCACAGCAATAGAGTCTGGTGGATAGGGGCTGTTGTCATGCCCGGGTGTGGAGCTCTCCTTGCTGCCGGTTTCAGGGCTGGGCCCGGAGGAGCACACAGTCGCGGGATTAGAGGGGCCTATGGTTGAAGGGGCTGATCTAGATGAGCCAGAGCTTCCTGTCAAGCTCCATCTGACCACCGAAAAGGCTCGGAAATCCGACTTGGTGATCGCGTCTGAGCCAAACACAATGACAGACGGCTTTTTGTCAAGGCCTCTCAGCCCCGAAGTCGCTGTCAGGACGGTCTGGTGCCAGTTGGCATGATCCACCAAGATAGACTGAAGCAGCATGAGGACACCGTCGCTGCCAGGTTTGATCAGTTTGCTGTCCGCGTTGGCCAGCACCAGCGTCTGGTGTCCGGAATGAGCATCCAGGAGCTCACGAGATGCAGCCACAATCTTTTGAGGGGCATATTGATGAACAGACGAGTGGTAACGCCCAGTCAAACCAATATCGAGGAAGGAGGCTCCATGGAGTGTCAAGTCGTGTTGAAGCTCTAGCAGTGATGTCGCTCGTGCCGTGATAGTCATGTCGTGATCATCTCGAGTGATGGCAAGGTATGACTTCAGATTACGATTAGTCGTGATTCGCTACTTTCGCCAGAGCGGAGGGGATAGAAAAGAGACGCAACAAATTGATACATGATGTAAAGTAGTACTCACGTCAGGATACTTGTCCAATATCTCCTGCACGCCGGCCAAATTGCCCGGCGATCTCCATCTGACAGCGACACTTTTATATATTTTCCCCGATCGCGCCATATCTGCATCGACATAAGCACCAACTGAGAACGCCAGATGGATCGATGTGGCCGCCGAAACCATAACTTCTCCGAGCGTACTGGCCCCTGAAACGGCGATGGCGCTCAAAAGACCCGCACAGAATCCCTGAATGCCAGCACCGCTTCTCGAGACGCTTGCTAGGAGTGACTCGTGAGATAGGCCAGAACATTGTAAGTAATCTTGATATTGCACGATGTGGTTCAAAATCGTCATGGGCATTGCAACCATGTTGTTCTTGCTCCACTGGTCGGTATGCCGAGCAAGGTCGAAACCATCCCCGTCGTGGACTTCCGTCCCGGCACCACTGGCATCAGCCACAAACCTCGCGAAAGTCCTGGAAATCAACCTGCCGGTCTCTTCCAAGACGGAGAGGTCCGAATCATTCTCAAGCAAGCTATCCCATACAGAGTCGAGGCCCAAGAGGGCAGCTGTGATGGGTTGGAACAGTGACTTGTCTCTCTTCAAGGCACGCTTGAGTTGCTGAAGTTGGTCTTGCTTCAAGACTTGACCCAGAGACCCGAAAACCACCATAGAAGGCGGCGTATGCATATTGGGCTACGGCAGAGCTTAAAGTACCGTACAAATGTAATTATTTCGAGGTGATTAAGCCTTGTTATGATAGTGCTGAAACCCAAGGAATGACGACTTATATGCAAAGAGTTTGGCCATGATATTGTAACTTGCTGACTAGAGTGCGTGAAATGGACACTTGATACTCCTGAGTTATCCCCGGAACAGTACTCATTCCACGTGAGTACAGTAAGCAACCCATGATAAGCTGTGAAATATTCATATTCACCGTTGCTACGTTCCACCTACCCTACCTGGGGAACACATCATTGGCCATATATGCCCGAGGTAACATGGATGAAAGAAGGCATCCAGATACGGGACGACCCATTTGTCATACTTGTGGCTTGCATGCGCCGCTACCCAGCTGACCGGCTGGTTTCCCCAAGGCTGCTCATCACGAAAGGACCCGACGTAGGTGCCGAGTGGACAGAGTTCTCGGCCCATTCTGGTACTACGGGATTCTCAAACCAGCAGTGCCATAAGATCAGGCCTGATTTTGTGCTGAATATTGATCATGGGACCGGAGTCGAAGTGATGTAAACGAATTCCCGGGATATGTGGTATCTGGTCGCTGTTCTAGTGAAATAAAGTCCTGATATAAATTCCCGCCGTTTGAATGCCACCGATGAAAACCTTCCCAGAAGATGCAAATCACTGCTTTGGACAGAAAAGCCTCCCCTCGTGAGCCATTATCTACTCAGCCCCGGCTCAGACCACAATGCTGGTATGGACGGTTTGCGCCTTCAGGAACCCCGCGATGGGGGAGGAAGAGTTCCACAGATATATGAGCAAAAAACACGCTCCATTGGTTCGAGAGGCCCTGGCGCGACATGGGATAACAGGATACACAATGGTAGGCAGGACCCCACAGATGCACGGCCAAGCCCGGAAAATGTCTACTTTCTCCGGGATGGGCCACTGACAAGAAGCTTAAAATAAGACTCATTTCACCGAGTCCACCAGGTCTCTGGTTGGAAAGGTCGTAGATTCACAGTTTGTCCAAAGTGTCAAGTACGACATGATCACGCAGATCCGTTTTCCAGATATTCAGTGCTTCCTCGATTTCAAAGAAGATTCCTTTTACAAGGAGAAGGTCGCGCCAGACCATGAAGTATTTACGGACGCCTCAAGACAGTTGTGAGTCCTGATCTAAGTCCAGACACGATGACCCTTCACGAAGGCTGACTGAAGTAGCATATCGGTTGGGTGGGTTGAAGACCACATCCTTGATGGAAAGGTTGTTTCCCATGTCTCAATGGATCAGAAGTGATTCTATGAAATTATTCTATGGACGCTGAGTGTCTCTGAAGGGTTGATGAGAGAAAGGAAACCCCTGAAGGTGTCTAGTCTCTCCGTCACGTTTTCTAGCAAATCATACGCAACCTTGCAATTTACATCCGTCCCTTCGACGCTATTGAGAGCCCTTCCGAGCTGCTGAACATGGAAATTTTGCTGGTTTATGTACATCTGGAGGAGCATTTGCGAGAAAACGCTCTTGACGCTCTCGTCGAGCCGGATATTGCCAACCACGAGAGGACCATGTTTGGCGTCAGATCTCCATACCGATCCCTGCCTGTCAGCTAGCACATCGCCAGTGATTCGGGGACTGTTTTCTGTGTACAAGGCCATATATCGGGCTTCATCAGTGAGATGGGCCCCACAGCCGCGCTCGAAGAGGTCGTGGAGGTTAGTCACGACCATGACCACAATGATCAGAGTCTGACCACAGCGTGATCTGTCCATACAGAATCCACAGCCAAGTGTCTTATGCAGTAACTCTCGGACCCGAGCTTCTTGCGCGAGAAGCCTGTCAAAAGCGAGGCCGGAGTTGTTGTCCTGGCACTCGCTGAATTCGCCGAGCTGCCTGGTCAAGTGAGTCTGGCATCGGAGCATGCAGCGCAACTCCTGAGCACGACAGAGATTTGGCTCATCGCTGGACCTAGAAGGCGCCGCCGTTGACGGCTCGAAGAGGAGCGGACCGATGCTCGGGGCCGAAGAGAATATGGATGGTTCGGTCGTAGGTGGCTCGAGACAGCCACTACTGCCGGCATAGAGACGATCCGCGGACGGTTGAAACATGTTGTGCTGTTCAGGCGTATCAAAGTATATAGGAGACGGATGTATATGCCTGGCGGAAGGCCAATCAAAACTGTGGGACAGTGAATTTGAAGAGCTTTGGAGCGATGTCGCACTCGCCGGACTTTGCCTGCTCTGAATCTGATGGAACGTAACCGGTTCATCGGGCTCAGGCGTTGAGGAATCGGCCATATAACCCAGGTCGAATTGGAACCAATCCATCTCATCGCCGACTTGATCTTTTCCAACGTTGAACGCGTCAACAAATTCTGAAGCCGGTACTACGCCTACTTTACACCCAGATACTGTTCCATTATTGTCTAAAAGAGAAGTCCGGCGGTCCTCGGTCGAGTGCTGACTGGTGTGTCCAAGGTTGGTGGATGGCGGCAGCGGACGCTGCGCCGTGTCGGGTGTCTGTATGGGCGATGACCTTGCGCCATGATGGTGTTGATGTCTAGTGTCGGCCTCAGCGACGGCCGCACGTTTTCGTTGGAAGGACGGCGGCCTTCCAATTCGTCGGTATTGGCTGTACTTGCACGCAAGACCCTGCCGGATGCATTTCTCACATGATGGTTTGGTCTGGCTGCACTTGACCTTGGTGATGAGGCAAAGATCGCACGACGAGCGGAACTTGACCTCTGCTGTTGTAATCATCGAGACGGTTCAACACTGGCTTTTGGTATTAGAGCCGCTCGAAACCCAGCATTTGACTTGGTTCATATACGTAAGGAACCTGGGAAGTCAAATTGTTAGATACCCTTGGCAGAGCGGCCATCGTGCCCAGCATTATGACGCCTTCGGTGTAACCCACGGGCAGAGCCCTTGGATTGACTCTAACTCATATGGGCGTCTCCGCATGATTCGCGCTGCATGATGTACTGAAGATGGAGTGCTCGAATCGGGATCATGCTGATGAATGAGTGTTACTGTTGGCTGGGCTTACGATCAGTGCATGATCGTAAGAAGTAGTGGTGTTGCATTCTTCTTTGCGTGCCTATGGAGGGATCGCCCGAAGAGCCTATATGCAGGTGCTTCCAGCTGACTAAGCAGACAAAGCCACAGGCACTCAAAGTAGATGATGCGCTTATTTTCGCGCTGTTCATCAACCCAACTTATCCTTGAATAGATATTGGAGGGAGCACCGCTTAACTACCTACCTAGGTAGGTAGAAACTAGGCCATTCGGGTGTCGAGAAAGGGCCCGAAAACAAGCCGGTGGCGGTGGATACACGACAAGCCAAGACCCGCCTCCTGTGCGTGGTGAGTTGGTCTCAGTCAGCACAACTAGCACATGATCTTATCCCTTCTCATGTCTTAGTGTTTGTCTATTACAGTAGCGTCGGACTGAAAAGCAGTGTCCAAGCCACCTCGGGAGCTGACATCGGAGGGGATGGGTTATCATCCGTCTAAAATGCGATTATCCAGAATCTCACCCAAAAGCCAGGCATCCTCCGAAATGTGTCTTCAGTTGTTTGTTAATAAGACGGAACTTCAGTCTTATTGGGTTTCTGTGGGTTTGAAAGGGCCTTGTCATTGTCAATTGGTTGAATCTTGACTGTCCCATACTCCCACTCACCTCTTTCCAGACAGTATTGCTCGATATCATGACTCCAGCTTGACCAAGAGCCTACATAACAAAGCATGGCCACTAGCAAAGCTGTGTCACACATAAACCAGGTTATTTAGGATGCCAACCGCTCTCAAGGCGAGCCCAAAGCTGAAGCAGAAGAAAGCGTGCCAACAGAAGCTCCTGGTGCTTCTCAGCCTTCAATATCACGTATATAGGTCTTCTGCGAGCCGCTATACTGATTGTCGCTCTGGATGTAACAAATGAGTCTCTTAGGTCCTGAATTCTGCGAAGTCTCGTTCATTCTTGTTCTTTCCCCCCTGGCTTCTTACTGAGAGGTACCTCTCTACGACACCTCCTGCCAATGCAACGCAGAACTTCCGTTTCGTTGTGCAAGACTTACCCATGACGATCTCTCAGGGTACCAAGCTACTCCCGCAAACGCTTTGTAGCCGCGTGTCGTTCATGACACACGACTCTTTTGTCCAAAAGCCCGTCCGTAGCGCTAGTATCTACTTGTTCCGCTACATACTACACAATTGGTCAGACAAGTACGCCAGGAAGATTTTGAAGGCTGTTGTGCCGGCCACGAGGGACGGAGCGAGGATCATCTGCTACGAGTTCCTTCCGGCCGATGTCTCCACAACCGCGTGGAGCCAGAAACAGACTTACAATATGGACATGATCGCGGCCATCGGCTTGAACTCGTTTGAGCGAACGTCCTCGGATTGGAATGATCTTTTTAGCTCAGTTGGGAAACACCTGGTCTTCTTAGGCACGAGGAACCCCTGTATGTTTTGTTTCCCTCATCGAGGCGGTGCTCGTGGTTTCCACGGATAGCGCGGATCAAGCTGGTGGGGACATTTCATCGGCATGGTCAGGATTTATACCTAGTCATGTAGCCCAAACAGGAAGTATTTAAAGCTTATCTTCTGGTGCCAAATATGAGAGAAGTATGGTTTTGTCTCACCTTCGCTGATTCGCTAGCGCTCAAAGCTTTTTAAGATTGAGCGTAATTTCAACTCAAAAACCTGTGTCTTTCAGCACACTCGACACCGCCAATCGGCAGGACCTAGCCTGAATACAGGCCAAGAATACCTGCCTCGCAGTCAATCACTGCTGAAGGAAATTTCGGCCTCACTAATGGTGATTCTGCGTATGAGGTGTGCAGAAAACGATCTCAAGTCAAGTTTGACGTCCCAAGTCATGTCATGATCCCCCTCGGTAACCACGAACTCGCAGCTTCGCTCCGGTAGCTTCGGGAAAATGATAACCGCGCCAGAGATGGTACCCTGTGCTGGCAACTGGAGTGCCGTCATGTGGCCGTTACCGAGCATAAGACTTCAAGTCTAGTCTAGGCTATTCAAACTCAAACCGGGATTTCGTAAGTATTCTGGTAATTGTCGACAGGTGACTGTTGGCGCAGAACGTTGATACCCAGGTATGGGTCCTGCTTTTCCGAAAAAAAGTTTGGGTCAGAACACTGCATGCGCAGCCTACTATACTAGTATTGATTGCGTGTTTTAAAGACGTCGTAAAAGTATCCAGACAACTAGATTGTATCCTATCCATTTGCTCACCCATAGTATTTGTGTCGGGTCACCCATCCTACCTAGGTACTTGAAGTACACTACCTATATTGGTGATCAGATTCAACTACAAACCTGCGTTACATATTCCATAGGATACCAGAGCTAATAAGCGTCTTAACTCTTTAGTAATCTCATGCAATTTCTTTTTGCCGTCTAGTAGAATATTTCCTCATGCAGGAAAAGAGGTGGCAAATTTGAATATTGCTTTCTTGCATACCGTCATGGCTGTTCGTATCGGGTACTTAACATTTCATGCTGTCATCAATGTGGCATGTCGATCACAGATAGTCAAAGAATGTATGCTGAGGACATCTCCAGATAAGGCGATAGCGCGGGGGCAGGGTATACGCTTGTGGCCCCTTTAATGCTGCCACACCTCTTGACATACGCAATTTTCCTTTAGGCTTCTTGCTCGAGCGTGAGTGCATCGGTGCTTCCTGCCCAGGTGGGCAACTGAGTCCAAAACCTCTCCGAGTCCAATCTATCAATTTATCCCCAGCGAGGGACAATAAGGCTACAGGCACACATTCGATCATGGCGGCTTCAAGAACATTGCCGAATACGGGATGCATTTGGGCCGAGGAGGCCACAAGGGCTTGGAGACATATTGACAGCATGACTGAGGCCTCGTTCGACACAATCATCACTACCAGCGCGCAGATGATTGACTTCACCCAGCGCACGCATGACTGCGAGTTTGATGCTCACAGCTCAGATCTCACATCGGGTGAGCTAGACGAGACAATGTTGAAGATATACACCAAGATCATCGACCTCCTTCACGCGGCAGCTGTCACGTACACCGATATCAGGCCGTTGTCGGCTGGCCCAGGGACCGTCGAAAAGAAAAGTATCACGTATGCCAACGGGCAGACAGCACTTGGCTCCCAGCACCGAACCCCATTGGAAGATGATGTCCGAGCAGAGCTGCCAGACACACCCAGCAATGAAGTTGTATGCGTACCGTCCAAGACCATGGCACTAGGGGAATATGAGCTTGATTCCAGGCAAAGCACGAGCCTCGGGTTCTTGCTAATCTCTCAGATGGCGAATAACTTCACGATTGTGCTGCAGAAGATGGCTGGAGGCCCCAAAGGGTCGGGAGGGGTGGCAAGAAGTGGCAGGGTGGATGCAAGGATTCTCAAGTTGCTCTCACGACTCACAAGTCTGAGATCTAAGGTGGCAACTCCCAGTCCATGAAACGTTGTCTCTTCGACAATTATAACTCTCTGAAGGGCTTTCACGGTCGTACAGCCGCACAAATTGTACGTACACATGAGCTCAGAGTGCATGCGATGGCTAGGTAGCACTTGAGGCTACCAGGATTCTTCCGGGCTGGAATTCATATCACGAATCCACAGGCACGCTCACTCAGGCAGCACGCATGCTCAGTGCTGAGATTTTGAGGATTTATCAGGCTGAGTTTTAGCTGCTTTCACCTCATTAGCTTGCTTTTACACCCGGTCCCCTCGTCACAGTAGCTGTTGTAGTATGTTACTAATGGTTAATGCGGAAGTCGACTTTTATAACAGCGATTATTGATGTAGATTACTAATCTTTAAACAATATTCCTATTTTAAGTACTTAAGTAGAAATTAAATATTTATAGGTATAAAAATAGAAGGGGCACCTATACTAGGAAACTTAGAAATTAAAGGACTTAGTCTAATACTAAATTATAAGTAACTATCTTATAAGTTTATTATATAAGATAATATCTTATAGGATATTATCTTATAAGAGGATATTATAAGATATTATATAAGTAAATATACTTATATAATACTATATTTAATAAGGTTTATAAATATATATAATATTAATAAATAAATAAATTCTACTAATAATAAAATAAATAAATAAGTCCTTATATAATAAATAAAAATAAACTTTTTTTATTAATAACTTATTAACTATAAGGGCTATTAAGCTATAAGTTATATATTTAGTATACTAATAACTTATACTATTATATAATCCTATAATATATACTTATATAATCTACTTATATAAGTTAATTTCTAGAACCTTTTATATAAAAGGTCTTTAAGTCTATATAAGAAATAAGATCTTCCCTCTTTAAGCCTAATTCTATTCTACCTAATTTAATAAAATTTAATATTAGATAATAATAAGTTAATTATTAGCTAATATATTAGTAATTATTAGTCTTTAATTAGTAATTAATTAATTCTTAAATATTCTATATAGGCTAAAAGAAGAATATAAATAAGAGAGGAATTCCCCTCTTATTTATATTAGTTAATAAGCTTAATAACTAAAGATAATAATTAATATATAACTATTACCCTTATTATCTCTTATTTCTTATCTTTTATTTATTAATATATTTATTTCCTTATTTAATTTAGTAACCTCTAAGAGGTTATAAGCCTAAATTATTATAATAACTTATATAATATATATTTAACTTATATATTTATTTTAACCTATAAAAATAATCCTATATAATATCCTATACCTAAATTTAAATTTTTAAATATATATAATAAAAAAGATACTAGTTTTAAAGAGGAAGTTCCTTTATTTATATAATTTTAAATTAATTAAGTAACTAATAATAGTAATATTACTATTATTAGTATATCCCTATAGATATAGTTAGTTAATAGAACTATTTATTAAACTTTCCTTTTATTAGATAACTAAGAGGTAAATATAATACTAATTAAGTATTATAACCCTTTTCTTACCTATTATAATAACTATTTATATATATTTACCCTTTATAACTAATATAAATATATATATATTCTTATTATATATATATAATTATATTAGGGGTAAAAAGACTTATTTAAATAAAAATAAATAATTTAAATAAGATATATAAGGAAGATCTCTTATTTCTTCTTAATAAATCTATTTAATATATATATATAAAATCTATATATATATATATATATTAAAATAACTTCTTTAAATAAAATAATAATTCCTAAGCTAAAAGGAACTAAAAATTATATTATTTAGTCTCTTAGAGTTAAAACTTATCTTATTAAAAAGGGGTATTTTTTAATTATTACTAATAATAAAGAAGAAATAGCTAAAAATCTATTTAATAATAAAGTACTAATAATAATTAAATTATTATATAAAGATAGCCCTTTATTATACTTAAAGGGTATAAATAATACTAAATAGACCTAGAAGAAATTAGAATTTTTATATAACCCTAAAGGGTTTACTATAAATTATTTAATTCTCTAAGAATTCTTTAATACTAATTCCTCTAAATTTAATAATAATATAAAGGAGTATTTAAATAAAATTAAAAAATTAGTTAATAACTTAAATATTAAGGAAATAAAATTACCTAATAAGATAATTATTAGTTAGGTTTTATTTAACCTAAAAGATAATTATAAGGATTTTATTTTTAGAGTTATTTAAGTCTTAAGAAATAACCCTAAAGCTTATATCTTAAAATCCCTATTTTTAGCTATTATAAATAAATATAGGGATAAAGAAGATAATACTAAAATTTATTATATTAAAGGGTTATTTAATAAAAATAATAATAATAAGTCTTTTAAGGCTAAAAACTTTAATAAAATAAATAATAGTCCTATTAAAGCTAGAATTAATAAAAAGCCTTATAAAAAGACTAAAGATACTTATTATTTATATTATAAAATTAATAATTATATAATAGATAAGTATTAATTCTTATACTCTTTTAAAGCTCCTAATATATAAAAATCCCCTAATAACCCTAATTATAAATTTAATAGAGATAATAGGGATAATAAAGCTTTAAAAGAATATAATAAAAACTAAGAAGCCTTATTAGCTAATTTAAATAATAATAATACCTCTAAATTTAATTCTAATTTAATAGAATTAGATAATAATAATAAAATAAATAATAATAACCTTAATATAGAGGAAGAAAAAGTAAATAACTCTTTATATAATAATAATAATACCCTTATAATATTATATACTAATAATAACCTAGAAAATAATTTAAATAATAATAAAAATAATAAATATAAGAATATAAATAAAAATATTAGGTTAAATAGTTTAGTTATTAATAGTATTACTAATATAAATATAGTTTTTATTAAAGAATATTTATTATATTATAAATTATTAAATAATAAAATTATTAATTAGAGTAAAGCTAAGAAATTAAAAACAAAAGGTATAAGTAATTTATTAGTTAAATATAAAGATAGTAAAATAAAATAACTAATTAAAAGTATATATTATATACTTAAATTAAATATTAATCTACTATTTATAAATAAATTAAAAGACTTATATAATATTAATTTTAAAAATAATAATATTATATTAGTAAATAAGACTAATAATAAAATAGTTTCTAAAAAGGAAGCCTTTAATAATATATATTATATTCCTTTTAAACCTATTTTATTAAATTACCCTAAAATAATATATTTAACCTCTTCTAATAATAATAATAATATATATAATAATATATTATATAAGTAGTATATTTACTATAAGTATATAAGTTTAATTCCCTTAATTAAATTATTAAAATTAAATAATATTAAATATACTAAAGATAATATAAAGAAATTTAATAAATACTTATATAAAGTATATATTAAGGCTAAATTTACTAGTAAAGTAAATAAAAGTTCTCTAAATAATACTATATATAAAGAATTTAAAAAAATTTATAATAATATAGGTAGTCCTATTAGTCTAATATATAATAAATATAAGTATTATATAATATTTTTAGATAAAAAAATATATTATTTAAATATATATTTATTAAAATATAAAGATAAAGCCTTAAATATCTTTAATATTTATATAAATAAAATAAATAATAATAATAAAGGTACTAAAATTAAAGAGTTATATATAAATAATAAAGGAGAATATATAAATAAAAGATTTAAAATAACCTTAGATAATAAGGGTATTATATACTAAAATTTACCTCTATATATTAAAAAGCCTAATAGGTTAATAGAAAGAATTAACTATACCTTATTTAATAAGATTAGAGCCTTATTATATATTAGTAATTTACCTAAATATTTATAAAGTAAAGCCTTATTAGCTACTACTTATATATATAATAGAACCCTATATAAAGCTTTAAATTATAAAACTCTCTTAAAAGAATTAAATAAATTAAATAATAATAATAATAATTATAATAATATTAAAATCTAAGGGTTTATAGTTTATTATAAAGATAATAGTACTAATAAATCTAAATTAGACCCTAAAGTAAATAAGGGAGTTTTAATAGGTTATAGGGAAAATAATAATATATATAAAATTTAAAATTTATCTAATAGATAAATTTTATAGGTATATAACCTATAAATATTAGAAAATTAATTTTTAATTCCTAATAATAATAATAATATAAATAATAACCCTATAAAAGATAATAATACTAATATAATAAATAATAATAATAATAATAATAATAATAATAAGGATAAAAATACTAATATTAATAATAATAATAATAATAATACTAATAATAAAATAATAAAATTAACTAATTTTTATATTAAGCTTCCTATAGCTAAAAAGAGTAAATATAATAAATATAAGTATTATAATAAATTATCTTTATTAACCTATAAAAATACTTTATTATATACTTATAATTTTAATACTACTAATATTATAAATAAGCCTAATAATTATAAAAAAGCCTTAAATAGCCCTAAATATAATAAATAACTATTAGCTATAAAAGAGGAAGTAAATATATTTATTAATAAAAATACTTATAAAATAGTTAATTTACCCCCTAATAAAATAGTTATAAAAAGATATTAGGTATTAAAAAAAAGCCTATAAATAATAATTATATTAACCCTAATTAGATAACTTATAAGAATAAAACCCTAAAATTTAAGGCCTATTAAGTTATATAAGGTTTTAATTAAATATTAAAGATAAATTATCTAAAGACTTTTTCTACTACTTATAAAACTAAAACTTAGTATATATTATTAATATTAGCTATTAATAAAGGATAATTAATAACCTAATATAATATTAAAAATATATTTATATATATTAATATTAATACTAATATATATATAATTTTACTTATAGAGTTATATATTAATATTAAATATAAAAATAAGGTAACTAAATTAAATAAAGTCCTATATAAGTTAAAATAAGCTCTATACTTATAAAATAAATATTTAACTAATGTATTAAAATCCTTAAGCTTTAAAATATACCTCTATAATAAAAGGATATTTATAAATAAGGAGCTAAAAATTATAATTATATATTATATTAATAATATACTAATTATTAATATAAATAATAATAAATTATTTATATTAGAAAATAAAATAAATAAGTATATTAAAATAAAGTATATAGAATTACTTAAATTATTTTTAGGAAATAATATAGAAATAGATTATAAAAATAAGAAGTTATATATAAACTAAACTTCTTATATTAATAAACTCCTTAATAAATTTAATATAAATATAAATAATAATTATAAGCCTATTTTAATATTTAGAGTCTTAGGATTAAAATTAAATAAAAATAATAATATAAATCCTAAAGAGGAAATTACTAAATATTAGAAAAGAATAAAGTTTTTATTATATTTAGTATTAAAAACTAAACTTAATATAACTTATAGTATTAATTATTATTCTAAATTTATAATTAATCCTAATAAAAAATATTTAAATATTATAAATTATATATTTAAATATTTATATAAATTTCTAAACTTAGGGCTTATATATAATTACTTAGAGGATAATTTTATAATAAAAGGCTATATAAATATTAATTAAGCTAATAATTTATCTAATAAATATAGTATTATAAATTATTTATTTAGCCTATTTAATTCTAATATTAAAAATATATCTAATAATAATATTATTAATTAAAATTTATAATTATAAAAAATAATAGTATTAAGTAGTTATAAAGTTAAATATATAGTATTAAAAGAGGGAATTAGAGAGGCTATTTATTTAAATAACCTATATACTTATTTTAATAATAACTTAAAATTAGGTTATAATATTCCTATACTTATTATATTTTTAGATAATTAATTAGTTATTAAATTAGCTAATAACCCTAAATTTTATAAAAAGTTTAAGTATATAAACCTAATATATTATTATTCTAGGTAGATTATAAATAATAATAAGGTTAATTTATTATATATTTATACTAAAGAATAATTAGCTAATTTTTTAACTAAAAATCTACTTAATCCCTAATAAAAATAATTAATAAAAGTAGTAAATATATCTAATAATATAAAGGATTCTTATAACTTTATATATAGAAACTTATATAATAATAATAATAATAATAATAATAAATAAGTAGAGAATAAATAAATAAATAAGGAGTTTAAATAAAATAATATACTATAAGTTATTTATATATATTAGTATATACTATATATATATTATAAGTTATATAGAAATACTTATATATATATAAAATAAAAATTATACTATATAAATAAAAGGGGATTTTATAAATAAATAAATAATAAAAACCTAAGTTATAAATAAATAATAAAAAAATATAATAAATAAATATAATAATAAATATATATATATATATATATATAATATTAGTTAAATAATAATAATAATATAAATAAATATATAAGTAAATAAATAAATAAATAAATAAATAAATAAATAAATAAATAAATAAATAAATAAATAAATAAATAAATAAATAAATAAATAAATAAATAAATAAATAAATAAATAAATAAATAAATAAATAAATAAATAAATAAATAAATAAATAAATAAATAAATAAATAAATAAATAAATAATAATATAAGATATATATATAAGTATATATATAAGATTTATATAATAAAGCTATATTATATCTAATAATATAAACTTCTTAAATTCTAATATATATATAAATTTATAAGTTATATAATATAAGTAATAATATATATAATTATAAATATAAATAATTATACTTATTATAAATAATATATATAAATAGTATAAAATCCTATAATAAGTAATATTCCCTATAATATACCTATATAAAACTAGAAAAATTTAAGTTTAACTTACCCTATAAATAAATTTTTTATTTCTTTTAATAACTTATATATAAACTATAAGGGCTAATTCTTATATAAATATAAGAATTATAAGGGAATATAAGATATTATATAAGTAAATATACTTATATAATACTATATTTAATAAGGTTTATAAATATATATAATATTAATAAATAAATAAATTCTACTAATAATAAAATAAATAAATAAGTTTTTATATAATAAATAAAAATAAACTTCTTTTATTAATAACTTATTAACTATAAAAGCTATTAAGCTATAAGCTATATATTTAGTATACTAATAACTTATATTATTATATAATTTTATAATATATATTTATATAATCTACTTATATAAGCTAATTTTTAAAATCTTCTATATAGAAGGTCTCTAAGTTTATATAAGAAATAAGATCTTCCTTCTTTAAATCTAGTCTTATTTTACCTAATTTAATAAAATTTAATATTAGGTAATAATAAGCTAATTATTAGCTAA
Organism: Diaporthe ampelina; assembly: GCA_023522825.1. Taxonomy (NCBI): domain Eukaryota; kingdom Fungi; phylum Ascomycota; class Sordariomycetes; order Diaporthales; family Diaporthaceae; genus Diaporthe; species Diaporthe ampelina. Next base: position 475,634 of record JAMFTM010000002.1, on the reverse strand, counting down.
TATATTAGTAATTACTAGTTTTTAATTAGTAATTAATTAATTCTTAAATATTTTATATAGGTTAGAAGAAGAATATAAATAAGAGAGAAATTCCCCTCTTATTTATACTAATTAATAAGCTTAATAACTAAAGATAATAATTAATATATAACTATTACCCTTATTATCTCTTATCTCTTATTTCTTATCTATTAATATATTTATTCTCCTATTTAATCTAATAACCTCTAAGAGATATCCTATAGGAGGTTATCTTATAAAAGGATAGGAGGTTATTTTATAAGAGGTTATCTTATAAGAAGAAAGGATATTATCTTATAAGAGGATATTTTATAAGAGGTTACTATATAGGAGGGTAGGAGGGTATCTTATAAAAGGGTAGGAGGGTATTTTATAAGAAATTATTTTATAAGAGGATAGGAGAATATCTTATAAGAGGATATTTTATAGGAGGTTATCTTATAGGAGGATAGGAGGGTATCTTATAAGAGGGTAGGAGGTTATCTTATAAGAGGGTAGGAGGGTATCTTATAAGAGGGTAGGAGGTTATCTTATAAGAGGGTAGGAGGGTATCTTATTAGAGGTTATTTTATAAGAGGGTAAGAGGATATCTTATAAGATAGAAGGAGGTTATCCTATAGGAGGGTAGGAAGGTATTATATAGGAGGTTATCCTATAAGAGGGAAGGAGGTTATCCATTAGGGCTTAGGGTGTACCCTCCGTTTTAGTGGGTGTAAATAACAAATCTCCTTAAGTAGGTGTAGTGGCATAGTTAAGTCCTAACAAGTGTAAGAGGGATTCGTTAGGCTTTAATATGTGATCCACACCACCACAAAATGTATGCACTCTACATATATATTCCTCTACTTTAACTACTTTATTAATTAGTTCTTTGAGAATTCATCTACAGAAAACTTTACTCATTCCACTCCTCAGTTACTTTCCATCCACCAATACCCTACATATATACCTAATCACTACTATACACACTAGTAACCAGTGATAACCACTAAGCTTCACACTAACCTAAGTTCAAAGTTATATAGATAAATATTAATAAAGATAGCTATAAAAACAGACCTCCTAAGATTAAGCACCTCTTAAAACAACTTTCTACTCATATGAGACTAATGCAACACATTAGAATAAGGAGTTGAGGTTTTTCTTGTGAGGAAACAAGAAAAAAAGAACGAGTGCGGTGACGCGGGATCGAACCGCGGACCTTCAGATGCCTTTACTATAGTTAAGACTTCAGTCTGACGCTCTCCCAACTGAGCCATCCCCGCCGTTATGATCTTTAATCGAAAAGAATGTATATATACTCTTAAAGAGTCTCTAATAACTATAGAAGTCTTATATTACCACTAGGAATCACTAATAAGTAGATTAATTATTAAAGCCTTTTAGCTAGGTAATCTATATAATTAATAATATAAAACTTATTATTTTTATATAATATTAATAGTTAGTATATTTAACTTAATATATTAAAATTTATAATATTATTAACTTATAGACTTAAAATATAATCTTTTAGTTTTTTAATCTTAATATTTTAGAAATTAATATAAATATTTAAATAAGATATAAATATAATATAAGATACTACTTAGGCTCTATAATATAAAGGCTTTAAGTTTATATTAAAATATATAGATTTTATAAGTAGGTTTACTTAAGGAAGAAACTAGGCCCTTAGGTAGAAAGTGTAGGTGTGTGGCACCCTTATCGATAAGAGACCCTGCAGGGACCCCTACAGGGACCCGTAGCCTCCCCTTAGCCTCTGCCCTTCACTTAGTAAAGCTAGGAGTAAGAGTATAATGATATTTCCTCGTCACCCCATGTGTTTTGGCTGGCCCCAGAGTCTCCTAGGGGGCAAAAACGTAGAAATTGTACGGGACATCTTGATCTGGGCCAGGCTATCATTGCGATCATTCCGAGAGCATGTAATGCTTAGTAGACTCGTGAGGATGGTTGCCAGCAGTTAAGGTGGGTGGTCGGCAGTCATCTCACCGAACTAAGGTGTCTGATACTTGCTCTGCACCCAGAGCTCCACACCCAGTGTGCGAATATGTTCTGGAGTGATGAGGGGCACAGATATACTTAGATATCTGGAAATCTTTATCGTCTAGTGTGACCAGCAGCAAGACTGGTAGTGATCAAATAGGTAATTTTCACCGGCGGGAATTCAGCTTATGAGATTCTGGTCTAGATGAATCCGCAAATCCGAACAGAAAACAATCGGATATCCTATGCAGGGTGGGCATCTGAAAAAGATGCTTATGGCGTTGCAACTGCTTCAGTAAGCAGCGAGGCTCGGGAAGAACTGGGAGATGTTCGAGACTTGATGACTTTTTCATTGACTGGTATCACCACAGCACATCCTCAACCATAGAAAAATAGATCTCTCTCACTGTGCGACAGCCCATCACGGCAGGCTCGGACATGTGCTTGAGTTAAGTCGTCCTGCCGCATCATCTCGGGCAGATTGTCGCCCCGAAATCAGAGCCACACCCTGGAACCTCATTCCGCTTGTCATTCCGTTATGTCTGGCTGAGGCGTGGTGCCAGAGAGGGCCCTACTTATAAGCGTCTCCTTGAGTCCCAGATTGTCAGGGATGTAACCAGTAGGGCGCGGGCGAGTGGACGGAGCAGATGAGCGTCCAGATATGACTCACAACAACACGAAACCACCGGCGATCACATCAATCAACACCTATTCAGTCACTCGTCCTGGACACCTCCCAGAAAGGAGACAGCCTCTCCATGTCTCGGCCCCCCTGCCCCCACACCACCACCACCGCCACCCACAGCCTTCATCCAGGGCATGCAGGCCCCCGTCCATCGATGTCCACAGTGTGAGCGAAGCTCATCAAGGTTCGTCCGGCCGTGGCAGCCCCGCACGCATTTTCCGGCATATGAGAGAGTAGAGTCCGCAGAGAGGATTTGTGCCTTAGCCAGCCAGTCTCGTCCATCCACTTCCGCGGTGGTCCTCGCGGAGACTTGGGTTGGGGACCGGTGCAAATACATTTGTTGGTAAGGCTCGGCCGACATGGAGTATCACTATCTCGAGACGAAAATTGCTCGGCGACATTTTTGGTGTACATAGAGGTAAGTCTGGTCAGCTCAAGACCAAGAAGCCTCCACTCTGAGATTTGGGGTTCGGAGGAGTGTGCCTTTCCCTCAGTCCGTACATTAGGAGAATACCTGCGCTTCTCTCTTGCTTGTTCGGACTCCTTTTATCCATTCTTTACGAGAGACATTTTAGACTTTTAACGAACTAGACGCTACGAAGGAATCCGCATCTTAAATTCGTAGAAACTTTTCTTTCGTCCCACCTTTTGAGAGGTCTGCCACAGACAGGACAGCGGCAGACTGTCTCGAACAAAGAAAGAATCATCATCCTATGGACCATAATATTTGACTGAATATTTTATATTATTTACAAATCAGAACTTTCGTTTCTGTCGAAAGAACCCGGGGGATCCGTGACGGCTGGGCTGCCCATTTGAGACTGTGCCAGGAGCCAGAAAGGTTGGGCCCAGCCACCTTCACCGTGCCTCGAGCGATCAATTCCAAGGTTCCGATAACCATTGCGATTGTTCTTTTGAGCAGCTGCTACATCACCCTCACGTCTGTGTTCTGGAAACATCATCCCAGCGCCAGCCTGGTGGAGCATACACACTCAGGTCAGGTATGGGATGCTACAGCTACCAGATAAGATGCGCCGACATGACCAACCCATGTGCAGCGCCAAGTCCAACAACATAGAACAAAGTAGCAAATCATTAACGTGCGAGTGGACACCATCCGCGCTGGACACCTTTAGAGGTTTAGCATAAGCTCAAGGGGTGAGAAAACAGAGCGCTCAGGATCCCGGCCAGCACAGTATTGGCAAATATCCCATCCCACGCTGTAGCATTGCTGTCATCCCACCTGCACCCCTGCGAGGCTTGGCGCGGCGCTGGTCCCAGCTGCTCGGGAACCCCTAACGGTAGGAATAGCCGCATCCGGAAATCCTTTTTTTCACCCCTTGTCTCATGACGCTAGCCAATGTGCTTTGGCCCATACCGGCTGGTGTGGAAACCTTCGCTAAAAAGCTGCTCGCTTGCCTGCTGGATGATCTCCTCCTGCGGTGGTCGACTGTTACTGCTCAGTTGCGCGGCCCGGCACAAGTGGGTGTCGTCCCACAACATGCCGGCAGCAAAACCTGGCAGTCGAGCTCGATGCTCCACGGGGAGGCCAGGAGGGCGGCCTTGGTGTCTGGAGAAACTTACTCATGGGCTAGCTGCGGGCGAGTATCTCCGGAGGATGGTGGTGCATAGGATAGACACATGGATATTTTCTTCGGCCGTAGAATCGTGCAGCCGCGTGTGATGGAACGGAGAGCCGTCGTACAGTCGTTGCGTCGCACCGACACTTTTTTTGCTCGGCTTTCGGAACTGCGATATCGGCAGCCGCCAGCCGTTGTCAATTGACTGGTCATGCTTGGTCTGCTGTTCCCTTTCAATTTTCTGTGCACATGATGCCAAAGTGTTGGCTATGGATACGAAAAGACGAAATCCTTGGCTTCAGTCCTTCAGGAACTTGCATTCAGGACTTGGAACTTAGTATCGCCAAAGTCAGGCGTTTGTTATGTAAACTGTGGAGACTCGAATTGAGAGTTACGGTTTTGGCCACTCACCGTGAGAGCTGGCGCGTGTAAGTCGAGCTCGCACATGCAAGGGCCGTCACCGGCGGAACTAAACACCCAAAATTGGCACAGTAGTAGTTCTCTAGCTTCAACTGTTTGAAATCCAATGCTCACGTAATTCATTGATTATGCCACGCACCCTGCGTCCTCCTGATGCCACACGCAATTGCGCAACAACTTACTAGCTCCTGGCGGCCGCGGCCGTTCCAGGTTTGCCAGTGAGAAGCAAAATCGATGCAATTTCTGTTGGTAATTGCATCACAGACACCAGGCCAACGTTGGTGCCAACATGAAAGGATCAACGGCGGGCTGGGCTGGCTGGACCACAAGACGCCATCTTGCGTATCAGGGGATCAGGGGACCGCCAGTATATGCGCCAACCGCCCGAATCTTCTTTGTCGACACGTGCCCCGTGCCTTGGATTATGGAAGCCAAGTTGACTGGCTCCTTTGGAAATCTGACAGCCCGACAGCCTCGTAGATGTCGGGCCTGTCAGTTGAAAAGGCCTAGACTTGTCGTCCTGGGCAAAGGGCAAGGAGGGGCGTTGATCCTTGCCCTGTCGAGTCTTCCAATGTTGGGGTTGGTGACCCGCCAGCCGATGATCCACTGGCGCAATGCAGGGATCGCTTTGTGAGTTGGAGGAACGAGAACCTTGGTCTCTTGACCGTGCACGCCTTTTCGGCGAACGGCAGGGCGTCGACCTCTTTTTTGTCCCTGGTTGCATGGCTAGACGTACGGACATCCGCATCCGATTCCCCCTGCAATCAGAGCATTGGCAGACTCTATGTTGGGCGGCGGTTACGATGATATTGACGAACTATTGGTGCTTGACAAGTCACAGTCAAGACAAATAGATTTGAGAATAGACGAGATCTGGATCTGATTCAGATCTGGTCTTGGTACAGTAAAAGAATATTACTGTACCCGTCGTCAGACACGCTCCGATGACTCCCACCACCCGGGCCGGGTCTTGGAGCTTGGCAATGGTGCAAGACGAATGGGATGCACACCGCAGGCTAGTCACCTCCAGCTATCATCCATATCCGGGTCGGCAGACGCCCTTCAACCCGCAACAAGTGATCGATCCTCTGCTGCCACACCTCCTCAGGGCGGGCATGGATGCCAACCTGCCGCACCTGTGGTTCGACCAGCCTGACCAGGTGGCTGGACTAATAAATAAGCTACCAACGCCCTCCACATAACATGCTCCCCCAGACAGCCAGGACAGTGCGGAGAGGTCCACCGCCTAGCTGATTTCATCCATACCAGACCAGGCCTGCCCAATCTGCCCCTCCGTCTCGCGTCCCCTTACCGTACACGATTTCTCGACGCTTTACTACGTCGGAATGACTCAGATAATCTGAACTTTCTTTCATTTCCAATCCAGTCCAGAGTCGTCACCATATGTCAGCTACTCTGGACCTCTCCTCCCCTTGTTTCATGCGCAATTGCGTCCTGGCCCCGCCCAGTCGTATAAAGCTCGCCGTCAGCCGTTGTTGCCACTTGAAGATGGTGCCTGCTGTCCCTGTCATTGGCAGTTTCTCAAGAAAGGCTTCCCAAGAGACCGTTCCACTTTCACCTTGAATTATCAACGGCGACCTATCAGGTCACGCGCCCGTGAGGTCCACATCACCACCGTTTGAAGAGGCCTTGCTACTTCTGAGCTGCGTTCGCGCACGTTGGCTCAGTAATCATTTACACCCCATACGCATCTACACAAAGCGTACTTCTGTTGACATAATCTTTCTCGCCTCCAACATGCCTGCGAGGACGAGCATGTCGACCAGCCCTAGCGAGGCCAGCTCCTCCCTGTCGGCCCACGCCAGGAAGATCGGCTTCCCCAAGTCCGACATCCAGATCCACCTCAAGAACCACTTCAAGACCAAGACATACACCTCGTCCTCTGTTGTGTCTGGGGATGTCACCATCAGTACTCAGAGGGACGTGCGGTTCGACAGCATCGAGATCATCCTGCTCGGCTCTGCCAAGACCAAGACAGATGGCTATAGTGCCCCTCATGAGTCCACATACACCTTCTTGAAACTGATCATGCCCATCCCGGAGTCGGTGTATCCAGTACCGCGGGTGCTCGAGGGCTCGAGGACCCTCAGCGTCCCCTTCCATTTCGTGCTGCCCAACTTCCTCACCATCGGCGCCTGCACACACAAAGTCGAGTCTGATCACGTCAAGGGCCAGCACCTGTGCCTGCCACCCTCAATGGGCTCTTGGGCCAGAGGGAACTGGGAGAAGGACGACCTATCCCCCCAGATGGCGGACATCGAGTACACCATTAGGGCCCGGGTCTGGAAGCAGCCGGAGCTGCAGGCGCGGCCCATCAAGATCATGGAATCCGTCAAGTCGATCCAGGTCCTCCCTTCGTTCCCAGAAGATGCCCCGCTGAGCATCACCAAGAATGACCGCCTGTACTGCATGAGCAAGACCAAATCCATCCGCAAGAACCTGCTGTCGACGAAGCTCGGCAAGCTCACCGTGTCCGCGGAGCAGCCCAGGGCCATAATGCTCCGACCAGACGGACAACTCTCGACCGGCACCACCGCCCAGATCGACCTCAAGTTCGAGCCCGCATGCGCAGGCACGGCGCCGCCCAAGGTCACAGCGGTCTCGTCCAAGATCACGGCCCATACCTACTTCTCAGCCGGGCCCATCAGCTCCCCGCCCAACATGGGCGACTTCACCAAGCCGGGCATCTCAGACCGCCGCGGCGTCTACTCGACATCGGTCAACCTCCCCACGACGGCACCGTCCCCCGAGACCCAGACATGGACCGCACAACAGGCCCGCCGCGACTCGGGCTACTTCACCGACACGGCGCCCGAGAACACAGCATCGGAGGGTGAGGAAGACGACGACAGACAGCGCAGCCAGCAGCGCCGGCGCCGCACATCGACCACCATCGCAAACCTGGTGCGGCCGTCGAAGCAGCAGCCGCAACAGAGCCAGTCCCCACCACGTCCCTCCTCCTCCCCCGTCTACCACACCTCCACGACGCACGTCCCCATATCGCGCCTGCCCACGAGCAAGAAGTTCTTCGTGCCGACGTTCCACTCGTGCATCACCTCGCGCGTCTACACGCTGCACGTGTCGCTGCAGGTGGCCGGGTCGGCGGGGAGCGGCAACACGACGCTGTCGCTGGACCTGCCGCTGCAGATCGGGGTGGAGCCCCTGTCGCCCGCGGGCGGCGGCGGCAGCATGCGGCTGAGGGGTGAGGCGGCGATGGGGGAGGAGGCGCTGCCCAGCTTCGAGGACGCGGTCGAGGAGGCCGCCGTGGATGAGTTCTTCCGGCCGCGGGTGCTGAGCGTGCCCGAGGTCGCGTTCATGGAGACCAGTGTGCTGCCTGGGTATGGGGTGAGGTGATCGGGCCTTGAACTTGGCTTGACCTTTTCATGTTTCCCTCGTTGGTCTTTTGTCGGCGGTTTTTCGTTTCATGGCTTTGCTGGTTTGGATTGGTCCAGATTGCTTCCATCCTCTACGGTTCTTTTTGGGATTATTGTGTGTTCAAACTTTTGATACCCTTTGTGCTCGGGTGTGTTGGCCCCACGGACTTCAACCCGGTGGCTGCCGGACAGAAAGAAGCATTGGCGTTGATTGTGTCTCCTCAGTTTCCTGCACGCTGCAGTGTGATGATATCTATGGTTATTTTTCTCTAGGTACTCAACGGCTACCCGGCGCAAGGTGCTGCCCGGTTCGGTAAAATGCAGATTGTACCATTGATTAATCAAAGAAAATACATACATCTTAATCTTCAGAATATCGTGCAGCATTGACCGCATCGCGGAATATCCTAGCAAACGTAGGGCTTGCTACGTGAGACCAATGTCGATATTGATCAGCACCGACGGCGGGGACAGACCGACCGGAGCATGCGTTGTGGCCGCATTGCGGGCACTTTCTGAAACCAGGCGCGTATGCTGTCTGACAGGACTTTGTTCTGCATATGTGGGTACCTTTTGCGTGCACCTCGTTGATCACTGATCACCATGGGAGATCGGTCTTCGCGCATGAGGCCGTGTGCGGAGGTCCTGCCGACTGACATTCAGTGTGTCACAGCCCTGCGGCTGGGTCCGTATATCATGTTGCAACAACGCCTGGTATTTATGGGACACAACACGTGTCTGGCGTCGGAAGGGTCTTTATATAGAGTTGAGGACCCAAGCCTAGTGTTACAGATGCCAACCAATTGTTACAAACCAGCTGGGTGGGAACGACTTTTTTGAGGGAAATATGTACGACGGCTTTTGAGGGGATAGAAACCTGCATGGGTTAGCCCGGCGAGATCTCCCCACTGATATCCGGTCTTGGCTCGCGGATGCTGTGGGTTGATTGATTTGACTGGGCTGAAGCAACTGGCTCTGCATCCTTGGGTTGATCGTTGATCTTTCATGTAAGTCTTGGTTGAACTAGCGGCAACTTCCTGGTTTGCAAGTTTGTTGTCGAGGTATTGTTGTCAGTCAGTGGGCTCCGGCGAGGGTCGAGACATCAGACTACGTCGTAAAGGGAATTCCCAGTAGGGCTGGGTCAAATGTACGTCACCTACCTTGACAATGGCTGTAGATCTGCCTAGCACATCCGCCTGTCCCGGGACGGTAGATGGCCGGGCTGCGGACACCTCGACTGTGGGGACGGGCAATGGGAACGCTGGTCTACAAAGATCTCTCTCTACAGCTGAGTGGGACATGATCTGTAGACTCGTGCACCGTCATCATTGCAAGTTTTGTTGGGGCAGGACGAGGACATCGCGTACGAAACAGGCCGCACAAAAGCCGCGTGCTAGCATCGAGACCAATTCTCGGGCCGCAGATACTGCGTCCGTGTGCACTGCGTGGCCCTTAGTCTCAAGTCTGTCTATGTAGTATCTGGATTAAATGGGCCTATGAGAGGGCACTCGAGGTTCCCAGACAAGACGACACGCAATCGCGGTGTGTCCGAGCCACACACGCCACTTACTCGTGGGCGCGCCAAGAAACCGGCGCTCGTAATCGATATGCTTTCTGTTGAAGTGTTTGTTGTCGATAGGGGTCGACGACACCAGCAGGTGTTTTCAGGAGCTGCGACAGGTCTCAGGACATCTAGTCATTTGTTCATCGCCACACAAAAGAACCTGCATATACACATCATACTGCACTATTAACGGAAGCGCGGGGAGAAAGGAAAAGAAGAGGAAGGAAAAGGGGGTCCCGTGGCAGTGAGTGAAATGAGAAATGAGCGTGGGGGAGGGGCGGGTCTGGACCCAATGGCACTGTGGTCTGGTCTCTGCTGCATGCTGCCGATGGAGTCGGAGTCACTCGGTCTGCGGGCCGTGCTGTCATATATACAGGTTGTTTTATATATTCAGGATCGATCCCAGACCCTCTTCTTGTCGTCCCAATGTGCCGCATCATTTCTGCCCCGCATGCTTGGATTGGAGCGGCATTGGGAGCTGTTGGGAGGAGCATGAGGACTGTGCACGATAGAAGAGAGATGGCATCTAGATACGGTTAGGGGAGACAGGCGAATGAGAGGGCATTGTTGGCTGTATTATTAAGGTTGAGGCCGCTGCGACGGTCCCCACAATGCGACCATGCACTGCAGGTTGCAGGCCTGGTTGCAGAGGAGACCCGCTCTTATCGACTTATACGACCCATATCCCGCCAATCGGGGGCTCATGGGCCGGGATCACAGGCCAAACAGGTGCTACTGTGGTAGAGCTGGGGGGGACTGGGGAAGGTGTGCATCTCGGGGTCTTCCACCCTTTTCCCCCCTTCCCACCCGTCCTCGCTTACGACAAATACCGCGGTCAAAGGGGGTCTGGCCCAGCGGGATTGATTGACCGATGAAGTGACTGATTGATTGAACGATTATTTGACGGATTGATCTGCTTCCTGAGTGGCCGACTGCTTGACTGCTTGCCTGTCTGGCTATTTTGCCTGGCTTGGCTTGTTCTGACTGTCTCTGATCGATCTTCTTTCCTCCTTCCTCTACAAACCTTCTCGAACCCGCCACCCAACCAGCCCAAACCCAAAAATCAATTTGACCCAGTTGCAGTCAGCAGCACCAACAGCAAAACAGTCCCTCGTCCTTGCTCGGAAGTCCCCTGTTCGGATCCCAGCCGACGACGCGCCAGCCGGCTGTTTCGGTCAGATTTTAAGGTCTTCTTCACTGACAGACTTTCGGACTCAGCACACCAGCACCTCAGCTCCAAGGCATCCCCATCCGCTGCAGATCAGCATCAGCAATCAGCAATCAGCAATCAGCGACACCAACCCGCGCCCAACTGACCCGGTTTACACATCCTTGAGCCACGCATCCGCAGGACCTCTGGTCCAATTACACTCGTTCAGACCATAACTTCTTCATGCGCGCCTCTGCCTGCTGAGGTTGAGGTCATCTACCCGGTCGCAGCAGTGACACCACGCTCACCTCTCGGACACGCCTTCCTGACCCTCTGTCGATCAGTCCATTTCCGGGTCACCACCACAACCAGTATACACCACCACCCGCCTCTATTTTCGGTCATACGGCATAGTACCACCTTCGTCTGCCATATACTTCTTTGCTGTCGAGCCAATGCGCATTTCGGAGTAATTCCTCGCCGAATCGATAACCTCGACACCCACCTATCCGTGCTTTTGCTCGCGATTTGCCGTGTTTGGACGTACCTTTTAGATACACTCTGCCTGCTCTCGCTCCCGCTCTGAGACACGCCACTTGCCTTTCCTCACCGCCCCACCCGAACGTCTTCTTGTCGTCCCGGGCTCTGCGAGAGCATAGCATCGTAGCCGGCCGACATCCCTGGGAGGCACCATAGCTACGATGCCAGCGACAGCGACGCGAGGGCTGCTGAGAGCGCTCCTCTTGGCTCTCCTGTGGTGTCAGATCGAAGCCTTCTACATTCCCGGTGGGTTGAGCCATCCCAAGTGCAGCGCCTGCCTTGCCGTGGTTCATCTGTGCTAACTTGTAGCTTCTCAATAGGCTGGTCCATAAAGTCATACAGCCAAAATGAAAACATCCCATTAATGGTCAACAAAGCATACTCGGACAACACACAACTGCAATATGCCTACTACGATCTCCCCTTCGTCTGCCCTCCTACTGGCCACCACCGCCCCGGTGCAGGGCTGCTCAGCGGCCAGAGCATATCTCTCAACCTTGGCGAGGTTCTGCGCGGCGACCGCATCGTCATTTCCGACCTCGAACTGTCAATGATGAAGGACAACGAGTGCAACATGCTGTGCAACAGGGAGGTTACCAGGCGCGACGTCAAGTGGGCGCGGGAGCTCGTCCGGGACGGGTACGTGGTCGAGTGGATCGTGGATAACCTGCCCGGGGCAACGAGCTTCGTGACTGTCGACAAGACTCGCAAGTACTACGCTGCTGGGTTCAAGCTTGGTTTCACAGACACGTCTTCCGGCAGGCCGCGTTACTTCTTGAACAACCACCACACCATCGTTGTCCGGTATCGCAGCGCGCCAGGCAAGGCCGGCGAGAAGGGAGAAAAGGTCATTGTTGGCTTCGAGGTCTACCCCAAGAGCATTGGGTCTGCCAACCGGAGGAACAAGGACGGGTGCCCCGCAGACCTGCAGAACATCGAGCAAAGCTTTGAGCTGTATATGGCCCCGAACAAGACAGTCTCCGAAGCTGCCAACCAGCTGTATTCCCAGTCGTCATACCAGCCCGAGATCGACCAGGAGGACCTCGACGACGATGCGAGAATGACTATCCCCTACACGTACTCGGTCTATTTTCGCGAGGATAACACGGTCGAGTGGAACAAGCGGTGGGACCTCTACTTCGTCAACCAGGAGGAAGGCTCTCGGATCCACTGGCTGGCCATCGTCAACTCGTTCATTATCTGCGGTCTCCTTACAGGCATTGTGCTGATTATCATGGCCAAGACGATCAGGACCGAGATCAAGGGTTACAAGGATGCTCGCGCCGAGGAGGGCAAGCTCAGGCTGAAAAGAAGCGGCGGGCAGCGGTCGCCCAGGCTGTCTGAGAAAAAGTCACTTGGCTTGCTCGATCAAGGCGGCGATGACAACGACGCAGATGCATCTTCCGAGGACGAGGCCCTGGAAGACGTCACAGGCTGGAAATTGCTGCACGCTGACGTCTTCCGGACGCCGGACTACGGCTGGATCCTGGCTCCTTTGGTCGGTTCTGGTGTTCAGCTTCTGTTCATGGCTGTCGGACTTGTGCTGCTGAGTGCTCTGGGCATTCTGAACCCGAGTCTCCGTGGCGGATTCATCAGTTTCGGCATTGGCCTGTTCGTATTTGCTGGTCTATTTTCTGGCTATTACTCGGCTCGCGTGTACAAGACTTTTGATGGACAGGACTTCATGCGCAACAGCATGGTAACGGCCCTGCTCTTCCCCGGCCTGGCTTTCGGACTCATTTTCATCCTGAATCTTTTCGTCTGGGCCCAGGCCTCGAGCACTGCAATCCCATTCGGGACCTTGGTCGGCCTGCTGCTCTTGTGGCTCTTCATCCAGCTTCCTCTGGTCTACGTTGGGTCTCGATATGGCTACAACCGTGGCGGGGCGTGGGAACACCCCACGAAGACGAGCCTGATTCCGCGCCAGATCCCTCGGCAGGCATGGTACATCAAGCGCACACGATCCGTGCTGCTCGCAGGCCTCATCCCATTCGCAGTCATCTTTATTGAACTGCTCTTTGTCTTCCAGTCTGTTTGGCAAGACAAGTCTGGCTACTACTACGTGTTTGGGTTCCTCTCGGTCGTGTCGCTCATATTGATCGTGACGGTCGCCGAGACCACTGTCGTCACCGTCTACGTCCAGTTGTGCAACGAAAACTACAACTGGTGGTGGCAGTCATTCCTCGTCGGCGGGGCGAGCTCCATCTGGGTGTTTGTATACTGCATTTGGTACTACTTTGTCAAGCTGCACATTACGGGCTTCGTGAGCTCGATGCTGTTCTTCACGTACAGCTTCATGGCTTGTATGGTGTACGGGCTCCTCACGGGCACGGTCGGCTTCTTAAGTGCCTATGCCTTCGTGAGGAGGATATATGGGTGAGTGTGCTCAAGACAACTGGATTCTTGACTTGTGTGCTAACTTTTGAAACAGCGCAATCAAGGCTGATTGAGCGTGCCGAACATCCTTTCGCGGTGTGAATTCCATCGCTTCAGTTCTCTCACCCTAACTATGGGAAACGCCTGACACGAGCATTGCGAAAAGAAAGAAGAAAACATCGAACCTGACTGATAATGAGTGTGCTTAACTGCATCAGACCCGGCGTTCATAGTGAGGGATTCCATTGGGCGCGAAACTGTTTCCAGGACTGGCGTTTTTCATTATGTTTTCACGGGATAATCTCGGTATTTTTGGACTGACAAGGCGTGGGCTTGCTCAATTTTCTCACCGCTCCTGATGGCTTGCAACGACCCCGACCGCTCGGCATGTTGTGATTGCGACAGTCGGCTGGTAGGAAAGATATGATCCGCGTTGGCGTTTCAATAGGATTTGAAACTACCCAGGAAAGCCGGAGAGCATTTCTTACCGGTAGGAATGAGGGCTCATTGGTGAGCGAGGGTGGAGATTCATAGACATTGTTTTGTGTTTTTTAATAGTCGATACTGGGAGGCGTGGTCATGATGTATAAAGTTGGAATACCTCTTATATACTTTCTAGTCTTTAATGACTCTTATTACCTATTATACAAATGAGACAATGGTGTGCTCTTCTGTGACAGTCCAGCCGCACAAGCTACCCTAGGGTCAGCATGTGGTTTTGTTCTTGATAGAAAGGTTGAGTTAACTGGAGTATACTCACTACCTATCCTGCCATCTCAGCAGAAACAAATTACTGATCCATTTTGACACTATTTTCTGATCATGTCTGGTCTAAGATGAGTTATCCCGGCATCCAAAGCAATAGATGAGGAGGGTTGAAGAAAAGAACATGGGTGACAAAACATGAAGCACATGTAGAAGCTCAACAGCACTTTACCAATCACATCCGTTTTGGCAGCTCATAATCGATAAAGACTAATTACTGGTGCTTCTCGGTCTCTGTAGCTACATGTGGCTAAAGCAAACATGGCACACTAGAGCATCTCCAGCCCAAAGGCTTTCGTTGCCCTCTGCCCTCATCTTCGAACGAATCCTAGGTACCAAGCAGGGAATATCAATATGGAGCAAGCTTCTAGAGTTGGGCGTACTACTCTGCCTTCTTTTTGCATATAACATCGAAAGGAGCACCGCTCTATTGGTGGCCCTGCTCCGTAAACATTTCCCCGGTTCATGGAGCGAGCATCTGATACCAGGGAGATCGAGATATTTATGTTATTCTTCAACTCCCTGTCCCCATCTTGACACGCGTGTGAGGAGGGTCTGATACTGTAGAGGTCAAGGCTCTCTCGGGCTTCGTTCTCCGATCTCGAGCTTTTCCTTCCATAATGCTCTCAACTCCATGGCCAGATGTTGAGTAGTATATTGATCATACTTTCTTGAGGATTCTCGATTATAAAGCGTCCCAATAATGTAATCATAGTCCTCAGGAGCCTCGATTATCTAAGTTGGGCAGATAATGATCACACACATTTCTCTCAGGCTGTCAATATGCAATTCACTCGAGTTGCAGCAACGTAAAGTTCACACTCGTCCTTGACACAATCATCTTACACAATTGGTTCAAGCTCGATTATCGAAACCACCACTGTCCCGAGCTTCCAACAGAATGTGGAGTGTGCACTTGCCAGCACAGAAATGTTTCTAGATTGGCAGCCTTTTTCATCAGCTTCTACTCTCCCACCTTGGAGCATTCTATATCTCTAAATGCGATCTTCCTGTGTCCATCTATCAACATCCCCGGTGCCTCTTTGCTCCCCAATCTAATCATGCCACGAAATGTAAAGCATAATCCCCGCCCCCAAGGCGATAGCCGCGAACTGGCTCAGCATCTTGCCCAACTCCTCACGCCTGTTCTTCCCCGTCTCCAGCAGCTCAGGAATCACGGCAACGGTGCCGACGTACAGGAACGTCCCCGCGGTGAAGGGGAGAAGCAGGTCGCCATAAGTGAGGCTGGTGCCCCATATGCCTCCGTTCAGGGGCAAGGGGCCTTCAGTCTGGGATGAGCCGGAGCCGCCAAACTCCTGGACGGCGATGCCGATGCAGGTGCCGAGGAGCGCGCCGACGGCGGTGATGAACTGCGCCCCCATGGCGGCCTTCTTGCTGAAGCCCGACTGAACGAGCAGTGCGAAGTCACCGACCTCGTGGGGGATCTCGTGGAAGAAGACGGCCATTGTCGTGGTCGCGCCGACGGTTGGGGAGGCGTAGAATGATGCCGACATGGCGAGCCCGTCGGTGATGTTGTGCGTGAAGTCGGCTATCATGTTGAGGATGCCGCCGAGCTTGACGCTCTGGTTGAGCTCCTTCTCCTTCTCCGGCGCCGCTGCCGCTTCCTTCTCGGGTGCGGCCGTGCCGTTTGACTTCTTCTTCCGGGACTTGGCCCCGGCGGCGTCGGCGCCCTCGATCGCGGTGGACTTTGCGCCAGCGCTGCCGTTCTCGTGGGTGTGCGAGTGGCTGTGGCTGTGCCCGTGGTCATGGCCGCCGTCGCCGCCCGTTGCGATGCGGAGGCCCTTGTCCATCGCGACGAAGGTCATGAAGCCGACCAGGATGGCGACGCCGAGCAGTAGGTTTCGGTTTGGTTCGACCAGGACGAAACGGGCCTTCTCCAGGTCGTCCTCACCTAGGAAGATCTCGGGCAGCAGGTGGAACAGCGTGTCGCCCATCAGGCCGCCGACGGCGAATGCCACCATGATGGAGAGCGAGGAGGGGTCGATGTTTGGCGGGCATAGCGCGAGGAGGAAGTTGGGGGGGCCGGATATGTAGAGGGTGGCCAGCAGGGCATTGACGGCGGGCGAGCTGCTTGGGAAGAGGATGGAGAAGAGCCTGGCGACCTGGGAGGTCTTGCCTGAGAGGCGGGCGAGCTTCTGGGCGGTGAGTGTGTGGACGACGGGGCACTCCTGTAGGGCAGAGATTGTCAGCTTGCCAGTATCGCCATGCAGAGAGGGTGCGGCCACATACTTGAAGCTGGTCCTCGATCTCTTCCAGGCTCAACGGCGGGCCCAACGTCACGTCGTCCAGGGTGGCATCCTTGCCGGTCTCAGCTCGGACGAAGGCTATGGCGACGCACAGGACGAGGCCCAGGGTCAGCCTGCCCCAATTGACCCGGAGTGAAGGCATTGCGAGGGTCGGAGATCAAGTCTTGTTACCGGGACGGGAAGAAGTAGTTCAGGCTGGTGAGACGGTGAGGAGAGGAGGAAATACAGCTAGGCACGCGATAGTCGGACCAGAGAAAACAGCTGTCTGCATCCCTCCACTCCACTCAAGGGAGATGACGGTCTTGGTACTCGAGAGTAGTCAGCCATCCTCCGTAAGAAATGAGCGGGTCAGCGCCAAAAGGCGGCGCCCGAGGTCGGCAAGTTTGTCCTGTTATTGGGCTTTGCAGTAGTGCACTCCGTACTACCTAAGTGCGGTCGTTAAGGTTGGCTCCCACTTTAACCTTGTTGGACCCTTGTAACCATTGCACCAGTGCCCCCACAACAGCTCCCCACAGCTCCCCGACCCCGAGGCCCCGGTACCCAGGACTCCCTGGACGAGGTGCAGCTTGGGTGGACTTGGAGAACTGATATCGATCAACCTTGATAAGATCCTCATGGCCACATCTGCCCGTTCAGATATACACGTATAAATATACGCGTATTCATCTGCAATCTTTCGCTTGTCAGTAACATGCAACATTTATTTACCAATGCACATGGCAGATCATGGGACGACCTGTATATCCCACTCTCATCTCCTTACCCGTGACCTAGAACAAAGCTGTGCCAACGAATATGGGACGGCATGCAAGCACCCTTGCTCGACGAGCAGGGAGTTACTTCGAGACTCCAAATCGGGTCAAGGTCTCGCTCCTGCTCAGGCTACCAACGGCTTCCCGGGCCAATCCTTCGAGCTAAGCCCCTGAGACCAACTGCACAACTCTCAACAATGTAAATAACGAAGCAGTTCAAGCAATACATACTTGGATTCTGTCCTTCTCGTCCCGTACGAGCCCTCAGGAGCAGCTAGTAGCCAGCCATGAGCAACAGCTCCTCCGCAGCGGCCTGCTGGCCGACAGCCGACGCGAGCTTCGGCCCCGTCGTCCAGGACTGCAGGGGAGACTTCGACTTCACCATCACCTTCGAGCAGTACCTGTTTACTATACTCCCCGCATCTCTGCTGATCGTCGCCGGGCCACTGCGCCTGAGGTACCTGAGGAGGTCGCCCTCCGTTGTCGTGGCCGGCGACAGCCTCTTCAAGCTCACCAAGCTCGCCGCTGTGGCTGTCTTCTCCGTCCTGCAACTCGCCCTCCTGGCCCTGTGGGCGGCCCAGCCTGCCGCGCTCCTCGGCCGCGTCAGGACCGTGTCCGTCGCGGCATCCTGCGTGTCCTTCGTCGCGAGCCTCGTCTTCTGCGTCCTCTCGTACGCCGAGCACGCGAGGTCGCCTAGGCCCTCGTCTATCCTTAATGCGTACCTGCTTGTCTCCCTGCTGCTGGATGGCGCGATATTGCGCACCTTCTGGATGTCTGATCTCGCCACCTCCGTCAGGGCCGCGTTCACCGCTTCGTTTGCTCTGAAGGCGTGCCTCTTGGTGCTAGAGGCCAAGGAGAAGGCCGGCCTTATCGTGAGAGGTGGTGGTGGGAATGAACAGTTCAGGAACCCGGAGGTCACTAGCGGTCTCTACAGCCGCGGCTTACTCTCATGGCTGAATCCCCTTTTGCTGGATGGTTTCCGGCGGCTCCTGAAGCCGGCCGATCTCTATGCCCTTGATAGTTCGATGAAGGCTGATGCATTGAATGTCAAGTTTTGGAAGGCCTGGGATACTCGTGGGTGACGCCGTCCACCAAAACGTGAGGCCGAGACTGACCACCCAACAGTCAAACCCAGCAGCAGCAACAGGCTCTTGAGGTCATGCGCCAGTACCCTGAAGTGGCCCCTGCTGGGCGTGGTATTTCCAAGGCTCATCCAGCTCGCTTTCATCATCTGTCAGCCGCTGGTGCTCAACCGGTTCCTAGAGTTTTTAGAGCAGCCAGATGAGAGCATCAACCATGGCTACGGCCTGATCGGGGCATACGGGCTAGTCTATCTAGGAATTGCCCTGTCTGGCGCCTTCTACTCTCATCAGGCTACACGGACGGTCACCATGCTCCGCGGCATCCTGGTGACGGCCATATTCTCCCGTTCGATTGACCTCAGCACCACAGCCATTGACAATGGCGCGGCCGTCACACTCATGAGCACTGATGTGAGCCCGGCGACCTTCCACACGTGTTTACTGTCGTGACTCTGACCAAGAGCAGGTTGATGCAATTATCCGCGCGACAAAAGAATTACTCGAGATGTGGGCCAACGTTCTCCAGATCGTGATTGCAACGTATCTGCTCAGTAGGCAGATCGGCGCGGCATTCGTCGGCCCCATTATCGTCTGCGCTTTTGCCCTGATTGCTACATTTCTCTGCGGGCCTCCCTCCAAGAAATTCATGATGGCTTGGATTCAGAAGGTGCAGGACCGCGTTGGTAAGCGAGATGTGTTTTGGACCAGCTGGTGTCAATATTACTTGGTCTAGGCTAAATTATGTGCAGGTATTACTTCTACCATGCTGGGCCATATGAAGAGCATCAAAATGTCTGGCCTGGGCCAGAAGCTAGGCGACACCATTGCCAAGCTGCGGAAAGACGAGATTGATGCGGCAGCCCCCTTCAGGAAGATGAGCGCACTGACTTCTGCGCTTGCCCAGGTCCCGCTGCTCATCTCTCCTGTCGTGGCATTTGCTTTCTTCGCAATTGGGGCGATCAGCTCAGGAGAATCACTTCAGACCACGAGAATGTTTTCTTCTCTTTCGCTTATGATCCTCCTCGGACAGCCACTGTTCTGGATGTTCGAGGCAGTCTTAGACATTATGGCGGCGGTTGGTTGCTTCACGAGGATCGAAAAGTTCCTCTCCGCGACCTCGAGAACTTATGGAACATCGGATGCAACGATGACTTCATCTCAACTCCATCATAACGGCCCGGGCGGCTCTACAACACAGCTCAGCCCCCATATCCCAGAAATCATAGAACTTGAGAATATGGTTCCAGGCCAGCACGCTGCATTGGAGCTGAATGGTGTTCAGGTCGAGAATGCCTGCTTCAAATGGTCATCCGAAGGTGCTGTGGTCTTACAAGATGTCAGCTTCACGGTCAAGTCCCAAGAACTTGCGATTGTTGTCGGTTCTGTAGCCAGCGGCAAGACGACGCTGCTCAAAGGCCTCCTCGGGGAAGTCCCACATATCACCGGTAAAATCAACATCGAGAGACATAGACTTTCTTGGTGTGAGCAGACCCCGTGGCTGATCAATGACACGGTCCGCAAGAACATAATTGGCTTCTCCCGTTACGACGAAGAGCTCTATCAACTTGTCACACAGGCCTGTGACCTCGATAAAGATTTTACCAGTCTCAAAGACGGGGACGGGACTGTCATTGGTTCGAATGGAATTGCATTGAGCGGCGGCCAGAGACAGCGAGTCGCACTTGCGAGGGCTGTTTATTCCAGGCCACAGTTGGCGATTTTCGACGATCCTTTCAGTGGCCTCGACAATCACACTACACGCGTTGTATTCGACCGAATATTTCGCAAGGACACTGGCTTGTTGAGGCTGTGGGGGACGACAGTGATCCTCGCGAGCCAATCTATCAACCTGCTGCCATATTCCGACCGCGTCATCGTTGTGAAGGACGGTGTTGTCGCAGAGCAAGGTGACTTCGTGTCTTTGAACATAGCTGGCAGTTATGCAGCGTCTTTGGACGGGCACTATGTTCCAGATGCTGGAAGCAGTGATGACGCTGAACCAGGTGAGACGCCGGCTGACCCAAAGCGGGACCATGAAGCCAGACCCAGGACTCCAAAGCCAGACCAGGCCCAACCAGAAGACAAGCGAAGACAGCGAGGTGACTCGGCGGTGTACGGCTTCTTTCTCAAGGCCGTCGGGATACCATTTACCGCTGGGCTGCTGGTTTCGGAGATCGCGTGGGCGTTCCTCTCTACCTTCTCGACCGTCTGGCTGAACTTCTGGTCCGAAGCGAATTCCGAGCAACCCAACCAGCGCATCAGTTATTACCTCGGGATCTACACGGCAATACAGGTTTTGGGTGTTGTGAGCTTCGGCCTCATGGCTATGTTTGGGATGCTCTTCGTGGCCTCCAGAACGGGCCTGCGGCTACACCAAGTCCTGCTGGACGCCGTGGTCAGAGCTCCGCTCTCCCTTTTCACCTCGACAGACATTGGAGAGATCACGACAAGATTCTCCCAGGACATTGGCATCATCGACAGGTCGCTTCCCCTGGCGCTCCTGGTGACAGTGGCGAACTTTCTAAGCACCATCGGGGTCGCCGCCTTGATTGCATCTTCTACGGGCTACATCGCAATCAGCTTTCCCTTCCTGGCCGCCGTATTTGTGTACATCCAGAGGGGCTATCTACGTACGTCGCGACAGCTCCGGCTGCTGGACTTGGAGCAGAAGGCTCCCGTGTACACCCAGTTCCTCGAAACACTCTCCGGCCTGCCCACGATCCGCGCGTTCGGGTGGTCCAAGCCCGCACTGGAACTGAACCACGAGCTGGTGGACAGGTCGCAGCAGCCGTTCTACCTCCTGCTCATGGTGCAGCAGTGGTTGACACTGGTCCTCAACCTGGTCACGGCGGCGCTCGCGGTGCTGATCGTGGGCCTCGCCGTCAGGCTCCGCGGCTCGGTGTCGGTCGGCCTGACCGCCGTGTCGCTGATCCAGCTGATCACGCTCGCCGAGAACCTGAAAATCCTCATCCAGTTTTGGACGTCCCTCGAGACCTCCATCGGTGCCGTGGCGAGGATCAAGAATTTTAGCGAGGAGACGCCCGACGAGAGGCTGCCGGGCGAGGACCAGGAGCCCCCGGCAGACTGGCCCACGCGCGGAGCGATCGATATCAGGGACCTCTCGGCGAGCTACGGCGAGGACCTCGAGCAGAGGGCCCTCGATGGCGTGACGCTGAGCGTTCGGCCTGGCGAGAAGATCGGCATCTGCGGGCGCACGGGGAGCGGCAAGTCGAGCCTGCTGCTGTCGCTCCTGCGTCTGCTGCCCAGCACGCGCGGCACCGTCCTCGTTGACGGGGTGGACCTCGCGACTCTTCCGCGCGACACGGTCCGCTCGTGCCTGATCGCAGTGTCGCAGGACCTCTTCTTCCTCCCAGGCACCACGCGGCAGAACCTCGATCCGTACCGCGACTACGATGGTGATGACGGCGACGTCCGCGCGGATGATCACCGTCTCGAGGCGGCTCTACGGCGCGTGGGGCTCTGGGACGCCGTTGCCGAGGCAGGCGGGCTGGACGCAGAGTTTGACGAGACGAAGCTCAGCCAGGGGCAGCGTCAGCTGTTCTCATTAGCTCGGGCTCTTCTGCGGCGCAGGGGAGATGAGGGAATCGTGCTCCTCGACGAGGCGACGAGCAGCGTTGACGCCGAGACAGATTTGCTGGTGCAAAGGGTCGTGCGGGAGGACTTTTCCGGCCACACGGTGGTGTCGGTTGCGCACCGCCTCGAGACCATTGTGGACTTTGACAGGGTCGTGATCCTAGAGAAGGGCTGCGTCGCTGAGGAGGGCTGCCCGCGGGAGCTGCTTGCCCGCCCTGCGGGTAGCCGGTTCAGGGAGCTTTGGGATGCGAGTCGGCAGGCTGGAAGGAGTGGTTGAAGGAATATACGGGGGAATTTGCATAATTGTTAATCTACTTCAGCAAATGCAGACTGCTTCTATATGTTAGAGGCAACATTGAGCGAAGGCCTCACTCATGGCGGCGGCGGTTCGGAGGCCATGAATTGAGCTGGTTCTGGGTATATCTTGATCAACGCTTTCATTAAACTCTACGTTCTGCCAATGAATCAAGAGATGGACAGGTGGGATCTGAAAGTCGCAATTCCTTCAAAGCATATTCTGTGGGATGGACTTCCTTTTTCTCTCGATGAGATGACAAGGCCAAGCTTCTAGAAACGTCAGCGAGAGACAGGTTCAGACAGCCAACCGTTCAGCCGGTCGGACAAGCTTTCCGCCCAGCGCCTTGGTGTCTCTGAAGCTGTTGCTTGGCGGTTGCTTGTTCGATGCTTAGCTACGGTCAGACGCCCAGAGCTGTTGGTTCTGGTGCGGCGCGTGCCGCTGAAGAAGAGACGACACGCATGGCTCGTCCATGTCAGCTCTTGGTCTTTCGCAGTCGTTGCGTGGGTTTCACAGGTT
Organism: Diaporthe ampelina; assembly: GCA_023522825.1. Taxonomy (NCBI): domain Eukaryota; kingdom Fungi; phylum Ascomycota; class Sordariomycetes; order Diaporthales; family Diaporthaceae; genus Diaporthe; species Diaporthe ampelina. The sequence continues at coordinate 452,643 of JAMFTM010000002.1, read as the reverse complement.
TCTGTTTCCAGCTTTGCTGTGTGATGTACGTGAGGAAGCACAACACCGCGAGTGCCAGCTCGACTCAGCTCAGCACAGGTCAATCTCACCTTACGAGCTCCAGGCGGGTACAGTCAGGTCCCCACACGGCCTGGGCCTGGCTGGAACGTGGACCCTCCCAAGCATTTTTGACAGCGCAGTTCTGCATGATGCAAGTCGGTGAGAGGAGGCGCCGTCTGCACATTGCCGGTCGAGCATCCAGGGCCTCCCAACCCCGGCCCTGTTCCGCCTTCTCCCACATCTCCCGCCTGGCCCCATGTTTTCTCTTGTCTCCCACGTTTTCGATTCGGGCGGGCAATCTGGGCAATCAATCAGGGTCGCAGGGTCGCAGCTTGGTTCAAGCCAGCGACGTAATCGTGGCAGGGGGACAGTGGGCATAAACAGGCCCTCCCCCTGCGTGGTCGATGCGAGCAGCCAACTGAAACAGCCGCCAAGGCCCCAGTGAATTCCTGCTTTTTGGGCTGCCACCAATGCACCTGTGGAATTTCCACGATGAGAGGTCGGGCTTGGCGATGACCGTCGTCACACAGGACACAGGGACTACGTTAGGGAGGTAGGTAGTGTACAACACTGCGCTGCAGTCCAGCCCCCAAAAATAATAGGAGACACCGCATCAAGTTTACAGTGAGTGAGTGAGGGAGCCGGATGGCCCAGTCACGGAAAGGGTCTGGTATTTTGGGCACAGTAGCGTTCAATCTTCCATCTATGATTGCTTCTCACCTCTTGACTGTTCCTGTTCCTTGATTTTGTGTCACACCCAATCCATTCCGAGTGACTGACACACCTCCCCTCCTTTCTTCAAGACCTGCTGTTGCTGCTGCTCTTTTTGGTTGTTGCTGCTTGCTATTGTGGCTGAGAGCGAGCGTGTTTTGTGTACTTCCCTGAGGCCTCGCTTCATCTCCCTCGCTCCACACGACACTGGCCATCCCCATATTGTCCCCAGAATTCGCACCGCCTGCCTGGCTTGGCCCAACTTGGCCTGTCTGTCTGCTTGCCTGTCGGGTTGAATTGATTGACTGAGGTGCCGACTGGCTGCCCACGTGCTCTCCTCGTCCTCATTAAACAGTGGGCTTCCCTCCCGCCGGCCGATTCCTATTAAATCACATCTCATCTCAACCCCGGATTCAACCCGTCCCACGAGAGAAGGGAGGAGGAGCACGAGCCCGACACACGCACAAAAAAATGTCCCTGCGAGCTCCAAAGCCACGCCAGTCGTCATCCTCGCGGAGCAACAACATGGCCGCCGCAGAGAAGTCCAGCTCGCGCGACCCAGCGCTGCCCAGGCACGAGCCCGTCCAGCACAGGCACGACGACGGCAACGGCTGGTCGACCCTGACGCCCCACATCAAGGCCGCCGGCGAGAGCGGCCGGAGGGGCTTCGGCACCGAGTTCTTCGGCATCGCCTTCCGGTCCTCTTGCAAGGCCTCCCGATACGTCAATGTCCTGTGGCCCGTCGTCCCCGCCGCCATCGCCGTCAACTTCGCCCTGCCCGACCAGCACCTCGCCATCTTCATCCTCGCCTACATCGCCATGGTCCCCTGCGCCAACCTCGTCGGCTTCGCGGGCCAGGAGCTCGGCCGCAAGATGCCCCTCGTCGCTGGTGTCATCATTGAGACTACTTTTGGTTCTATCGTTGAGATTATCCTGTTCCTGGTCCTCCTAATTCGAGAAAAGAATGAGGAGATCATCAAAGCTGCCATCCTAGGTTCCATCCTTGCCAACCTGCTGCTCTGCCTGGGTCTCTGCTTCTGGGCAGCTGGAATGCGCCGCGACGAGTCCCACTTCAGCGAGGCTATCACCGAGGCTGGCTGTGGTCTGCTTCTTACTGCTGGTCTCGGTCTTGCTGTGCCTACTGTTTTCACGTTGGCCTTCCAAAATGTGAGTTCATGCAGCTACTATATCTCCCTCATCTTATGAGCTCCTTGGCAGCATATGAAATTGTCATATGAGACGCACTCTCCGTATTCACCAACATGCTAACAGCCTGGTATCAAGACCGAAGGCCAGACCGCCGAGGCCCTCGCCGACACCGTGCTGCAGGTCTCCCGCTCCACAGCTGTTATGCTGATCATCGCCTACTTCGTCTATGTCTGGTTCATGGGCCACACGGTAAGCCACAGGTTTGCTCCTCCCTGGGCAGCCATGGACACCTACTGACTGCGCTTGGGGCATCTCTAGCACCACGGTATCTACGAAGCTGTGTTCGAGTACGACGAGGAGCGCGACCACGACGCCCACAAGGATGCCCACAAGGCGAAGCTCACCCTGACCGAGTGCATCGTTGCGCTTTTGATATCGTACGTACTTTCTATCAACCCTTTCCCCCGCCACCCCCAGGGGGGGCCTTGCGCTCGGATGGCTCCCTCTTCGAGAAAGGGAAAGGGATGGGTGTTCCTAACATGTTCATTTCACATACAGGATCGCGCTGGTCAGTCTCATCGCCGTGGCCCTGGTCCACGAGATCCACTACATCGTCGAGGATCACGGCATCTCGGACCCCTTCATGGGCCTGATCCTGGTCCCGCTTGTGGAGAAGGCCGCCGAGCACATCACGGCCATCGACGAGGCCTGGGACAACCAGATGAACCTGGCGCTGTCCCACGTCCTGGGCGCCACGCTGCAGACTGCCCTGTTCAATGGGCCTTTTATTGTCATCGTCGGCTGGGGCATGAAGTTTCCCATGGGCCTTGACTTCGATGTGTTTAACCTCGTCATGCTCATCCTCGCGATTATCACGGTTGGAAACTTCCTCCGCGACCAGAAGAGCAACTACCTCGAGGGCTTCCTCATGATCGTCGTCTATGTTATCATTGCGATTGCGGCGTTCTATAACCCCACGCTGCCTGAGAGCGGTGGGGCTGCTGGCGAGGCTACGACCGAAGGCTCGACCTCCACGACTCATGAGCGGTCTCTTTACGGGCTGTAGGGCGTGTTTTGCGGGGCGTGGAAATTAGAAGGAGAGGATGGTTCGAATTTCTTGTTCCCATTCTGGCGTTCTCGAGGGGATACATGCGAGATATTTGGTTTACTATTGGACACGGCTGAGTACATGCATAGCGAGCGAAACAAGAGGCAAGGATCTGAATCGGCCAGGCACGAATTCTTCAGGGGGCGTTCACTTTGAGAGACAAAACCTTCTAATAATCCCAATCACATGACACTAGACGTTGCCAATTAAATATGCTGTGAAGATTCCGTCACGCATCTGACGTACATGATTCTTCTCCACCACGCCAATTAAATCAGAATTTACGCATGTCTAAAGACAAGCTATTCGAGCAATTCGAAGTGCGAGGAATGCTCACACGAATTGTCGACATCTAAGTAGAGTGCATAACGCACTCTGGACCGGAGTCCGGTTTTGCAGAATGACATGCCTCCGGCTCCTCCACATTCATTGCCAAGGGTCACCTTCGATGTACCAAAATATCCAATACTGACGCATCTTTTCCGCAGAAAAGCGATCCAATTCTGTATCCAGCCATGCCAGTGAAAGAGAGAAGATGATTGCCTTCGGAAAAGTCAACTCTCACATTGCCTGTGACTTGCCTTCTGAGGATTAATTTTCCCTTCCCCTGCCCTCTTCATACACATAAAAGTACCTTGTTGTCCCGCTCACATCACTTCTTCTTGCACCCCATGTCATCCCACTTGCTGTACATTTTCTTTTTATGGCGTTTCGTTTTCATTGCGTTTTATCCACGTTTACCCCCGCCTAGAATACTCACTGCTTGAAATCTCGCAAGTCTTTCCCTTCGCAAAGAAAGTCGGTCTTCTTGCTCCCCTGACAACTATCAGTTTGGATGTTGGCTAATCTTTCGGTTTGATACATAGCGTGTGAGGTATCTCTGAAACTTTTACGGACACATTTGCGTAAGCTATTCGTCCATGCTTGGCTTTCAGTTGTGTAACACGGTCTCGCAATTGAAATCCAAAATTTACTGCTTCCACTTTTCATATAAATCGTGTTTCCTATGAATACAACTCTATAGGAGTGTCGGTCCAGTTTGTCCCATGGTGTGTGTGTCTGGGGTGGCACTCCACTGTTGCATTTGCCATCTCCGAGAGTACACGTCAACCACATTTGTCCCGTGGCTGATCCTCCAACACTGAACCTGGTGCGGCAAATCCCCCAGAGCGGTGAGGAATTTGTCCAAATCCCATGTTGGCATATCGGTATGCCGCGAAGAGCCACTGATATATCCCGACTGTATCAAAATATGAGCCACGGTACGCTGGATTACTTCTTATGGGCTGAGCTGGTAATCTGGACGCAAGATTTCCGATGTGAATGCGTCTTTCGAAAGGCCGAGTAATGCATAAATCATATCGCGGGGATCCTTAGCTTTACTTTTCGCAAACTTTTGTATCGGAGTGTGAAGGTCTTGGGATTCTGGCCCCGTTGACCACCATGATCTCTTGCGCCGACTGCCGGGTAGAATTTGAAGCCTTGACCGCACATTCTCGTTGCAGATCCAGAAGAGCCCCAGTGACTCTGTCTTCCTAACGAACCAGTCGGAGTCGACGCTTTGGCGACCGCAGACAATTGTAGCTGCTTTGGCCAGCGCTGCCTCTTGCACTACCCATATTCTAGAGAACCATTCTCTTTCTAATAATTGTAGGCAACAGCTTTTTTGGTGCTTGATCAATTCACGGAATCTTGTGACGACTTTTTGCCTTTCATCAAGCCCCGACGGGAGTTGGCGTCGTCGCAGTCTGCGTTCGTTGGGCCGGTCAGCCCGTGGACTTTGAACTATACTTCTCCGCGTATCAGGCGTTTGCATGCGATGAAGGAACCCGTCTATGTCCTCGTTACTAGCGCCTAGCTATATGATAACGTTGCGGGCATTTTGATAGATGCGACACATCTGTCCAACTTGATGATTTCGCTCCTGAAACAATCAAGAGTTAACACAACGAGAACCTCTCACAGCGCCTCAATATTCGCGAGATCTGAATGTCATATGCAGCTAGTGGCTTCGGCCAAAGAGACTAATACCTCAAAAATCAAAAATACCTTACATCAACATGACTTTGATCAATGCAAATAGCATCAACCCAGAGTATTCGGTCTTCTTCGGGCTGTCGCAGGTTCGACAGAGCTTCAAACAGGTTTTCGGTAACCGTGAATTGGCAGCCATCCACCTGAATCTTCTCCGCAGATTCTTTGTTGCCCCATACGTAGGAAAGTGCTTCGTAAGGGACCCCCTCGGCGTTGTTGAGATATGTCTCAGAGATGTCACACTCAATGGGACCGTCCACTCCTCTGAGTATCCGAACAAGGCGTATGGCATCTGTCCCGAGGTCCAGGCGCGTATATTTGTAGGGCGAGCCCATGATAGTTAAATCGCCAGTGACGGTTGATATCCGGGTCAGGAGGTCACCCCGTTATAAGGTTTCGTAAAAGCCTAATCACTGTGATGCATTGGGCGTGCGAGGATCTGCGCGGATCATGTTCCTGTGCTTTGATTGCGGATGGTCACTCCGTTGCGACCGCATCTACCGCTGCCCTAGGGCAGTTGAAGATGGTTGAGGTGTGTTGGATGGCTTGTCTGGGTGTTTTGAGGTCTGTCAGACTCTAGCCCACGTGACATGTTCAAGCAGCCCACAATGCACAGCCCCATGTGGCAGCGCAGCTCGGCTAAAGAATGTGCAAGAAGGATAGGCGGCCACAGTTCCGGCAACTGCATTTGGAATCACATATAAGAACGGTAAGGGCTTCCTCGTGTGATCGATAGGTATGGACAGTCGGGCAACCAAGACAAAGTGAGAAATCAAATTTAACATGCGTATTATACAGCACGGACCGAGGAGTGTCATGAAACGCTGAAAAGCGGAGTTGCTTTGTGGGTTTAATTTTGGATTTCTGATATCATCGAGAAAGAGAAGCTGCTCAGTGAATCCCTTGATGCCATGTTTGAGTACTTTGTGTTCTTTGACGAAGTGTGTTGTGAAGAACTCTGCCAGGACATGTAGAAGAAGTGGTTTGGTTTCTAATGCCCCATACATATAAAATACATGTAGAAGAAATTTCTCATAGGCACACTCCCCGGATACAAGAAAAGTACCCTGACAATGGAGAATCTAGGCATACTGTGGCAATAATCTGTTAGTTCAGTCAGCCGTGGGCAACTACATGGAGTATGTAATATGACTTTTTTGGTTGGGAGTATCCATTGCGGGGATGGCTCGTAAGTAATGACTCGTTCGTGTTGAACTTGTAAAATACAATTAACTAACCCGCTTCAGAGTTGGGAGAGCGTCAGACTGAAGTCTTAACTTCGGGATCAATATCTGAAGGTCCGCGGTTCGATCCCGCGTCACCGCACTCTTTTTTTGTTTTTCTTTCTTTTTTTTGGAAGGGGGGGGGGGGGCGTTATGGCTTTGGCTGTATACGGAATAGAAACGAAACTAGTTACAAAGGCAAGCAATCAGACAACCCACATCCGCCTCTTTGACGCTTATGATTCCAAGCCCAGCCATGAGGTATAATATCTTTGCTTCTTTTTAGAAGGCAGCCAGTATTTAACTTTAGCCCACTATGAGAAGGGCGAACAACGATTTGTTGATCCTGTTCAGCTTCAATGATCATTCAATGGTCAACTTACTGGTTGGCGCCAGGTTTGTGACTCCTCTGATGTCGACCGTGAGCAGGTCTTATTTGCCTTCTGACAGCATGTTTCAGGGGTCTTCTTTGCAACCTTCCCTTTGCGAGGATGGTGCATCCCGGGCCGAGTAAAGCTGGTAGACATAGTTCTTGTATTTGTTAAGTGACCGGAAACTTGAGGATTCTCACATATTCTATACCTGGAGAGGGTGAATTTCAATATCTTTAGTGTGTTGGGAGCTAGAAGCCCTGGAATCAATACCATTTACTTCCCGTCCTCGCCTGCCGTTATGCTGTACTCCTCGCTATGCCGTTCAGTATCTGGATCTTCTGCATACACTTCATGCGATGACATAAGTTTTGAAAAAAAAAACCAAAAAAAAAAAAACCACCAAAGATTTCAGCTGTAAATCAACGGCGCTGTAAAATAAAACAAGCAGACCGATTTGTGTTAGTCATTCTCGCCTTGCCAGTTCTAACATCGGCTTGGGGCTTCATCCCACAAGTCCATCCTTTGATCATGAGCATGCTTGAGTCGACTCCACTTGCTCACCTCTGTTGAGGTGCCCCTTTCCCCAGCTTGATGTATGGGTCATCAGCCTTCGGAGGGGGTTAGCCACGGTCTCCTTTCCCCCCATTTCAGTCTGTTCAAAGGCACGAATCGTTGTGCCCGAGATTATCGACCCGCTCTCCAGGTCATTCTTCCTGGCTTTAGATATCCTTCGATTAAAAATGAGCCAAATACACATAGTCACGAGAGTGAAGGCCACAGTAATCACTACGTAAATCCAGAACCACGGAGACAGGATCTTCTCGCCTTGATCAGGGCTCCAGTTGAAAAATGTCATTGAGAAGACCGTCTAGATGATGCAAGTAAGTCAAAAAGGGCTTCTATGCCAGGGGGTCCAAGACTCGAGACTCACGGCAACAAATGTAGCTGGCAAGAACACCATAGTCAGCACGGATATCGATCTCATTTGTCGTGAATCAGCTTGAGTAGCTTTGGCGATATCTATGTTCGTATTCGATATGCTGAGATTGGTCTGCGTATCCTCGTGACCAATATTGTTCCATTCCTACAAGTCTTGTGGTCAGTCCGAGTCGTTTCAATCAGGTTGGTCGCCTAGGCCGGGCAATGTCAATTAATTAAGGGAAATGAGCCACGAACCAGTTGTGCAGCTAGCACCATACCGTCTATAATATCGGTGCATTGTCTGATCTTCTGATCATATTCTCCTTCCAACTCCAATAAGCGTTGTCGGATTCGCTTTCCAGCATCCATAAAAAGTCGCTGTTCGCGGTCTTCGGAGTCTGAGTCTTCAGAGCGTCTGTACAGTCTACCTTGTGCGAGTTCGTCGGAATGGGCGATTAACTTTCCAAGCTCATGCTTCCAGGTCTGTAAACCCCTCTTTAGGTCACTAGCCTCGAGCCACAATGCCATGAGATCTTCGGATTCCTCGTCAGCCCCCGCTCCCTGCGTCGATGCCGTAGAATTACTACGAGTGAATCTCAAGGAGGGGCTGCCAGGGCGCTGTGGCTTGGCGATTTTCAGCGCTCGGTCACTCAGCTTCTTGGTGATCGGTCCCACTAGTTCAAATTGTCGCTTTCGCTCGATGTCACAAAATAGTGCGGGGATTGCAAGAGGGTGATAGACGACGTAGTTGCACTTCTTCAGGCGTCGAAGTATCGCGTCCCGAGTGGACTCGGTACAGCCGTAGAAAACCGCCTTGGTTGACTTGTTGTCATGTGAGTATGTCACGGACAGTGCCATGTCCTCTTTCCATTCAGCAGATGAACGGCAGTTGTAGACTGTCGTGCGGGTCCGTATGTTAGCAATTGGGTTGTCAGTGCGATCATAGTCACTCACTTTGTAATTCTTCGCCGGTGTCCGGGTCTCGTGTAGATGTCACACAACAAGCGGCAGTGGTATTGCGGTTGATCACCCTGGCGATTGATCGGTGAATTTGAAAAGTGGAGACGATTCTTGGGCAAAGATTTCGTCCAAAAGGCAACTTGGATACTTCGTTGCCTCCAAGTCTGCTCGTCGTCCTGCCGCCGAACCTGTTTTGGTACCGTGCTGTCAGTTACAAAAGTTGACCTGGCCATTCTCACACAACTTGCTCGGATCTTTGGTTGCATAGCCTCTCACTGAGAGATAAGTGATGGACCTTAAGTATGATAGGAACTCAATTGCCCAGCAACGCAGGAAGAATTGATAGATGTCTGGAATTCTGTGAAATAGTGTCCTATCGACACAAGTTGAAGCAATACTCACAATATTGTGACGCTTTTCTGTGGAGACTGTTCGCTTCGCTTGTCATCGTTAATTAAAGTCACCAGTATAAGTGCCTGGAAGACAGTACGAGCATAACACATATGTAGGTGAGATGTTGTAACTCACCTCATGAATTGAGTCCAGACATTCATGCCATTGGTCTGGCAATACAAGGTTGGGATATATCTTCGTTGTTGGATTGACCTTCTTCGCCACAGTGAGCTCAATGCAAGGATCCAGGTTTTCGATAATGGTTACTTACGTCAGGGCCCCCAGGAATGGCAATAATGGTGCTCTGCTTGGGCTCAGTTGGGAAACTCAGAACGCCTAGGTCCTCTTTCCCAAGAAGGAAATCGTCTTGAATCCACTCCATGTTTTGAAACGAAGGCAAAGCTACTACGTGAGACCTGCGACAGTAAAGAGAGAAATCACTGAACGCAAACCGCTTATCGTAAACGAGGGTGGCGCCAGAGAGAGACTTGAACACAGTTGGGGGACGATATCACTAGAGCACTTAAGTTTTCGGTGAGCGAAGCTGCCTCATCATTGCGCCTCGTTGAGGGGAAACGGTAGCGCTGACTTCCTGAACTCAGTTTATATCGCAGCATCTGCCGTGACACCCAAAAGCCTACGAGACTCGAGGTCGGGAGAAGGCTGCGTTAGTCTAAGATTGATGATGTGCACAATTATGTGCCAAGTGGTCATCCGACTCCGTCCCCCGAGAAGAATTGCAGGACCAGAGTGGAGAAACCATTGGAGTGGGGGACTAGACATATGCAGGCAAGAGATAGTGTGAGTGGCATACCACCCACCACATTCCTGCATGTGCAGCTCCTGATACGTGGCGGTCAGAAGTGAGTCTGCCTTAGCCAGTGCCTTTTCAAAGGAGTAAGCGCGCCACGGTTGCCTGGGGAGTTTATCTACATGGGAAGCATGTGGGTGTGCACGAAACGCATTTCTCACCCAGACTCTAGTATCCTCGAAGTATAAGAAAGCCTCCATATGAAGCCGACACTATGACCCAACCTCGCTCATCTAGCACCGTCGCTGATTCGGGCTCAATGATTGGAAACTTGTTCAAGAAGGCTCAGTTTTGGAGATCATCCCACAACCCCACGATGCCGAAGGAATGGTTCGAGCAGACATTGCCACTGCGATACCTCTCCGACGACCCAATGGAGAGAGACCTTGATCGAATCCTTGGCAAGGAAGGCTGGGAGCCGGTCAAAGTACGTCTAATCTCCCATATTTGTGTGACTTTGAGATTTACTGAGAACAAATGAACTTTGTGAGTCTAGTCACTAACTTGAGAGAAGGTGGTTCAAGAACAACGCATTATTCGTGTCACCAGGCTGCTCACCCAGGTAAGTGCACTTAATGTCACTTGGGTCTACGACAACGATCTAGACCCTGATTACTGACAAATCCTCAAGGCTGAGCTTCAGGAGATCATAGACAATGGGAGGAACCACTACGAGCAATCTGGGGAAGCATTAGATGCGATGAGGTAGATCTACTAGGAAGAGGATGTCCGTTCGCGGCCCTTGGGTCTGGGAATATGTAGAGTATCATCAGCCTTAGCCACACAGAAATCTCACCGCCCTTTTCCATTTCGACCCTGTAAGCTGTACAGCGTCCCTGTTCTGGGGTCCCGTTTGTATCGAAGCCTGGGATACGGCGTATTGACGATCATGCTGGCAGGTGTCCAGCATGCGACGCAATTGTGCCCGGACAATGGCGCTGCTTTCTCTTTTCGTCTTGACAACGAGCATCCTTGTTTGAATATAATCCAAGAAATCTTTGAGAAATGGAGTACAGTGTTCGTGCTGTCTCAATGTGTCCGTCCACTGGTAACAAAGAGTAAGTTTCAACGCTTTAAACATTGGTAGACTTCAGCACTCACATAGACTACGCTCGTCTTGACGGTACCGTAATCTCTTGACCAAGGATTGAAGCGTCCTCCTCTGTGTATGGAGTAGAAGCTGTCCTCTTGGAACCTCTTCCGGGTGACCTTCTCGTCCATTCTGCGTTGCTCAAACTCGAGCACTCCTTCACTACCTAACAGGATCCAAGTTATGAACTCCAGATAGACACATCCAAGTGACCACACATCGAATGGGCGTGACACCAATGGCTCATCTTCCTCGTGCGAGACCTCGATCTCCGGTGCCGCGTATGTAATCGTTCTTGGTACGGCTTTGGCCGGTTGCTTTGTCGTTTTTGCATTGTGGAAGGCAGTTACGCCAAAATCGGTGATTTTGAGCACGCCGCACTTGTACTCATTCTCCTCGTCGCTGAACCAAAGGATGTTGTCCGGTTTTATATCGCCATGTCTTCCATGGATCTTATCGTCACGGTGGTCGTCCAACTCGGCATCCGCCTCTATGTTGAGTGTTTCGTGCTGAGGATCAACATCTGCCAGTTCTTGAACCGATATCTGGGCATTGTGAATCCCACACAAACCATCTGCCAGACCGTGACATTGTTGGGCGAGCCAGCAAATCGAGTCGTGTGTCAACCCTGAAGTTCGCTTCTTCCAGAACTCGGCCAATGTTCCCCCTTCAGCCCAATTAAATAGTAGGTGGTACTTGTCCTGATATTTAAAAGCTGTTACTGCAGTGACCAGGTGCTGATTGGGCCTGATCTTCATTAGTGCTTTGACTTCCAGCTTAAAGGCGACCTCATCCTTCGCCTCTAGGACCTTCAAAGCAAAGGGTGTGTTCTCTCTGTCAGTTGCCGGCTTTTTCGCGTTAGCCCGTATGAGAAGGATTGAAAAAAGGTTGGTGAGTTTACCTTTGTGCTATCTTTAAATCGATGATGTGCATGATGGACTTCCACACGAAAGACCTCTGAATTTCCGTAATGGATACTTTTACATTTCATCAAAGGCAAGATACTGTGACTGGGAACTTCAGCGACTCGAAGCTGGATCGGCCAGTTCTCCAGAACCGCAGCCTTGACCTGCCTTTGCAGCTGGCCGAAATAGTTGACCTGGGCGGCTGACCATGTCGTGAAACAGTCTACAGGCACAATCGAGCCATCTTTGTTCTTCCTCCCAAATTGGGAGTCTGCTCCCTGTACCTCAACGTGAGAAAGGGGTAAATCGTCGTCGCACACACGATCTCGCATAAGATGACCGAGCAATGAAGGCTCCCCCATCAAGACGATGATGACAAAGACGAATCGGGCATTCCGTGTACCAAATACATAGTCCAACACGTCAGATAATGGCTCTTTGGTCGGTCTTTGTTCGAGGGCTTCCCAATAATCTTCGACGCTTCGCCTGTCGATCAGATCATCGACAGCACTCCTGGGAAGGAAGGTTTTTATTACTCCTTTGAAATTGTTAGCACATTGGCACATGTTTGCACAGAGAAGGGCAGGTCTGGGAATCTAGAAAGGGTCTATGTTCTAGAACATCTCCCTCTCGGGTGGTGGCATGAACCGTTTCGCATGAAATCAAGTTGCATACTTGTACCATATTCCGACGGACGAAAGCAACTTTGCAGTTGAGACCTCAGGGGGAGGGTCCGGGTAGAGCTAGACGCCGTTGAATAAGATGGGATTCGATTTATGGTAATTTGCGGAGAATGATATGTTGGAGAATCTGTGAAGGGATTGTCGCTCATGGACGGGCCGCCCTTGGGACTATGGCATGGGCTGTCCTCGGGTATAGAAAAGGAAACTCGGCGGCCGCTGCTTGGACTTCCCGGGTTCAAAAGTTGATTCGAATCACTAAAGGGATCGGTATTTGCCTTCCCTGTCTGAGGCTGCTGAACCGATGATGGACCCTGCAGTCATGTGAGTGCTCAAGATGGCACGCCGTAAATGTCCCTCGCAGTCGTACAAAAGCATGAAAGGGGCTGGCATGGATCAATTACCTTGCGCATAATTATAGACTATGGGACAAAACGTGCCTCGGTTATGGAAACGTAGCGTTGAAAGATAACAGACCAGTGCAGGGAGGAACTCAAGGATTCTCGATGTTTTTCATTACTGGCAGCTCATTCAATCGGGGTGAGATATGTAAACCTATATGAATGATATCCTATACAGGCAATTTCTCTTCTCGGCTGCATAAAGCCGAGCCGCACCTCCCACCCGTGGATGAATTTAGAAAATGCAGTAACAAGAAGTTCTTCATCAGCCCACTGGCATTTCTTTTGGTCTATTGCAAAGGCTGAGAGGTGCGGTAACGATCCATCGCCTGCAAACAGGTGGCTTGCACCAGATAATCCACTAGCGCATCCCCCGCGCAGCACAACCGACCATTCGGTCACCGGAGCACCAGGGAAAGCCATCTACCTAGGTCTCTCCTCAGTCCTGGTGGGTCGATCGAGGGGTCACAGGGGAAGGGTGTCGGAGGGGGGGCCTCCTTGAAATAGGCCACGTATAATCTCCTAGGGGTGTGTTGACTCTCGTAAGCGACATCACTCTCATGCATTTGTGGTAAGGCAACTGCCCCTGATTGAATGACCAAGGCAGCAGCTGCGCAGCGTGGGTGATATCGCGCCAACACAAGGAGGCGCTGACCTCAAGGGGTGGGGGGCCAACGCCTGAGTGAGTGTCCTTGGGGCGGCAGGCTTCAATTCTTTGGTCCACGTCGGATGGCAGATTTGGGTTGCCTCCAATATTGCATACCCGGCTGGCATTGGCTCTGTGCCACCACACCAGCCCTCATGAAAGTGGCCAACAACATTGAATGCAGCCCTCTGATACCCTAGGGTAGTCTTCGCGTAATGTGAGTGGCTGTCTTGCTGACCGACTCTGCAGGGTACCACTGCGCGTGGTTAGTACATGCGGCTGGTCGGGTTTCACACCCTCTTCATATCTGACCTGCCTGCATCTTACCCGCCCTGGAATCAGCAAAAGCACAGGGTGGCGGTGGGATGCTCAAAAGGGTGGACTACCCAGGCGGCCCACCTGCCCCGTGTTTCCAGGCTGGCTCAGGTTCCCCCAGATTCTCCACGGCTTGACGACAGAACGTCGCGTCTCTGGAACGTATTCTCAAACCAAGGTTCTCTGAGAATACAGATATACGTGAGACCTCAGGGACTAAAGATATACCTCTATTCTTTGTGAATACGGGTATATCTCTTTTCCCTGAGAGCACAGTCATATATGTATTCTCCGGGAACATTGGTAACGAATACGTGACAGGGTCCCCCGATTCCCATCTCTAATCAAAGCTCCGCACAATGTCGTCCTACGTGTAAGTTGAACTCATAATACATCAATGAATCAATGCTAATTCGCCCCACAGGACCATTTGGTACGAGTCTGGCTGGTACCCATCGAGTCGTCACAGGCGACAGCGTCGGGAGGAGACGGTGATCTCCACCAGGAACATCAACCCATCGAAGCTGGAAGGGATGCTCGAGGAAATCTTCAGAGGCGCATACGACGTGAAGCTGAGGCATGATACTTTCACGGTGGTTGCGAAAAGGCGATTATCACACGGCGAAATTCAAAGTTGTTCTTGGTGACACGTGCCAGTGGTGGATTCTTCATTCAAGCGTCTCGTTTCCACTCATTTCCCTTGTATATTTCTGTCAAGGTTGACGATAAGCGATCAAGTTGTGACTGGCCTGTGGCTGGCCGCTTTGCTATATGATACCACTATTAACACTCCGCTGTGTCAGTCCTCTGAGGATACTCATGTACTCACAAGACTGTGAGAACTGAGATTTCAGGGTGTTCTCACAAGGCAAAAGTGGATGATATCAGCACAACTGACCTAATAGTCAGAATCCAAAGCTCTGAGCATGAGCGGAAGTTCTTCATGCTCCGAAAATCTCCTTCGTAGTTGTCTTTTCCGGTTGGACTGTGATGTCTATCAGCCGACATGGAATCCCGAGAGCCCATCTTAGAAGATACTGATGTCCGATTCGAGATTACGCCGGCTTACTCAGACTGGGATCTGGAAAGGGGTTCGATCCAGCCGCATCCACCAGCTGCTCATGGTTGTGAAAGTAACTAAAAGGGTTATCAGCTCAAAACGAGATAGGAATCAACAATGGGACTGCTTCGTAAGATTGCAGGTCTCACCCGTATCTGCAGGGCAGGCAATTGTGAAAGGGAAATTGCAAAATGAGGTTCCTCTTGTGCGCATGCTGGCACCGGTGGCTGTGTCATCCTTTACCCTTTTCTGCGCGCTTCAGCTCACACATGCACTCGTCAGCTCGTCAAGAACCGCTAAATGGTGTCCGAGATGCTGTCAGATGTTCCACACCCCACTGGAGGTCCATTCTTCTTTCCCAACTGGCTGTCCATTAGCCACACTGCGGACTGCGTCACCAGGTCACCCAGCCGAGGACTTGGGGCCGATACACAGGCTATTGATGAAATGGTTGCATTGCCAAGAGAGCCTGCTTTTGAAAGGATGCCTTCCCATGCTGGGAGTGTGCAGATCGATCATCGTCATAGAGAAGCAGGCTCTGTTGCACCTCTGCAACCTGAACACCATCACTCAACCCTGCGCTGTTCATTCACTGATGCATCCGGATCAACCCGTGAGCTCAACCATGCGCACCACGATAAAGTCGAGCTGAAGTGCAGCTAATCGCATGGACAAACAGTCAGGATAGGAGTACTGTGCCCGGCCCCCACTGGACTAGCCGCAATGACCCTTGCGCGGCGTCTAGCACGGCTGCTACGAGCGTTAGATATCAGCTCAGTCATATGGATCACCTCGGCCTGGCTAATATATGTCTCGAATATTTCACACTGATAGTGGCTGGATCTCATCCAGCATTCATTCCCTTCATCAAGTCATCAAGAAGGCTGAAATATCTGAAAAAGAAATTAAAGCTGATGACCCGACCCTGGGTCATTGCCCACCTGCAGATGATTCATTTGGTAAGCTTGGAACTCACCAAATTTTATGAATTAGCAAGGGGATTGAAAATCAACCTAGTCATCATTAACAAGTGGTGGTTGGCGACCTCCCAACCATGCCCAATCCTCCCTGGCCATTTTGAGTTGAGACGACGAGGCCCATAGCCTGATGAGGAGTCCCAGCGCGCCCTCTATACCATTCCACCGACGCTCGTCCCACAAGACATACCCCCATCGCCTGAACTCATCGGGCACGTACTCCCCGTAAAGGTTGCAGTACTTCCCATCCCACATGAGAACCCAAGCGAGCGGTGGCGCGTCAATACTGGAAACCACTGCTGCCGCCCCACTAGCACTTTCCGTCGTGTCAGCTGGGTGAGGAGTCGACCCACTTCTCGTTGTGATGTCTAATGAGCTATTGTGGGAGAAGAAGGTGGAAACGTTGTCGTCACCTGCGAACGGCATCGGTTCACCTCTCTGCTCGGCCCGGTCTCTGTCGTTGAAGGCATTATCGTCACCGCGCCTGTCGGCTTGGCTGACATCCTGCATACAGTCCTCGAAGAAATACTCCTGGCTTCGTTTCAGGTACTTTTCCATCAATTCCACGAGCTTATCGTGATCTTTGTTTTTGAACATGTGCAGTGCCAGCATGAGGCCTCCGTGGCCGATGGTGCCGTTCATGTATTCTGTTGATCAAGAAGGCAAGATCGTTAGCGGGAACGTGACAGGATAGAAGCAATGCAGCATACATACCGTCATCATCTCGATCAAGCGTGAAGGCGCCATCGGGTTCAAATCCAAAGTCGGGATCGTTGGCAAATTTGATGTTGTTCGGGTGGAGATCCCATTTGATCTCGGCAACAATTTCTCCATACCTCTGCTTGATCCATGTGTAGACGCAGCCTATCTCCTCGATCTCCCAAGATTCGAATCGGGAGAAGAAGATTCGTGCGATGTCGTCGTGGCGGAAGGGTTGGTGTTGTTCGCCGCCGAAGAGATAACAGAAGATTTCGAATCGGTAGAAAGCTCGCAGAATCCGCTTTTGCTCCGTCACGCTGAACCCACTCGGCAAGTTGTTGCATGTTGGTGTTTCCTCTAATGATGCTAATTTTGCCTGCATGCGTTGCTCTTCTGTGGCTTTGGCCGCTGCAGACTCGAGGTTGGTAACAGCCCAAGCGCTGAATTGAGTCGCCAGAGGCTTCACAGTCAATGTATGAAACCAAGTGAGCCAACGGATATCAGCAAGTGACATAGACTTCAGCATAGCGGCGGGGTCACCAGAGTATCGCCACGCCCCATACAAATCGACAAAGTCGGTGACATTTCGGTTTGGAATTGTGCGCGGGCCAATCTTGGACGAGCGTGAGTTGAAGGCGGCGTAAGCCTCCACTGATACCTCTCGGCCCAAATCTTGTTCCAGGCACCTGCAAAGAAGCGACTTGCGTTTGAGCCGATATTGGGCAAAATATACGGGGGAGGCGTGAATGAAGGAACCCAGTGTTTTCAGGTCTGGCATGTTTTCGAGGATGCGTATTCTGATCTCAACTGGAAGGCTCTCAAGTGACGAAGGTTGTTGCTTCTCGTTGGCATCGCTCGTCTCAGGTGCCCCCCTGTCTGTTGCCAACTGAGCTGCTCCATTCTGATCCGCTGAGGCAATACCGGCCGCTTCAGGTGTGAGCGAATTCAAAATTAGCATGAAGTAGGCTTTATCAGGTTGCAGCTTGCTTGCAAAGTTTGGAGGGGAAATTGGGGTTTGTACGATAACCGTGTATGTCTACTTGTGTCTCGAACGAAGGGAAGTCAAAAAGTGGACACATGGACGTCTGTCTTATTTCAGGTCGGCAGGATCAAGGCCGAGGTCCAGTCCACCCAGGGCCCCAATTTACCAATACCGCACCACACGGCCGCCTCCGTGTGCGAAGCGATCTGAAAGACGAAGAATTTCCTGCCTTATCATGTGTCTGGGCACAGGATACCAGCACTTCACAGTGGAAGAATCGCCTCATCATTCACTGCAATGATCACGAACATGAGGCCCGTCTTGAGCCTAATTGCTGGTCTGCACTGTGGTATCTCAGCAAGATTCAAGGACCATTGACAATATGGGGTCAATGCAATATGCATTGATCAAACGAACGAAGACGAGAAGAATCCACAAATCGCTCTAATGCGCAATGTTCATTCATCGGCTTAGACAACATTTTTCTGGCAAGGAGAGGCCACAAGAGACACTGAAAAAGCAAAGCTATGGATTATTTGCTAAAAGATATGAGCTTGAGAAGTAAAGGCAAGATCAAAGACATGCTCAGGATGAGCGCTAAGCTGCTGAAGCGCAGCATGGAATTACAATACTCTCATAGGTCGGCCCCTGAGAGAATCTATACTTACCTAGGTATTTCTGGATCAATCGTCTTTGGGTTTTACATGAGTGTCTGCTGTCGAAATGGTTTTGTTATTTTTAGACAGAAGTCAATCTCCTAGATAGACTTGATGTTTACTTCAGAGTTTAGACTCTTCTGTATGCACGCTGGGCTTTTTAGGTTCGATGGCTCATACGTTACCTGGTTTAATTCGCCCAATCTCACTGGGTGGTTTAGTAGGATCTCTGAAATTTGTAGAGCCGTGTGCATTCAGGAGTGGACCACGTTTTGAAGAACTTGGTCAACACTGACCCAAGCGGTCAAGCCCGTACTTATTCATTGTCTCCAATGGAGCGTACGGCTCAATTTTGCATTTCTCATTTGCCACGTTTCAATCTCTCATAACATTGACGTTTTCGCAAAATTTCAATCTTAGACACACTGTGAAAAAAAAAGACGAATTAGGGGCACGGTATCTTTGCTTCTTTGCGAAGATAGGATTAGCAACTGGTTTTGTTCTTATTCTGTAAAGGTCCGAAGCCATATATGGCGGACATCATACAATAGTAACACTCAAAGACCCAACGTTTAAAAAACATACAACGCCAATAACATTGGTAAAAATACGATATGTGAGCCAGCACTCAACTTAGTGTACCACCAGGAGGGCGAACAGCGACCTGCTTCAAACCCAGTCAGCTTCCAGACTCAACTTCTATGCTCAACTTTAAAGCCAACTCGCGTACCTAGGTACCTACCCAGCGGTACAAGCCGTGCATGTGATCAGCCGCTTGGAAAAGTTGACCCTAGCAACAGCGACCCTTCATTTACTAAGAGGTGGATATAAATAGCGCCACGGCCCCCTTCTGGCCTTCCGCCACTTACATGGGTATCTAATGAAATCGCTGTGTGTGACGACTCGCTAATGCGTGTTGAGCTCAGCTATGGGGCAATGCTTTTACCCCTCAATTGTTGCTTGTACGACCTAAAGAGTGCATATATATTTCCGATTCTATGCTGGTAACTTGCATCCTCTTTCTATTCCGAAGATCTGTTCGGGCGGCTATGATGGTCTATGATCACGGATCAAGCACATGTTTCTGATCTGCTAGTCACACCAAGTGTTCCACTAGAAAGATTTGACCTTGCTGCTGGATCAAGTTTCCCAGCCTCTTAGCCGCGGTACTATGACCACCTCTTTCGTCCTCGTCAATCAACCGAGGACAATCTTAGGTCCACTAACCACAACATTCACACCTCCAGCTTCATGTGGAAATGTTTGTCTTCTATCGGGATCTGATGACATGGTCGGATGGCGTGGGAAATCTTGCCTACCCACTTCTGCCAAAGGTCTGGTAAGTTTGAGACCCTTCAAGACCCCCAAGCCGTAGACTGTCCACAGGTATAGCTCTTACTCTACCCAGGTATTCGAGCTAAAGGACCTTTGGCTTTGTAGATAGACGCAACCCAGTGCTGGCCGCCAACAACAGCAGGTGCAGCTTACCCGTCTATGCCTTTTAAAGGATGGGGGTTCTACTCTCCTGGTTTAGTCTGTCCTTATGGCTACACCAGTGCGTGCACAGCTACTGCTCAAGGTGAAGCGCAATGGCCTGTCCAATTCGAGATGCTGGAGGGGGAAACTGCAGTAGGCTGCTGCCCAACGTACGTATTTCGACCCCCAGTGGGTCCTGCTTGCTTCCTCTGCTCGACTACCTGGACTCTTCCGCACTGACTGCACTCAGCTAATGTCTATTCCAGTGGATTTACATGCTACGATGCGAACACCTCCGGCTATGGGATAAGTTGTGCACTGACAGCCACTTCGACTATCATGACGCTGGCCACATGTGATTCCGCAGCGAGCATGGTCCCCTTCCTGATGACGTTCCCACTCGTCACTACTCTGCTTACCCCGGCGGAGACGACGAGTTTAACGGGGACAGACCCCTCTACTGTCTCTGCGACCACAATCAAGACAATCACAGCCCGGGCACCTATGATTCAGATCAATTGGAGATCTACAGACATAGACACCGGGCTGATATCTCCGCCCAGCAGTACTGCTAGTACTACAGAGCCAACAACAGTATCCAACGAGGAGCCCAGTGGGACAGTGTCCGTAGGTGTGATCATCGGGATTACTCTCGGCTGTGTGGTAGCGGTACTAGCTGTTTGTGCTATAGGAGTTTTCCTACGACGCAGGAGACGGACAAAGGCACAAGCCATTACCGAAACACGGAGGGAAGATCAACCCAGACTCTATCAAATGCTGCATCAAGACCCGCTGTTGCATCAAGACTATGAGCCTTGCGTACTGGCGGAGTTGGAAGACCCAAGAGAGCCCCTTGAGATGGTTGGGACTCGATGTGTTGCCGAGATGGAGGTTACCCGCGCCGAAGGCGAAGCTGCAAGTCATCGGTAGGAACTGAAATGAGAATTTCCCCGGGGCTGGCTGGAGGCAGGGGAGCATCGACGCCCAGATTACCTACACTTGCACCATCAAGTTTTGGACATGCGGGTCTGAAAGGGAGGCCTGTTGATACGTACTACCATTTCATTCATGACTTTTCTCAGCTTGTGTAAACCAATAGCACACTATCATTGCCTACTGTCTTTTTTTATAAAAGAAAAAGCACAATAATAACAACAGTATAAACAAAACACAAGACATGCCACAAAGATTAATGTAGAAGTTTTTGAGTGTACATTGATGCTGTGTTCAAATCGATGAAAGGCATAATATAATTCCACTCTAAAGACCTCTCTGAGTTTCAGCAAAATATCTTTCGACATTACATTGTGCCCCGGCCTCCACCTGAGTAGCCGAACTCGCCTTTGCAAGGCATCTATCGTGGCTTCATTGCCGCTTGCCTATAGATAAGTCTAGTCTGACGTGTTCTGCAATCATGTGCAGGCAAGATTCAAGGAAAAGAATGGCTCAAAGGTGTCACATCGAAAGATAGCTATCTCTAGCATGGCCCCTAACTCATTTCTCCCGAGGTCATTATCTTCCGGAAAGATGCGCTAAGTGCTGTTCGCTTCGAGGTTAATGAATGACTGAGTAGTCCTGGGGTCTTGCATTTGCTGCGGCAAGTGCTTCAACCGGCGATGCTGTGACGCTGGTGTCTAGTGTTTTCTTCTCTCTTACACTTCGTCATGTCTTGACGGTCGAGGATGGCTCATACTGATTGTGCAATTCTTTTTGCCTGAGATTATGGACAGCAAGCCGAAGATTAAGACAATCACAACACCACTAACAATATGACGTCGGTCAGGTGCTAGGGAAATTTAAGAAATCTGACGGAATGTTAGAGGAAGAATAAATTATCAGAAAATTTGCTGACTGGGCTTTCACATATCTGTAGGATCAAGATAGAGCGTGCTAATTGTATTATACACCTTTCTCAACGCCGTAAAGTAAACGTTGGTGAGCTTCCGGCCTTCGTATCTGCATAGAAAGGCCAACCCGAATTAAACAATTTGCTTTGGTTTCTGCTACGCGGCCACAGTATGCTCCCCTCCTCCCCAACCCCAAACTTCCTAGAAAACAACCTGCTATGGGATTCCTATGTGACAAACTCCTGTAGAACAACCTCATTTTGGACAATATCTTAGCGGCTAACCACCTGTATGATAACTGCTTATAAGACAATATCAAGGGCGGGCAATCCACAGGGCTCTTCCATGACATCATGTCACTTTTTGAAGTGTGACTTCGTTACAGTAATAGTATATGCGACTTGCTTGGCCGTCACAGAACAACCAACGTTGAGAGTAGCTGTTGCAGAGCAGGTCAGGACTGCCCCCTGGAGTGAAGAAACCTGCATCAAAATTGAACACTAATACAACATCCTCAGTTAGCGATTGGATGGTTTGTTAAAAACAGGTAACCGAACTACTTAAAGTCAGTGATGCAAACCATCTGTAACTATTACAGTCACCAGAAGGAATGTTGACGACGGTTCTAGGTGTGCTATCACACGATCAAACATCAACCCCTTCGCTGGAACGTCCGATAGCATGGACACCGATGCTCACGCCGAGTGATTCCATGGAGACTACAACACACCGGCCCGAAAATTTCTTCCGTCGGCCTGCAGCACGTACCGGCAGATGGTAGTCTATCTTCCCACTGCGTGAACGAGAGCAGGCCGGGACCTCTTTCCAGTCATTATCGTACGGCATGACATTTGGTGCCCTCGGGGGAAGGTCAGATTCAGCATGTGGTACGACGCGAACAATATGTTGCCCGATGGCTGGGCAGGGATGCATACCTTGTCCGGGGTGAAATCCACGGAGTTTCAGCGCGGCTGATCATAAGCTCCCTTTAGAATTCCAGGTTTGGAAACAAACTGACGACTATCTTGAGTCAAGACTTCAATACACCGCTGAGTGCAATTCGGGCCGTTAAACGGAAACTTTTGTCAAATGCGTTTACGATTCTAATCATCAGCTGACTAGTGGTCCCCAAACTCGAGGACCACTTTAGGTGGATCACTCCCACACTGGCTGGCATGGTACATGTCCTTGCACGAGTCAGCTTAGATCTTGTAGATCACGATCAAGCTTTAGAAGCCGGCCTTCATTTCCATACGTGGCAGCATCAGTAAGAATTGGGTACAGTGGTTTCCCCTCCTGAATACGTACGACTCGAGCAGGGATTTTGTCACAATACAGCTGAGGGGTCGTTATGGCTAGGGAGGAAAGGGTAGCAGGAACATCTTTCACCCTTTTGGATTGGGGCGTGCGGCTCCCGTTGCCGCAAATCAGCAAGTAGAGAGTTATAAAGTATTATATTCATCTTTTGTTCTCATGCCTGTTGACTACCTGCGTTTCTTACCAGAGATCAGCGGATTAAGTCGAACTCATGGCCACAATGCAAAGCGCAGAATGGCCCGTATCGCCGAAGGTACTCATGCTGGCAGCCGTCTTGGTTGGCTACCTAGTCTACAATTATGTGATCTTTCCGACTCCTCGGTCAGTTGCCAAGTTAAGGTTCCTCAATAGCCCGCCCGGCGAATGGCTACCCTATCTTCGGGCGCTCTACCGAAACACGTTGGATCTAAAGAAGACGCTATACCTGCACCACACACAGCACAAAGATGAGACCGTTCGCGTCCCCATCCTGGGTCCCGGCCAAGACAAGTTGATCCTGCTGCCCTCTTCCCAAAGAAAATGGCTTGTCGAGCAGCCCGACTCTGTCGTGAGCATGCACGAGCAGACCACCAACCATTTCCAGTGGAATTTGGGCACCGTTTATCCCACGCGAGACCACAACAATGTGCCCATCCACATCATACAAACCAAGCTCACTCGTGAGATCGGCAACCTAATCCCAGACCTTTCAGAGGAACTGGACCTTGCACTGGAGAAACGTTGGGGCGTTAGCAACGAGTGGAAGGAGGTGGGAGTTTACGACACGCTGAGGCTCATCATTGGCCAGGCAATCAATCGGATCTTCATCGGAGAATCATACTGCCGAAACGAAGAAGTGCTTCACACCGGCTTTAGGTATGCGCAAGTCATACCGTTGGGAGCGAATATGCTCTGGCTGATTCCGAACCCGCTGCGGCGTCTTCTGGCACCTTTGGTGACCCTGCCATCCCGCTATTACGAGAGGAAGTGGTTCAAGCTCACCATGGGCGAGGTCCACAGAAGATTGGAAGCTAGAGGCAAGGGAGAAGCAGGCAGAAATGACTTTTTGAACTGGCTCATTACCTACGGAGAAACCCATGGCGACCCGTACCTCTTGGACCCAGAAGTCCTCTCAGCGCGGATCTTGCTCCTCAACGCCTTCGCACTGCACACTAATGTCTTCGCCATCATGCACATGGTCCTCGATATCGTCGGTTCCGGCAACGAGCAAGGTTCAAAGTACGTTGCCGAACTCCGCCAAGAGATCAGCGACGTCCGCGCCGCCCACAGCGAGGACGAAGGATGGAACAAGCGTTCACTGGCCAAACTCGAGAAGATGGATAGCTGCTTCCGGGAGAGCCAGCGTATAAACACCATTTTGAGCTTAGGCCCCTTGCGCATCGTGGGAAAGGACGGTGTCACGACGCCTTCCGGCATCTACGTGCCCCGGGGCTATCAAGTCGGCATCCCAGCGTACTCGATCCACTACGATAAAGAAATCTACGGATCTGACGCGGAGGCTTTCAACCCGTTCCGTTTCTACAACAGAAGGAAGGACGCACAGGATTCTGGCGATAACTTGAAGGGGGCAAGGCAGGCATGGGCGACCACGTCCGCCGACTATTTGTCCTTTGGGGCTGGCTTGAACAGCTGTCCTGGGCGATTCTTTGCTGCTGGGATGTTGAAGGTGTTGATGGCGGAGATTTTGGAGAAATACGACTTTGAGTTCCAAGAGAAAAGACAAGAAAACATGTGGTTTGGAACAAATCACGTTCCGCCAATGAGCGCAAAGATGAGGATCAGGAGGAGACATCAAGAGGTGTAAGATCAGGCTAGAACTTATTGTCTCT
The DNA here is from genome assembly GCA_023522825.1 of Diaporthe ampelina. Classification (NCBI taxonomy): domain Eukaryota; kingdom Fungi; phylum Ascomycota; class Sordariomycetes; order Diaporthales; family Diaporthaceae; genus Diaporthe; species Diaporthe ampelina. The sequence goes on along the minus strand of JAMFTM010000002.1, from coordinate 428,040 downwards.
ATCAAAGAATACCTAGTTATCGAACTGACGTGTGAATGTGCACAAATATCACGCGTCCACAAGTTTGAAGCGCCTCCTGAACTCAATTTTGAGCTGCGGATTGGAATATGATTATACGCAACGAGGACATTGTGAGATGTGGACTATTGTGTGTAAAAGCCGTATCAATTTTTGAGAACTCCAATTTCCAGAGGCTTGTGTACTCTAGGCTCGGATCCCTGAGGTTTTCTTCCAGTGACAAAGCTCTGTTCTTGAAACTCTGATACTTTGGCAAGACTACCTATCAGCTTGGTCCAATTTTGCCACACCGAGGTCGAGATAAACATAAAGTGCACGCAATTTGCGACACTCGACGCCATGTTTCACGCCATGTGTAACGTTCATTCAGCTTTCCCGCTTTCCTTCATAAAGTACCCGCGCGCTCGATCAGGGCGCTACATGCAAAGCTGCCCACAACACGAGAATTTGACGCTTTCCAGAGGCGGCCTCCCTGCCAGGCTAAACTGATCCCTGGAGGCAGAGTGAGCGAATTTTTTTTCAATCACCTGGTTCCCGTGGGGGCCTTACGAGTCACTGACCCTGTCGTCGGCTCCCCATGGGGCGGGTCCAGATCTGCTAGTCGCGCTTCAGGTCTTGTGGGGCCCCAACCTTGAATTGTGGGTTATCTCCAGCCAAACCATCAGCCTCTAGTGTAAGTCTCACGGAGCACGCCGCCTTTGACACACAGAGTTCATCCTGTAGACGGGACATTCACGCTCTGAGACCAATGCCAGGTCCGTCAGATCTCGAATGCCCGTCATGAACCTCCCAGCATTAGTTCTAGCCAGTGTCTGCTCCTTAGGCGTAGCAAGGGGAGCACCAAGCGCTAGCTCATCTTTCGACATGAATGCAGACTGGGTATCCTGGGACGATACTACGTGGACTTTGAAATCTACGAAGCCGCTACCAGGGGTATTTACCGCGTGGTTACCGCAGTCGAACGGGTATGACTTCTCAATATCATGGCTGTCGTGCTGTGGACAGGTACTGATAAATCACTGGCTGTGTTGTGAACAGATATCATGGCCTGGCACAAGGTTCCCTGGGACCTTTCTATGAGCGCAGCCGCCGAAATGATTCAGAAGGATGGCCATCTTATAGCAATCCTCGAAGAACGTTCGCCACGGTCACGGGATTCTGGGGCAGTAAGCCAAGCACGCTTGAGCCCGGTGAGCTAGGCGAGAGTTTCATTTCCGGTGTGCCGCACTTCACCGATTTGCTCGTCGAGGTATGCGGTAGTGTCCTCAATGGGGATGTAGACGTATCCGAGATCAGTGAATTCGAGTCCACGCTGTCTTTGTAAGTAAGCATGTACATACCAGCTCTCCCATGAGGTCGAATATGGCGCTAATTCGAGACGTCCCACAAGCAAGACGGGGATACTCACATGGTCCTATATCTGGACTCCTCCAAAATGTGAAGAGGACCGGAAGTTGCAGATATCTTACGAATCCTTCTCGTCACTGACCGAGCGACGTCTGGCAGCCGTGAAACTTGTTGTCTCCAGTGAGCAGGGCCTCGACGATGTACGTATTGTTGACACACTGGATAACCAGTCAGCTTTACGCACGACAAGCGTCAAGACGGAGGTGAATCCTTCCAGCAGCCAAATTGCTTCTGCTGTTTCACCAGATGGAGTTGACAGTGCCGTGGCGTATGTGCTATCATCCACAGTTGGGAGCGAGTTGCTGTCCTTTGAGGGCGAGGACGAGTACTCAAGCGACTTTGTTTCCGCCTTCAACGATCTACCAAATGTCGGTGCAGCCAATTCATCTGCCGAAGGTCTAGGGTCTGGATCCTCGACCCAGCGGTATCGATTTCGGCCTGGGCTGCAGACCGCAACGGTCTACAATTACGCAGGTATTGCCTCATCGGAACATTATGGGTCGGAAACAGAAACAGTAGTCTCAGACGTCGTGTCAACTGCTATCAGTCGTGGATATAATACCTTACGCGCGGAGCACAGCGCCGAAGTGGGCACACTCATGAGGGCAGACTTCGTGGCTGATTTCAGAGATCCGGTGACCGGATCGCTCCCAGCAGGCGACGACGTAGTACGAGCTTTGCAGATCACAGCCATCTCCTCCGCCTACTATCTTTACACCAGCCTCATCCCCTGGAGTTCAACGCGTGATGAGAACCCGACCACTTGCATTGCGTGCAACTCTCTTGCCGTAGGCGGTCTGGTCTCCCAAACGTATGGAGGCAAGATTTTCTGGGACGCCGATCTCTTCGTGGCTCCCGCAATTCAGGGAGTGCATCCCAAATTGGCGAGACAGTTTACGGTGTATCGTATCAACCGGGCAGAGCAATCTCGCAGGAACACTGAAAGGCATGAGCTGAAGGAGGGGAGCATGCTCTATGCGTGGACAAGCGGTCGACATGGGCAGTGCTACAACATGTCTGCACCCTGCATCATGTACCAGTACCATCTCAATGCCGATATTGCCTTGAGCATGACCATGGGCCGGAACACAAGCGGCGACAAGCACTGGTTTGACCAGCACGGGCCGGCAGACGTGATCGATGGCGTGGCCTTGGGCCTGAGCGATCCTCGCGTTCTAACACGCCGAGAGGACACTGGTCGTTGGGGCATTGATGTTATGGCTGATGCCGACGAATACTATATGTGGATCGCAGACGGTTCCTTCACCGGCACTGCAGTCAGCACTCTTCTACAATTGGCCTCGGATTCTCGTCATGAACGAGGCATCCCACTCGAGCCGAACTGGCTTGATCAAATCGAGAACATCTCCATACCCACTTCGGAAGATGACGTCGTTCTCGAGTTTAAGGGCATGACGAACGATGTTTTCCCTAAGCAGGCAGATATTATTCTGTCTCACTATCCCTACGACTACAAGCGGAATTTCTCCCTCGCCAAGTACCAAACGGCGATGGACTTCTACGCGGTCCGTACGGATCCGAACGGCCCAGCCATGACATGGAGCGTATATGCCATCGTAGCCAACTCCCTAGCCACCTCAGGGTGCGCGTTCTGGACATACCTCGTCAAATCATTCCAGCCTTACATCCGCGGCCCTTGGTATCAATATTCCGAACAGGCAGACGATGAGCCCGGCATCCCAGATCCACTGACGGGTAACGGCATCAACCCAGCATTCCCCTTCCTCACCGGCCACGGCGGCCTCCTGCAGACATTCACGGCGGGCTTCCTCGGCCTACGCGTCACGCACCGAAACCTGCTGATCAACCCGTCACTGCCTCCCCAGCTCCGCGACTTCAAGCCACCCATCCAGTTTTACAATGGCGCCGTCGTCAGCTTCCGCATGAACCGCACGCATACCTCGATCACGCGGCGTGATGCATCCCAGTTCGACGGTCTGGTGCCAGACCAGTATGGTGAGGAGGCTATGCCCGTTACCATCGGTCGGGACGTGGACGATCCAGACGCGCGAACAGTGTTCTTGCGAGTTGGCGACACTGCGGTGGTGGAGAATAGGGTGTACGATACCGAGCTTTCTGTGCCGGGCAACATCTTGCAGTGCCACGTCGCAAGCTCGACACATGGCGAACTAGCATTTGCAGCCACGGATGGATACGGAGGCACCTTTTGGCAACCGGTGAAAGTGATGTTACAGCTGCTCTTGTGGTGGAAGTCGGATCTTCGCAGGCGTCGCGGCCGCTGGGGGCTATTCAGCTGGATTTTGCCATGCGACCGCCAAAACATGTCAAGGTTTCAGTTTCGAATAGCTCGAATTTCGAGCCTGCTGTTGTGCTTGCGGACCAGGATGTTGACATCACGAAGCCGTGGATCCCTGACTCGCCTGTGGTGAAATATGCAGGCAACATCACCACCATTGAGCTCAACGGCGCAATGTGGAGCGGTGCATATGCGAAACTCGAGATCACGGGATGCTGGACGGACGATGGTGATGGGGCAACGGTTGCTGAGTTTGCGCTCTTGGCCGCAGACTTCCAGGACTGATAAAAGCCAGCTTTGATATTATGCATGGCCGAGGTGTTCTGGGACATTGGATGTGTATTGGATATACTTTACTTTTATACACCCAAACTAACTACGAGGAGTATCTGTCGCAATCATTCTACAAGGCTTTCGCCGCCATCGCCCTGATCGCCCTGGCAATGGTCTTGTTCATATCAAGCCCTCTTGGAAAGTCGTGCCCAAACACATGCCCAATTCGCTCTGATTGACTTGGATCAGCAATTTCAAAGAGTTGCTGACCATATTCTGGAGCATCGCCAATGCCGGTGATGTGCAGCGAAGGCATGGAAAGAATATGGCCATCCCACGCCTTGTCAAAGAACGTCATGTAGTGCGTGCTGTTTACAAGAGCCTTTTATCACCGTCAGTCGGCATTATACCGCTGGAAAGTTTCAGCCAATCTGTACGTACCTGTCGACCATTGGACAGCGTCGCTGGTCGCGCTTTCTCCAGATGGTCAGCTGGATTCGCTTTGAAGACGTCGAATAGCATCTGTAGCTTTGGCGCCTCCTCAATCGGTATATGCGTGACTTCTTCCCCCTCCAATGGCATGATGAACGGAGGCACGGCGCTGTTGATTAAAATCAGGAACTTGATAGGTAACTCCTGAGGTGTGGCGTATGGATTCTCCATGAGGAGCCGGATGGCAATTTGAGCAGCCATTGATCCACCTTGGCTAATTCAAGGAATTAGTTTTACTTCCCAGGACGACTTCTTTGATCATAGATATTCTTCTTGGAATTAACAAAAAGCTCTCAATGACTTACGAGTATCCCAACAAGCCATCGAATGGACCATGTTCCTCTATTACTTGACGCAGCTCGTTCTCAGTGGCCAGAATATCCTCGATATCTAACATATTATAGAATCCATAGAGCTTGAAACGTACATTAGCACGGAAATTTTTAACAGCCACTTTCTTCAGAGACAGACTGAAGTCAGGACTAGCCAGACCTCAGCCTTAGAATGCTTACATTTGACTTCGAGAAGTCGACTGTGTGCAGTGACCAGTTCCCCTCCAAATGAGGCCACCTGCCCTCCACGAATTCAAATTCGTATTCCGGCTCTAGCTGGCTCCGTATGCCTGCCGTTTGCATTCGGAAGATCTACAAGGGTGACAAAGCATCAGTCAGTTGTTTTTGGCTTTGGGCTACATGCGATCAAGTTAGATCAAGATTGCCCACCTCCGTATTGGAGCCTCTGCCATGCAGACATAGAATCCGTATAGGCATGTTTACAGATTGCTAGGTACGATCTTGATGAGAGACTCAGTTGCTGTTTCGGGCTTTCGGACTAGGGTTGGAAAGTTTCACCGAGGTATTGACTATGGAAGCCTTTTGGTGGGTGAAATTGTTCTCCGGTGAAAATACTGTAGTAAACCAACCACACATAACAGGTTCACAGAGCCACACGTAGCAAGAGGGCCCTTAAAAATGCCGCATCTTGTTATGATCCACTGTGCGTCTTGCGCAGCCTCGATCAACCTCCGTTGACTATCTAGGGAGCCCTGCCATGTTTTTAGAGATACCGCCTAGCTGCGCGGAGTTAGGTTTATCCCGCGGAAACGGAGCGCCCAGGTCGTACTCTCACGCCTCCTGTTTTGGACCACGAAAAGCCTTCCAGTTCATCCAATCGACTTCGAGAAACTAGCAAGCATTATGACAAGCTTCCACGTTCCTCGCTTGAGGCCGGTGGATACGATCATTACGATCCCCACACCACCCACTAGCAAGGTGAAGTCCTCAGGGGTCCTTGTATAAGTCGACTTGTGGGGTATTAGTGGTAGTTAAGCTCAAACTGGTTGTAGTCGGACCGAGTCCATTCTGGGGTCCCGCTTCCCCAGAGTCAGGTAAGATGGGCCCGAATTGGTGAGCCCCAGGCGCCTAAGCCTAAACAAGGCTGACGAGGCGGAGATGCGACAATGACTCGCTCGATATTGTGGGTTTCACCACCTCAGCAGACCACGCAACGCTGCCGAATCTTCGGTGAAATTCAGTAGACATGGGTCGATTTTATGACACGGAGCAGCGATATCTTCGGAGGGTATAGGACATGTGAGAGAGCCGTTTGCTGCTGAGTCATCTCATAATACCCCAGAGAGGGCCATCATGAGTTTATGTTGATATAGTGCCCTATGATTTTAGAACAAGGTGTAGACCGCTCGCGTTGGACCTTAGATGACTTGGTGATTATCGACATTTGGTGCTCAACCACCTAGCCTCCCTCCCTCATTCACTTTCTCAACCTTTGCGTAAAGAGCATCATTTCCAAGACGTCACGATGGGGTCCACCGATCCTATTCCCAGTCTGGAGAACGATGTCGCCATCATTGGCATGTCCTGTCGCTTTCCTGGAGACGCCACTAACCCCTCAAAACTATGGGATTTGCTGATGGATGGCAAGTCCGCCTGGTCAGAAATTCCAGCAACAAGATGGAACCAAGAAGCACATTACCACCCGTCCCAGGAGCGCGCAGGGAGTAATATCGTGAAGGGGGGCCACTTCCTGCGCGATGGTGAGCAGAACGGCAAGCAGTTTGACGCCGCGTTCTTCAACATCACCCGCACAGAGACGGAGACGATGGATCTCCAACAGCGGGTAGTTAGTAGGTGTTTTCCCAAGACCCAACAGCGCACATCCTAGGAAATGTCTGCAGAACAGATGATGGTAAATCGTAGCAAAATAGCTCACCACACAAATTTGCAGTGGAAAATGTCTACGAGGCGATGGAGAGCGCAGGCCTCCGGCTAGAGGACATGAAAGGCAGCAACACCAGCGTATTCGCGGGTCAGTTCACAGACGACGTGCGGTCCATACTGCAAGAGGACCCGGACGTGTCTCAAAAATACAAACCCATCGGCACCAGCGCAGCCATCCTCGCGGCGCGGATAAGCTGGTTCTACGACCTGAGGGGGGCCAGCTTCACACTCGACACAGCATGCTCGAGTAGTATCGTAGCATTGCACACAGGAGCCCAGGACCTGCGGGCCGGGCTCAGCGATATGGTAAGTTACGTCCCGAAACCCAAAACCCGCCTCTTGATTGTGAAGCCCACCTGCGCGACCACGGCGGTAAAATTCTTGGGGACATCATGACAGGGGAACCTGCTGATCCACTCCCAATAGTCCATAATCACAGGCGTCAACATAATTGAGTCGCCCGAGTTCATGTTCCGGGCCAGTGGCCTCGGCATGGTGTCTCCCGACGGAAAGTGCTACTCGCTCGACTCGCGCGCCAACGGCTACGGGCGCGGTGAAGGCGTGGGCACGCTGATCCTCAAGCCGGTGGCGGCAGCCGCCCGTGACGGTAACGTTATCCGGGCGGTGATCCGCGGCACGGGCGTCAACTCAGACGGCCGCGGCACCGGCGGCATTACGCTGCCAAGCAAGGCGGCTCAGGAACGACTCATGCGTGACGTATACGCGCGCAACGACCTGGACATGGACCACACCGGCTTTCTGGAGGGCCACTTCACAGGCACGCCGGCCGGTGACCCAACTGAAGCCGGCGCCATTGCGTCTGTGTTCCAGCGCGGGGGGCCGAAGGCGGCAGAGAGGCCGCCGCTGTATATAGGCACTGTCAAGGCGAATATTGGCCACCTGGAGGCGGCGTCTGGTATGGCACAGGTGATCAAGACAGTTTTGGTGCTGGAAAATGGCGTGATACCGCCAAACACCAACTTTGAGAAGATCAACCCCAGGATACCAATCGACAGATGGGGCCTCAAGCTGCCCTTGGCCCCAACGCCATTCGAGGCAGGACCCTCGGGAGTGCGAAGGGCAAGTATTAACAGTTTTGGGTTCGGAGGCACCAACGCCCACTTGGTGCTGGACGATGCGAAAAGCTATCTCGACCAGCTGGGCCTGGGCGAGAGCAGACATTTACACAAGACAAAATCGAGCAAGCCGGCACTCGAGAGCCCCTTAACAAACGGGCATGCAGCAGCAGCGGCTCGCCACAGGATCTTCTTGTTCTCTGCCAACGAACAAGATGGCATCCCGCGGGTCCTGGCCAGCCTCGCAGAGCACCTGCAGAAGCAGACGGTGGATGACACTTACCTGTCCAGCCTAGCCACAACACTCTCAGAGCGGCGGTCACGCCTCTCCTGGCGCCTCGCCGTCACCGCCGACTCAGCTGAGTCCCTCCTCACCGCACTCACCGACCCCATCACCAGCAGTAGTGCCGTCCGCCCAGGCAAGGCCACCAAGCCCGCGGCGGGCTTCATCTTCACCGGCCAGGGCGCACAGTGGTTCGCCATGGGCCGCGAGCTGCTTGCCTTCGACGTGTTCCGGGCAAGCGTCGCCGAGGCCGACCAGTTCATCTCCAACACACTCGGCAGCGGGTTCAGCGTGCTGGAGGAGCTCACACAGCGCGACGCGCAGACCACCAAGATCGACCAGCCGCTGTACTCGCAGACGCTGTGCACCGTGCTGCAGGTGGCCCTGGTCGACCTGCTGGCCAGCTGGAACCTGGCGCCCAAGCGGGTGATTGGGCACTCGAGCGGTGAGATCGGAGCCGCGTATGCGGCTGGCGCCCTCGATCGCGAGTCGGCGTGGAAGGTGGCGTACTACCGTGGTGTCGTCAGCGCAAAGCCGGCGGCTGACAACGTCCGCGGCGCCATGATGGCCATCGGATGCACCGCTGATGAGGTTGCGCCCCTTATGGCCCAGGTAAACGAGAAGCTCGGCGCCGAGGGGGAGCTGGTCATCGCCTGCTACAACTCGCCCCACAGCCTGACCATCTCGGGCGACGAGGCCAAGGTTGATGCCTTGGTCGAGGTCGCGAGCAGCAAGAAGTTGTTCGCGAGGAAGCTGCGCGTGGCCAGGGCGTACCACTCGCGCCACATGGTCCCCGTGTCCGACGAGTACCGCTCGCTGATGGGCGAACTGCGCGCTGCGGACAAGAACTCGGATGACGTGCAGGTCGTGTCATCCGTCACGGGAGGTTTGATAGCCGCCAGCGAGATGACCAAGGCAGACTACTGGGTTCAGAACCTCGTGTCGCCGGTCCGATTCTCGCAGGCGCTCGTGGCCCTGTGTGCCTCCAACGTCGCCAAGAAGCAGCTCAAGGTCGGCGGCGGCGCCGAGCTGCCCGTCTCGCACCTTGTCGAGGTTGGCCCTCACGGTGCCCTTCAGGCTGCTGCTCGAGACGCCGTGCTCGACGATGCGAACTACAAGGCCCTGCGCTATGTCTCCATCTTGACCCGTGGGAAGAACGCGAGCGCCACAACGCTGCAGGCAGTCGGTGCCCTCGCCGCAGCAGGCCTGCCCATCGATCTCACCAAGGTCAACGGCAGCAGCAGCAAGGATGCCATGCTGGTGGACCTGCCGCCGTACCCCTTCCACCACGCCAAGGAGACATACTCGTGGTTGGAGTCTCGCAGCAGCCGGGCCTGGCGCTTCCGCAAGCACGCCCGGCACGACGTCCTGGGCGCCCCCGTGCGGGATTGGGATCCGGAGGCCCCGAGGTGGCGCAACCACCTCCGCGTGCCCGAGGTCCCCTGGCTGCGGGACCACAAGGTCACGGACAGCATCGTTGTCGCGGGAGTGACGTACCTGGTCATGGCGATCGAGGCGATGCGCCAGCTGTACAGCGACAAGGGCGAGGTGCCGATCGGCTTCAACCTGCGCGACGTGAGCATCTCGCGGGCGCTGCAGGTCAGCGAGGACGAGCACACCGAGACCATGTTCTCAATGAGGCGGGTCACCGAGTCGCGCCAGTCCGACAGCAGCCTGTGGTGGGAGTGGAAGGTCACCTCCTTCAGCGCCCACGACGACTCCTGGCTGGAGCACAGCCGTGGCCAGATCTCCGCGGAGACAGACGCCTCGATCACGACTGGCATCATCGACGGCGGCCGCGAGGAGAGGGCCCGCCGCCAGAAATACAGCGAGCTGCTGTCCACCGTCACGCAGGCCTGCACCGCGCCCCAGACCGAAGCCCTCGCCAGCAAGTACGCCGAGCTCGAGCGTATCGGCCTCGGCTTCGGGCCCATGTTCCGCAACATCACCAGCGTCCACTCCAACGGCGACGACAAGACCCGCGGCCAGGCGCTCGCCACCGTCCGTATCCCGGACCTCGCCACAGCGATGCCGGCACGCGCCCTCGCCGCCTCCGTGATTCACCCGCCCGTTTTTGACAGCATCCTGCACTCCTTCGTGTTCGCCCTGCAGGCCTCCACAGGTCGCCTGACGGAGCCTATGGTGCCCGTCGCCATGCGCAGCGTCTGGGTCAGCGCCGACATCGAGGCCCAGCCCGGCTCGGAGCTCACCGTGCACGCCATCGCCGGCCGTGTCGGCCACAAGAGGGCCGAGGCAGACATCACGGCCTGGAGCACCAATGCTGAGGCTGGCAGACCCGTGAGGATTGTGATGCGCGGCATCGAGACCGTGCCATTGCAGGAGAGCACGACTGCGAGCGACTCAGCCAGCGACGAGCGGGAGATCTGCTTCAACCTGGACTGGAAGCCGGACGTGGACATCCTGGAGGCCAGCGGCGAGGCGGAGGCTTGCATACGCTCTGCCCTGAAGCCACTAGAGACGCCAGAGCTCGAGGAGAGAAATGTGAAGACACTCTGGGACGTGCAGCTGGCATGTGCCATCTGGATCATTGAGGCCGTCAAGGACCTTGAGGCCCGGCCGCTTGCGGACGAGAAGGCGCTTCCCGAGCACATGCAGAAATACCTAGGCTGGCTGCGCCTCATCGTTGATCACTACAGGAACAACAAGGTGATTCGCCAGGACGCCTCATGGGCGGCCATTGTGGAAGACGCTGCGGCGCGCGACAAGTTCCTTGCTGAGTATGAGGCATCAGGTCACCCAGAGGCTGTCATGATCTGTCGGATGGGGCGCAACATCGCACCAATTCTTCGCGGAGACGTCGACGGGCTGCACCTGCTATTCGGCATGGATGACATGCTCGAGCGTGTCTACCGAGTCGCCATAGGAACCCAGAAGATCCACACCCTGATTGGAGCATACGCCGGGACGCTGAGCCACAAGCGCGGGGCCGACCTCAAGGTGCTCGAGATCGGTGCCGGAACGGGTGGCACGACGACCAGTGTCCTCGAGGCCGTCTGCCCGAACGGCTCCCGGATCATCGGAGACTCGCGCCTGCTCAAGTACACGTACACAGATATCAGTCCGAGCTTCTTCGAGACCGCTGCCACCAAGTTCGGCAAGTGGAAGGCCGGCGGCGTGATCGAGTTCAAGACGCTGGATATTGACAGGGACGTCGAGGAGCAGGGCTTCGACCTGGCCTCGTACGACCTCATCATCGCAGCCAACTGTCTCCACGCGACCTCGGACATCACCCAGACCATGACCCGCGTCAACAGCCTGCTGAAACCAGGCGGAAAGGTCTTCCTGCAGGAGACCACCGAGCTCTGGTGTCTCGAGTCCCCTCTGGTGTTCGGCATGCTTGCTGGCTGGTGGGCAGGTAAGGAGGACTTCCGCCCCTGGGGCCCACTGCTGGACGGAAAGGGGTGGGAGAAAGTGCTGCGGAATGCCGGCTTCGCCGAGAACGTCCTGGAGCTCAAGGACTCGCTGAGTGACGAGCAGCACGTGCAAAGCATGATCGTGGCCACGCGGCCGGAGGAGGAAGACGCCAGCAAGCAGCTCGACGAGGACGATGCCATCAGCCGGGTGTTCGTGATCGCGCACACGACACCCGAGGACGTTGCCCTGGCTGAGGCTACGGCTTCTGCTCTTGGAAATGTGACAGAAAAGCCCGTGAGCATCGTTCGTTTCGCCGACCTGGCCCAGCACAACTTGAAGAACACAGCTTGTATTGTGGCAATGGAGACAACCGCGCCGTACCTCGCATCGTCCTTCAGCGAAGGCGAGTTTGATCTGCTGCGACAGCTGCTGTGCACAGCTGGAGGTCTGCTGTGGCTCACGCTTGATCCATACGAGAACCCACACATGGGCTTGATATCAGGCCTGCTTCGCACCGTGCGCTGGGAGAGAGACCTGGACGGCTCAGACCTCCTGATCCTGCACCTGGCCTCTGGCGAAGCCTCGCTCGTTGTTCCCAGCGTGGTCAAGATCTTCAAGCATCACTTCGCCGGATCCTCCTTTTCGCCAGATCGCCACGCAGACTACCTCGTCAACGCAGTCGGTGGTGCTGACGGCGGCTTCATCCAGACGGCCCGCATCGTGGCTGCTCCCCCTGTCAACGACTTCATCGCAAAGAGGACCACCGTGCTCCAGCCTCAGCTGCAGGAGTTTGGTGCTGACCCAGAACGCAGCCTGAAGCTCTACACCTCGGCGCCGGGACGCCTGGACAAGCTGCATTTCATCGACTGGCCGGGTGCGGAGCAGCCCCTCAAGGGCAACGAGGTCCAGGTGGACGTCAAGGCGGCTGGGCTGAACTTCCGCGACGTCATGGTGGCCATGGGCGAACTAGTGAACAACATCCTCGGCTACGAGGGTGCCGGTGTTGTTACTCACGTCGGTTCCGAGGTGACGGATGTCAAGGTCGGCGACCGTGTCGTCCTGGTCTGGAACGGCGACAACAACTGCCTCCAGAACCGTACCAGGGTGCCTCAGGACCTCTTGGTCAAGATTCCAGACAGCATGTCGTTCGAAGAGGCCGCCAGTATTCCCGTCGTTTTCGTAACGGCATACTTCTGTCTCTATGAGGTAGCCCGTTTGAAACCGGGCGAGTCCATCCTCGTCCATGCCGCAGCTGGTGGTACAGGCCAGGCTGTGATTCAACTGGCCAAGCACATAGGCGCCAAGGTCTACGCGACCGTATCCTCGCACGAGAAGAGAAAGCTGCTGGTGGATGAGTACGGGCTTTCTGAGGACTGCATCTTCAGTAGTCGTGACCTGTCCTTCGCAGACGGCATTATGCGGATGACCGAGGGTAAGGGTGTTGATGTGATCGTGAACTCCCTTTCAGGAGAAGCACTGCGCGCATCCTTCAATTGTATAGCAATGTTCGGCCGGTTCATCGAGATTGGTAAACGCGATATCATGGCCAACAGCAAGATCGACATGCTACCCTTCAGCCGATGTGCCACATTCACCGCCGTCGACCTCGCCCAGATAGCCACCATGGCGCGCCCACTGACCTCCCAGATGATGCACTCCGTCATCGACCTGCACGCCTCCGGCAAGCTCCACGCCTGCAAGCCGCTCAACATCCACCCCTTTTCTGAGATGGAAGATGCCTTCCGCATCCTACAGCAGGGCAAGCACATTGGCAAGCTTGTCCTCACTGCGCACCCTGAGGACCTCGTCAAGGTTAGCCCCAAGCCACCTGCGCCTACGCGCCTGCGACCTGACGCGACCTACCTGCTACCCGGTGGCGCAGGCGGTCTCGGACGGTCCATCGCCAAGTGGATGGCCGCCCCGGCGCAGGGCGCAAAGAACCTGGTGTTCCTCTCCCGCGGCGGCGCCGACGCCCCGACGACGCGCGAGCTGCTCGACGAGCTGACAGCCCTGGGCGTGCGGGCGACGGCGCTCAAGTGCAACGTCGGCGACGAGGCGCAGCTGGTGGCAGCCCTGGCCGAGATAACCAGCCTGGGCTTCCCGCGCATCGCAGGCGTGATCCAGGGCGCGATGCAGCTGCGCGACTCGGCGTTCGAGTTCATGTCGCACGCGCAGTGGGAGGAATGCCTGGGCCCCAAGGTGCAAGGCACGTGGAACCTGCACAAGCACCTGCCCAGGGACATGGACTTCTTCGTGATGCTGGGCAGCGTTGCCGGGCTGGTCGGCAACCGTGGCCAGTCCAACTACGCGGCGGGTAACACGTTCCAGGACGCGCTCGCCATCCACCGGCGCTCGCAGGGCCTGGCGGCGACGTGCATTGACCTGTGCAACATCCTGAGCGTGGGCTTCGTGGCTGAGAATCAGGAGACCCTCAACAAGAACCCGCTGTTCTTCTTCGCGCACGACGGCATCCGCGAGGACGAGTTCCTCAGCCTGGTCGAGTTCCACCTCGACGCTGAGCGCGCCGGCTCCAAGGGCCAACCCCAGATCGGCGTGGGCCTGGCGCCGCTGTCCGTCTTCAAGGAGCGTGGGCTGCCCGAGCCGACCTTTATCAAGTCGCCACTGTTCCGGCAGCTGCGGTCGGCGAGCGACGAGTCCGGTGGTGCGGCGGATGGCGCTGCGGACCAGGACGGTGCTGTGTCCGTGACGAATGCGCTGAAGTTCGCCGAAAGCCCGGAGGCGGCGGCGGAGGTGATTTGTGACGCGTTGGTGAAGAGACTGAGCCGCACGATGCGGATTGCGGAGCCGGATATCGACGTTGGCAAGCCGATTCACGCGTATGGCGTGGACTCGCTGGTGGCTATGGAGATCAGGAACTATCTTGCTAGTGAGTGTGGGTCGGAGATCTCCGTATTGGAGATCATGGGCAACAAGAGTTTGGAAGTTTTGAGTGGTGATATTGCTAAGGGAAGCAAGTTTGTGAAAGTTGCAAGTAAGTCGGAGTAAGGGCAAGGGAGCACAGCGTTGAGCAAATTTAATGCATTGTTATCGATGTCGTGGAAATTTCAGACTTCTGTGACATGATGAAGCCAAGTTTAGCCAGCAAATCGGCTAAGGCGAATTTCAGTCCAAGGCTGAGTGGACGCTTTGGGCAGTAAGAAGAAAATATTGAATCGAGTCATCGTTTGTAAACTCAGAAGTCGCAGAACCACCAGATCCTCCCGGAGGAGTGCCCATCACACCCAGTCAAAATTTTGAAGGTGGCTGTTGTCATGATCCGATAGACTGTCGCTGATATAGGGAAAATTTGTAGACTTGTTGAACATACGTCTTTTGAGGTAGATCATTGAGTCAGCATATGGTGTATCCCACATATGGAACTGGTGTACGCGATAATTGAGCAGACACTACTCTCAGGGTGTTTGTGTTGTGAGGCTGACCTCTCCTTCCCTAAATATTCAAGAGTGGAGACAACTTGTTTCTGGGCCAGTCAATACTGCATGGAATGGCATGCTCGTAAATAGACCTTGTCCCGTAGCATGCGCAAGTGAACCTCTTCGAAGGATAAAACTTGTCGAATCGTTTCGGTTGTTGAGCCGAAGTTGACGGGTTTGTGTTGTGAGAATCGCACGCGACATGTCAGGCACCATGTTAAATTGGTCATGGAATTCCCCAATTCAACCTAGCCCTAGCTCTTAACGGCTAGCGCAGCTTAAACACCTTCTAGATATACCACTCAATCACCCAACTCCTAGTCAGACACCGCAGTAATTGGCTCCTTGTGCTATGGCGTGCTCGAGCAGAGACTTTAACATCATCCTACGCAGTGGCGGCTTAAAAGAGACCCCATAACCATGAGGGCCTCCTCCAACAAGCGGCGCTTGTCGTCGCCCCGGTAGCCTCTGTGCCGCCTCACCCCTCCTCCACCACCACCACTGCGCTCCTCCGCCTGTTGACATTTAATATGTCGGACCAGGAGAAAGGTACCTACGACCAAGAGGCATCGCCCGCCTCGCTCAGCGACCACCGCGACCATGTCAACGAGGACAAGCTTCGCCGAGCCCTCTCGGCGCGGCAGGTGCAGATGATCGCCATTGGCGGCACCATTGGCACGGGTCTGTTCCTGGGCACCGGCAAGGCACTGGCTACGGGCGGTCCTGCCTCGCTGCTCATCTGTTACGCCATCATCGGGGCCATCGTGTTCACGACAATGCTGTGCCTGGGCGAGATGGCCGCCTTCGTGCCCGTCGCCGGTTCGTTCTGCACGTTTGCGGGCCGCTATGTCGACGATGCGTTCGGGTTCGCGCTCACCTGGAACTACTGGTTCAACGACGCCGTGTCGACGGCCGCGGACCTGGTTGCGCTGCAGCTTCTCCTGCAGTACTGGACCGACTCGTTCCCTTGGTATGCGCTGGGTTTGATTGTATGGGTGATCCTCGTGTTGGCCAATATCATCAATGTCAGGGCCTACGGCGAGCTCGAGTACTGGCTCAGCCTGCTCAAGGTCGTGACTGTCATTATCTTTATAATTCTGAGCATAGCCGTCAATGTTGGAGGCAACACGGCTCACGACTATATTGGCGGTCGAAACTGGCACATTGGAGACGCACCATTTGTCGGCGGCATCGGCGGGTTCGCATCGGTCTTTGTGACGGCGTCTTTCGCCTATGGAGGCACCGAGTCCATCGCCATCACAGCTGGTGAGACGCGTGACCCTGCCCGCGTGCTGCCACGCGTTGTGAGGAACGTCTTCTGGCGCATCCTGCTCTTCTACATCCTGTCGGCTCTGATGATCGGCTTGAATGTCCCCTACAACTACCCGGACCTCAACACAAAGTCCACGCACACATCCCCCTTCACCATCGCCTTCACAATGGCCGGATCCAAGGTCGCCGGCTCCTTCGTCAACGCAGTCATCCTCACCAGCGTCATCTCCGCCGGAAACCACGCCCTCTTCGCCGGGTCCAGGCTCCTATTCACCCTCGGCGCAAACGGCCACGCCCCAGCCGTCTTCACGTCTCTTACCAGGTTCCAGGTCCCCTGGGTCGCCGTGCTGACCACGAGCCTCATCTCAGGCCTGCTGTTCGGCGCGTCCTTCATCGGCGCGGGCCAGCTCTGGACCTGGCTACAGAACATAGTCGGCGTCTCAAACCAGCTCTCGTGGATCTCCATCGGCATCGCCTCGCTGCGCTTCCGTGCCGGCCTGAAGGCCCAGGGGAAGGAGCACCTCCTGCCCTTCAAAAACTGGACTTATCCCTGGGGCCCCGTCATTGCCGTCGTGCTCAACAGCTTTCTCGTCCTTGTGCAGGGATGGAGTAGCTTTAAGGGCGGCTTCAGCCCCGTCGACTTTGTCAGTTATTATATCGAGCTGCCAGTCTTCGCGCTGATGATCATCGTCTGGAAGCTGGTCAAGAAGACGAAATTCAGGAAGGCGCGTGATATGGACTTGGTAACGGATGTATATACGAAGGAAGATATGGAGCCTGAGGAGGACGGCTGGAAAGGGAAGGGCAAGAGGATCGGAACATGGTTATGTTTCTGAGGTCATGAAATGCCTGCCTGCTACTTGTGTAGCACACAACCTCGTATAGATCCTGTAATTTGCTAATAGGGGTATCTTAATATCAATCCATCCGTCTAATGTTGCTCCTTCGGAAACCGTTGAAATCTTTCCGTGCCCTTCTCTGTCCCTGCTACCTCAGAACCTGTCCCACAATAGCCACTCCAAGTTACTTCTCCCTCCTGTCCAGAAAGTACGAGCACCCGACCGACCTATGCGCCAGGTCCCAAGTACTTCTCCAGGTCGACCCTCCCAAATATCTCTCGTTGCAGCTTATCAGCACGCTTGCGGTCTTCAGCGGCCATCTTGCGCACCTTCTTCGCGTCTAAAAGCTTGGGCTTCTCGCGCACCCTCTTCGCGGGGCCACCATCCTTAGGCACCACGACGCCTACCCCAAGCCGATCCTCTTTGGGCTTCGCCTTGACGGGAAACTGAGTGCCCTGGCCCTCGAGACCTAGCCCCGCTCTGGAGTCGGGATCCCATCCCTGCGCAGCGAGCACCGTCAGGCCCATGCGCGAGCGGTCGAGCGCCGACGGTGGGTGTGAGTGCGCGAGGCAGACCTGGTGAGCTATTGAGGCCTCGTGGGGGCCGGCTGGTTTTCTGTTCTTGCTGTTGGTGGCAGTCCCGCTATTTTTGTTGTCGTCTGTCGCGGCAGAAACGGGCATGCTGCATATGTCGCATAATGGGATTTTGGCTGTCTCCTTCTCCGTGGTGGCTGCCGTGGACGCCGGCTTTTTCAGGACCATGTTGAGGTAGAAATCACTGATCGACTGCCCCTCTGACTTGGTTTTTTGCTGCTTCGCGACCTCTGGGTCTCCGTTCGAGGCGGGAACGAATTTGATCTCATTGCGCCTTAATCCTGAGCCGAAGGGCTTCCTGTGATGAAATGGCACGTCGTCCAAGTCATCGAAGTCATCCCTTTCATCTGCTGACATCTTGACAGAGCAGTGGTTGGCTGGTGTTTTGACAGGAAGACCCATTCCTTTGTATTCGAGCGCCGGGATATTTGTTCAGAAACTCGGCGTGTATGGTAAAAGGGAGAAAGCAAACTAGCTGAATAATTCGACCAAGAAGTTGATGAAGTTGGAGCCTACGGAGTGCAGGCGCCAAGGTCTAGCAGCCGCTAGTCCAAGTCCCGCCACCCGCGGCAGGAACCGAAGCTCTGGGTCCAGGTGCAGGGCCCCTGTCCAGTGGGGCCTCCAAATTTGGGCCCCTGACGCAACAGGCACATGGAATTCGTGTTTCCCATCAGCCTCATTGAGCAGAGCTGTTCTCTTTCTCAACCCCTATTCCTTAACAGCGACCTCGACCACTCCCACCCTCGAAGCTCCCGTCGTCACGAACGACATGACACGGCGGTAATCAGTAACCACAACCTTCCCTTGACCACTCTCACCCGCAGCGCCGAACATGCCGTTCCCGTTCATCGTCCACGTCTACAACTATGGCCTGCCGGAGTGGTTCCCGGACCCGTGGAAGCTCGCCGGGGTCACCGGAGCCCTGGGCGCCCTCGCCATCACCAAGCGCTACTTCAACGGCGCCCTGAACCTCACCGAGCGCAACATGCACGGCCGGGTGGTGATCATGACGGGTGGCACCTCGGGCGTGGGCGCCGCGCTGGCGCTGGAGCTGGCCCAGAGGGGCGCCCAGTTGTGCCTGCTCACGCAGCAGCCGCCGTCGGACCCCTTCCTGGTCGAGTACATCGACGACCTGCGGTCCCGGACGAACAACCAGCTCATCTACGCCGAGCAGGTCGACCTGGCCGACCTGCACAGCGTGCGCCAGTTCGCGACCAAGTGGATCGACAACGCGCCGCCCCGCCGCCTCGACATGGTCATCTGCTGCGCCGCGACGCTCACGCCGCCGGGCGGGAAGCGCCAGGAGACCCCCGAGGGCGTGGAGCTCACCTGGATGATCAACTACCTCGCAAACTACCACCTGCTGGCCATCCTCAGCCCGGCCATCAAGGCCCAGCCCTTCGACCGCGACGTCCGCATTATTCTCGCCACGTGTTCGAGCTACATTCGGTCGCCGCCGCTGCGGGAAGCCCAGGCCCACGCGCTCGATAAGAAGGGGTGGACGCCGGCCGCCGCGTATGCAAGCAGCAAGCTGGCGCTCATGACGTTTGGCCAGGCCTTCCAGAAGCACCTGGACACATACAAGAGGCCGGACGGCTTGCCCATGAACGCGAAAGTCGTCTTTGTGGACCCCGGGTTTGCCAGGACGCCGGGCATGAGGAGGTGGATGACGAGGGGCTCCCTGTGGGGACTGTTCATTTACTTGCTATCCTACTTCCTGACATGGATATTCCTCAAGAGCCCATTCATGGCCGCACAGTCTCTACTCTTCGGGGCGTTCGACGGGAGCGTCATCAGGGATCCGGGCGGCAAGATATTCAAGGAATGCATCGAGGTGGACTGTGCCAGGACAGATATCAAGGACGAAGAGGTTGCGAAGAAGCTGTGGGAGTCGAGTGATAAGCTCGTGGAAACGGTCGAGAAGCTGGCCGCGCAAAAGAGGGCGCAGGAGAAGAAGGCGCGGGAAGAGAAGGAGAAGAGTGAAAAGGCCGAGCAGGAGAGGAAACAGAGGGCAGAAGAGATCGAGGCGTTGGTCGAGACTATCAAGAAGGGAAAAGCCAAGGAGAAGGAGAAGGAGAAAGATGCTGGCAAGACGGCGAAGCTCAGAAAGGCCAAACTGGGGCATAAAGCTGTGCAATAGTAATTGATATATAGACAATGATATTATGAGCGATGCGAGAGCATATCTCGTTCAATTTGGCGATACTGCAGTCATGCCCAAATCATTCCAGTTGTCCTGGAGCCTGGGCGTATCTTTGACGCCAAACAAATGAATCGTACCACTTGGAGTAGTCTATTAGGCTGATTGGAGAATATGGTCGCGTTTGCAACAATTTCGCAATCGAAATGCCATTGACCACACTGCTCGGCAGTAGGCCCTGGATGACGATGCCGTTACCGCGGCCCATCGATTGCGGGGCTACTAGGACGGCAACACTCAAATGACCAAGGCGATGAGCGATCTCTCACAACCATCCGCTGTTGACTTTCTGTTTCGATTCTCCTGGGAGCAAATACACAGATGGCATGAGCATCCATAAACCCACAGAAATCTTTTGAACATACTCAACACAAGGACAAGAAGCGCCATCCGCCCAGCGTGCATCTGCCTCTAAGCACTCAACTCACCCACCTACCCACCCGCCCACGGACGGCGTCCGAACCAGAGTAATGTCCCAACCCAGACCGCCACCGCCTGGACACATACCTCCACAACTTATCGCGCCCTTCCAGGCCGCCTGGGAGAGACACGCCCAGCGAGCAGCCCATCATGATTCGGCAAGCCGGCATCCCGTCTTCTTCACCGAGAGGCTCATGAGGCCACCGCCGGCCTTCGGCGGCACACCGGCACCGGTCTTGGCGATGAGTCCAGTGGCGCAGGGCTACGTGTACCAGGAGGGGCAGGTAAAGGCCACGCACTCTTCGAAGCTGTGACGATGGGGCAGGACAGCGCACAAGTTATTTTGTGAGGGCTAGTCAAGGGAGCCTATGATTTTAGGGAGGGAGTGTGGGCACACGCTGGGACTGGGTGAGAGATTCAGCTTCCATGGTTTTCCAGAAGGACACAATGCATGCATTGAGAATTGCGAGGATTTGGGATTGATACTCAAGTCCCTGCTCTAGGAGGCGGGTTTTGAGTGCGGGTATCTACAAAGTGAATGCGGCTGTGCCGGGACGTCAATCTGCCTTGGAGGCAATCAAGTGCTTAAGAGTAGAAGTAATACCCGAGTAGAAGAAAGAGAGTTCCTTTTCCATACTTAATGGATGCAACCATTCCATAACGCCATACCTGCTTCAAGAGACCAAAACTTCCAGACCAAAATCACAAAATGAACAGTATTGAAACAGCCGGCGGATCAGCCACACGTGGCAGACTGAACCCCAACGAGATTAGACCTTGACAGCAATGATGATGGCCACCACGATCAAGACCAGCACAAGAATCAACAGCGCCATCAGCTTGACATTCTTCCACCACATCTCCCTCTTGAGACCCCTGCTGCGCACGCGGAACTCCCTGGCCGACCCGCCGAGGCGGTCCGTCTTGTCAACAAGGAGGTCGATGCGCTCGCCGCGTTCGAGCAGGCCCTCGATGTTGCGCGTCATGATGCCGCGGACGTCGTCGATCTCGCGCTGGGCCGTGGAGATGGCGTCGTCGCGCCCCCCGCTCGTGGCGCCGTACTCGACCATGAGGGTCTTGAGCTCCGAGTTGAAGGAGCCCGCACCGTAGTTGGGCAGGTCGTCGAACTGCGTCGACTCCTCGGGGAACTGGGCGAAGAAGCGCTTGCGGATCTCGAACAGGTAGCCGAAGGGGATCCGGCGGCCCAGCGACGACTCCGCCACCACCAGGAAGGTGAGTCCGCCCGCGGCCGGGGACGAGCCGTGCTCCGAGGGGGACTCTGCGATGTAGTGGATGTGGTGGTTGCCGTGCGTGTAGGTCAGCTTCTGCGGCGTGTCATGGTTGATCTTGGGGAGGATCAGAGACGCGAGGGAGGACGTCTGCGAGGCGGCTGAGGTCGTGCATTCGGAGAGGATGGTGGTGTTGTGGGCGATGCACGAGCTGCGTTTTGGGGTCTTGTTAGTATCCTCGGATGGTCTGAAGCCATCACCAGGCCAAGGGAGGGTTCCTTACTATAGAAGCGGCGTCGCAGGAGTCGATGAGGAAGCCATTGTGAATGTTGTTTCTGTTCCAGCAGAGGGATACTAGGCAGTGTTTGTGTCGTAAGGCAATCTTTTGAAGGGAGGATGAGGTGGGATTGGATTGTCGCAATTCAAGGACGACTGTTGCTGTTCGTCAATGCTATTGCCCACTGAAGCGCCCGCCCTGGTTCATATGCTGAGGCGGTCATTAGGCCACGCGGAACAGGGGTCAAGGCTGCAGCAGTAGCGCTCCGTGCAATGACGACAACGGTTAATCGCAGCATGATTAGCGGCAGGCAGTGGTCAACCGGGGTGTCGGTGGCAGGCGGCAAAATCCAAAAAAGTTCTGAGGACAAAGCCTTGGGCCCAGAGTTCACATAGATCTCAGCCTGGCGACCGCCGAGGCATCATTGACTTACGCCGCGAGGTCGTCACTTTTCTTTTTCTTCTCTGGGAGCACTATGTGTCCGGTGGTCTCCCCAGAACACGGTCATGAAGTCCCTTTGGAGAACCGCCTGGGCACTTGAACGGAGATCGCCTGCCCGCCTTCCGTTGCTGTCTGCGGTCCCTCTCCCTGCTGCGAGACGATGGCGGAGTGCCCCGGCTGGAAGGGGTGGAGATGATGTGAGCAGGAAATATCCCTTCTGAAACGACCTGACCGCTGACACTTCATAGCCAAAAGCTGCCTTCAAGGGACGTTGGGAGCAAATCCGGGAGCTTCGCTCAGACCTCGAATCACAACAAGACCGCGATGACTCCACACCCGATGCTGGTCGGTCTCGTCGCCGAGAAGACAGGCCACGATACGATAAATTCAAGCGACTGGTCAATGCACGTTTTGACTACTTGGTGCGGGAGAGTGGTATCAGAGACCTAAAGGGTCTCGGAGTAGCCACGCTGAAAGACCTGGAAAAAGAGGCGAATCTCTTCAAAGCCGTGATCAAGAAATCTCTCGATTTGGCCGCGTATGAGGGACGTACTTCGAGACAGGAGAACCCGTTTTTCTGGAGCTGGCGAAATGCGTTCGTCACCGGTGACATCCAAGGTCTCCATACTGAGCTCAAGTACTCGTTCACCAGCTTTCTCGTTAGGCAACACCTGTCAGAAGATGCCCTCGCTTGTCACGAAAAGATTGCCGACTTCCGCTATCCGCACGAATGGTTCCCGGCCACGAGGAGTATGCAGCGAAAGATACATCTGCATGTCGGTCCAACGAATTCGGGAAAGACATACCATGCTTTGAAAGCGTTGGAGGAGGCCAAGACTGGTGTCTATGCCGGGCCATTGCGACTCCTGGCCCATGAGGTCTTCTCACGGTTCCGGGCAAAGGGCAAACGCTGCGCCTTGATCACCGGAGAGGAGCAGAGGATTCCCGAGGGCGATGAAAGCTATTTCGCAAGCTGTACGGTCGAGATGACGCCACTCAACCAGCGCGTTGACGTTGCCGTGATCGATGAGATCCAGATGATTGGAGATGAATATCGAGGGTGGGCTTGGACACAAGCACTGCTTGGCGTCCAGGCCAAAGAGCTTCATCTCTGTGGCGAAGAGCGGACGGTGCCTCTCATCAAGGAAATATGCGCCAAGATCGGAGACGAGGTCGTTGTCCACCGATATAAGCGTCTGAGCGGCTTGCAACCTGGGAAGGAAAGTCTCAAAGGCCGTTTCGAAAACCTGAAGAAAGGCGACGCGGTCGTGTCCTTCTCGAGAGTCAACCTGCACACACTCAAGGCAGGCATTGAACAGGCAACCGGCAAGAAGTGTGCCATTGTCTACGGAGCTTTGCCTCCTGAAAGCAGAGCTCAGCAGGCTGCCCTGTTCAACGACCCCAACAATGACTACGACTACCTGGCTGCAAGCGATGCTATTGGCATGGGCCTCAACTTGGAAATCAAGCGAGTCGTCTTCGAGGCGGTCGCCAAACACGACGGCGTCAAAGTTCGAACGCTGACACTACCGGAGCTCAAGCAGATTGGAGGTCGCGCTGGAAGATACAGGACTGTAGCGCAGGCAGCTGAAGCCCCTGATGCCACGCCGACATCGTCAGTATCAAGCGGAGATCTTTCTTTTGCGCCAAGGGCACCTGCTCCGAAGAGGGGACAAGCGGGCATCGTGACCACTTTGGAAGACGACGATCTCGAAGTCGTTCATGGCTCTTTCGAAAAAGAAGCTGAGCCCCTGCAGACGGCGGGGCTTTTCCCACCAGCCTTCGTCATCGAGCGATTTGCGTCCTATTTCCCACCAGGAACACCGTTCTCCTTCATACTCCTTCGTCTACGCGATGTCGCTCGGCTCCCGTCGCAGTATCACATGTGCAATTTCAGGGACAACATCGCCATTGCCAATCACATACAGTCCGTCCCGCTTACAATCCACGACCGGTTGATGTTCCTCAACTCGCCAATAACGCTGAAGGATCATGGCATGAAGGAGATGGTGCAGGCCTTAGCGCGATGTGTGGCGCACAACAAGAGCGGCCACCTGCTTGACCTCAAGGAGATGAAACTTGAAATACTTGACTACGACCGCAAGAACTACCCAGCAGGCAGGGTCGAATACCTGAAACACTTGGAGGCCCTGCACAAAGGCCTGGTGCTGTACCTCTGGCTGAGTTACCGCTACGTTGGCGTCTTCCAGAGCCAGGCGCTTGCCTTCCACGTGAAGGCGTTGGTGGAGGAGAAGATCGACGAATACCTGGCCAACCTCGACTACTCGCCCGAAGTCAGAAAGGAACGGCTGCGGCAGATGCGGCAGGAGGCTGCCAAGAAAGCACGGTCTGCTAGAACTGTGCTGGACTACGAAGAGGAAGACCCCCAGGGCCAAAGCGAGGCACAACGCCAGGCACAACAAGAGACAGTTGGTGACTGGACACGGGAGGGCCATGAGGAGCCGCTTCTCAACGGCTTGGGCAAGGACGAGAAGATCCCACCTACGCATGGCGCTACTCCTTGAGATCATGTCCTCCTCGCCTGGTTCGAATTGGAGTCAGGAGACGAGTGTGTATTAGGCCATGTCTGTCATATAAACAAGACCTAGGTAGATGGTCACGACTGATAAAGTGCGGGCGCAAACCTGCGTTGTATCATATACGTATATCTAGATTTTACATATGAGAATCACAATTCATGATACCCTAATCTAGCTACCTAGGTATGTAAGAGTGTCCATTGTTGCTTATCTGAAAGTTGAGAGCAATTCAAGAACTCCACGGACTTATAAGCCGCAGCTCACGACTTCTTGCCTGCTGGATGCCGGTAGGTGAGTGCCGACGCGCACGAGACGCGCCTGCCTGAATTGGTGGGGCTCAGTGTAAGTGGTATGAGATCATCCCGCAACCCCACCAGAGCTTGGAGCTCCTTGCTCCTCCGTCACAAACATTTGGCTGTCTGAGTGACATCTCACAACAGTAAATAATTCAACGTATCACAAGCCTTCGCGAGTAACAAGGCAGACACAAGAGACATTCTCCCAAAGTACCCAACATGGCAGAGACAACACCAGCAGGCGACGTGGGCCGCGTCGCCTTCATCCCGCTCGAGGCCAACCCGCAGCTCATGAGCGACCTGCTGCACAAGCTGGGCCTGTCCAAGGAGCTGGGCGTGCACGACGTCTACAGCCTGCACGACGCCGACATGCTGGGCTTCGTGCCGCGGCCCGCCCTGGCCCTGCTGCTCGTCTTCCCCGTCTCGGCCGCGTACGAGAGCTACCGCCTCGCCGAGGACGCCACCCTGCCCGAGTACGCCGGCAAGGGCGCCGACGAGCCCGTCGTGTGGTTCCGCCAGACCATCCGCAACGCGTGCGGGCTCATGGGCCTGCTGCACGCCACCGCAAATGGTCCCGCGAGGGAGTTTGTCCGTGAGTAGTGTCTCTCCCGCCTTTCCTTCCGGCCCTCCTCTGTCTCTCTCATCTAAATACTGAATTTACTGACTGACACCGAACCCGGCCAGAACCCGACTCAGACCTAGACAAGCTCCTCAAGGAGGCCGTCCCCCTACCGCCGGACCAGCGCGCCCGCCTCCTCGAGACGTCGCGGTCGCTCGCCTCGGCGCACCACTCGGCCGCCAGCCAGGGCGACACGGCCGCGCCCGAGGCCACCGACGACGTCGACCTGCACTACGTCTGCTTCGTCAAGACCTCCGACGGCACGCTGTGGGAGCTCGACGGCCGGCGCAAGGGCCCGCTCGAGAAGGGCAAGCTGGACGCCAACGAGGACGTGCTGAGCGAGAAGGCGCTCGCGCTGGGCCCGCTCAAGTTCCTCGACAGGGCGGGCGAGGACCTGCGGTTCAGCGCTGTGGCGCTTGCTGGTAGTGTGGATTAGGGGAAGCGAAAAAAAAAGTTTATTTTGTTGGTTGCTCTAGTCTTGCTTCTTTTTGAACCTTTGTCTTTTTCTTTTCCTTTTCCCTTTGGGAGCGGCGGTTGGTTGGTTGGCTGGTATGTTCGCGCCGATAACTGTCCCGTGGTCAAATCGGCATGCGAGATCTGGGATGAGCCGTGTTGGGTTTTCCATCAATGAGGCGCGGAGACGAGCAACGTGCATGCGGCGCTGGCGGTACATGCAGTCTAACATGCAGGCTGTAGGTCTAAGTTCATTAGAGCATCTTCGGCGTTATTGGACTTGGTAATGCAAAAGGAAAGCATCTTCTGTGAAATTGCAGGGGCAGATGAGCACCCTTCTAAAATTACCGTATTTGATACGCGGTTTGGACTCCAGGTCAACTAATCATTGACGTCTGCTCGAGAGTGGCAGCCGCTGCTTGGACTACTATCCTTTCTGCATGTCACCAACTGTACACGTTACCTCATCACGTAGGCCATTGTACTCTGCGCTTTTGCTTCTTCCTACACCACATGGTAAAAATGTGTATTGCCTGCCGTGTCTGGGAATTCAGACCAGTGAGGGCATCCACTCCGAGTTCTGATTCCGTCAAACTCTGCTTTTTTCGATTCCGTGGCTGTGGCGCGAACTCCTGTGTCTGCTTTTCTCGGTGCTCTTAGCTTTACCATTGAGCAGATTTAGCGACGGTTCACGAAGAATAAGCAAGACCTAATTTGAGCAGACGTATCTCGATCAGATACGGTAATTTTAGAATGGTCCTCTCCCGAGCTGACCTCGACGATTAGTTAGCCTCCACCCCGTGTACCTGATGCCTCCCCATCGAAATGTCCAGCCTCCCTGCCCCCGGGTCTGGCGCCTTGCTCAGCGGCAGACCCTCCCCGTGAAATGTGACACAGGCCGCTACCGCACAGTAACGTTGTCCTCGTCATCCGCGAGCGCCGGATCGGGGGAGAACAGGCTCGACCGGCGCGGGGAGGCCGAACCGGTCCTGACGATGTTAGAGGGTATTCCGGACAGTTCGCCGCTACTGTGGCTGCGGCCGCGACCCATCACCACTGATGTTACCCTCGGGCTGGAATTCCTGCGGGAGGACGGGTTCGAGGCTTTTGAAAAGGGTGCGGATTCTCGCCGGAGATAAGGCTTGTCCTCATCCTCTAGTATTCCGTTTAGGGATGTCTGTTGGGGCGCATTGTTAGGTATGTGGTGACCCCGGCAACGGGGAAGGTAGTATTTTTGGGTGAGGAAGTGCTGCGTTACTTACGGGCACGAACGGTTCTGAGGTTTGGGCAGTGCTGCTGTGCCTCCGTGGCGGAGGGCTACTGTCATCAGGTGGTGTGTAGCTCGGTGCCACATGGCCATGATGGGATGTTGGTGGTTGAGCTGATCCATCAGATGCTTTGTCCTGTTCCGAGACCGTCACATGGCTTGATTCTCCGGAGTTGGGCTTCAGCGTTGTCTTGTCAGCTTTCTTGCCGGGCTTAGAATTCCGCCCCATGTACAGGGCTCCTGAGAGGTGCATTTGGTGGTATGAGTTGTAGATTTAGGGGGATATGGATGATATGAAGGTATTTGTAGTCAATAGAACTTCTAGGCTGAGAACGATATCAAGGAAGGCCACTGAAGGGCACATTGCATTCTAGGTGTTTTGTTTGCCTACAGCATGCTTGTCAGTGGAAGCCTCGAAGGCATTCCAGGTCGACTCTGAGCTTGCGGAAGGAGCACATCACAGTGGCTCACACTAAACAACAATAGTCGACTCATACTCTGGAGTGACTGTCATGTTGGGGCCTATGCTGATGTCCGGCTGTGTACGGCTGTGTAAGCCCATTATGCCTTTGTTCCTGGCAGTCAGCACAGAATCGTGCTTTCCAACAAATCTAGAATCGACATCCCGAGTACGAGGACCAGCAAATCGGCTTGACGGTCAAGGTAGTATCACACAGTGCTCGGATGGACGACACGCCACTTTCGCTCAGTCACTGGGACAGTGAAAGCATAAAAAAGTGACGGGGAAGACAGTGCTCAAAGTCCTGAAAGGTTCATCCAGAACATTTCCGTAGGTGATTGATTGTCAGTCACGAACGGCTCGGGGGACCCGAGCGGATACTTAACCAGGCGAGACGGCTTGGTGGAAGCCGTTACATTTTGATGGCAACAAAGATCTACGGAGTACTGCGCAGTGCACAGTTCCCATCGTGCGCCAGGAGCTTGTTGATGAGCCTCCCTGGCACTGCGACGCAGTTGTCGGATGTTCATCCCGAGCGTTTCTGCCCAAGCTGATCAAGATCCGGGCTCGCTACCGAAACTCGATCTGGTCGCGAGTCGCCTGCGAGAATACGACGCTGTGGTCGTATCGCCCTGGAGCCTTCCCGCTTGGTGGCCTAGGCGACACGGATGCTGACGAGCTTTCCGGCACGATGTAGCGACGAAGTTCATCCCAAGTCGAGGGGACAAGGCCCTGAAACGCCTGCCCATCCGTGTCCACGGGCGCTAAGAGTAGCTCGATGCCATCACATGTTTCGAGGATCGACAAAAATGTGGTTGAGCTCGGACGGCGGCGACATCAGTGCAAACGGAAGCGAAGTTTGCCCATGACTAGTCGACGCAGATAGACATCCAATTGGATTACGGTCGCCACAGTGAGATCGCGCTTGCGATAGTGGGCTGAGAGTAAGCTGCGCTGGTGCGAGCAAGTCGTGGTGCGCTCAAGCCGGGCCTTCGGGAAGCGGCTGGTGAGAAACAGGTGGACTGTGCTGCTGAATAGTTCACGCGCGCCCGGGCTTCTAACGTGAGCCCACGTGGCAAAGAAAATCAAGGTTTGCAGGAAGTGTCTCCCGGGCTCCTGGTTAATTTCCCAATGTTGTTTGGGTGGTTGGGACAGAGCATGAAAAGTACTGCACTTGGGGACAGAAAAGCGTCTGTATACGTGGTAGAACGACAAGATGAGAAAGACTGCCATCCCGTGTGCTTGGGCGCGGGATTAGGTATGATTGACGATGACAAGCGCGGTTGTTGCATCAGAGATTTGTATTGACGGGAGATGCACATCTTCGCGTCTTTCAGCTTGGCTGTAATCTGCTTTTCGTCTCTCATCTCCGGTAGTCTGGAGCTGACAGGTTGGACGGCTTTCTTGACGGCCGCCATACCTGGACTACAGCTGTGGCGGGCGCGCTGTACTTCCTATCTCAACATGGCTGGCCTAGCTGTGCGATGTCAGGTATCTGGTTGTCGAATCACCGCAGAAGATTCGATGGCCGTGACCGGAAAGTTTTTTTCCTCGTCCTCTCGCTTGTGCTTGGTCCTTTACAGCCCGGCAGTCAGCCCAGGCAGCCACAGCCCTGCTACTCGTTACCGGGTTGCTGGTGTGGTGGGCATCTTGTGCATCTTGTACGTCAGCCACGCTCACGACGGGGTGTTGGGACACGAGATGTGTGCAGAGAGCCTGAGAGGCAAGACTTTGGCTCGCTGGTATGTGCAGAATAAGGTTGGCTTGGTGGGAAAGTCTGGTCGCATTGTCAGTTTCATCTCCATGCATGAAGTCTGATCAGAGTGCCGCTGTCCGTCGATGTGTGTACCACGGTTCTGCTCGGTGGGGAGCCTAGCAGCGGTTTAGAGACAACGGGTGTGGAGGCAGGGTTCCCTCGATATCGCGCGAATCGGTACGTTGCGAGATGCCCCAGCCAGCTTGAGCTGTCTTTCTGCTGTCTGGCCAAGGCCTGGCCGGCACGCGGGTGCTCGTGTGGAGTGGGCCGTGTCCTTCCTTGCTCATCACGTTCACCACTTAAGCAGCGCCCCTGTCCCTGCACTGGAGAAGAAGCAAGACAAGAGACGCAGGCCTGGTTCGCGGGCGACGGATTGTATTGTAGGGATGGAAGCTTTTCCAGGGTTCTGTCCCAGGCCAGCCCTTGCGTCAATCGTCAATCGACAATCGTCAATCGAGACTCGATCTCCGACGATCAAAGCCTTACCAGATCGGTGGTAGCGCAGGGATGGGGACTGCTCTGGCCTTTCTCAATGAGGAAAGTATGGCCTAGCGACGCGATATGGAACGAGAACCTCCTTCCTCGTTGTGAATGAGGTGCGAACGACGGGTCAAATTGAGGTTTTGTCTACGGTGAGTCGACGAGAAGGCAATCAACGGGCACCTCAGTCAGTTGTCCTCTTCATTTGCACTAACACGTACTCCATTTACCAATTCGTGCATTCAGGAGTGAGTGGTCAAGGGTTTTCACAGAAGGAGCAGGACGGCATCAATATCAGCATCCGTCCCTCCTTCCCTGCTGCCCAGAGACAAACAGAGCAGTTGCCTAGTCCAGAAAGAAATTTTCTGTCCGCATTTGGAATCGATTGCAAGGTAATGAGCTTGTACTTTTCGTAATTCTCCAGGGGAGGTCTTTTATGACAGCTCATAATTCCAGGGTTTTTGAAAGAGTTGCAAACGCCAACATGGCCGCCCTTACAGTTGGATACTGCTATTGTGATTGGCGTTCTTTTGTCCGCATCAGCCATATTCAACCTCGAATATCCCAGGTTATGAGGCTGAGCCTGACGCCGCATAACACCGGCACAAACACTGGTGACATCCTGAAATTAATATTGCCCGGATCTTTCTACAATGATGGCCCCCTGGTGGCTGGATTGGGCTGTTTTTACCCGTGGCTGATGTGGCCGACACACCAGACACGCTGCCCTACAGATGTGGTTCATGCCTCAAGCAACATGACGAATGAAGGACCAATCTGCTCGCCGTCTCCTGCTCGACACGGCACGGCTATCTTTACCAGGGTGGGAACTCTTCACGTCAACCCTTCTGCCCTCTCGCCCTCTGGCGACTTCGCGCCCCACTGAGACAGGCAGGGCTACTGCAGGTCCGCTGCCGTCGGGCGGATGCGACTAAGATGCTGCCTTGGCCTCCTGGTGGATTGTGCAGCTTACCCTGCAGTCTGCCCGCCCGCAAGTCCTCCTGCCGTGCAACCACCTTCAAGTCGCCGAAGGGTTGTGTTGCCCACCAGCGACATTTTCGCCATTCCCTTCCAAGCCGGTCCCGTCACATCGGCGGGTCTTCGCAAATGCTGTGCAGCAGCAAAGGAAGCGATGGAAGGTCCGAGGCAGTGAAATGCAACGCAGCGCTCCTCCGGCTGGAGGCATTCGCGCGACCAATATCGTGTCGGGTTACACCTTGCTACCTCGTCTCTGCATCACGCAACTGCAGGCCGAGGGCGATCAGGAGCCCCCATTCGCGTTTCGTCACCGTCCATCATCCAGCCTTGAGAGGTCTCACCGGGGGCCTTCTGGGGGCTCTGGCAGTCTGGACGGGGCTCCAGTGGCCCACAACTGCCAGAGGGCCATCGGGACTTTAGTGGGCACGGACATATGGGGACATCACATCTCATCACAGGCCCATCCGCCACCTCTTCCCGGATCGCCGTTGGCTTTCCCGCGTGCTCTGCTGCAGAGTCTAAACAAGCGGCACCTGGCAACGACGAGCCGGTGCGAGTCAGCCTGGCAAACCGCCAGGAATCGATGCAAAAATATCTTCTGTCAACAATCTCGGAGTCCTGCAGCGGGGCAATTACCTTTAGCTTTTGCTACTTTGCGCATTCAGGAAGGCCCAGAGACAGAAGCGATTCCTCCAGTAACACACTAATGCCAGTCTGATCTCATGGCCCCTCGGCCCCCTGTTCTCGGCAGTGTGTGGGTGGGTGGGTGAGCCTCCTCCTCCTCCTCCGACCCCAACCAACATGTCACTTTCTCGCCCCGGATCCTTGTTCCTGGATCTGCAATGAGGCGCCTCGGCCCCTGTCCCACTACCACTCCCGGCAACATGTTCCCAATGACCTCCCTGCCTCCACCTAACCTGCGGCTTCGCGCCTCTTGATTTTCACCTGGCGGCCGTGCAGTCCAAATGCCGTTTTACCGGTGCGCAAACGCTCCCTCTTGGGGGCTTCTAAATGGCCAAGTCTGGATTGGAACTGGGTGTCTAGCAGCGAACACCCCTGGTTGTTCTCGATCACCTGGGAGATCTCGGTTGCGTGCGTGCGCTGACCCTCTGCCGAGATAGCTGCACTTTGACCTATACCATCCCCCTAGGCTGGTGATGGTTCCATCCCGGCCCTCGGTCCAGCCTGTTTCCCTCCGGCTCACTTACGAATCAGACCCTGCAAAACCTGTCAAACATAAATCCTGCCCCTGCAGGTACCTACGGTTGGACAAAGGGACCCCTTCCACACCAGCTGGGACATCCAGGTCGTCTTTTCTCATCGTATATATCACCGGGCCGCGCCAATGGTGCTTATTTGTGCTACTGAGAGCTGTTCCGTTTGTTCTAGCCTACCTTTCCCACCCAAGTGGTCACCCTGGGATCCTTTTTCCCTTCTAGTCCTACATTCGACCAAACTTGGACTCTTCGTACCCTCTAAAGCAACTGATATCTCCCTGTCCACGTCAAATTGAATACCCTATTTTGAGCTCAGCATCCGTTTGGCATGATGGTTCACAAAATTGTCCGTCATTAGTTCATCGTGTTCCATGGAGCTGGTACTTCCCAGGCAAAATACGCTGAGGAGCAGGTAGCCTCGATCTTGCGATAAATTCATTCTGTTGGCTTGCTTTTTCTTTCAGCGATTTAAACAACCTTTGTGCCAACATTTTTCCGCGTTCCCTTACCTTGCGACAAATTTACGGTCACCTCGGAGCCAGACCTTACACACTCAGCCTGTCTTTCACAACTCGCTAGTCACTCGAAGGAATTCCCAAGAGACATTGCTTCACGCTGCCTTAATTGAGCTATACTCTCGCTACCGACTCAAGCTCCTGAAGCTGTGAGATTTACGGGCCGCATTCAGGCCGCGTACATGGCCTGTGTCTGTGACCATGGGTCTGTTCAAGATCTTCACCAGGAGATCAAGTAAGGCCAGGCTCAAGGGAAACGATACGCAGCCCTCGCTAGAGTCATCTTCGCAAGGTCAGTCATCGCTCGGTCTATTGCCTTCAGTGTCGTGGATGGACCGCTCATCGTACAGGCTGCACAGAAAATGGGGACATACGCCAATCTGAGCCAGACGTTCCGGCGATTTCTATTACATTACAGCAAGAGCTAGATGTGCCGACTATGGACTTGCAAGATCAGTCCGAGGCATGGGATTCTGCCTCAGCACCGGCTCCATTTGTTCCCCGTCATCCGAGTCTTGTCGTGGAAGACCGACCGCGAACCGCAGCCAGCATTCGCAGCCTGAGCCGAGATTGGTCCCAGTTTCCAACCCGTCCGAAGAGAGAACCGAGGAAACCACCGGTCTCCTTCAGGAAGCCCAGTTCTTTGAGCTCCGTGTCTAATGCGTATCAGAACACAGCTCATAGCGGGGAGAGCGAGAATGACCTCAACTCTCTTGTGAGATTGCGCAGAACCAACGGCTCCAGGTCCAGCCTCGGCAGCATAAAGTCCAAGGACATCCTCGATGCTCAAGATGAGATACGTCCAACCGACTTTCGAAGCCGAGTGCAAGCGGCTGGAGCAAGAGACTACGGAGAGGACGTCGCGGATCGCAATATCACTCGACACAGAGACGGGAACCTCAGTCCCACGCCAGATCCCCGACAGATGAGCAACCGCACGAAGTCTCTCAGTTCTACCTCCGTGTTCCCTCGGATGACTGCTCCTCGGGACTTCAGCCTGCCTGCCTTGGGCCCTCCATTGAAGGAGGAATCGGCGTCAGAGCCTCTCGAAGTACACTCATTTCCGAGCCGCAACAAACGGCGACTCTCTCTAAACACTTACGTACCCACCGGCATGGTATCCCCAGTATCCTCGAGATCCGTCGCAACATCTCCCAGATTAGCGGACGATGTTGAAGCGAGAGACTTTGCATCTTCGGGTGCAGGCTCAGGGACAGACACGGCAACTCGGCCTAAGAACATCTCGCCGACGACAAACAACTTCTCACGCCCACGGTCACCACAAAACCAGGTCACAACCGCGCGAGGGACCATATCACCTTCGCACATGGATCATGTCGCCGACGGCAGAATTGCTGAAGTTTTGGCATCTGACAATACTATTTTCTCCGAAGTACCGAGCACTCAGCGGACGTCAAACCAGAGTCTGGGCCACACCTCCCCTCCTAGATCACCAGGGAGGCAAAGTTACCAGACTCTCAGATCTTCTCTCGCCTCCTCCATACCAAGTCGCTATCCATCCACCGATTTGACACCACTCGGCTATCCAAATTCAAAGCTGATTGAGGCACATGTCGACCCCAACACTGCCTATGGTGGAACTGACACAGCGATCGGGAGACCTCAATCCTCATGTAAGTGGCAGGTGGTCAGCTCGTTGGTTCGAAACATACTGACATATCCAGTTTCACATCGACACTCAAGATCCAACGACAGCGAGGATCAAATAAGATACCACAGGTCCCAAAGCCTGGGCTTCTTGTCTTCTCCACTTGAGGCCGACGAACAAAGCACTATTCAATCCGGCAGCATACGGAACTGGTCTCTCTCAGAGACGTCTAGGTCTGACACAACCGGCCATTCGAATGTGTTTTCCGCGGCTAGCGGTAGACCTCATTCCAGACACACGGCAAATACGTCCCTCGACTCCAAGAGTGCGGAAAGCTTCATGACTGCCAACAACGGCCAGCACGGTAGTGACTGGTCCCCAGTCACGAACCGGTCCAAGAATTTCAATATCGATGATTATGTCTCATCCGACGACGACTCATTCACAACACCGGAGAAAAAGACCCGACCTACTGCTGAAGGCGAGGAGGAGCTGCTGTTTAAGACTGGCTATGGAATTTCGGGCGTGGCATTGCCGGGCTTGGAAGCGTTAGGAGAAGAGGACGAATACTCTGGTGCCCCGACAGAAAACAACAGAAACGACTCAGTGTCGTCGAACGGTTCTGCTGCCGTGGCATCCAGCCCAAAGGACACCAGACTCAGGTTTGGGACAGACCATGATCTATCCCCAACGCTGCGCCACGTGCGGAGTGATCCCGAGGAACTATACATGAGCACATTCGGAAGGCTCCTGATGCGGGGCCTTCAGAGGCCCTCCACGTCCAACGTCTGGGAACCAAAAGAAGAACACCAAAATCAAGCAGAGCATCTTGACGAGTCCTACACACCCTCGACGAGCAGTACCGACAGCGATGACCCCGGGGACAGAAGGTCCACGGTTGGCAGCCTCGGGGGGTTCCGACCAGGTCAGCGGAGCGAAAGCAGCTTCAGCGTGTACTCCACCGGCGGCACTGTCACGACGACTATCACTGGCGGGGCCAAAGCAGTCGATCACCGGGATACATATGACGACATGCGCGCGCCCCGCCGAGGCCTCAAGCGACTGTCGGCGCTCGGGACCCTCTACGGGAGGAGCATGAGCGGCTCGTTCGGGTCATCGGACCGGAGGCGACCTGCGACTGCCTCGGACGGGGCGCTCAGGGAGGAGATGAAGGCGTCCGATATAATCAGAAGGAGGAAGGAGGACAAGACGAGGAAGAGGTCCGACGGTGGTGGCCTGAGGAGTATCCGGGAGAAGAGGCTTACCGAGGCCTTCGGTCGCCCAGGAAATGATGGGATTGCGAGGTTGAGGGACCACCTGCGAGATGATGATGAGATGTGGGATAGTGGGAGGTAATTCTGTGACTTTCGGGTGTCAGGGGGCAAGGGATTGATTGATCATAAATACCCAAGGGGCATTTGTGCCTGCGCAACTGGACACTTTCAAGCTTTCATGCGAGCAATTTTCCACGTCGGATATTGCTTCCGTTTTCGGGGAAAGCC
This sequence comes from Diaporthe ampelina, assembly GCA_023522825.1. Taxonomy (NCBI): domain Eukaryota; kingdom Fungi; phylum Ascomycota; class Sordariomycetes; order Diaporthales; family Diaporthaceae; genus Diaporthe; species Diaporthe ampelina. Next base: position 392,204 of record JAMFTM010000002.1, on the reverse strand, counting down.
AGCACTGTATGATATACTCTGCTTGTTTGTGGGAAAATTATGGCTGGCAAGCGTTGGCGTTCTGTGCCTTTTGGAGGATGATAGATTATGGGGTTACCGCGATGATTTGACGACCGAGATATACAAGACGGCGCTGAGATCACTGCCTTATGTCTGCTAGCCATCACTGATATACCATTGACGAATTGAAGGAGATCCAGTTCTCTTGAACGATAGATTGTGCTGCCTGCGCGATACTGTGTTGCGTGATTTCGTAGAAGGCATTCGTGCCGTCGGGCCATTTCTTGCAGAGAGACTGTTGTTCGGCCTGGATTGCCAGCCAGAATTTATCATGTCAATAACGGAAGACCGATGATAGTAAAGATGAGACTCGAGCCCAGAAAATTCGTCAAAACTTCGTGCTCAAAATGAGATTCTATAACAATATTCTGACCATAGAAGAGGGCACAAATTCCTGGGCCTCCGTCTGCTTTATACGCATGCAGATTATTTATTGTATCCCCCGACCCCGATGATGACGACGACGCCGAATATGCCACCTGAAGTCGACCTCGGCTTCCCATGACCGATGAGGCAGGCGCAACTCCCAGGCTGCAACGTAGGATGAGTCAAAACACAGGCATAATATGGTTCACGAGTTCGACGATTACAGCCCCCAAGACGCCAGTTTACCAAGCAGGCAGGATCTTCCATATTCACAACAGCTGGGAAGCCTTCAGTTGTCGTAGGTGTTCACGCTAGAATGGTGGGCGAAATGCCACTCGGTCTTCCCACTGAGGCAGAAGTAAATACAGCGCCGCGCCACACTTGGACACTTGACAGCCACTCCTTCTTGCTGAGAAATCCTGAGCGGATAAACGCCTCAGTCCGGACATCTGAATGGTAAAAATGCTGGAACTTTCGCATGCCTCACCCTGAAGCGACGAGTCTGGGTCCATCGATGCTCCTTGGACTCCTCCTGGAGGGTATGCTCCGCGATCACTCGATCGGGCTCACCCACAACTTGAAAGTTAAGACGGCTACTTCCATATCGAGCATCGTAGCCCCTTGACTCGCTTATTTCATGCACGTCTGACACCTCTCTGGTCGATTCTCTCTCCAAAAGAACCGGAGCCGGCCGACCTCCTTTCGAGGCTTGTGAGGCTTGCAGGAGACATATGGGACTAGACTGCTTCCTGATGAAGAGGCGTTCTGCGACATCGACATCGGCACTAGGCAAAGAGAGTCGTGCTCACTTTCCCTTGCATTGAAGGTGAGTCCGCCTATACTCTGGATTTGACGCACTTGGTGCTTGAATTCGCCACACTCAGGGGGAATGTGAGGCCCATCTTGTAATTGCAGGCTTTGGGACCCCGTGGTAGGTCTCACGCCTAGGTCCTCCTACACTGCTTGCTTTACCTTTCCTTTGCTGTTCTGATTCTCTTCACGGATGTTGGTATTGGGGATAGCACTGCCTATGAGAGCGACCGATAATATCACACGAAGTCAACAGTACCTCTCCATATACTTGTAAGCGGAACGCTTCCGTCGCCTCGAGAGAAACAGTCAAGCTTGTAAGATATTATATCTGCAGAACCTAACAAAGCAAAAGCTCCCGGTCGGCTAATATACATGGTTAACATGGTGACCGAATGTTGGCAGTTCCCCAGCCCAAAGCAGCCTGCAGCCTGCAGTCCACCGTTGTTCGAGATGATGGTTACTGAGTAGCGTTGAGAGGGTATTCTGACTGTTACAGAGGACTTCCTCGGCAACCATGACAGCAAAGTAATAGAAATGCAGGCCTCCTGGTATTTCCTTCTCGCCTCAACCGCAATCCGTGTCGAAGAGAGGTCACATGCGTGACGACCCCTCTCTCGAGCGACCAACTCTCCCTCATTACTACCTCATCAGCCGGCACGACCACATACCCCTATCTGATACACAACCTCGTGTCCCACATGTTCCATCTCCCCATTGTCCTTTTTACCGCTTCCTCCCCAGGTTCCTAAACAGCACCCCGCCGACGACTCCGGCGGCGACCGCGAGGCCACTAACGATCGCGACGCCCATCAGGCCCTCCTTGGCCACCTTGTCGTCTATCAGGGCGCTCAGGTCGTTCGCCTGCATGTTGGCTGGCTCCTTCTGCAGCAGCAGGTCGTTGTAGCGGCGGGCCTCGGCGTAGTTGCCCAGCTTGAAGTTGCCCAGGGCCAGGTAGAAGAGGCACTCGCGGCGGCGCTCGGGCGAGGTGCGGAAGATCTCGGAGAGGAGCATGACGCCGAGCTGCTGGTCGTCGCGGCGGTTGGATTTTACCAGGCCCTGTTGTGTGAGAAAGAAGTGTCAGTCTATGGTCGTGGCTTGATCCTCAAAGGAAACTTGAGTGGGTGGGAAAGGGGGGGGGCCTCGGAGGCGTGGCTTTGGGCTTACCCATGCGTAGTTGAACTTTGTCTGGACGCCGACCAGTTCTCCCTCCTTCTCATATTGTGCTCGCAGGACCTGGAGCTCTGCTGGGTTGAGCGGCGACTCCGCGTCGACGGCGACTGGGCTGGTTGTCAGTATGGGAATAGGCAGTGTAGGCGGCACGGGAACATTTCGATCTCCTGACTTACACGGCAAATTTGAGCCCATGGTGGATGTGCACTTGGACAGTCTGGTCTGAATTTGACGAAAGTTTCACTGCGTATCGAAAGGTAAAAAGCAAATTCTCTCGATTGTTTGGCGAGTTTATGTGTTTGTAGGTTCTCGTCGAAGAGTGTTCGTCTAGGTAAAGGCACGCGTTGTCGGAGTCGGAGGGCAATCTACACTATTTGGTCAGGCCTCCATTCGGCGGAGTTCTGCTTTCCCCTGCAGTGGCCAGAAGCTCGGGCGCCCGATGACGACGGTCAGCAGGGGTCCCTACCTGGCCCGATAAGATAAGCAGCGCCCATTGTCCGGGTGATGAGCTCTGACCCCAAGGTTTGTTTGGAAACGGATCACCCCTGCAAGTATCTCCAACTTTGTACTCGTTTCCCGAATATTCGACTTCTGCGACATCTGCGACATCTGCACAAGACAACAGCACCCAACACAACACTACAAAGACCACAATAGCATCCCGCTCCTCTGACCACTCCATACCAACGATACAATACAAATACCAGCGCAATCAAATCAGTCAAGATGCTTCTCGAAGAGGATCCAGCAACGGTAAGACCAATGCCACCACCCTCGCTGCCCAAAACAACACCGCCTCAGAATCACTAACAAAACACCCCGCACTCACCAGCTCATCCACCACACAATCCAAAACTTCAACATCGGCCCAGACAAAATCGCCGTAGCCCGCATAAACGACTCCCTCTCGACCCTCCAGCAAGCGCGCGACCTACAGCGGCAGGAGGCCGACAGCGCCCTCAAGAAACTCGCGCGCCAGCTCTCCACCCTCCAGGCGCAGCACGCAGAGCTGGTATCAGCGCACTCTCCGGCCGAGCACGCGTCCGAGATCTCGCGGCTGGACACGCAAAAGTTCCGCACGGCGAAAGCGGCGTCCGACCTCGAGATGGAGACGGAGCGGCTGGCGGGCCAGCTGGCGGACCTGGGCGCGCGGCTGCAGGAGCTGGAGCTGCAGGGCGTCGAGGGCGGGCCGGGCTCCGAGCGCGACGCCGTCGAGGACGAGGTCCTGCTGCGCCTGAGGGTGTACCGCAGCCTGGGGATTGACGTCGAGCGGGACGAGCGGGATGGCGAGTTCACGCGCGCCGTGGTACGGAATGATCGGAAGGGGGATGTGCATGTTGTCAACCTGGATAAGAAGTTCTCGAGGTTCTTCTATGCGAATTATTTCTGGCAGACGTTGTGAGAGACAACGGGTGCGCTTGGGGGTTGAGGAGAAGATCTCCGACGATACTGCCAGGCGGCTGAGAAGGATACCGACGATGAAAACCGCCGCATTTGGTTACGGGATGGGGTGCATGCCTGCTTCCTTTTACATTCCGCACATCATCCACATTGCGAAGCAGAAGGATATCGACAACAAGCCGGCTCTGGCGCCTCTCCCACTGCCTGCAGGTTCCCTGCGGGAAAGGACTTCGACGAGAATGAGGCTAAGCTGGAAAAGAAGGGGGTCTGAGCGAAGGAGATGGAGCATTACTGCCTCGACGGGCGGCCACTGTTTTCATCATCGAGACGAGGTATGTTGGTTGGATAACGTCTGTTTAGCGGCGTTTTATGACCAGGTTAGGCGTTCTGGATGGAGTTGTGGCTACCACTTTGGCTGGGTTGAAATATTTGTCTTTTAGTTGAACAGAGTGTTCAGAGTACGACGAGAATCCCACGTCAAGGCTTTGTTCGATCATGATATCACATACAGCATCTGTACGCTGTTATAAATTGAGAACCTATCCCCCGAGAATTTGGTCTCGCGCCAAATTTGTTTACAATGCATTGCGTGACACATGAGTACCGTCCAGGCAATGGTGTGACCCTGTCCATGCCCTCCATTACCTCCCAATGCCTTCCGATGCCTTTCCAGGTTTCCCGTTTCCTTTTGCCCAACGCCGGAGATTTTGCACGCTTGAGATTTTGGAAATTCCAGATAGATGGAGATGAAAGAATCCTTGCCCCTAAATACCCAGATGGGAAGAACTTCATTTTAACCCCTGGGCAGTCGTGAAAAGTACCCGTCTCCCTCAGCCACTGTCGTCAATGGGGGCGGCATTGTATTCGTAGGTGTCCTCACCCGCGAACTATTCGGCGACATGACAACGGGACCATTGGTAATCTTCGCACCACCGGCACTCCCGTCCTTATCCTTCTTAGCCCTGCCCCTCTTGCCATCCTTGTCGGGCGACCTCTCCTGCGACCTCGCTGACGTGGGGCTCTTCATGACCAGGAAGTCGCCCCCGCCGGGTGTGGTCGCGCCGCCGCCCGAGGGCGACCGCTGGTGGTGCTTCCGCTGGTAGTCGAGGGGCAGCTCGAGGCGGGAGTTGATGTGCGTCCAGGCGTCGTCGTCGTCGTCCGGGTTCCTGCCGCCCAGGCGCCAGCCGCCCACCCCTTCGAAGTCGCGGTCTATCCCGATGGACGGCGCCATCATCATGAACGAGTTGCGCTTGCTCCCGCCCGTCACGCCCCCGAGGACCCCGTTCGGGTGGTCGTCGACGGGCGTGATGGACCCCACCGAGTGCAGGCTGGCACCGCTGGTCCGCCGCCTCCGGTGGTGCCGCACTACCTGCCTGCTCGTCGGGGGCGAATTTGTGCCGCTGCCGACCGGTGACGGTGGTATATTTGAAGCGGCCTCGGAAGTTGAGAGGAGGGCGCTGGCGTAGCCTCTTGGGAAGGGGTAGACCCGCCGGCCGGTGAGGTACTGCGGTACCATGTTGACTGCTATGTCGACATAGACCACTGCCACCCGGAACATCAGGACGGAGAAGGCGAGGGTGGTTGTGATGCCGGCGAAGACGGCTAGGGGGATCGTGAACACAAAGAGGAAGGGCACAATGAGTGCGTAGACGGGGTTGATGATGGCCATCGTGGGCGGCTCGTGGAGGGCGTGTGGCTTGCGTTGGTGTAGGCTAGGTATGTTGTTTCACATGGCGGGAAGAATGGCGTTAAGCTCTCGTGGCCTGCGGTTGTCGTGGTGGATGGCGTGGTTCTTTGTGAGATGTTTGTTTCTGTGGCCCTGACTAGGGGGAAGATGCCGTCTAGTAGTGCGAAGGCATGGGGGGAAGAGGTGGCAGATGATGACTCGGGACGGTGCAGCACGACGACCTGTGTCAGCTCTTGACACCCTTCTTCGTCGTCTTGGACAAGAGAGGAGGGACGACAGAGGAGGGAAGCTAGATAAGAGAGGGTAGGGCCAGTAAGGGTAGCGTCGAGGTCTGAGCACGGGAGGCAGGGTTCCCCAGGATCTAACAATAAGGGTGGGTTACCGTGGGTAGGAGGGCATGGGTGGGAGCTGGGGGAGATAGCGTCGCACTGACACGGGTTGCAAACATGTGAAAGCCAGCGGAAGACCCCACCACCTGGGCGGACGACCCCAATTGGCTGGCTCGGGCCTGGCGGGCTGCCCGGCTTGCAGGACTACAGGCATGCATCTGGGGCAGTCGAGGGGGCTTGGGGGAAATGACGGGCTTCGCATAGAGCATGCCGGGCGATCTGCGACAAATCACCTCTGTCGGTGGTAGAGCACCTCGAATTGCCAGACCACCACAGCAACTTGCTACATCCCAACCTCACCACCATCAGCAGATCGCCACCCAATAACGGCGAGAGCCGGCCGCACCATGGCACCATCACCAAGGCCTTTCTCTCCCACGTTCTCACACACACTACCAAACTTACTCTCAGATTCCGGCCGACGTGCATGACCTGCAGCATCGGACCAGCCCAAGCGTCACGCTGCGTGGGTCTGGGCCTACTGGACCACTCACTACCCGTCGCTACGTAGGTACCTAGGTATATACGTATAACGTTCAGATGAGGCCGGCTAGTTCGTTATACTAGATTCTCCTCACCGTCTTGGCATTTGTGGCACGCCGCAGCCCGGGTGCTCGGGTCGTGGCTGTAGATTGGACCCTGAATTGGGGGAAACGGTCAGGCGAATGAGAATCGGATTCTGCTCAATCGCGATTCTTCAAGCTGTGGGTCCACTGAATTGACTCACAAATGTTTCCGCATTAATTACACCTTATTCCGCAGACGCGCACATTCCCTCAATTATCTCTCAGGGTGACAATAGATAGTCTTACTGCCAAACTGCTAAAAACCGTATGACAGGCGTAGACTTTTCCCCTCACTTGTAATATCAAATACAGGAGCGACTGCCGACTTCCGGCTTCGTCTGATGGGCAATCAATCACACTAGCGTCGTCTCCCAAACCCACCGTCGTGAGCCGCATCTGCCTCTTACATCATACCACATATCTTTAGGCAAGATCTACCTGCCTGCATTTGATATTCTGGGTAGACGTCAACAATAACGACAAGTCTCACGTCTAAGGTCTAGGCAACGGATGCCCCTCCTTCCTTCAGTGACGCTCGTTGAGACGACTGGACTGTACCATTCCTGTCCAGGTCATCGCATCCATCAGCCAACAACGTCTGCTCGGGTGTCCGCCACGCGACCACGGCATCTAGGTGCCTAGAGCCTCCTATAGGTCAGCTCTGGTAGGTCAGCCTCCTAAGCTACTATAGGACGACCTCCTAACCTCCTATAGGATAACAAACTAAGGGTTAGAAGGTCTCTAGAATAACCAACCAGAGGTGAACCAGCCACAGGGGCTCGTACAACTTCTTGAAGGTGCGGCCGGGTCACGGTGGTAGTGGATGTGATAACACAGTCAACCCACCATGGGCGACCAACTCAACGACGAGGGCGAGAGACAGCCATTCCCCTGGGAGCTTGGCATCTTCGACGCCCACTGCCATCCCACAGACACAATGGACTCTATCCCGGCCATCCCGACCTCCATGAGAGCCCGCGTCTTGACCGTCATGGCCACCCGGTCCCAGGACCAACACCTGGTTGCACAGGTAGCTGACGAGCACGGCCTCACAAGTCGCCAAGCCGTCGCCTCTAGTGCCGACGGGCAGGATCTCACCCACACCCCTGACAAAATCATACCGGCCTTTGGTTGGCACCCCTGGTTCTCTCATCAGCTATACGACGACACTTTGGCCGGAGACCAGGCCACCTACGATCCCGAATCAAAAGATCTGGCAAGTGAGAAACTGCAGCACTACAATGCAGTCCTCGTTCCTTCACCGAGCAGCAAAGACGATGATGGCTTCATAGACCAGCTCCCCACGCCCCAGCCACTGTCAGAGCTGCTGTCGCAGACACGGAACTACCTAGAAGCACACCCGCTTGCCCTCGTAGGCGAAGTTGGCATCGACAAAGCCTTTCGTCTCCCCAGCCCTGGGGTCTTCGCGTCGGACCCAGAAGCCAGCATGACAGAAGGGCGACGCAACGGCGAGCGGCTATCACCATACCGGGTGAACATGGACCACCAAGTACGGATCATGAAGGCTCAATTAAACCTCGCTGGCCAGATCGGCCGGCCTGTGAGTGTCCACGGCGTCCAGGCACACGGCGTGCTGTACAACGCCATAAAGTCGACGTGGAAAGGCCACGAGAAGGCAGTTGTGACGAACAGGGAGAGGAAAAGGATAGCCAAGGGCGTCAACGAGGATTTCTCCTCGTCCTCCGAAGACGAGAGTGACGACGAGAGCAACGGCACAAAGGTCAAGACAAAAAAGCAGTACAAACCCAAACCATACCCGCCCAGGATCTGTCTGCACTCCTACACCGGCACCGTCGACGTACTGAAGCAGTACACGAACGACCGCAGTTGCCCGGCCAAGATCTTTTTCTCCTTCAGCCTATGCGTCAACTACTCTACTGGAGGGCATGAGCGCGATAGGAAGAAACACCTTGCGGACGATGTTATCCGTGCATGCCCCGACGATAGAATCCTGGTTGAGAGCGACTTGCACACCGCCGGGCAGCAGATGGACGACATGCTCGAGGAGATGTACCGCAAGGTCTGCGAGGTCAAAGGGTGGGGGCTGAGGGAGGGCGTGGAGAGGATCAGGAGTAACTATTACGAGTTTATATTCGGGTCAACAACCTGACTGACCCTTGGCTCCTGGTACTTGCTCACACGGAGTGTCTTCACGAGATTTCGCCGAGCTGGCCGAAAATACAATTTGGAACACGCCAGCCACCTTTCTGTTCTGAGTAGGGCATATCTAGAGAGCAATGGACATCCACCATTTTGCAGCCTGTGAGGCTCACCCATCCGCCCGGCTTCGCTGTCCGGGGAGTCTACTAGCTAGCGCAGCATCTCTGCCATGAGCCGTATCACCACGGAACTTTCAATCATATGGTCATATATGGCTTTCATGTGTTTTGATGAGGAGATAGGAGATTCGCACCTATGAAGACGGCGGGTGCACCGAGCCATATAGGATAACAACCTACGGGATAGCCTCCTATAGGATAGCCTCCTATAGTACGACCTCCTCTATGACGGCCTCCTATGATATAACCGGTTAAGTGTTAACCTGATTTTTTTTTCCCACGTTTTCCTGGGTCTTCTCTACTCAGATGGAGTTACACGAGTGCACCCTCTGTTTTTGCGGGTGAGTGTCCGATCTCTTGAACAGGTGTAGATGGAAACCGAAACTCTTTGGACCCTCAATTTCTACCAGTTCAATTTTGGGTGTTGGCTCGGTACATCTCTGCCTGTTTCGTTTCAATTGTACCCGCTTCCCTGCCGTCCAGCTGAAGCATATCCTCTGCCGATGTACAGAAATCTTCCGGGGTAGTTGGCGGAAGCGAAGCGCCACGGCTTAAGCCTGAGCAGACAGGGGCCTTCGGCATCGACCCTGAAGGCAACACAAGTCGGGCGTCTGACCGCCCTGGCCAGCCTGGAGTCTCGCCCTCGGTATCGCCGTCTTACTCTTCTACACATGACAGCACGGTCCAGGCTGGCTGGGGTGAATGAAACGTCTTGTTATGCCACGCCGCAATTGAAGGCGCAAATCTTCGCTGGACAGATAGGACTTCGTGCCTAGCAAGGCAGGTTTTCTACCCTGGCTCGGCCTGTTGGCTTGGGTGATCCACCCGGGGAGGACGGGTGTCCTACACCGGTAGAAATGTGACAGAAGATTAAATGACATAAGGCTAACCGAGAGTTATCAGACAGAGCCTCCGTCTGTGCTCAACGTCAACGTAATTCTTGTGACAGCTGTTGGTAGCATTACCGAGCGGCAGGTGTGCAGATGCCTTCCCGTTCTGGGGTCTTTGCACAGCCTTAAACAAGAAATGTGATACATATGGAGCTTGGCAATCAAATTGACTTCAGCCACTTTCTATGTTCCTGTATTCTCACTGGTACAGGCTTTTTTCATGTGGCTCGCAACCGTCAATGTCTCTGGCGCGACTCACAGCCGGGTTCGATCATTGGCATACCGAGTAGACGGCCCGGTCTGTTTGGCCTCGAACGATCACTCTGTCTGCCTCTTAATCATGTGCTCGTATGAGTCTTTTCCTGCGTTTCAGCCCTGAGCGTACTTTGGAGGGCCCAGGACGCAATCATGCATGCTCCCGTGATGACGAACTGAACGTACCCTCTTTTGTTACAACGAACAAATGCTGATAATGAGGGGGCCCATATGGTTGGACACTTCATCGCTGCGCCCCAGAGTTGTTAGCTACCTTCCTCAGGTCTGGGCAGTCCATTAATCTTGCATGGGCTAGGCTAAACGGTGAAAGTGAGACTCCTTCGGCTTGAAATTGGTATGGATCTGAAGACGTAGTTCGAGATTGACAGGGCCAACAAAGACTATTTCAAGTCGTACCAGTTGACGTTGTAGTCATCTCTGGCCCAACAGGGAAAGGATTGAGGTAGTCTCCTGGCACTCAAATCATACTGTGCTAATTCTTCTAGAAAGATATAAAGCTTCGATATATCCTCCAATAGATGAGCGGGCTAGACACATATGTGGATCAAAATATCCAGATCTGCGGCGCCACGCCTCTGACGCATAACATAACTATCCGCTCGTCACTAAGTGTGAACTTTTCTGTCGAATCAGTATGACTGTGTCAGCGGAAATCACTTGTTCGATTGTGTTCGGAATTATCGCCTCGGTCCTAGCCTCAGTCACCATCCTTCAGGCCCATCGCAGAAGGCTTGTCAGCGGTACGATTATTCTGGACCTACTATGGTGTATCAAGCAAACCGGACATGAAAGAATGACCTCTAATATCCAGTTACGTATCAGAGCTTGACAAGACCTCGCATCGATATTGGCACGGCCAGGCGCCTCGATGCCTGCTGGCCCGCAGCTACAGTCTACCTGCTTTGAGGTCGGACGCCTTAGGGTCGAACGCCTTCATTCCCTTACCACCAGCCCAGTGTCATTTGCATGACAGGTGCTGTCCTTAATGGTGCAATTGGCGGAGGTTGAGCCATTGCCACGCTTTCACTCAGACTATCATTGCACGACGTTGAAACCGGTAAGGGTAAGTTCCCAGAACAGTCATACCATTGATACTGATGCTTCAAGACAGGACATCTCATCGGAGGGCTCGCCCCAAGGAATTCTTGCGCGCCACTAGTGAGCAGTAATATACTCGTGTCTCCACGAACTTTGAATTGATTCACTTCGGAATACTCTCCTACAATGAGTACAACCCAGTTGCTCCATGGAGGACTACCAAGCCTTAAACCAGCGGACGGCTTGGAAGAAAGCCCCTTCCTTACCAAACCGCTGTTCTGGTAGACTGATGTTGGCCCGGGTTCCGAATCCGTGGAAGGTGCCGGAATAGAGAGCAACCTGGTATGGATAAGCAGTCTGATTTAGCATACCCTCAACCTCGAATCGGCGGGCTGGCTCGAACAGGGTGTCGATTTCTACGCAGGTGAAACTCGTTAGTCTGTGAACGAAACCGAGGAGGAAAGGACTAAGAGAAAGGCCAACGCAAATTTTTTGAATCCCTAGGCGAGACTCCCAGCACTTACCGGCTGCGGCGATGCTTGCGGGTCCGGTGATACCAGAAACCTCATCATCTTGCAGGAAGCTGGGGTGTGCCGCGAAACCAACGTCACACCCTCTTCCCTCGGCGAGGAAACGAAAGGCATACCGGCCGCCGAAACAGTATCCAGTAACGGCGATTCGATCAAAAAGGAGTTGACCACGCATGTAACGAATGGTTGTATCAATGATAGGGTCGGTCACATTAGTCGTGTGGTTTGCGAGGAACGCTTCTGCGTCGAAGGTTATATCGTGAGGCGCAGGACTACCAGAAAAGATGTCGGGCATGACGGTTGTGAATCCGGCCCTGGCGAAGCTGTCGGCCAGACTTGGGACGTTTTAGCCTTAAGCCCAAGAAACTTTCGGGCTAAATCTCTGGGTAGGAAGCTCACAGTTTATTCTCCAGAAGAGGGAGTCCAAATGCATCTGTCAAGTACAGCACAGCTGTCGTGGTGTTCTCGATCTGAGATGCGCGACTGATGTACATGGTGACTAGATTATTGTAAGCTTTCACTCAATCCTACATGCAACTGCGAAGCTCACCTCCATCGTGGACCTCCTCTATCCCAACAGGATCACCGGTATGCTTTATAATTTCGGCAGGATTCAGTTCCCAAGCACTTACTGCAGAGGCAAAGCCGCAAATACCAACGAGAGAATGAAGGAAGCGCATCATGAATACAGAAGTGTGTCTCTGGCGGTTGATGATAAGTAAGGCGAAAGGTCAGCAACCTTGGAAGCGTTCGCACTGAACCTTCCACAGGGGAAGTGTTATAGAACCGTCATGTTAGGTCATAAAATTGTGGCGAACAATCTGTAATCAGCGCGCTGATGTAGTTCCGATGGAATCACGGTACGTTGCCCCTGAGATAGGAATGCCGGAATTCGCTGTGACGGAGACTCGATCTACAGACCCCTGACGGAATTCACGTTCTGGCCTGAGGTCGGTGACCTACATTGAATCGAACATCGGAGTCATCGGGGCGGTCACCGGACAGTAAGAGATAACCGTGCAGCTGACAATGTCGAGGCGATCCTACATTTCCAACTAAAAGATTGGTCTCGGTCTCGGTCGCGGGTTCGTGTCCGGCCCTCTGGGTATATTCCACCAGTATGGGCCTGCTAGCTGCTTGGTCCTCCGCCACCTTCCCCATTCTTGCCCTCGCCATAGATCCATGCCAACATCATGGACGTATAATTAAGTTCGAAAAGATCCACACGTTTAGCAATTTAGGACTTCAGGCATTCCTCACGTCCGGCGAGGTCTCTGGAGAGAATCAAGTAAAGATCGCCGACAGCACAGCTGAGGGGGGGTTATTTGAAGGCTTGGCAGCGTAGAAAAGGTCCTCCGGAATTCTCAGTCCCTCCCCTCCGTGGAGTCTTGAAGGTGGTATTTACGAGCCGTTGGAATTCTCCATCATTCTCACGGTCCAAGCAGAGCGTCATTGCTCGCCTCTCGCTTCAATGGCGTCTTGTAGCTCCCGATTTCCACCAGATGGGGAACATTTGAATCCAGACTCGACAACACTGGCGCATGCAGCTATTGAGGGGAATGCTATTGTATGCGCAGTGCAAAAGACGGAAATCAACTTCTCTATTCTTGGCCCGGAGAGTCGGTATAGTCTTGCGACCTGGATATTGGTTACCATGGACTGCCGCGCTTCCGTATTCGTATTTGGGTTGTGCTGTCCGAGTCATTGGTTGCAACGAACGACTACAAATATGCTAGAAGGCGCCAAGAAACATCTCCGCACAAGCTTTGAGGTGCAATTTGATCGGTTGGAATTCTCCAACCTTCAATTATGATCGGGTTGAAGGAAAGGGGCCGCTCGAGATACGATATACGCGATGGTCGAAATCCCGAGAACTGGTGGCCTTGCCATTCGTTGTCTTGGACTCGTGCAGCGGATATATAAACATCAAGGCTTGTATCACAAGATTCGATGTTCATCTCCCAGATTGAAAGATCCTCATGACCATACAATCAATCACGCTCGCTCAACATGCAAAAGTCTTTGAGAATCACTGTCCTCGGACTCACCCTGTTTCTTGCAAATGCAAGATGCGCTGCCGTCGACGACGGTTGCAATGCGTTGTCCTCTAGCCACCCCGACAAGACCTTTTACCCGAATTCGACGCGATATAAATTCGAGAACGAATGTAAGAATAGGCGTATCTTAGGCCAGATGCAACTTGACTGACTGAAGCTGCGCAGACTCTTGGACCTCGACTACACACCTAGGGCCGTCGTGCATCTTCGCTCCTCAGAGCACGGAAGATGTGCAATTCGCGCTCCGTACTTTCCAAGAGCATCAAGTGGAATTCGCCATCCGCTGCGGAGGTGCCATGCCAATCGACAACGCTGCCAACATCGGGTCGGAGGGTATCATGATGGCTATGACGAACCTCAGCACCATGGCTATCTCAGATGACCGCCAGACTGTCACGATCGGTGCCGGTGTGACATGGCCTCCGTTGTACGCGTATCTAGATGACTACAATGTCACCGCCAATGGGATTCGCTCAGGTAACGGGGGAGTTGTTGGTGCGATTCTGGGAGGCGGTCCCTTCGGTTTCATGGCCTACGAATTCGGCATGTCCAACATTGCCAGATCTCTCGACGTAAGTTACATCATCCAGTCGTCTAAATAAGGAGACCAATTGGCTGACATATTTTTGCCGTTTTAGTGCGTTCTCGCCAATGGAACTCTGGTAACAGCTAATGCCGACGAAAATCCAGACCTGTTCTGGGCTCTGGTTGGAGGCGGCAACAACTACTGTGTCGTCACGCAGGCCCTCCTCAACACCGTTCCAATTTCTTCTGCGCTGATAGGAACAGTCTCTTGGGGAACTGGCGTATCAGAGCAATACATCAAGAGTGTGGAGCAATTCGCACTTCATGGCGCAGAGACCCCCAAGGCATCCTTCGAGGGCCAAACTCGGTGGGTGCCATCGCGCAGCAACGACATCTCTTTTGATGGATACCTTTGGTACAGTGGTGAAGGAGATGTGCCCCTTGGACTGGAGAACTTCACCGCGCCCGTACTGCCAATCACAAGAGGCAACATCACGCGAACGACAATGGGCGCCTGGTCAAACGAATTCAACTATGCTCCTCCTCTGGGCACGCGAGCTACGTTCCACTGGTTGACTAGCGCAGCCAGTGCTGAAGCTGCGACAATCGCATTCGACACTTACTATGAGTCTATCGCCTCTTTGGCAGACGTCGAGGGGTTTTCAACCGCATTCAGCATGCTTCCGATCACGCCTATTGTGACTAGGGCTCCTGAAAACGCAATGGATCTTGGAAGCGATGACAGCCCGGCGATCTGGTATGTGGAGAGCCCTCTGTGGTCGAATCCCGAGGACGACGAGCGTGTGCTGGGGGTACACGCCGAGGCCAACGCCAAAATCCGAGAGAATCTTTCTGCGGCCGGGCTCGGACCGCTTCCTTTCATGTACCTCAGTGACATACAGAAGTCGCAGATCCCCGAGACATTTCCCGCCTATGGGGCAGAGAACCTGCAGAGGCTCAAGGACATTCGGGACAAGTATGACCCTGATCGAGTTTTCACAGAGCTTGTGCCTGGAGGCGCCAAGGTTGCTTTGGCTTAGAGGCAAGACTCATGGCCAACCGAAAGATTTGAACGGGCTGCAACAGCCGGATTGCACACGTCATGATGGCCGGATGGGATGCTGGAAGTAAAATGGGCCAATCATGAGGTCGGCACGTGCAGCCCAAAGCGAGAGGGCTGCAAAAATTGAACATTCGGCTCTCCGAATGTTTTGGCCATGGCTTTTCTAAGAATGAGACTTTTCCTATATCGATCGCACACTTGAGCATGCAAGTGACCAGAACAACTGAGTGGTTTGGATACCTTCAGAACCAGAAAAGCTTGGAATAAAGGTGACAATTGGCGGCTGGCTAATTGTGCCAACCCTTGGTAAATGACTGGAAACCTTACCGGTCCAGATTATCTTTCGCAACGTATACAGTAGATATTGCTGGTGGACCCCGTACACGTGATGTTAGCAAGACAAAGGACCATTATTGCCTGGGATACACGTTCATGGATTTCAAACCTTACGTTTTAAACTGTACTTGAAGTACGTAATGTGACATAATCAAAATACCCTGGGTAAGTTTGTGATGCTTTGGACGGCGAGGACTGCCACCAATGTTGACGTGAAAGTCGTCGATTAGAAGCCAGCCAGCCACCTCTTTGTCGGACGGCTTTCTGGCTTTGGGCGAACATCGAATAGCGTATGGATTGAACCCGAAATCTGCAAATGGTTCATCGATTCACGAAGATGACGACCACTCAAGGGGGCAGGTGGGATATCCGTGCATATCTTACAAGTTGGTTGGCTGCACACGTGGCAGGAGACTGGGAAATTCTGAGATGCACATTGAATCAACTTCATTCACTAGCAACACGAGAGCATCCCGACCTGTCAGGCCCTTGGACAGGACTATGAGTTAATACGGAACAAGAACACACTGTGAAGAAGCTTGTGACGTAAGTAAAACCCTATGAGTTTAACTATTAATTGACAGAGGCTTTCCGCGTTGACTCTGAGGCCAAGACAAATTGAGTGCCCAGCCTACCTCGTCAGCCTGAAGCCTCGACTTCGGTGGCGCTGGCTAAGTCTTTTATTCTGAGTCGGCCCTCAACCGAATCGCAAGTTCTGACGGGTTTCAAGCAGTATATTGGTCGTCGGTGGGTATAAAAGGTTCCCCTCGTCAAAAAAATGCCCACCACCTCGTCCACCTTCGGAAGAATAAGCCATTCCAGCCATCACAATCTCGGAAGGCAACAGGTGCCAGGAGGGCATGCTCGCTTATACCTCACGATAATTGAAGGAACTAGTCCACCATTCGAGGAAGAATAATCTTAAGGGGCTCAGCTCCGGATCATGGTATCGCTTATGAGGCCACAAGGTGAGCATCTAGGTATGACAAGGGGTTCAGCAAAGGTGAATGGTGATAGAAAATTAAGCGGAAAAGGTCGGGCTAAGAGTTTAGAAAAGCTATGGTCTTCGCTTTTAAATCGTGGCATCGAAGTTGGCGAGATGAGAAGTTACAGTATATCAGTGAAAGCGAAGGCTCCTGTCTCTCATTCGTGCACTAGCACAGCCTGAAAAGGCATGTTAAATTATATGGCCCCGGAAGTATTCCCAGCGACTCTGAGCCACTTGGCGAGCCGGTATGCAAGTGCACGACAAGTTTGAACAGGCTGGTTTGCGGGACCGACTTACATGAAAAACAAGGCGTACCACTGCAGCTTCCAGTCATCGCCGTTCGCATTGTGTCGACTGGTTCGCAGCACTGGAACACGAGTAAGCCTCGTTTTTGGTCTTGCCCTACCCTCAGGTAGCTTTTGCCTTTGTACTGTGTAGCAAGCTTACAGCCCCATCGTCGCTTTTGATTCGCCGAGACTAATTATACATCCAGGCTCCGATCACTCCCAGGGGCTGCCTTCCACCTGCACGCAATCCTGCGTAAGCAGTAGTTGTTTGGGTGTGTCGCGACAGAGCTGCTCACTGGTTGCCAGTAATCACAGCCAAGGTTCGGGTGTGTCTAGCGCATGTATCTGTGCTCTCATGTGACTGCTTGCGCGTGCGTCTGCTGTCTGCTCTATGCGTGCCTACTCTCAGGAGTGTCTGCAGTCCGCTCGGTATGTGTCTGCTGGCGGGCGTGTCTACTGTCTGCTCCGCACCTATCTACTCTGCACCTGGGCCAGGACACGGCAGGACGGGGCCGGACAGAACGGATGCCATGTCCTCCTGCTGTTGCCATGGCCTGCTGCTGCTGCTGCTCCTCCTGGCGTGCTACAGCTGCTTGCCCTGCTCCTCGCATGCCGCAGCCGCCGCTGCTGCTGCTCCTGGCGTCCTACAGCTGCTTGCCCTACTCCTGGCATGCCGCAGCCGCCGCTGCTGCTGTTCCTGGCGCGCTACAGCTGCTTGCCCTGCTCCTCGCATGCCGCCGCCGCTGCTCCTGGCGTGCTACAGCTGCTTGCCCTGCTCCTGGCATGCCGCTGCCGCTGCCGCTCCGTACCTGACTGTTCTCGTTGCGTGTCTGCTCTCGGGAGCGTCTACTGTCTGCTCACCAAGATCTGGTATTATAAAGCTTCAATGGGCTGCTTGAGAGATGACTAGAGTTGACGCACGTCGGTCACCTTGTTTATTTCAATGGCACCGGACTACTGATTAAGCCACTCAAAGTCTACTTGTTCACATAATCCTCCGCACTCTGCTCAATAAAATCAACATGACACCGGAAATTGTCTGCTCCATTGTGTTTGGGATTGTTGCCTCGGTCCTGGCCTTTGCCACCGTGCTCCAAGCTCACCGCAGGAGCCTTGTTAGTGGTATGCTGCATGTGTTCCGTCTTTGTTGCACGCCAAGAAGACAGGGCAAGGGCAAGCTAGCGCTAACAAGTGGCGTACCAGAGGTTAATACTAATTCGCATTCACACCGACGTTGGTACGGCCAGGCCTTCCAATACCCCCTCGTTCGAAACCACAGCCTGCCTTCCTTTAGATCCGCTCCTTTGACGCCCTTACCGCCCGCACAATACCCTGACCGCGGCTGGAACAACCATTGAGACCACGTTCTAAAATCGGAGAATCACACACGCTCTTCGTGATCTAATCCACCGAGAATGCCAATTTGGTACGGACAATATGACCAGCATGGCAGATCCAGGAACTGACAGGAATTGACAGAAAGCTACCCAAAATGGCTTAGACCTTATCCCCCCACCCCTGTTTTACCGTCGGAGGACACTGCAGCCCTGCGTAAGGTCGCGTCGCTGATGCGTCGTAACCACCCCCACCGAGTCGGGCCCGGGGTTTTGGGTGACCTTGCTGACGCAGCAATTGTCTTCTTGGCCCAAAGACTGTCGTGATTCTTGAGCGTGCCACGGCGAACACCTGTGCAAGCTCAACCGCACATGTGCTGTTATCAACACGACAAAGCTGGCGATGCACGATCGGCCGCTCTTTGAAAGATACTGGGAATTGTATTAGGAGACGGCATGCGCGCCACAAACACAATTCAAGAGGTCCTAAGTATTCTATACAAGTAGTAGGAAGGCCTCGCAGAATGGCACTCAGCCTTACAGGTCAGGCTGCCAGCACGGTGGGTGGAGGCTGTTGCATCGTGACACGTGGTGGAGTAAGGACCCAATGGATATAACATTGAAAAAGTTTCATCAGATAGCTGGGCAGTATTGGGTTGTAATTCGTCATGGCATCTTGGATGATAACATTTGAATGGAATGCCTGAGGCTCTGGTCACATTGTGGAAGTTGTCTGACCGTTGCGGGCGAAATTATTAGGCTGTAGAATGGACTTGGTCTTGGAACATGTTCCCACAAAATTGGAGTATTCCATCCACGAATAGCGATTAAGTACGAGAGTAGAGCATGCATGTGCAGTACAAATCAGGGTCTACGCAGTATCAAATGTTAGCTGTTGAAAGCCAGGTAATCTTGACATCACTGGCAGCACGGGTTATCCCTATAAGGAACGGCTTGTTCAATCCTGTGAAGAATCATTTGTCGGATAACAGAGTGTGTAATTGACAAATGGGGGTATGACTCTGATCTGGTCAAATCGGAAGCCTCGGTCATGTCTGAATGTTTAGCATTCGACATACGCATGTGTTTCATGCGCAAAAGTACAAGGATGGATATTTGTGGGGGACCCCAAGTAGGACCCCAATCGTTAGTCTGGGATCACGGTCCTGAGGACTGGCCGAATGAGCTTCCGTTCAATAACAGAACAGGTTACTAACAGCAATGAATTGATATGGTAGTGAAAGGTGATATGAGAAAGGTCTTGGACTTTTCAGGGTCTGCCACAAAAACCATATTCCCTGTCGCTGAATCAAAATGAGGGGCCAAGGCCGCCCGCCACAACGCGTGATTGTGGGAGAGGGTTCCATGTCTAAACCCTGCAACGGCGGCGTGTCCCAGCCTTCTCCCAGCCGACCGGGCAGCGTGGCTGCCGTGTATGGACCGAATTTGCTGCCGCGCGTGTAGGGAAATCCAGCTAAATGCCACACAATCTGCAAAATTCGCGCCCGAACCGGCCTGTTGAGCAGCATTATTGTGGAGCCAGCATATCGTTGCCGGCATAGCTTGGTCCCTTGGTCCCCTCTCGCTGCGACTGTGTCCACTCTGCCGCGCTGTCTGTGAAAACGTCGCAAGGACAGCTCACCGCCTTGTCGCCCTCACATTTAAGCTCACCAGCTCGAGAGCCGCGAGGACATCCTGCATCATCGTCCTCCCATCCCCCCAAACAACCACAAAATGTCTTCGCAGAAAGCTCCCGGCGAGGAGCTCGAGGGTGACATCACCTTCATCGCGACTCCCCCGCCTGCGCCGCAGAAGTTCGGCACCGGCGTGGACTGTGGCGTCGAGGTCACCAATGTAAGCTTCACCGAGCACCATTGGGCTCTCTGCAACGCGTCGATTGGTGTCAATCACATCAATCGACTTCCATCTCATCACGGCTAACACTGTCTGAAGGTCCCTACCATCGCCAATGCTCCCCTGCCGGCCGAAGGCCCTGGGGGTGAGACGTGGTCGAACTACATCCTCATCGGGCTGCTGCTGGGCGGCCCCATCTTCGTCACCCGCTTCTTTGGCGGCGGCTTCAAGACCTTCGTCTTCTTCTTCCTCGTCCTGCTCTTCCCCATCCTGATTGCCATCTGGACCGTGGCTTCTACCTACTCGCCGCGCATCAATGACAAGGTCAAGCTGCCCGGTCGCCCTGTTGAGCACTACATCACCTTCAAGAAGGAGGAGGACCGCCAGCGATGGAGCGGCCGCAACAAGATTCCCATGAAGACCTTCTACGAGATGTACTTTGACGGCGATGTCGACTTCAACGGCGACTGCCTCGAGGTCATGGAGTACCGTCATGACTGGGCCACCTTCGCCTTCACCTGGCCCCTGTTCAAGTTCATCATCTTCACCTTTTTCCGCGACGTGCTCTTCCACTCGCGCGACCAGGACGAGGAGCAGGTCCGCCCCAACTACGACCGCGGCAACGACCACTACGCCTGGTTCCTCGGCCCGCGCATGGTCTACACCAGCGGCATCTTCGGCGACATCACCCGCGAGGAGACCCTCGAGGAGATGCAGGACAACAAGATGGCCATCGTCTGCGAGAAGCTCGGTCTCAAGGCCGGCGAGTCGATGCTGGACATTGGCTGCGGCTGGGGCACCCTGGCCCGCTTCGCTTCTCTCAACTATGGTGCACACGTGACTGGCGCGACTCTTGCCCGTAACCAGGCCGCCTGGGGCAACGATGCGCTCCGCCGCGCCGGTATCCCTGAGAGCCAGAGCCAGCTGCTGGTCTCGGACTACCGTGACATCCCCCAGCGCAAGTTCAACAAGATCTCGCAGATCGAGATGGGCGAGCACGTCGGCATCCGCAGGCTCACCACCTTCTTCCGCCAATGCTACGACATGCTCGAGGACGACGGCGCCATGTACGTCCAGCTCTCGGGCCTGCGCAAGGCCTGGCAGTACGAGGACTTCATCTGGGGCCTGATGCTGAACAAGTACATCTTCCCCGGTGCCGATGCCTCCACCCCGCTGTCCAACTACGTCGGTTGCCTCGAGGCCGCCGGCTGGGAGATCAAGAGGTGAGTCTCCCCATAAAACCCCAATACCCATATTACCAAAGACCGATTCGCTAACATACAATCTGCAGCATCGACACCGTCGGCGTCCACTACTCTGGCACCCTCTGGAGGTGGTACCGCAACTGGCTTGGCAACAGCGAGGTCATCAACGCCAAGTACGGCCAGCGCTGGTACCGCATCTGGGAGCTCTTCCTGGCCTGGTCCACCATCGCCTCCCGCCAGGGCAGCGCCACCTGCTTCCAGATGGTCGTGGTCAAGAACCTCAACGCCACCCACCGTATCAAGGGAGTCGGCTCCCAGTTCGGCCTCTCTGGTGCTCTCGCCGCGGCCCGTGCTGCCGGAAGGGCTGTGCTTCCCCAGTAAGGAGATTATGTGCTTGGCTATATAGCTGTGGGACAAAAACAGGTGCTTCTTGTAGGATTTGGAGTACGGGGGAATTGAGGTTGGGGGAAATGAGACGGGAATTAAAAAATCTGGGGCTGGGGGCCGGAAGGGGTATAGAGCTGCACTGTCCATAGACCTAGAACTGTAGACATGTGTGGACGGGTCTCGTGACCGAGGCTTGGATGA
Source organism: Diaporthe ampelina (assembly GCA_023522825.1). Taxonomy (NCBI): domain Eukaryota; kingdom Fungi; phylum Ascomycota; class Sordariomycetes; order Diaporthales; family Diaporthaceae; genus Diaporthe; species Diaporthe ampelina. The sequence continues at coordinate 370,481 of JAMFTM010000002.1, read as the reverse complement.
TACTTGGCAGATATTACAGGTACGGAAATACCATACGATGCGCCACGCACGTTGTGGTTATTGTGGAAATCGTGGCTAAAAATTGAGTGATGATTTGGGTTTCGTTGCCTCGGCCTTGTTCGGGAAGACGGGCTCATTAATACCTTACACACCGTTGGTCCGTTTCCTCCACATCCACTGCGTTGGTACTCCTGGCACTACTGACACTGTAGTATAACCCACGTCCTCCCTGTACCCCCACCCGGAATCAGGAACGACGAGAGCAACCCGGGACGCAGTGGACGTCTAGAGTGGGCTTTGCTGGGTCTTGAGGCTCTTAGCTGATCCCTGCCGACGACGCTTTTTCCGCGGTTGAAACTGGGCAGCTTAGCCTCCCGGGCGTCCAAGGGCGATCCGAGCATCTCCGCCAATCCTCATGGAGCCCCTTATCAGGCCACCTTGATTTGGCCAGGCCACACACGGCCTCCCGTATCGCAAAACGGGTAAACCCGCACCACTGCTGATAACGGCCAACACAAGCCCAGAAAAAAGAGGCCCCCCCAGAGATTAGCAAATTGGCTGGGATACTATGGCAGGGCTGGCAGGGCGCCCCAGATAAAGATATAGGGCTGATGAGTGTAAGTCCGCGGAGGCATGGCTACAAGGTGATGATGAGGCGTGAGTGGGATGATATGGACGATTGACGGGTGCATCTCCTCGCGCGACACAAGGAGATCTCAACGTCAGCACCAAAGCACCGGGAGACGACCACGCCGTTGGTCAATTCTGTTTCCTAAGCACCTCGGACTTGGGGTCACCCCTATCCATCCCGCCCACTCTGTCACTGTGTTTCGCTCTCTCGTTCTCGGTCCAAAGCCGGCTTTGCAAAGTTGCGAGCACGGGGGGCATGACAACATTTCCAAGAGCCCGCGGTGGTGCTACAGCTTGGTCAGGACGGGCGGATGGCCAGTTTTCTGTCGTGCACCCAATGGGTCTGCCCATTTTTGATGACCTCTAGACATGTGTCTATAGGCACGCGCCCAAATCTTCCCCAGTTTTGGTCCTATTTCACCAAACCTATGGTTGGCACTGCTGCTCCTCTCTGCTTATTCTGCCAGAATCAAACCAGCTGCTATTTTCTGCCTCGACTGATTCATGGCCTGACGGTGGAATTCCGCTCCTGTTTCTCACAATATTCCTGAAAAGCAATTTCTCCTTGCTTTTTGGCCCTGCCCATCTTGTCCAACCTACCAGATCCGGTAACTAGCACAGCATATACATGTCTTGCATCCCGCAGGCCAGCCCTGTATAGTCTCTCCCACAATGGCGGCCATGACTGCCAACAGTATCACATCAACCATGCCAGAACCACATCAACATATCACACAAAAACTCGGCCTCCCTCCCAGTCCGCCCGCCACCGATAAGGACCCCGGCTCCCGGACGGAGAGCGTGACCGACTTCCAGATAGGAGAATCCGCACTTATCACCAGCGCAGACCACCACCACCGATCATACCCCCTACCACCCGAATCAAGACCCAGCCAGCGCGTGCTCGCAGAGGATCTCAAGACACCAGACAAGCATGTCCCGCGGGACCCACGCCTCCTCCGGCTCACGGGGGTGCACCCCTTCAACGTCGAGCCGCCGCTGACGGACCTGTGGAACGAAGGCTTTATCACGACCAAGGACCTGCACTACGTGCGGAACCATGGCGCCGTCCCCGAAGTGCACGACGAGGAGGTGCTGGACTGGAGTTTTACGGTCGAGGGCCTCGTGGAGAACCCGCTAACCCTCACCCTGCGAGACCTGCTCGCCGACTTTGAGCAGGTGACCTACCCCATCACCCTGGTGTGCGCAGGGAACCGCCGCAAGGAGCAGAACGTGGTACGCAAGACAAAAGGTTTCTCATGGGGAGCCGCAGGCGTATCGACGGCGCTGTGGACGGGTGTTCCCTTAGATGTACTCCTAGCCCGGGCGAAGCCCATCGTTCGAGGTGGCAAGAGGGCCCGGTACGTGTGCTTCGAGGGCGCCGACAAGCTGCCCAACGGGTACTACGGGACGAGCATCAAGCTGAACTGGGCATCGGACCCGAACCGCGGGATCATGGTGGCGCACGGGATGAACGGCGAGGCGCTGGCGCCGGACCACGGGAAGCCGCTGCGGATCGTGATCCCGGGCCAGATCGGCGGGCGCAGCGTCAAGTGGCTCAAGAAGATCATCGTCACCGAGGCCCCCTCGGACAACTGGTACCACATCTACGACAACAGGGTGCTCCCCACGACCGTCAGCCCCGAGGAGAGCGCCGACCTGCCCGACGTGTGGAAGGACGAGCGCTACGCCATCTACGACCTCAACACCAACAGCGCCGTGGCGCGGCCCGCGCACGAGGAGCGCCTCGCTGTTGACTCATCGTCTGACGAGAAGCAGACGTTCAAGTTCCAGGGGTACGCGTACGCGGGCGGCGGGAGGCGGGTCACGCGCGTGGAGGTGACGCTGGACAAGGGCCGGACGTGGCGGCTCGCCGACATCTCATACCCGGAGGACGAGTACCGGGCCGCGCCCGAGGGGGAGACGCTGTTCGGCGGGCGGCTGGACGTGTCGTGGCGTGAGACGTGCTTCTGCTGGTGCTTCTGGTCGCTCGACATCCCCGTTGCGGACCTGCTGCCCAGGGAGGGCCGCGACACGAGCGACGTCATGGTGCGCGCCATGGACGAGTCCATGATGGTCCAGCCGCGCGACCTGTACTGGAGCGTGCTGGGGATGATGAACAACCCGTGGTTCAGGGTGGTGGTGCACCACGACAGGGAGACGGGCGAGCTGCGGTTCGAGCACCCCACGATACCCATCCTGAACAGGGACGGGTGGATGGACCGGGTCAAGAAGGAGGGCGGGGATCTGACGAATGGGTACTGGGGCGAGAAGGCGCCGGGTGAGGAGAAGACTGTGGCGGTGGTGGAGCCTGCAAAGGAGATTGTTATGGTGAACAAGGACGTCAAGAGGGAGATCAGCTTGGAGGAGCTGAAGGCACATGAGGGTGAGGAGGAGCCCTGGTTCGTGCTGGACGGCGAGGTATACGACGGCACAAAGTTCCTCGGGGGTCATCCTGGAGGCGCAGCTTCTATCATCGGTGCGGCAGGGCAGGACGTCATTGAGGAGTTCATGGCCATTCGTAAGTCTCAATATCCGCTATTACCCCTATTCGGCATATTTAAAGCACCAACGCTAACAACCTCACCACAAAACAGACAGCGAGAACGCAAAAGCAATGATGCCATCCTACCACATCGGCACCCTCTCCCCAGAATCCAAGAAGATCCTCGCAGCAGGCGGCCTACCCGCAGCACCAGGGGCAATAGCCTCCTCAGAACCCCGGCCCGTCTTCCTCCAGCCCAAGAAGTGGACCAAGGCCCTCCTGGCCAGCAAGACGTCCGTCAGCCCAGACAGCAAGATCTTCACCTTCACGCTGGAGCACCCACAACAATCCGTAGGGCTGCCGACGGGCCAGCACCTGATGATGCGCCTGCGCGACCCCGTCAGTCGCGAGGCCATCATCCGCGCTTACACACCATATTCAGACCCGTGGTCCGAGAAGGGCAAGCTAGAAGTCCTGATCAAGATCTACCGCGCCAACGGGAACCTCCCTGGCGGTCTCATGACGACGGCGCTCGACTCGATCCCCATGGGCCACTGGGTCGAGTTCAAGGGCCCCGTGGGACGATTCGAGTACCTAGGCAAGGGCCAATTCTCCGTGTCCGGAAAACCCCGACAAATAAAGAGATTTGTTATGGTCTGCGGCGGCAGCGGTGTCACCCCCGTTTTTGCCGTGCTGCGGGCCGTCATGCGGGACCCGCCCGAGTCGATGCCCCGTTGCGTCGTGCTGGACGGGAACAGGACGGAGGTGGACATTTTGTGCCGCGCCGAGATGGACGCGCTGGCCGCCGGGGCAGGGCCTGAGAAGTGCAGGATCTTTCACACGCTCTCGAATCCGCACGATGGCTGGGAAGGCGGGAGGGGGTTCATGGGGACGGAGCTGTTCGAGAGGGAGGCTGGCCCGCCGAGCGGTGACGGGGATGAGATGTTGCTGTTCTGTGGGCCGCCGCCGCTGGAGAAGGTTGTGCGGGAGTGTTTCACGAAAATGGGCTGGAAAGAGGAGGACATGGCGTTCTTCTGAGCCTGGTTTTTGTATATATGGCAAACGAGGCGTACCTGGCGCTGTAGATACCTCTGATGATGTGAATAATGCATTTCATGACATACATTTGAGAAGCCACGAGATATGCTGGACAACATGTTCATGTTAACGCAGAGAATATTGCATAATGGCGTACAAAGTGCACCATTTGGCCTTTTAGTCTCAATGGGGTGGAGTGATACACGGGGAGTATTTGCAGGAAAGAAGATCAATTGACCATGATAGCAGTATGATGGAAGGAACCCTTAAGGGGCCGATACTTGCCATGCTTGTATGTGCCAGTGTGGTATCTTGTATTCTAAACCACCACGTAGATCCGCGCACACACATGTCTAAGAGGAAGAAGCCAGCTCCTTAGACCGAGCCACATCATCATCCACCGTAGGCTTCGCAGGGATCTCCACCCCAAGCACCTCATACCGCATCCCAATATACCCATCACTGACCACCAAAACATCCAGCTTGCTAGCCCCTCCAGCCTGCAGCGCTTCGGGGACCTGAATGCTCGTCCTCGCAGACGGCTTCGATCCGACCCCGGCCTGCTTGCCACCGCCGGCCTGTGACCACCCGACGCGCTTGATGGCGTACACCTCGTCCTTAGCCACGTCGCCGACGACCACGAACCAGCCCTCGTTCTGCGGCTTGGGGAACCGGGGCGCGTAGATGCGGGCGTCGCGCTCGACCAGCGCGTTCTGCCGCCTCAAGACCACGCTGACCGACTGCGCCTTGATGTCCTCGACCGCGACCTTGACGTTTGGCAGGATCGAGGCCGCCTTGAGGAAGCGCTTCTGGGCGCCCTGCGGCACGTGCAGGTCACGGGCCAGCTTGGCCACCTCTTTCTCGCCCATGGCGCTGAGCTGCTGCAGTGTGGTCATGTTCTTGGTCTTCTCGGCGTCCACGCTCGGCAGGATCGACAGCGGCGGCTCCGTGGGCCAGCGAGCCGACTTGACGGACTGCAGGACGTTGATCATCTGCAGCACGCTAGACAGGTAACCTGACTCTGTGAGCACGTCTATGGACGCCTGGATGATACGGATGGCCTGGTCCAGGACACTGGTCTGGTCGCCCACGTAATCCGTGATAGGTAGGCTGATGCGGGACATGTGGGCCTGGAGCAGGAGGAATGACTTGACGTGCGGGTCCCACATTGGCAGCCCAAAGGAGGTGCCGGGGAACGTCAGGTTGCGGGACAGTTCCGCATTGATGAGGTCTTCGTTGTGTCTGACTGGCAGCTCGTCGTACTCTGTGGCGTTGCACATCCAGGTCAGGACGTCGAGGAATGAGGCCTGCGGTTTGGCGTGCTTGACCAGGTAGCGGATGGTCTTGTGTGAGAGGTAGTAGTAGCTCATGATTTTGCCCATCGGTGTCGGGTCAACATCTCCATTTGGATATACCTCCACACACTTGGACTGTGCAAGTTCGTTGAGGGACTTGTCGACCATCTCGATCATGAAGTCGTTGGCAAGCTGCTGGGCGGCTATGCTATTGTGCTCGTCTGCCGCGATCTCAAGCCCGTAGTAGGATGGGTTCTTGTGTAGACGCCGGAAGAAGAATGTCCACGTAAGATAGTCGAGCGCATCTTGCTTGCTGATGACGGTTTCCGCAGAAACCTCGGCGCAAAGATGGTTGTCCAGCACGGTGTGCAGTGAGGACTCGACAGGGAAGCCAGTGTGCAGGAAGTGCTTGTAGAAGTCTTTGGAAGCCTCCTTGGTGAAGATTCGAGCCACACCTGAGTTGTCAAACTGCGGTCGCCCGGCTCGGCCGAGCATTTGCAGCACGTCCGTGAGATCCATGTCTCTGTAGCCCTCAATCTTGGCATCGTAGAATTGAGTGCCCTTTACAACGACCAGGTGAGCAGGAAGGTTCACGCCCCATGCAAGAGTGCTGGTCGCGATGAGGATCTGAATTTTGTTGTTTAAGAACAGCTCCTCAGCAAGTTGTCGATCCGACTCGACGAGACCAGCGTGATGAAGTCCAATCCCGAAGCTGATGGCCTCCTTCAGTGCCTCGTCCTTGACCCTAGCAAGGTTGAGCTGAAGGTCTTCCTCTTCCATCTTCAAGAATCGCCTTGGGTTGTCTTCCATTCCGCAGAGGTTGATCAGGTCCTTGGCAGTGAGTCGTGTCTGCCTTCGCGAAGGCACGAATACAATGACCGGCTTGTCGGGGCTGTGGTTTTTCACAGCCAAGAAAGTTGGTCTGTTCATAGACTGCATGAGTGGGCAGAAGCCTCTGACCTCGGGGAATCCGTCAATGTAAAGCTCCAGAGGAACAGGACGGACGGAATGCCTGAAGTTGAAGAGACCCTCCTTCACACCCAGCCAGTTGCCTAGGTCGGTGGCGTTGGCACAAGCAGTGGACATTCCGAGGAGCCTGACCGAGCCCTTGGTTGATGATGCGATGTAGTTCATGCGAGAAACAATGATCTCGAGAATAGGACCACGATCACCGGCCAGGAGATGAATCTCATCAATGATGACGAGACTGACTTGGCGGACGTAGCCTCTCGTCTGCCAGCTACGGGAGATACCATCCCATTTCTCAGGAGTGGTGATGATGACATCGGCATCTTTGATGGTCCTCGTGTCCGGTGTGTTGTCACCAGTCAGCTCGACCAGCTTCAGCCCAAGCGGTCCCGCAAGCCGAGCTCCCCAGTCCTTGACACGCTCTCGAACCAGGGCTTTCATGGGTGCGATGTACACGATCTTGGAGCCTGGCTTTTCTCGGAACGCCCACCACATGGCCAATTCTGCCGCCACAGTCTTGCCACTACCTGTTGGTGAGCCCAAGAGGACATTCGCAGGGGTATTGTACAGGGTGTGGAAGATTTGAGTCTGCATGGGGTTGAAGTACTGGAAGCGCTCCGAGTATATCGCTTCAAGTCCAGGGTTCTTGAGGGCAGATATTGGGAGGGGCTGAAGGTTGAGCAGATCGGTGTACACGCTCTCCGTGTCTGGTCTGATAAGATGCTGGAAAGACACTGGCGTGACTGTCTCCGCTCCGAGCCACCGATCCGAGACAGCCCGCACGTATATTTGGTTGGGCAGTGGGTCAGAGAGAGGAATCGTGAAGTTCATCTCATGGTCCTCATGAAGCTTCCTACGATTCAGGATGAAGAACTCATGGTGGTAGATCTCCGAGGTTTCCGAATTCTCGACCCAGACGTAGTACGATTCTGAGGTCCCATGTACATGGTCGTTCCACCTGAAGTCAGGATAGATGTAGAGCTTGACCCTCAGGACGTCGCGGTTCAAAGGCGCAATTTCTGCTTCCACGCTGACAGTCGGGAAGTTGTTCAAGATCTTTGCGATCTTCGTACCAGCTCCATGGTTATGCACAAGTCCGCCTATCTCGGCAGGCTCCATGTCGCGCATGGCTTCGATGGTGAGAGATTCCTTGGCATCTAACTGATTGAGGATGGGTTTGGAGAGCTCGAACTGGTGGAGAGGATGCTGGAAGGGCCAAACCCGTTTTTCGATAGACTTTGCCAGCGTCAACAGAACCAGACACTCATGACCCCATCTCCTGTTGAGTGCGATCATGAACAACGCGCGACAGATTCGACCGGCTTGCTGAGCGACATAGTTGAGATCGTTGGTCAAAGCGAAGTCTTCTGGTTGGGCCTTGGAAATGAAAGCTTGCAGCAGGATATTGGTTTTGGTTTGGGCCTGGTCGATGCCACCGTCCACGTCGCAGGGGACGATTTGGTCGTTCTCTCTCATGCGCGACAGCTCCTTGCTCTCGTTGTCTCTTGACTGGATGTTGTCAAACTCACCACTCATTGCGATCATCTTTAGGATATCCGCTTCCGTGGCAAATGGCTGCATCATCGTGTTGAATATCTGGATACTGGTGTGCAGAATGTAGTATTGGCTGGCAATACGGCCAATGTCCTTGCTGCGAAGCTCTTCTGTTGTCTCGTTGTATATGATCATCTGGCATTGTTGAAGAGTTTTAGCAGCTTGTATTGCCAGCTGACGCCGGCGTTGAACAAGCGAAGGATCATCCTGGAATTCATTCCAGTCAATGCCGTATGCCATCGGGTTTCGCCTCATGCGAACAAAGAGATAAGAGTACCCTATCCACTGGACCGCCTCCGGGATAGACGTCACTGTACCCAGAGCAATTTCTGCGTTCAGGTTGTCCACGAGCTTCGCTGAGAACTTCGACTCAATGGGAAGTTGATCCGTGACAGCGGTAAGGTAATGAGCAAGCTTGTCCTGGGTTGTACAGATCATACCAATACCGGTGTCCTCGAATTGTGGACGACCGGCACGTCCAAAGATCTGGAGCACGTCGAGAATTCCCAGATCGACAAATTTACCATCCTGAGCACTGTAGACCTGAGTGCCTTTGATAACCACAGCAGCTGCTGGCAAATTGACACCCCAGGCGAGAGTAGCTGTGCAGCAGAGGACCTTGAGGACGCCTTCGGAGAAGAGCCTTTCCATCAGGTTTCGGTCTGATCTTGCCATGCCTGCGTGGTGCACACCTAATCCCTTGGGTAGCAAATCTCGCAGTTCTTTTGCCCTGCAAGACTTCATATCCCTGACCGCAGCATCGTACTTTGGATGATCAGATGGGTCAAACAGGTCAACGCAGACATCATCGACGGCCTTCTCGTAAAGCATCTTTGCTGTTGCAACGGTATCCTTCCGTGAGTGGACAAATACCATCACCTGATGGCCACGTTCCAGCATCTCTCTCACTTTCTCAAATGCCACCGTATCGATGTTCTCTCTGGACTGTCTGGAACCGGCTTTCCCTTTGACACCGATGAAGTGCTGCTCTAGAGGTACTGGACGGAAGGAGGCGTCGAAATAGAACAACCCGGCGTATCTGTTGACCTTGAGGAAGTCGGATACATCGATATAATTAGGGAGCGTCGCACTGAGACCAACAATCCGGATCAGAGATTGTGTGCTCTCGACTTGTCTTTCGGTACGAGCAACGAGGGATTCTAGGACAGCGCCACGCTCATCGTGCAGCATGTGTACTTCGTCGATGATCAGGAGTCTGACCTTTTGCACAAGCTCCGTATCTCCGGTCCCCTTCCTCGTGACCACGTCCCATTTCTCGGGTGTGGTGACTATGATTTGGGTGGCCACGACCTCGGCTTTGGTTAGGTGCATATCACCAGTGTACTCGCGACAGCGAATGCCGAGCCATGACAGACGCTTGTTGAACTTTTCGGTGATTTCAGCAGCAAGCGCTTTCATGGGGGCCACATAGACGATCTTGAAGTCATCTGCGTCGACGGCAAAGTCTGTTGCAGCATGATCTTCGAAAGGGTCAGGGGTCAAATATTGCCTGACAGTTTGCAGGATGGTCAGCATCGCAGCATCTGTTTTACCCTATTGGTTGACCGTCAGTTACCACAATCGCTCGCATGCGAAGAACACACAGAACTTACAGCACCGGTCGGAGCGCAAATGAGCATATTTTCGCTTGACTTGTAGGCCACGGGATAGACAAGACTCTGCATGCGATTGAGTGTCTTGTAGCCTCTGAAAGTATTCCGACAGAGTCCATCCAGCTCTTTGATCGTGACGAGTTTCTGGCCTGGCCAAAGGGTCCCGGGCTTGCCTGCGGGAATGGCGTATTCTTCGTACTTCTCGAACTGAAGCCGTTCACTTCCAACTGGAAGTGCATACCTCTTGCCAGCATGATTCAAGGAATTGCCAGCAGAGAAGCTCTTGTACACGTGAGGATACTGCGGTTCTTTGGCCGTGGCTGGGCCAAGTGCCGCGGTTTTATGGAGCAAGTCCTGCTTTCGGAGTCTTGACTCTCTTTCGGCCTTGGACAGAAGACGCCCCGTGGGCTGGTCCTCGGCATGGTTCTGCTCGGCCTTGTTCATGGCCAGGATGATTTCCTCCCTGTGAGAGATGAGCTCAATGACGAACTCCAGATCATCAAATCCGACCAGGTCGGTCAGGAGGGACTGGAGTTCATCTTCCCTCTGGTTCGACTTGAGAGCTTCCAATATTTGCAGCTGAAGGGTCTCTGCAGGGAGCCCATCCCTATGTGTCGATACAGCTGTACATCTCTCGAGAAACCACCGAGGCCCATATGGGAGCTCTTGGTCGACTCCATCTGTCCCGTCCATCAAGTCGCCGCTGTCGAGGCCAAGCTCGTCCAGCTCGGAGTCGGAGATGAAATCCCATACATCATGGGTCTCGCCACTGACAGAGCTCAGGTCGAAATCATCGTCATCCTGACCGGCACTGCTGGCTGTTGTGTCGCCGTTGAGTGAGTGGATGGGCAGCTTGAGTTCGGCTATCGCAGCCTTCATAGCAGCCACTTGGGCGAGCCACTGCGACTCTGCGTCGGTCACGGCGGAGGGGGCCATAATGGGCTGTAGAAAGTGCTGTGTTTCTCTGATGAATTTGAATGAAAGTATCTGCACAGTCTTTCTCAGGCCAGGAAGCCAAGCCGAATAAATATGGCTGTTGGCCCCTCAGTCTGCTGCCGTGAGCCTCTAGATGAGAGCCTACTGCGGGCTGGGCGGCGGCGTGTCGACTCGGTATGGCTCATACTGGCCGTCTGTGATGCTTACATGTACATGCACATTGCACTCTGCCGCGGTACCTGGACCCACTAATTCCCACAGGGGTGTTTTAGCGACCTCCTTACCGCAATGCTTAGGTAGAGATGGATACCTAGGTACTTGACTAGCGCCTGGGTTGGGGCGGCGGCCTGGGCTATCGGACACTCGGGCAGCGCATGTGACGCAGTGTGCCGCCCATTTGACAAGTGGCGGCCAGGACGGACCAGGAAACGGCCGATTTGGGTAGCGACCAAAGTGGTACTCTACAGTGGGATCCTTTCCGCGCTCTCTCAAGTTTCAGCCTTTCTTTCCAACCTACGAACCTCAAACCTACAAACACCCTGCCGAATCCCCTTTGACAAAGCGACAACTCGGCCCAGAATCCGACCCCAGATCGCACCAACAGGTCATTGAAACCCACTCGTACGACAGCACCAGCACACTGTCACCATGAAGCTGCTTTACATCGGCGTACGTATCTTGGCCCGCTGCCGCCGATAAAACCTCCGTCCCACGGCGCGGTTGCTGACCGTGGTTTCTGGGTACAGGTCATCCGGAACGAGGGCACGCCCTCTCACGAGCTCGTGGCTGAGAAGGAGCTCAGCGCCTACTCTCGCTTCACGAGACAGAACTATGGAGTATGCGCATCGTCCCACCACCAGGTCAAGGACCTTCTGCTGACTACGAGGAGGAATTCATGACGGTATTTGCCAAGACGGTGGCAGAGAGGACAAAGCCCGGTCGTAAGTGATCATTGTGCACTGTATCACGCGGACAGGACTGACGGTCTGCAGAACGACAGGATGTCGAAGAGCAAGGTACGTTCAATTGCGCACGACAGAGAGCGGTTTTTCCTTTGGCACGAATCCCTACAACCCGACATATCGATGCGAGAACACACAAATGCCTTGGAGTCCAAGCGGGAAAGTTCCGGGAATCCGACATTGTCGTATGAGGTCACCGCAAAACCAGCGAACGCCGATAGAATGCCCCCGTGCCAGTGCATATCGAAGATTATCAAGCAGCAAGGGTATATCGACACTCTAGTTGGACGTGCCTCAGTCGATTGGCGTTGGGATATGGTACGAAACGGAGAGGCTTGGTCTGATATGGGGATCTTGCAACATGAACGATATGGACTATATCCAGCGACGACGGGGCACTCCTTCTAGACCATCGCTCATGGGAACGACCTAGACCGCATCACTATGCCGACGAGGCAAAATGCGTTGAGATCGACATACGGAGCCAGAGTCGATCCGCTCGAACACGACCTGTTACCAGCGTGAATTAGGACAGATCAGATTCCAGGTTACCCGCTGTTTGACTTATCACGTTGATCTGCCGTCAAAATTTCCGGGGGCCTTGGTTGGGGACAGATCGCCGTGGATCCAACGACTAGTGTCGTTGGGAAAGAAGCTTCGTATGAAAAGAGACGGGCGAGTGAGTTACCGTATCTGGAGGACAGGACACTGACAAGGCCGCAGACTTCACATTCCACGCATATGGTCGATCCGAGGGCGTTTGCGGGATCATCATCTCCGATCACGACTATCCAGCCCTCGTGGCTCACCAGCTCCTCTCCAAGGTTGTCGATGAGTTCCTCGAGGCAAACCCACGGTCCTCATGGGCAACGGGATCGCCCAAGCCTCCAATGCCACAACTGAAAGGGTACCTCGAGAAGTATCAAGTAGGTGGAAACGTGCTGGAAGGAGTATGCCCACCTAAATACTGACAATATGCCAGGACCCACATGAAGCCGACAACATCATGAAGATCCAGAAGGAGCTGGACGAGACCAAGATCGTGCTTCACAAGACCATAGAGAGTGTGCTGCAGCGAGGCGAGAAGATCGACGATCTTGTTCAGAAGAGTGATGGGCTGAGTTCCCAGTCCAAGATGTTTTACCGTGAGTTATTCGCCCAAATGGTCCAAGTACCGGATCATGCTGACATTGCCCACAGAACAAGCAAAGAAGCAGAATTCATGCTGGTAAGTTAGAGAGAAAATGAGCGCGACGGCTCAAAGACCTCGAGCTACCCTTTTCCGTTAGAAGCAGCTACTGACCCATCGGTGTGCAGTCTGGTCATGTAATCGCTGCATAGCATAGCAGTTCCTGTCTTTATCGCAGTTCACCTCGACAGCTGGGTTTGGTCCATTCTGGGTAGTGGAGGCTACTTCATTTTGAGCAAGCAACCGTCCTCGCGTTCACCCGCAGAACACACGTGGCGTTAGGAATCCTGGTCGTTGTCGCCCGCTGGTCGACCCCTATATAATCAAATCTTCCTATGATTTACCACCCCTCGAGACGTTCCTGGAAACGAGCACTGTATGACGCGGTCCCTACGTACCGCCACGTTTCGCCGAGGTGGCCGTTCCTGTCAGTGGTGAATCAAGCCACCCGGGGGCAGGGTCCCTCTCGGACGCTACTGGCTGAAACGGTCGCAGTCAACAATGGCGAGGGTTGACAAGACAGGTGACACCAGGCAGCGGCGACGGGTTGCCTGCCCCGACGCGAAACTCACCGACGCTGTCACAGCCCTAAATGCCACCGAGCTCGTGTGACGTGACGGGTGAGCGATCAAGCAAATGATATAGCCAGCCATTGAACACTACTACCTCTTATCACACTTTTTCGTAACGGCGGCTGTGTAAGCCTCCGCTGAACAATGCTACCTTGCCGAGTCACGCTTGCAGCCCATCATGTTTTAGAAGACCTCCCATGACAGAAGAAAAGTGTTTTCTTTGCATGTGAAAAGGCTTGTCTCGCGCATCGGAGGGATCACGTCGAATGAGAGAAAGGCGATCCTTTTGGCGTTCATCTTGAATGGCTTCCGGGTTTTGTGAAACTGCCTATAGACGGGCATGGCGACATATTGATATACACTATGTCCCCAAGCCCCTACACCTAGCCTCCAAACCCAACCCCACAACCATCCCAGTTCAACCACATCCCAGTGGTGGTTTGCCAGAATACCGGAGCCCGGTCCTATCCTGTCCCATTGTGCCGCCCAAAAAGTAAAACTTCCGCCCGCCCGTCCGCTTGCCTCTTGCACCCCTCCCTGTGTCCTTTTTGAAAAGTGGCTGTCGTAAAAACTTCCCCAAGAGCCGAGGTATCGATGAATGGAAGAAGCAACGTTGCATCGCAAGCACACACACACTCACACATAAACACGGTCTGGGAACCGTCGAGGTTTGTCCCTGACCAAGATATGTACAGGGTGGAGCGATTAAGATGAAGAAAAAGGTCTCTGCCAAGGCGAGAGAGAATGGGATTCGCTCGCGCTCGCGCTCGCAACTTGGAATTCAAGTCCCGTGGGGGACGGTTCAAGTAAATGTCAGGAAGGAAAATTGCACATAGGAAATGAGAAGAAAGGAACATGAAAGGAAAAGAAAAGAAAATTGGAAGAAGAGTCATATCCGCTGTGTCCAAATAGTCGAAAACTCCGTTCTTTCGCTTCCAGAAGTCGTGAACAAAGCACCGCCTGTGCGCCTGCTGAAATCGCTTCGCTAGCAAGGCTGAAACCCAGTCCGAGATGCGATATAGATGTCATCTGCTTGCGAGGCCGTAAGGTGAAAAATAAAGTGGAGGAGATGGGGACCAAAATTCCATCATCCCTCCTCAACGACCGCCCAGGAGCTCTTCCGGTTCTGTGCCAGGTGCGCCGGGTTGACAGGGGCCTCCCTCGGGTGGATCAGCGTCGGCGTGCTGCTCTTGGTCTCCTTGATCTCTTCTTCTCCCCCGAGCCGGCGGCTTGGGGTCGGTGACTTGACGATCTTCACGCCGAGCGGGCTGACGCTTGCACTGCGCTCCCCACCACGATCACCTCCGGCGCCGGGGCCTCGCCTCGTCTGCAGCGGCCGCAGGAGCTGGCGCTGCTGGCGTGAGATGCTGATCTGCCGCGCGATGCTCACCTCCACAGCGCTCTGAAGCGCGGCCTCCGTGTCGTCCAGCTCGCTGGATGGCTTGGTGACGTGCGTGTGCGTTGTGGCGGAGGAGGCTGCCGAGGGTGAACGGCCACGACGTCCGCTGGTCGTCGAAGATGCCGACACGGATTGGGGCGAGACCATCTGCCACTGTGGCTCGTGGAGGGTGGGCTTGAATGGCTGGGAGATGATGATTTCCTCGCTAGGAGAGTCTATCTCGGTTGGTGAGTCGAGAATGAGACCGGACTTGTCGGGGCCGAACTGGAATGTTGTGTCTGTGGGGTAGATAGGCTCAAGTTCACGCTTTGGTTGTTTCCTCGATTGTGGCGGCGAGTCGAAGGGGTTAGGCACCACTAATGTAGGGCCATGGTGCGTCGTTGCTGGGTTGGATGGTTTTGTATCAAAGGTTGCCTGTGTAGGTGATGGCAATCTCCCAGGTGAAGTGTTCGACCTCAGTGGCCGAGAACGACTGGTAGGAGTGTCCATAGCAGGAGTGACACGACCTTCTGATGGCATAGGGAATAGCCTCAGCTGCGGCGTCGCGGTTGGTTGCGGTGAGGTGGCCCTTCGCTGCCTTGAACGTTCCTTCTCCATTTCCTCTGCCTCGACCTTGTCGTCGATGGTCTTGAGCCTCTGCAGCGTGGCTTGTCGCCTCGACAACAATGATGCAGAATGCTCCTGCTTCGGTGGAGGGTGTGGGTGTGGGTGTCCGAGGACATCGCTAAACATGACACTATATCGCTCCAACTTGGTATCGGGAATATTTACATCAAGGAATGACGGAATAGGAGGAAGGTTCGATGGCGGCTGCCGATATGTGTTCCCCGGTCGGCCAGGCAGTCCAGCACTTTTCGGTTGGGTAGGTGGCTCGTCAGCGTTGTGAGGCATCGTATTCGACCGGATCATGATCGGCTTGTGTTTCGGTACTTTCCGCTCCGCCTGTGTGTTGCTCCTCGTCGGCGTTGGCTTTGCAGACACGTTCACTGAAGATGATGATACTTCAACAGTCCGAGCGAGTGTGATGGTCGATTTCCCGGCATCGCTTTGCGCCAGACCCTGCGATTCATCCCTCTTCTTCCCCCCAAACAGCCCAAACAACTTCCTCTTTCCTGTCTTTTTCCTTTGCAAGGAATTAACAGGAGCCGCACCAGCGGATGAGGGCTCCGAGGAACTGGTTGGCTGAGGTGATGCTGGGGGAAACTGAGCCTGCCATCTTGACGGCGAGGGGTCCGGTCGCAACGGAGGGCTTCCCAATGCCATTCCTATTGGTATCTCCCCTGAGGTTATAGACTCTGGAGTCTGCACCCTGATCGGTATCGACACCTCCTGTATTACTGGAAAATTTGGGCTGTGCTCTGGGGTCAGCGCCGACCCCCGTACAGGCACGTGGTAATGAGACATCTCGGCCATGCGACTCCGTATGTACATGTCGTCTCTGGATATCCTTTTGTCGAGACCTTGTTTTTGTCGCGCCGTCCTGAAAAACATGTCATCTTTTGACACCCTTTTATCCAATTTGCTCCGTGACGACCCCGTGGCTGTCATGCTCCCAGACGTGCTGGGTCGTGCTGAGGCCATGGTTGCCGGCGGCACGGGGTGTTGTGATGGTGACGGAATTCGAGGCAACGGGCGGTCGAAGGAATGGAAGTTGTAAGCGGCATGAAGTTTGTTTGGGGATGTGCCAGCATTTTGAGGAAATCTGCCGGTAGGGAACAAGTTTAATGACTGCAGGGGAGGGCCTGATACACTTGCTGCGTCTCGGCCGTGCATCTGTAGCCCACTTCCTTCCTGCTGCCCATGCCCCATCTGATGACCCAGCGCGGGCTGGCCAGACTGGAGCTTTCCGGAGCTGGGACCACTTTGGACGATTGTCGATCCCCGTATTCTTGGTACAATGTACTATGTAATACGGGACTGAGGACTCAATCAAGATGGCCAAATTCCCGGTCACCGCAGATGGGGAGGAGGGCCTCGGTGTAATGTGGGGACTGGTTTCGAGAAGATGAATGACAACACGCGACCTGCATGTAAGTGGTCCCTATAAAATGCGCTAGGCAATGATAACATGAATAAGGACGGGCGAGGCTTGTTTGGACGAGCAGAATACCTGCCGACGGGCTGCCAAGAATTCCACGAGAAAAGGGCAGAATGTCGGTGCTGGAGAAGCTCGTGACTGAATTGGAAAAAGCAACTCACTTACATATGCCAGACATCCCAAGTTGCTGATCGTATGGATGCTGCCAGACATGGAGCAAATAGATTCCCCGCGAGGAATCTGCTTGTGTTCCCAAGGCCCCCATCCTCTATGGTGCGTTTGAGATTGGAGGGAGGGTTTATTTCCAGAGAGATCATCGACATGGGTATGTCCTTGCAGGGCGTACGGGGTCCCCCGGACGAAGTCAGGGTCCTGGGTGGAACAGACCGGCGGGCGGAGGATGCGACCCATGCTCTGAGCTATTACACTAATGCGGTAAAGAGGTGTTTTCGCAGGGCAGCAAGGCGAGCGTTGCACCCACTGACTGCTTTGTTGAAAGATTACTGTTTCGGAAGTTCGAGTCAAGACGATGGCTGCAACTCCGCGTTGACGGCCCGCCGAGCGAGCCTCAGCCTGACTGCCACTAAGTGCGCTCAAGTCTGTTTAATGAAGTGCTGGGATGTGCCGCCGACCTCTACTGCGATGACGTCCGCCGATTGCCATGGCTAATTAAAGTTGCGCTGTGTGATGCCTCAGTCATTCGCCGCGCGCCATTGGCATCTCGATGAAGGCCTGAGAAATTCGCTTCATTCATCAACTTGCTCAGCTCGTCCGCCAAGGCAGGGGCCAAGCTGACCTTGGGGTCTTGAAGGTGCCGTCCGGCTGGGGCCGTCAAGGCGACATGAGTGGATGTGACAGCAATGAGGCTTCAGGGTCGCAATAATGAGCCGGTGGTATTTGCCAACCAATTGGTCGCCCGAATGCGTGCCAGCAAATTGGATGCCACTTGTGCCAGGGCTAGTCTGCGAGATTGCTGTAATCAGTGCTATTATCAGCCTGCGAATTAGGTGCACTTCGATGCTGAAGATGGTGGGCGGGGTGGGCGGGCGATTCCCACCGCCCCTGCAAGGCTAGCAGCGTTACACTCGCCTACGACTGGCAGAGGCATGTGCAAGTAGCGTTTTCACCGCGACTATAGGTGAGGTGTTGTATAGTGGCCTCCAGAGGGTCGTTGGTCGTGGAGCTGCCTGTCGGCGCTCAGACGTGCCCATGCTTAGGCGATTATTCACCCGTGACAGCCAGATCATCGTCTCAGAATCGCCCGGGGCTGCCCTGTGGCCCAAGCTGTGTGATTTATGACAGGAGATGGCTCCTAAGACCAAATCACCAGGTAAAGTCTGAAGTCTACCATCCGCCAAGAGCATCGTTTCACCCTACCGGAAATAGCATAGCTTATAATGTCTCATCAATGCAAATCGTGCGAGGCAGTGGCTGAAACTTCTGACTTGGACAGGAACACCCATCCCGGAAGAGGTGAACTTCGAGAAGACAAATGGAAGGACTGAAGTCGGATGAAAGGTTGCAACAAACGTTGGAAACCAACCTTCTCGGAGGAGCCGCGCTGCTGGGCAGGCAACGTAGGAATGTTGAATTTCGGTAACCAGGCAGATTGAACACATCGTAAAAGCCAAGACAACGAGATAACGGTTGCCCTGATGTCAAAGCTTCAAGCAAAGCCACTTCGGCAATGCGTAAGTCTCCGTTGGGCTGAAGGCCCTCAGGGGAGGGCACGGGTGTGGGCTGCGTCAGGACCCAGCATTAGAGAAGCTCCGCGCGTTGCATGCACGCGCAACAATTCGTGGGATATATCAGCATCGTCTCGAAATGGCTTCGGGATGTCGTCAAGCTGTCGGGACACGCCGTGGAAGCTCGGACTGATGATCCGATGCGTCTTCAACAGTCGAGACCAATCCTCCAGGTGATCTACCGCACCATCGGATCGCTGGTCTAGGCAGATGTGCGAATTTTCGAAGCAAGGAGTTTCCCTCTGGCAGATCACTCTACGCGGCGTGATCTGCGGCCGATATGAGATGCCAGGTACGTTTCAAGGTTCGTGGATCTGTCCCAAAGGAGAATGGGCCTGGTAAGTGTTCGGGCTGCCTGCCCGACTTGTGAATTTGGGTTTGCACAAATGAAAAGGTCCAGATCCCGATGAGCAGTTCGTCCAACTGCATGTATCACAAAACTGGGGCGCTCTCCCCCGAGATCTGAGGTGCCTATCCCGGATGCGGTTCCGTTCTCACGACCTTGTCCGCCTCCTATCCGGGAGAGGGTCACCTCCTGAAGTGGGTGGTGCAGTTGCAATTGTCAAGGTGACGGGCACGACTTTGGTTCGCATTGTCTCGACGCCTTGTCCGCTGCTGAAACTGAGTCGAGCCTCCTGAGAGCAGAGGGTCGTATTGCAAGATGCAATATTGGTTTCTCAGGAGAGACTGAGGGTTGGCACAGGACATGATTCAAAGGGGTATATGTGCGAGTTGGTCAAATAGGGGAGATCCGTAACAGACGTCGACGAATATCCGGCATTTAAAATGAGTCGCGACTCCAGATCGCAACAGGCCGAGGTGCCCCGAAGCTTGAAGATTTCGGCTGCCAAGTCGCTGTGACCAGGCTTTCGACCTTGGGGCTTGATGATTGAAAGAGCCCAGTGCACGGTAATAGATGACGTGACGGTAGCACTGTGGCCCCGTTGTCTTTACCGCTTCGACTGGTCGATCCACGGCCGTCTACGAGATGACCCATCGAGAGCGGTCTGACAATATCGGTGTCGGTGACCTGCGGTCGACGGCGCCCTTTTCCACGAGGGTTCGGCTTCTCGTACTGTACAGCTTCAACGAAAGGCTGCAGCGCGTCTGATGACGCGCTCGGAGAACGGGGAGGCTCTCACGAGAGGCATGGTCGATCGCATTGCACTTGACAGCACCACCCCGTTCAGGTGTCAGTAAAGCAGCATGTTCGACAGCTGTCACGATTAGTCGTCCCAACGAAGGGTGTGTTGTCAGGGAGCTAGGTGTAGGTGTTGATCACGCAGCACGGCCATTCACCAGAAATTGGAAGTGGATTGGTGAGACCCGCTTACTTAAGGTGGCATGGGTGCCAAAAAACCAAGCAATTCGGGCAGCGGGACATTCTGGAACTCCAAAACAACCACATCATAACCAGACTACAGCTTCCGGCTTCCGCCACCAACCTTTGAAACCGTGTTCCCTTTCCTGCACTGCATCTGTCCTAATTTTCCGTACCTATTACCACACAACCCAAAACTCCAACAAGATGTCGTGGCAAGGTATGGCAGCTGTGATTCCTCCTTGACTCGCCCTCAACCCTCCCCTTTTGAACCCCCACCTTGGCGCGGCGGTGGTGAAGCTAACTCTGTCACAGCTTATGTCGACTCCAGGTAAAGACAGCGCCTCACCACAAGACTCGCAAAAAGTCGTGGCCAGCCTCGCATACTAATACATTCTGCAGCCTCGTCGGCTCCGGTCATGTGGACAAGGGCGCTATCATCAGCGCTGCCGGCGACAGTGCCTGGGCCACTACCTCCGGCTTCACGGTACGGAATTACCCCGCCATTTCCTGGAATGAGGCCATGTTATGCCCGCCACCCAAGCTCGAGACCCCTTCGCAGCGATCCCGACATAATGCACGATGGCACGCTGCAGCTAGCTGACATGGTGCGGCAAACAGCTTAGCGCCGAGGAGATGAAGAACCTCGCCGACATCGCCAAGGGCGAGTCCGCCGCTGTCGACAAGGCACACGCCGAGGGCATCCACGTTGCCGGCGAGCGATTCGTCGTCACCCGTATCGACGACGGCAACATCTACGCCCGCCAGGTAGGAATCTTAGGCCCCTCGGATCCTCCGTGTGCAAGGAACGAAGCGAGCAGTGCACTGACTTGAGCAACCACCACGTCCAGGGACGAACCGGCATCGCCGTCTCCACGTCGAAGCAGGCCATCCTGGTCGCACACCACGGCGAGACCCAACAGGCAGGAAACACCACACAGACCGTTGAGGCGCTGAAGGACTACCTCGTCGGCCAGGGATACTAAGGAAATGCAACACGTGAGGGATAGGGATGCAAACGGAGAGGCTCGAAGTGGATATGAGGAAGGGGGAGCCACCCACACCTAGAACACGTGGCAGTGCGTTCAGTCTATAGAACAGCGCGGACCACGTGGGAACGCCGAATTTTGAGCAGCGAAAACCGTCCTTGATTTTCTGCATAATCCGAGGCAACGCCGTACATATCGCTTCTTGACAGCAATAATTGTGATGCCGTGATGGTTCTTTCTTTGCAGACAGTAGCGTACAGACGGCGCAGATGCGCACGATACAAGACGGGTATTCTTCCACTTTGAACGCCAAACTATGTCTATGAGCCGGTACCATAAATATTGCTTCTGCCATTATCCCAATCAGCCTGGCCGGGCTGTAGTCTTATCGATGTCCCAGTCCCAATTCGTACAGAGTTAATACACCACACCGCCGAGCCGAACTCAGACCGGCAGCTCCGCGTTTCTCCTGCCACCCATCCCGAGCCGATCTATGACGAGCCCGATATACGGCCCCACGATGGGTGCACTCCTAGCAAAGGCGGCGATCGTGCCGAAGAAGTCCCCGAATAGCACCATGATGCCGTACAACTCGACGCAGAACCCGATCAGGGGCCATCGCAGCAATATGAGCGCCAGCCCGCCAAAGAACGCCGCCGTGCCCTTTGCCTTTTGCTTCCTCGCGAAGAAGAGCAGTGTCTTCTGCGGCCCGATTATGATTGTGAGTCCGATAAGGAAGAGGATCTGTTCGCCGGCGCATTATGAGGTTAGGTATGACAGTTTCTCGAAATCGTCGCTGGGGGATCGGGTATCAGGGGATGGGGGTCGCATACATTTCCCATGGCAAGCCTGGCAAGATCCCAGAGGTCAGTACAAAGAAACAGCCTCGCAAAAGAGGGTTCAAAATAGCTTTGCGACAACTCACATGGCTCGGTCAAAGAAGAGCATTACTCCTCCTATCAGGAAGAAGCCACCTATCCTGCAGTCAGTCGCTGCGACGGAACCTCAAATCATCTGTCATCCTCTGGGTCAAGTGTAATCGTACCGCCGGAGCAGAAGGCCACTCCTATTTCTGTTGCAGAAAACCTCGAAGTCAGTCTTTCATTGCCCATCTCCTCGCCCCCGGTCGAGTCGCGTGCGCGGGTGCATGCGACGCGTCGAGGGGCAGCGAGCAGCTTTGGGGAAATTGCATGGT
Source organism: Diaporthe ampelina (assembly GCA_023522825.1). Classification (NCBI taxonomy): domain Eukaryota; kingdom Fungi; phylum Ascomycota; class Sordariomycetes; order Diaporthales; family Diaporthaceae; genus Diaporthe; species Diaporthe ampelina. Next base: position 348,551 of record JAMFTM010000002.1, on the reverse strand, counting down.
AGCGTACTCTGGGAGTCCGACAGCCACATGGAGGGCATTTTGGAACGTATCTAGTAGAAAGGAAACAGGCGCCTTGGTTGAGAGGGTTTGTGTGGGTTGTTTGGTTTCCAGAAGGACCAAAAAAGGAGAGGTCGGCAAGAGTTGGCCCAATTCAACAGCAAGTAAATGCGTACAAGCAGCTGTCGCAAAACGGCAGGCCGGGATTGTTGAAAAGTGTCTCGTTGCGACTGAAACAGGGGTGCCTGCACTTTACCTGCCGGTCAGATCTCTAGAAAGCTACCCACGTTAGCTAGGCACGGCACACCTAGGCCAAGGCAGGGTAAGCTTCTCCTGTGCTCCCCCCAAGGGGCTGGCCCTGTGGCACAGCAGGCCGATCCTTCTGTCGCTCTGCCGGGTGCGGAAGCTAATCAGGAACGGCCATAGAACACAGTCAGTACCTAAGCATTTTTCCCTAACAGGACTTAGAACTACCCTTGCCCAGGAACACCGTAGCAGAACAGACGGGACCGCTGCTTTTACGAAATAGACTACGCTCTTTTTAGGCAGCACTTTTATTCTTCCCTATACTGCCATGATCGTGCTCCGCTCATGCCAGCTGGCGCTCCTACATGGCTCTCAGGACTAATTGTCCACTGGTTGACCCTGTACCTTACTCAGCGCTAGAGGATTCCACAAGCTGCCCCGTAAATCGAAGGTCTTTGGTTGGACGGGTATCATGATACTTTGAACCATGCGAGATGCTAGGCGAGTAGTCTCATGGGTCTAACTATCACGGCAATGCTTAGACGCCGACGCCAGACTGGGTTCTGCGGATAGAGAGCACAGATTTAGACAAGTCCGAGGTTCATGGCTCGCAAGCGTCGGCAAGATATAAAGCGGGCGATGTAACAAGATATGCTGTGTCCCCGTTGCCCGCTGCCTCCATCTGCTTGTGCTCTCAATAGCAATAAGGTCTCACTGATCTACCTTCTATCGTGACAAAATGGCTCAAGGCAAAGTCCTCCTCACCGGCGCGACCGGCTTCCTCGGCTCTGCGATCCTCATCGACATCCTCAAGGCCGGCTACGAGGTGAACATAGCTGTTCGCAGCGAGTCCAAGGCCAAGTTCGTCCGGGAAGCAGCTCCCATCGCCTCCCTCGGGAAGGACTCAGCATGCAAGTACTTCATCGTGCCCGACCTCACCACAGAGGGGTGTCTAGATGAAGCCACGGCTGGCACGGATATAGTCATTCACTGTGCCACCCCAATGCCGTTCACAGACGGAGACGTGGAGAAGGATGTCATTATCCCAGCTGTGAAGTGTACCCTGCAGGCCCTAAAGAGCGCAAAGAAGGCCGGCACAGTGAAGAGGGTAATCATTCTCTCATCGGTCGGCGCCTTTGCCGGGCCAGAGCTCGTCGGAGGCGACTATATCCCACCCGAGGAGATCTTCGTCGGCGAGAAGGTCAACGACGACTTCGGGCCACCATTCATCAGCCCGCTGGTTGCATACTGCGCGGCCAAGACGACCGCCCTGAAGCGGTCACTCGAGTGGATGGAGAAGGCCGTCGCGGAGGGCAGCGTCAACTTCGACCTGGTCAACCTGGCGCCGTGTTACATCTTCGGAAAGGTGCCCCTGGCGACAAGCGTGAAAGATGTCACCTCGACCAGCAACTCGGTGATCCTGCCTCTGATAACGGGCGAGGGACGCTCGCCGGACGGGAAGCCCGGCCCGCCTACGCTGTGCGGCGGGTTGACCATCGACGACTTCGTGAAGACGGCGCACAAGAGCCTGGACCTGGATGCTGTCAAGACGCCGGGCTCCGGGCCCAGCAAGCAAATCGCCACATACGTGTTCTCGTCCAGGTTCGAGTGGAACGAGATCTTCCCGATCATTGCGAGGAAGTGGCCTGAGGAGGTGAAGAAGGGAATCCTGGCTGGGGAGGGTGATTACCCTACAAAGCCGAGAGTTGGCTTCGCCATGGAGGAGTTCAGAAAAACTTTCGGCTTTGAGATGTCAAACATCGAGACCATTCTTGATGATGTTGTCCCCCATTATTTGGAGATGTTAGAGAAGGACAAGGCTGTATCAGCAGCGGCTTGAGTAATTGATCCAGGAGCTATAGCTACCTGGTACCCAGCTTCTGACCTGGGACCGTTCATGTACCTTGAACATGACGTAAGCACGCACGAGCCACTTTTCCAAGCTATCATACAAAATTTCTGGTCTACAATTCTAGCTTCCTTCTCCATGATGTTTCTTGCACTGCATTGTAAACAAGCCACAGCTGCCTGGCATTTGGAAACCAACAGCGGTGGTACAATTCTTGGGGCCGGAGTATTCGCACCGTCCCAGAATGATATTTCCTCCCAATTGCAAGGTAAAAGGTCGTGACCTAGGGGTTTGAGACCCCCAAACTCTCCTTGATATCTACCCTCTAATCCTGCACAATCCACTGCCCCGACGGCCAAGCTCTTTTGCTTGGTAACTGAGTCCTGTCTCCCACGAGTTCTCGGTGATCTGTCGGTTTTTTCTTTTGGAAATTAAGGCAAAGAGCAATCGATCGCGATTAAGCCGGAGCGTCAACTGTCATCCCGTCGTCGAGAGACTTCGGGTGCGTAGTCGGGGCTTGACTTTGACGGTCGTACATACTTCTTCGACCCTCTCTTTCTCTGTACTCTGCAGGTGCCTTCATATGCGTGCCGTCGATTCGACCGGGTTATGCACCAGTAAACACCTGCTTGTTGAGGCCTGGTATCGCGTGTGTCCTGCTTCATCCTTGAACGCCCTTTGCCGCCCTCCCATATCTGTAGCCCCAATGTCACCCTTATCCAGCCCAGTCCCATGCATGTAAACGTAGTCGCCATTTCAGCACCACAAGTCAACCGAGCAAACCCTCACTTCAGAACCGTATGCGCGCCACGCGCCTCCAGGTACTGCTCAGCATAACCCTGCGGCAAGCCCCTGATCATGGCGAAGACCTCCTTGTCGTGGTACCGCAGCCTCGTCTTGGGGTCCTGGTACGGCGCGGGGAGGCCCGTGACGTCGCAGTACCGCTTCTGCGGCGCCAGGCTCGGTGCGCTCTCGATGTTGGTGTACGTCGCACTGGGCGCGCCCGCGCCGCCACCGCTCAGCCCGCCGGCCGTCATGCCGGCCCCGGCGGGGCGTAGGCTCTTCTCCAGCACGAGCTTCGAGAGGCTGCGCGACGCCTGTGCGAGGTTGGGCTGCGATGACGAGGGCGTGCCACCCGCACCGCCGGGCGTCGACGATGCGTCGTTGGCTGGTGTCGAGGTCCCGCTTGTAGAGAGGCCGTCGTCCTTCTCGTCGCCGTCGCGGTTGTTTGGCGTTACGGCACCGGAGCCGTTCTCCATCGGCGTCACGGCCATGGAGGCTTCCCTCCTGGAGGCGTCGCCCAGGATGGTCTTGATGTTCTTGTTGCGCCGCTGGTTTGGCCGCCACGAGGGGTTGCGGAAGGACTTGTGGATGGAGTGGATGTCGAGCTGTTCGATCAGAGCGTAGTGTGCCGCCTGCTCGGCCTCCTTGGCCGCTTTTGCTTCGTCGCTGTTCATCTTGCGTGTGGCTCTCGGGTGTCGTCTAGTTGGTGGACGGAATAGCAATAATAATTTAGAATCTCTATTGAGTGGTTCGGTTGGCGATGAGGATCTGGAGAGTTGGGCTGTGCTGTTGGAATTGTCGCCGTTTGTCAGTGGCAGCTCCTAAAGCTAAGTGTAAACTGCGGCTAGTGAGCCTTACAGGGATGACCTTCCCAAGTAAGCACAGCCAGCTGCTCTCCATTACACCCCAACTTCTCAGCGCGGTTGCAGACGCGCCAAACCCTGGACAACCCTCTCCCGGAAAGTCAATATTGACCGCATCCACACCGTCATCACCACCTCGCCGACATGGTATGTCTACATTTACAATGGGTCTAGATCATGTCCACTGACGTTCAATCAGGAGAGCCCTCATGAGCACCAGCAGAACCTCCTGCTGTCCCGAGTCATCACGAATGTGGTAAGTAGCCCCCCGTGTTTGGCGACTGCGTCTCTGCGTAAGAAGCATGTGACAGCTGACCACTCCTGGTAGGAGAAATTGAACGAAGCAGTGATGGTCATGAACAAGACTCTTCAAGTAGGTTTGATTCTTCTGAAGTGGTGTTTTCAGTGCGCTAATTACCCAACAGGATATCAACATCCAGAACATGAACATCGAACTTGTTGCTCAAATGTTCAAGAACTACCAGTCCAACGTCTTGTTCCACCTTGAAGGTCTGTGGCAACTCACTCATAAGCCGAACAACATTCTCAGACAGCTAACGAACTCTAGCTACTGACAATCTGAAGGAGCCGTAAAGGAGAATCCCAGAGTGTGCAACACGCGGGGCCGGAGGGCGCTTTGGAAGCCAACACGCATTCACATGAGCAAGGGCTCCTAGCATACTCTTGCTGCTTGGACGCAGTACTCCATTGAAATGATGAAACAGACCAGCAGAATGGCATGAGCCTGTACGTTGATGGCATGTCACGGTCAGCTCTGTGAGACGACTCCAGATATCGTTCATCATCCACAAGCAAAGCAAATTACGGAAATAAGAAGTGATTACTCATTGAGATGCATAGAAGTCCACCATAAGCCTCTCCATGAAATAAGAGCCATGGTGTGGCAATCTATCAAACGCGTGGCTGCTTCGCATACCTCTAGCACAGCTCAGATTTATGTTGTTCTATATGGCAAGTGGACAAATTATAAGGAACCGCGTGACGGTCCCTTGTCCCGCAGAATGATTCATTATATGAAACCTGTAAATCCCTTGTTCTAAGCAACACGCCTACCTACTACCTCTGAAACATTTTCTACTATCCCTCTTCCTCCTATCCTCCACCTACTCAGCTCTGTCCTCTTAACCTCCTACTTCTTATCTTCCTACCTTTCTCCCTCCTTATTTCTAATCTTCCTATTTCCTATTCTTACTTCCTACCCTCCCACTACCTATCTCTATTTTCACATACTCCTATTCCTTGCCTTCTTACTTCATACTTCCTATCTCCTACCTCTAACCCTCCTAGTTTCTACCCTACTAGTCTCTACCCTCCTATTTCCTGCCCTCCTATTTCCTGCCCTCCTATTTCCTGCCCTCCTATTTCCTGCCCTCCCATTTCCTGCCCTCCTATTTCTTACCCTCTCACTCCCTACTCTCATACTCTCCTACTCCCTTCTCTCCTCATTCCTAGCCTCTTGCTTTCTAATCTCCTCCCTTCTGACCTCCCTTGACATAGTCTCCTATAGAACATCCCGCCATCATACACCCATATAATTACGCGTGGTATAATTTGTCATGAGGCAACGGGATATAGGGTGTGGTATCAGCGGTGTATTCTTTCTACCTATGACTGAGCATCCTTCAGGAAGCTATCCCTCCATGTTTCGTAGGCCTGTAACATGTCAGTTGTGATCATTCGTGGCCTCTGCAGATGTGCCCGGAAGTCATCCATCGTCACACCAGGGCCTTTGCCACCGTCCCTCCAGTAGGCCGTATTGCCTGCCGCATCACAAATAGCCACAGTCTCAGCGCCCGAGCAGCCCTCGCTCTCCTTCGCCAGCTCCCCAACGTCGATATCCTCGGCACTCCTCCTAGTCGCGAGCCACTTGCGGAAGATAGCTGCCCTAGCCGCCTCGTTTGGCGGACCTACGAAGATGAGTTTATCGAAGCGCCCGGGGCGCAGCAGCGCCGGATCCATGGCCTGTGGCCTGTTGGTGGCCGCGAGTATGAGGACGTCTTGCAGCGATTCGAAGCCTTGCATCTCGTTTAGGAGTGTCGATAGCACGTTCAGGCCGTTGCTACCCCCACCGCTGCTGCTGGATTTGGAGGACCCGAAGCCGGATCGTTGTCCCCCGATCGAGTCCATCTCATCCAGGAAAATAATACTCGGGGCAGCTTCTCGCGCCCGCTGGAACAGTTGCCGTACCTGCCGTTCCGACTCGCCGACGTACATGTTGAGCAGCTCTGCGCCCTTGACGGCAAAGAAGTTAAGATCGCTCTCGGTCGCGAGCGCCTGAGCCGCCATTGTCTTCGAACAGCCAGGAGGTCCGTAGAGGAGGACACCCTTGGGCGGGTTGGACATGTAGCTGAGGAGCTCTTCCCTGGACGATTTGGACATCGCCAAGGCCCGTTGCAGCGTCTGCTTGACCTCGTCCTGGCCGCCGATATCGTCCCAGTGGACTGGTGGGGGCTTGAGATTGATGTCATGCATTGCAGATGGAGGCACAATCTTCATTGCTTCTGTGAACATTTCTTCGGTGATAATGTGGTCGTCTGGAGAGGTTGTAATTCCAGCGTCCTCAATGTCTCCCAGCTTTTCGTCTAGCATCTCATAGACCCGTTCGGCAAGGGATTTCAGATCTTTTCCGTTGTAGGCATGCGTCTTCTCGCCCACATTGTTCAAAACGCTGTCCTCTGTATCAGGACAGAAAGTCGACAAGATTGCTTTTCTCCGGGGTGGATCTGGAAGCGGAAGATTCATATGTGAGTCAAGGAATGGAACTTCCCTGAGCTCTTTCGGTATATTGGTTGCATAGTCCATGCAGGTAGCGAGAACGAGGACCTTTGGACGCTCAAATTCTCGTGGTAGGGCCAGTTTGTCCAGAAACTCTTTCAGGGTTCGGATGACAGCGCTCCTGTTGCTGCGGTCATCGTTGATAATCGATTCAAACTCGTCCATCACGACGATGCTAGGCTGATTCTCTCTCGCGATTTCAAGTGTTTGAGAAATAGATGACAGCTTGTCGTGTGGTCGAATGCGGTGGACAGTTCCCCAGCCAGTTTCGCAAATCTTTTCAACGAGCATCGTCTTGCCAGTTCCAGAGCCTCCATCCAGGACAAGGCTACATGATCGACGGCCAGAGTTTGGTCCGTGAGACTTGTACCACCGGCGGAGCTTCTTGTTCAGCTCACGAACTTGGGCTTCGAGGCCCGGAATCATGTCCAGCTTGAGGACTGCTGGTCTTGCAACCGGTACCGCAGTCTCCGGTTCTTCTCCGGCCCTAATCCGGATCTTGGTCGAAGCGGCAACGAATCGAGCATTGCCATTTTTTGAACCGTTAACGCTGGTGATCTTGAAATTTCTGAAGGCCGCCCCTCCAGGCACGCGTTTGACCAGAAATCCGGGAAACACATCGTCAAGGCCCATCATTTTGAGGTTCCACTGCCAGAAGACTAGGTCCTCTTTCTCTATAGCAGGCTGGCCAGTCGTTACGTCTTCCAGCACGACTTCTTCAGCATCCGGTACCGCTTTTCCGTCGGTGTAGATGACTTTGACCTGGTCGCCAAGCTTGAAGTCGCATGCGTCTTGAAATGGCTTGCTCATCTGGACGATACCGCGGCTTACTTTTGGGTCTGCCGCGGCCCATAGCGAGGCCTCTCGTGTAGTCGCCTGCCCATCCTCCAAAATCTTCTCGACATAGCATGGTTTCCCATTCTCCAGGGCCGTCCCTGTAAGCTCGAGAAGAACCTCTTTGTTGACGTAGATGCGTGATGCGCCCTTGAGCGGTGCCTTGTCGCCACTCTTATCCGAGGGCGACGGCACGGGCCGTATCCTGACCTCGACGAATTTCATAGTAGTGGTATGGTGCAAGGAAGGCACAACTTAGGATGGTGTTGCGGTTTGGCGTATTTTTTTGCTTTACTCGGGTGTCCCCCCCCCAAAAACCCCAACCCTAGACTTCTACGAGACAGCCTCTTGTGGGATGCCCTCCTGTGGGATAACCTCCTATGTGGTAACCTCCTGTGGGATAGCCTCCTGTGGGATGCCGTCCTGCAGGATATACTCCTCTTGGACACCCTCCTAACGGACGAGTTCCTCAAGGACGACCTCTTGTACTCCAAAAAATTGGAGTGGTCTTGCAGTGCGGCAGAACAAGGTTGTGTTGCTGGATTTCGTCAGATTGGTGCGTTTGTAGAGCAGAGCCAGAACCTCAGTCAGGGCAATGGCGGCCTTTATCATCACCCACTTCAGGCAATCTTAAGGCCTGAGTCACACAGTGAGGAAGCTTTTACGAAGTACTTAAGAGCGTTAGACTAGGTTGCTCACGGCCCGCGATGGCCTCAACCTCGACTGGCTGATAGGAGCTTGTCAACAGTGCCGGCATCAACAGACCAGGCATAACCTGACGCGCCAGCTACTAGCGTATGATAGCAGCTTCTGACTCAGGATTAATTTGTAGAAGATTGGAAAGTCACTGTGGAAGGTGCTGCATAGTAAATTTGCTGTATTCATCTCGAGAGATACATTACAACTTGTCCTTCTGGGACACTTGCTGTGGCTCAGGCTTAATAGAGAAACTAAAAAAAAAATACAAATAGTCTATACTCCTAAGAGATAGCTTCCTTGAAAACCCTCCAGAGCTAGAGGCAAGCAAACCACAGGGACTACAATATGACGTTACATAACTTTTTGAAGGTGTGTTGGTGACAAGTTAGGTGAAAAGACCCTTGCGGACTTAGACGGAGGTGCTCATGTCCCACTTATAAGGTGCCCATGTACGGCACGTACCAAAGTACCCCAGCTACCTGCCGCGCCGGCAAGCTTGGAAACTTTTCGCGACCACAGCTCATTCGTAGCTTTCTTCCACGAACCTTCGGCGCACACCTACAAGATCCGCTCATAGGCCGACGTCCGACCGACAAGACGGCCCAAATGTCAGCGAATTCGCTCTCCTCGACACGAATGAGTCGGATATAGCAGCTCGTTGCATTGATGCTGCGTGGGAGGCGACTGCCATTGCCGCAGTCTCCGTTGTCACGATGGAGGACCACAGCACCTGCACCTGGACTGCGCCGCGCGACATCAACCCCTCTCTTCTTCTGCACGACCACCAGACGACGCAAAGACTATGTCGACGATGAGCCACCCGTAGCAGAACCGCAACGAGAGCATGGCAGAGTCGCGCAAGCCGATAAACCAAGGCTCCGTATGCGCAAGATCGGAGTACCCGGTGATGATTGGTCAATTGTTCATGACGAATGGACGGGCCGGCCGATGAGCAGGCACGTTCAACTAAGTCTGCAGGGCAAGAACGCTTTCGGAAATCGCATTGGGTACGAGAGACACATCGCTGCGGCTAACGCCAGAACGCAAAGCCGCAAGTCCCCGGAAAGCGACGACCCACCCCATGGCGCGGAAGAACGACGTGTTACTGTGACGAATCCCAGCCCGCAAAGGCTCAAGAATAGGACAATTTACAAGACACCACAACCGGCCAAGCAGTCAGGGCGTTACTACTTTCGCAAGATGATGCCTACTAAGAGTAAGCGTACCGCGGTCGATTGGGGCCAAGCTGCGTACCACCGAAGGCTCTGGGCCAAGGACGATGCGCCTGGCAAGGTGACCGGGGAGCGCCAGCCCCGAAAAAGCGGACAAGCGAAGGATAGGAAGCAGAAAAGCCCGGCCAAAGTCAAATTACCTGGTAAAAAGCACCGGAAAGGCGGCCGAGCGACCAAACGGAAGCAGCCAAGTTCGGCCAAAGACAAGCTGCTTGTTGAAAAGCCGTCTCATGAGGCATCAATATCCACGGCGGCAGGGAAAGATGTCACAGCTAAGAGGCCCCGAGGCACGATAGCTCGTCGACCGCGGGGGACCACGCCCAACAGGAACCGTCTGAGGACTGATCAGCCACGGGGTACAGCAAGTCGTAAAGTCGAGCTCGATTCGCGGACGCAAATCCCACCCAAGGTTAAAGCAGCCGTTACTCGCCAGTACAAATTGGTAGCTTCCGATATAACACCTCTGTTCAATCCGAGGCTGCCCAGTGTTCCAGATGCTCGGATACTACAAGTATCACAGGCGAGGCCAACTGATCTAGCACAGTATTCTGATGTACTTGCTGTGGCTGCAGCAGACATTGGCCCGGCCGAGTCGTCCCAGAGATCATTCACCGAGGATCCCGTTCTAATGAAGGCCAAGTCTTTGGCGGGACCACTCCTCGCTACGCCCCCGTTGAAGCCTGAGATGACCTCACGACCGAGATTTCGTCTCGTGCCTTCCTGGAGGCCGACTCCGGATAAGACACTGAAGGGCCCACAGCTTCCTCGAGAGGTCCCGAAGTCTTTAGAAAGCCAAATCAGCGAGTTGCAGATAGAGGACGAGACGCAGGAACACACAATTCAGCCACGGCCGATCTCTGACGCGAGACCAAGCAGGCCTGAGTCTACAGGTCCAGAACAGAGCGAAACGACTATTGACGCGGAGCCGAAGACAGCGGAAGATCGGCCTCAGGTTGATACCCAGGATCCTCTGACCATCCGAGACAAGAGTAGCGTAGCGGGCGACGAGGGCGATAAGGTCGTTGATCCGGTTCCATCTCCGGCTCCGGATAATCGCACAATTTTCGAGAAGCTTTTCGGGGACCAAGAACGAACGACGAGAGGAACAGAGCATGCACAGCTGTCTCCAAAAGTGAAAGCTACCATGGCGGCAAGAAGAGAGAAACTGGACGATGCAGAGCGGCAGAATATGCTGGAAACAGCTCCGCAAGATGAGGTTAACACCAAACGTCAAGCTGATCTGAACGCCAGACATGGGCTATCAATCTTCCGCCAGCTTTTCCCTGAACACGCCGGGCCGGAGAAGGCACAGAGTGAACCAGAGACATCGCGCGGCACACATGAGATGCTACACCCGTCCGAGGATTCTGTCATGGTCTCCTTGCGGAACGAAGTCCGCAACTGGGTAGCCGAGGAGGAGCAAGCGCAAATGGTCTGGCCGAAACCTGGCGATTATGGATCCCACTCGACCGTGGTTGTAATTTCGGGAACAAGCCCCTCGCTCATGGACACAGACTTCTACCGCATCGCACCCGAGGGCAAACACGTGGAAGGCTGGGCCGGCGGACTAGTCAAGGTCATCCAGGCCCACGACTCGATCAGCTACGAGCCCTTGGGCCAGTACTACCTCATGTTCTACTCCCGGCCTTCCGCACTAGCTTATGTGCACGAGGTGCGACGCCTCCACGAGCTGAGCCGCAGACTGCTTCACGCGCCAGGCGACTCGGGCCGAGAGGTCGCCAAGGGCTCCCTAGACCGGGCGCCGGCGTCACCGCAGCCCTTCCTGACCGACGAGGAGAGGGCTGCCGTCCGGTCCTTCACGCTCTTCTCGCCGCACATCAAGCCGCACATCGACGTGCGCATGTGGAACACGAAGCTGGTCCAGGAGCTCGCGGCCAAGTCCAACATCGCAGACATCCTGCCGACGCTGCGGCCCGAGGCGCCCACCCCGGCCAGGGTGCTGCTGAAGCTGACGTCGCCGGACGGGCAGCACGGCGAGGGCCAGGGCGGCCTGACGACCGACGAGCTGTGGCTGACGCTCCGGGACGACGGGCGCGAGCGCAGCGCCCCCTGGGTCCTCGCCAACCTGTCCGAGGGCATCATGCCCGTCAAGCCCAGGTTCATCTCGGAGCACTACAAGATCACCGTCAAGGCGGAGCCCGTGCCCGTGCCCCTGGAGCTGGGCGGCGACGAGGACGACTACGTGGGCGACGCCTCGCAGGGGGCTGGTGGGCCGGTCGTTGCCCCCTCGCCGCCGCCGCGCAAGGATGCCGATGGGAACCCTGGCGTGGATCGCAACGAGCGCTTCAGGCGGTTCGTGCTGACCTTCACGCAACCGGCTATCGCGAGGCGGTTCGTCCGGTGCTGGCACAAGCGGGTTGTGTACGACGCTTTGCTCAATAGGAGCGTTGTGATTGATGCTGTTGCTATTATGTGAGGAACCAGGGTGTATACCTGTATATATGGACTGGATTATAGCGGCTTGCGTTCTCCTACTTAGTAGGACATGCTGGTGGGCAGAGGCTTAAAGTCTACGCGGTGGTCTGGTATATTGGTTGGTGCAAACCACGCTTGCATGAAACGGGACCAGATACCCCAGATATATCATAGAAATGAGACAGAAGCGAGTTTTGACCCCTCACCCCTTCTTCTCAAGCACTTGAAATGGTTGTTCCGCAGGAGATCGTCCCATAGAAGGCCGCCATACAGGAGGTTCCCACATGAGAGGTTATCCCATAGGAGCCCATGCCCCAAAGAGTTTGTCCAACAACGACAGCCAGCAAGCACGCACCCACCTCGCCAGTCGGCATTCTTCTTTTGGAACAAAATGTATTTGCAACCCAGATATAGCCACTAACTCCGTTTGCTTCCAAATATTGACACTTCCATTTGCCTCCGCAGGAAATAAAATAAAAAGAAAGGGGTGCCAGGGAAGAGTGGTTTCTCTTCTGTCTTAGCTCGCTCGCGACTCTTTTCCCTTTCCCTTCTCTAACGCTCTGCTGCCTCGGGCCACCCTGTTCTAGCCCTGGGCGGATCGATCACTGACTGCATTCCGTCAAAAGTGGTGCGTGCTCGCAGACGCTTCGCAGAAAGCGTCCCTCTGTCTGTTGTCCGTCTCCTAAACCCCCCGGTTCCAAGGGTTCGTGATGACTGATCTCTGCTGTACTTGGTGCGCACCCCGTTTCCGTTCCTTTAGGCATACTTGCGCCGAACAACGCAGGTCGGCCTGTCGATCTCTTGGGATCCCGCAATGCCTCACTGCCGGATGGCCGCCATCTTATCAGTTTGCTGGCCAGCAAATAACCATACCTCTCGACTCAGCTCTCCCACACCCTCTCGACCCCCGTGAGTCCATCACCACACACCATGTGCCGCGCGACCTTTCTCTAGCAGCACTTGCTCCCGGAGCTCTCGGAGCTGCCGGCCACGTTGACGCCCGCGCTGCCGGCCGAGGCGTCGTTCTTGGAGGTGTCGATGATGCGCTTCTTGATGTCGGAGGCGAGGCTGTAGAAGGCCTTGTCGATGTTGATGTTGCTCTTGGCCGAGACCTCGAGGAAGGGGATGCCCAGCTCGTCGGCGAGGGCCTGGCCCTGCTCGGTGGACACGGCGCGCTTCTCCTCCCAGTCGCACTTGTTGCCGATCAGAATCTTGTTGACGCCCTCGGTGGCGTGCTGCTCCACGTTTGCGAACCAGGTCCGGATGTCTGTAACACAAATTCCACACGATTAGCAATCCCGCTTCTTTTGTATTTGGTCCTGCGGGCCTGGGTGGCCCCTCCCCCCGGGTAAAGTGCATGCATCACCCTGATGCACCCCACCCCTTGCTCAACTTCGTGCACGTACTGTTGAAGGACCTCTCGTCGGTGACATCGTAGACCAGCAGGATGCCCATGGCACCGCGGTAGTAGGCGGTCGTGATGGTGCGGAAGCGCTCCTGGCCGGCCGTGTCCCAGATCTGCAGCTTGACCCGCTTGCCATCGAGCTCGATCGTCCTGATCTTGAAGTCGATGCCGATGGTGGTGATGAAGGATGGCGTGAACGAGTCCTCGCTGAATCGCAGCAGACAGCAGGACTTGCCCACGCCGGAGTCGCCGATGAGCAGCAGCTTGATCTGTCAGGGGTAGTAAGGTCAGTCGTGGTTGCTGGAGCGAGAGTTGGTGTTTTTTTGGAGGTGTGATGGTTTGGCTGTGGAATCTAGGACCGGGCTGCCTCGTGGAAAGAGTTTTGTTTTGTCTGTCTGATCCGGCTGTCTGTCTGTTGAAAGTATTTCGTGGCCGAAGGGAGAGAAAGGCATGTCGGCATGTCACCGTTGCGCTTATCGCGTTCGGTGACATGTGGGTGGGACAGAACGTGGACGTGTCTCTTTCTGGACTGCGGTGGACCAAGACCCGGGGTCACATACCAAAAAGTCATAATTCCTGTTGCTTGCCATGTTGAAGGAGGTCAGAGCACCGCTTGGGATGCCGCGTTTCTAGGGAGTGTCGGTCGGTTTGTTGCAGGATGAAGTGAGCGACGGATGGAAAGAAGGGCAGGCAGGCAGGGCACTTGGCTGTTTGGCGGTTTGGGCAAGGAGGGATGATGATGGGTCCAGGATTAGGACAGTCTAGCAGTGGGCAGGCCCTGGTGGGATGGATGGACCTGGTTCTGGCTTGGCGTCCCTTTTGCCTTGTCGGGTTCGCTAGCAGCCGAAACGGCGTCAGCAAGAGACAGAGAGAGATGTTGGTAGGGAGTTAGGAGAGGGGAGTAAGTACTGTGTGGGACAAGGTTCGCGGCTCGCAGATGTTGTGCAGGAGAAGAAGGTTGGAAGGAACCTCAGGGCGGAAGCGAAGAAGGCGGTCGATGAGATGGATGCCAGGTTCCAAGGGTTTGGTGGATGTTCGCTCGGAGTGCACGAAGATGGGTGGATGCGTTGGGTTGCGGTTGAACCGTGTCAGTTGGAGTTACGTGTTAGCCTTTGGGGGGGTGAGTCTCCAGAATCCCCATTCTCCATTCTCCATCTGGCTGGCTTATGGGCATTGGCCACAGGGGTAGCGACCTGTCCAGGCCACGCCTGCACTTACCTGCCTAGGTACTGTGCCACTTGCTCACCCAACTCCTTTACCAGTAACACTGAATACACTCTGCTGTCTACCCGACACTCGGGTATGGTCCAGATTGATCTTCTTCCAGGACTTCCCAGGGCTACCCAGCACAGGATAGGTACCGAACCAATTTCCCGGGCCAGTTGTCGAAAAGCCAAGGCAGCCATGGTTACCCTTCCTGTGCCTCGTGATGTCAGGGTCGGCCATTTGGGTTGTACCCCTCTACCGAGGCCAACCATCCAAGCCACTGACGCCACGCGTTCGACTTTTTGGCCGGCGGGCCTTGCGAGCCTGGTTCCCATGACGAGACTTAGCTATGATCGCCAAAGTTTGTATTGACCGTTATCGCTAGCCGAAAGCCCACAGTACTTATGTCTGTGAGGACAAAGCGAAAACGGACATCACATGCCAGCATCCCGGAGAACAAGCAGACCCCAGCATCAAGCGAATACCTATGCAAGTTCATCACCGTGGAAACGATTTCCTAATCTGATCAAATAAAAAGCTACGCTTGAGGGAGAAGCAGTTGTTGTGAACGTATTCCGATAGCAATTTCTAGCAGACCTCGAGGATTTGCCAAAAAGTAGGTATTTCATTGTTATGTATTGTGATCGTACACTACGTATTCTCATGACAACCCCTGAGCAACCAATACATCTTCAACCCACGAAGGGTAACAATAGTAGCTTGCTCTTCAGCGTTGTGTTTAGTTGGCGCGTAGCCACCTGGCATAAGCCCAGCGGATCCTGTCCAACGCCCTGACCTGAATCTGGATTCCCTTGCCGTTCGCCACATCATCGAGGTCCTCGAGGAATTCGCTCTCAACCTCACGAGGCATGAGCCTCCCGCTTCGCACCAGGTTCCGCAGTATGTGCACCTCAGCAACTAGCAGGCCATGGTCCTTGTAACCAAGGATGCCGTTGACGGGGGTCGCCTCGGTGAAAATGCGGTCGATGTTGCGCAGCGTCCTCACGCACCGGCCCACCCGCTCGCCCTGCTGTCGGATACCCCTGCGATTGCTGAGGAGCACGCCACGCAGGTACGAGAGCACCGTGAAGGAGACGAGGATGCCGGGCGTCAGGCCCACGAGCCCGAAGACGAGCTCCTGCGACTTGAGCAGCGCGTCGATCCCGCTGATGGCAACTTCCAAATCGACCTTGGTCTTCTGGACCTGGATCAGGAGACTCCGGACCAGATCGCCCTTGACGGCCCCGACAAATGGCTTGCGCAGGTCTCTCTCATAGGCCTTGAGGACGGGGGTAACGTCACCCTCCTTGACCTTGTCGCGGATCTCGGCAATCTGTGTCTCGGTCAGGGGAGAGGAGGACTCAGCGAGGCTGGGCTTGTCCGTAGCAAAGTCCACGACCATCCGCTCCAGGCTCTCACGGTCGGCCTTCAAGCTGTCGCGGCTCATGATAGCAATCTCAGATTGGGAATCGCGTCGGACCGTGCCAATGATCTTGCGAACGGGCTCGACCACCCAGTTGAACCAGAAGTCTCGTGTCGTCACGCCGAGGTCACGTATCCAGTCGACGATATCGGCTTTGCGGTTGACCAGGAAGCGGAGGAGCGTGGAAGAGGATACCAAGAGGAGACCCATGGGGAGCCAGTACCTGACAAGCCGGGAGGGACGTCCGTTGGCTGCCACGACCTTGTTCGTCTCTGCAATGTGCCCAGGAATACGCTCCTCCAGGATAGACAGCAGTCTCCGCGCCACGATGGCAGGCTTATTAACCATCTCATCAGCGTGGATCGACAGATCGGGGTCCTCCTCGATTCCGGCGAAAACCTTGTCCTCAAATTCTGACACGCGGTGTTCCAGATTTGATGCATCTCGCAGTACCAGGCCCATGAGGGCGACGCTTCGCTCCACGACTCCCCTGAACTCGGCGCTGTGGTCGCGGACGTCGCTCTTTTCATCGTCAATCTCAAAGTTGAGACCCTCGTCTACCAAGACACCCAATCCTGTCGCGGTCATCTCGCGCAGTCTCTTGAGCTGCATCTGCTTCTCCTTGGCTTCTGATCGGCACAAGGATACCGTAGAGAACATTTTCCGTTGGACATCTTTGAGGGACCGTTCCACCACAGTCTCTCGGACGATGGAATAGAACCGGGCCCATCTCTGGGCCAGGCCGTCATTGTTCGACTGTGGGGAACTGCTGAACAAGCTTGTGCGCCGCGAGAAGGTCGAACGTATTTTGCTCTCCTGGTAGATGTCCTTGCCCCATACCCACCAGCGCATAGGCGACGTCTGAACAGCATAGAGGCTGCTGTATGTGTAGGAGCCTAGAACCTGGTCCCAGTACCAGATGTCTTGGCTCAAGGGGATGATTTGGTCCAGGAAGGTGTTTAGAATCAAGCCATAGGTCTGCGTGGTGGCCTTGCTGACAAGCAGCCACTCAATCTCGTACTCATATTGGCTCTTAGCCTCTAGGACGTCCGGACGTTCAGCGGCAGCAGCGAGACCAGACTGGTGAAGAAGGCCGGTGATGCTCGCAGCAGGCAGTATGGTGGCAGATGTTGTCGAGAGCCGTTTCACGATGCGTAGTAGCTCGTTCACCCTCGGGGATGAGAGGTCAGCCGCGACTGCGCTGCGGGCGCCGATCTCGGGGCCACCATCTTCTGGCTCCTGCTCCTCAACAGCATCTTCTGAATCTACCAGCGGATTCAAAAGAATGCGGTCTATCTGGGCGTCGACGCGCCGAACTTGGCTGTAGTTATGTCAGAGACGGGTTCGCCTAAAAGGGCATGTGCAAGACACATAGGAAGCATGGGAGCTCCTTGGCAGCAGTGAGGGACATGTCCATGTGGCGGGCTGACCCGGGATTTGTGATGAGCCCGGACGGGGTTTGGGCTCGACTTGTAGACAGACTTACTCGGTCACAATCGACATCTTGACCTCAACAGTACCCGTAAGGCATCACCGGGATGTGCTCCGTGCTCCGTGCTCCTGCTCCCGTGCTCCGTGCGTGCTTTCGTAGGGGTGTGAGGCTGACGGTAGATGGATTGGGCGGGCAGGCGGGCTTTGGGTCCGGCTACGCGCGGAGGGTGGCGATAGGTCCGATCAGGCCACGCAAGATTGGCCCTCGGAAGACAGCACAACCGAGAAGGGCAGAGAAGAAGGATGGAAGGAAAAAGTGGGCTACTGCAGAGAGACCTCCCTGTTCTCGCCCAATCTGGTGGATCTCTTATGGCCTCAACCGGACTGTGGTACGTGAACTGCTCCTCTTAACTGGGAGCTTTGACGCAGTCAACAAACGCGCAGAGACCACCCGAAGCTTGCTTAGAAAGAAACCACACAACCTGACATGAACATTAATAAAGAAAAAGGCAACGGGCAGATCGCCGCAGGTCCATAGAATGAGGGGGTTTGTTGGGCTTTTTCTGTGTCTGGCTTGTGTAATGTGGGCCGGAGCGCGACGTGGTCTGGCGTTGGCAAAACAGCTGGCAAGCTTTCAGAGCAGACGTCATCAACCCCTAAGGACGCCCGCAGAGCCTCACACAGCAGGCCTACTCTGGAGGGTGGCCACTGCCCTGTTCTGGTTGGCTGGGAAAGAGCGTGGGAACAAGCCACAAGCCTCTCAGAAAGAGGACAAAGGCTATTTGTTTTTGCTTTAGTTGGTCTTCTTTTTCTGCAGGGCAGGACCAGGACAGTCGTGGTGTCTGTCTCGATCTGGTCTAGGTGGAGATGAATGCGAACTTGTCTGCTTGTCAAATCCAATCCGCTGGGTCGGACTGGCTGGCCAGGCTGGCTGACTGAGGACAACTAGAGAAACATTCGATTGCAAGGGCCCTCGTGCGAGCCGGAACCCTCACCGCCCGCCAGCTGCAGCTCCGGTCTAGCACGTCTGGCAGCAGAGCAAGCAGATTTCGAGCCGGCGCGAACCCAAATTGAGCGGCTCATCGAAAGGTGGTGGCATGAAACAACCCTCTTGGGCGAGCGAGTGGGAGGGAGTCAAAATTTGCCGCTGCCAATCATGGGCCCAAGATTGACCCCGATCTGCAGGTGCCAGGCTGTGCTGGGGGCGACAAGGACGCCAGAAGCAGCGCAAGGATGCCCGTGGATGGGTGTTCCTGGGGCTAGTGCTGGGCCGGAAGACGGAATCGAGCTTTTGCCCATCTGCTCATTCTGAGATTGGGTGGGGCACCTATTGGCTGACCCCCATCCCCGGCCAGCGCAAGCTCCGTTGCCAGCTGCAGGGGTCCCTCGAGGCCCAGATAATAAAACGCCCCTGGCAGAACCTGTACACTACCTTTCTCGCCTCTACAAAGTTCAGGATTGTTGAGGACAGTCAAACCACCTTCTGCTCCTCGAACACGACCAGTGTCCTTCCTGGCCTGAACCGACCCAAATCGTATCTGTTTTCTTTCAGGTCGCTCACTCCTCTGAGGAGAACAATTCCACCATGGCTACCGTCGTGTACGTACAGACCGACAGATCAAATCTCCATCCCTACAATGGCGAAACTCCGAAAACGCGCACAGGACTAACATTCGGCTTCTTAGGAGCGAGACGCTCTCGGCCATCAACTCCACGGTCGCCAGTGGGTTGAACTCGACAACACCCGCCGACTACTTCTCGGTTTTCGAGGAGGTGTCCAAGATCCATGTCCAGCTCAACGTGGCCGAGCGCCTCTGGGCCTCGTGGTATCTCTACATGCAGAATGACACCCTCGCCACCGGCATCATGTCCTTCATGATGCACGAGATCGTCTACTTTGGCCGCTGTCTGCCATGGATCATAATTGACGCTATCCCTGCCTTCAACAAGTACAAGATCCAGAACGTGAGTGTGCTCTGACAACTTGGCTCCTCTGAGAAAAGGCCCGACGTGACTGACCCGCGCCCACAGCAAAAACTGCCCACATGGAAGGAACAGTTCGACTGCGCTGCGCTCGTCTTCCTGTCCCACGTCACCGTCGAACTCCCTCAGATCTGGCTCTTCCACCCAATCGCCACCTACTTCGGAATGGACTACGGCGTGCCCTTCCCTAGCATGTTCAAGATGGCCTACCAGATCGCCGTCTTCTTCGTCATGGAGGATGCATGGCACTACTGGTTCCACCGTGCCCTGCATTACGGTCCGCTCTACAAGAACATCCACAAGCTGCACCACACGTACTCTGCGCCCTTCGGTCTCGCCGCTGAGTATGCCTCCCCGATTGAGGTCATGCTCCTCGCCATTGGCAGCATCGGACCCCCAATCCTCTGGGCCTGCGTGACCGGCGACCTGCACCTGATCACC
The DNA here is from genome assembly GCA_023522825.1 of Diaporthe ampelina. Lineage (NCBI taxonomy): Eukaryota > Fungi > Ascomycota > Sordariomycetes > Diaporthales > Diaporthaceae > Diaporthe > Diaporthe ampelina. The sequence goes on along the minus strand of JAMFTM010000002.1, from coordinate 328,927 downwards.
ATGTATGTGTGGATCGTCCTGCGTCTGTTCCAGGCCATCGACGCGCACTCGGGCTACGACTTCCCCTGGAGCCTGCGCCACTTCTTCCCCGTCTGGGCCGGCGCCGACCACCACGACATGCACCACGAGAAGTTCATCGGCAACTACGCCTCCAGCTTCCGCTGGTGGGACTACTTCCTGGACACGGAGGCCGGCGAGGTCGCGAGCAAGGCCCGCAGGGAGAGGAAGCTTGCTGCCATCCGGGCCAAGAAGGCCCAGTAAGCGTTTCACAAAGTGGGAGGCTTCATTCTGTCACGCACAGACCAATGTCGGTTCTACGGCCGGGTGGAATTTTGGCATACATCGCATGAAAGCCACAAAGATGACCGTGTTGAACACGTTATATGACGCACTGGAAACGAGGATCTAGAACATCGCACGACTCAGCCAGAAATGACTGCCGCCTCCATTGCAAGGCAAGATATATGACCGCGAGCTTGTTAGAGAGGGTGGCGTCCTCATGGAGCTTTAGTTCCGTCTGTATATAGCAGTTTGCCCGCCGCCTCTCGCTCGGCGCAGTTTAGAATAATACTAGTAATACTTATGATCGAAGACTGGAACTCCAAATGCAATGAATTGTGATACTAGAATTTCCCTCAAAGCACCGACCCGCGCCAGCCACGTCCTCAGCTCAACTCGATTTCTTAGGCGGAACGCAGCAGTCCCCCGACGTAGAAGCGACATGGTCCGCAAGCCCCTTCAGCTGACAGCTCTGTCCCTCAGACGAGGGCTCCTCCTTGACCTCCCCAAAGCTCTGCGCGTACCCGTCACAGATGGCCGCCAGCTCCGTGTCCTTGGCCGACAGGCCCGGCGGGCTGTGCGTCGTCCAGCGGATGAACGTGGTGTTGTAGACCTATGCTCACCCCTCGCGTTAGCAAGACCCGTGATTTGGAGGAGTGGATGCCGCATCAACAAACGCACGTTCGACCACTCCGGGTGGTGGTTCTTGAGCTTGCACTGCAGAGACACGGCCGTCATGAAGTCCTGGGAGGTATCAGTCAGTCAGTCATGTTAGGTATTCCCCCTGACTCTGGTTGTTGGTTGCAGGTCGGGTGGGCGCGTACCCATGTCTTGGCGAACGTCTTGAACTTGAAGGACCGCTCGATGCCCTGCCCGTCTGCGGTGAGGGCCCATCTATTACCGAGAAGCCCTTCCAGCTCTTTCGTCAGGCGTGGCTCGTCTGAGCCCTCGGCGAACTTGGTGGCCCGGGCTGCGGCCATGGCGGCTGCTGTCTTGGAGAACGACCGGGTGGCGACGGTGGGCTGCTTCTGGGGTAGGAATGGACGGGTTGCTGGCCTCAGAAAGCTGAGGGCTTTCATTGTGGGTGGGACTCAAGGTCTAGGTTGGCTTTTTCAAACCTAGTGGGTTCATGTTGGAGAAGGACAAATTAAGACGTCGAGGTTGGTGATGTTCTGAGCTGCAGATGCAATATTACGTAAGGATCTAGACAACTTCGACTCTGAAATCACATACACTTTTACTGTACCACCGTCATAATTGTAATATGAAAACGCATTCCCAGCAAATTCTCTATGCTTTGAATACTTCCTATGTATTTATTTAGAGATGACGGATTCGCACCCGCCAAAACGGAGGGCACACCCGAGCCCTATAGAATAACCTCCCATAGGATAACCTCCCATAGGATAACCTCCCATAGAATAACCTCCCGTAGGGTGAGATCCTATATATGTATAGAATAACCTCCAGTCTCTTATAAGATAAGCTCCAATAGAATAACCTTCTATGGGATAGCCTTCTATAGGATAACCTCCTATGGATAACCTCCTATAGGATCACCTCTATCCTCTTATAGGACAAGCTCTTATGGGATAACCTTCTATAGGATTGATTGATAATTCCTTGTAAGATAACCTCCTATGAGATAAATGCTTAGGTGGGAGCCTAAGCATATCAGATGGAAGCCAGTGCGAATTATCGACCTCCAAGGTTCTCTCAGCTCATCCCCAGAACAATTCACTCAGGAGACTGTTAGCAATGTAAAAGAAGACCGTGGTTATAAGGCAAACAAAATGGCGCTACTACAGTGCTTCCAATGGAAACCCATCTGTCAACTCTGGCTGCAAGTGCCACCTCACCCCACTAATTTGTGTACATTTCACCCGTCTTGAAAATCCGAACGCTCAAATCGGGTCATTTTTTGAGTCCTTTGTGGCTCCGAAATGGGTGGCACCCAATTGTGTTTGCGTCTTCCCGTTCCATGTGCAACTCAAGCCCTTCCGCAGACGAGACTAGACGAACCAGGACAGTCGATGTGGACGGAGCAGCCTCATCAGAATTTCGGCTGTAACCAAGAAGGTCAAAACTCTTGTCGAATTGTCGAATTCGATAGGGCTCGCTCCTGAGAACATTGGCAAACTCTGTTCTTGCCGTGCGAAGTTTGGAGCCCCGGTCAATGGAAGGTGCGCATCAGGGGGTGGGTTGGACATGCAAGAGGAAAGACCAACCCCCAGTTGTCCATCAACTCAACTCGCGCTTTAAGGCTGCGCAGTTCCTGACACCCTCCATCTCCATTCCGTCAACATTCCATCTCGGGCTCAGAACTCACCTACCCTCTGTACAATCCATCAGCACTGTGTTTGACCTGCCGCCAAGCGCCGAAGACTATTTGACTCTCATCAGCCAGCAAGATGCTTTCAGCCATCACCTTGGGTCTGCGTGCCCTTCAGGTACGCCAGCTTCGCACCCCAGCCTTCACGCCTCCGAGAGTACTTACACTTTGCAGATGATCCTGGCAATGGCCTTACTTGGTCTCTCTGTCAGCATCCTGGCCCAGAACCTCTGCTCGACATTAGAATGGACCGACGCTTGCGTCACTGCCGCGTCGCACATGGAGAAGGATGGAGGCCCTCGAATGAGTCTGATCGGCTACGGCACTTTCTTGGGCGCATATGGAATTTTGGTCTCAGCGATTGGAACTGTGTCTCTCTTCGTGGAAAGCATCCCCACCATGATTTCTCTCGTCGGAGATGGCCTTGGGGTCTTGTTTTTCCTGTCTGGAGGCATCGCCTGGGCCGTCCAGTTCGGCAAGTTTCCGGGTAACTGCGGCAACATCGAATTCTGGTGGAAAATTGATGGCTACGGAGACTACGGAGACTACGAAGAAGAAGATAAGCCGCTTACAACCCTGATGAGAGGCGCGTGCAGACGGTACGAGGCCGAGCATGGTCTTGTATGGGCTCTGTTCGCGATCACTGCCGGCCTCGCCATTTGCAACTACTTCCGGCGAAGAGACCAGAAGAAAAGCCTCAGGTAGGGTGCGGGATCGGTGGAATTGCAGCGGGTAAGAAAATGAGATTGGCAGCTGGGACGGAGACGGATACGGATCCTAAATTACGACGCACCCATTAAGTTTTGGTAGTCACATCCATAGCCCCTACGTATTTCTCGAACAAGCATCTCAGAAGTTGAAAACCTCCCATGAGATGACCTCCTAAGTGGCACCCTTCTATGTGACAACCTCCTATGTAATAAGCTCTTATGTGATAACCCCCGGTTTGATGACATCCTATGTGATAACGTTCTATGTGATAACGTCCTATGTGATAACATCCTATGTGATAACCTCGTATAGACCATACTCCTAGAAACTATCCTCCTACAGGACAATGTCCTACACAACAACCTCCTACACAACAACCTCTTACATAACAATCTTCTACACAATAAGCTCCTACCTCCTACACAACAACCTCCTACATAACAATCTCCTACATCATAACCTCCTACAGGATAATCTCCTATGGGACCACCCTCCTAGAGACCACCCTCCTAGAGACCAATGATCCACATCAAAAATATTATAGGGTAAGCCTCTTTTAGGATAACAGCATCTGATGGCTGGAATGAAGTATAGACCGGCACTCTGTCGTCGAAAAGTGAATTGTCTTTTTCCCTTAAAAAAAAGGCTGCCCTGCCTGATCACAACATCGAACAAGGCCAAACGACCTCATGCCCGTTTTTGTACTATCAAAGTTGAGTGACAGTCCCAGGAGAATGCTGCTCCAAGGAGGACAGCTTGCGTTGGCTTTGCTACTTTTGATGAAGTACGGAAGAGTGCAATTGAGATCTACTACTGTTCAGAACTTCAGTTTGAGTACATAGCAGACTCGAACAAGTTGCCATGAGCATTCACCCCGGTGGAAGACGTTGTCTGTATGGGAGTGAAGCTGACGTTGTTAGGGTTAGGTTTGGACTGCCTGGGGACTTACACTGAAGCCAAGTCCCCACACCGAAGCTGCAGCTTGTCGCCCCCACAATCAGCCTCACAGAAGTCCAAACCACCGACCCTTAGCTGTGGTGAGGACGCGCCCAGACTTGCCGCGCCGGCAGGCAGGGTTTACAGCTTCCAGCTCTCGCTCACCACCCAGAATTGTTCCGTCACTTCGCTTTAGAGCTTCCACCAGGTCCCAGTCCTTCCATTATTTCTCCGAAATGTTCCAATTCCCTTTCTCTTTTTTTCGTGATACCCTTTGAATCCTGCTGTGGACCACAAACCTCCACAAACCGTCCACATTGCAATGGCGCCGTCGGCGATCTACGAACCGCTCCCTGCGACGAGAGGGCCGAAGGAAGACCTCCCACCACCGACGACCTACCCCGTCAAGGACCTCAAGTTCGAGAAGATCATACCACCTCAGCCCGATGGCCGCGAGAAGGCATTGCAACAGCCAGAGGGCACCGCTGCAATCGTAATAGATAATGGTACGCCACCCACCTCGAGCCTCCGCCTGGTTTGCGCGACCTGCCCTGAGGCTACACTGACACTGACGTTGGAAACAGGCTCCTCCTCAGTCCGCGCGGGATGGAATTTCGAAGACACCCCACGGTTCGCCATACCGCCCATCATGGCCAAATACCGCGACCGAAAACTCGGCAAGACATTCTCGTTTGCCGGCATGGACTGTTATTCCGACACCACTGCAAGAGGTCACATACGGAATGCTTTTGAGCAAGGCACGGGAGTGGTCAGCAACTGGGATGTTATGGAACATGTGCTTGACTACTTGTTCATCAAGCTCGGGATGAACGGTGTTGAGGGCAACATTGACATGCCCATCGTCATGACCGAGGCGGTCGCCAACCTGCCATACTCGAGGAAGTGTAGGTCTCTATGGTCAGGACACGCTGCGCATAGGATGTGCCACTGACGGAGAGACAGCTATGACCGAGATCATCTTCGAATGCTATGGCGCCCCGAGCCTGACTTACGGAATCGACTCTCTATTTTCGTACAGACACAACGGGGGCAAGACCGGCCTTGTCGTGTCGTCCTCTTACAGTTCCACACACCTGATACCGGTTTACAGCCAAAAGCCCATGCTCGCTCAGGCTATCCGCCTAAACTGGGGCGGCTACCACGCTGCCGAATACTTGATGAAGCTGCTACGCCTCAAGTACGACCATTTCCCTGGCAAGATGAACCTCTCTCAGGCCGAGTTCATGGTGCGGGACCACTGCTACCTCTCCAAGGACTACGACAGCGAGTTGGCAACATACCTGGACTGGAGTGGACTCGAAGACCGTGAGAGAATTATACAATACCCGTACACGGAGGAAGTTATCATTCAAAAATCGGAAGAGGAGCTGGCAAAGATCGCAGAGCGCAAGAAGGAGAGTGGTCGTCGACTACAGGCACAAGCGGCCAAGATGCGGCTGGAGCGACTGCTCAAGAAGGAGTCGGATCTAGAGTACTACAAGGACGTTCAACGACAACTAGTCGACGCGAACAAGAAGGAGACAAAACGTATATTGGACGATGCCGAGGTGAAGGACGAGAACCAGCTTGCAAAGATAGTCAAGGAGCTTGAGAGCTCCATCAAGCGAGCCCGGCAAAAGGATCTCGGCGGCGAAGTCGAGGAAGAGCAAGTCGAACCGCCTTCGTACCACTTGCTCGATGTCCCCGATGATCAGCTCGACGATGCCGGTCTCAAAGAAAAGCGCCATCAGAAGCTTCTCAAATCGAATCACGAGGCGAGGGCCCGCGCCAAGGCAGAAAAGGAGGCCGAAAAGGCCCGCGTTGCGGAGGTGGCCCGCCTAGACGAGGAGAAGCGGACGAATGACTTAGAAGCCTGGTTGGATGAGCGACGACAAGCCCGCCTCGAGACGCTCGGCAAGATCAAGGCCCGCGACCGGCTCAAGCAGGACCTAGGAAACCGCAAGTCCCTCGCAAGTCAGATGCGCATGAAGACCCTGGCCAACCTCGCCTCGGACAACCCAGCAGCGGCCACAGGCCGCAAACGCCGGAGAGGTGGAGACGACGATGATTTCGGTGCGGACGATGCGGATTGGGGTGTCTACCGCAACGTCGCTGTTGGCGCCAACAAAGGGGACAGTGATGATGAGGATGAGGAGGAAAACCTGGACGTCACCATCAAGAACCTCGAGGAGGACCTCCTCAAGTACGACCCACTCTTCACCTACGAGCACACCATCGAGGCGCAGAACAACTGGACAAAATCTATGCTCCACGCCTGGCGCTACGGACCACGGCCGGACGAGGGGACCCAGGCGGAGCGGAATCAGCTGCACCTGAACGTCGAGCGCATACGCGTGCCAGAGGTCGTGTTCCAGCCTGGCGCCATCGCAGGTGTCGACCAGGCCGGCATCGTCGAGATCGCAGGAGACATCCTGACACAGCGGCTGACGGCCATTCCCGGCATCGACAGGAACGACTTCCTCAAGGACATCTTCCTCACAGGCGGCGCGACGTTATTCGAGAACTTCGACGAGAGGCTGAGGTCCGGCCTGCAGGCCCTGCTCCCCGCGGACTCGGACATACGCGTCAGGAGGGCCAAGGACGCGGTGCTCGACGCCTGGAAGGGCGCGGCGGGCTGGGCTGGCAGCGACGAATGGAAGCGGGCGAGGGTCACGAGGGAGGAGTACCTCGAGAAGGGATCCGAGTGGTTCAAGGTAAGCAAGAGATTCCTCACGACTTTTCTCAGCGTACGTGACCAAATGGCGGTGTGGCTTACGTTTTCGACTACAGGACCATGACCTCGGCAACGCGTTTTCGTAGGCCGTCTGCGTGAACCCGATGGGAAAGAGGCCTTGAGGACATACTGGGAGACAACAGTACTTTGAGAATTCGCTGATGGCCTGAGGTCAGGCTTGAGTGGCGGGAAGGGCAGGCAGGCTCGCTGCGATAGAAACGCTAGACGATGGGCCGTGGCCTGGTTCTTGTCAAGGGCATGCATGTATTACTTACGAAAAGGAAAAGGGAAAGCAGCGCATAGAGATTTAATGGACATGAGACAAGCCTTACTTACCATCGACGATACTGAGGGCTTCCTTGTGGTGTTGTCTTCTTTTGTTCGCGTCCAACCTGGCCGTGTGACTCTCTTGTATGACCCATGGCTGCTCCCTAGTGTTGACTGACAAGCAATTTTCTTTCCCATGTGCAGTCGTATGCTCAAACACCCCAGTCAGCCTCAGGGCTACTCACCGGTGATATCCACAAAGCACAGCCAGCCTTTCGGCTTGTCCAACAAGGGAGGCTCAAATGTAACTCAAAATCATAATCGAATAAAAAGACAAAAAAAATCAAAAAAGATTGAATCGAATTGCGACGGGAATTGAGCCCGACGTGGGGGTCGAACTGAGTCGGATGTTAATGGGCAAGTTCCGAGAACCAGGTATCATATGTCTGAGTTTTCTCTTACCCCACAACCTTGAGATAATTTTTCTCTTTTCAGAACACGAGGCTCCTTAAGAGTCTCACGCTCTACCGATTGAGCTAGCCGGGCGTCTGCCAGGACGCTTGTTGTTGGAAATCGCCAGTCGGAATGACAATTATAGTGGTTGTTGCATGCCTTTCTCCCTTGTTCTTGTCCGGGCCTGCATGCCCACACCCCTTCGTGATCCCAGTCCAAGCTTGACACCACGCTCTACCCACCACCCATACACAGTGTAGATGGATGCATATGTTGCTCTTCAGACCTTTTCAATTCTTCCCCCACGTGCGTTCCACATGTTATCGGGGTTTAAAAATAAAAGTAAAGTCTCCTCGTACTCTGACACACTTGTATAGTGATACCACAGGGGCAGATTGTTCCTTCGATTCTCTGCCACCAGGTCACCTAACCCCCCCCCCCCCCAGGGCCGACCTTGTCCTAGCGTTGAAGGGATATCACCAGGCGGGTGATAACAACGTCTTCTGGTGAGAGGCGGCATGGTTGAGCATCCAGCCATGTGACCTGGTCTTGGCTGGCTGTCCGCCCAGCGCCCATGCCGATGGGGGCTCAGATCGCAGCCTCCCAAGCCTGATAACCAGGCACGCCGATACCTTATGACGCGAAGACGGATATATTTAACAAATACAATTTCTGCCCTTCTACCAGAAGGTAGAAGCTAACATATTCCTCCTCAAGCCGCTATCGAGAATAGGAGATCTGCTTCTTCTCCGATGTCCGTGACCCGCCCCCCCTCGCCTTCCAAGTAAAAGTCGACGACTCTGCCCATCACCTCTGAACACCGTAAACACCACAAGCCCTTGTAAGCAAAGAATAACGGGCATGCTTCTAAGACCATGTTACCAGTCCGCAAACACCACCCCCACCCCTGATGAGCAAGCGCGCCTCATGGCACGTAGGGCATCTGCTTGCACGGCTGATACCCTCTGCGCTCCTCCACACGGTAGCCATAGCTGCCAGCATACACCATGCCCTACATGGTAGCTGCCGGCACTTGCTCCGCTTCCTGCAGTTGTCTCGATATCTCCTCGGCCGTACGCGCGTCCTCTGCAGCCTGTGACTCAGCCGCTGTTGGCTCTGTCTTGTAAGCGGCTTCGGACCTGCTCAGGCTCTGCACTGCCTGTGCAACCTCGTCTAGTGACGAGGTTCCCGTAGCGGACCCAGTGTTCGGCGTGGGGTCGGTCATCGGGGCATCCTCTTGTGGAGGAACAGGAACTGGTTGCTCATGAATGCCATGACTCGGGGGCACAGACAGGTTGACGTTTGGAGGCGGCTGAGGAAGTTCAACCTGAGCTTCCATGAGTCGAGACTGCAAGTGTACGATGTACTCCCTTAGAGCGTAGTTTTCTGCTTGGCATTGTTTGAAATTTTGATCTAATTGATCAAACTCGCGAACCTGCTGCTCCAATTTCTTGATATAACCTTCCTTGCGTTGACGGAATGCTCGCTACAGGCCTCGTGTTAGCACATCCAACTTCACGCGCACAGGCCGGATGAATATCTAGCATGCAACATCGGCAGCACAAATATCGTATGACTGCTACCATTTCACAGAAGGGAGTGGGGTGTTATGAGCCTTACCTGGGCAGCCCTATTTTGGGCAGCGCGCTTGGATTGCGATAGCTCTCGCTTGGCCTTCCGTCCATCTGCATTGGGGTCCTCGGCGTCGAGTGGAGCGGACGAGTTTGGAGGCATGTGAACCGGACCGGGGTGCTCGGGAGGAGGTTGAGCACCGCTTGCCATCATATTGGCCGTGGGAACGTAGCCAGGACTCCTCAGTGTTGGATGGATGGACGATTCAGGGTCGAAGACTGGGGCAGCAGTGGTTGGAGTTGTCGCGTCGCTGAAACCATGCGCCAGCGGCTGAGTAACCGACGAGACCGGCGCCGGCTGGGGCCGCGGGACTAGCTTTGGATGTGAATTGGCGGCAGCGACCGATGACTTTGCGGTGCTGTTGGAAGGCGACGATCCGTCCGGCTGTCCTCGTGTCTCTGCTATTGTATCTGTGTCAGCGTCATGGCTGCAGCGTCTTATAGGGCAGTTGTCTATGTGAGGCAAGCGGGTTGCTTATTCCAGCATCTCCCGTGCGTGCTCATAGTGACTCAGTGTGGTCATCCTGAGCAGTGACTGCTATTATTGATGGAGCGAAGCACACGAGGCAGCGAGAACAAGAGGCGTCTTAGAAGGACTTCGCATTGATCAGGTGTCCCGAGGAGCGAGGATTGTCAAGCACAGCAGAGCACGGGGGTTCGAGTATTACCGTTTCAGGAAAACGGTCGGACGCTTGCCGCCTGACCTAACCGCAATAAGTGCACCACGAGGCAATGAAATGAAGGGGGTTCTGAGAGGCAGCTGAGGTAATATGGAAGAGGGGGATTGTTGAAGTGGTGATGAGGTAAGCCGGGTGGGATGTAAACGGGTGTTGACAGAGACGGGCTTGTGATGGCGAGTACATTCAACAAACAAGGCGAGAGAAGATGAGGCTGACTCTGATGCAGCAGGCCTGGGGGAAGTAGCAGTAGCAGTATCAGATCGGCTCCGATCTGATCTGCAGCAGAGTCCACTGCAGATATAAGGCCGGGACGAGATGACCGGGGCAAAATAGTGAAGGATGAGCTGTGATTACTTATTGTCGGCGTTGGCGGAGAAGCAAGACGTGGAGGCACGGTATTGACAAAGTACCGTGTCCCGGGTCCGGGGCTTGTCGCGCGTAGGAATGCTGGACGGGTGGATGGCAATTATGTAAGAAGTGCTTGCTTGGTATGTATAAGTGGACTGAGTCCTCTCGAGTCGCTCGGACGCGGTCTGCTCACAGCAACTTGAATTTTATCTCTCTCTCTCTGCCTCTCTCACTGAGTAGGGAGTGAGTGGGAGAGAGACTGCAGCAGTCGCAGCTTCATGTCCATGGGTCCACTTGAAACCATGAAATTGAGCGCAGAGGAAGTGCAGAGGATGGCATGACCTGGATCGAACCCCAGCTGGTGGAGCTGAGGAACCCGAGCAGGTGCCAGCGGAGTGCGAGGTGCAGGTCGGGTTGCTCGGTGGTGGGTGCACTGAACTGGGCTGGGCTGGGTGGGAGCATAGGCACTTGGGGCCCGGTCTCGAGGCAGGCAACCAACTTAGACCACACACAGGAGGACCGCACTGGACGAAACGGGACATTGCCGAAAGGTAGGGGGTAAGATGAGGAGGTGAGGAGGAGGAAGACACATGAATACATGAAAAGTACTCACCAGCTTTGTTGTTGGCAGCCTGCATCTTGCGGCACTGGACTTGCTGCCAAAGTCGAGATGCAGTCTTGTGCTTCGCTCAGCTGGCAGGCTCACTCTGACTCAGCAGCAGCAGCAGGAGCAGCAAAACGAATACCAATAACAGGCAGGCCGACAAAACGGGGGCCGAGACCAAGACCAAGCACTCAAGGCTAGGATCAGGACCAGGACCAGGACCAGGACCAGAACCGTGACGAACGTAATAAGCGCGCCGAGAAGTCAAAATAAATACTGTGCCAGGCGTCGACAAGACGAACTGTGACAGATTGGGCCAGGAAGTCCGAGACGGTGCGAGCAGCGTTGATGACTAAAATGAAATGAGCGGCCAAGAGGGCGTGGCCTGCGGACGATGGTATTGCCGATAAGGCCGGGAATTGGGGCACGGTAGACGGGCGACTGGGTGAAGTAAGTGATGATGGATGCAAAAGGTGACTCTTCTCTGCCTCGCGTGGTGGCTACGCGTGAGTTTCGACAAGCTGACAGCTTTGGTTGCAAGCAGGCAGTTAGACAGTTGGTGGCAGTCTCAGCCGCTTGTTGGGTGGTGTGGTGGTGACTGGCGACCGGTTCAGTGGTGACTGGGGCCGCTTCATGTACGACGGATAATTGACGCGTGTTCTCCCTGGCTCGCCCGAGACGCAGGACGGGGGCGCGTGGCGCAGGAAAGACTGATGATTCAAACAGGTGTTAGCAGCCAGTGCCCATGCTTGCTCATGCTCGCCAATGCTTGCAGAAGTGCCCTGCGTGCCTGCACAGGCAGACAGGATGCGAAGCGTGCCGAAGGGCGACGGCGGCTGGGATTGGGTGGGAGTGGTGATGACTGATGACGGGGACTGACAGCCGCAGGCCACTGGGCAACTCACCTCCGAAGGACGACAGGCTGGCTGGCTGGCTGGGCTGGGTGTCACTTTGGCACGGCACCCTGAGTCTCGACACTTTGACTGGATGTGCCGGTCCTTGCAAGGCTGCTAAGTCAGCGGAAGACCGGTCGGGGAGTGGTGTTTATGTAAGATGGATTCGACGGTGGGAAGAGGGGGGAGCGCAAAATGGAGTTTTTAAACGACCGGCTACGGATGCCAAGGTGGCCGGCAGGCTGGGGAGCCAGGGTGGGGAAAAGTCGATTACGTAATTGACAGACACCGTTTGTTCAGTTGGTTTGGGAACGCCATTCCCCTTCCGTCTCCGTCTCGGTCTCACTAGCAGTCGCAAGTCGCATGTCACCTTCTCAAATGTTCTTCCATCTAAGAGTCTCAGTCACAGACAGACCCTCGCTTTTGTTGCCTCAGCTCTCAGCCTCTCGCCTTCGACTCTGCAGCCGCCCATTCTCCCCTCTGAGTGGGCGGCTGAGGAAGCGAGATGTCAGAATAGGCAGGTGGCTCTACGGCTGCTTCACAGGTTGCTGCAGGACCAGACCACAGTGGGCTTAACCTCAGACGCAGTGATCGATCACCTCGGGCCATTTGCGGCATGCCCGACGCCGTCGAGATCCTCGGCCGTAATGTAGCCTTCATACATTCCCTCACCGTCTACGCTTGTACCGTGCGCCTGCCCACCTCTCATGTTTGTCAGCAAACACTTTTGACGCGGCGGGGCGGGGTGGCGGCTGTCTGGGGTGGTACAAAACCCGATCATACTTTCTTTCGTTTGTCGACCAGCAGATGGTTTGCTGCGGGTTTCTGGCTGTGTGTCCATGCTGCCCATGCTGCCACGCTGCCATGCTGAACCAAGTGGACTCGACTTACCGGGTAGCTGACTAGACACCATCTACAGCATTGTTCTCGCCTTACTGCCTTTAGTAATCACTGCGAAGGGTCCTCTGCTCAGGTGACCGTCAAGATGCTGGGTAATCAACCGCCTCGGCCTCTTGAAGCTCACTGCCCGATCTTTGTGCGACGCGTATTAAGGCGCTGCTGGTTCACAACCCGGCGGGATGCTAGTGTGACACTGAACACGACACCCGAATCCTTTCGAGATCCGCCCTAGTCCTTTTGTCGGGTGTCACAATCCTCCGAAGAACCCGGACGTGGTTCGCCTGCCGTATGCAGCTCCTGCCGTATCGTAAATCCCTCGGGCTGGGGCCCTCCCCCCTTCGAGTTGTACCAAGCACACACACTTTGCTAGCATACATTGAGAAGGCGTGATTCCTGCGCCAATCCACCGTTGCACACCGTCAGAAAACGGCATATGCCTGCAGCAGGGGATGCACACCACCACCCACTGACAATGAAAATGTGTCCTATCTCCGTCGCGCAGCCACGCGTTGTCATGTCTGGGCTACCCTTTGTGGCCGCATCGGCAACAACAAGTGGCTGGCTGTTTCAAGATGACAAATATCTCAGAAATCCTCCCATGGGGCCAAAAAGACTGTCGGTTCACGCCCACACCTGGACCTTCTTAACTCCGAGGGCGCTTGCTGATGCGCCTCCTTCGCTACGCTATCCCGACCTACACACACACAGCCTCCAGCCCTTGTGCCTAGCGCACACAAAGATTTGGCCTGCCTACGTTGGTGCTCAGTTGAATACCGTCTGGAACTCCTATGCCGTAGCCTTCGCCCAGAGTCATACCCACCTGAGAACTGTTACGACAGTGCCACGAGGGATAATGCCTCCCAACAAGCTGACCATCTCCCTATAGCTGGATTGGGGGCTCTGGCTTGGCTTGTGTGATTGCTCTGCAGTTGATATATAGCAGCAGTGCTCGCATCTTCCACAATTGGAAATAATCTGCAAAAGAGTGCTGACGGCCACATCTCATGTGACGGCCCAGGCCATTCAGGATCTACGATTCATAGCAACCGTTTAGCATTTGTTGGACTATGCCATTAATTTGCATCCGCTCCCTGTCCCATTTTCCCGATCCATGCCTCAATCCTACATTTCCGACCTCCTTACAGGCAATCTAATATTGCTCCGTGCCAATGAGCCCACATGAGTGGACAGAACCCGAGCCAGAAATTGCATGGCTGTGAAAAAGTCCAACAGAACAGCCAAGAGAGCCTTCTGTGACGCTGAAAAGGTGTTCTCATAACTCATGGGAAGAAGAGAAACAACGGAGGAAAACTTCATCATTGCGGGCATCCACTTCCTCTCAGGCTCAAAGCACTTCGTCTTCAGCGCCTCACAAACCGGATCGGGATTTGGGCATATGTCGGCTTGCAGACGTGTCAAGCAGCCTCGCTCGTTTGTGCTTACGCCCATTGTCCATTCACCGGCCCGGTGACTGATCCATATAACTGAGATCTGACCGCATGTTGACGTATCATTGCGGAGAAGGGGCCACAACAGTAAACTGACCGGTGTTTGTTTATCCTTCGAATGCTGAGGTTAGTCACTTGTTACCTATTCCAAATATTTGTGCGTTCACCTCCGCGGTCCAGAATAATCGCAGGATGGGTGGGTGAGAACGTGGCGTGTATAGCCACGCGCGTTGATTAGAGCTAGGGGGATCATAACTCATGAATATGACAAAAGCTCGACGGTCCTTAGGCGGCGAAAATGTATGTAACGTTAAATTCTGCTCACAGAACATCCACGTCAGTTGGAAATCAGAACATGGGTTTTGTAAAGTGTTGCTTATTGATGAACAAATCTTATTTAGAGAAGTTGCATGCGGCGACAAACTCTACGTAGCCCGCCGCAGTCCAATGATTACTCCTAAACACAGAGCTCTGAGCTGGAACAACAAATTTCCCTCGTGTTGTACTAGTGAAGTGTCCATATATCATAATATTGATATCAGAAAGATGCTTAATCACCAGCATGTAAGGATGACAAAGGAGCAGGGCCGATTGCCTCCAAGGGGTGAGATTTTCCGTTTGGGGATAGTGCTCAACGCCAAAAGTCTCGTGCATAAGTCAACGAGAATAAATTTTCATTGGCTCAGCCTCTATCCCTAGATCGGTCGGAATTAGGACCTACATATTGCTGACATGCTGCTCTTTGGACTTCACCGGTGATATTCACGTCTAGGGTGCAAATTAATCTTCCACATCACGAGGCAAGGATTAGCCACGCCGGGCAGCCCGGAAGACGTTTTCTGAACTGTGTCACTTCTCAGCACCCCGACAGAATTTTCACACGGTGGCAAAGCAGAAATTTCTGTGGAAAGCGCTCCAGCTCTGGCATGGCACCCGACGGCAGAAGTGGTGTGACTGAGCCATCGTCCATGAATCGGCTTCACCAAGGCAGTTTAGAAGATGGACGTATTAGCTGGCAATTGAACATTCTCGTTTTGGGCCGACGCAGCTTCTGAGCAACCGTGACTATCATATAAAACATAGCATATACAAGAACCCTAAACCTCAAATGTTATGCTTGGTGAATGTTCATAGCTTGAAGCAACACTGTATGAAGGCACCACGTACATTTTATATGTATGGGGGATTGGAAGCGCAACCGCTTAGCAAGCAAGTGTGAGACACCATTTGATAAATCTATGAGGGTGCCAACTTGGTAAATGTCTAGAGGGGACGTAGCAAACGCTTGCGTCCCCATGGTTGCATAGAAATACCGCACTGTCTCAGTAGCGTGATGTATCCTATCATATGGCGAAGCTGATACTAATAGCATATGTATATGTAAATTCCAATGCCTATATACCATAAAAACAGCTAGATATGTCTCATGCTAGGGCCAGATGCCATATAAAATGTGGACCACAGTGAGTAGTAGGCTTTAGTCGCATCTCGTCTCAATGTAGTCGGTGAACTCCTTTCTTTGTCCGCTGATATCTTCTTCAATGAGGTAAGCGCTGTTCCAGACAGCCCAAGAAACGAGATGAAATACCAGAACTTGACGGCCTCACACTGATACTTGGTTTTCCAACTCGGGCAATAACATTGTCGAAGTGACCACATCGACCCACAACTGGTTTTCGAGCTCCTGCAGAAGCATCACCGTGGACAAATATTCGAGTTTTCTGACAGTGCTAAAGCGTTCCCTCTGGCGTGATAATGCCAAATCGTTCCCTTGATTTTCTGCCTAACAGCCCACTCTTATCCGATTGTCAGAACGAAGCAAGCAGAAACTAGACAAGATACAAACTGAGCAAATGGTTCATGATTGCGCGACTAAATTTACACACGTGCAATCCGTGATGGGTTCTGAATAAGCAACAAGGCCACGAGTATGAGAAAGAAGCATGCTAACTTCTTGATAAGCCGCTTGGCCACCAAAACAACAATAAAGTTGTCGAATGTCCGAAACTCTGCGGACATATCAAGGTTTTTCATGTTTGAGTCCTTCATGTAAGGGAAGAACGAGAAGTATCTCAGCCATCTGGGGAGCTGAATAAATCTAGGCGCAGTTGACAAGCTGGTGTTGACAGGGTCCGAGGTCGGAATGGCGCATGACTGACATGAAATGTGGAAGAACGTGACACAACTGCGCAGCAGAGTTCCTCATTTCATTGAAAAAGGTAATCTGATCTTTTATGACATGCATGAAGTGAGCAAGGCAGCCTAGGTAGTGAATGATTGGATCTCTCGCCCAATTGGCTAGGGTCATTGCCAGAGTCTTTGCGCACTACTCGTGTGATCACATCGAGCACGCCCGGATCGATTCTGGTGGACCTTGAAATCAGCCACCTTCGCTGCCGAACCAGCCCCACCAGCTGTATGAGATACCTAGTACGTACTCGCACAAACGCTTGGAAAGCCTCAGGGCTGATGTACACGCTCGTCCATCAGTACATTACACCTGTGGTGTTACCCAACTTCGACAACGCCTCGATACACCGTGTGAGCTACCAGCCTGCCTGATGCAAGTATAGGCTATGGTACTTCTACTTACACAGGCGAGAAGCCAGAGCATGGATTCAGTCACAGCCTTACGACAACGAAGTCGATATATGCCCATCAAGCAGAAATCGAGAGTATCTACGCCACGATCTCACCACAAACATAAGATGGACGAGGAAGATAAGCGAAGGAGAAGAATGAGGAATCAACATGTCTCAAGTTGATCAGATCGCAACCCTACCCGTGCTCCTCAGGCACACCTGGAAAGCATGCACCCCCTAACCACCCCTGGCGGAGGGGCGTCCCGGTCGTACGTGTGTGACAGTCGACGAAAACTGCAACCATTCATAGCTCGGCCCATAAGCTGGCGATTCGAGAAGCATTTGACCGCCTGACGGACCGGATTCAACCGAATTACCCAACCGAGCGCTACAAGGAACGGCACTAGCTTGGTCCTGCGTTGAGTCTTACCAGAGTCGAAAGCGAGTTCGATCTCCACACCGAGATTTATTGGTAACTTGCTTGATATGATCTGGAGAATACGTTATTTTTAAAAATGGAACTTTGCGCTACTATGAGACATCTGGGCGTTTTCTAATCAAGTCTTGAGGGCACTGTAGGAAGGCACCACATACGTTTTGTATGTATGGGGGATTAGAAATCCAACCATCGATCAAGTCTTGAAAGTGCACACTGAATTGAAGATCAAGGACATTCGGTTAGAGCGTCTAGGCTACAGAACTTGGAATTCATGACATTTCTCCTGGGCTATGCTGAGTGCAACCAATTTTGAGCATAAAACTGACATAGGAGATCATTAGTACAATAGTTTTTCAATTGAGAATCGCATTGGTCAGTAAATCATGCAGTCCGTGCTTGATGTCTTCACCTAGGGCACATATTGCAAGCCCACTAAGTATCGTTCAGGCCGGTGGACTGAGTGTCAGATTTACATTTTCTATTCGGACACGAGAATATCGTGGTTTGGATTACTTCATTTTTGACTACTGGGGCGTCTAAAGTGGCCCCTGTGTACGAGTACGTGGAGCTAGCCACCCAGTGATCGGGGTTGAGCTGGCAGCATTGCGGTTTTCTTGTCTCAAAAAAACTGGCTTACTATCAAATCTGTGCAGAATTTACATGTCGAGTAGCCCAGAAGACAAGCTGATGAAGGGGTACTATCTAGGACAACGCTGGACTTAGAGTAAAGCTATTGTCTGTAAGATACTATCAAGTCAACATCTTGGATAGAAGGAACGAGTGGAATCAATCTCCGTAAATCGAAACCAGTTAAAGAACTTGAGAATCCCCCCAGTCTAGCACAGAGTGACCGCGGAGTGACTTTGCAGCAAAGTCACGCCAGACGAACTAGGGTGCCGGCGCTGACTTGGGACATGTGATCACACGACTACCGTCTCGAAAACAAAGCGGCTGCATGCACGTGTCGGCCGCAGCTGAATCGAGTCAGGGATGGCATGATGTTCGAATGTCCATCACGCAGGTCAGCTTATATGTATGTCATCAAGCGCATGAACCACACCGAGGAACCTTCACAATGAGGGTCCGGTGCTCAACGTGCGACTAGTTTTTTGGGGTGCAATTTTGCGTTCTGCTATGCAAAAGTGTGGTCTCATAACAGCTTTGACATTCGCAGTATTTGGGGAGTGCCTCGATCAATCACGCGTAGCTAGGGCTTCTCTTGGACTACAGAACAGTTCGATGCCCATCTCTGTGACCGAAGAGTCTGTCCTAGGAGCAATATTTTCACTACTTAAGATCAAGTAGGCTAGACCCTGGAAGTCAAGAGAAGTTCTGGAACAAAATGTGTACCAATTTACTGTCGGTGAGCTGTTTTCAAAAACCCACCCCACCCTCTTGACCCGCAGCTCGGTGTGATTTTTGTCTATGTTTGTGAAATGGGTTTCAGCCAGCTCGGTTGCGGTATATCCAGATTTGGTGTACGGAAGTGATTGATGATGGGTTCTATTCTGCAATTTCCCATTCTTGCCTGGACTCACAGTCCGACTCCCTCCCTTTTGCGTTTCTAAGTGGACTTGAACAACTTGCCGCCTTTCCACACATGAGTGATATTGCTTGGATCCGTGAGCACATCGACATCGTCCAGCGGGTTTTTGGAAACCACAATAAAATCTGCGTCAAACCCCTCCTTCAGCTGTCCTGCCTTGGGGCCCTGGCGGCCCAGGGTCTCTGGTGGAGTGGCGGTAGCAGCCTCTATAGCTTGCAACGGCGTCATGCCAGCAACCTTCATCCAGTGTAGTTCCTTGGCGTTCCGGCCGTGGGCAAGGGGGTTCTTGCGGTTGCTGCTCAAAGTGTCTGTGCCGAGCGCGATGCGGACGCCCTCCGCCACGGCGAGCTTGAAACTATCCCTGCTGAGCTGGGTTATCCGGTTGAGCTTCTTGAGAAGTATCGGTGGCAGGTCCTGAGAGCCCGCGGAGAGGCTTTCGACGATGTGGCGCGTGGGGACCAGGATGGCGCCTTTCTCCAGCATGAGGTCCGCAACTTCCTTGTCCAGGTACATCCCATGCTCAATGCTTTTTACTCCAGCATGTAGGGCGTTCAGGATGCCTGGTTTTCCGATCGCGTGAGAAGCCACCACTCTGCCGCTCCTTGCTGCCTCCTGAACGATGGCCTCGAGTTCCGCGGGCGAGAATTGCGTGTCCTCGGGTTGGTCATTGAGACTCAAGACACCACCGGTGCTGCACACTTTAATCACTTTGGCTCCATTTCGGATCACACTTCTGGTCATCTTGATGCACTCGTCCACACCATCGCATAGAGCGAGCCCGTTGCTGCCATCATTGTCGCCTCGGCAGAGCGACAGGGGGCAGTCGTGATTGTCACCGTGGCCACCGGTGACGCTGAGAACACTCAGAGCTGAGTAAACGGTGGGCCCCACGATGGCACCGTTATCGATCAAAGGCTGGAGGTAGCCTGCCATTCCGCCCAGTTCCCGTACCGAAGTGAACCCGGCCATGAGAGTGGCGCGAAGGTCATCCACAGTCACTGCACCCACCTGGAACTGAGTGCCAGGCATGAAGGTCTTCACTGAGTCGTTCAACCCGCCCACGGCGTTCGCTCCCATGTAGTGCGTGTGAACATCCCATAGACCGGGCATGACGGCAACGTGCTTGGTGAAGGAGACCTCACTATACTTGGAGGGGAGGTCGTCGTACGGCCCTACCCAGACGATGGCCCCTTCTGAGACGGAGATGATGATTCCGCCATCGGGAATGGGCTTTCCACGCCCTGGGATAAGCACATCAGCGCGTACGCCGAATAGATCGTTTGAGTCTGGACCTCCACCCATTGTCTTGCTGGTGACGTTGGTGGACAGATTCTGTTCAATGGGTCGATGGGGAACTTTCATGCTGGGTGGAATTTCCGACGTTCGGTGTGCTGCACCATTGAGGAGCCAAGTAGATATCTGTTAATGAGGTATCTCAGAAGGTTGAAGCAGGCACAGGTATCTATTCAAAAGGAGAACAGATGCATATGCAAGTGTGATCAGTGCATTTGTTGCGGGTCAACCTTCACTCCGCACGTTGGATTGGAATGTATGATAGGCTCAGAGCCCGCTAGACCAGCTTGCTGACCTTCCAAAGGCGGTAAGTTCTGATCCTCGCATCCTTCCCGGCAACTAGGCCGAGGACGGTGCCGACGAATTGGGCTTATCTACACAGTAGGTAGACTCCGTAACTTAGCCGTTACATGATCTGGACTTCTTCTTGAGTCTCGAACTGGCTAATTAATTACTCCCTTTCGATATTGAAACAGGCAGTACAAGAGAATCATTCCCAATTTCCTGGCTCGGTAGTGAAACCAATTTGCACGAGTACTAGTATGCCTGCTCAGCAATGTGTTGCCCTGTTCTCACGCTGTTGACAAAACACCTGGGAATGACAACCGCGTCGTCAAACGATGCAAGTACGTAGCGTGTTCTCGTCAAGGAAAGGTCGATGTTAATCATTGAGCAAATCATACCGTGCGAGGTTGAACTCGAATGAAAATATCGTCCCCAGCCGCTGGTGATAATATGCCGCCAGTCGGAGTCGTCTCGTCCAATTCTGGAAATTTTGGTTTGCCTCCATCGCTGGCTGGCACCAGATCAAGCTGGAAGCGCCTGAGCACGGTAGCAACAAACATGAAAACCTCTCTACGTGCCAGGAAGCGGCCTGGGCAGTACCCATTCCCACCGCCGAAGGGCCGGAAGCTCGGGCTCCGCGACAGGCTCTTGTCCCGCAGGAAGCGGCTGGGATCGAAGCTTGCCGCCCGTGGGCCCCAGACACTTCCATCCAGGTGCATCTGGCGGTAGGGCATAAGAAGCTTGCGTCCCGGGCGAAGCGTCTTGCCCCCGATCTTGGTCTCATTCACTACTAGGCGCACGCCCATCGCGTTGTTCGTGTATCGCAGGACCTCATCGTAGGCCGAGTTGAGCAGCGGGCAATGCTCGAGTAAATGTGCCATATCTGGGCTGCTTGAGGTCTTGTCTTGGCCCGAAAATGCCTGGTCGATCTCGGCTCTAATTTCGTTGAGGAGGCTCGGGTCGTGAAGAATGTGAGCCAACAGCCAAAAGCAACTCTTGTACGCATTGCCGTTGATCCTGTGTTGGTAACCACTTAGAGATGCCGAAACTCGGACGAAACAACTTTTGAGAGTAAAAAGAGAAGGGGGGCTCAGTAAAAATAAATGTAACGTACACTTCGATATTGATGAATAGCAGCGCAGCCAACTGTGCCTTGTCGTAGATTCCGATATCTGAAAAGTCCTGCTCAACTTTGGCAACCATCCAGCAAGCATCCCCTCTCTCCAGCCCCGGAAGGTCTAACCATCGCAGCAGGGCCGATACGCAGTTTTGCTTCGTAAAGTCCGCTGCCTTTGGGGACTTTGCTTTGAGACGCCAATAATCCTCGTCAAATCTGAGGTAGTCGGCCACAAAGCTAGGTGAGAGATGAAGAAACGAGGATCCGAAGAACGCTTGCATCGAGGTCTCGACGAGTACATGAGCGCACCACTTCCAAAGGCTCGCCGTCCTGGATACACTGTCCGGAGCAGTTTTTAAGGCTATCGGCGCGACGATACGGTCCCACTGCACCGTTTTGTCGACTTGTTCCAGAATCGCGTCAGCTAGAGCATCACCGCGCCCGCCAGGGTGCATCTGCGCCCGGTATACGTCGTGCTGGCGGTCCATCCAATTCCGCCCGCCTGACAATTGAGCGTCGAACAGCTTGTCGAGAGTATCCTTCGAGACGCCGAATTCGCGCAAAAGATCCACAATGACGGCGTCGAAGTCGAGGTTTTTGGTGTCCTTATAGATGGAGTTCACGTCATCTGCTGATGCTGCTATGTAGAGTTCTTCTCCCATCACAGTCACACTGAAAATTTCGCGAGAACCCAGTTTTTTGCTCCAAGGGGCCTTCAGTTAGCACCTAGTGTTTTGTGGATTTTTTCTCTCTCGAAAAATGTTACGGGTTGATTTGGATCCTACAGGAGGTAAAACTTTGGACATACATTCCGTTTGCAAACACATCCTGCGGATTTCTCATCATTCCCCGTAAATGACCCAGGTCTGTTTCATCCATGTCAGCTTGATCTACCTGGATCTTTCCCGGCTGAACGAGATAGACATACACGGTAAGGAATATGGTAGCAAGCTTGGATATCGAAAATAAAGAGCTGAGCTGAGCTGAAACCTCCATAGTTTCCAGACCAACCACAATAACGGGAATGCCGCTATCATGGTCAAAACCGTTTCGGATGCATCTCCGGGAATGTATATTTGCGTTACTAGCATATCTAAATAACGAAAGAATGGGTGATTAAGCTTAAATCGTGGTCGTCGTAAACAGATTTATTAAAAGAGTCTAAAATGGCATAGGCTCATCGTGGTTCCTGAACGGTCATTTGTAGAGAACACAGAGTTTCGGCCCGCTGACAGCGTTGCCTTTATAGAGCATAGGGACGGGAGCATGGGGTCCCCACTCAATTCTCAGTAGCCCTGCGTCGTTACCTGGAGATTGGAGAGAGATTAAGTCTCACCTTGCGTTCTAGTCATGCCCACCAGCCAGGTATGATTTGGCCCATGCGCCTGCCTAGTCAACATGCTTTGAAGCAAAATCACCAAGCTCAAGGGCAAAGACTTTGATGCAGCGTTATATTAAACCCTTTGGCCAGAGATCTTTGCGCGTCCTCAATAAATCTCTACACGCGTATTACCTTCAACTAGCTGTGCTCTCTGTTCGATTCTGAAATCATAATCATTCCATAGTGCGATTTGGATACGGTCCCTTCTTAACATGCCGAGTTCGTACCAACAATTTCTCATATTAAATGTTTACTGGCATGAACAGGTTGGTATTCAATTACTGATTAAGCTCAGCCAATCTCAATTCTTGTGGCAACAGACTACTCTCATTTGGTACTACGAGGACGCTGCCATCAACAACAACTCATTTTCGATCATGTCCAGAGGATCTGTCGCCTTCATAAGCTTGCTCAACTCCAGACATCTAGCCTTAAACTTGGGGTTTCCCAAGACCTCGTCAACACCCTGCGCGACTTGGTCCGGAGTAGGATAGCCCGTTTTCAAACTGAGGCCGACTTCGGCCCACTCGGCCCTGGCCGCGATTTCAGGCTTGTCCTCCGTTACCCCAGCGAGAACGGCAGGAACGGCATTGACCAGCCCGTGCTGGAAACCACCATAGCTACCAGCTTGGACGAACACGTCAGCATAAGGCAGCACAGCGTCGTAGGGCAGATAATCGGCGACTCTCGCATTGGAGGGGAGATCGGCCTGGAGAGCCGCTCCCTTCTTGCCCAGAATGGCGACGGTGATGAATCCGGAACGCGTCCCGAGGCCTTGAATCGTTGGCAGGATCAAGTCATTGAAGTCGTTGGCGAATGTGCCCTGCGCCACCACAACCAACTTCTTACGCTCCTCGGTGGGCAGCTTCGCATTGGCCACGATATCACTCCACCAAGAAGGATACTGATAATCGGCGGGAATCGGCTTGCGCGGCAGCCCACCTACAAACTGTATGTGCCCTGGCAGGTCGGACCGTGGGAACTCGACTTCAGGCAGGCACATCTGAAAGACCTTGTCGTAGACCCGAGGGTCATAGGTGATATTGAAGCCCAGCTCGCCCTGCCCAGGAATGTACTCAGGGTCGGCGCCGGCTTCGATAAGATACTTCCGTAGGGCGCGGAGGGCACCCTTGAGCGCAAAATTGCGAACGAGGCCGTGCAAGACTTTGTTCCGGGCGCGGCCAGATGGCGTGGAGTCTGGCGGCAGTCCCGTGCCGAACGGACCAACGTCGATGCTCTCCCAAGTCAGAGGAACGACGTTCAATCCAAGAACAGGGGGCACCTCCCGGCGTTTCTCATCAGAGACCAGCCTGAGCGGTACAATACCCAGCATCGAGTTCTCGGCTAGAATGACGACCTTGCGCGATGGATCGCGGAGCCGGGTCTGCTCTAACGCACGTGAGATGGAGCGAGCTTGTGACGGAATATATGGCATGAAGACATGCTCCAGGTCGAAGGCTAGTGTCTCGAGCCCTGGGGCCAGAGTAAGACGCTCGGGAAAACGCCCATTGGGACTGCCCTTCAGCGCGATGTCGTACTGGCAGAAATCACACTCCTCATCAAGTGGAATGAATGTGGCTCCGATGGATTCGATCGAGTCCTTAAAGTATGATGCTTGAAGTATACTGACATCGTAGCCCTTGGAAACAAGGTGTTGGCAAATCTGGAGAGCAGGAACAAAATGACCAACTGCGGCGCCAGCAATGGCCAAAATCAGTGGCTTTTGCTCAGTACTACCCATCGTGCTATCTTTCCCAAGATTTAGACAATTGTGACGATTATTTGCCTTGGACATCGAAAGGCCTCCTTCTTGAGCAATATTCGGAAATAGTCACTAGTGAGTGACTTTTTCTCTCAAGTGCTATCCGATGATATCTAGCAATGCTACTTCTGTGTCTGTACTCCGTAAAGCCGATGCTGACCCACGTCTTTACTCGGAGAACACGCTGCCTGCGGCGGTGAGTAAACTCTATTTTGACTTCGTTTTGTCGGAACTTGACTCGTGAGGAATCCCCATGTCGGAACGCCCATGTGGTAGGTAGTAACGGAACAACAGACTCGCTTGCTCATAGTGCCAAGCACCGGAACCCCTATCTGTCATGTGGACGATTCATTTTACCTTTCGATTTCTGCGGCAGTAAAACTTAATTGTTTCCCTGGGCGTAGAATAGGGCGAGACTCTTGCATGGATACTGATTAGTGAAAGGCGGGCTATCTGGGTCCTATTGAAATATGGCCTCCAATTGCATAAGGAGGTAATTGACCCACAGCTCAAGTAGTGAACAGTGGTTCTCCGTATATGTACAATGCGGGTTATGGAATAATGAATGATGAAGACCCACAGTCAAGTCTTCAGAGTACTTTCTAACTTCATAAAGACCCCGCTTGTGGCTATACTTGTCTGCTTGGCACAACAAATCCAATTGCAATGCTTGATATTCTCAACCAAATAGTCTTAAGGCAACTTTTTCATTTAGCGATTTGTATACCCGCAAGTAGGGAATTCTTGGGGAGGCACGCATAGTGTACCCGTTCTTTTAGTTGCATATCTGCCGCTACAGCCGTCTGTCGTACAAATGTTGTAGTTCAGAGTCGTTGGTGGGAGGAGACAGTTGCTGCAAACAGTGTCATCCCACAACAATCGAGCCCAGTATCATCATTATCATGGCCTCACTTCTACTTGATTTACCTCGAGAGAGCCTGTCAACATGGCTCGTACTGACTGCTGTGGCTGGCTTCACAATTTACTACATTCGACTCAAACTGTTGCCAAAGCCCATACCCGGTATCGCGTGCAATAATGGCGCAGACAAGTCAATTTTTGGCGATATGCCTGACTTCGCGCGCCATGTCGCGACGACCAGCGAGCCGATGGACTGGTTCCGGAGGCAGGCCGAGAAGCACCGGAAGCCGCTCCTGCAGCTCTTCCCGCGCCCATTTGGGAAGCCATTCGTTTTGCTTTCCGACTTTGGAGAAGTACAGGCTATGATGCTCAGCCGAAAGAGCACCTTCGACCGTTCCAGTCTATTCCGTGACATACTTGGCGGTGCTGGTGAGCATCACCATATCCTGAAGAAGTCTGGCAAGGAGTGGCAAAACCAGCGCAACCTCCTTGCCGACTTGATGGTTCCTGCTTTCTTGCACAATGTTGCGGCGCCGCACATATACACAGCAGTGCACAACATCATCGACCTGTGGGAGGCCAAGACGCGAATAGCAGAGGGCCGCCCGTTTCGAATCGACCTTGATGTTGACTATCTGGCCCTGGACGCTGTGTTAGCCTTCACATACGGCGACGCCTACCCGGAACGAGCGGTGGTCTCACAAATTGAGGGGCTCGAAGCTTTATCTAACAAAGACATCCTGAGTCTACGCAAAAAGGCGGAAGAGCTCGGCGATGATGCTCCAATGGATTTCCCGCCAGCACCGATTCACGAGGACATGGATGCCATTTTGACAATGGTGCATATGGCAGAGACTCTGCAGTCAAGTGTGTTCCCAACATTCACGTGGTGGTGGCTGAGCAAAACACCGAAAATTCGCAATGCTTGGGCTAGACGCGATGGCTTAGTCGCCAGTCAGATTGGAAAGGCCGTGGATCGTCTTCGTGAGAACGGTGAGGACGACACCTGGCTTCGAAATGCCGTTGATCTGATCGTCAACCGAGTGAGGAGTTTCGCGAAGAAGGAGGGCAGGGAGCCAAGTTATATCAACCCCATGACTTTGGAAGAGGTAAGAAGACCATCATTATCAATGTATGAATGCATATTGACAATGAAATAGGTCTTTGGATTCACTATGGCTGGCCAAGAAAGCAGTTCCAGCACTCTAATATGGGCCCTTAAGTATCTCACAAATCACCAGAATGTACAGAAGAAACTCCGCTCTGTGCTGCACTCAAGCCACAAGCAGGCATTTGCTGAGAAGCGCGAGCCGTCGGTCAGCGAGATTACCCATACACAGATCTCGTACCTAGATGCTGTGATGAATGAGTGTCTCCGACTTGGCACACCAATCCCCTTCCTGGCACGCGACGCAGAGGTCGACACAGAGATCCTGGGGGTGCACATCCCCAAGGGGACAACGGTCTTCGCCCACACGCTCGGCCCAAGTCTCATGACCCCGACGCTGGAAATTGACCCAAAGCTGCGCTACCAAACTCCCCAGGGTTCGCGGACGGGGGAGTGGGAAGATGAGGATAAGCCCAAATTTCGGCCTGAGCGCTGGCTGGTCGAGAGCCGCGACCCGAAGACTGGCGAGACCACGATGGCATACGATCCCAATGCAGGCCCCTTCTTGGCCTTTGGCATAGGTCAGCGTGCCTGCTTTGGCCGCCGTATGGGGTTGTTTGAGTTCCGGAACTCTCTGACCCTATTGATCTGGCATTTTGAGTTCTTGCCCGTGCCAGATGTGCTTGCCAGCTATGATGCACGCGATGGGCTTACAAGGAGACCAAAGGCCCCATTTATACGTACGAGGAGGGTGGTGTATTAGGTACCTAGGTAGCCAGTTATATAGAGCTTGAAGAATACCTACAGAATCCAAAGTTTAATTCTTAGCCATTCGAAAGTCAAAGTACTATATAGTTGGAAGTCTGCATAGTATCCACAATGAGACAGTTAGTCTCTCACTCTTTCAATGGTAGAACATGCGTTTGAGTTTTGAATAAAGTTTCATTTAGTCTACCTCAAAATGTGGGCCGCAACATTCAATGCAATAACCGCAAGACACACATTTTGGAGCCTAATCGGTATCATCGACTGATTTGAGACGCACGTAGCAGAAGTCTGGTCGATTTGTGAGCATATCGTGGGCCTTGTATGACGACAGCTTTTCACCGCAGGGGAGAAGTTCGAAGTTCCACATGATGAGCGTCGTGAGAATTTTGAGCGTGACATATGCCAGTCGCCGGCCAAAGCACCCTCTGGGGCCCAGGCTGAACGCCATCATGGGGCCTGCGGTCTGGTCGAAAACGTAGCCATCAAAGGTAGCTTCTGGTGGCACTGAACCGTCTCCAGGCGCGGCCACTAGCCACCGTTCTGGCCTGAAGTCAGCCATGCCGCCGTCTTCCGGCCAAGTGTGGATGCGCGACTTGGCTTCGAGACACTGCGCTGTCCTCAGGGAATCATCGATGGGGAATGCCGGTTTGAAGAAGCCAGGCCCATTGACAGGCATGAAGACTTCAGTCCCTTTCGGGATGTGGCGGCCGAGGATCTGGGTGTCCACGGTGGCTTGTCGTACGAGTCCAGGCACCGGCTGCGCCAGCCGCAGCATCTCCTCAACCAGAGCGTCGAGGTACGGCATAGGGGTGCGAAGAATCTCGCGCTCGTTTGGCCAGCGCTTCTCGTCCCGAGCTTTACGAAGAGATGTGAACAACTGGCGCCTGATCTTCTCTTGCGTGTACGGGTTGTCTGCCAAGAGTTTTATGCCCCAGCAGAGCGTTGTTGAGCTTGTGTCGTGCCCAGCCGAAATGAATGTGATAAGCTTCAAGGATGGATTAGCACTTGAGTACTAAGAATGGGCACTGAGTGTATGTAGCGCGTAGGGAACTCACCTCATCATAGATCGTGCGGCGATGGAAGTCTGGCCTACGCCCCTCCTTCGAAGCAATAGTAGCTTCTCGGAACAGCATATGGTCCATGGCTGACTTGACCCGTGATTCATTCTTCCCGCCATCTAGCCGCTGGATTCCTTCCTCAATTTCCCGGTGGAAGACTGATTCTTTTACTTCGACTGCATGACGAACTCTCGATCGTCGCAGAATGAAGAACCACTGGAGTCTGGGCCACATGGAGGCCAAAACCTCTTCGTACACGAGCGCCAGCTCACGAAATGCCTCTACGAATTCATCCACAATTGGTGATGTTGGGAAAATGACAGCTTCATCTTTGCCACCAGGAGATGGCACCTTGTCAGTTGACATGGATTTGTAAAGGCTCACGCGTGACTTTGTGGCATTGTGGGTAAAGTTATCACTGAAAGTGAAAGAGGTGACGGCGTCGAAAGCGCTGTAGTAAATGTCGTCGATCGCCTCAAATGGGTGACCTTGTGCCAGGCGGGCCTTGGCATTCCACAGGTGTATATGCTTGCAGAGGTTGGTATAAAGTGAGGGTGCGGCCACGTTCTGCAGGAACGCAGGACTCATCAGGTCTCCAATGACCTTGCGATGCAGTCTGAAATTGTCGTCTGTCTTGAACAAAATATGGGCATCTGGAGTGAGTGGGCCCATGGTATCTCTGAAGAAGTCGGCGCGGTCAAACTCTTTTGATCGGTGCACTAGAATATCATGTGCCTCGCGATAGTCGGTGACGATGACATAGGGCTTGCCCAGGGGCCGTAGGAAGACTTGAGCTATTGGGGCTTGCAGCCGCTCCGCAAGCTGTGTAAGCCAAATCCAGAAAAGTCGTGTCTCCTTTTGAAACTTGGCCACCTCAGGTAAATCGCCCAGTATGCTCCGAGCCGCATCTTTGTTGTAGGGTATTCCGGGAAGAGGTTTAGGCAATGCAAGTTTATAGAGAATCGCCCCGGATACGGACAGGATGATCACAATCGCTACCGTCTCTGGAGTCGCTAAAGTCGCCGAGAGCCACATGATTACTGATGACGACTGCAGTGTTGCTCAAAGATGACTTAGGATTTGAAGCTGATCTTGAAAATGTGCGCAAGATATGTGTGAATTGGCTCAAGCCCACGAAATGCTGGTTGTCTGCATCGAGTAACCAGTCCAGATGAGCATGCGGAATGAGCTCCTCGCCATTTAACGGAGATATTCGCTTTTGGCATATGCACTTAATGAGACGATGATATGAATCATGGAGTTGCACCTTTTACTAGATATTTCTGCAACGATTCAGCACCAGCCTCCGAAACAAAGATACTATAGTGCGGTGTTGGATAGTCATGTCATGTACCAATGTGGGCCTTACTAAATCATGCGGTGTATTGTCAATTGAGTTTTGGCTATACTAGGATTTTTACTCATGTATGCCACCATCGCCACCATAGCATCGGCAAACAAAGCTCAGATGTGATACATTGGGTGAAAAAGGCCGCGAGGACATTCGTAATCATAAAATACTTACCTAGCGTCCTGCTCCCTGGGGAGGCGGTCAGAAGAACATGCGTCTTGGCAGGGTCCGAAATTCTCCGGAGGACCCCGTCCCACCTCGGCTGCACTGCTTTGGGAAACAATTTCTGGGCACTCTGGCTTATAGAGTTTGAAAGTAAATCGCGCCGGTTGGGATCCCCGGAGACAGTGATACTCAGTAGACAGACACGTCCTTGACGTACGCCTGGAGTAGTCTCGAAGGCACTTGGATACTTCCAAACTGCTCTGAGAACACTGCCGTTCTACATGTGGGAGAAAATTAGATGAGGGTTGAGTTTTCGTACGAGGTCCCTTTTGCAAGTACAGGAGACTAGTTATCGAGTTTGTGTGACAAAATGGAGGCAGTCTCATCGAAGCATTTGAGCTTTCCATCAGCTTGGCTCGCAGTCTCGTTGGCTGTAATAGCGTCACTATGTCATCTGTATGTGCCGAAGAAGAGCAAGGAAGATGACGGAGATGTCAAGCTAGAACCTATCCCTGGCCCAAAACGTAAGTCTTGGTCCTAATTCTCTCTATCAATGATATGGTCACTGAAGAAAATCTGGTGACAGCGCTTCCTATTTTGGGAAATGCTCTGCAATTGGACATAAACGCGCTCGTGGGTTCCGTCATATCTTTAGCATGGCGATACCGACCGCTCTTTTCGCTATCGGTCTTGGGCGATCGATTTATAGTCGTTGGAACCCCTGAGCTCTGCCGTGAGCTTTGTGATGAGACGAAGTTCTACAAGTTTGTGGCAATGGGCCTCGAGCGACTGCGGCCTGTCACCGGAGATGGACTTTTCACGGCATTTCACGGCAACGAGGCATGGGCTGTGGCTCATCGTTTGCTTCTCCCCCTTTTTGGAGCATTCAGGATCCGGGACATGTTCGATGACATGAGAGATGTTGCAGACCAATTGTGTCTGAAATGGTAAGCTTGATGTACTGCTGCTTGACGGGCAAAGTATTCTGACTTGGTTGGGTATGTAGGGCTCGTTGCCCAGAAGGGACGCGATTGGACCCGGGATCCGATTTCACTCGCCTGACTCTAGACACTGTAGCTCTGACATGTCTGGATTTTCGATTCAACAGCTTCTACCGCAATGACAGTCTTCACCCTTTTGTGCAGAATGTGGATGCTGTCTTGGCAGAAGCAGCTAAGCGTTCAACGCTGCCGGACTTTGCTCGATTCTTCCGGTTTCGTGCTGACAAGAAATTCAAAAAGTCAACTCAGTATCTGTTTGGAGTCTGTCAGGACATGATAGATGAACGCAGACGGAGAGGCGAGGCCGCTTCTCGAAAAGACGTGCTGTCAGCGCTCGTCTTTGGGCGCGACCCCAAGACCGGTGCCCAGCTAAGTGACGAGCACATTATTCATAATATGCTCACCTTCTTATCAGCCGGCCATGAGACCACCTCGGCAATGCTGACGACGATCTGCTATTATCTTTGTCATTACCCAGACAAGCTGGCCAAGGCACAGCAAGAGGTCGATGATGTGGTGGGCTCCGACGCATTGAATGTGAACCACATTCAGAAGCTACCGTATATGGAAGCCGTGATGCGCGAGTCACTTCGCCTTGTTCCCACGGCTCCGACATTCTTTGTGACGCCGTACGATGACGGCGTCCTGGGGGGCAAATACCAGTATCGCAAGGGCGACGTACTAGCTCCGGCCTTGGAGGTTATCCAGAGAGATACAGTTCATTACGGTCCTGACTCCCATGAGTTCAAACCTGAGCGAATGGTTCGAGAGGAATTCGCCAAACTAAGTGAATACGCTTTTAAGCCGTTTGGAAATGGGCTCCGTGGGTGCATAGGGCGGACGTTCGTTTGGCAAGAGTCCCTGATTGTGAGTATGTAACAAACGAGAGTATTGCGTCAAGCTTATTGACAGTCCTCTTTCACAGATTCTGGCCAAAATATTACAAAACTTCGATTTGAAAAAGGACGACCCCTCTTATGAACTTAAACTACGATCAGACCTGTCTGTCAAACCAGACGGGTTCTATATGCAGGTCAAGCTTCGCCACGGGCTTAAGGCGACTGATCTGAGTGCCACGGCTGAGACGCATCGAAGAACTCTGGAATCAATTCACGAGAAACAAGTGCGGCCACTCATACCTCAGCGTACCATACACGGGGCCCCCAAGGGCCAGCCCATCATGATCCTTCATGGTTCGAACACAGGCACCAGCGAAGCTTTAGCGTCTGTACTGGCCTCTCAATGTATTGCCAAAGGCTTCGCGCCCCACGTGGTGGACGTATTGGACTCTGGGGTTGGCCACTTATCTGCAGAGACTCCCATCATCATGATCGCTGCGTCTTACAACGGGTCGCCGGCCTCGAATTCAGCCGAGATGGTAGCTTGGCTGGAGAAGATGGCTGCGCAATCTGAACCTCTGGCAGAGCTGAGATATGCAGTCTTTGGTTGCGGTCATTCAGATTGGAAAGACACCTATCAAAGAGTTCCTGTTCTTCTACATCAGGCGATGGCTAACTCCGGAGCTAAGCCTTTGGTGTCTATGGGGGCTTCAGATGCGGCAGCAGGTGATGTGTTCTCGCATTTTGTGGACTGGTGCCAGACAAGCTTATTTCCCGCTCTCTATCATGAGTACAACATGAAAGCCATTGAGGATGAAGGGGGTGCCATGCCATGCAGTGGACTTTCCATCTCTATGAACCATCCTACTCGTGTTCAAGTGAGACCTGGATATTTCCCTGCAGTCATGACAGGGCGAAAACGTCTTTCGCAGATCACGACCGACATGAATATTCCTGTCAAGCACCACCTAGAGTTTCGCTTCCTGGCGACTGCGGGTGTGGACTATGAGCCTGGCGATCACCTGCTGGTACTTCCTCACAATGATCCGAAATTCGTGAATACGCTTCTGGATCGCCTGGGGATGGCCTGGGATACTCAGATAACCATAGGATCGGGACGTGCTCTTGGAATCCAGGATGGCACAAGGCTCAGTGTCACAGAACTTCTCGGGGCCTACGTGGAATTTCCGGCCACATTGACGGCCAAACACATCCGGATACTCGCAGCCGCATCAAGTGACGAGATTTTGAAGTCTCAGCTCGACAAACTGACGGCTGATGACGCACCTTGCCTCAGCCTCCTAGGTCTGCTGGAGCTATTCCCCGCCTCTTTCCTCACACTACCAACAATCCTGCAGATTGCAGCTCCCACGAGGCCTCGCACATACTCTATCTCGTCCGCACCTGCCACCAAACCCAGCCATGGGACACTTACCATCTCAACAGTGCCAGGCGGCATCGCGTCGAATTATCTCGCTAAGATCGAAAAAGGGCACATTATATACGCTAAGATCAACAGTAATCCAGCTTTTCGAGCGAAACAGACGGGAAATGGGGGCACCCCTCCGCTCATTATGATCGCAGTGGGCTCAGGACTAGCCCCTTTCCGTGCAGTCATTCAAGATCTAGCTCTGCGAGTTGATAATGGACACAATAGTACGGTGGAAGAACCCGCTAGACATCAATTCCCAGCCTACCTCTTCTACGGCTGCAGAGGTCGCAGTATAGACGAGATGTACGCCGAGGAATTGGATGCGGCCGAGAAGGCAGGCGTGGTCCGTGTGCGGCGAGCTTACAGCCGTGAAGGTCAGGGAGAGTCGGCAAAGTATGTGATGGATGCAGTGATGGCTGAGAAAGATCTAATTTTGGACCTGTGGAAGACTCGAGGGGCTATCATACGTGTTTGTGCTGGAAAGAAGGTAGCAGATGAGGTGTGGGAGCTCCTCGGACCTCTATTTCAGGATGCAGAGCCAACTTCTGGAAGGGCAGAAAACGAAGACTCGTTGAATGGCATGATAGACCTTCAGCGGTGGAGGCAGAGGCTGGCACCAAATAGTGGCTCGCCATGGGAGGGAAGGTATGTAGAAGAGGTTTTTTCCTGAAGTCTATCCTGTTGTCAACTCAGAAGGGACAGATTTATACCTGATAATAGCAGGGAGATGCCCTATCGCTATGCCATAGAATTAGTTGGTACTGAATAGAATTATTGATCAAACGGTGACCTATGAATCTCGCATGCCAATACATTGTGCGACTAGGTCAATTGTCTTGGTCTCCCTTTGGTAGACGTGCTTGGAACACAAGAACTGTTCCAACAACCTCCCATTTGACGTCGTGAAATTGATTACGTAAGGCGCCAACAAAACTCATAACATCGTCTTCCCGATTATCGAACATGCCTAAGGCGTTATGCCAAAACATTATGAAACGGCCAGGAACATTGTGCTGCACACCTTCCGCGCGATCACCTAAAATAGTCGCTCCGGCCAGTACTCCAGACTTGGGCTCAACAAGTCTCGCGAGAGATGCCAGTGCCCTGGCCTTGCGCTGAGTCGGACCAGGGACACAGTGAAGTAGGAAGGAAGTCATGATAACGTCGAAGCGGTCTGGTTGTTGCTGATCGTCCACCAATTTCTGGTGAATAGAATTTGGATCATCCGCAGGTGCGAGGAAATCACCGCAAACCGTTTTGACCCTGAGATCTTGGAGCCCGGTATGTGATTCTTTGCATCTTAGAGATGCCGCCTCAAGACATGCCGGGTTGAGGTCAAAGAGAGTGACTGAGGTGTTTTCGGGTAACGGCGTTGAGGCTAAGAAATAACCGGTGCCCACGCCGACGTCCAGAATTCTCTTGCTGGCGGTCGGGCTGTCTGAGCCCCCCAATAATTCATTATCTTTATGGGGATTCTGTGTTTCTGCAACAAGAGTGTTGTACAAATTTTGCAAGACTCTGGCTGAACAGCGCCAGACGTAGGTACAGTACAGGCCTAACACAAGCCCGTCATAGACGAGGTTCAGGAACAGAGGGCTGTACACAGCAGCTCCAGCGGTAGTAGGCCGCTTATCACTCCTCGCCAATTGATGTGCGATCGAAGCACGAAGTAGTGAAAAAAGTGAGAGGACTGCGCCCATGTTGTTTGTTTTTGATCAAAGTAGTTCTGGCAGTGATGTGGTGATACCCGAAACAGAACATGTGAAGCTGGAATGCTCGCGTTGCCCACTCGCTGCTGGCAACCAAGTAGCCACTCTAGATACAGCAGAGATACGATTGCTGATGTTCGCTGAGTACGAGAGAACAATCGCACTATCACTGACTAGTAGAGCATCTTGGCAGGGGTTTGAAAGAAGCCGGGGTTATAGGTCTCTAGCTAAGGGTAATATGCGGTGTAGACTAGTCTCGCGACTCAAGTATCAGTTAACCTTACAGATTTGGAATAGTACCTACGTAGCACTGAGTACGGCTTCCCTGGCCAAACTTGACTCAATCATGATAGCAAGATTCTCGTAAATCGACAATTCCTAGGTAGAGTCGGCAATTACTCAGTCTGAAACTTGGGCGGGATATCCATTCCCGTGCGGTTTTCCCCGCCTTCTTGTCAATCCATTTGGGATCACACTTATCGGGCAGTCTGTATAGGCCGAATAGTGTCAGCCGAACTTTAGACTTCCTATGGGATCCACCGCGTGATTCACACCGCACTCGAGGTATAGATGGACCCACAAAAGGATATGCAATTAGGACGGACCATGATATTCTGAGAATGAAGCACGCATAACGGGGTCAGTTTGTGAATTAAAGGGGTTGATCAAATAGCACAATCGACATCTAAACCAGTCATTATGCAAGTATACGTTATGTCAGAAATATACCGGCTGGTCTGGGCACATTGATACCGTTATCATCCGTGAGTTGTGAGAGAATGCTCGACTCTGCGCCATCTTTCTATTTTATAGCAAACGAGCCCCTCATCATCCGCGACTTATATGTTGACGAAGAATAGCTGTGTGAATATACCGCCTCTCCCAGGACCTCTCAGACGATACAGAAGCTCTCAGTCTGTGCCTCCATTCTCTTGTCCGCTCTTAAGCTCCCACGTCTGTCCATTTTGATTACCAGACTGTATCTCCCAGCTATCAACCAGGCATATCTCAATTCTCGCTATGACTACTAAAAGGGATCCGGTGGACGCGCTGGCCATCATCGGCCTAAGTGTCAAATTCCCACAAGATGCCACCACACCAGACGCATTCTGGGAAATGCTACGGGAAGGCCGTTCAGCTGCATCGAGAGTCCCAGCTGATCGATTCAACGTGGATGGTGAGCACTTCGGAAGATTTGTCTTGGGCTGCCTACTGACATGACCTTAGCTTTCTACCATCCAGATCCAAATCGACTGGACAGTGTCAGTATCTGGAAGCGTTCCAAGAATTGAATTCTACGAATGCCATACTAACACAGGGATTAATAGTTTCGCGTCACTGACGCCCACTTCATGGCGGAAGACCCACGCGCCTTCGATGCTTCGTTCTTTAATATGTCCGCTGCCGAGGCATCAGTATTAGATCCGCAACAGCGGGGGCTCTTAGAGAGCTCATACCACTGCTTCGAGAACGCTGGAATCACTCTGCCGTCGCTAGTTGGATCTAAGACGGCAGTTTTTGTCGCGTGCTTCGGCAAAGACTACGACGCATTCATTGCTCGCGACATCGAGGCTATGAGTCGGTACCACGCCACTGGCTCAGGAAGTAGCAGTAAGTCACTTTCGAGACACACTAGGGAACATCAGTTCTGAGAGATTCCTGCAATAAATGGAGCTGACTGAGATTGACTAGTGTTGGCAAATCGTATTAGCCACGCATACGATCTGAGAGGCCCAAGTATCACTGTTGATACGGCGTGCTCTGCTGGTCTTTCAGCCTTCCACCTTGCCTGCCAGAGTGTCTTACACGGCGAGAGTGAGATGTCGCTGGTGGCGGCAGGCAACACATATTTAACGCCAGAGTCCCTGACCATCCCATTGGACGACGCGGGGTTCCTCAGCCCTGACGGGCGCTGTTACAGTTTTGACTTTAAGGCGAACGGTTATGCACGTGGCGAGGGGTTCGGCGCGGTTTTAGTGAAGCCGCTGCGTACTGCACTCAAAGACGGCAACGTGATTCGCGCAGTCATACGGGCAACGGGCGTGAACCAAGACGGCCGCACGCCCAGCATCACGCAACCGAGTTCCGAAGCGCAGATCAAGCTCATACAAGATACATATATCACAGCAGGACTTGATCTGGCTACCACTGGATATGTCGAGGCTCACGGTACTGGAACGCCGACTGGTGACCCTATCGAAGCCACATCCATCGGCAAGGCATTTAGCAAGGATCGTGATAGTGGCAAACCACTTTATGTTGGGTCCGTGAAAGTAGGTGTCCACTCTCTCAATAAACGCGAAAAATGTAACTGATGGTTTCCTCCCAATCTTCTAGAGCAATATAGGTCATCTGGAAGGTGCAAGTGGACTTGCCGGCATCATCAAGACTGTTTTGGCGCTGGAAAAGGCGATAATACCACCGATTTGCAATTTTGAAAAAGCAAATCCGGCTATCGACCAGGAGAAGCTGCGACTGGCTTTCCCAGCGAAAGCAGTGCCTTGGCCCTCGAATGGATTACGAAGGGCTTCAGTGAGCTCTTTTGGCTATGGAGGATCCAACGGCCACGTGATTTTAGATGACGCTTGCAATTATCTGCGTCTACATGGGCTGGATGGTCTTCACAAGTCAGTCGATCTTTCACAAAATGGCTCGACACGCGAAAGCATCCAGCAACTTGACGACAAGCTCGAACTTGAAGAAGTCTCCATACAAGACGAGCCGTCATCCACCAGCTCATCCACGGGGACTCCAGATGACAGCCATGAGCCGACGCGTGCATCTTCGCCCTTGACAACGGAAGTGTTATCATCTTCAGCCTCGAGTCTCTCACTAGATGACCAAGATACGGATAAGACGACCAGAAAGGGCATCCTGCCACTATCGGCTGCCGATGAAGATGGCGCAGCCCGAGTTGCAAGCACCCTGTCTGAGTACCTGAAAACAGATATTGGCCGCACCCACGACTTGAAAGACGTCTTGCACACGCTGTCGGATAACCGCACACATCATCCCTGGCGAACCTTTGGTGTGGTCGATCAGTCTAGTGTGCTTGACCTAGTCGTCGGCAAGACTCTTGCGCCTGCTGTGCGTGCTGGCCACATAGCCCCTTTGCTGCATTTTCTCTTCACGGGACAAGGCGCTCAATGGGCTCGAATGGGCTTAGAACTGCTCCATTTTGAGCCATTCCGTCAGGCGTTAGAGACAGCAGATGCATATTTGCGCCAAGAGCTTGGTTGCGATTGGAGCTTGATACGGCAGCTGGAGCTGACCCCGGATACGGGCAGCAAGATCGGACAGCCGGCTCTTGCCCAGCCCCTGACGACAGCCCTTCAAGTGGCCCTGGTCGATCTCATGAAGAGCTGGGATATTGTACCCACAAGTGTAACCGGCCATTCGAGCGGCGAGATTGCCGCTGCATACTGCGCTGGAGCACTGAGCCGCGAAGAGGCCTGGTCTATCGCTTACTTCCGGGGCGTTGTCTCAGAGAAACTGGCGTCGAATACCCAGCTTCCAAAGAGTGGTATGATGTCAGTTGGTCTCGGTGCCGAGAAGGCGCAGGCCTATCTCGAGGAAGAGGGGGTTGCGGACCGTGTAACTGTCGCTTGTGTCAACAGTCCCGTCAATGTCACCATCAGCGGTCAGATCGATGCTCTGGACATTGTATACCAGCGCCTCGAGAAGGATGAGCTGTTTGTACGGAAGCTAGCCGTCCAAGTTGCTTACCACAATTCCAGGGTCATGTCTGACGTTGCCGATGAGTATGGGCAGATGCTCTCCAAAGCACTTGTGGGCAGCTTGCTCAAAGACCAAGACAACTCAACCTCCTTTTTCTCTTCTGTAATGGCTGGACGGTTGAATGATAAGAAAGAGCTCAGAGCACCTTCATACTGGGTTCGCAATCTAGTCAGCCCCGTTCACTTCTCTGATGCGATAGGAAGTGTGGTACAAGAGTCTGCCGGCGTGAAAACTGCCCGCAACAACACGCACTTCTTTGTCGAAATCGGCCCTCAAGCGGCACTAAGACGCCCTACTCAAGACACGTTGAAGGCTCTCAGCAAAGAGAAATATCAGTACATCAACACTTTAGATGCTAAAAAGGACGACTCATCCTGTCTTCTGGGTGCCCTCGGCCAGCTCTGGTGCGCAGGAGTCAATATCGACTTGGCAAGGGTTAACAGGTCTTGTTTTAACACACTTGAGGGCAAAGGCGCACCCAGTGGGCCGACATTCATAGTTGATTTTCCCTCCTACCCTTTCAGCCGTGCCAGATTGGATTGGGCTGAAAGTCGCCTTTCGAAGGGCTTCGCTTTCCGCCCACACCGGCGGCATGCGCTTCTCGGCTTGCCAGCGAGGGACTGGAATCCCAACGAGGCAAGCTGGCGACATCTCATCCGTTACGCTGAGAACCCCTGGATTGTGGACCACACTGTCAACGGATCGTCAGTGTATCCTGGCGCAGGGATCATCGTCATGGCTATAGAAGCCGCTCGGCAGATGACTGAGAGTCAACAGCAGAACCAGAACCAGGACAAGCAGCAACGCATTGTTGGTTACCGCGTAGCTGATGTGCGCTTCCTTCGCTCCATCTCTGTCGACACATCGGAGCGTGGGAACGAAGCACAGCTCCACATGCGCCAGCGCCGCGACAATATCAACAATACCCTACAAAAATGGTATGACTGGCGCGTATTCACCATCGGGGCAGCAGATGAGTGGCTGGAGGCTGCGCATGGAAGTATAAAAGTCGAGGTTGAGACCATCGGCTCCACTAACGAGGCTACTCAGCAGCGTGAAGTTGATAGACTTCGCCTGGAGCACGACCGGATCATTGATGCTTGCAAATACAAAACGTATCCAGACCAGATGTACGGTAACATCCGTGCACATGGAATGGACTACGGGCCTTATTTTGCCCGCCTAAGCGATATTTCCTACAATAATGATGGGCGAGCCACGGCGTCTTTGACAACCAGAGATTACGCTGAAAAGATGGAATATGCAAACGAGGACCCGTGTGTCATTCACCCAACGACTCTCGACGCCTTGTGCCATCTCCAGATGGTCTCTGTCTCAGCCGGTGGTCTCCGCTCTATTCCTGCCATGATGTTCACACATTGCCGTGAGATGTGGATCTCAAACAAATTGTTTGAAATACAAGGGAACATGAAGCTTCAGGCGGCTACGACCGAGACCATGCGTGGGTTCCGAGAGTGCGAGTGCGATACCGTGGCGTTGCATGCGGAGACGCGGGAGCCCATGGTCATCATCCGCGGCGAGCGTGGCACGGCCATTACGAGTCTGGATCACGATGCAGATGCAGAGCCACTGGCAGCATGCTATCAGCTTGCGTATCAACCTGATCTCTCACTGATGGCCAATGAGGAGACTTTCAATTTCCTAATGAACAACACCTTCAAGGACTTCGCCCTCCCCGATAAGGTCTGCCTTGACCGAGTCGATGCAATTGTGAATTATTACGTGGAGAAAACCCTTCAACGTCTCGAAAAGGAAGTTTTCACATATCCAACGGACCATCTTGCACAATATATTCAGTGGATGAAACGCCAGTACGCGGGAAAGTCTCACCATGAATTTGGCAACCGCGCAGATCTTGATGTCGAGGCGTTGCTGTTGGCAGAGCCTGCAGAGCCTACCGAGGGCCTTGTGAGAAGAGTTGGTCAAAACTTGCACGATATACTTACGGGGAAGGCGAACGCGTTACAAATCCTTTTCGAGGGTACATTGATGCAGGGTAGGTGGTCAAAAGCTGGACACAAGCGTTGGGACTCGTTGACTGACACACATTCTTGCTGAACAGAATACTATTCCGCCGAGGTGTTCCAGATTCACTGTGACCGCGTTGGAGCATATGTTGAGCTTTTGGCCCATACTAACCCCTACCTGCGGATTCTCGAGGTCGGTGCCGGAACGGGCAGCTCAGCAGCTGGAGTCTTGCCGTACCTGACTTACTACCAGGGAGATGGCAAGAAGACACCACGGTAAGTTACGCCCCCGCGACTCATTTAACCGTGACTTGATCTAATTCGGCCCTAAATTTAGGATTGCCGAGTACATGTACACAGATATCTCGCCCGGCTTCTTTGAAAAAGCTCAGGAACGATTCGCCGACTATGCTAATGTCATGAAGTACAAGAAGTTGGATCTTGAGGAGGACCCTA
Organism: Diaporthe ampelina; assembly: GCA_023522825.1. Classification (NCBI taxonomy): domain Eukaryota; kingdom Fungi; phylum Ascomycota; class Sordariomycetes; order Diaporthales; family Diaporthaceae; genus Diaporthe; species Diaporthe ampelina. Next base: position 287,832 of record JAMFTM010000002.1, on the reverse strand, counting down.
TTCCTCAAGGCTTCGAGGAAGCTTCCTACGACGTCGTCATCGCTGGCAACGTGCTGCACGCGACCAGTGACTTGGCCCAGTCACTTCGTTCCGTCCGTCGCCTATTGAAGCCAGGCGGCAAGTTTGTCATGGTGGAAATTACTAACCCTGAAAGTGCGCGCGAGAACTTCATATTCGGCCTGCTTTCAGGCTGGTGGTTGCGTGCATTGAGTGGCTCCTCGGACTGGGTCTTCCCCAACCAAGGCCCTCTCCTCACTGATTCACAGTGGAACGATGCCCTGAAGGAGGCCGGTTTCTCAGGGACGGATCTTCAACTCAAGGATCATGACAAGCTTCCCTACCACCGACTTTCCACTTTGGTCGCCACAGCTATCACCGCGGAATCAACTGAAGAAGAGCTTCCTCAGAGAATGACTTACATTGTCAAACGCGACGGCTCAGAAATGCAGACGAAGTTGGCAGAAACCATAAAAAGTCAGCTGACAGACCACATCATTACCGTCACAAATCTCGAATCAATCAAGGAATTTGACGTCGCTGGAGCCAATACGATTGCGTTGCTTGAAGCCAACGAGAGCATCCTGCATGATCCCAATGAGGACCAAATGTTGGCCATCAAGCACTGTGCGATGGGCTCGCGGCGTATGGTATGGGTCACAAGTGGTGGAGGGCCTCAAGCTCGACGTCCAGAGGCAGATATCTCGCTTGGCTGGGCCAGAACAATATGCACCGAGCGCGGCGACCAGGGCGTCATAGTTGTGAGCCTTGAGTCGCCTGAAAATACTGGCCATAGCTCCAGCCTGATTACCTCCGTCCTACGACGCGCCACTGAAGACGACGACCAATCTTGGGGTGAATCAGAGCTCGCTGAAGTTGGCGGTGTCCTTCAGATTCCCAGAGTGGCGCCTAACGGCCGTCTTAACGACGTGATCACCTCGCGAACTCACATCCCCAAGATGCAGACCTGTGCCATCGGTCCTGAAGTCGAGAAGCACATCAGCTTGTCGATAAAGAACCCTGGCCTCCTCGACACGCTCTACTTCAAGGAGGTAGCTAGCGCGGGGGCGCCTTTAGGGGACGGCGAGGTTGAGATTCAAGTCATGGCATCAAGCATGAATTTCAAAGATGTTATGATCGCCCTGGGCCAGATTCCGTCTCACGGTTTTGGCTACGATGGCGCTGGCATCATCACTCGCACAGGCCCCAACTGCAAATACACGAAGCCTGGTGACCGCGTCATGTTTGTCTCGATGACTGGCGCCTTTAGCACATTTGTTCAAGTGTCTGAGTTGCTTACACAAGAGATGCTGGATGGAATGTCATTCACTGTTGCTGCATCGATTCCCGTGATCTACAGTACAGTGGTCTTCTCTCTGGACTATATCGCACGCATTCGCCCCGGTGAATCCGTTCTGATTCACTCGGCGGCTGGTGGTGTAGGTCAAGGTAGGCATCACTTTTCACCTCTTACGGGCCCCCGTCTTTCATGTTTTGGAATGTTCTAGAACGCAGCACTTTAGAATCCGTAGCAGGACTAACATCACCACTATAGCCGCCATCATGGTTGCCAAAAAGCGCGGCATAAAGGATATCTACGTCACGGTAAGCAGCGAGACAAAGCGCAAGCTCTTGGTGGATATGGGGATCCCGCCGGAGAACATTTTCTACAGTCGCGATACTTCATTTGTTGACGACATCATGCACGCGACTGGCGGCCGCGGCGTGGACGTTGTCCTAAACTCGCTCGGAGGAGAGCTCCTGCAACAGAGCTGGAAGTGCATCAAGACGTTCGGACGCTTCGTTGAGATCGGTAAGGCCGATATCCTCCAAAAGACAGGCCTGACCATGGAGCCGTTCGAGCGGAACGCGACGTTCTCGGCTGTGGATATGTACGTGGTGGTTGAAAATGCCCAGGAGACCATGAAGCAGGTCATGACAGACGTGATGGACCTCTGGTCCAAATACCCCGACGAAGTGCACGAGCCGCGGCCACTGCATATCTATCCAGCAGCCAAATTCGAAGATGCCATGCGATACCTACAGAGTGGAAAGAACATTGGAAAGACTGTGATCGACTGGTCTCAGCCTGCAGAAGTTGCTTACCGACCAACGCTGCAGCCCGCCTACAGATTCAGAGCCGACGCATCTTATGTTCTCGCTGGCGGCCTTGGCGGCCTCTCGCGAGAAATAGTCAACTGGATGATAAGTCGTGGGGCTAGGAACTTCATTTGTCTATCACGATCCGGTGTGCAAGGAAACAAAGAGGCTCAGAAATTCATCAAGGAGGTTGAAAAGTCCGGCGCTACAATTCTTGCTCCAGCTTGCAATGTTGCTCATCGAGACGCCCTGGAGAAAACATTGCGAGAGTGCACGAACAAACTCCCCCCGATCAGAGGGTGTATTCAAGGTGCCATGGTACTTCATGTGAGTCAATCTCATCCTTTACACTTGACTTATGAGTATCACAATGCTGACTATATGACAGGACGAACTCATGGACAACATGACAGCCAAGGTATGGAAGGAGCCGCTGGAGCCCAAGTACCACGGTTCTTTGAACCTACACGAGCTCCTGCCCCAGGATCTCGACTTCTGCATCTTCCTGTCTTCCTTCGCTGGAGTCAACGGCAACGGAGGACAGAGCAACTATGCAGCCGGGAACACATATCAGGCCTCTCTGGCTAGGCACCGAATCCAGAAGGGTCTGCGCGGTATCACCGTGGACCTGGGTCTCATTCTCGAGGCTGGCCTCGCCAACTCGAATCGCTTCTTCGTCCAGTCGGCACTGCGGGCCGGCTTCACAGGTGTGACGCAGGACCAATTCCTCGGCCTACTGGACTCTGTCTGCGACCAGGCCTACGACTACAGCCAGCCCGGCGCAGCTGAAGTGATCCACGTTGTTGATAGCCCCAAGCAGCTGTGGGAGAAGGGCGACCAGAGTACAGTGGCATGGATGTCCAAGCCAATGTTCCGCAACCTACACCGTCTTGGCGCTACATATGACAGTTCAGCTGACGCAGCTGGTGGCAATGGGCTGAGATCAGAAGACGAGGTGGATTACCACTCCCAAGTCTGCACTGCGGCGTCAGAAGAAGAAGCGGCGGAGATCATCACGCGCGGCCTGATACAGAAATTGGCCAAGTCGCTCTCCCTCCCCGAGGCAGACCTGGATCCCAGTAAACCGGCTTTCCGTCTCGGCGTGGACTCGCTCATTGCTGTTGAGGTTAGATACTGGTTCATGAAACAACTACGGGTCGAGGTCTCTGTTTTGAGTATTCTCAAGGATCAGAGTCTATCTGAACTGTGTTATTCTGTGGTTGGAGAGATCTTAAAATAGTCTCATTTTGGAAATATGTTTATTTTGAGATTCATTCTGATCTTCCGCGTTTGAAGGCTTTTACATGGAGTAGAACTTTTTATTTGAAAATAGTTTAAAGGGAGGGGGGAAAAGAAAGAAGGATAAAACAGGTAGTGGTGAATGATGAAAACAACAACATGGGCTCGAACCTCAGACCTGCAAAAGCGAAGGGTCCGAGGACCAGTGTGATAGAATCCAAATCTATTGACTGATGCCAGTCCAATTGAGCTACTTCGCTGTTGGATCATCTTTTCAAATGCTTGATAAGGTCAAGTCGAGTGACACTGGGTGGGGCTAGGCAGACACAGTCGGGCCGTCGGTCACCGGGTGGTTGAGTCACACGGCAGCTGTGGAAGGAGCACCACTACCAACAGCACCTCGTCTGGTGCAATGATTGAAGTTTAATAATCGTTGCATTCCAAATAGTGTTGGGGCAGCCCCCATGTCGAATGTCAAGACTCGTGTTCACGTTGCCAAGTTCAAGGGTGGCTACTTAAGTACTCATCTGTCACGGCCTGTTCCACATCAAACCGTTGTACAAGACATTTTGAGAAAAGGACGTCTTGTTGATAAGACAACGGCAAGTATCTTTATTTTGCTGAAAGCTCAATCTGAAAGCCAGGCAGTTTTCCCTACTGGGTGATGTTTGGTCTAGACCATGAAGCCTTTCTCAAGCCAGCTCATCTCTACGTGATTCTTTGTATAAGGCAGTCCATTGACAGTAGGTATCTGTAAGAATCATGACACCAAAGTTGTTCCAGACTCCGAGTGAGTTCTACATTGAATATACCGTTTGAAGATATTAGGGTGTTACACTCTTAATCCATATACATCCCGAAGGCATACAGTCCCTTCATATAGTAGTAAATACTTAAAGACCCAATATTTACAAAAAAAACTAATATTAATAATAATATAGAAGTCTCTACAAGCATATAGCCACAACCTCATACTATACAAATAAGGCTAGGAAGTATTACTCCTAATAATACTATAAATTAGACTTACTTAATAATATATAACCTAAGAGCTAATAGATAATAAAATAGTTATATAGTAAAACTAGGAATAATCTTAAAATAGTCCCTATATAAGCTTATAATCCTATAAAGGAAATTTAAACTAAAAACCTTACCTATCACTACTAATATACATCATTATATAGGGTATTACACTCTTAATCTATATATATCCCAAAGGTATATAGTTCCTTCATATAATAATAAATACTTAAAGACTTAGTATTTATAAAAAAAACTAATATTAATAATAATATAAAAGTCTCTATAAGTATATAGCTATAACCTTATATTATATAAATAAGGCTAGGAAGTATTACTCCTAATAATACTATAAACTAAACTTACTTAATAATATATAGTCTAAGAGCTAATAGATAATAAAGTAATTATATAATAAAACTAGGAATAATCTTAAAATAGTCCCTATATAAGCTTATAATCCTATAAAGGAAATTTAAGCTAAAAATCTTACCTATTACTACTAATATATATTATTATATAGACCTTTAAAGAAAATATAACTTTAGAGTTATATAACCTTAAATCTACTTACTAAATAAGTTAATATTATACTTTAAGTTTATACTAATTACTACTAACTAAGAATAGAGCTAAAATAAACTACTTTAAGAAGAACTATATAGAAGATATTTATAAAAATATTAAAAATATTATAAAGAAAATAAGAGAGAAAATTTATAAGGAAATACTAAAAAAGGAAGAATATAACAACTTTATACTATTTTATATCTATACCTTTATTATAGAAGATAAGGATCTCCTTAAAAGTATTATAAAATAATTAAGAAATAAAGGAAGAAGTAGGAGGTTAAGGGTGCCTATAGGAGAGTAGTACTAGTAGAAGTATAGAGAACTTAAAGAGTTTATATATGGGCTATAGGCTACTAGGGAAGAGTCTAATAGCTAAGTAGAAAGCAGATAGATAGATAGTTGAAAAAAAAATATAATATAGCTAAAGCCTTAAAAATATTAGACTATAAGGACTTAATATAATACATAAGTTAGGGTATAATTATATTATATTTATATATAGTATAAAAGGAAGAAAGACTTATAGGAAGGTCTATTAGAGCCCTTAAGGATAAGCCTAAAAAAGGTAGTTTATATACCTATTAGTTATAAGCTAACTAGTAACTAACTACTAGACCCTATACCTATCTAACTATTTATAAGTATAGCTACACCCTATATATAATTACTATAAGTATTAAGGTTATAAAAAAGAATATAATATTCTTATTACTTCCTACTATAATATAGTTAATTAAAATCCTTTATATAAATATAATATTCCTTTATTAGTTTTTTAATATATTTAAAGTTATACTTTATCTTCTATTTATTATATTAAGAGTTATATCCCTTTTATTATATAAAGTACTTAATTATCTTATTAAATAGCTTATAGTTAAATATATATTTAATTTTATAATACTCCTTATTCTTATTAGTTAATAAATTAATATACTTAATTAGTAAAAGCTAAAATATATAATAATTAAACTCTTTATTCTTATATATCTTATATAAAAGAAAGTACTAAATAGAGATAATAGGGTTAATATAGTCCTTATTCTTTTTAAAGTTAAGGTAATATATTAGTAGAGAGATTTTAGTAATAATAATATAAGGGCCTTTTTAAGGTACTATAAGTTTAGTATTTTAGGTCTTAAAAAAGGATTTATATATCTTACTTATCTTAAGCTAAACTTTATTACTAATATTAAATTTAATTTATTTATATTAAATATTATATTAAATCTTATTATTTAAAATAATAATATTTATAACTAATTATATATTATATTATAAATACTTATATATAAAGTAGATATTTATAACTTAGAGGGGAAGTTTAAAGCTTATTAGTTTATTAATAAGTTTAGAAATCTTAAATTTAAATAGAAACTTATATAAATTTATATTAAGAATATATAAATATACTTTATTTAGATTTTATTATAAAGCTAAGAGTATATTAATCTAATTATAATTAGGATACTTAGTAATATAATAGTAAAATATTAATTTTATATTTTAGTTTTTATATTTAAATTACCTATTAGCCTAAAGGTAATAAGTAATAATTATCTTAAAGTATATTTTAAAAGCTTTTTATAAGCCTTACTAAAATATTAAAAGAAATTTAGTATTTTAATTAGAAATAATAGTTTAAGAATATAATTAATTACTTAGTAGTAATTAGTATATTAGAATTATTATTTAATTATTAGTAGTATATATTATATATTTAGGTATTAGAAATATATATTTTAAAGTTTTATATATAACTAATATTATAGTATTAAAGAAATTAAATTTCTTAAGATTTTAAAGAGTATTAGTAGAAGGTACTAATAATAAGGTAATTATAAAATCTATTATAATAATATATATAAATTCTTTAAGAGCTTAGATTAGCTAAAGGTTCCTAAGTAATATTTAGTTATCCTTATATTATACTCTATATTAATAGTAATACTTAATATAATTTTTAATTTTATATCTTTTTTTTTATATATAGATACCTTTAAGATTTATTATTATATAATTATAATTAAAATAGTACTTATTATTATAAGTATTAATTAGAATCTTCTAAATTAATTATTAGGAAATATATAAGTATTTATAATTATTATTATTATAATTATATAATAATTAATTAACTAAATAAAATATATACCTAAACTTTAAAGCTAAGATAATATTCTTATTATTTTTAATAATAATTAGCTTATATTTTATTATAGTAAATATAATTAGGTTCTTAATAATTTAATTATAAACCTTATTATACTTATAGGCTTTAATAAAATATTATTAGAGGGAATTATTTATTTAGATTTTAGTAATAAATAAAATATAATTATTATAATTATCTTAAATAGAGTTAAAAATAGGTTTTTTAGGGTATTTCTTAGTAATAAAATCACTAAGGGTTATTAATTAAGATAAAATATTAGATATTAGGTTAAAATATTTAACTAAGTAATAAATCTTAAGTTTATATTTACTTAAATAAATATTAGTATTAATAAATTAATAGTTAAATTAATTTATTAATATTATATTTAATAAAGTTTACTTAATAATATTATAAGTAGTATTATAATTAGTTAAAATAATAATAAGGTAATTTAAAGAATAAAGAATAGTATATAAGTTATAATAGTCCTTAAGACCTATTAGTAAAGAAGGCTTAAATTATCTTTAAAGAATTATTAATTTAAAGCTATAATTACCTAAAGAATAATATAAAAGGAATAGTAAAGCTATAATCTACTATTATAGAAGATATAGTAGTTATTTAGGCTAATAAGATAAGCCTAATATATAGACCTACTAGCTAGGTCCTATATATATTTAGCCTATAGCTCTAATAATCCCCCCCCTCTAAAAAGGGAGTTAAGTTATACTATTAGTTAAGGTTAAACCTATAACCTTCTTAGTAACCATCCTAAATAATACTTTTTAAGCCCTTATAAAAATAACCCTTAGAACTTACTATTATACTAAGAGCCCTAAAACCCTAAGTTATAATAATTTCTATATTACTTAATAATCTATATAATTAGTACCTTATATAAGTACCCTAATTAATTATCCTATTTTTCTTATTTATTAAGGTAGTTAGTATTTTACTACTATTCTATTATAATTTTACTTTTAAATATATCTCTATTATTAAAATTATTATTATTATACTTATAGAATATATTATAGCTAATAATATTATCTACTTTCTCCCTAATAGCTAGCTATAATATAATAGCCTTATTATATATAAATACCTCTATTATATATATATTAGTACTATATTTATACTTAATATAAATATACTATTAGCTCTACTAAACTAGCTTATTATTATCCTTATAGTTAGAAACTTTAATCTTATATAATTATATATCTAACTAATCCTATAGCTAGTATAGAAGTCTAATATTCTTAAGGTAAATAATATAATATTCTTATAATATAATTAGTAAATACTTAAAGTTACTAGCTAGGTACTACTTAAGGTCTAAGTTCTAACTCTTCTAATATACTTAGTATAATAGAATACTTTATAATACTTTTAATACTAAAATCTTTTCTACTTCCTACTCCTCCTTATTATTAATAATCTTACCTTTAAATTATAAAGGATCCTATTTAGAGAGAGGGTTCTTTAGGTTAAGTTATAATCTATTAGATATAAATATTTTATAACTATACTAACTTAGGGAAACCTTAAGTTTAAAGGAGTAGTAAAAACTATTATCTATAATATAGTAAAACTATTAAATAAAGGAGTTCTTAAGTTTATTATATAAATAATTAGTAGTTTAGATCTTCTTAATAATAAAAATATAGTTACCTATATTAAAGTTAGGTTTATAGTAATACTAATTTACCTACTTAGTTATATACTCCTAAGCTTACTATATTACTACTTAAGCTATATTAATATAGCCTTATAATATATAAGCTATATATTAGGCCTTATATTATAATAATTATTCTTAGGGGAAACTAATATCCTTTTATTAAATCTAATATTCTTAGCTAAATAGTAGGTTAGATATAAAGCCTATATAGATCTTAAAGAATAAGAATTTATTAAGAGAGTTATATAATAGGTAGGCCTAAATAAAGTCTAAGGCTAGGATAATATCTACCTAATTATCCTAATAGTAGTTTATAAATATATATAGATACTAGTTAATTTATTAATAAAGGTTCTTAGTTTAGCCCTAAGATTAGAAGTAGCCTATAGTAAAGAGTTTCTATTATATACTTATAATATAATATAACTTATCTATAAAGGAGAAAATAAATTATAGACTATAGTTAGAAATAATTAATTTAGAGAGGCTAAATACTTAGAAGGGTCCTTTATAATAAAGATAAGCTACCTATATAGTAATATAGATATCCTTATAAGGGATATATTATATAATTTTAGATAAATAGTCTATTATTACTAATAGATTATTATATCCTATTACCTTATCTTCTAATATACTTTTAAAATTAACTATAAGATATTATTATAGTTAAAGAGGTATAGGTAGGGGTTAAAAAAGACCTAGTATTTTATTATAAGGATATTTTAAGGAGTAATATAAATAATTAATAATAAACCTAATAATATCACCTCTTAAGCCTAACTAGTAGTACTTTTATTATAAGATCTAAATAATCTTATTATAACCTAGGTGTATAATTAAAAGGTATAAGTGAGCCTCCTTAATAATTTTAGTATATAATTTAATATAATCTAAGACTACTAGTTTTCTATAATAATAGATATATATATTATTAATAAACTATTAATCCTTAATACCTCTCTAAGCTATATTATAGTAATACTTAAGACTTAGATAATCTTAATTAATATATAATAGCTTATTTAGTAACTTAGACCTAGACTACTCTAAAGGAATTAGTAGTACTACTATAGCTTATTACTTAAGTCTATTTAGAGCTATTATATTAATAGAGTTCTCTATATCTACTAGTAGTAGCTCTAAGATTAAAAATATACTAATAGTATTTAATATAATATAGTCTAATATATTATTAATTTAGAGACTAAATATATTATATATACCTAATTTAGTATCTTTATCTACCTTATAGAAAACTTATATAATATAATAAGTATTAAGCTATTCCTTTTAAGTTTTTAAGTCTTTAAAGTATTAAAATAATATATTAACTAATATATTCTATATATTAGGGTAATAGGATAATATAAAATTAAATTAGGCTAATAGATCTACCTATTTAGCTTATTATATATTAAGTAGTTATTTTATACTATAAAATTCTAAAATATAATAGTTAGTAATAATCTTAAAGGGGGCTAACTTAAGGCTAGCTAACTTAGACTCCTAAAACTTTAAGGAGTATATTATAGCTAAAAGTTCCTTATTATAAATTAGATAATTTATTTATATATTAGATATAGTTTTAGAAAAGTATCTAATAGGGTATTAGTTACTATTATCTTACTACTAAGTAAAGATACTAGCTATAATACTATCAAATATATCTATCTCTAAATATATAAAATAATTAAGTATAAAATATACTAATATTAGGGTATTAGTTAAATACTTTTTTATAATATTAAAGGTAACCTAATATTTAAAAGTCTATTAGAAAGCCTTACCTTTATATATAAGTATAATTAGGGGTTTAATAATCCTACTATATACTAAAATAAACTTTTAGTAAAAATTATAAAAACTAAGAAAAGAGTAAATACCCTTTAGAATTATAGATATCTACTAATCTTAGATAATAGTAATCTTCTTAGAGTTAGTAGTAATTCTATTAACACTAATAATATAGCCTAAGAACTTTATACTCTATATATAGAACTTACACTTCTTTAAATTAGCCTATAGCCTAGCCTTATAGAGGTACTATAGTACTATAATAATATATTAAATATATTTATCCTCTATCTTAAAGTAAATAATAATATTATTAATATATATATAGTAGAACTTATTCAAGTATTTCTATAAAATATTATTAATATATTACTAAAAGATAAATAGTCTATTTAAAAGGCTAAATAGTATTACCTTATACTTAAAGGATCCCTATCTTATATAAAAAGTTATTATATAATTAGTCTCTTTATTAAGATAAATCTTATAAAAAGCCTATTAGATATTAATCTTAGTAAAAATATTAGCCTAATTTAGCTAGTTAAATATTTCCTTAATTAGTAGAATTAAACTATAGTCTTTTTTAGTAATATTATTAAGTTTTTAGAAATTAATATAGAAATATAGGCTACTCCTAGATTTTATAACTATAAAAATAGGGGATATCTAAGGTATAATTATAAGTTTAATAAATCCCTTTTATAAGTTTTTAATAATATATATTTTAGTAATCTTAGCCTCCTTAAGTAATATTTTATAGAGGGGCTTATATCTAACTATAAAAATAAGGTCTATACTAAATAATAACTAGATCTTTAGATTATATATATAGTATAGGGCTAGTTTATTAGAATTAGCCTTACTAAATATCTATAATAGGTAATAATATTATAGAGGTACCTCCCTTAGGGCCTTCTAATAAAGTTCTTTATTATTATATAATATATCTTTAGTTAGGCTCTTTTATAAGTTATAAATATATTAATTAATCTTATATAGAGAGGTAATAAAAAGAGTTAAATTATCTTAGCTAGCTAAAATAAAGAGGGTTTCTAACTAAACTTTACTAATTTCTACCTTATAATACTTAACCTAGCTAATACTTTCCTTATATAGAGTATAAACTCTACTAGTATTATAGCTACTAAGCTAATTATAATTATCCTATTATTTATACTATTATTATTAGTAGGCCTATTATTCTTTAGGAGATAAAGTAGGTATACCTATTTAGGGAAAATAGGGAGGATAGCTATTTAAAGTATTCTCTATTTTTTATAAATTCCTATTAATTAGGGCCTTAGGTAATCACCTATTAAATACTAACAACTTAATAATATAGGGTACCCTATCTATTAGTAGTAATTCTAACTTCTATACCCTCTTATATATAGCTATAATTATTATATATAATAGTTCTTATTATAGTAGAGGTAGAGATATTAAAGCTAATACTTTATCTCTAAAGATTAATTCCTTTTTATAAATATCTAAGATAATATTATAATTATATATCTATTATTATCTAATAATTATTTTATATTATATATCTATTACTATTATAGGTAGTTATAAATAGTAGTAACTACTAATAATTAAGTTAGTAATTAGGGTAGTATTAATCTTTTAAGATATTTACCCTTTAAAGCTACTAATTAGATAAGGTTGAAATCTTATAATATACCTAATACTAAAAGTCTAAATTAACTTTATAGTAAAGTTTATACTAATAAAAATTATTCTATTTACTCCTATATTTATAAGTCCTTCTATATTTATATTATTTTTATTAATAACTACTATATAAGGTATTATCTATACTTCTCTATTAACTATATAAATAAAAAAGTTATAAAAAATATCTATAAATAAATTTAATTTTTCTCTATTAATATAGACTTTATTTAAAAATATATATATATTCTTTAAGAGGGAGTTAACTTACCTTAAGGTAACTAGTTTCCTAAATCTTTAAGTTTAATATCTAACTTATTAATATTAGATTAAAGCTTATTATTAAAAGTCCCCTTAATTATAGTAATATAGGTATACCTTATAACCTTATATTTATACTTATAAGTAGTAAGGTTAACTTATTAGTTTAGGTTTTTAGGATAATTAGTATTAATATATTTAGACTTTTAGTAATAAAAATAAGTATATTTATTAAAGAGCTTAATTAGCTCCTCCTTAATAACCCTATTCTTTTTTATATATTAGTAGATAGTAAAGGGGCTACTAATATTAGTTCTATTTCTACTAGTATTATTATTACTACTAGTATTTTATCTTTTATTACTACTAGTATAGTTATTATTATTAGAGTTATTATTTCTACCTCTACTACTAGAGTTATTATAGTTAAAGTTCTATCTATTATTTTATTTATTACTACTAGGGTTATTATTATTAATAGACTTATTATAAGTCTTATATAACTACTTAGTAAGTATCTAATCCTAATTAAACTAGTAAGCTTAGGTATAATACTATTTAAAGGTAATTTTATTATTATATATTTAAGATAAAAGGAGGTTATAGAGGTAGGGAACTAAGGTAAGCTTATTATATATCTTAAGCTTTTACTTATCCTTAAGTAGGTATTAAGTACTAGTTAGGTAGATAAATTTATTATAGAAGATAATAAACTTATTAGTCTTCTTTATAATTAAGTTAGTAAAATTAATTTTAGCTTATAACTTCTTATTAGGGTTACTAAACTTATCCTTAAGTTAGTTAAAGAAAGCTTTAATAGTAGAGATATAGTTAGGGTACTTAGAGTTAAGGAAAAGTTTAATAATCTTAGTAATATAACCTCTTATTTAGTTCTTAATTATAATAACCTTATTAGGTTTAATTAAGTAGTAGTCTTTATTAATTATTATCTTATTTATAAACTAATACTTTTATACTTTAAAGTTTAGTATATCTTTAGTCTTATTATTATACTAAGTAGATAGTAGGTCTATTTTAATAAAGTATTAGTTATAAGGAATAATAGAGTTAGTAGGGTTATTAGTAGGGTTATTAGTTTATATTTAGAGCTTAATAATCTAATATCTAAGCTACTTAATCTTAGCTAACTAATTTATATTAAAATTAAGTAGAGTAATAATATTAATTTATTTTTAAAGTTTAGAGATAGTATTATAATACTCTTTATACTAATAGAAAAGAGTTATTATATTTTCTTTAATAGCTTTATAATCTTTAGTTTTATTAGTAAGGTTTATAATTAGAATATTATAGTTCTAAATAGTAGATTTATATTAATTATATAAATAAATATTAGTAGTTTATATATTCTTATTAGTTATAGTAGTCTATATATCTTTTATTATCTATTATAAGTAGGTATTAAGGTTATCTATTATTTAGATAAAGAAGTTAGTATAATCTTATATATAGGAAAGGTTAGTATTAACTTATTAGAAGATTTTTATAAAGTTTTATAGTTAAAGATATTAAGTATAATAAAGGAGTCTAAGTATATAAAATTTATTATATATAAGCTTCTTATTACCTTTAATAAGGTTCTTCTAAGTAGACTATAAAATTAGTTTATTTATCTTAAGCTCCTTTTAATCCTTTTTAATAAGTAGGTACTAAGATATATATTTAGAGTAAGTTATATTAAGGTTATCTAGCTTAGTATTTAAATTATCTTAAATCTACTAGTTATTTAAGAAGTATTATATTATTTTAGAGATTATAGTATATTATTATAAACTTAGTAATATAGCTTTTTTAATAAGGAAGTCTCTCTTTTTAACCTTATTTTTTATATTATCTTTATAATTAAGGGTATTACTAGTTACTTCTACTACTAGAGTTAAAAATAGTTAGTTAGTACTAATTAATATATGGTTTAGGTGAGTTTAAGGAATTTTCTTAGAATTAGGTATAACTATATCCTATCTATTAAGGTTAAATTAGATTTATAAATATAAGTAGTTTATTAGAGTACTTTATAGGTTATTTATTAGAATATTAAAATCCTCTTCTTTATTAAAGTTAAATATATAGCTATTACTACTACTCCCTCTTATAATTATTATAGTAGGAGTATTTATTTACTTACTTAAAGTATTTAGGGGTTGAGGGTTAGTTAGTAGCTAGATTTTTTTAGGAGGAATAATAGTCTTATAAGTTATTATAGTTAATTAGGTTAGATATTATTTTTATAACTTTCTTAAGCTATAAGGTTAAATAACTTTAAATTATAATAGTCCTTAAGACCTATTAGTAAAGAAGGCTTAAATTATCTTTAAAGAATTATTAATTTAAAGCTATAATTACTTAAGGAATAGTATAGAAGGAGTAATAAAGTTATAATCTACTATTATAGAAGATATAGTAGCTATTTGGGCTAATAAGATAAGTTTAATATATAGACCTACTGGCTAGGTCCTGTGTGTGTTTAGCTTATGGCCCTAATATAAGTACTTAATAGCTTAAATAAGATATATAATCTTAAGCTTAGAAGGGTTATAATAGAGTTTTAATTTAAAGAGGTAATAACTAAGAAATATTATTAATTTAATAATTATAAAAGGTATATCTTAGCTTAAAGTAAATATTATATTATCCTTTAAGTAATAAATTATAATATTAAAATTATATTAAAAGCTATTATTAACTTAAAGAAATAATTATTTATTTAATAATATATAATATAAATAAAGTTCTTTATAAATATAGATTTAGAGGGTATTAAAGGAAGTAATTTCTTAAAATATAAGATTAAATTAAATAGAGTTAGTAAAGGCTAAATACTTATTCTTATTATCTATTTTAACTTAGCTAATAATTTATCTTATAGTAAGGAAAGCTATCTTATACTTCTAAAGTAGCTTAAATATTTATATATAATAGATAATTATAATATATAGAAATCCTATAATACTTAGATATATTTTTAATAACTTTAATATTTTAGAAAACTTAAGATTTTAAAATCCTTTAATATATTCCTTAATAGTAAATAGTTTAAATAAGTTAATATAAAAGCTAAGTAGCTTAATAGATAAGTAATTAAGAAAGAACTTTTTTAAGGAAATAAAAATACCTTTCTTAAGGAATAAATTAAAGATAATAACTAAGTACTTATAATATTCCTTAAAGGTATTAGAGAAGATAATTATATTATTAATAAAGATATAGTAAAACTTCTTATATTTTTCTAAGAGTTAATTTATAAAATACTAAGTATAAGCTAAGGAATTATAATAACCTATTAGGATAACCTTAAAGTATTTAAGATTATAATAACTACTATAATAAATTAATTATAATAAATAGGGTAGATAAGGAATTAGTAAAAGAATATAAAAGTATTAATAATTATAATTTATCTCTTTTTATAAATAATATTAATTAGGTTAAATTATAAGGGTAATAAGTAATTATTAAGTATAGCCTACTTATTAAGTAGTTATAAGTTAATAATAACTTATTCCTTTTTAATATTATAAATAATATATTAAACTATAAAGATAGGAAGTATAAAAAGGTAAATCTTATTAATCTTCTCTATATAACCTTACTTATAAAACTTTTTATAAATCTTATTAAAAACTTCCTTACCCTTTTATAATAGTAGATATTAATAATAGTTAAGCTTAGTATATTACTAATTATCTATTAAAGATACCTTTATTATTTAGTCCTTAAGTATATTAATTAGACTCTTATTTCTCTAAAACTTAAAATAAAACTTAGTTATTTTATAAAACTTTATAATAAGTATAGAGTTCTTATTATAAATATAAATATTATTTTTTATAATAAGAGAAGGAGCCTTATTTAGGATCTTAATATTAAGTAAGTCTTTAATATAGTTAAAATAAATAATACTAAGAAATATCTCTATAACTTCCTTAAAATTAAGAAGCTTAAAGTTAATATTTATAATTATAATATAAATAATATTACTATAGGGTATAATAAAATCTATATTAATATTTAAGAATTTAATATTAATATCTCTCCCTTAAGTAAGGGTAATAATATTTAGAGATATCTTAAACTTAGTACCTATTAGGATAATTTTAATATCTTAAATTAATATCTAAGATATATTATAAGAACTATTAGTAAGGTCCTTATATTAGGGCTTAATAACTAATATAACTTAACCTATTAAGCTAAATAAGGTTAAGGCTTTAATAATACTACTAAAGTTTATAATAAAGTAAATAAAGTCCTTATAATTATAAATAGTCCTTAAGTAGATATACTTATTAACCTTTATTAGTTTAGAGCTAAGGTTATAAAATATTATAAACTTAGGAATATTTATATCTACTATAATATTTATAATAATAAAATATAAGGATATAAATATAAAGGTATAATCCTTTAAGAGATTAATATAGTAGATAATTATATATATAATCTAGTTAAACTATAATATAAGTAATTAAGCTAATATTACTTTCTAAATTATAAACTATATTACCTTCTTTAAAATTATAAAGGGGATTATAAAGTTATAACTATTTAAGTAGATAATAATATTATCTTTAAATAAAATAATAATATTATATAACTTTAACTACTTAATACTAAATAGATAATTAGTAATAAAGTAATAATCCTTTATAATCTAAGTAGTACCTTCCTACTCTAATAGACTTAATATATTATTAATTTTAATATTAGGGATAAAGAAGGTAAATTTAGTAAATTTATTAATAAAAAAAGGCTTTCTACTAATACCTTAAATATCTTATAGCTTTTTTATCTTAGATTATAAAATAACTTTAACTATATATTTAAAGTTAGTAAGATATAATTATATAATAAGTAATTAACTTATATTAGTATTAAAGTAAAGTTTAGTTTTATTACTATTAGGACTATTATATACTTTAATATATAGGTAAGTAAAATTACTAAGTATATTAAAGTTAATAAGCTTAAAGGGTATTTCCTTAATAATATCTATAGCTAAATAAGTAATATAATCTTATATTATACTAATAGGGGTAGTATTTTTATTATTAAAGATAAGTTTAAAATAAGGGTAAGTTTAGTTATCTTCTAAATAATAAAAAAAATATTACTTATAAGGAAAATAACTTTATAATAGCTATAAGTTATCTTAAAGCTCTTAGCTTTAAGAATATTATAATAATTATTAATAAATAGGATATTACTTATAAAGTTAGAATTACTACTAAAGTTAAATTATTCTAAGTTACTATTTATCTATATAATATAAATATAATTAAATTTTAAATTAGAGCTATTAATAAGTATAATATTATTAACTCTATCTTACTTACTATACTAGTTATTATAGGACTTATCCTTATTATAAGGCTTATAATTATAATTATTAAACTTATTATAATTAGTACCTCTAAGTTTTAGATAATTATCTTAGTAATTATTATATTTATAATAATTATTATAGTAATCCTTATAGTAGTTAATATCTAAATAATAATAATTATTATAATATAAATATATAGTAGAAGAAGTATTAAAGAATTTACTAGGACTATAAATATCCTTAATAAGTACTAAGAGAGTACCCCTATACTTATTAATATACTTTATATAATCTTTAAAAGAATTAAATTTATTAGATAGTTTAATATTTTAATAAAATATAATAGGTATTATATTCTAAATTTAATAAAGTTAATTATCCTAATTATTATTATTAGGGATAATAAGCTTTATTATATATATTTAATAAATCTTCTTTTAAAAGTAATTATTTAAAACCTTATAGTTCTTATAAAATAATTAAAATAAAATATAAGTTAAGTTATATTTATTATTAATAATAAATTACTTAATAATAAATTACTCTTTTAAAGTATTAATTATAGTTTCTATTTTATTATTTAAAAGAGCTTAATACTCTTTATATATAAGCTCTATATACTAATAATAAAAATAGGATCCTCTAAAATATTAAGAAATAATAAATAATATCTTATATTAATAATTAGGTAATATATAATAATTATTAAGAAGGTTAAGTATAAACTCTTTAAAGTAGTTAATATTAATATAAATAATATTCTTACCTAAAAATACTAAATTAAGACCCTCTTTATTCTTATATAAGGGGTTAAAAATACTTATTTATTCTTAAAACTTTAGCTTATTATAACCTAAGCTATATACTAAAGGGTCTAATAAAGGATTACTAAGAGATATAAATTATACTTATTTAATCTTAAATAGTAAATAATAAGAAGTATATAAGTAATTAGTATACTTTATTATTTTAATTATCTTATAATTATATAGAATAAGAGGCTAATTAGATAAATAAGGATTTCTATAAGGTAGTAAATAAGGTAAATAGCTTAGTAACTATAATAGTCTATAAGGTTAGTTAAATAGAGGAGGTCTATATAATATACCTAAATAAGTAGAATATAAAGGGTATCTTAAGGGGTAACTATAAGATAAATACTAAGTTATTAGTAATATATTTAATAAATAAGAATATAAACCTTACTAAGTATTTAGTAACTAAGGCTATTACTTAAGAAACTTAGATTATTAAATATTAGTTAGTAATAATAACTATTTAAGTATTAATAATTATTATAAAAGTAATAAAATAACTTCTTAATTATTATAAATAAAGAGTTAAGAGTACTTAATATAATTCTATATAAGTAAAATTTATCCCTCTTATAAATTTAAGATTACTAATACTAAATAAATATATTAGTAATAAAAGTAGTTAATATATTTAAATTTAATTAAAGGGGTAGAGTAATTAAATTTTATTAGGTAGTAATATTAATTATATAATATAGGATAGCTATTTTCTATTAGTTAATTAAGATTTATTAGATAATTATCTTAGTAATTATCTTCCCTTATTATTTCTTAAATTAATTAGTTTAAGAGTAGAGGATTATCTTAATAATAAGTTAAATACTTAAATAAGGGGTAATTAAATAGTTTTAGAACTATTAAAAGTTTAATTAAGTTAAATAGTTTAGTCTTATAATAAGAATTAAATATAACTTATTTAAAGAAAAGTTTATTTTAAGTAAATTAATAGGATAATAATACTATATTACTTAGAGTAATACCTTAAACTAAGTTCTTTATTTCTTATAAGGTATTACTTATTTTATATAATTAATTCTTAATAGTTTTAAATTTCTTATTTTATTAGTACTATTTTTATATTAAATATATTTACTTTTATCTATTAGAGTTATCTAAAGGGAAATCTATATTAATTTAATTATCTCCCTTTAAAGTTATAATCTCTTATTAAGGAGTAAGAATACCTTTAAAGCCTAATTACCCTCTTATCTCTATATCCTTTTAAAAAACCTCTAATTCTTTAGATATAATAATAAGACTTAAAAAGTTAATATTAATAATATTCTTTAGAGAACTTATTTAAATATAATATATATTAAGGAAATTAGGTCTAGTTTAAAAGGTATTATAGTTAAAAGTATTTAAGATTAGGAAGAAAATTCCTATTAGATTTACTTATATTAGTATTTAAGATTCTTAATTTATAAACTTATTATCTATAAAGGGGGGCTCTATAAGGAAAATACTAAATATTTTTCCTAATATTATTACTTATAATTAAATATAATTATATATTAATTCTTAAGAAATAAAATATAATATAACTTAAAATAAATATAAAAGGAAGGAATATAAGAGCTACTAACTTTACTTATATATATAAAATTATAATATTTATAATATCTATTACTAAGTTATTATTTTTATCTAATTTTAAAGTCTAAGATATAATAGTAATATAAAATATATAATACTAAGTTATATAATTAGTTATTAATTTTATTAATAACTACTTTATAAGGAAAAAGGGAGTACTTAGCTTTATAATTATAAGTATATAACTTATATTAAAATAATTATTAAATTTAAGGTTAATATTAATAAGTTATTAATTTTACCTAATAAAGTTAGTTACTAAATAGGGTTAATATTAGTAGTTACTAACTTTACTACCTTTATTACTAGCTACCTTACTAACTTTAAGTAAATAAGATTAAATAATTAATATATTAACTTTAGTTAATTACTTAAATATATAAAAATAAAGAACTTTTAATATCTCTATAATATAAGAAGTTATAGTTACTAATTATGGTATATAAGTTGGGGTATAATTGTATTATATTTATATATAGTATAGAAGGAAGGAAGACCTGTAGGAAGGTTTACTAGGGCCCTTAGGGATAAGCCTGAAGGAGGTGGTTTATACGCCTACCAGTTGCAAGCCAGCTGGTAACTAGCTGCCAGACCCTGCACCTATCTAACTATTTGCAGGCGTGGCCACACCCTACGTGTGACTGCCACACTCAGGCCCAGGTGCTGACGCTTGAGGAACTGCTAAGCTATTTGGGCCAACTAGGCCTCCAGATCTGCCATGACATGCTCCCCAAGAGACACATCGAATAGGCAATCCTGCCAGCTTGCACCAACTACCAATCTCTCCCCGGCGACGGTCATGGGCGATATGTTGAGCGCAGCCGCGGTCGTCTCCGTGCTGAGGACAAACTGTGCCCTTCGAATCGCCCAAATGTTTTCATTATCACCAGTCGCCGCCGACGGTGAGGCGCTGTCCCTGCCGTTGGACGAGACGGGGCCTAGGACGCCGAGTCCCGTCACCCACCACGAGAACTGCCTGGGCCGACGAGCTGCTCTAGCCATCTCTTCTTGGAAGTCACTCACGAGTTTCAACATCCCGACCATGTCGTTCTTAAGGCCCGTCTCAACTCTGCTCTCTAGTTCTCTTCGCACCCTGGCGGCGGTTGACCAGATCAGCTCTGTGAGCGCAGGAGACAACACTGCTGCCTGCGCTTTCGGGCTGTCGGGGATAGTTGTTAGGTGTGAGATCAGGGATCGAAATTGGCTGATGATCCCCCGCTCAAATTCGTGAGATGTGAAAGTCACATAATTTCCCATGGTGTTCTTGGGCTCGAACCCTGTGTAGACTTTCCCGAAATCCTTCGGGTCTATGTATCGCCGCATGTCAACGGTAGTACCCCCTAAAAATGCAGGTGCGGCCTCTTGCGTAAGCTGTGAGGCCAAAGAGGTGAGCGTGAGGATGTGGAGAAGCCCGGTGAGCGTGGTCTTGTGCTGTCGGCAAGCAAGTAGAATTCTCTGCAGCGGCTCAGTCTCGACCACAAAGGCGCGAACCTGTGTTTTGAAAGGGCTTGAGCGGGGAGGCACTGGCGCCCATCTTGCCAATGTTGGATTGAAGGTGGTTGGTCCCCATTCTTTCCACGCCGTCTTGAGAACAAAAGGAATCGTTAGAGGGAGTTTGCAGATTCCCTCCACCGTCGGTGGTAGTACAGGAGCTGACTCTGGTAACCTGATTATTGACCCGTAGCCGGTACCATCTTCTGTGTCTTTGCCAATACGATTGAGTTCTTTCAGAAGGTCCGAATGGAAGATTTTGCCGCTAATTCCGTCGCAATGAGGGTGGTTGTAAGTAAAGACTATCTCCAAGATGCTTGTCGCTTGGAAATGTACAACCACAATCATCCATCCTGGTCGTTTGTCAATTTCAGGGTAAGTAGCGTCCACCTGATTTGCAAGCAAGTCCTGCAAATCGTTCTCGAAGACCGCATCCGGACCAGACTCCTTGAAATGCCATGTGATATGGTTTTTCAGGTCGAGAGTCTCAAGCTGAACGAACTTTGGGCTCTGAGATTCCGCATTTGCAATGGCAACTTGCAGAACAGTATGTCTCAGGACAGTCGTAGCGATGGCGTTTTCAACAGCCTGGACCAGCTTGTTTCTTGACTCGGCACCAGATCCTGAGAGACATTTGGGGATCATGTAACGCCCTGAGACGGAGGTCCCTCGATACTGGTCCAAGAGGTACATAGACAGCTGATATAGCTCACTGCATGTGTCAGGTCAGATTGGGTGATTTGGTTCGAATGGGCCAGCAGGGCTCGGACGAACTTGTTACCAAGCTTTCGGAGTAATTTCGGCTCTACGCGATCCGCTGTGGACGCTCGCTTTGACTCGTCCATAGTGAACGCGTTAGAAGGACTTAAACGACGTGCCGTGCTTACGCGGGTTGAATGGTCAGCAGTTGAGACCTCTGGGATCTGGGGGTCGTCGGTACACAGAGCCTACCTAGGTACCTAAGCCTCTGTCACACCAGATCGATCGGAGTGTTAAGTCCCAGCCAGTCTTGCCCTGAAGTGAGTCACTGGAAGAATCACCTAAGTACGTGGCCTTTGTAAAGTCGAAGAGAGACAAGTGGTAAGAGAAGCATTGGTCATTGAGGATCGCCCTCAATGCCCAGGTGGCGCAGAAACATCAGGTGTTGCTCAAAATTCGAGTCTGACCCTGAATGGATGGAATCACACTGGGCCAACCAACACGGGACGATTATCCGTTGGTGGAATCCTTCCCGAACCGTTTTCTGACGTCTCGCCTGCTTCTGCACTGTAGTTTCCACGTCATTTCGTACTGTGCGAAAAGACAGGATGTGTTGGTATGCCTAATTCAACCTTGGAATCAATCTTTACCCGACCTCGTCCGAACACAAGTCCATGTCAATAAGTGGCGCAGCTGCAACCTTCCCTGTACCTTTTTGTACGTGTGATTGGGCATAAGCTGGCTCAAATAATCCTGACCCGACTGTAGATCAGTGAATCGTCTCGATTGCTTGCAATTGCATGATTGTTCAGGGCCTCAGACTATCTTAATTTAGTTTCTTCTCGAACTACTTGCTATCTTCCCATTGCTGCTGTATGTATAGAAGCAGCACAGCCCGCACGAAGTGGCAACCACCATGAAGGCCAGTCGTAAGGGACGAGCGAATTCGGACTCTTTTTGGGGTACCTGCACGCACTCATCATGTTTATAATTATTCTGAGTGGCGACATGCATACTCGAAGTAACCTGTCTTTTTTTTTTCCCTTTCCGTGTGGACTGAATTGGCTCAATCCTGATGCTCAATCTTGATGTATGAGGAGGTGCAATGCTTTTTGGATCATGGTGAGGTTGGTTGCGTAGTGGTAAATCTCCTCTGATCCTCGCCGCACGATGAGGATGAGCTTCCATGGTTCCAATGGCTTCCTGTATGTACATGGTTGGGCAATCTCCGTTTCAGATAGCGGCAACGTGCGCCAACAACCACGGCACTGACAGCATATACTACCGCACAATACTGAAAGGGAAGGTCGTAAGGCGCAAGAATTTACGGTTGGAGCTAGCCAAGGCCTTTTGGGAGCCTGTTGGTGGCCGTCTGGCATTGTATTATGAAAGTCTGCCCCATCTTCTACGCTAGTCAAGACCTTTTCTCCTTTGCACAATCCTTCAGACCATCCGAGATGTCTGAGACGTACTTTACGGACCTCGATGGCCCAGCAATCGCGCCTCCTGAAGGCACCGAGTCAAATTTTGGAATTGAGAATCGTAATCATGGCGTGGGGTATTTTGTGGTCATCTTTTGTGCCATTCTCTCCACCTTGGCCATGGTACTGCGCTTGGCTTCCAGATATCAAATTAGGAGGTTTCATATTGAGGACATCTTCCTCGTAATAGGATTTGTAAGTTTGCGTCCTTTTGCGCATATAACTGACTGAGACATTCTGACGAGTTTTAGGGCATCCTTGCTGGGTATCTGTACCCCGTCTATGAGTGTTGTATCTGGCCAGGTATCAATGTTCATCAATGGGACATCAGGTTGAGAGATATGTCTCGAATCTTATGGGTATGGGCCCGAACAAATATCGATCCACCAAAACTGTGGCACAGAATCATACTAATGACTTCAACAGCTGATTCACCTTGCATCGATTAACTATGGAATGTCTATAATGTTTGTCAAACTTGCCATTCTACTTGATTGGTTGCGCCTATTCGTTCCTCTGGGTCAGAAGAACAAGATGTACTGGATATTTCACGGATTGATATGGGGAAATATTATCTACTACGTCTCCGGAATCCTCGTTGAAATATTTCGATGTTGGCCACGACAAAAGATTTGGGATCCATTCTTTGAAGGGGGTAGCTGCTCGATCGACATTGCGGCCAACAACGTCGTCAACTTCGCCTCCAGTCTCATCAATTTGGCGTCTGATATTGCTATTCTCTTGCTTCCCCAATGGACCATATGGAAGCTGCACTTGCCCAAGGCTAAGAAGATAGGTATTTCGCTGCTATTTGCCATTGGAATCTTGTCAGTATGCGCCCGCACAGGAGTGTTCTCGTGTTAGTATAATGCTGACTTTTTTGATGCACTCACAGTGCCACTGCCGCCGGATTAGTTCGCTTCGTCTACCTTTTGCAGCTACTCGACTCCCAAGACGAGTACTTTTGGCTACCGGGTGTCGGACTATGGGGCGTCGGCGAGATCACGGCTGGTCTCCTTGTCATGGGTATCCCCGGTGTTCCCAAAGTTATTGAGGCCTTTCAGGCCTCCGCAACATTTAGAAAACTGCTGAGTCGACTCAGAATTTCGACCATTCGAACGCAGTCCGATCCCTCAGGCCGTCGACCCAGTCTCAGGACGTTTGGCAGAACAACTCTTAGAAACCGGCGTGGGGAGTGGGATTTCATCGACGCAGATACGTATTGCCTTGTATCGGTACAGGCGATTCCCGCTGACCAAGGAGTACACAAATTGCAACATCCACCTAAATCTGTCATTCGGGAGGCCCATCGGGATGTGAATGTGGGACATCAGCAAGGCTTCGATGAGAGCAAATTATAGGGAGTCTAGCTTCAAGTTAGTGGTGAGTTCTCATGGTAGTACTGTAGTTAAAGCAGGTGAATGCATGTGAGAAACACCTTGGTACATTTGGTATCCGCCAACACAAAGGCCACTCCCCTAAGTGGCCCTAAGTGAAACAGACATGAGTTTGATAGATGTCTGGCTCATGTCTTGGTCTTGGAGAATAGAATCATAACACTGATCCCGTGACGAAACTTTCCAAAATATCTCGCTTGGTTTAAGAAGGAGTACACAGGAACGTGGAGGCTCTACTGGATTTGGGCAGAGTGCAGTACAGTGCTATGCTGTAGAAAACGTTGTGGTCTCTTGCGCGCCTCAGGCAATAATTCTGACCTTCGTATAAATCCAGTTTCTAGATCTTATGGCAACGTTCTTGAGAATATTGGCACCGATTGAGTACGGACCTCGGCACATGTGACTACGTTGCCGTCCACTTTCGGTGCAAATGATGTCTTCGTGTTCTATTTGCTTTTCAACCTATTCATAGTGTCGGAACTAGGACACCTGCCACTGCGAGGATGATGTCCATTGAAATGCCACATGCACCGTGAACTCGGACTTAGACTCTTTCAAAAGAGCGTTCCTCGCGCCACCCTCCTTCATGAGTTCCTTGGCTGCTTTTGCGTGTTCCGTATTGCTGGGTCGCCCACTGTATTCCATGAAGAGCTTCGCCTTCTCCCCACCAGCGCCCGGCAGCTCCGTCTCTTCAACTACCCACCCACCCTGCATGCCGTGTACGGGCGACAGTTTGGCCGCTTCGGTCCTGTAACTCTCATACGTGGCCCCGTGCGCCTCGACGTCGACCGATTCCGGATAGTAGATCCAACTCACTTCCGTGACAGGGGCGTTGAAGGGCGAGGCGCGGGAAGTGATGGGTTCCTGGGGGGTGAGGTAAAAGTGCATGACGTGCAAGGTAGATGGATCACAGATCGAGAAGGTCTTCGCCATGAAGTTGGGGTAGTCGGGATGAGTCTGCCAGTCTTTATGAGCCTGCATAGACTCCCACTCTATGGGCCGGTAAGCACATCTGGCATGGAATGCGAAAGCTGAGGCGGCGGCGGCTAGCATTGGTTGCACTCACCAGCGATCAGATACAAGAGTCCAGGCTGCTCTTCTGGTATGCCCATGTATATGGCGTGACAACCGGGCCGACGGTTCGTTTCAGCGAAATTCTCCTCCAAGGTAGTCTTGTGGGGTCCATCCGTTCTCACGTCGACGCCCTCCTTAAGGCCCAGAACCACCAATTCCACAATTGCACGTGACATCTCGAATTAAAAAGCTCAGCAATGGTTTGCGCTTGACTCCTGTCTGACCTATCCTATCTGTCGATGGTCCCAAGCCTATCGTCCAGTCTGGTGTTCTCCGTGGTTGGTGCGAAGGTCCATATACGACGATGGTTTCTGGTGGAGGAAACCAAAGATTCCAAGGTTCTTATGCTCATCGCGGATTTCGGCGCGCGGTTTCTATGAGAGCTGAGCTTTGACAAGTCAGGAGTTTATCTCGCGGTATCATCTATCTCCGGTTTGCCAAACCTTTCTTGAAGCGTGCATCCTATTGCAATGTGCCGTTCAAAGTTTACCAAGCCCCTTTCACTAAACTAGAACCAATGGAAACCTCATCGCGATCCAGTTCCTTCGACAATCAGTGCATGTCAAAAGTCGAGAGTCTGGGGCGTGGATCCTAATTCGTGCGAGGCTTGAGCCCCGAATGGGCCGCCTTGGATGTCCTGCCGTTACACTACTACGATGGATAAGGTTGTGAGGGGTGTCTTGGCCAATGACCAGGGTGAAAGAGAACCACTATTTAGAGTTTGCTCAATACACAAACAATCCGCGTAACGGCATCGAGCAGGCCCTAGTGGAAGCGAGCTGCGTATTAATACGACAACAATAAGCTTTGTGTCATTTACGTAAGGTGGTTCTGTTTTGAATCCGTATATATACGAAGTTGTGTGCAGTTCTTTCGTGCAGTTGTAAAGACTCACTCAGGTAATTCACAGCGGCAGAAACTAGACAATGATTACCTCGCTGTTCTTAACTCGTGCAGGAACTGTCAATTGTCCTCTTCCATACAATTATACTAACATTCAGACTGCTGAATGTCGATGTGATGTTGCTCTACCAAATCAGGCAATATAGAACATGAAGCGCTCACCACTGTATGAAGGCACCACATACATTTTAGATGTATGGGGGATTGGAAACGCAACCGCATAGAACATGAAATCAAACATGAAATTAAGTCTAGTCTGATCGACATTGTTGTATCGTCTGCACTCTTCTTGAAGAAAAGAAGAGGGGCGGTAGAAGGTCGCTAGTTTTCCACTGCCCGTTTCGATGGCAGGGGATACTGATCACTCGAATGTGCCACGTTGGTATCGCTTTGCTCCGGTAGCCTCGACCCCATAAGGCGTTTAGAAGACATCATCAGGATCAATAGCCGCCTTGGTCCTCAAAGACCCAGCAGTAAAAGAAAACACGACGCTAATAACAATGTAGAAGTCTGGGCACGTGGCCTCAGCCTGGTGCCGCACAGACAAGGCTAGGAAGCATCGCTCTCGACGGCGCCGTAGACTAGACTCGTCGACACATAGCCCAAGGGCTAAGAGACGGCGAAGCAAGCATATGGCGAGACTACGAATAGTCTCTCTCGTGATCATCTGCTGAGTCCTGACTTCAGCGTGTGTTTACGGCCCCAATCAAGTCCCTCGGCGAGCTACGGGTTGATTTCCCGGATCGCTCTGCACGATCGCCTTGGGCGCCGATTGAGGGTGCGCCCTTAACGACGGTCTGAAAGAGGTTATCCTCACCAACAGTGGCACACACCAAATTAAATACCAGGTTTCACGTCAACTACTTTAAAGCGACGATTTGATAGATTTAACTTCTGGCACTGGCGACACGGCATCCTCCCGCATACCTTCGGAGCCCGGCACTAATAACTTCCTTCCTCAGCACTAACTTCTCGGCTGAATACTTCAAGAGACAGATCTTCTCCAGCCAATCCACTGACGAGGATCCTCAACAGACCAATCCACGGACAGATAACTTCGGCGAACTGAACCCCAGTAAGAGGGCCCCGCTGAGTGAATTGAAACATGGACTGTGCTCCTATTCGTTGGAGCACATCATGATCTCGTTCTCCAGGGTAAATGCATGGAACTCGGGTTGCTAAGAAGTAGTTAGTATCTAGAAGGAACAGATTACTTGTCAATAAACTTACAAAGCAGAGATAGTGACCGGGAAAGTCATTATCATCAAACATCTCTTATACCCAGCATATCTTAGGTCTCATCTGTTATAGACCAAGTCGTGTACTATAGCCTTGGATATAGCAGATGCATCACTCTCAGATGCAGGCGGGCTTCTCGGGTCAATCTGATTGACCATGCTCAACTTAATTCCGGCCCCATTCGCATCGAAGAAGGGGTAATGTCGCTGGTAGTCTGAGTCCCGTTTAGTGAGGTTGGATGCCGGGGGCCTGAATTGAAGATGGAAGTGCAGGGTATGATCTTCAGAAGTGTAGGCAAGAATAGGTAGATGAGTATTATCACCCTCGTAGTGGATGAAGGTAATATTGGTGGTCTGGTTTCCAACCATCCAATCACGTAGTTGATCACTAATAATAGGATGATTGTTGAAATGATTTTGAGCGGCGTGTACTTCATGTACACTAACATCCCAACTAGACAGATGAGTAATGTTGGGTATAAGAGCAGCCGCCCTCTTAAGCCGAACATCTCCGGCATCTGCCCCAATTGTGTATCTCAGGATTCCAGAAATACCAGTACCTGCCCCGGCCAGTAGGACAAAGTGGACACACCACTCGAGATGGGCGGTGATATCGTCAAGTGTGGTGTGGGTTCTAGTGTCAATAGCGTTGTAGTCCTCGAGCAACTTGAAAAGAAGTCTGAAGCTATCGCCACCAATCCTGGCTGCGGCAAAATAGATACTCCGGTTGCCACTGTGTTTGATGAGTCTTGCCAGGTTCAGTTGTCTTGGTCTGACTGGGCCTCCCCTTGTGGGATTTTCACGCCTTATATAGGCCACAGAGAACATTTTAGTCTCTCCGTATGACTACTTTGCTATCTGTTAGCTCCTAGGCTACTAGTGTTAATGATTCAATTTCATAACACTATCAAGATTAGTAGGTCCTAGCCTCATCTATATGTCACGAGGCTAAGCTCACATACCTAGTCTTCTCACATTATATTTTGTTTTTCTTACTATATAACTGCTTCACTATCCATTAGCCCAAAGGCTACTAGTAGTTAGATTCTAGTTAATAGTACTAGGAAGAGTGATGCTTCCTAGCCTGATCTATATGTTAGAAGGCTAAGGCCACATGTACCCATTATAGTTTTACTGCTGTTATCAACCAGTCTTGTTCTTAATCCGTGTACACCCCGAAGACGTAAGATTCCTTCATACGGTGGTAAGCCTCCCCAGCGAAACACAGTAGTAAGTGACAAAGGTAATGGAGACTAAACGGAAAGAAAGACTAAAAAAATCATTAGTATAGAAGAATACCAAGTCTGTTTAATCAAAGTGGATTGTTGAGGCGGATACTCGGGTTGATCTTCATAACTGAGCGATGTTCATACAAGGAAGGAGGAAGCACGAGTGGTTCCTGGTTGATCATTAAGTCTTATCAGGGAATCCAGCGCTCGACTGGAAGGTGGTTTCTGCCGTCACAAGGATCCAAAACATCTATTGGCAGTCATTTAGCTGAAGTTATCCCGGGCCGGCTTAGGCTTATCTTGTAGGGTGTGATGAAGGACTAAGAAGAGCAGGTACACAGGAGAGTCAGGCAATCTGAGATGCCAGCACGGCGTGAAAAGACTCTGACTTTAAGTGAAGTCTCTATCTAGAGATAACCAGAGATATGTTACATTGATATATTTGTTAAATTTATGATTTCTTTCATATTTTACCTTAATAGTCTACACTGTTATTGACATTGTACTTTTTTTTTTAACGCTGGGTCTTTGAGCGTTTACCACTGTGTGAAGGGACCGTACGCCTTCGGGACGTATACGGATTAAGAGCGCAACACCCTTACCTTGATAGAATGTCCGATTCGAAGGAGAGCATGTCGCTCGAGTCGTCTGCCACCGGGACCCCCAATGCTCCCTCATTGATGTAATACCGACATCGGGCTGGCTTACAACTTCAGTCTCGCAGATTCAGGCTTCTAAAAATACCATTTATCTCAAGAATGGCCCAATGAATGGAGTATTCATGGCTTTCGTGTTTCAAATACTTCATCAAATGCAAATATCCGTTGAGATTTCATTGTGACCGTGAAGTTGGGGCGAATCAAGGACCGAGAGAAAATGCAAGCTTTTGGCTCATGTGTCTTCTGTTCAGGACCACGAACCTTCTCCCCCATTCCATATCACTTCCTCACATCTTCTAATTATGTACTTGTGTACGCCTCCAGGCAGTATCGGCCCTCGAATCCCAGCCCGGGACGACGTGTCACGACGATTCTGCCAGGTACTTCCGGCGAGCCAAGGCTAGCAACAACGATCACCTCGGCACAGACCAACGCTCTCCTGCATGTGTGTTCGACATCGCAGATCGCACCCTTGCCGGTGTGTGGGGAATGTGGATGGTTGGGGTGGGCAAGCAAACATCTAGCTGAAGTCCACGCTGAACTTTCAGCCAGGACTTGCATAATGCTTGCATCTTGCATCTTACGCTAGACCTGTCATTCTCTTTGCAGCCTCTTTACGCTCTAGTCCCAAGGTTTGATAACAAACCACCATCTTCAATCACTTGGCGTGAGTTGTTCAGTCTCCTCAGTTCCCGATGCAGTGCTCTGCCAGGTCTTTCATGAAGGCACCAGATGACTCTTTCGAAAGTCTGGGCACGGAAAGACGTCCGTGACCTCAACTTCGAGCAACACATTCTGCTGTTAGCGTTACCGGAGACCCAATTACGTCGAAGTCTGTGGTAAAGAAGGCTCTTGAATACAACTCAGGAAGGTCTTGGATCATTCCGAAGTGCCGTTGTGCAAACGAATCTAAAATCGGCTCCAACTGTCCCACATCTACCGCTCACTCCATTTTCCCTTCTAGCCCTACAAGCTTCTTGAATCCTGCGCCGATCTCAGTAAGCAGTCCGGTGTCCTGGTCTACCAGTCTTTGGCCCAAGCCTATTTCAGGATTCAAGTTCCGATAGTTGCACATCTAAACCCTTAGACGAGATTCACTACCATCTCATCAGCGACCTGGTGCCTACGTCAAGCAATAGACTGAGTGCCGGCCCGTGGTGGCCTCCGTTTCACTCCAAAGGCACAGGAAACACTGGTGGACCCAGCATACATGAATCACTCAACCCTCTTCTCTTCCGGAGAGGTGAAGGGGCCTTAGTTCCGAATCCCGTGCTCTCACGGCCGCACCGACCCAGCAGGCTCCCGCTGTCTCAGCTGTGGACCAGGTCCTGATGCCGCCTAGGTCGGACAAGGAGTAGACGGGCGGGCTAAAGGTCCTGGACTACCTGATCTTGCAGTATATTGAAGACAAGTACGACCTCGAGTCCACAACATTGAAGGCAGAGCACCGAGCCACTGAGCCAGGTGCTGGAGCTAATGCAAGGGACCTCATGGTGCCCAAGCCAGGTCGATGGTCGACCGTGGACGTACATGGGTCTGTACAAGCGGTTCGCAGCGTTGCCGAATGTTACCAACAGAATGTAATTTCAAAAGGCCATGGGAGGAAGGAAGGGAGGCCACGAGGGTATTGTCTCGGGACGCTCCTCTCGAGATACTTCCCACTTTCAGTGATCATCTCGCCATTTATCTGCGTTGGCCGTGCAGGCTGGCACCAGGAGCACGGTCTTTCTGCCCAGCCCAAGGGAACATATCGGTACAGAGAAAGCGCAAGCAACAGACAGAAGAGCTGCAAGACGGGATGCTCAAGTGGACAAGCCTCGGCTGTCCCATCTTCTCGCAGCCGGCAGATTTCACATGGGACTTCTGGTTAGGTTTCGGGAGAAGGGATATCGTGTGTGGTGTGCCCGGGATTGGATAAAGTAAGCGACAGGCCAGGAGCGTCAATGTGTCAGCCGGAAATGACAATCCCTCCCGAAGTGCGTCGTGTGCAACCCGTTAATGGGACCGGTGTGGCGGGGAAGACCCCCCTACCCCCAGAAACGAAATACAGTGTAAGAGACGAAGGAAATGGAGATCGAGACGAAGAAAGACCAAAAAAAAAAAAAGGTCCCAAACTTTTAGGATCGAGGGTCCACAGAAGTTTGATCCTCGCGTTCGTAGACCGCCGTGTCGGGTCCGACTTTTTGACTGAAGCCTGCCGTGATATCCACTTGTTCCCGGGCTTCCTTCGAAGGAATGCATCCCTTGAGCCCCGCAAGGAACCGGGGCCACGGGACCGTGTGGGAAGCAGAGAACTTGGTGCCCAACCCGATGAGAAAGCGGTGACGGCGATGAGATAATCGGCCACGGCATGGGCTGCAACAGGGAAAGGCGTCAAGACAGGCAGCCGAGCTACCCCAGTGTGTCATATGAGCAGTCCGCCAGGTGAATCGTTAGCCTTCTGGTTTTGGGGAGCCACTGCGCCTACAGGTTAGAGCCTGCAGGAGGATCCGTGTCCTGAGTGGGCCGCACGCTGCGAGACAAGCGCAGTGCAGCCCCGTTATTGATTGCTCGGTGGTGGTGGTGGTGGTGTTCTTCTTTGCGCGCGTTTCTCCCTCCCTTGCCTGGCTTGCTTGCGTGCTGACCTGCAGGACATGCCGGGCTCGTTTGCGCTGACTTTGCTCCATCCGTTTTGCTGCTGGCTTTGCATGCCAAGCGACCAATTACATGCCCGCCTGCCCGCGTGCATGGCCGCAATATATGGCCTGCCTACGTCCTGCGGCCGAAGCCCCTCCATGCAAGCCCGCACACCAAAGGAGAAATGATTCGCCCTTATTTTCTTGGGATCAAAAAGGTCGGCTTGTGAGAGGGCGTGGCTTTCCTCGGGCTCGGCCAAGCGACGAGCATCGAAAGACAGATGACAGATTAAAAAAAAAAAGTTGGCATCCGGCCCTTGAAGTCTCACCACCGGGGGGATGTCTCAATAAGCGGCGCCTGCCCCGCTCCATGCTGACTGTTTTCCTCTTGTCACATCGGTGGCGACAAGAGAGAGCTGAAAAGATCAGACATTCTTCTTGCGTTTCAAAGGATGGGCGAGGGAGATTGTTGGAATTGCATTGTAAAGGGCACGCTTGAGAGAGTTTACCCCAAGATGCTGGGGAGGGCCAGCACATTTCCGCCCTCAAGCGACCGCCAGCCGCAATCCCCCCGTGCCTCCTCCGAGCATGAGGCCAGATCCGAGCCCCGGACCTCAATCTCTGATGAGGCTCAGGCCTGTTTTAATCTCTTGTTGATCCTGCGGAATGATACTCAATATCTCATTTCATTGAGAAACGATAACCTTCAGGCTTTCGAGGAGACCGATGCTCGGCCGCTCCTGAGCCACATTAATGGTGCAATCACGTCCGCGACGCGCAGCATTTACGAGCTGGGCCCGTTCTTGGAACGACATCGGTGGCCGCCCTCCGAGCCACCCCGGGCGTCAATAATACGACTGAAAAACCTGAGGAAAAGGAGCAGGAGCCTTTCCTCGTCAGCGTCAGGGTTCGCCGCGGCCGCGAGACCGTGGCTGTCTCCCGATGAGTTGTTTTCCTGGACAGTGGCCCTGACCGCACAGCACAGTGCCGTCCTGGCCGCCCTCGACCAGCTGGAAAGATTCCTCGTTTGCGGTTCAACAGACATCACCGAAGACGACAGGAGGAGACATGATGCAACGGGGTCGTGGTGGCAACAGCAGCATAGCGAATTCGAGAACGTCACCCTGATACAGTCAATGCTGCAGAGACCGAGAAGAAATTTGCAAGCGTTGCCCTGCACGTATCTGTCGACACCTGCTGTCGACACACCCGAGAGCGCGCAGATTGGCGTTGCCCTCACATCATCGTCGCCGACTGGAGCTGTGCTGTTGCCATTTTTCAACGAGCACGACGATGGGAAGTCAGAAACACTTACATTCTACGAGCAATCTGTTGGATCATGGCCTGGAGAGATGATGAATGGGGGACTTAGCGCTCGTCCAAGGGCTCTCGACGAAGGCTCCCCTGGGAATCACTCTAACCTGACGTATAGGCCTTCGGATCTGCGGACCCTGGCGTCTGGGCCATCACCCTACCCGCAACCGAACCAAACGGCAGCAGTGCAGACAGAACGGTATGCAGAATTACCGTACCACTGCGCTCCAGGGCAGGCAAAAGATGTGCAGAATGCTGCCCATGGAGGCGAGGATCAGAATATATGGGCGAGAGGCCCGCCGGAGCTCCCGCTTTCTCGGTTCAACAGTAGTGCTCGGCGACCGAGGATCACCACGACTCCTTTACCTCCGCTCGTTGGTCTCCAGGCGTTGATTCCGGAGATCTCGCAACGGGCGCGATCGGCGACACTTGACCCACCCACGTCTGCGCATGCCGTATCGCCATTGTCGCCGTCGTCGCCCTTGCTCTCGCCGCCAGGCCTCAGTCGGCGATCGAGCCAGGTGAGCTTGCCTAGTCCGATTCAGGCGTCGCCTACCGTGGACACACCGTTCACGCCGCTCAATCAGCAAGTCGCGAGCATGTTCGAGCAGAAGACCTTGCCCAGCAAGACCATCCAGCCTGTCATTCACGAGCTCGATAACATGATTGCGTCGCCCGTGTACTCCGTGCAACCCGTGTTCGAGCTAGACGTCTCCCCGGTGGGAAACAGCCAATACCAACAGTCGGCATCGCTGGAAGAGGATGAGAAGCATTGGCCGTATTTAGCATATATGGCGCGAAAGCAGGCTGTCACGATGTCAAGATGGTCGGTCCGACGTTCGAGATCTAGTACCAAATCCAAGGCGTCCAGGGCGTCCAAGGCCGGTAGTGATGGCTAGGTGGTTCAGAGCCTAGTGACAGGTATTGGACGACCTTGTGTTGCTTCAGCGTGAGTGGGTCGTGGCCCGGATCCACCCAGCCAAACAACCCTGCCCCTAGTTTATGTAGCCCACGAAAATCGAAGAAAATATCAATAGGTCCTCACACCGTAGTCGGATATGGTGTAATGGTTAACATCGGTGACTCTCACTCACCAGCTCGGGGTTCGATTCCCCGTATCCGAGGACATTTCTTTTGCTCTCTTTTTGCTTCGACCATGTCGCCAACTTCTCTTCCACGGGCCCGGGAGCAGCATCTTTCCCTCCAGCATTGACCAGGTGCGTCATAGTCAATTGGCTGCCAACATTTTCAACAGTCAGGCTGCCACAAGGCGCCGTGTTACCGCCGGGTCGGGTGTTCATTTGATTCCTCAGAGCAGTCATGCAAGCGTAAATGTTCCATGACGATGGGTGGATCAAATGCTGGCCTCGACAGAGTCAAGCATGCGTAACACGACCGATTGCTATCAACAGCTCTTAGTCAGTAAAGCGAGTCGCCAGCGCAAAATGTACGAAATAGAGCATACTGCTTTTGCTCCCGCTCGCCCGGGCTGACTCGTGGTTTACGCTCGGAATAGAAATCCGCTCAGACGCACAGCCATAGTGGGAGACCACCACGACGGCGCGTTGGCGTCTCCGAAGGCGGGATGTTCAATTGGGGGGGGGGGGCGGTAAAGAGAGCTGGCACAGGGAGAATGTCAATAGAACAATGCACGGAAGGATCCAGAACGCATCGTGAAACCCGTAGTAAGCAGACCAAGCATGCAGAGTTTGGACGTGCCCTTTCAGCTCCTGCAGCCTGAGATGACTAGCCCACAAAGGCGACTGCGACTGTCCACGACACGAAGTCTGACCTGATGGGCGCCCGGAGGTAACCGACTGGCAAGCACTCGAACGGGATCGTTGGGGGCCGTTGCGAATATTCGCGAACAGACTCTGCACGGCCTTGCGTTTCTGTGTGATGTAGGCCACGAATAAACATGCGGTTGTATATGTGTGTGTGGTGCGTGTGGTTGTCCATGTTCTCATACTTGCATCCAGCACGCCTCCCAAGGCGAGGGCATGTCGTTAGGTAACGGATATCACCGTACCCGACTACTGGGAGCGGACTATCGACTTGGCGCTCTGAGGCTCCTAGATGGCCTGAGAGCAGGAGGGGTCGAGTGGCCGCATCGCACGGCCCGGCGCACAATAGTAATTGTACCTACTATCCCAAAAGGCTTAATGGCTTTTCCCAGGCCAGTCAGTACTGTACTCTGCAGCGGGAGAAGTGTCGGGTGTTCACAGCGGGCCGCATGCTGCAATGCGACACACCGCATGCACTGCGGTTCCTCTGCGGGAGGCGATTCCTCGGACCAAAAAACCGAACTGAACTATACACTCAAGGAGCAAATGGGACTGATGCCCTCTGTTGCCATGCCTCCCGGAGCAGAATTGCTGGCATCTTGCCTCAGCCCGGGCTCTCGAGTTTTCATGAAGACCTGACGCAAGAGGTGACCTAATGGTGAGCTGTGATGCTATCTAGGAGAAGTTGGTGCATGCATAATGTCTGGACCTGACCTGCCAAAAGAAGCAGGACTTGGTGTAGGGGACCCCATCGCATGACATTGGGTGACGTGCTGCTTTGCTTGCCAAGGACTGTCAACGAAAAACGCCAAAGACACTGACGAAAGGGAACCCCAGGGTCCTCGGGGGGAAACCTGCAAGTGCAGATCTGCACCGGGCTGGGCTGGGCTGGCTGGGCTGGCTGGGCTGGGCCGGGGTATCGTGCGCGGTGTCTCTTCAGGGTTGCCTCCAGGCATACCGTAGATCATGGACCGGTATGATGGGTCCCTGGCAAGCCCTGGGATGCGAGCAAGCGCGTCGGGAGTGGACAATTGCTGCAAGGCACAGTTGAGCCCCAGCAGTCCTGGAGATCGTGATGATGATCGCATGCCCCCAGGGCCCGGGGGATCCACGTCTGCCAAAAATAGGAACATACGAGGGACAACACACAGTCAAGACGATGCAAGCCGGCATAGTCAAGACCCGGAGGCCTGGATGATCCCGTTGCTTGAAAAGGGGCCCCACATGGCCGGTGGCTCTGTTTTTTTCTCGCGAGTAGCGCAGGGAACGGACGCGAAGGGCAGCATTTAATTCACGCGTAGGCGGGCGTTGCTCAGGAACAGGCCTCGGAGTTTACAGTAGATCGACCAGAAAAGGACTCATCGACAGGGGTTAAAGGGGCTGAGGTGGCCCAGAATTGACGGAGCAAATTCTGATTGCCGATGACGGTGCCGAAATGCCATGCTGTTTTGTTGCTGCTGCCGTGTTGACAATCCAGGATTGCAACAGAAAGCGGGAAGCAGCGATCGACAGGGGACGCGATTAGCTTCGTATGCCTGCACCACAAAAAAAGAAAGCGTCCGAGGTTTCCACAGTCCCTGAGTCTCAGAGTCCAAGCACGAGGAAGCCACCAAGCCAATGTGCCAGGCGCCTGGGCAGGAACAAAAGACCAAAAAAAAAAAAAGAGAATACGAGCAGGGAAGACCGTTTCTCTCGGCATGACGGATGACGGGCGGGCACCAGGAACACGCGCTCAAGTTCCGAGGGCGGCAGGGCGGCCGCAAAGATGACAAGAAAATGCATGGCTGTCACGGCCTTGTTCCGGTGTCGTCCCAAGCCCAGGCTTCGCCACGAAATTGAAGTTGTATAGCTCCCCATAGTTATTGTCATGTATGGCATGATTGTTCGGGAGCGTCGCCAGTCCCCGCGTTGCACCCAGCCAGATGCACCCACCCAAAATCTGGTTATGCACACGCAATCCCTGGAGCGAGCTGCTCCGTTAGAGAAAGGCAATCCGGGCAGGTGGATGGTGAGGGGCCTAGTGGGTGGGTGACACGGTGGGTAGCGGGAACCTTCCTGCCCTCCTCGGTGGGTTACAGGCAAGTGCTCCCGCAGCTGCACTCCCTCCCTGCCCAGGTACCTACCCCAGGTACCTGCCTTCCACTTCCCACTGCACATACGCAGAACAGCAGCGTATCCGTAAGGAATGCATGTGACATGCAAACACCAAAGGACCATTGCCTCTCCAGACTCCAGTCTCCATACTCCAGACTCGGCCAACTGCCATGTCCGTCGGGCCTTTGTCTGTCTGCAGACGGCTGCAGCCTGCGGCCTGCATCGTGGTTGGTGGTCAGATGGAGACTCGTTACTTGGCCTGGCCTCCGATTCGGCTTGAAACTGCTCTCTTGGTTTGGTTTCCAAACAACCACAGGAGCCTGCTTGTGCTTCTCAGAGCACTCACCCCTCCTTCCCCCTACCCCTGCCCCATCCAGCTGCCTCTCTCGTTCTTTGTGCGACTATCAAAGGACCAGACCTGGCGATGCCACCACGACCCGACGAGATCAGACCAGACCTGGCTGGCTCGGGTCTGTTCGCGAGTCCAGCCGTTCAGCCCGCCAGGCTGGTGCAATTTACAATTAATTCAACCGCCAGAACGAGAGCCCTTAGCGACATGGTCTAACACATAGTAGCATAGTATTACCGGCACCATCCATTTCCCCGTCGACTAGTCGACGCATTGGATACATAGTACACTGCAACCGAAATGCTGGTCCGTGGCACGCCCAACTTGGCATGTCCTTTGTTCAGCACCGCTCCCACCGCTCCACCTGGGCCTAGCATCCGTCCGTCTGGGCTGAAGATCAAGTCTCGTCTCTCCCTTGTTAGTCTGCCGCCGCCGCTGCGATGGTCGAGCCGATAGCCTGGGCAGCAAAAACGCCCTCGACCTAAGCTGCAGCCCCTGGAGCTTGTGACTTTTTTGCTTGCGACGACAGCAACGACACAAAGCACACAAAGCACCATGAAAGAAACAACAGCAGGGGGGTTCCAGAATCAGTCCGAGACCCCGGTGGTCCCTTGAGCCAGGCCTCTTCTTGCCTTGCCTCAGGGCGGCATAGGCGGTGGCCAGGGGAGCCCTTCCCCATCCCATGTCTGGCTTGGTGCCGTCTGATATCGCCATCTTGATGTGACATACTATGCGGTGCGGCACCGTCATTATTGAGCAGAGCTCGGATTATTTCTCCATCAATGCCACTGCACCGCTGCCACCCTGCAGATTTCAGGAGCCTCCGTCATCGCGCCAAGCTTGGGGATCCCGACTGCTGCTGCCCAGTGGCCCCGTTGGCCTGCCATTCGGTGCCTTTTACCTTTGCCCGACCTTGGAAGCCGTTCCCAAACCCCCTCACCCCTGACCGGCCGCGGTTGTCATGGCCCGTCTGGGCCCTGCTACGGCAGACCTGGGGAACAGACTCGAACCACCACATTCAGTCGATTCATTTATTTATTAAGTCGGCCGCGACTGCCGTCCACCTTTCAGTCAATGCATGTGCTCCATCTGTCGTTCCTATCGCTCCTTGGCCCCGTGCAATTCGTTCTTTACTCGCCCTCCGCCCACCGTCTGACCCAACTCGCAGGTCTGCAGGCTTGCACTTACACACACTACAACAGACTCGCACTCTTTGTCGCGTGATACTCGCAGGGGCCTCGTGCAAATCCTTTCTTGAATCGCAACCTGCACCTCGGCAAGGCACAGCCGTGGAGAAGAGTTGCAGAGACCCTCTCTTGCGATCTCGACCCTTTCCCCAAGCCACCCACCACCCGAGATTCAATCGCTTGTCGACATTTGCCCCCTTTTACTCGCCGCCTTTACGACCCGGCCGGGAAGAACATCCTCAGCTGTGCAGCCACCGGAAACTTCTACGGCTTCTTTTTGTGGCTTGAGACGTGCTGTCACGCTGTCAAGCCGTCAGCTTGTCGGAGAGCTGCAGGAACCGTGCCACAAGGTGTCCCCAGGGCTGAGAGGCGGTACGGTAGATCCGTCCTGGTGCAGCTCCCCAGGGCCGGTACAGGGCACGCACATCGTATTCCAATTGTGGATACACTTGACAGCGATTCCCCACTCACCGCAGTATCCACATATTGCCTGAGAATCGCACTTGGCGGTGAATTCCTGACCCCTACCTCAGCTTCGCCTCTCTTTAATAAAAGGGGACGAGGGCCTACAGAGCGGGCTTGGTCTGGCTCTGGTTCTGGCATATCCTTTCTCGAAAACACCCATCAAAACTCACACGACCACGTTCGTTTCCGTAGCTTTTGGTAGACTTTACTCAAGTGGGGGAATGCATACACACGCAGCAGCAATGGCTCCGTACAGCGCAAAGGTTGACACGCCTCGTGATGTCGAGGAGGATGATTTCGATTTCGAGTACTTTTCCCGTACTTATAAGCCGCTATCAAACCTCCCTACCCCTCCTCCGTCATCGAGGAATTCGGCTTCCCCAAGTCCCGTTCTTGGGGTTGACAACGACGAGTTCGCCGACTCCAATCTGTTAGGTATGTGTTCAGTCATTTGGGCGGCGTATGTGTTGCGTCTATCGTGGATGCGCATGACTAATCAAGACCGTCTTACAGGACCTGCAGTACATCTCGTCAACCTTCACCCACCATCAGCATCGATCGCATCACCATCTATCTCCAACGTGCAAGCCATCATTACGCGCGCCGCTCTCCCTCTCGAAACGATCGCGTTGGCTGTTTGCATCCTCGACTCGCTCGACTCCAAGTTCTCCCGCAAATGGCGCATGGATCTGCCTCTGGGGTCGGCCCCATCCAGCAAGCGACACACCATCTCCGCTGCCTCTAGCCTAGTCACGCACATCGACTTGGTCAAGCCCGAGCTCATCATCCTGACAGCACTTGTCATCGCCTTTAAATTTACCGAGGACTGCCAGGAGCCAACACAGTACTACGCGTCGGACTGGGGCAACAACCAGTGGACATGCGACCAGATCAATGCCACAGAACGCAATATCATGGAGCACCTGGGCTATCGCATCCTGCCGCTATTTGAGAAGTCGATCATCGAGGACGCCCTGGACGACATGAGGAGAGCCGGCGAGATGGCACTACGGGAGAGGGAGATCAGCCGGCAAAGAGTGAAGCTGGACGCCGGCCACTCGAGGTCCGTCAGTGTCCCCGTGCGACCAGGGGGCGGCGATGCCATGTTCGGCCTGGGCTTCCAGTTGACACCACTCGACACGCCCCCCGAGGAGCGGTCAGTGGAATTGGGTGCGCCACAGTAGTACAAGGCGTGGGAGCCTCTGTCCTTGGTATCACCAGGGTCTATCTTGGACAACGTATCACCAACAGCGCCACGGCCTGGGGTCTGACGTTGTACGTGCATGCATACGTGCATTACTAGCATTGCATGCCAGCGAGCGGAATCTGCAATTTTTGCGACTAGCGAGTCTTATTGTCATCACAGCGAGGCGTTGGGATTTATTGGGAGATCTTGGATATCGGTATACTATGTCATCGGGGAGGAGGCAGCGTTTTTCTCACCCATTTCAGGGCGCAGTGCCCAAGGGCTATTCACTGTCGGCCAAGGCCCGCAAGAGCATTATAATACCCGTACAGTAGTAGTTTCTAATATTAAACCCATGTGCTACGGCATACCCTACCTTCGAGTACCCTCTGATTGATCAGTATTCATTGACCCTGTGCCGACCGGACTTGTACTTGTCAACCTCCAAAGTGCATCAAGCCTTTCGATATGCACCTGCTGCCTGTTGTACACCTCGTCGAGTGGTCTCTTAACGAGAGGCTTAAGGCCTATTGCATTCCGCTTCTGGTTGATCTCCCACTTATACCGCCGCACGTCCGCTTCCGCTTCCTCGCCCACATACAGCATGTCCGTCTCCACCCGCGCGGGCCTCCAGCCCCTCAGCCAGTCCACCACCACCTGTTGGGACCAGGCGAGCCAGCCGTCGGCCGCTTCCAGCTCGGCCAGCAGCGGCCCGGCGCCGTACTCGCCGATCTCGCCCAGATAGTCGAGCTTCTCGCGGTCCTCGGGGCTGAGCGTGCCGCTGAACTCCCTCCTTATGCGCTTCCCCGGGTACGTCATGACGCGCTTCGACTGGCCCGCGACGAATTCGAAGCTCCGGCGCGCCGCGGACAGCTGGGCCTCCTCGGCGTCCTGGAGCGCATACTGCAGGTCCCCGAACTGCGCGCCCACGGCGGTCGGGAAGTCGTGCGTCTTTTTGAGGTGGCCTACGATTAGGCCGCGGCGGTGCTTGCATACCGCTATGTATACCTCCTGTGATATTGTTTGTGATTAGCTTCCCAGTCATGGGCATGTACGAGAGGGCGATTGGTATCTCTCCGACACTCTCACATAGAAGTCTACTTACAAGCTCACGAAGCAGCTTATTCATCCGCTTCAGGTCCCTCGGCTGCGGGTGCTCGCCCACAAGCCCCCCAAACAACCTCAGCGCGTCCTGGTTGAACATAAACGCGACCAACGACATGTCCAGCCGTGGCTGCATGTCCTCGAGGTCCGCGAGCGTCGTCTCGCGGTAATTATCAGGATCCGGGGGCCCCGGCTCTGCCTCCTTCTTCCTCCTCTTGAGCGGCCGCGGCGGGTCCGGCGCGCCGAGCTCCTCGAACAGGCCCCGCCGGAGCCCCGTGCTGGCGCGGATGCTACTCGGGGATAAGGGGACTTTTCCTTCCCTCTCGGCGAACTTGAGGAAGGCCCGGAGCCGCGCGCGGCCGTCGTCTCTCTCTTGTTGTCTGGCGCGCGTGACGCCGGCCCAGTGGAGTAGCGCCGTAGTCTTGACGTCGAAGACGGCGTCGATGTCTCGCCGGCGGAGGATCGGCTCCAGCGAGGGGTCCAGGGGGCTGAGGGAGTCCTCGGTGTCGCGCTCGCGCTCGCGCTGGCGGTCGCGCATTCCCTCGGGCTGGTCTATCAGCGGGGCCGACAGCGCCGTGGCGTACTCGTCGTGGCTGGAGCCGAGGTAGGCGCGCATGCAGAGCGCGACCTGTTTCCTGATCTCGGCTGGCTCCCTGTCCGCGGCGCCGCGTAGTGCCCTGTGGACATACTTGAGGCTTTTCCCGATGTACTGGGTCAAGCTGACGCCGGACTTGCCCTGCCCTGGAGGACCTTTGTTTTTGCCGTCTTCTTCTTCATCGTCGTCGTCGTCATCGTCCTCCTCCGTGTCGGAAGATGCCTCGGTGGTGTTGGATGAGACCCCAGATGACGGGGTCGAAGACCACGAAGGAGTTGGGGAAGTCCAAGTGCCTTGACCTCCGGGTTTTCTCGGCCCTCCTTTGGCTGTGTCGGGGACCTCTTGATCTTTTGCAGATTCGGGGCTCATGGAGTTGGTGCCGTCGACCTGGGCCCTGGGAGGCTTCGAGGACGGTGTTTCGCCGTCGGATGACGAGCTTGAGTCCTCACTCTCAGTTTCAATCGAAGGTGGACGGTAATTTTGAACCTTGGGACTCGCATCAGGTTTACGTGGAGGGGCTGTACCAGGCACCGTTGGAGGCACCTTGTCTTCTTCGGTGTCACCTGGTGGCGGAGGGCTATTACTCGCATCGGGGGACGGCAAGTCGAGGTTCTTAGAATCTTTCCAGTGTACAGTTTTGATCACCTTTTCGCGAGTGCCCCTTTTTAGGATTCCGGGGATTTCATTTTGAGGTGCTTTTGGAGGTGCTTTGGGAGGCGGAACAGGGGGCGGGATGTATTTGTAACCATTGATGGCATCGGGACTCTTTGGATCGCTTTTAAGTAGATCCCTCAGTGTATCTGGCTGGCTGAGGGTGTTGAGGAGTTGTTTCAGTGCCACTTGTTCCTCCGTAGACAGGACCCCGCAGTTTTGATTATTCACGACGAAATTCCTGGGCTGAAAGGATGATCCACCGGTGTCGAAGCCAGTAGGTGGGTATATGATAGCCTTGTTGGAGCCCCTGCTAGAGTCGAGCTGTCTCCAGTGAAATCTCTGCTGAAAGTCCCACAAGGATGCGTTCATCCTTTCATGTTCGCCGTATCCTTCATTTTCACCCATATAGACCTTGACCCCCTCCCGTACCAGTTCCCTCTCAGACTCCTCGTAGAGCTCGAGAGCGTCCCTCAGACACCAGCCAAGGACATAGTCCAACCGATTCAGAAATTTCTTCTGTCTGAGAGCGAGGTCAGGACTTGCGGCATATCTTCTTATTAATCGTCCAATCAAAGTAACATTTCGTGAGTAGTCGTCCTCGAGGCGCATGGCGTGGATGAGCCTTCTGTGCTCATCTGATGTAAACCACCAGTGATA
This sequence comes from Diaporthe ampelina, assembly GCA_023522825.1. Lineage (NCBI taxonomy): Eukaryota > Fungi > Ascomycota > Sordariomycetes > Diaporthales > Diaporthaceae > Diaporthe > Diaporthe ampelina. The sequence continues at coordinate 243,396 of JAMFTM010000002.1, read as the reverse complement.
CCTCGAAAGGCCGTGCAGCGCCAATCCTACCAGACTGGAGACATCTGCAAACTCTTGAAAACTTGGCTGTAATGATTCGATTATTGGAACGCATTTGTCTATAGTTGCACGAACTCTGAGTGCAATGGGCCTCTTTCCCACCGTCGGCTCTTCGTCCATGGTGATGAGTATAGGCCGTCGATGATGTACGGTCGGGAGGTCAGGGAGCTTCCATACCAGCGAGCTATTGAAACAGGCAGTTTTGGATGGAAAATCCGAAATGCTCCCACGCGTCAGCTGTACGGTAGGTAAATGTCTATTCTTAGCAACTGACCACCAGCTTGTTCAAAGAGACGGCTTGGGCCCGCGAATAGGGTGCTTCCTATGCTTGAGACAATGAATCCAAATTTCATGATCGGCCAGATCCGGAAGGCTGATAGAAGCGGTATCTAATGTTCAGTAGACATCCTTTGTTGCCCGACTCAGGTAGCGGTAAAAAGGTATTCAATTCATGGATCCCTAAGGATTCCCAACCTTCGGTTCATAAACGTGGTCTCGTACAACCTGAGCTCAGAATATGCTATATTTCGTCTGGTGAGGGCTTTTGTGAGCGGGAATAATTTCTGAGCCGTTGTTTGTATCCAAATAATGCCGTGGACTAAGCGTATTACGGCAGTCTTATCATCAGCGGGATTGTGACATCGACATTGTCTGGTTCATTTTCTAATCAACTCTTTCGTCTGTTCTCAAGTGAAGGGACAGATTTCTCACTTTTTCTAAGTGGATCAAGCTATTTCAGTCAAGAAATAATACTTCCCAAGGTTCTTGAGGACCAATTGTTGCCGATGAACTCCAAACTTTATGGTCGCTCGCTGTAAATTGATGAACACCAGCAGTAGCCAACCACCCTCTCAACTCGATAGGAGCTTCTGATAGAATGACTCCGTATTACTATGATATGCATGGCAAGGTGTAAGGCTTTCGCGGGTATTGAACGGTCTTTGTGATGTACAAGCGTTACATTCGCTCAAGTCTGCCTGATCACCCCGTTCTGCCGGTCGATCAGGAATTAATGTCATTTTCAAAGTGATACTTATCAAAGTGATACATCTGGGCAACTTGGTTAGTAGTCTTCAAGGGAATTCCAAGATGGTACAGTGCAGGTTGATCTCAAATGGTATAAGATCTTCTAAAAGTTCACATAGCCACGGGATGTACTGCATTGTAAAGCTCCCACTGTCCGAGTACGCACAAACGTCTCCAGCGAGATTTCACGGATGTACAAGGGTATTATTGATAAGAATCTGATCTTTTGATTAATGAGCGAACCTTTTTCTACACGACTTACCTGGCCTTTGTCTGCCCACACAAAATGAGACTTGTAACAGATTCTGGCAATTTCACTCACCACCTTATGCGAGCGCGGGCCGGATAGGCAGCTAACTCGTCAACAGCCTTGTCTATCCTCTTCTTGATCTGACTGAGCTGAGTTTTGAGGTCAATTCTCTTGCCCTCGTGTGTCTCCTCGTTGTACTCAGCCCTCAGCTTCTTGAACTGTTCAAGCATCGCCCCAAGCAAATATCTATGGACGCTTGCATCAGTCTCAATAGAGCATTCGAAGCACTGCGGGGGAACCATTCCCCCGACAGCGAGCGTATCGGGCGTACTAAAGAGGTTTTCTCTGGTTAGTGGCTTTATGAGGCGAGACGAGTGTGTACAGAGCTGATAGTTCATGGGGAGGTTGCAGAACGGACAACGCTGCTGGATTTCAAACCAACTCTTAAGGCAGGTGTATCCCGCTATATGCCCACAGGGTAGGATAGCAACGGTATTGTCATCGAGACCCTTACTCTGCGACCTCAGGAGTAGCTGGCTTTCATGGCATATCCCACATGCACCGAGTTTTCTAGCGTCAAGCGAGAGCGATATCCTCGGGGCGGGGATGAAGTTTGGGTTCTCGACCTCAACCAGGAGGGATTCGAGTTCCATTTGTTTGAGAGCCATGATGAACTTGGAATGGGTGGTTGGGTGAGAAGAGTGGCCCGGTTGTGGTCGTAAACTGTCGATGAGTCGATTGATCAGTGTGGGCTATGAACTGCCCTGCCGTCGCGCATGGCGAACTTGAGTATATATAATAGCATGTTGTCAGTAGCATCTCTCCTGACTGACAATGGTCCTATTCATTTTTGGATTATCTTTGTCTGTCCGATTGGTTATTGTTTTGCTCAAAGAGACCGAGTAATTCCGGGATGCATTGTGAAATAATATCACTGTTTCTTTGTCGACTTGTCCTTCCGTCCCATAAGGTGCCTTATTTTGGCCAAGAAAACTGGAGCAGAACATCGTAGCAATAGTGGTCCCGCATGCCAATGACGCACCCGCTGCTGAAGTGTCAGTACTGGGCTGCGGTAAAATGGCGCTGGATAAACGTGACTCCATCCAGGACAGTGTGTCTAGTGTCATCGATGGGCCCGACCCATCAAACCACGGCTGTGCGCGCCCGCAGAGCCGCTCCCCAACAGTTTGACTCAGGGTGGAACCGGCCAATGGGGAGCCAGCCATTTCCACTTAGCTCCCGCATCGCGAGTGAGATGATTGTATGCGAGATCTCCTGCCAAGGGGGGTTAAGGTTCTGGTTACCTCGGTTTCCAGCGGTTGAGACACGCCTGGCGAGGTACCTGGGCCGCCCGGAGCGAACGCGAAGAAGTCTGGTCGCTGAGGCAAGGCCCCAAGGGCCCCTTCCCTAGGGGCCACACCACATGCAGGTGCTCACACAGGTGCGGGGGTCCCTCGACTCACCCGAGCGACTGTGACAGCGAACTGAGTGCTTTTCTCGTAGCGGGTTGGGTGACATGCTGCCAGATGTGACATACTCGTAGTTCTTCTCTCATTTTCTACCCAAGGACTAGTCGACAAGATGTTGTCTCCTGCCGGATCAGCTCTTCGCCTGACGCTGTCACGAGCTCAAGCACCAGGACAACGGCTCGCCGTTGCTTCTCTGCTCTCCCGCCGGCCGAAAGGAGCGGCCCGGATCCACAATGCTGCTGGTGTACCCGGCCGCCGTATGTCGACAGTAGTCGAGGACCGTGTCATCGAGAATGCACATGTGCCACCACCTCCTCCCCGGCCCAAGGTTCTGCTACGAACTCTGTCGTCACGGAGCGCCCGACGAGTGATATTCTCAAGCAGGCCGTCAAGGCCAATGGTCTTCGCAATGACTGGACAAAGGAGGAGATCTCAGCCATCTACAACCACCCGCTGATGGACCTGGCTTTCCAGGCGGTAAGTCATCTCGGGTCTACTCAAACAGATTCCAAATGAGGCTGACTTGCGTCCTCCCCACAACAGGGAACTGTTCATCGCCGGTTCCATAACCCGGCCGAGGTGCAGCTGTGCACACTGATGAACATCAAGACGGGCGGCTGCAGCGAGGACTGCAGCTACTGCGCCCAGTCGACGCGCTACCAGACCGGCGTGAAGGCGCAGCGTGTCGAGCCCGTCGAGGCGGTCCTCGAGGCAGCGCGCACGGCAAAGGCAAACGGCAGCACGCGGTTCTGCATGGGCGCCGCCTGGCGCGACATGCGCGGGCGCAAGAACTCGCTCAAGAACATCAAGGCCATGGTCGAGGGCGTGCGTGCCCTCGACATGGAGGTGTGCGTGACGCTGGGGATGATCGACGACCAGCAGGCCAAGGAGCTCAAGGAGGCTGGCCTGACTGCTTACAACCACAACGTCGACACGAGCCGCGAGTTCTATCCGTAAGCATCATTCTTCCCCTGTCACGGATCCCCGTCTTTCATTTTTAGAATGCTCTAAGTCGTATTACTCTGAGATGACTGACATGTATTAGCTCGGTCATCACGACGCGCACCTACGACGAGCGGCTCAAGACGCTCTCGCACGTGCGTGACGCCGGCCTCAACGTCTGCTCGGGAGGCATCCTGGGTCTGGGCGAGAAGGCCGAGGACCACATCGGGCTCCTCCACACTGTGTCAACGCTGCCTTCGCACCCGGAGAGCTTCCCCGTCAACGCCCTCGTGCCCATCAAGGGTACGCCGCTGGGTGAGAAGGCCCCCATCGAGTTCACGGCCGTCCTGCGAACCATCTCCACGGCCCGCATCCTGATGCCTAGCACCATCATCCGTATCGCCGCGGGCAGGAAGACAATGAGCGAGGAGAAGCAGGCGCTGTGTTTCATGGCTGGTGCCAACGCCATCTTCACCGGAGAGAAGATGCTTACTACTGAGTGCAATGGCTGGGATGAGGATGGCGAGATGTTCAAGCGGTGGGGTCTCGTGCCTATGAAGAGCTTTGAGAAGAGCCCCAAGCCCCAGCCGGAGCTGTAGGTGAGGGAGACTGCCAGATGTATACGTGCATGGAAGTAGACCATATCCAGATAGATGCCAAAAAAGTCATTTCTTTGCATCCAAGTTCAGAGTCTTGCTTTCTCCAAGCCGCCATTTAAACTTGTCTCTTCCTGGGGCTGAGGTTGCGACCCATGCTTTTCTTCCAGCTTTATAGCGGCCCACTCACCAATTGCCGCTACTAGTCTTTCGACCTCCTGCTGTGTGTTCCCGGCATGTAGACATACTCTCACCCGCTCCGTGCCTTGCGGTACTGTGGGTGCTACTATCGGGCGTACCATCAAGCCCCGTGCCTGGCAGTGGCTGGCTAGGCTGCGCGGGTACGGCGTGAATACGGGGATGATTGGAGATACGTTGACGTCGAGCGGCCTCAGGGCGAGTATCCCAGGAGCCGAATGATCCTCGGGCAAGCTCGATACGACGCCAGAGAGCAGATTGTGTGTAAGACGGATGAGATGTTGAAGACGCCTCAACAGATGTTCTGTCCTGCCTGAAATCATAAAGTCGTACGAAGCTCTGATGCTGGCCAGAGAGGGGGATGACATGGCCGTCGTGTATATCAGGGTCCGGGCATAGTTGATGAGGTATTCCCGAGCAATCTTTGAGCATAGAACGACCGCTATAGTCCCCAAGTCCAGCTAGTCAGTACTGTTCGTGGCAAAATTGAGATCTTTTGAGACCGCCAACAAGTCGAAGCATAGACAAGAGCGCGTACTCACCACCTTGACTCCCGAGAGCCTTGCCAAATGTCACCACCCGAGCAAAGACTTTGTCTTCGACACCCACTTCGCAGCACAAGCCCCTACCATGCTGTCCAAAAATACCCGTGGCATGTGCCTCGTCCACAATAACATAGCCATTGCCCCGCGGGAGCACTTCATGGACGGCATCCACCATCTCCCGCAGCGGCGCCAAGTCACCGTCCATGCTGTAGACAGCTTCCACGGCAACAAAGACATGGGTGTGTCCTTCGCGTACCCCATTCTTCCTTCTGGCCAGCTCCCCCAGTACCTCCCGGAGCCCATTGGCACAGTTGTGCCTGAACGGGACCCGCTTTGTGGCCGGCACGCGCGACAGCCTCATGCCATCATGGACGCTGGCGTGGATGAGCTCATCATAAACGATGAAGTCACCAGGCTGCGGGGCGCACGAGAAGAGCCCCACGTTGGCGTCAAATCCAGAGGTGAAGAGCAGGGCGCTGGGCGAGTTGTGGTGCGCGGCGATGAGTGCCTCGAGTGAGTCCGCGAAGGGGTGGTTGCCGTCTAGGAGGCGGGACCCGCGCGACCCGAGCTGGGGCGGCGGCGGAGCCGTTGAGTGCTCATCGTCCTGCCCGGCCCGGGAGCTGTACCCTTCCTGCCTCAGATGGTTGAGGAATTCCTGACGGAGCTCAGGGTTGGTTGAGAGGGACAGGTAGTCGTTGGATGAGAAGTCGACCGTCCCGGGTGGGACTGTCGTAAGCCTGCGGAGCAGTGACCTCGAGCGTCGGCGCGAGATCAAGGAGGAGAAGGTCGACTCGAGGGCTGTGTGTGAGCCTTGGAGGGGCATGGTCGCCGATGTCTCGGTTTTGGATGATGGCCAGAGGCTGCTCGTCGTTTGTCATCTGGCTGGGGTCGTATTGTGTCTTCGCGACTTGAGAACTCAAATTCGCTCACTCCTCAGCGTCGAAACTCGAGGTCTTCAAAGCCCATACCGCAGCTTAGCCTCTGTATCCCGAGGTCAATAAATGCTAGGGGAGCTTGGCCTTAGATCTGCATCTGCACCCTTGCGTTCTGCACCTCAACAAATCTTAATAGAATGGACTTAGTAGTGTAGGTACATGGCCCATGTACCGAGGCCGGTTGAAGTCACCGCTCGCCCGAATTGTGAACCCTGACCCTGGTACAGCTACCCCCTCCACGGCTCCAGGCGGGATTACATGCCCAGGGTGGGGCATCGAAGAGCTCCAAGTTGAGATGACCAAGCTCAAGGGCCTCATTTCCTTGCCCTGCCGTCCACATTGAGGCCTTTCGATGCTGCAATCTCACCTCAATTGAGGCAGGCTTGCATCCGCATTCATGGCGGTACGCACCACGCCAGTCAGCGGGCTGCTATTCCCGTCACTGCGCGTTCTGCAGATCTGGGGCGCCAACACTGACGTCGGCAAAACGGTCTTGTCAACCATCCTCTGCCTCGCTGCTCACGATAGGCGGCCCAAGGAGGGCGTGCATTATCTCAAGCCCGTGTCCACGGGCCCCAAGGGCGACTCCGACTCACAATACGTCAATAATGTGTTTGCGAAGTTCCTCTCCTATCCAGTAACGAAATCGAAGCCACACTGGTTCGACAGCCACACAATTGTCCAGTACGATGATCCGGTCAGCCCTCACATCGCCGCCACCAATTCCGAGCGCGTAAGTCAAGGCCACACCCTTTCTTTCTCGTCACCTTTATTCTAGATGCTCTGATTACTCACCTGCGGTCACAAAGGGTATCATTTCCGACCAGGACTTGCTTGCTGCCATCCATTCCCATGTGTCCAAGTATGCTGCCGCCCTGGAACCGCGGCACCATGCGCCCTGCAGCTGGCTATTTTGCGAGACCGCTGGCGGCGTGCATTCTCCAGGCCCGTCTGGCACCTCACAGGTCGACCTGTACCGGCCCTTGAGGCTGCCTGCTATTCTGGTTGGTGACCACAAACTCGGGGGCATCTCAGCAACTATCAGTGCATACGAATCCCTCCGCCTACGAGGCTATGATGTCGAGGCTGTGCTCCTGCTCAAGAACGAGCAATATCGGAATCACGAGTACCTCACATCGTACTTCCAGGATCGCGAAATCCCTTGTACCGCTGTGATCCCGCCCCATGAGCGTCATGACGTCGATTGGAAGGAAAAGAGGTTAATGCATGGTTATTACCACTCTCAGTCCAGGTCCAACTCCATCAAGGCCGTGTTGAAGAGACTGGACAAGAATCATAAGAAGCGTCTCGAAAATCTCGATAACATGGCAGATGATGCTCAGAAGACGATATGGTACCCTTTCACCCAACAGAAGCTGCTGTCAACTGACAAGATCACCGCCATCGATTCTGCGTATGGTGACTACTTCCAGACTTTTTCCGCCACTCCTGAGCCTCCCAGAGACTTCGAACAAAGGCTACCCGGGGAACGCAGATGGGAGACAAGCAGGCGTCACGCGGAATTCGACTGGATAGCGAAATCGACGCCCTGCCTTCGTCCTTCATTTGATGGCTCTGCTTCCTGGTGGACTCAAGGTCTCGGCCACGCCAACCCACAACTGACGCTTGCCGCCGCATATGCTGCCGGCCGCTACGGACACGTCATGTTTGCCGAGGCAATCCATGAACCGGCCCTGAAGCTTGCAAAACTCCTGCTCCACACTCTTGCAAACCCGCGTCTTTCTCGTGTCTTCTACTCCGACAACGGTTCTACTGGTACTGAGGTGGCTGTCAAGATGGCCCTCCGCGCAGCCCGGCTACGGTATGGCTGGGGGCCTAGAGACGAGTTGAGCATTCTTGGTCTAAAGGGAAGTTACCACGGCGACACCATTGGTGCAATGGACTGCTCTGAGCCCGGGACCTACAACGAGAAGATCGAGTGGTACAAAGGCAAAGGCTACTGGTTTGACTTCCCGACAGTCAAGATGACCGATGGAAAATGGAAAATTGACGTGCCGACCGAGTTCCGCGCTGAAGGGAGCTCAGCGGCCCAGACAGAGTTCTCTGAACTAGGTGAAATATTCGACTTGGAAGCGCGTGCGGAAACAGGGTTGTACCAGGACTACACCCGCTACATCTCTCGTACCCTCGAAGGCCTCCGAGATCAAGGTTACAAGTTTGGTGCGCTCATGCTCGAACCGGTCGTGCTAGGAGCCGGCGGCATGATGCTGGCCGACCCGCTCTTCCAGAAGGCTCTTGTGGACGTGGTCCGGAGCGAACCCAAGCTCTTCTCCGAATCTTGCCCTGCCCCGGATCCGGAGGACACCAAGGCCTGGAGTGGGCTCCCTGTAGTCTTCGACGAGGTCTTCACTGGCCTATACCGCCTCGGCGGCCCAAGCTCTGCCAGGTTCCTCGGCGTGCAGCCGGACATAACTGTACACGCTAAGCTGCTCACAGGGGGGCTCATCCCTCTTGCTGCTACTGTCGCCTCTGAATCTATATTCCGCTGCTTCGAGAGTGACGACAAGAGCGACGCCCTGCTTCATGGGCACAGTTACACTGCCCACGCCGTCGGCTGCCAGGTGGCCATTGAGAGCCTGGAAATGATGAAGCGTATGTCGAACGGCGGCGCATGGAGGAGGTTCCGACAAGATTGGGCGGTTGACTCCATGCTTCCCGGGGTCCAAAAATACGATGGCGGGTACGTGCCATATGTGTGGAGTGTCTGGAGTCGTGACTTCGTGAAGGAGCTGTCTACTAGGACAGACCAAGTGGAGGGTCTCTGGGCTATGGGAAGCGTGCTGGCGATCCATGTCAAGGATGCCGCAGGCTCTGGTATGTCAAATTCACCTGCAAAGAGTACATCAAACGTGGCTTACATGTGCAACAGGTTACAAGTCAAACGCCTCTCGTGCCCTGCAGGCTGAACTTCTGAAGCGTGCCAAAGATATCGCGGGTTCCAACGTGCATTCGAGGGTCCTGGGCAACGTGCTCTACCTGATGACATCGCAGACAACGAGTTTCGAAACAGTCAGGGACCTCGAGCAGCGGATGCTGCGTGCCGAGGCACTTGGAGGCACTCCGGAAGAGGAAGAGGTGGACGCGGAGACCGAGCCCGCTAAAACCTCAGACTCGGATTCTGATGTCTCGAACAAGTCGACTTTCTGATCTTCATGTACATAGTTCGAAGATCAATGATCTATTCAGATCTACGATGAGGTAAGGTATGGTCAAGTTGCCCCGCATATCCACACTTGCTGAGTGGCTTTGGGTCAAGGACCTGAGTCCACCTCGCCCAGTCAAACTGGCAATATAGATCACCACAATGCACAAACCAGCACATGCGACCATATCCACAAGAAAATATCGGATCCCGTTCGCTCTCCTGTAATCAAGCTTGTGAGAGGCAGATTAGTAGTTGGGTCGGTGACGACCAGCGAATCCCTGCTGTTGCATGTTTTTTGTTTTTGTTTTTCCATCTTCATTTTGGCCCTCTCGTTCCACAGCCTGTGGGACCCTCTTTGCTCCATTGTGACGCCCTGGCCGAGCGGTGGGGGACCTGGGTGGGGGCTTCAGCAGGGCCTCAATGCATGTAAGATGATTGGCCAGGCGCTCTGATATCCACCGTGGACCTACTGCCGCTTCGGACTTCGGGAGGGAGCCTCTGAGAGCCAGCAGTCTCAGGCTGTCTTTGGGGCTCGATCAGCAGTGAGATGTTTCATCAGTTTTATAACAATTCTCGCAAGATGTGGTCTTCAAAACGGCTGTCCAAAGCTGTAATGCTAGACCGCCTGGGATGCGTTACGATTCAGTTCTACACGCCACATCTCAAGCAATGCGATGAAGAAGCTCACGCCCGTCAAGCCAACGCTCCACATTCTCAGCAGTCTCAGCATACCACGCATTCATCAGGTCCTCATTGACATAGCCCATATGCGGCGTCGTCAGGACCTTAGACCTTCCATCCCTGTCCCAGTAATCCGCCCTCCTCCAGGGACTATCACGCGGCAGCGGCTCAACATCAAACACATCCATGGCAACCCCGCGTATCCCGCCCCTCTCGAGCACATCCAACAGCGCAGCCTGGTCAATCAGCGGCCCCCGCGACGTATTCACTAGCAGCGCTGAGGACTTCATCGCCGCCAGCTCCCTCGCCCCGACGAGCCCCCGCGACCGCCCGCTCAGCACATAGTGCAGACTGACGGCGTCGGCGCCGGAGAACAGCTCCTCCTTGCCCACCGCCCTGAACGTCTTGGTGCCGCCGGGCCCCTCGTCCGGCGAGAGCCCCAGCTGCACGGCCATCTGGTCCGCCCTCGCCTGCGTCAGGTTCTCGCTCCAGCACGTCACGCGCATCCCCCACGCCAGGTGCCCGATGCGGGCGACCGCCGCGCCCAGCCGGCCGAGCCCTACCACGCCGAGGGTCAGGCCCGTCAGGCCTGTGGCGAGGCTGCTCTGCCACGCTGCCGGGGCCGCGTTGCCCCCCTGAGTCCCGGTTACGCTTCCGGAGGCCTTGATAGCTGCGTCATCCGCGGCGACGTTGCGCGCCAGGGCTAGCAGGAGGGCCCACGCGTGCTGCGTTGTCGGGTGTGCCCCTCCGCGACGGATGTCCGGTTTCTTAGCGCCATTGCGGTCATCGGTGCGCCCCCGCCCCGGGGCCGCGACGACGGCGATCCCGAGGTCCTTTGCGGCTGCAAGGTCGAATTCCTCGAATTGTGTGCCTGTCGCGAGGAGTACCTTCAGGTTGGGGAGTCTGCGGAGCAGATGGCCCGGGAATGCGGTGCGCTCGCGGACGCTAGATATGAGGTCGTACGGCTCGAGGCGCTTGACTAGCCTGGTAGTTGCGGCCTCATCACTGGGCACGAAAGTGCCCCTGTACTTGTCTATCTGCAGGCGGGTGGCGGGGATGTGGGAGAAGTGCGGGGCTGAGGTGTCGAGGTAGTCGTCGATTATCGCCAGCTTGTGGGGGCCCGAGACGCTGGATATGGTGCGTCTGCTGCTGCGGGGTACTGACCGCGGGAAGAGTGGTCTGGCCAGTGACAGGGCCTTCATCTTTTCGCCACAGCGTCGAACGCCGCTGGTTGCATAGGTCTAGGGAGTGAAGTTGTACAGCACGAGAAACCCCAGCAGCTGGGGGCAACTAAGAGTCCGAAGAGGCGCAACCACTGCGGCAGCGTATGTCGATCGGGAGCATCTATCGCCACTTTCTTGCTTGAGGAAGATGTAAGCCTCCGGAACGACAAAAGTTCCCAAAAACCTCGTAAATGCAAGTAAGCTCATCAAAATCGGGTGAAGACCGTGGTTGAATATTAATCCCACAGAAGCATCGGCTTTGTCCCGAGCAAGGGCGCCAGAGGACACACCGTTGCTGGGATAGGATCTCTTGTGCTTACTAATTAGCTGCACTACAGGCTGGAAAGTCTGTCTGGCAAAGGATGCAGCGCTTGTTTGTAAGCTGCTAAATGCGGATATTCTGATATTTTCCACTCGCTTTTCTATGGCTTTCTCAAAGCAAGATCAAGTGTGTGAGTACTTGGCCTCGTCAAGGGGAAGGGGCTGGCAACAACCCATCATCATGTCTAGAGCCCGGCAGCCTTCAGGATTAGAGCAGTGAAGGAACTTGCGGGCCGTGATCCCTGTATAGTCAGATGGCTGCAAGTGTATCACCATTCCCGGAAGCTGCAATACTGCCTAGCATCTGTTGCACTAGATTTTCTTGGGATCCACATCTTGGTATGTCTACATCAATGAAATTTCATGAATTTCTAGACTTAGATGCCGGTAACACATATTGGTCTGGGTCGATCGTGACATACCTAGGTGGTTTGAAAGAGGGGCATCCACTAGCGAGCTTAGACCCTTAAATGATACGGTGAGATAGGCCACAGAAGACGACCCTGCTGCGGTTCATCAGGGGATTGGTCAATTAAGAAGCAGTCATGAGCTAGATGTAGGCCTATTTCAGCAACTAAGGACATTTGACGCGATGCGTCTCTGGCCTTCCAGAAGGAAGGGGGACCTAAGGCAGGCCTTCCAAAGGTTACATGCACCTAGGTAGCTATCTTCCGGTGTCATGACATCACCTTATTCCTGTCTACAGTTGCCTAGCGGGTGGAAGTGGGATTATGTCGTGCGGTTGTCTTATTCGAATACGATAGCAAACTGATGCGGAACAAGTATTGGTCTGCTTACTCAGGGCAAGATTAGGCTGCGGGTAGGATTCGGGGAAATAGATGTACCCAACCTGCACTTTTGAAACCGCCATGGTATGTGTCGACGTGAGTAATCGATCAAGACTGAATGATTTGTCTTCATACTAGATACCGGAGTTGCTTTGCTACCTCCGATATCTTCAGGATCTGACCAAGTATATAAAGAGTGTTTGCTCTACCAACGTTGAAGAAGTTCCTTGATCTATAAGCACACACTTCTTCATTCGTATTTCCTCACATATCAACATCCAGCCAGCTAATTCAACAATGGCGGCCGACAACACCAACGCCAACTTCCCAATCACTGTCGCTGAAGACGGCTGGTCAACGGACGAGGAGGCAACCGCAACCTGTTTCTGTGGTGCTGTGCAGCTAGCATTCGTGAGTCCCATTCCCCCAGCTCTCTGACATCCCCAACCCGTGCCGCGCACACATGCACTGCAGACAGCCACTGACGCCATCCACAGCCAACCCAAGGCCCAGGTCTGATCAACACATTCGTGTGTAACTGCGCAGATTGTCGCAAGGTGACAGCGTCCATGTTCGCATCCAACTTCAGCGTCGACGACAAGTACCTGAGGCACCTGCGCGGCCAGGAGAATCTCAGCAGCTGGGGCCAGGCCAAGACGGTCTCCTCGGGCAACAAGATGACCAACTATTTCTGTTCCACATGCGGGACTCTGATGTATCGCGTGTCGTCCGGGTTCCCTGGAATGAGCATTTTACGTATCGGGACGGTGGATGACTTCAGCCTGGCTGAGGGGAAACTAAAGCCCCAGACTGAGTGTTTCATTGAGCGACGGGTGGGGTGGTTTTCTGGTGTCGAGGGGGCGAAGCATGTGGAGGGGTTCAATCCATAATCACTGCATGTCAAGGCACGAAGTTACGACGGGCTTGGGTCAATGTTGATGATTAGCCGCTATGAGAGGAGTTCTGTTTTCTTATAGAGCGAAACAATTCGAATTGATCTGGTGCTCTCAAACATGAGACCGTAGTCTTTCCACGCAGACTTCCGATGCGGCCCAAAATTGTCGAATGTGCAGTGTTTCATCAGACCCTGGTGGGCATCAAAGCCGTGTAGGCTATAACATGATATTACCACGATGAAGTACACGGCTTGTTTTCTTCCTGCACGGTGGGAGATTCCATGTGGATTTCGAGGGGACTTGTGCCTCAGTTGTCTCCCTCATTTCCCTCGCGAGGCTCCTGCTCTCCCTCATCGGTGCTGTCTGCCTTGACCGACTTGACTAGGGTGGCCGCGTGTATCTCTCCATCCACCATGACAAACAAGAATCGATCGTGCTCCGTGTTGTTCATGATCTGAACGAGCTCGCTCCAGCTGACCGTGCATACCTGGACCTCCTCGGGCTTTCCGTCCGCTTGAATGTGGGCGTCGTCGGTATTGCCATCCATGTCGGTGTAGAAGGTATCGATGACTTGAGGGGTTTCGACCATCCCGGCGATCTCCTGCAGCTTCTGAGGCGTTGAGACAGGGCTTTTGGGGGAAACGATGACATGATGGCGAGACGGCGGCATACGCCATCCAAGGGAGTACGCCTCCATGGCCTTGCCCCAGTTCTCTAGAAGTGGGTGGCCGGTCTCTGCGCGGTCGTTCTCAAGTTCTTCGAGGCGTCGCAGGATCCTGGCCCTGGACTCGGCGTCAAGGCCCTTGGGGAGACCTTCCGCAATTATTCTGCGAGTGGTGAGGTCCATTGTCGGTGTTCAGGCGGGAGGTTGAGAACTGAGAAGCAGCAAAGCAGGTTCGTCGGTTTGATGTGAGATGTTTGTTTGGTGGTATGTACACAAATTGATGGAATGGAGAGCAGAGAGGGTCGGGTGCAATAGGTGGGGAAGGTTGATGGCTTGTGCAACTAGGGTGGATTGTGTTCAAAAGTTGGGTTAAAAAGGCACCGAGTGGCCCTACAATCATTGCAAGAGGTGAATGGTTTTGGTAAGAGCGGCCACAGGATGACTCATGGAAACGGTAAACGGGTTCCCAACGTTTGCAAGTAACATTTGAACACATTGAAACTAGTCACTGGAACCTTCAGCTCCAACTTCCAAGAGGAAGGCATCCAGAACATGAGGGATGGAACGTCCACACTCGATATATCTAGGCAAATACAGCGGTAATGAGGCCTCCCCCCTTATAGTCCTAAGGAAAAAGAAGAGACAACGAAACAAAGCCTTCCCAAGTGCAAAAACCCCCTCGTAGGCAATATACAAGGCCAACACTGGTACATCTCCAATGACCGGGTGCACCTGGGCACCTAGGTTCGAGCAGAGTGAACTTGAAACTTGTGTGATCAGTCGCTATGCCATAGAGACTTCACAACGTGATCCTCTCCAGAACATAGGGTCGTGCTCAGAACGCCGTATTAAAATTGTCTCAAACCAAACGAAAAAATATGACGCCACCGAACCAAATAGTCTCGATGTCACCTTCCCTTGGAGAACACCGCGTGGATCACAAAAGTGAGGGCGGCTGATTTGTTACGACGCAGGTATGTTACATGTTTGACAGGACACTGAACCTTTCTATCTGTCTGTCCGCCATAGACATATGCTCCAATGGACTCGAATAGCAGTTGATTGGTTGCTCAAGTGCGTTGAACATCTAGATGCTCCTTCTCCGACATAAATGTTGTATACAGAATGATATTAGCAGTCACCTGGGTAGTATATCATTGCCCAAATAAAGTGTAGACGTCAATGGAAGACTCTCTCTGTTTGCCTTTTCATATATTTCATACCGATTGCAGTACTAGAATTGCCCGAGGATATAACATGTTACCACCACGATGTAGAGCAGACAGGATGCACCTACAGTGAATAATATCCAATTCACATATATTCACTTGCCCAAGCACTCCAGTGTGACAGGCCATGGCACTCTTACCGCCGCGCTCACTGCGTCGACACTCACAGTTCCATTTTTTAAGCAGTCCTTGCGCAGGTGAGGCAGAGTTGTCTTGCACATCATTATCGCATCCATCTGGTACTACACTTTTTTCCTCAACTCCAAGACCAACTTCGTTATACGCTCGCTTTTGGCCCCTCGAACTATTGTCCTACTACATCATAGCACGATTGAAGGTTCTTTTGACTTGTTTGCAAGGTACCGCACCATGCCAAAGCCCAGCCACCCACGCCCCAAACGTAGCAAGAGGCCCGGTGGACTCGTTATACTAACCTATGTTGAGCAGTGTTTTGAAGAATTATATATAGAGGGTCACCAAGTCTGGGCTTCGCGATGCCCTCAAACGCCAAGCTGGGATTCGGAGTGGAGTTCGAGTTGCTCCTGAAGCCGAAACAGGACTTTGCGGCACGACTTGACAAGGCCTGCCCGGACTGGACTGCCAGATTCGAGAAGGCGAAGAAAGCACAAAACCAGACGATTGTGTGCGAGGGAATGGCCACAGGCGTTAACGCAGCCAAGGCGGAAGCAGACGCACTGCGCAATGAGTTTCGCAAACAGACGGCCGACTTCCTAACAAAGTTCGCCAAAGTTCCCACAGTCACAACTAGCTCACGTTACATGCTGTGGTCTGTCGTTGATGAGCCAGCTTTGGACGAAGTGCCAGGATATTGTAAGTACAAGAGCCTGAAAATTTCTCCACTATTCATCTCGAGGTCCTATTCTAGCACTGATTTATGATTAGGTCGAGTGGAATTAGTTTCCAGGGCTATTGCTTCAGACAACGACTGGCAGGAGGAATTCGACAAAGTATTCGACGCACTAGATTACTGGTTCCACATGAAACGCACGACGGGATGCTCCCTGCACGTCCACGTGTCGCCCTCGGTCGAGCCAAAGGGCAAGGAGGACCAGTGGGCACACGGCCATCTGAACAAGATCATGAAGGCGCTTTCCTACTTCACCAGCCCGGTCAACAAGATCATGCCTGCGGAGAGGAAGAAGAACCCCTACGCCATGCCCAACATGTTGTCTGACGTTGTTGCCGAGAGACGTCCAGATTTGAGAGCTGCGTACAATCTCATCCACGCCAACGGATGGAAGCCCTTGTTCGACATCTACGACCGCGAAATGAGGATGTCTCTTCACAAGGCCATGGCGTTTGCCATAATGGGAGAATGCCGCCTAGTAGCTTGGAACTTTGCCCACATCAAGAACGACTGTGGCACAATCGAGTTCAGACAGTGTCCCGGAGTGACCAACTCCACGCCAGCAAAGCACTGGGCAAGCTTCACACTCGGTTTCATCTATGCTGCAGCCTTTCAGGCAAATTTGGACTGGAAACAGGTCGCGGCCAAGAAGACACACCCGTCTGTTGAGGAGCTTGATTCTTTCACCAGGGCCGGCTCCGGAGGCTTAGAATATAGATCCCAAGGAGCCCTTATGAGCCTCAAAGAGGACAACAACGCAGTCAACGTTCCGACGGCCCCCGAGCTGGCCAGGATGCTGGAGGAGAGCATTACCTTTCACACAGAGTAAGCACGACAGTCTCAAGCCATGACCCGGGACATCTGGAAGGTAGGTGGCAAGAAGAATGCTCTATAGCTTACCCTAGGGTACCCACAGACCAAAGAACTGGTGCTAATGTCAGAATTACAGTGTTATTCAAAATTCCTGATTATGGCACTACATATAGAAGGCATGTTTGAGAGGGAACAGGCAGTTCCACGCCCACCGACACACTTGGGCAGAGCCTAGATACGCCAAGCGAGCTACGGGAACTAGGAAAAAGTGCAGAGACACGGCTCAAGCTACGGACAAAGTAGAAGTTGATGTTTCAGCGATAGTAGAATGTATTCTTAGCCGCTTTTTGTCTTCCTTTTTCTCTGCTTCTTTTCTATGCACTTTCTTCCTTTCCATTTCTCTGTCCCAGTTCGACCCGCTCAGGAAAAGGGCCGAGGACTCTGAGAGACAGCAGCATTGGTCTGGTTTACATCATCTGTGGCGATTCGGATATCTCCGCCAGGTCGTTTCAAGGGCAATGGGTTCGTTCCCGGGGTTAGTGCATCGGAAGATGATTTGCCGCGAGGAAACATCTTATACTACCCAGGTAAGGAGGAAGCTGGTGCAGCATCGGGTTATGCAGGAGCAGGCTATGCTAAAGCAGTTTCTGTTGTAAGTCTGCTCCTTTCCTTCTCTCTTACTGCTTCTTTCCCCTTCATCTTTATAAACCATGCATTCTCTTCTCCCAGAATTCTTTTGATCTTCGTTTCCACGAGACTTTGATTGAAGCTCCGGATACCTAGGAACTTGGGAATCCTAGGGGGAAAAAGACAGACAACCAAGCCGCTGCCGTCGGTGAACAAGCGCGTCCAAAGCAGGAAAGTAAAATTATTTGCCGTCTCTGTTCCGTACCATGCAACTAGAAAGACTACTTATTTACAAAGAGACCAGATATTAGCATCCGGAAAAGTGGAGGGTACACCTGAGCCATATGCGAGGGTATCCCATAGGACAACCTCTTATGGGACAACCTCCTTTAGTACAAGCTCTATACTAGTAGGATAACCTTCTATGGGATAAATTCTTATAGGATAATCTCCTCTGAGATGACTGGTTTAGTGTTAACCTGGTCTAAGTTGTCATGTATCTTCTCCAGCTCTTATTAGCTGTATCTAGTTACCTAGGTTGTAGGCCTTGTACGGGTGTACTCTCCGGTTTTGCGGGTATGAATCTCTGATCTCTTTACAAAATGGTAAGAACAAATGCAAAGTGGCTTAATTAGAAAGCAGGAAATGCAAGTTTCGGCCTAGTGTTGCTATGGGCGTTTTTTAGCTACCAGAACTGTGATTACCGTTGATACCCCCCTCATCAGAATGATCCCATGTTCCCTATTGCTTTATGTCACATACTACCATGCTGAATCGAACAGAACAGCAAGAGTAACAGGATTTCGTCGAGGCGTGCTACAAATACAGGTTGTTCAATTCGAACAGATATGGGTTGCACAAGCATCATCACTGCTTCTTGTTCTTGGAGTATATGAAGTTTGCGGCTGCTAGAGTCAGCTGAACCGTTCGTAAAATTCAGAATGGAATGTGATTCAAAGCAGTGTGGAGTACACTAGAGTAGGTAGGTACTACACTCAGAAGAGATGGAGCAGTAAAAAGGTGAACATACCAATTGGTACCAGGCCGTTCTCCTGAGACCATCTGCGCACACCGACGCTTTCACCCTCAAAATCATAACCCCAGTGCTGCCGGTCCTCAGGCTTCTTCGGGTGGATAGGGTCCGTCGTTCCATTGGCAGGTGCAAATACAAGCAAGACATATCGGTGCTTGCCGGTCTTCTCAGGCGGTCCCGGTGGCTTGTAAGGCATGACTTCCTCAAGATCCGTCAGGGACAATGCGAGCGAGGAAGAACAGGACGAGTCTTCCTCGTCATCGTCTGAGACAGCGAGGCCTGTCGCGATCCAGTGACACATTTCGGACCATTTCGGGTCATCACGAGACGGTGCATCTGGGTCGGTTAGTGTCACCGTGTATGTGACGTTGGCGATGGAGCTGCAAGAGTCTGTTTCGGAACCGGGGCGGGTGAGGGTGATGGTTGGCTCGTCCTGCAGCTTCTTTGGCTTGATGGTGTCTCCTAGCTCGGCATGCTTGCTCGGTGGCCAGTCTATGCCGACAAGGAGAGATGGCACAAATTCATCGATGACTTGAGACAGGGATGTCAGTGATCAGATTATGGACTTATATAGCTGCTGAGGACCGACCAGTGGGGATGATCTCAGCCTTCTTCAACCTGAACAAAAGTCAGCATATTGCGGAGGAAAATGATGTGCACTGCAAGACGCACTCATCTCTGACTGTGGTAACTTGTTTGGCAGAATTGATCTCGGAATCAGACAGTACGTGCTGTGCATCGTCTGCCAGCTTCGTCACAGCACTTCCGCAAACCTGTGTGGCCGCCAATGCCAGCACGGGGACGAACTGCATCATGTTGTATGTTGTCGCTGCAATGAAAAAGGGACAGAATTGGCAGTAAATCGGATTGTTCAAATGAATCAAATTCTTTCTGGCCAAGGCGAACAAGTCCGTGTCAGCTACTTCAAATTGAGGCAAGAAGAGTAGGTGAGTTTGTCGACCCCTCGCCGAGGCTTGTGATGTCATGTCCACGACACCTGCCGGAAATACATGGGGTTGACCGTTACTTTCAGCCTCTGCAACCTCAATTATCCCTTGCTCCTGC
Source organism: Diaporthe ampelina (assembly GCA_023522825.1). Classification (NCBI taxonomy): domain Eukaryota; kingdom Fungi; phylum Ascomycota; class Sordariomycetes; order Diaporthales; family Diaporthaceae; genus Diaporthe; species Diaporthe ampelina. Next base: position 224,022 of record JAMFTM010000002.1, on the reverse strand, counting down.
CACAGATCTGCAGTTACACCGTCGAAGCTCTCGCCAATAATTTTTGATATCCCAATCGCCGCTTTGACAGACAAAGTGTCCAGTCTCAGGTCCGTGGCCAGCACCTTTAAGGAGTGGGTAGAGCTGGAATACCAACATGCATCTCCCGCAAGTAGAACAGTCTTCTGACAGCCAATTGACTCTTCCATCCATCTTCGTACAGTATCTCTTAACCAAAACAGATGCAGCATGCTGTGCCAAGATGATAACCACACCCAATATGCGAGATCACCGTGAATTAACCATGATCATCCCTGAAAGCACAACAGCCAGGAGGATAAGCAAACCCCCAAACCTCGAACCACATCGCACAGCTCAATCCTCCTCCTCCTCCTTCGGCACTATAGATGCCGCCGCCTTCTTCTTCTTACGCCTGCGGCGCGTGCGACTGCCCTGCTGCGCCGAGTCGTCCAGCGTCGTGTTCCTCTCCAAGTGCCCATCGTCCCACGTCCGCAGCTGATTGATCTCCTGGTAGAGCTCGCCCACCTGTTCGGAGAGGACGCTGCGCGCGTCCCCGACCACTTTCAGCTCGCCTTTTGTGCGGCGGTGCTCCGTGGCAGCTGTTTTCTCCCTGTCAACGAGCCGCGCGTTCTTGGCCAGCAGTTTTTGGTTTGTCTGCTTGAGGGTTTGGTTCTCCAGTGTCAGCCGGTTGAACTCGCCCGTGAGATGCATAAGAATGTCGGCATCGAAGGTGGTGCCGTAGTTGGAAGCAGGAAGTGGTCGTGTTAGAGACGGTGCTGGGCTTTGAGGTGATGACAAGGGAGAGGCATCGAGCACCGTTGGCCGAGATCGGATGCTCGTGTGCCTCAACCCAGTTGCAGCTACGCTTGGCTGATACGCAATTGCTGGGGCTTGTGGAATGTATCTGAGTGCTGAGGTCTGTGCTTGAGAGCGAATCCATGTCTTGATGTAATTTTTGTAGAGCGCGACGACACCCCTGACCTTGATATCGTCGTTGTCGTGCCTAGGGCAGAGCATAGTCTTGGCCAAGTTTGTCAACTCGCGGTTTTCATCCCTCACAATGTCTGCGGCTTCTTTGATGGCCATCTCGCTGATCATGATCTTGACTTTAATGCTGCGTCCCTGGCTGACAACGTTCTCACAGCGCCGGTTCCTCAAGGTCATGGTCGGACACGACCATCTTTTCGTGAGTGGGTTCTCGAGCTCCAGAATTTCAGCCGCATCCCACCCCTCTGGCTCTAAAGGGAGTGCCATGTTGGAGAAATATGGCATTATTTTGAGCGACGTGACCGGAGAGGAAAAGATCAAGGCACTGGCAGTTGATTACTGCGAGCTTCTTCCGCGGCGAAGGTGCAAAAGCTTTCCTAGAGGCAGAGGCATTTGGGTGCCTTGCTATGATGCGCAAACGAAATCAAATCTATAGAGAGCTGACTAAAAGCTTCACAATTTCGGGCTCACCGGGAGACTTATTGGAGTGCCTGCGTATGCCTAAGGCAGAACAGCCAGTTTGGTGGGGACTGACAGACCTCGGGACTCTCCACACTCCCCGTCTCCAGCCCAAGGAGATCGCACTATACAGCAAGGACACATCGAGACTGTGTCTCAATCCTGTGTGACTTTCCTTTGTTCTGATACTATACTCAGAGTGCGCTGAAAGATGACAGATCCAGTATCTTGGGGCACTTTGACAAGCAATAAGTTTCATTGTCCTCGAAATAGTACCTCCATGGTGTAGAAGGGAGCATAGTTGCAACTTAATCCGTCACTCTGAACGGTCGACCACAATAGTCGCTATTTGTTCATCAATCGCTAGAGAAATGATATCAAGTAGATTGGCCATAGAAAAGTCCGGGGCACGGCCCGTACATGCGATTGATGAGCCACATATTATTAAGTTGTTTCGAAAATTGATGCACGTCTGAATGATTCATGGGGTAACAGTCGTCTCAGCGTGACAGGTGACAAAGAAACCTTTCAACGGCGCAGGGGTCATCACATGCAGGACAAGGTTGCAATGTCTCACTTCTGTGAACTGGCACAGATCATAGCGGTGGGATCCAACAAACAAGTGGACTATGCAGATTCACACGGTAGAATAGTCTGGGGCGTAAAGTCATTTCCACATTTTCCTATCTGTCCGTCGCGCCTTGCTCACCAACCGCAAATCCCGGCGAAGAGCAAGAAGACATCATCACACAGGCCTATCCTCGTAGAAAGTAGTGTACACATCATGAAAACCGAAGAAACATTGGAAACGTCTCGTCCACACCCCCAGAAAAAAAAAGGAAATCGTTAGCCCAGCCCAACCCACCCCAGCCCCAGAGCAGAGCTGTTTAGGCAGAGACGCCCAGGGCAGAGTTGAAAGCATCAGCAGCAGCCTGGCCGGTCTCGGCATCGGCGGCGCTGGCCGCGTCGTTGCAGGTGCTGACGGTGTCGGCCGACGCCTTGCACTTGCTCTGCAGCTGGCCGCAGATGAAGCCCGAGATGACCTTGATGTTGAGGGCGCTGCCGTGGTTGAAGTCGGCCGAGTCAGCGGGGGCGAACGACTCCTCCTTGCGGCCGTCGAGGCCGGCGGCGAACTCGATGGCCGGGTTGCTGCAGGAGCCGAAGTCCAGGTTGGCCTGGCGGGCGCGGAGCTTGCGGGTGGTCCTGCGGAGCTTCTTGGCGCTGGCGGCGGCGTTGCACTGGTCCTCTGTTGAGTAGTTAGTAAACCGGTCATGTAAATGTTGGTGAGTGATCTCAGATGGCGGCATGACGTACCTTGAGTACCACAGTCGGAGACGCTGAAGTCACCCTGGCCCGAGTTGGCGGCGTTGGCGCAGGCGTTGTGCTGGACGGCGCAGCTGCGCTGGATAGCGGCGCCCTCGTTCACAAAGGTGGCACCGTTCACGGAGAACGGACGCTTGGCATCACCGGAGTCAACAACAGCCGGGGCGGCTCCTCCCAGGTTTCCAGTGAATGTCTGTACGTTGTTGCCTTGAGATTGGCGGCGTGCACGACGTCTCGTGCAGCCTAAAGGGAGTCAGTATATTTTAGTCCTTAATGTGGACAAGTATAAGGATGAACATACCACTTGCAGCACCACTTGCAGCATCTGCTGTAGAGTTCGAAGCGGCTGCGCCAGCGTTACCCTTGTTGGAGGCAGCACCACCGGCGGCGGCACCACCACCACCAACTGCGGCGGCGATCTCGTCCTCAGTGACATCAGCAACGAGCAGGTTCTGGGAGATGATGCATCCAACAGCATCGTTCGCGTCGTCACAGGTGTTGCCAGCGCCGGTGTTGTCGTTCACGTCACCAGGCGCGAAGGTGCCGGTCTGGATGGCCAGGTTGGGGTCGGCACCGATGGATGAGAGCTGCTTCGCGACATCCAGGGCGATCTGCTTGTTGCCCGAGGCCTCAGCAGAGGCTGGGTCCTGGTGCTGGGTGATGGCAGCGATCTCAGGGTTCTGCGCCGTCTCGTTGCAGAGGACAGAGGCCAGGCCGACCTTGCCAGTGTTACGCTCGAGAGCCCGGAACATGATGGCGTTGGCCTGTCCGTCGACATCGCCAGCTGCCTTGGCGTTGGTGAAGGCCTGGTCGGCGACGATCTGCTGCAGACAGTCGAGGTTCTGAACGTTGGGGGCTCCCTTGGCAGCGGCAGCGTTTCCAAGCAGGGAGAAGACGGCGTCTTGGATCTCAAGAGGGTTGTCCAGCTTGAGGTTGGTGTTGACAGTGCGGAGGATAGCCTCGTGAGAGTGCTCCTGGGGAACCTCACGCTTGGCCATACGCGAGTAGGGCAACTCCCGAGCAGCAGCCAGGCCCGCGAGGGCGACAATAGTAGCTTGGTACTTCATTTTAGCGAAGGCGAACGTTGAAAGAGGGTATTTTTCGAAGTGAGAAAAGGTCCGGCCTGTTAAATTATGTAAAGAGCGTCAAGCTGTAAATGTTCGCAGAACTAAAGAATGAAGCCTCAAGAGAGTGTGAATGTGGGATGAACAAGACGGGACGAAATGAATGCTAACCTCGAGACTTCTCAGAGGATATATAGGAATAGGAAAAGAAGGAGAAGACGACGGGACATGATCGCAGCCAGGGCTCCCGTCCCATGGCATCGGACTACCATCAGACGCAGGACCCTGCCCGGCGTTGTGGCATCACGGGCCTGAATTCCACCTAGCGGCAGGAGACCAGACGCCAATGACGAGCCCACAATGAGCCCCTTGGACGAATCCTCACCATCGCCGGCAAGACTGAGGGCCGGAATGAAACCATCACCAGAGGGGCCAGTATGGGGCCCCTGCAAGGTAGCTGCAGACAGGGGGTGGTTCGGCTAGAGGGCACAGAGATCTACCGCCAAGTCTGAGCGAAGGCGCCCAGGGCTGCCAAAAGCTGCCAGGGCCAGGGACAGGTCCGGAGACAGAGTTGCGGGAGCAAACTCTCTCATTAGAGTTTGAGATTCGACAGGCGGTTTTGTTCCTTGTCATCCTCAGATCAGGGCAGTTTGAAGCGAGGACATTCAACGTGATGGCGGGTCCGCGAGAACCTCACTGCGTCGTTTCATTCTCGGCACACTGGAACGTTCAGTGCGCACCACCACTCCAGCTTTCTGAGCCTTGACGCTCATATGTAGATGAGCTCAAACTCGCGAGGTTTAAGGCACCGCAACGAGGCCTGCCTGATCTGTCGGCCGACATGTGTGCCGATCACGACGGGCTGGTTATGCGACTGATGTGCGAGCGAGGCAGGCGCGGGTCGTCGCGTTGTACGTACGTCACGCATAGGCGCGCAAGTCAGCCACGCCTCCATCGTGGCATTTTGCTCGGCCGCTCTCGAAGGGGGTTGGGTGCAAGTTGATCGCCACACAAGCGGCAGGTGGGCGTGTGTGCCTGCTGGGTAGGTGTTCGTCCGGTCCGGGTGAATTGGCTGGGACAAGAGGAAAAATGCATTCTCGTCCGAGGTCCAGACATCAGACGTAGATCGTGCACACGGCGTCTCATCTTGGCCAGGGGTCGGTAGGCACTTTGAGGTCAAGCGGCTGATTAAGCGAGGTCTTGGCTATGCAGGGGTACCCCAGAAAGCCTCTTTGAGCCTCAATTCTCCTACGCGGGCAGGGCTGGCCAGCTTGAGGCCACACTCCCTTCGTAGGCGCCTGCTCCAACGCAGTGGCTATTTCGCAACGTTCGGGCTATTCTTCTGACAAGCAGTGCCTCGCAGCTTTTGCCCACCTCCTCTCAAGGGAGAGATCCACTTGCCTGCTTCGGATTTCGGCCCCATCACCCAGGGTGCCATTGACGGTATCAAGGTCATGGCTAGTCATGTGAACCCATGAACACTGCGTTGTGATCGCCGGAACGTCTGTTTTGCAAATCATCAATGCTAGCGATCTCGTACGCGATATGGGATGGAATGGGACCACCGTGGAGCGAAAATGAGTCTGCTGCAAGGTGGAAAATGTCACGAGTGGGTTGATGAGGCTCCGAACCGACCAAAGCTCACATCGGGTGTATTGCTCGTGACCTTTTCCTAATGCTCATAAACTCCAATGTCCGATCCACAATCTTGCTCTGCGGGCCTGCAACCAAGATCTTTTCATGCGACCCCCCACTTGTCAAAATGCGCTTTTCCAAGCACAGTGGTCTGGCATATCCGAAGACACACTAACAACCCCAAACCCATACGTGTATTTTCGGTCATCTTGGCAGCGCCCTCTGGTCCATTCCTTTGCGTCCAAAATAATGTCAACTAACATCAGTGACGGTTTCGACTTGGCGCTTGCATACATATATATAGACAACTGTTATCCTCAGCCACGCGTGTGGACCAAAATACATCTGTAGAGCGCCGTCTAGGCGTCTCTAACACCCTGTATTGTCCGCTGGGTCAAAACGCCCGATAGCGAGATCGCCTTGGCAATGGCAGTCTGCAGCAGGCAGTCTAGTCTGCCTTCCCCGACACGCATCGGCCAAGAAAGTCCAAAATCCGGTTCGGAGGAGTAGTAGCCAAACGCCCACCAGAAGCATAAATGAAATGCAAATCAAGCCACACCCAGCGCGCCGGGAGTATGACAGAGTTGCGGCAACATCTGTCGTTCTAGCCCTGCCAACCTGCCAGAACGAACTTTATTTCCACATGGTGACAAAATTATGCGTGGGCTGTCCTGTCATGCAGGATGACATGCCTCAGAAACCCGCCGTCATCCAATTGCATGAACAGGAATCGGCGCTCAAACGGTGGCCAGAGACGAACATGACCCAGCAGGTTGGCTAAGCTCTTTGCTGAAGAAGCCTGGTGGCGTCGGCTTGACGTGCCGAGTCGACGATCTTGCCTAGGGCGCCAATGCTGGTGTGTGTGCTTGGCTGCCCTGAAGCGAGGTCGATTGCGGCCGCTGGAAAGCTTGGGTCGGGATCGTCTTTAAGGAGTAGCCGCCGGCGAGAGAAAACTGTCACCGGCACTTTCTGAAACAAACCCTACCAGAAGGCGCCAACAGAAACTCTAAACCCTGGATAGTCAGCTGGTCAACATTTTGTTCAACTCCATATGGCTTCTCGAAATCTTATCAAGATCAGGCACCTGTCATCTTCCAGGGTGATCAAGCTGATTCGGTCATGAATTGTTCGAAAGAACGTGTCATCACACTCGCTCAATTGCCGGGCGGCGGCTAACATAGAAAAGGTCTTGTGTGGATTTTCTCTGCTCGAATGCTTTTGTACAATGGCATTGCAGCGAGCCAGTCTAGAAAATGCCCGCCCCGATGTATCTCTTCCTCTCCCGGTCTCCTTCGCTGTCTGTTGCCGTCTATAAAAGAGTGACAACGTCGCCTCCGCCCGCTTGGTCTCAAGAGGTGGCGGCGGCGACCGTCACCGACCGTCTCGTCCGTACTCATACACCCGCTCTTGACGAGCCTTTTAACCGATGACCAGCTTGTCCTCCTCGGGGAAGTCGTATTCGGGGATCTCGAGGTTGAGGGGAGCAGGACCCTTGCGTATACGTCCGGAGATGTCGTAGTGGGAACCGTGGCAAGGGCAGAACCAACCACCGAAGTCACCAGCCTCGCCGATTGGCACACAACCCAGATGTGTGCAGACACCTGTTACGTGTTAGTCCAAGCTCGTGCCTCATGAGTATGTGATGTCACTGGTGCCAGCCTCCGGGACCAGCTCCCGCCGAAGGGCCGTAGGGGAATCGGGCGGGCAGTATGCTTACCCAACATGACCAGCCACTCAGGCTTCTTCACACGGTCGTCGTCCTGCTGAGGGTCACGTAGGGAGGCGACGTTGACCTTGTTTGCCTCCGCAATCTCGGCCTCGGTACGGTGTCGGATGAAGACGGGCTTGCCTCGCCACTTGATGATGACCTGTTCGGCGCCTCACGCGTCAGATATTCGACCTCCCCCAGAAGTAGACATCGCACCGGCTGCACTCACGTTCTTGCCCTCTGGGATTGATGCAAGGTCAACCTCGACCTTGGCCATGGCCAGGACGTCGGCGGATGCGGACATGTTCTTCAGGAATTCTGCACGTCGCGTCCGTTAGCCTCGGAATTCATATCGCATCCAACATTCTTTCCAGCCGATGTCGATTGTCCCAATCGGTTCCTCCACTCCAGTTACCCCTCCTGTCGTCACCACCCAACATTCTCTGCTCCCGGAAGTTGTCCGTGTCGGCTCACCTTGGACCGTGGACTTGGCTCCGGCGGCGGTGATCGTGCCGAGGGCACCGACCATGAAGTACTGGTACATGAGGTTCTTGTTGGAGCCATTCTTGGCGGCGTAGTGGCTGAAGTCGGGGACCTTGGTGGTGGACTGCGAGCCACGGAATGGGCTCTCGTAGGTGCTGTCGGACGGGCGGACGGCGGTCGCGGACATGCATCGGACGGCGGTTCGTGGTGCGGCTGCGGAAGAGCGCGCGAGGGCGCGGGCGGCGGTCGTGAGCGAGGCCATGGCGACGACGATAACCGTAAGGAAAAGGGAGGTGTGGGGGTGGTTGGGTTGTGGATTGACGTCGACGACGATGAGCTCTTTTCGCGAAAGCTTGAAAGGCCCCGGGCGACAGCTAAGAAATTCGAGTGCCTGAGAAAACAGGCCTTGCCAATTGGAATCGGTCTGCATCTGATTGGGCTGACGGCCATGGCCAAGTGGACCCACTCAGTCATCCGGTAAGACCCGAGGCTGACGGGTTCGGGCTACCCATTGACCCCCCTTCCCCCTACCGCCTGTGTCAAGGGGTTAGGGTACGACTTGACTTACAGCTGGTAGTAACAACGATGGAATTCAGTTCTGATCAAGGCAGTGCAGTGCAATATGGAAAAGTACTAGACGTTTCGGTCATGGTGTTTTTTCTACCATATCTACAGTACAATAAGGTTGTAGGCTACAGGCAGTGAGAGAACCCTAGAATCTAATGCATACGCTTCAGTTCCTCCACGATATTCCGCATATCCTCTACACTTGGCCCCAGCCCATTGCAGACCTCCTGTTGTGTCTCCTCGTCCATATCCAGAAATCTCTCAAGCACCTCTCCGTCAAGGAACCTGAAAGGACCCTCACCCTCTCGTTCCGCGTTTCTAAAAGACCTGTACTTGTCAAGCGGGATATCACCTGGTGTCCGTATCCTATCCGCAAGCCTGGACTGGAATCTCATGAGGAGGTCCTGCGCGTGCGATGCTACGGTTCCAAACATATAGATGGAGCCCTCGACCTGTAACAATGTCAATATTATGAGTTGAATTGGTCCTGGGGTCATGGTGACTTACCGTTCCGAGGAATGCCTGCGGCACAATCATGGCACTTGAGCTGGTCTCGACTGCTATCTTCCTGATGCAGTTCACCATCTCACCCAAGTTCATCTCGCTGACGGTCTCCATTCGCCTCTGATCATCCAGGGTCGGGCCGTCTGGATTCCTCCTGAGTACCATTAGATTCCCTTGGGCGTCCGCTTCCAGCCATGATTGATCTTCGATATGGCAAACAGCCGTGGCCCAAGCAGATTGATAGTGGCGAGCGCGCTCTGTCAGCATCGCAGAGTTGCCGTCTTTTGCGGGGACAAACTCAAGCAGACTAATCGACTTCATCAAGTCTGCAACCGCGATAATATTTCCGTGCACAGCAAGGTCCACAGGATATGTCGATGGCCTGTGCGATGCCACTCGATCCAGTCTCCCCGATGTAGAAGACTCCTCGGAGTACTTGCCCACTATCACGGTCTTGGTCAGGCAGACCACAATCATGTCGTCCATTACCGCCAGGCATCGGCAAGCGCCCTTGAATTTGTGACTGAGGAGCAGATAGGGATTCCTATCACTATCGACACCCAGCACTAAAAGTCGACCCTTATTATTGTCCGTTGGTGATGGGACATCCTCAGCGGGTAGGAAGCCCGTGCCCACCAGGAACCTCTCGGCTGGGTTTCCGTATGAATCTGGAAGTGTGGCCCGGATGACACATTCGATGATCTCGCCGCCCGCCTGATCCAGCAGGAAAGGTTTGCCGACATTCCCGAATACAACCTCGTCGACGAGCTTGAAGGAGCTTGTCACTACTTCTTCTCCGCTCTTGAGCTCGCGCTTGATGCATCCGAGTCCGAATACCTGTTCTTTCGGAGAATATGCGATGCGGCGCACTGTCTCACCCATTTCCAGCGACTTGACGTGCGTCCTACGCTCCGTGTCTATCTTGGAAATTCTGATGGTGGAATCGGTCGCCACAACCACTGAATTAGGATAGGCAGCTGTGTCGAAGGAACAGACATAAGTCGCATCCTCGGCTGTCACCGCCGAGTACACAATCCTGCCTTCTGATCCGTAGATGAGACTTGGGTTCTCTGTGGTAGCGAAGATATTTGTGACATCGTCAGACTGGGGCAGCAAATGGAATCGGGCTTGTCGTGTGCCTAGAATCACACTCTTACGCCCACTGAGTGAGAGATCTGCCGCTACGTTATACGTGACAACGTTGCCGTCTTCCATCGCCACAAAGAGTGTCGGGCCTCCCACTTTGGGTGGCAAAACTTGTACCAAGGCGATGTCTCGAGGAATCGAGGCATTGTCTTCCGACCTGCGGAGTGATTCGCCCTTTTGTGGTTCTAACGTCGCCAAGTCCACCAGTGAGAAGTTGCCTGATGTGAAGAAGCCAATGACACCAACATCAATCAGGTGAGGTGACGCATGAACGCAGGCCACTTGGTCTTGGTCACTATTATGACTTTGTCCTGACACGGCGAGGTCCTTTTCCACATTGATAGAGATCAGTGATTTTCCGTCCACACATATTAACAGCCATTTCGAATTTGCCGAGGCGGCTGTGATTGTCGATCCTTGGGTTGACGGATCCCACGATGCGAGTTTCATTCCACTGCCTCTGTCGTAGAGCAGCGCGGCGCTGGTAGTCACCTGCAACCGCCTTCCGTTGTCAAGATCGGCCGCGAGTAGTGTGTGGTCATCGAGCGTCAAGCCTTCTAAACTTTCCACCTCTTCGACATCTCCGGTCGAGTCGAACCTGAACACACGCGTTTCTGTTATAAACGAGACAGCCAGTGTGTCGACCTTCTCGGAGCCACTAGACCGCAGAGAGAATAAACCCCTGACGTCCTCGAGTTCGCCGAGGATTCCGATATCTTCGAGTCCGACGCCACTTCGCACACTACGCAGACTCCCATCCTTGTGGACACCGCTTCCCGTGACGACACGGGCCTGACCTGAGGAGTAGGCATTCCCTAGTTGACTGTCGCCTTCGCGGTTACCCATATCCATGATGGCAAAGTCGAGTATTGGCGCGTTGTTTGGGAACACTTGAGCCAGCTGGAGGAAGCGACCCGAGTCCTGTTCGAAATCAACCCGCCACAATTGAGAGTCTCCGTAATGCGAGCCGACAAAGAGGAAGTTGTCCATGTAAACTAGGCAACTCGCTCGGGATGTTTTGCCGATGACTGTCATCTGCAACCGGTCAACCTCGACAGTATTGTCCTTGGTGAGGATGGTAAGCAGATACATCCTGCCATACTCGTCCGCCACCAAGTAGTGCCTCTCATCGTACGGGGCCCAAGCGACGAATATCGAGGCCTCCTTCAACGGCTCCGTGACCTCTGCTTGGGTAGTGTCGTCTATGTAAGTGATACGAGTCTCGCCAACGACAAGAACACCTCCAAGATACGCCTTCGCATTGTTGGTTTCGGTAAGCCGGAAGTTATGCCTCTTCTCTTGTTCAACCTTTGGAACTGGTATTAACATGGCGGCTCCCGGGTCAGCCACGTCTTTCGAGATCTCTCTATCTTTCAGAGGGTCGAAATTAGATGCTTTGGTGTCCTTGTCATCGGAGGTGAAGCGGTATGTGGCGAGCTTTGCATCGGGGGCATCGGCCTGTGACTGGTAAAGGAAGGCGATCTTGGGATGTCCCGTTTCGGAGTAGAGGAAGGTGCTCGACTTGATAAAGAGCTCCGAAAGACGTGGCTGCTCCATCCAGTCGATTTGATTCAGGTTTCTCCCTCTTGACTGCAAACGCGCCACGGTCAAGACTCCCTCCCATAGGTGCAGGGCCATGAACCGGCCTGTCGGATCCACCACGCATTTGTCCTGGCTCTGAGAGTCGCGCATGAACCTCTCGCCGACATCTTGATTGAACTGTATTGTCTCTAGCTGTCTTATCTCTGGATTCCACGCGAGGGTGAAGTGTTGGAACCGATCGGTGCCGACAAAGAGCAGGTCCGTTGCGTTGTCTTTTGGCGACAACTTCTGGAGCATGGAGATGGTGCCATTGATGACGTTGGAGTGTCGGAGGATCAGCTGGTTCTCGACGAGGCCGTATATCTCGAGCCGGTTCGTCTTTCTGTGCGTGGGTTAGCGATCGTTGGGGTGGGCGGCCAGGATGCGCCGGATGCTTACGCTATCACCAAGCTCTCTTCATCGTCAAAGATCCTCGCCCGTAAAGCATGGCGTATGCTGCTGGGCCGGTGAATGGGTGCAATATACGCCATTGTCCAGCTGTGACGGTGTCTTGGCAGTCAACAGGCTGGGGTGAGGGAAAGGAGTGTTAGGTGGCCATGGAAAGGAATGCTTCAATCTGGTGACGTTGGAGAGTCCATGACCGTCTCAAGATTGTAGTCAAGGCTTATGATGCAGATCACGGAGATAAAGTGCTTAAGCTCGGGCGGCGTGGGGGAGCTCCCGGGGCCTGGGCTTGACTGCCCATTCAGCCCCACAGGTTTCCCCGCAACGCGCTCAAGCGCGTCACCAGTGCCTAGGTATCTTTCCATAAATTGATTTCGCAGGGCCAAACGAGCAGTGGTCGTCTAAACTCGTAGCCATCCTGCTGTGGCAGCCTTGGCAGCTGATATCTTGCTCCAGGTCTTCAAATTGCGTCTCTCGTCGACGTCTCTCAATTGGAAAATATCAATTTCCAGAATTATGCCCTCTTCATTTCTGTCACCACCCCGTCAACACCATAAGCCAGCTGTCAGCCACCACTTACTTGGCAGGTCAGCTCCGCAAATGGGTCTGCAGTGTCAGGAGGGGTCATGATTTCCTCCTTGAAGTTTCCTAACATCACAAGCCATGTGTGAGCCACTCCTCAGTCCGAAATTCAGAACGCGTCAAGCGACATCTCTTTATGACTGAGGATTTTGATCATTTTGTCCTAAGATTCAGTTTCATTCAATTGCGATGTTTTGATCTGCCAGAGAGCTAGCAGTTTTGCGCTTCAGCCTAGCATTGGCAAACCCCCAAGCATGGTCACGATAACATCCCTCGTGAAAAAAAAAAAAAGGGGGAGAGAAAAAGAATATTTTGGACAAGAACGTTGTCAAAACCCTCGTCTTACATCCTTGCCTGTAGTCCATGGCCACATTCCAGGGTAGACATTACTCACCACGGAAACTCACCCAATTCCAATCGTCTTTGGCTGCCGTCTCTAGACTGATCAACGGAAAATGCTTGGCCAAGCGATGACAGGAAAACGTCCCTTTTCGGGGTGTCTGAGAACCCGTTCATGGCATCAGGCGGCTTGCACACAAACCTGTTTCCTTTCATGATCGCGATTGCTTCACGCTGAACGTCGGGAAAGGAGCCGGCCTAGCGCTCAGTGTAGCCGCAGGTGATCACATCAATTATCTGCACGAGCCACGAGTTTGACCGCACTCCCTTGCCCAGACGACCAGTCAATCAAGCTTCTCCGGGGATCTAGGCCCAAGCATGGTCCGCCGTTGGCTGCGTCCCGGCCGCGTGGGGACTCAACGTTGTACACCCTCGCCAAGAACTAGCGACGGGGGGAGACCTTCCGATTAGGAAGCGAGTTTCTTTCCGGTGCCCCTTTTGGCCCCTACTCGCGAGATTCTCCGGTAGCGCGGACACACCACCGTGCTGTGAAGGGCATGGCTCATGCTGGATAAATTAATCTGACTGCGACATTGAAGATACTGGCCCGGACCGCCGCCTGATGTTTGTGTAAGATGAAGGGCATATCGCGCTTGGGCCTCGACTTCATGGCAGCTATATATACTCAAGGGTGAATGCTCCTGTGCGCTTGAATTCTCTGGTATGGTCAAGAGTATCTCGATATCGCACAGGTCCTGCAATCGGTCAAATCTTAGCCAAAATTCGGCAGAAGAACACCAGTGACAAGCAAGATGAAGGTCTCTTCACTCCTGTTCAGCGCCTCTGTTGCGTCTGCACATACCATCTTTGTCCAGCTCGGGGCTGGTGGCACGACGAATCCGGTCAGCTACGGTATCAGGACTCCAACCTACGATGGACCTATTCAAGATGTGACCTCAAATAGTTTGGCCTGCAATGGACCACCCAACGACCCAGCCTCGGCCAGCCAGGTCATCACTGTGCAAGCTGGATCAACAGTGAACGCCATCTGGAGGCACACCTTGACCTCGGGGTCGAACGATGTTATGGATGCGTCACACTTGGGACCTACGCTGGCCTATATGAAGAAGGTTGATAACGCTTTGACGGACACGGGTGTTGGTGGTGGATGGTAAGTCTTTTGGTTCAGAGAGATGCAAACAACGAGTTATAACAGTCGCGCTGACGTTTCGCACCCTGTAGGTTCAAGATCCAGCAAGACGGTTACAATGCAGGCACATGGGGCACATCTAAGGTCATCAACAATGGTGGTATCCACGCAATCAATATTCCCTCCTGTATCGCCCCAGGGCAATACTTGTTAAGAGCGGAGATGATCGCGCTGCACGCCGCTGGGTCGTCTGGCGGGGCCCAGCTCTACATGGAGTAAGTCCCCTCGGCAGTCATAGACTGTGATCGATTCAGATACTAACAGCGTTCCTCTCAGGTGTGCTCAGATAAACGTTGTGGGAGGCACAGGAGCTTCCACGCCCGCGACTTACAGCATCCCCGGAATCTACAAGGTTCGCATATATTCAAGTTGCTCTTAGGTGCTCAAACACTGACATTCTTATCAGGCCAATGACCCCGGGCTGCTGATCAACATTTATTCCATGTAAGAAGACATTCCAGACACCTCAAATCCTAATTATGATCTTGAGAAAACTGACGCCTGCCAGGACTTCTTCATCTACCTATACGATTCCCGGCCCCGACCCCTTTACGTGCGGTGCCTCGGGCGGCGGAAGCCCCCAGACCACATCAAAGGCAGCCACCTCGTCCACTACGCTTGCTACGTCGACGAAGACCTCCTCCGCCGCATCGACGACCACCACTGCCGCGTCAGGTGGCTCCTGCGCCGCCAAGTACGGGCAGTGTGGCGGGACTGGATGGACCGGCGCTACTTGCTGCGCGTCAGGAAGCACCTGCTCGGCTACAAACCAGTACTACTCTCAGTGTGTCTGAAGTAAGAATTCTAGTCATCAAGGTCAACGACTGTAAATTCGGCATATTTTGAGAGTAGGTACCGCGGAGGCTATTCAAGTATAGATGGTGGGTGATTGTATATTCACAAGCACTGATCAACATAATTACGAGCCTCTTGCTATTTACTCAGAAGCCACATCCCCAATTAAAATCAAGCACAAACATTTGTACTCGTGTACCCTGTTCTGTCAACACATTGTGTACCCAGAAACCAACAAGCCCATCCTTAGAATCCACCAGTACCCTGAAGCCTCTTCACAGCACCGACCACCCCTCTGGCCCATGAGAACTTCCCCGGGTCAACCCCAATAGCCCCTTCGGCCTGCTTCCCATCCTTATCCATCCACACGCCAGCCTCCCGGTCCAGCGCACCATACAAATGCGTGTTTTGGTTCCTACGCAATCCGTCGATCCAAGCGCGACATACTGCGGTACTGTCCAGCATGACATTGATCTCCTGGCTGTGATACCAGCTCTGCGTGTCCTGGTTCCCATTCCCCATTATGCCGATATGCTCGTCCGCGATCATGAGCTTGATATGGCAGCTGCGTTTCTTCTTTTCCTGCACTATAGGGCGAGTCTGGTCCTTGGCCACGTACCAGAAGTAGTGCAGGTGCTGCCTCCCTGCAGGAGACAGCGAGGTGAGCAGCTGGTGGGCCACCATATCATTGTGCCCGCCCTGCATGGGCAGTAGCTCCCCGGCGTCATTGTAACCCAGACAGATGTAGCAGTACACATCGACACCGCGCTCGCACGCTGCGGCAATAGCCGGGACCAGGGGCGCTGCGTTGAGCGTGGGCGACTGGATGAAGACATTCTTCTTGGCATTGCGGAGCGCGGACAGCCAGGCTGCGTTCTGGGGCGTCACGACGGACTTGTGGTTTGGCGGGCCGTAGGGCGCCCGGTTCACCAGGGCCATGGGGAAGGGCTCGTGAGTTGGGTGGGGTATGTACGGTGTCATGTTGTCTTCTGGGGAGCACTCGGGAGCCTCAGGTGAGAACCCGGCATTAATGGTGTTGTTAAGGTGGCGGTTTACGGCTTGCATTGTCGTCTCGCCGTCCTTGCCTGATACTGCTGCTTGTACTCTCAGGACCTCGCCGGCGATGTCCAGGTCCCAGTGTGAATTATCAGTCGTGGATTCCGGTAATTTCTCGGCGGTCGACGGCGGCACTGGCGCTTCCTTGTTTGCTTGTTGGCCGTCGCTGAGAAAAGCTGATGTCTTCGGGTCCGACCCATCGTGAAGATCCAGGTCTGATATATTACCGTCGCCACTCGGTTGTGTCCCCGGTTTTGATATGTTATGACCATCTGGAACAACGCTAGAAGTTGTACTGGGCCCCGTCACGGCGTCTGAGCGGTTCACATCATTGCTCTCGGCCTCGATTGTCTCGCCGTCCACCTTGCCCGGCTGTGGCACAGTCCGAGTGTAAGCGTATGCATCACGCGGCTTCATCTTCTGAGAATCCACGACAGCATGGTGTCCGCGAATCGAACCGTTGGGTCCAAAGACCCCGGCGTGTGAGTCCGTGAAGCACGAGATACCACCCTTAGCTGCAGGAGCATTGTAGCTGGGCAGCGGGGGCTCAAGGCGTTTGTGCCAAGACAGCAACGCCATGTCGTACATCGAATCGACGATCGGGCCCTCGAGATGGGTCATCATCTCCAAGTTGTCGTTGCTCTGAATGTTGTTGCTCTGTATCACTGCCATTTTCCTGTCGACGATCATGTACTTAGCATGAAACGTCCCCAGCAGGGGGTGATGGTAGTTCATGACCTGCAGGTCGATGTTGGGGATCTCTTCCGGCGCCGGTAAGCCCACTTTTGGACCAGTGTATTCTTTCACTGGAACAACGTAGTGTGGCTCGACCAGCTGCTTCGGGCTTCCTCTGTCGTAAATTATCTTCGCAACAATCTTGGTGCCTCTCTCGCCCGCCCGACGGGAGAGCTCTTTTATTGCATCCGTTATGAACTTGGACGCATCACTGTTCTGCCAGAAGTTCGTAGCAAGGAAGAATTCCCTCTCGGCTCGCACAATACAGTTTGACATGTGTCTCACAATATCCGGAACGCTGAGACGATATTAGATCATATGACAAGAGCGATCAGTACTTGAACCACTCACGTAGATATAACAGTTAACGGAACCACACCACAGCTTCCCATTAGCGAGGGGCTGACCATTGCCTTCTTAGGGTCATCATGTAATGTGCTTATAGCATCGTGGTAGATCTATGCCTGTCAGTCTCGTGGATTGACACATTCATCACCAATCACAAACCACCAAGTACTCACCCTCAAGAACAGCTCACTTGGTTGAGTCGGACCCCAGTGCCCCGCCCCTGCGGCCTTGCGCAGCGCTTCCTCAGAAGCCAAGCGTTTCCCCGAGTCATTAATTGTATGATGCTCGCCTAGCTTGCCGACATGGTGATCATAGAGCTTCTTCCACGCTTCTCCAGGACTCAACGACGGATCCTGTGCTAGCAGAGTCGAAACACTCTCCGGGGAGGTAAGAAGCTTCAGCAGCTCGTCGCTGACCGGCCCTGTGAACTCGTCCTTCTGCACATGGCGTTCCGTATTTTGAGGAATACTTCCCATTTCCTGTTCGTCCTTGGCGGGGAGCTCTGCTAGGCGCTGAGTAGTGACGGCTCTGTAAGGGAACTCTACGAATGTCTGATATGCCGCGTCACCCACAGATCCAATGTTCTGGAGGACAGTATTTTGAACAGTATTTTGGTCCGACATAGTGACAAACGTAGAAGCCGAATATTTTAGTTTCGCTGTGGGGGGCAGTGATATAAGCCAAGAAAGCCGTGAGAGAAGGATGGCAACCTTCTTGCCGCAACGACTGACCTCTGGGGCCCACCGAGACCACGACCACGGACCAGGACCTGCAGGAGGGACTAGAAGGCCAAGCTTTTGCCAAGATTTGCGGCTCGGCTAGATCGGGACGATCACAACGTCAGTGGCACATGGCCTGGGCTTCTCTGGGTCTGGGGTGATGGGCTACCAGAATAGCGTGCCACAGATCAATTGATGTATGCCACGCAGAGTGAGATGTCTAGAACGATCAAAATGAACTCTAGAATACAACACACCCATCTTGAGCACAATCAGCACCCTCAGACGGGCCTCATCATCAGTGCTGCATCATCGTGAGCCTGGGCGCTGACGTCACGTCCCGGGTCCGACTTGTTTTCTGAGGCTGTGCTTGGTTCTCCACGCAAGCTCTCAATCAGTTGTGCCGCACTGCCGGGACCTCACTGGACAGGCGCCGCTTAGCCGGAAGCTGGGCCAAACTTTCGGACTGGCCAGTCTTGCCTAGTGCTGGGAAATCCAGGATTCGCGCCCCTCATCGCAACAGCTAGTGCTGTGACGATGCAAGGATGTGTGTGTCAGTGTTTCTGTGAGGGGCGCGGTCCTCGGTCGAGCTTTTCGGGGTCGGTGCTGCCCTTTCCTATTCGGCTGTTCAGGTTCAGACGAGTTCCATCAGATAAACAGCAGTGTTAATACCTACTAGTAGCTGGACACCAATGAACTACACGGCTACCGCAACGCACGTGTTCAAATTCTGTGGTAGCGCAGCAGACACCCCAGCAAAACTCCCTGGGTATGTGAATCAGAATACCGATTTATGGGGCTGTTACTGGAGTCGACGAGAAATAGATAGAGGAACACAAGTCACACGCTTTCACTCCATTGACGACTCCTCCAGAAACCACATTGAAAGTAATAAAACGCATCTAACATCCCATGACATCTCCTGTAATCGCCTTTGCTCTAACTTGAACTCCAAAGACATTTCACAAAATCATCACTCCAACGCTGAGCTACATAGATCTCCTTTCTCCGTCACGGCTAGCTAGCCTGGGGTACTGCAGGACTCGACAGCCCAGTAAGACGTTCATTAGCATTCACTATCGCCCTGTTTTAGAGATCGGATATTCGCACCCTCCAAAACGAATGGTGCACCCAAGCCCCAAGGGATAATCTCCTATGGGACAACCTCCTATGGGACAACCTCCTATGGGACAAAGGATACTATACGAGCAGAAAAATTCTATACTATATACTAAATTTATAAGATAATTGCCTGTGGTTTGGTACTAACCCAATTACTTTGATCTCCAAGTTCCTTAGTGCGGGTGTACCCTCCATTTTTGCGGGTGCGAATATCCGATCTCCTCATTCTATGAATGCGTCGCAACTTAGACTACCCTCATCACGGCCCTCTCCTAACAGCAATATTTTGGGTTCTATTCATGTATGGGACATTCGTGGAAAACCTACTTCCCAGTCGATTCTCGTTGCTGAAATAGTATTCGTTACCGGTTTCAGGAGTTGGTCGGGACACACTTGTAGGACTGTCTCGGCTTATTTCGCTTGTGCCTTATCCTGAGACTGAGCCTTAATTTACAACGTGTGAGGGTGTAGGAAACGCGTTTGCTCGAAGCAGCACGGCTGCTTCGTTGCGATGTTCGGCCCTGTTCCAACAGCTTCGGACAGCATTCGTAACTATCATCCAATGCTCACGTGGCACCATGCCAACAACTGTGACTTGAACACCATACTCGACATGCACACGCTTGGTGTAATCCACTCTGGCTCCTTGACCCACGTAGTGATGGGAAGAAGGGTCGAAGCGGATAGGAGCAAATCCAAGCTCCGGCTCCCCACTTCGGAGTGCTGGCCGATTTCCTTGGTCATAAATGATTCCGTGATCATATGGTTTCAGTTGATCACCTGCGCATCCCAAGTTGCCATAGTCGAGGATTGGACTGCCAATGTCAGCGTCGAATAACAAACAACTCGGTGACTGTCGAAGTTCTTACATGCATGTAACATGATATGGTTCCTTTCTGATAAGGATGAATTGTCTGTATCCCGTCGGGATCTGATCAAGGTACGCTCTTGAAGGTGCAGCACCGGGTCGGTCTTCGGATGATGTGGGCTCAGACCACACCACTTGATACACCTGCCAGAATGTCAGTAACCCCAATTTGTGCTACGTTCCAAGATTGTTTGATTTCAGAGCGTGTTACCTTTCCAACACCACAGTCCATCCAAAGGGGGACTGCGTTTCCTATGCATCAACTTGTCAACAAACTACTACAACAAAGGATGACCTTATGCTTTTGTCATGGGATCATCACCATGGATGTAGATTTAAGCATACCCTCAGATCCGAATGCTTCATTTTGAATTTTCTCTGGCTCGGCGTTTGGTGCAGGCGTGTGTTCCAATAATCGCTGCGACTCTGTTCGTGAGTATACAATGTCATTTGTATTCACGGATTGCTGTTCTTGATCACGCCCCGGACCCGAAGGATTTCTCTCAAGACGGGCCCCGTCCGAGGCTGTAACGTGCAGAGATGGAATCGTTCCGAAGAGTTCAATGATATCGGCGAATATCTCGGTAGAAGGCACGATATACACTACTGTGTCCGGAGCCGATCCAAGGACGATATGGCCGTAGAAGCGTCCTGTCTTGGCGTCCACAACAGCTGACCCTGAGTCACCCGGTTGGATTGGTCTCGAGAGGCGTGCTAAGAGCAGGTCTTGGAAACCGTAGAACCCGTGCATCTTGGTTCGCCAGGCTCCAGGCAGGATAGTTCCGGTT
The DNA here is from genome assembly GCA_023522825.1 of Diaporthe ampelina. NCBI lineage: Eukaryota > Fungi > Ascomycota > Sordariomycetes > Diaporthales > Diaporthaceae > Diaporthe > Diaporthe ampelina. The sequence continues at coordinate 203,598 of JAMFTM010000002.1, read as the reverse complement.
AATAGATGGTATCCTTGGGATGATGTGACCACAATTACTTCCCTGGCCGAGGATGGTGCTGCACCAATGTCTGTGACCTGGAGTCCGTGGTAGCCCTGAGGCTGTCCGATCGTATTAGTTGCCTTTGAAGCCTCTCCGGCTGAAAGCCTCACCAGAAGGTAATCGATCTTGCTACGATTGGGGGAAACTTGTGGGTTCCAGGAATCTTGTCGCTCCAGAGTCGTTCCGGTGTCATGATCTGCCTTGGACGGCGACCGGGGCTCAACCTCCGGTTCATAGCTGGGCACTTTCCTGAGTGGTGGGCTCAGTATATAACCTTCTTCAAAATCACTCTCATAATCCGTCTCGTATTGTCCATCATATTCGCAGTCGTCAGAATCTGAGTCAACCTGTGCTGCTTCGAGATCACTCGCGTCGTTGGTATAGAACTGCCCACCATAGCCACCGTCATCAGGGCTAAAGCGGACCTGCGAGATAGAATCAAGTGGAATGTCCCTTTGGCCAGTGTGGATGGCTGTCAATTGGTAAATGTGCTCTTCAATCCGGACAAATGCTCCACCCGTGGCAAGTTGGATAGTCTCCCTGCCCTCGGCTCTCTTGACGAACCTCATTCGCCGCCCAATGACAGGCTCCTGAGGGCTGTAAACTTCGATGTTTGAGGGGCTATGGGTCCCCGCATGGCTTGTTCGAGACCTTCCAGTCACAAGAACCGGCACTGCGTCAGTCTCTGGTCCCGTCGCCCTGTGTCCTAGTCCCACTTCAGGAAATTGTTGCAATATATCGCTTCCTCGGACGATGGCCTCTGCGTCTTTTCGAAGTTTCTTGTCCTCACAAAGGATCATGATAGTGGGAGAGGCGGTCATTTCACTCTTCCCTATCATGTACAGTCGAGTAAATAACGGCTGGGCCTGAGGTGACTCGATGTTGCGAAGTAACTTCTCAATCTGAGGCAAGATCTTCACGTTGAACAGCTGCAAAGCCGGACCTTCCGGATACCACACCTTGTCCTTGATCTTCTTGTTATTGATTATGTTTCCCAGTGACTTCTGAGGATCTGGCCACGGCTGAGGTTTCCTCCGACGGAACGGTCTTAGGCTTCCGGTGGCGAATTGATATATCGGGCTCCCTTTGAAGCTCTCACTATAGGTCTGAGCTGGCTTAGGACTGGTCGCGAGATCAATCTGACTTTTGAAAGCCTCGAGGAGCTGATTATGATTTTCCTCGCCCTTTTGATGCGTACTACTCACTTCTTCTGGTGACGCTACCTGGGTGGCATTCATCGAGGGTTGCCTTCGTTGAGAATCTGTTTCCTGCGATCCATCACAAAAGCTGCCAGTGGGCGCAATAGGCCATGAGTTGGTAGTCCGAAATGATTCCTCGGAATCTCTTACAGAATCCTGGTGTTTTGGCTGCGATGTCAGTTCCTGTATCTCATCTGGCTTGCTTGGCGATGACCTCTGCTGATCTGTGGCTCTTGATGCATCCTTTGTGGTACTGTTCTGGATGCGCGTCGGGAGAAATCCAATGAGATCAGATTGATGGACTTCCGCAAGGTCCCGAGATTCATTGTCATTGTTGCCCACGTGTTCTTCATCGGTACCGGTTTTGCGTCGCTGTAGAGACAACATGATTGTTCAACGGGAAGGCCGCCGAGATGGATGTTGCGGGGGTTCTTGACAGTATTTGTCCAAATGGAAGATGTCAAGGTTTAGTAATTACCATTGAAGGTCGCCTTCTTGACCGAATGTTGAATCAACGAGAGCAACAGTTGCCGTCAGCTTGTTGTTCAAGTGGGGCTCCGGTGCTGCGCACATGTGCCTTACCGCAGATAGGGCTTCAGCTTTTGCCAATGACAGGTTCCCACGCATTCAGGCTCTGCTTCGAGGTGTCAAGCTGATGCCCAGGCAGATTCTTCGGCTTTAGATACTGTGCGACCTCAAAGTGCTGAAACTTTGGGGGCTAGAACTTTTATATTAACTCTTAAAAGCGTGCAGCTGATGTGAGTACCAATTATGACAGGACGCGCCAAGTCAACAGCTACATGACACGACCGCCATGCCCCACGCCATGCCAAGCCATGAACTTGAGGAGGTTGAACTATGGAACCGAAGCAATGAAGTAGGGAATTTTCTCCGACAGCTTGCATGTGATGATTGGAGTGCTACGGACTCGAGCGAGCGAGCCTACGACAAGTACTGCCACACACAGTGGAATGATCTCGCGCAGGGTAGGCTTAATTTTGCTCACTATTCTAGTGATATCGCTGAGCTCTTCCGAATGTTTCGAGAGGACAGACCGAAGGAGCACCTGATCACTCAGTTGAATGTCTTGCGGAAGGCTGGAGAGAAACCTTTGTCTGAACAAGATTATCAATACATGACAAATTTCGCTGCCAGAATCATTACGGTCATCAACATTGGGACACTTCCGAACGAGCTTAATACGCGCCGCCACCTGCACTGGAGTTCAGGCACACTGAGAAGCCGAATTGCTGAAAGCTTCAATGAGCCGCCGGTGTTAACATTCGAGCGCCTGAGACTCCCCAAGTCCTTCGATGCCTGGAGCTTGACAAAGGTTGGAGGAATCAAGATCAGGTTCACAGATAACCTCGCGGATCATCTTCTACTCGTCGACGACGACGCAGTGGTCCTTGTTTTCCATCATGTCAGTTACCTAAAGCAACAGGGCGAACGGTAAGTGCCAGGCAGCTATTCATGCCGTGACAATAGAGACTTATGTAGGCTAATAGACGAGAAGAACTTTATTGCCAGCAGGATTAGCCGAGGAGACAATCATGACAATCGCTCTCCTTTTCCCACAAACCGAGTTCAGCGGACTCGGGCGATCCAAGCGCAAGAAACGAGGGTGGCTGAGAAAACTTTACAAACGTCACGAAGCTGAGTATGGATGCTGCGTTGACGAGTATCTGAGTCGATGTGGGAGCCTTCCTACCAGTCAACGTCGGATCGAAAGATTTAGATTCTGGCGGGATAGATTAGTCGTTCTCAAGCAGGTCTATGATGAGACTACACCGAGCACGATTTGCCAGTGGTGGCACGACCGCCGAAACGGTCCGCAGTGGTACACCTTCTGGGTTGCTGGTCTGGTCTTTGCCAACGTTGCCTTAGTTCTAACGTTGGCGCAAGTAGTCATAGGAGCTCTGCAAGTATAGTTGGCCTACCACCCTGTTTCATGAAGACTCGTGGTAGTTATGAGATGGAAGTTGAATTATGGAAGTTCTGGCTTTGATCTCTTCCCCTTTCGACCTCTGGAATAGGATTTGCGAGACCTCGAAATTTGTTCCCCGTTTATGCTTTTCACGGCTCCCTATTTTTGATAAAAATAGCGCCATTCTTGGCAAGAAACACAAAAGAATTAGTATCACGCTTTTTGACTGTTTCTGGCTGACTTTAAAGTCATATTTTATTGCCTGGCTGTCTATTATCTTGAGAATTAAAGATGGTGGCGTCGTGGAGAATGCTAGAAGCTCGAAATACGTACTCGTGCCTCTATAGCGACGACCTATCCAAACAACTCGTCACCACCAAGACTGAACTTGTTTTCTTTAGGCGGAAGCGCCCCCTGAGAGAGGTTTATACGTGCTCATCAACCTTTCATTCATAGCTAGTCACACGTAATACCGCCACATCTTCATTAAGTTGCTTGATACCATGCAAGAGGCACTGTAGCTTGTCCACATCTGGTCCCTAAGACCTTCTGCCCCTACTAGTAGGAGGTTACCCCTTATGAGGCTATCCTGCCGGAGTTTGTCTGCGTAATAGGAAATTGGAAGTTATTTAGATACTGTGGTCCTGTAGCGAATACGCGAGAAGAGTTCCTACCGGTACAGACTACTTGTACCCTAGGGTATTCTTTGAGCTCTTCTACTAGATCGGATCGACTATAACCTTGGAAGTTTCATTTGAATCCATATCAGAATACTGAAGTACTATTTGGTAAACGCAATGCCTTCTATTTTGCCATTTCTAAGCTAGCATACAGGCAAAAAATCTTAACATCTGTGACTCTAGCATTCATTCTCGTACACGAACTTCACCAAAGCTGACATGAGCGGGATCATGAGTAAGCGACTGACAAAGTGCGGGAGGTGTTTAATGAGAAACGAGGACAGGTTGTACATGAATGGGTACAATATAAACAACAATCGTCTCAAAATGATCAAGTATACTTTCCATGACCAACCTAGAAAACGTAGAAAAGCTCTCAGGTGGTGAGACCGAGCTATATCAGTGTGCTGGCACTGGGTATCGCCCAAGCATCTCTTGTTGCCCTGTGGCTCCCGGATGATAGGCTCGTTCAACTCCTTGGCGGCAACATATTTAATGGCACCTCCCTTGATGAGACTCTCCCGGAAGAACAGAGCTCTTTTCCATGAGTAGTCTCTCTGGAATGCGATTCTGTTGACACCGATCCTATGCTCATGCCGCAGATGATTCTCGTCCCATGCCTCGCCGCGTGAGGAGCCATCAGAGGACCTAGTCCGAGATATCAAGGTTGCGACGCTGTTTTCTATGTCATCGAGGACTTCACCTATGCGGGGGTCCCAGCGGCTCAGTGGGTCTAGATGCACGGCGTAGGGTATCAGATCCGTTGTGAGCTCGAGGATGCTTGGCGTGATGCCGTCCGTGGCTCCGCTGCTGGAGTAGTCTGCAAAATCGTGTCGCCAAAGTGTGTCTGGAGCCGCACATTTGATCCATGCCGCGTAGGCGCGCAGAATGCTCAGTTGCGGATTGAATGCGCGTGAAGACCCCTTTGGAAGCTGCGTCTCCGGGAAGATCGAGGGGGCGTGCTCGGTAAAATAATCCTTCACAGTCCGATGGAGGAAGGTGACCTCCTTGGAGCTCGAGACTCCCAGTAAGCCTCGCGTCCTACTGTCCAGATAGAAGGGTATACAACTCTTGACATCGGAGAGCTCGTCCTTGGTAAGTGGCTCGACACGTCTCTTCAGATAGTAGTACTCGTCATCATGCTCCAGGTCATGGAAGTCGTACATGAGCATAGGTAGCGGCTTCTCGGCGGCAAGCGCAACTTGGAGCATGGTAGACGCCTTTGCATGATATATGGGCTCCACAGAATCCAGTATGTGCCTGAATAACGGACCGAGCTCCTGCGGGAGACTTTCCAGCCTCCTGCACAAGTCTGTGAAGCGATCTCGGTTCGTCAATCCCTCGCGCAGCAATTTCGTCACCAAGATGACCCAGAGGAAAGCCCCGTCGGAGCGCTCTACAATCTGATCGACAAGCCGCTGACCGTCGGTTTGGTTTGAATATGTCGAATCGATCCACCGCGTATGTTCGCCAAGACGACTGGAAACATAGTTTCGCATATCGTTTCGCGTCAAATCATGGATGTACATCTTCGGGCCTGCGCCAAATGCATCCTCGAATATTTCCCATGGCCTGCTTGATACACACAGCTTGATGTGCTGAAACTGAGCCAACTCACGAAGCATTTTGCACTGCCCAAGATTGAGCAAGGGTTAGTGATCGCGAAATCTCAAAGGACGGGGAAAGAGTAAATGCTAAATGGGCAGAGGTGAGACAGACCAGTTCATATTGATCCTCCTGCGTTCCTTCGAATTCGTCCAAGCCGTCGATGAGCAAGCAAAAGTTAATTCTTTTGTGCGAAGTCTCCAAAGTGACCTTTCTCAAGGTCTCTATTAGGCTGGTCGATGACCAAATTCCACCCTGCGCATTCGGGTCGTCCAATTGCCGCCACCGTCCTTCACACGTAAGAGGGATAAGGTCTGGACACTTCTGAAATATGTCGTAGAGTAAGGATCGTAAAAGTCCTTCTTTTGACTTTTGTATCGGCGAGCCAGAATTCCAGAAATAATGAGCGACGAGAATAGTCGGGGATGCCCAGCGATTCACGAGCTCACGCGTCCGTACTGCACCAGCAACGAACTTCATGAACGTGGACTTTCCGGAGCCTGGCTTCCCTGAAACCCAGAATATGCCGTCTTTTGACTCGAGCCACTGGGAAAATGCACTTCTATCCTGGTCCTCGCTTTCATTGTCATCGAGAAGCCACCGAAATGTTTGTTCGTGGGCCTCAGAAATAGCTTCTTGTCTGCGAGAGCGAGCCTCATACTGCAAGGACTGTATGAAACGCTGCACTTTGCTTTGAAGATCCTGGATAGTATGCAAGGTTCTGAAAAGTTGACCGAGGAACTCGTGGTCGCCCAGCTGTGTCAACTTATGGCCCTTGCCATTTTGAACATCTGCAAGCATCTGCTCACATCGTGTCAACGAAGTGTTCACGTCCTCGATCCCTTTATTCCGGTCGATCTGCAACCCAAAGCTATGGTTTTGCAACCTTGACTGTCCATTATAGTAGAATCTACTGACTCGTCAGTCTCAAGTGTTTGTTTTGTAGTGAATCTCACAGGAATGTGGTGGAGACAATACCCAGAGATGGAGCAGATATGGAGCGCCAACGTCGTTTGTCTCTGATGAAGACGATCTTCTATCTTCTCAAAGTCGCCCTCCCTCAAAGTCCCATCCATGGCTCTACGAAAGGCTTTCCATTTGCTTTTGGTGTCGCCATCATTCTGCGGGCGCACACAATCGGTGATTCGTAAGAGCTCATCGCAATCTTGCTTACACGTCTCGGCGAGGCTTTTGATAGCTAGCATCGTTTTCTCGACACTTGAGTCAACCAATGAAACAGACGGGCGGGCATTGTTCTGAGCAAGCGGTTGCTGGCAGGCGTGTTCCAATCTGTTACCCAAGCCCCTGAGGTCCCCATATACTTTCTCGAGTGAAAGCAAATCGGCTGTGGCGCCAGAGTCACTCCGGTACAGCTCTATAGTGGTGTTAATCAGGTCAGAGGCGAGAGAGATGAAGGAAACCACATTTGCAGCCAGCCCGAACGCCGTGATTGGATCCATCTCACTGGAGGAGTCGTGCCGGTTATGAATGGAGAGACGAAGCAGAGGTTTACAGGAAACGCTGATGAGACCGTCGATTCGTGAACATCAAGAACAGGGAGAAGCAATGCGGAGGGAGAACAGGTCACGAAACTGCCAGCCTCGTTGAAATCCAGGACACATGGGCACTCCTTTTCTACCTGTGCTGTGCACGTTGCACGTCAACGCGCGCCTGGATACAAAGGCAACTACCCTACGAGAGGCATCCAGCCCCTGAGCAGAAGTTCTGGGCGAACGACCTGATTTGTCAACCCATCAACGCATTGCAGATTAGCGGCCGGCTAAGATGGCTTGTGGAAGGGGGTCGAAATGCTCGACGACCACTGCTTTCCATAATGTGCCATTATCCGACCTGTTTGCCCGGGTTGCACCGCATGCATGTGCAGCTACCTATCCTGCGAACTGCGGCTGAGCTCCAGATGGGGGCAGCGCAATTGCGTCCCGATGCCCACAGCCACTGCATTGTCGCGTACCCCCACCACAGCTCCAATGCAGCCAGTCTGTTTGCTTGAACTACACGTAGCTGAACTGTTGCAGGTAATCGAACCAGGCTATGGCTTGTCGAGTTCTTGATTTATTTTCAGCTTGGAGGAGATAGACCAGACTTGCCAAGTCAGACACAGCGAACAATTGTGATCAAAGTGCGAGAAGAAACTGGAGGGGGTATCATTGAAAACACAGAACACGCTATATACACAAACCCAGCCCAAACCCAAACAAAACGCCCCAAACGCAAAACACACACCACCCAAACACCTAACATACATACAACGTATACAAAACGTACATACATACATAACTAACGTATACGCCCAGCGTATTCACTCATAAGCCTAACCAAAAATCGGAGCGCGAGCCCCATTTACGTCTACTTGATGCCTTTGTATACGTTGGTCTGTGACCTTTTACGGGTCTAATTTATAAAAAACGCGAAGAGAAAAGGAAAGAGTGGAAACCATTTCGAACTCTCAGATACTTTTCTCTTTCTTTGCAACATCCTGTTGGCACCAGACTTAACCGTCCAGAAATTTTCGTAACACGCAAAAAAGCAAGTCAGTCTAAATACACAGCAGCACAAGATTCTCAGGACATAACAAGAGCCAAGAGAGCCATGCGGGTGTAGAGACCATACTTCATCTGTACCAAAGAGTCAGCAAAACATATACTTTGTCCGGATGGGGAAAAAGACTCACCTGTCTGAAGTAGGCCGCCCGGGGGTCAAAGTCCACCTCCTCCGCGATCTCCTCATTCCGGGGCAGCGGGTGCATGACAATCATGCTGCTCTTGGCATGCTTCAGCGTGGCGTTGTCAATGCGGTACGCGCCGCGGACGGCCTCGTACTCCTCCTTGCTAGGGAAGCGCTCCTGCTGCACGCGCGTGCAGTACAGGACGTCGCTGCGGGCCAAGATCTCGGGGGTCAGGGTCTCCGACACAGTCAAGAGCTGACCTGACTTGACGAGCTGCTCGTACAACTGCGGCGGCAGTGACAGGCTCTTGGGGCAGACGAGCTGCACCTTGACCTGGTAGTGCTGGAGCAGGTAGACGAGCGAGTGCACAGGGCGGCCGTAGAGCAGGTCTCCGACGAAGGTGATGGTCAGGCCCTGCACGGTGCCCAGCTCCTCACGAATGGTGAAGAGGTCCAGGAAGGCCTGGGTGGGGTGCTCCTTGGATCCATTGCCACCGTTGATGACTGGCACCGGCGAGAACTTCCTTGCAACCTGGACCGAGCTCTCTTCAGGATGCCTCAGAACGACGGCATCTCCGTAGCAAGCAAGAGTCCGCAGTGTGTCCTGCAAGGTCTCGCCCTTCTTGACGGAAGACGTCGACGTGGAGATAGCGATAGTTCGTCCACCAAGGCGCTGCATCGCGGCGTCGAACGACGCTGATGTGCGGGTTGAAGGCTCGTAGAACATCGTGCAAAGCAGACGGCCCTTGAGCACATTCAAAACACCCTCACGCTGAACCCCTGTCCGCATCTCCTGTGCGACGGTGAACAGGAGATGAAGGTCAGCACGAGTGTACTGTGTCACCGACAGGACGTGAGACATCTTGAACGAGTGCGTCTGGGCCAGCAGCGCCTGCAGAGGGCTGTCATGGGAGGATTGGAGAGGCAGCGAAGGGCCGAAGTCCTCGAAGACTGAGTTCTTGAAAGACTGACCCAGCGCATTGTCCAAGCCGCGAGGCTTGACAATTGGCCGCGCTGAGCCGATCACTGAGGAGCGGCGATCCGCCGCCCGTGGGGTCTCCACAGCTTGCGAGGTTGGCTTCATCAGCGGCGACATGGGTGGTGGCAAGGCGCCATGTCTTGACATGTCCTTTCCAATAGCCGGTCCATCGAGGATCTGTCCATCAAGACAGACAAGCTTGTCCTGGAATGTGATGCGCTGAACAGCTCCCCTCACGACACGTCCAGCAATTGGAGACCAGCCAGCGGTAGTGGAGACTGTAGAAGGACGCTCGATCTCGACCTCCACAAAAGTGCCGGCTTGGTCGTGCAGCTCGAAGATCTCAACTGGGTTATCATGCAGACGCTTCTTGATGTCATCGATGGTGAGCTTGCCCTCACTGACAGATGTGAGAAGCAGAGGAAGAGCATCAGCGATTCCAACCGTGGCATCGACCTCAGCACCAGCGGCAGCAGCCAATTGGTAAGGCAGACTGCCAATAGAGAAGATGTCGATGTCGCTCAGATGCTCCCACAGGGCGCGTTGATCCTCGAGAGTCGGCAGGAAGTCACACTGAGGGTAGTCCTTCTGCGACAAGTACAGCGAGTAGATGGACACATCACATGTAACCTTGAGTCCCTTCTGCTTGCTGAGCCCGATGAGCTTGATGTCATCCTTGGTCGTGACAGACGTGACGTGGATCTTTCGGTTGTGTAGGCTGGCCAAAAGCAGGATCGATGCCAGGTCGGTGAGCTTGGCATCTGTCAAAATTGGCTTGTGAGATGGCCAAGCATCGAAGTGGGCAGTGACGGCGGCAACCTTGCTGATATTGTCGGACAGGTGGTTGAATGGGATGAACAAGGCACCCACATCTCCAGCAACGTGGCTGATCTGGTTGGCGTTCGATGAGGTGGCAGCGACTGACACGTTGAAGTCACAGTAGATACCAGACTTGCCATTCTGCTGAGCGGCGGCCAGAGAGCGCGCATCTGTGATTGCGCCCTCCCGACCCACGGCCATGGTCCGAATCATGGTGAAACCTGCGGCGAGGGAGGCCTTGGTCACGGCCTCCAAGTCGCGGCTCTTCTCCGAGACAATGCCAGGCACGAAGGCGGCGATGTTGACCAGGCCAGGGAGCAGAACAGTGCGGTGGCTGGTCTGGTAGTCCACGATGCTCACGTCGAGAGCCATGTGCTTGGCAATGGCCTCGACGAGGATCTTCGCGTTCTTCACGTTCGTGACCAAGGGAATCTGGTAATCAACGGCCATTCTTCGTGTCCTGTAACCCTTGCTCATGTAGTTGGCTGGGCGGCGGTATTTGTTGTTGGAGGGCAGGTTGATGTACAGATCGATCATGTTGTTTGCCAAATGCTGCGTGAGGGAGAACTCGGATTTCTGATCATCCTCCTGCAGTGCCTCCAAGAATTGGACAGGAATGTCATGGTTCTGCAGGAAGTCGGCGGTACCTGCTGTGGCGAAGAGCTTGTACCCAAGTTCCTGCAGCTTCTTGATGGACGGAAGCATCTCCATCTTGTCCTTGTAGGATCCAAGCGAGAGCAGGATGTTGTTCTTGGGGATCTTGAAACCAGTGGACATCAAACCCTTCAAGTATGCCTCATACTTGTCAACACCGAAACAGGCGACCTCACCGGTCGAGGCCATCTCAACTCCCAGAACAGGGTCGGCTCCAGACAGACGAGAGAAACTGAACTGCGGGACCTTCACACCAACGGCATCGGCAGGCCTCTCAACCACAGGGTATGGCTCGAAAGGCACCTCCATGATGGCCTTGGTGGCCATCTCGATCAGGTCGACACCCATGACCTTGGACACGAAGGGGAACGAACGAGAAGCTCGAACGTTGCATTCGATGACCTTGATGTCATTGTCCTTGGCAATGAACTGGATGTTCATGGGCCCAGTAACGTTCAGCGCAACAGCAATCTTGCGAGTCGCTTCTTCGATGCGCTCGATGGTGGTCTTCTCCAGATCCTGGGGTGGCAGGATAAGAGTTGCATCACCCGAGTGCACACCGGCATTTTCGACGTGCTCGGAAATGAAGTGGCCAACAAGCTCACCGTCATGGGCAACAGCGTCCATCTCAATCTCCTTGGCATTCTCGATGTACTTGGTGATGACGACAGGGTGTTCAGGTGACACATCCGTTGCCTGCTTCAGGTAGTTCTCCAGGTCTGCCTCAGAATAAACCGTGTTCATAGCGGCGCCGGACAACACGTAAGAAGGTCTGACCAGCACAGGGTAGGAGACAATGTTGCAGAACTCCTTGGCCTTGTCGAAGCTGGTCAACTCCTTCCAAGTAGGCTGGTCAACACCAATGCGGTCAAGCATACGAGAGAACTTGTATCGGTTCTCTGCTGAGTCAATCATTTCTGGAGATGTTCCCAGCATCTTGGCTCCGGCTCGGTGAAGCTGCAGGGCGATGTTGTTGGGGGTCTGACCACCCATAGCGCCAAGGATACCCTTTGCAGACTCCAGCTGGTAGATATCAAGGACAGTCTCGATAGTAATGTTCTCGAAATAGAGCTTGTCGGCTTCATCGTAATCGGTGCTCACAGTTTCTGGGTTGTAGTTCACCATCATGGTCTTGAAGCCAGCCTCTCGAAGTGTGCGAATAGCTCGGACGGAGCACCAGTCGAACTCGACGGATGAACCAATTCTGTACACACCAGAGCCAAGAACCATAACACCATGTTCGTCAAAGTTGACATCGTGTTGTGTGGCGTTGTAGGTCAGGTACAGATAGTTAGTCATAGCCGGGAACTCGGCGGCCACGGTGTCAATCTGCTTGACGAAGGGCATGATGCCGGCCTCGTCCCTCAATCGACGCACGGCCAACTCGTTCGAGTTCCAGAATTTGGCAAGCTGACGGTCCGAGAATCCGAGTCTCTTGGCCTGTAGCAGGACGTTCGGGTTTTGAGCGATGTCGCCAGTGTTGTACTGTGCCATCTCTTTGCTGAAGTTGCTCAGGCCCTTGAGCTTGTGAAGGAACCACTTGTCAATCTTGGTCAGCTCCCAGATCTTGTCGACAGTGTAGCCGGCATGCATCGCGTTGGCAATGGCAAAGAGACGCTGATCCGAAGGTGTCTGCAGCTCATCATCAATCGACATGAGAGCGTTCGAGGTCTCGTTAAAGCCCAGGTTCTGGAAGTCGATCGCACGGATGGCCTTCTGTATCGCTTCTTCGAAGCTCCTGCCGATGCTCATGACTTCACCAACACTCTTCATGGAAGAGCCCAGCTGTGTCGACACACGAGTGAACTTCTTGAGGTCCCAACGAGGCATCTTGACGACGACGTAATCGAGAGATGGCTCGAAGCAAGCGCAAGTGGACCGGGTAACAGTGTTTGTAATATCCTTCAGGGGGATGTTCAGACCCAGCTTGGCCGCGATAAATGCGAGAGGGTACCCAGTGGCTTTGGAGGCGAGGGCCGAAGATCTCGAAAGTCTTGCGTTGACTTCAATGATGCAGTACTCCTTTGAGAACGGGTTGAGCGCGTACTGGATGTTGCACTCTCCAACCACACCGAGGTGACGGATGACGTTGACGGCAGTGGTGCGTAGCATATTGTAATCCTCGTCAGACAGGGTCTGAGAAGGAGCAACCACAATCGAGTCACCGGTGTGAATACCCAGGGGGTCAAAGTTCTCCATGTTACAGACGGTGATGCAGTTGTCCTGGGCATCCCGGACGACTTCGTACTCGATCTCCTTCCAGCCCTTCATACTGCGCTCGATGAGCACTTGAGGACTGGCAGCGAAGGCCTTGTTGCAGAGGTCAAGAAGCTCGGCTTCGTTGTTGGCGAAGCCACTGCCCAATCCACCAAGAGCATAGGCGGCTCTCACGATAACGGGGAAACCGATATCCTTGACCGCGTTCATGGCTTCATCGATGTTGCTTGCTGAAGCAGACTTGGCACACTTCTCGCCGATAGACTCCATACTGCGGGCAAACAGCTCACGGTCCTCGGTTGTGATGATGGTGTCGATCGGTGTACCGAGGACCTTGACTCCAAGTTCCTCAAACTCATCCTTGAGCTGGATACCAACTTGCAGAGCAGTCTGGCCACCGAAGGTGACGTAAATGGCATCGGGTCGCTCATATTGGATGACCTTTCGAACAAACTCGGCGTTCACTGGGAGGAAGTATACCTTGTCCGCCAGACCCTTGGACGTCTGGATGGTGGCAATGTTGGGGTTGATGAGCACAGTGTAGATGCCCTCCTCCTTCAAGGCCTTGATGGCCTGACTACCAGAGTAGTCGAACTCACCGGCCTGGCCGATGCTGAGACCACCACTGCCAAGTACGAGGACCTTCTTGGGCTTGACACGAGGGTGGGCTGCCTCGTTCTGCGCCGCCGTGCCTCCGGGGAAGCTAACAGGCTTTGAAAGAAGGCTGCTGTCCGAAGCACAGTTGGTGATGGTCTGAATGAAGACATCGAACAGGAACTCGGTGTCCCGTGGGCCGGGAGTGCTCTCCGGGTGGAACTGCACACTGAAGTATGGCTTGTTGATGTGTGCAATACCCTCGTTGGTTCCATCGTTGGCATTTACGAAAAGCTCCTGCCAGTCTGAGGGGAGCGACTTGCTGTCGACGGCGAAACCGTGGTTCTGAGATGTGATGTGGCACTTTCCAGTGACCAAGCTTGTGCAAGGAATGTTGTGACCTCTGTTACCAAACTTGAGCTTGGTCGTACCGGCTCCGGCAGCCCTGGCGAGCAGCTGGTGGCCCAGGCAGATACCGAATACTGGGGTGCGGTTCTTCGCCATGGCTGCAGCAATGTTCTTTACAGTGACATCGAGGACGGAAGGGTCACCCGGTCCGTTGGAGATGAACAGACCGTCGTACTCCTCACCCGCCTGCGCCACAATGTCGTGGTCCCAGGGGCATACGAGGACCTCTACACCTCGCTTGAGGAAGCAACGAAGCTGGTTGTATTTCATACCAACGTCAAGGCAGAGGATTCGGATGGTCCTACCAGACGGGTGCTTCACAGCAATGTCTGCGGGAGGCGTATACAGTTTTGGCGCCTTGATGGATACTAAGGAGAAGTGAGCAGAAAGTCGACACGAGGCCCATTTCACTTTCACTCACCCTCTGCTACGAGGTTTTTCTCATTGGGGTTGACCCAATCAACGGTGTCAAAGTACGGCTTCCAGTCCTTCATGGCCTGTGGGATGCCGTTTGCCTGGCCGTTGGTGCCATTGGGGAGGTCACTAGCCCCTTGTGGCTTTTGCAGCAGCATGCGGCCAAGCATGCTGCCCTTCTCACGGATGTGCTTGGTCAGTGCACGGGTGTCAACACCGTGCATGGCCGGTATGCCCTGCTCTTTCAGCCATGTTCCGAGGGAAGAAGTTGCCAGGAAATGAGAGTAGTCCTCGCCTGAGTAGGAGGCGGTGACAAGACCGGCAATGTGGATCTGGGACGACTCGAAGTGGGCGGGCAGGTCGCGGAGTAGCTCGTCCATGGTTTCCCGCGAGGGGACACCATAGTTGCCAACTAGGGGGAATGTGATGACGAGGATCTGGCCGCGGTAGGAAGGATCGGTGACGGACTCAGGATAGCCGACCATGCCGGTCTGGAAGACCAGCTCACCGGCGATGCTCTTGGGGGCACCGAAGCTGTAGCCCTGGTAGGCGGAGCCATCCTCGAGCTCCAGGCAGAAGAGGTCCTCATTCTGGCCGGTGAGGCGAGCCGAAGCTGGCGGGAAGGCCTTGGAAGCCATGGTCAATAGGAAGAACGGGTGTCGAGAAGTGTCTCCCTAGACGCTCAGGCGATTTGAGGAGCTGAACGAGTCGGTGCCAAAGATGGCAGCAAGCTCGGCAAGGCTCGCTCGAGTAGTGGATGGTGGTTCCTGAGACAAGAGGGCTCGATTAGCTCAATGCACGACCACAGCAGAGCCAATGGCAGCCTCGTCTCACCCGCAGGGTGCTATTGAGTATAGCAGAATGGCGTCAAGAACCTCAACTGGTGGGTTGAGGGGAGGAGAAAAGAAGAAGAAAATACGGACAAGATAAATTGCAAGAGGCAAGAACCTAGTGGGATGTCAGAAGCCTGTTGACTGGACCCCAACTTCTCCCCACCAAGCTTCTGGTCTAAGTCACTAAAATTTTCTGCCCTTAGAGGCTTATCGATAGGGAGTTGGACCCGAATTGTGGGCTGTGGTTGGATGACGCGTAGATGGAGGAGCCGGAATGAATCGCGCATCCCTGCTTGTCGACACTCGAGACTCGAGATCCTGGGGCAGCTAGCCCAGATCGGGATTCGAACCAAACCAGCGCCGTGGAACAATTACAGCAGTATTTGTTTTTTGTGTTCTTGCTACCGAAAACCGACGTGTCGATCCAAGGTCATGTGAGTCACGAGAAATATGAAATTTTGCTGCCACCGCCGTCATACCATCGACCCGGTACCTTGCATTCACCAGGATTGTGATCGTGCCCGGGTCTGGCACTTGGACTTACGAACACTCGTTAAGACTGGCATGTGGCAGGAAAGTAAGATGCCTGACCTTGACGCATGGGTAAGGTGTGATTGATCGTTCGATGCGCGTATAAACAATACTGCCACGAATGCTGAGTATGCTGTAAGAGCATCGAATAACCCAGGCTTTGCTGTTTATTCAACACATGCAGGTTGGCAGGTGCTGAGTGTGGCCGTGTGCGGGATGCAAGCACACGGAACAACCGAGATCTGATGACATAGGTAGGTGCGATTGCGGCTCACGCTCCGACCCGGCGGCCCAGAGCTTCGGATCCGGAGGAGCTATTGGTGGCCATGAACGGCAGCGTTACACTTGCCAATTGGAACGTAGGTCCTCAGCGTATGAGATCAAGAGCTGCACCATTGGGTCTTGGCCTGCTTTTTTCCTCATATTGATGTTTATGGCAAATCCTTGCCGGGTGTTGGGTGATGGGCCGGGCTGAATGGTCCGGTAACCATCCTCACATGCGCATGAGCTGACCGTCTGTGCCCCCACGGTTTGGTCTCTAGTATGCACACCCGCTCGCATCACACACACACACACACACACACACACACACACACTCCCCTCTACACACCACACCAGAGATCTGTTCACCGCCTATGCGAACTACAGTGAGACTACTAGTACCTAGTCTCAGCATTGAAGCCTCTGATTGCTGCTGGGTAACACTTGGCGTCGCGGGTGCAAATGGGAGCCTCTGTCGCAAGTTGCTGGTGCGATGCTAGTGCCCAGCACTGTGGGATAAACATTCAAGGTAGGATTAAATTCAAGGATAACGTCCAGTGGCATGACTATTGGACAAGCAGCCACGGGAGTGTCCAGGTTTGGATCTTGTCATACAGTAGACCAGAATGCTCCCGGCTGCGGCCCCGCTCGCGCCTCGCATCACGAAGCCCGCAGGTGGCTCGACTTCGGCAATGCTTGTTATAATGGGCTCGCACAAAGGAGGACTGCTGTGGATCTGGGGGAAGATGGGACGCGTCAAGCCGGTCCAACCAGCAATTGCCGTGGTTTCGAGGTGCGGGAGACAGCATGCAGGTGTCATCAGTCGCAGCAGTCCTGTCATGCCAGAGGGCGGGCTTCACCTCATCTCGACCGGCCGACGATGTTTCGTGACTCCGCATGCGGCTAACGGTCGAGACTAATCTACTGGTGATAACGGTGCATGTGATGCATACATGATGCATCCCGCCTGGCGGTGTGGAGCTAGGGGGTTGCACTCCCCGATGCTACAGTGCGAGGCCCCATCGCTGCACGCTGCACATTGGCCCATTGGGTGGGTTCAGTGGCTTTGCACTATCGTCCTGGCCTGGCCCTGGCCCTGGGCGACATTTCCCTGGCACAACCTGGGAATCACTACGACTGCCCTCCCGGTCCTGGGCGGTCGCGCTTGCGCGCGCATTCCTTTCTGTCAACAATCTTTCTCCTCCCGCCCATTACTCCCGCTGGCAGGCACGATGCTGTTCTAGCAACCTCGTCCCCAAAGAAAAAAAACATAGCTTTGCGTGACCGGCGTGCCACCTGAGGCTGGATCGTGGAGCTTGGAGCTTGGACAGCAGCTTGTGGTCCCACGAGATCCCCCTGCGACCAACAGCCCCCAAAACTTGGCCGAGCTGCGGAATTTCCCTGTCGCAGTATTACGAGGCAGCCTAACTTCGACTCTCCACCGTGTTCTGAGGCATACGATCTTTTCATGGAGGACTGATGGACAGAGCGGGCCAAAATATGCCCGCCAGGAGGAGGATGCTGCCATTCACGAACCTGCTGCAGTCTATCAGAAGCAGCAGCCGTCGTGGTGCGGGCGATGACACCGAGGACGAGCGCCGACCATACTTTCGAACAAGACATGCCACCGCCGATTTCACAGAAGCCGACGACGATGACGAAGAAGACGAGGAGGACGACGACGACGCCAACGATAATGATGTCTCCCCAAATGACGAGGATCGTGGTGGCAGGCGTCCTCCCGCGAGGGGCGCCGTGCTGCCTCTTTTCTCCGAGTCTCACCTCGACTCCCTACCCGTCTACAATATCACCCACACAATCCGGATGATAGTCCAGTCTAGGACTGAGACAGCCCTGACTTGGGACCAGCTGAGGTCGCCCCAGGTCTCACAATTCCTGGTCAAGCCCATGCAGCAGCAGATCCGCACCCAACATTTCTCCAGGGCCACCATATACGCCCTCATGGCGAATTGCCTGCAGTTTGCCAAGGAGGGACAGCTCAACCCTGGCAACGCGGGAACCTGTAGCACTAGGGCCAAGGTCTGCGAGCTCCTGGCCATCAAGCTTCTCAAGGACTACTCAACCAGGGAGCTTATCGATGCTCTGTCTTATGATTTCTACCCCATGCAGGGCATGCCCGGTGCGCCTGGTACACAGACGCCCCTCACCCCTCGGGATGGAAAGCCAAAACAGGCTGCAGCGAGGACCTCAACCCTCGAGGTTGCCATACGTGCTTCTGCCAAGCACTTCCTGGCCCACCCGCTTGTCGTGCAGCAGCTTGAAGCCATATGGAATGGCGCCATCAGTTTCTACTCCTCTGCGGACAACCTCCACAGACAAAACCTGAGGGAGTCTATCACTTCCTACAGAGGGCGCAGTCCGCAGCGGCGAGACAATGAGCGTACACCACTGCTTCGATTCCAGAAGGGGCTGCAGCCTCCCAAACCCGCCGGCATGGATCTAATCCCAGCCAGGCGGACCGTCTCTCTGTATGACCCGCGCAACGCGTCTTTGCTTAAGCTTTCCAGACTGCGAGTGCCGCGATACAGGCAGTTCTTCTCTACATGCTCTCTGGCTATCTTAATCTGTCTCTTTTTGGCAGTTCTTGTCGAGAGATCCGACCGCATCACCAGCCTCGAGCTGGTGTTCTGGTTCTGGAGCGCCGGCTTCATGATGGACGAGCTGGTCGGTTTCACCGAGCAGGGTTTCTCGTTGTATATCATGAGCTTCTGGAATATTTTCGACTTGGGAATCCTCCTACTGTTGATTATATACTACTGCATGCGCATCTACACGGTGTTCCTGGTCGACTCGCATCACGGCGTCGACGCCTACGATGTGCTGGCCGCGAATGCAGTCCTGCTGCTGCCGCGGATATTCTCGGTCCTCGATCACTATCCCTACTTTTCTCAGATTCTTTTGGCAATGAGAATCATGAGCGTAGACTTGGCCGCAGTGTTCGTGTTGATCTTCATCTCGTGCAGCGGCTTCTTCGTTTTCTTCCTCACAAACACCAAAGCAGATGCCGCCGAGGTGGCATACAAGATATTCCAGATCCTAATGGGTTTCACTCCGGCGGCTTGGGACGTGTGAGTCTACCTTCTTTTGCAAGACGCTTGACCTGAGCTCTGCTCAAAGCGCACATCCAGTCTTGGGCCCTTACGCTGACATTAACTACTTAGCTGGCCTACGTACACTTGGATTGACAGGACGCTCATGGTACTATTCCTGATTATTTGTCACTTTGTGGTGGTGTGAGTCTTGCCTGACCCCAATTCTCCGATTACCGCTGACCAGATTGATAGCACCATCCTCATCACTGTCTTGACCAACTCGTTCATGTCGATTGCTTCGAACGCAAAGGAGGAGCATCAGTAAGCCGCTACCAAAGACCAAGGAGTGGGCATCCACAGCTAACGGAATACGCTAGGTTCCTCTTCGCCATCAACACAATCGCCATGGTGAAGGACCAGTCTCTCTTCTCTTATGTTGCGCCTGGCAACATCTTTGCGTGGATGCTGATGCCATTTCGATACTTCATGCCTCTGCGCCACTTCGTGTGGTTGAACCGAACCATCATCAAGATCACACACTTCCCACTGTTGTTTGGCATATTCCTCTACGAGAAATACATTCTCTCGCCTTCGATGTTCGAGCCGACAGACTTTGTCGAGCACCCAGAACGGAGCCGGGCCAGGGCGCTGTCCATGAATCCCGTGGGAAGGTCTTCGCTGTTTAGCCCAACCATCCGTATCCGAGAGGGTTCGGTTGCCGGGTTTCAGCAGGACCGTGCCTTGGAGGAGGTTTTCCGAAGGACGCCTGACTTTGCCTCGCTCCGTACGCAGAGGATGCACGAGCGCAAGAGGACTCAAAACGCCGTGAGGAATTGGATGGATCGGAATGAGACCATACCTGAGTCACCAAACAACATATCGACTATCGAAAGCCGTGTGCAACAAGATTGGCAGCGGAGGCTTAACGGAAGCAAAGAGAGAACGCCAGTAAGACTTCGAAATCTTTCCGAAGTCAGGTCGATTATGAGCGACCCGGCAGAACTCATGTCGACCGTTGACGGGCCCATGGACGCAGTCGACCGGAGGGACCACGTGGAGCGCAGAATATTGAAGGATCAAGATGCCGACGACGAGCTTGTTACCAACGATGAAGATGAGGATGAGGCCGCGACTGCTCCCAGTCGACGGAGTATCACAAGATCGCGGGTGGACGAAGACGACTACTTCACAACTCCCGTTGCTACTCGGTTCAACAACCGCATCATCTCGACCTCCCTCGGTTCGTCGAACCGGTCGCCTGCACACCAGCTGGCTCCGCCTCCTCCGAAACGGGCTAGCATGCACAACCGTACTTTGTCCTCGAACACGATTCTCTTCAACCCGCCAAAAAGTGGCCGTCTGCCGCCTAATGATGATGATTCCTCTTCCGGCCCACCTAGCAAGCCTCGTTCTCGGCCTTTGAGCGGCCGTCCGACACCAGGCGCAGAGAATCCTCCCGGACACAAGTCACCGCGGCGTCCTGCCAATCTTGCCTCTACTCGCCCAAGGCCGATCATGCCACCTCGCGACAATATGCACACGGCTCCCCTCATCAGTCGTTTCACTGGAATGACCGCTGACCCGCAACCGCGCCGGCCACCCAAGACGCGTCGCATGTCTTCCTCTGATCTGCTCGACGTCCAGTCAGATCTCGCTGGCGTTGGGGCAGACGACGCCTTCGGGGGCGTTCCGTCCAGCTTCGTCACGCAGATGGCCATGGCGACCGGTATGATCACGCCCGGGGCTGCGCGCGTCACCGACAAAGCGCAGCGAGAACGTGACAACGACCGAGACCGAATGAGCAGGTTGGTGCTGGCGAGGATGAAAACACTGGAGGAGGGCTTCTCGGATATGGTAAAGGAAATGAGGGGACTGCAGCGGTCGAGCGCAATGCCTTCTACCGCCCGCAACTCGGCGAGCGAGGGGGGCTCGATCGTCTGGGACGGGGAAGGGGACGGGTTCAGGACGCCTTACACGATTTTCGAGACCGCGGGCAGGAACGGCGCGGCGACCGGTGGCGCGCGGAACAGCGGCAGGGGCTCCAAGGCCAACTCGGTCGGCAAGGCCAGCGGGTCGCGGCCTGGGAGCCGGCGGGGCGGGAGCAAGTCCAACCGCAACAGCGTGATCCTGAGGTCGCCGGTCGAGTCGACTTTTGGTGGCGACTACAAGGGGAAGGGCAAGGAGCCCGAGACGAGGCAGGGCCGTGAGGACTCCGAATCTGATGGCGGTATTGAGCCCGACGCGGAGCGGCGGCGGCCGAGTTTCACGCGCAAGGGGAGTTCCTACTGAGCTGTAATCGGCGGGAGGTGATGCCGATCGTGAGATGTGGGGTCCGCGCAGCAGGGCTTGCATATGAATTGGCGTTCTACGATGTGTTTCTTGCGCTATATTTTCTTTCCTCTCATCCAGGCAACCCGCATGCTGCTGCTGGCTTGTTCTTGTTTGGTTTCTTTCGAGACATCATCGGTGTGCATAGAACTGGTTGTTGTTCGGCATGGCCAGGGGTGATATTACTGAGATGGCGTTGTGTATTGCTTGTGCTCCTTTTTTGCTTCCCCTCTCATAGTTTCGGCATCTTGGGACTGGGCTTGCTTCATTTCTGGTTCGAGTTGAGCTCGTCTTGTATGATTTTGTCTGTTTTGGTATGGCATTTGAGAGAAGACCCTGGCATTTTGGGACGCAAGAGAAACGAGGATATGTGAGTAATGTGCATGTGGATTGTCCTGTTATCTGGAAGTTGTGATATGAAGTGGAATTTGCGATATGCTATTTGTGAATCTTGCTTCGATTGAAGAGTAGCCGTATCCATTGCCTTCCTAGGAACCAGACCAAACGCCCTAAGGATCGTATGTGTATGTATATAACATGTGCGTGTTGACTTGATCGCGTAAACAAATGTGTCTTCGGCTCGTATACAAACGCCGACCAGCCAGCCCACTTTTCCGGCTTATGCTGTTGCACTCATGGGCAGGCGCCGCTGCCATTTTGAGAAGGTATAATATCCTTTGCGCCGTACGCACCCTGCAGATGGGGTGTATTTTATCCGTATTTGATGCTCTCCGCACGTTCTCTCTTTCTTTGAGTTCATATGCTTCATAGGCCTTTCTCTCTGTGCTCCCCTGAGGAGCGTCTTCTCTAGATGCCACCACCGGATCTATCAACCGAGACATAGTAGTTGGGGTGACTTGTGGACCTCTGCGCCCTCTCGTTCTTGGCCAGGTTGTCTGCGTTGTACTTGATGGCCAGGCCCACGCCGGCTGCTGTCAGGGCAAACAGGGCGAGGCGGGGGTGGCGGGAACTAGGGAGGAGCTCGTTAGTTTTTTGTTTTGTTTGTTTGTTTTGTTTTGTTTTTTCTTTCTTTTCCTCTTGAGGTGAACGGGAGAGAAGTAATGTGTGGGTGGATCGTAAGACAAATTGTAGTGCTAAAAAAGATGCATGCGGCTGTACTTACGGGAAGGCACGGGTGGCACCACGGTGCATGTTATTCCTGGCGTGATCCATGATGTTGTTGTGTTGTATTGGAGAGAGCTCAATGTGTTAGATGCTAGAGTTGCGGTGATGGTCGAGCGTGTTGAACGTCCGGCCTTGTCCTTCCAGGCTCTTCTTTGTACAATATCTATGTAGGGAGCTTCTGTTTGCAAGGAATATATTTACGGGCAGATATTCAGGCGGTATGCAAGAGACGAGATCTAAGCGGTCTGGCCCGAGGCGCTTTGAGAGGCGGGATGGACTGGGGGTGCTATATAATCATACCGGTACGATTTTGTTGGGGAAGTGGGGACCAGTAGCCAGCTTGACGTTAGACACGCGACATATTTCCAATTCCGGGGACCCATCGTTGTCGTAATGGCTGGATTGATTGCCCCTATGTGGCACTGATATGCGGGGAGAAAGCTGGAGAGGATGGAGCTGTCCGGACTATCGAAGGCTGTCGTGCGATGGATCCCTGTCATGCTACATATCGTTCGAGGTTTTGTTGCATGTGGCCTGTCTAACTGCCTACTTTCATATCCTTTGGAGATGATAAGATTTTGTCTCACAGTGTTACAATCATATCGGGCAATAATTTGGGCCAAAGTTGTCTAGCCATAGGTGAAGGCTCCAAGCCCTCTCTCCTGTGATGGGAGCAGCCAGCATGGTGGCAAATCTGACGTCTGGATCTCCAGAAATACTGTTGATCACCGAGTATTGCATGTCCATGCCATGGCCGGGAAGATCCGTGGAGAAGTAAGTTTGGAGCAGTTGGAGCTTAGCTACCTGTATGTAACCTTTGCTAGGAAGCTTGCCGAGGTGCTGCTGGGCTTTGTACATCGGGCTACGATGATATGTGAAAGATGAAGTATGTTTATAGGATACAGTCACCACATTCTCTGCTCCTGAGCATTCATCGAGTACACCGCATGGAGAGGTTGCACAGTGGCGCTGACAAGGAGCATGCGGCGCAGAACAGCTTCTATCGAGGTCATTTGGTAGGTGCTTAGAGCGTCATGGAGGGTGGGGCCCAGTGTGGGGCGTCCATCCGATAGGACCCGATAAGTAGCCGAGTTTAACCTCGTTTTCCCGCTCTGTCCTTCCACTTATGGCGGTCGACTGAATCGTTTGATGAGGCGAGCATGAGATTGCTCGAGGCTGGCGAATTTGATGGTCACAGAGACATCATAGGGCATGCGAATATGATATTGCGCCTGCATATGCAACCAATTCTCTGCGATGCTCTGGCGAAGCAAACTATCTCCGAGCTTAGCTGAAGTACAAGGAGAATGGGTCAAGCCTGGCAGGAGGTCAAGTACGTAAGCACGTAGAAGGGGCTTGACATTCCATGCTTGCCGGTCCACTAAATCATAAAGGCTATAAGATCAACTGATCTGAGCAGACCAAACAACTCGCTTCGCAGGAAAAATCAGCTATAGTACATAATATACAAAAATGTGTAACTCAGACATATGGAAGGGCGATGACATGTGATCCAAGAAGATGGCGGGCTTGGTTGGAATAATATAGTGTAGATGCAAAGAAATTAAATAGACCGTCGGGTATCTCGTAGTTATGTCTTTCCCTTACTCTTCTGCCCATCTCTATCTGATTATACACATGTACACATATATGTGTACTTAGTTCTTCGTGTCGCCAAGAATGTCGCTAGCCCCCTGCGATCCGGATTCACTAGGAGTGTACGACGACCCAGAGCAACCCGGCCTATACCCGTCCGTCACCATGCTGGACGCGATCTCAGACTCGTCGCTCTCGCTCCGCCTGTCCGCCTCCTGGTACGCAGGCAGCTCCTCGCCGCCGGGGACCATCCCAGCGCCAACAACACCGCCATGGTGATGGGCGTGGTCACCCAGGTCCATGTCGTAGTCAGCAGCCAGGTCCGGGAACATAGCTGCCATTGCGGCCATGGTGGCCGGGTCCGGGCTCAGTTGCCCTGAGGGCATAGTCATGGGCATCGGGATGTTGTTGGTCGGCATGAGGTGGGAGGGTATGTAAGGGTGCATAGGCTGCTGCTGCATGTGGTGCTGTTGTTGATGCATCATTGGCACCGGTGCGGGCGCTGGTGCTGGCGAGAAGGAAGGCTGGCGGGAGTGTGCCACCATGCGTGCGTCCTCGGCAGCAACCATTTCGCCAACCACGTCGGCCGCCGTCCTGAACTGGGATATGTCCCTGGCGACGACGGCGCTGTCGTCCTCATCGTCGGAGTCTGAGTCACCACAGTTCCGGAGCATGGCTTCCTTCTCCTCGTCTTCAGAAAGCTCCGAGTAGTTGGGTCCGAAGCAGAGCCTCTTGTACCACGCGGCCTTCGAGTTGCGGCGGAGCCGGGGTGGTCTGATGGACTTGCGAACGTGGCGCTGGTATAAGACGCTGCCAAATACAACAACCAGGACCAGTGAGGCAATTCCTGACGCGATGTGGATGAAAACCGGACCGTGAGGCGGTCCATGGTGATGCCCAGGCGGTCCGGGCGGCGGTGGGGGGCCTGGAGGGGGAGGGCCAGGTGGAGGCGGCCCTGGGGGTGGGGGTGGCCCAGGAGGGGGTGGGAAGTGGCCGTGGAATTCATCATGACCCTGGAACTCTTCGTGATCATGGGGTCCGTCAGGCGGCGGGGGCCTGTTGTCGTGATGCCGACGGAGCTCAGTCTCCCAGGGCATGTCGGCGTGAGGGTGCTCGTCAGGGCGAGAAGGTCTGGAGTTTTCAGGTCGCTCGGGGTCGTTCTTACTACCTGTCTCTTGCTCCTCGCCCTTCGCCGCAGGTGGCTTGAAATCGTCGGAATGCTTGCGATCATCAGGCATCAGGTGCTCGGGCTTGGCATCGATTGCGTCGGGTCGCTCAGGCTCCTTAGGATTCTCATGGCCGTGCTCCTTCTCGCGATGTTCATCCGCATGTCCGGGTTTGTCATCGTGGCTCATTCGCGGCGGTCCGCCCTCGTGGCCGTGTCCGTGTCCGTGGCCGTGGTGATCGTTCGGAGTCGGGTGCTCCCAGTGCGGCCGTTCCCAAGGCATCGGGGGAGGGGGTCCATGGGGGTGCACAAAGCCAAACAAGCTCTCCCAGAAACCACCGTGCGGAGGAGGCGGAGGAGGAGGAGGACCGAATCCAGGAGGCGGCGGTGGAGGGAAGTCACCATGTGGAGGTGGTGGCGGCGGTGGGTAAAAGCCCTGAGGTGGAGGTGGCGCCGGACGATCGTGTTCACCGTGATGCGGTGGTGGAGGTGGGTGGTGACCGTGGTGAGGCGGAGGAGGCGCACACTTGCAGAAGGGGGGTGGGTGAGGGAATTTCGGTTTCTTCCCATGCGGAGGTGGATAAGGATGAGTCCCGTTGTCGGTATGATTTCCGTGCCCTGGCTGATGATGGCCGTGGTGGTCACCGCCCAGACCAGGACGGTGCGGTCCTGGGCCATGAGGGCCATGAGGCCTGTGTCTGTCTCCGCCTCCATAGATAGACGAGGCCGCACCCTTGACGGTGTGAGCAATTGACTCAATGACGCACTTCAGGCTGTCACATTCGTGAATACGGGGCCCTGGCCAGTGAGGCCTCTCCCATCCAAAGGCTTCGGCGAGACGGTGCTCCTTTTCGTGGAGTAAGTGGGCCAGCTCAGCCATTTGCCATCTCAAGTAGTCCAACTCGGCCAACTCGGAATCAAGATCCATCTCCTCGTTGTCGTCGTGGGGTTCTGGTTGACCTTGGCGATTTGAGTGAACACGGGTCATAGAAGCACCCCCTTCGACGTCCGAGATCCAAACAGGTGCGACTTGCTGGAATCGTAGAGTGAAGCCAACATCTTCTACAGCCTGACCGTCGACGCTTTCAACATTCAGGCTTAGCAATTGCTCCTGGGGCTTGTCGTTCCAGGTCACGCAGGTGAAGTTCCAAGAAGCGTCGACCACGCGGTCACTGTCCACGTTCAGGGTGCCATGGCCTTCCTCTGATAGTTTCTGGCCGTTGATGGTGACATTTCCATACCCACATGCATCTTGAGACTCGTTGATGTCGAATCGGAAAGCCAGGTCCGCAATGGGGGTCGAGTCGACAGGTTCGGGCAAATGCACGTTGATAAAGGCTCGAGGAATTGAGTCTAAATTCATGTCAGTCATGACAATGGCATCATTTGAATCCCCAATGGATATGAAATTCGGCTCACCCTCGCCCTCAAGAGAAATAGCTCCTGCCAGAGCCGGTGTCAGTAAGACACCGGCCGTGTGGAGGCCACGCATGGCGTTGTAAGAGCGAGACAGTAACAAAATGTATAATAAGCAAGCAGCACAGAACCAGTGGACGAGATGAAAATTACTGTTAGTTGCTCTGGTGAAGGAAGAGAATAAGCGAATGAATAAACAAGTGAAAGCAATAAAAGGAGGGCTGAGGCTTGCGAGGCCCAGGGTCACTCGATATAATAAAAGAACGTGAGGAGACAGGGGTGGGTCAAGTGTCAAGACGCTTCGGATGGTGGGGGGAAGCGGAATGGCCCACTTAGGCCTGTGTCTTTTTTGAGGCTCAGCCCAGTGCCGCGGTGCTGGGAGTGCAAGGCGGGCTCTCCGTGACGGGGATGTTCGGCATCAACGCGTAAAGTCTGCAATAAAACAGAACGAGCAGGATCACTGTCATTCAAGAATAGACAGAAACAAAACTAAAGAAAAAAAAAGATGAGGTCCTAAGAGGTTTTTAGAATCCTTCAAACTTGAGGGGAAAAGAGGGACCATGGCAACGCATCGACGTCGCTCAAACGTGATGGCTCTGGCGCTGCGCAAGCATCTCAGGTCTGTCCAGGGGTTGCAGCCAATCAGCCGGGACCAGCTTACGAGGCCTTGCGCCGCCCCGGAAATGGGATCGTGCAAGAGCCCCACGAGCCTTACGACTACCAGCAGCCAGAGGAAATCAGAGACCACCGCGTCTAAAATGAGATGATGACCCCGGCCTGTCGCAATCGTGGCGCTGCGTGATAAGCTTTCGACCCATCGTATCCTTTCCCTGCAGATTCACAGAGGCGCGACGTCGTGACGACGTGCGAGTCCACGCCAGGACAGACGGACAGAAGGTGGACCCAAGAAACAAATCGGGAGATAGACACTTGTCTCGGTTGTTTGCCGGCCTGGTGGCTCGGGAACTGGAACCCAGTCGCAAGGATGTCTCACAAATAAACGGGGTGGGCCTGGAGCTGTGCTCGCCACGGGGAGGAGCACAAGAGAGGCGAAGCTCTCCAGTCAAGAAAACGAGGTAGAAGAAAGGAAAGCTCCCGACGACGACCTGAAGAATCTCGGGAACTGCCAGGTGGTCTGTGCTCAGCCACCCACTTGCCAGGAACGCCTAACTTAGTGTGCCCATAACAAGACCGTTCCATTTGGGAGCACCATGGTGCAGCGACCCATTCTTCTGCTTCATTGAGCAATTATATCGGCCGGGGTACCATACTATTACAGTGATACGGAGGCCATGTGTCCTGATCTTCAACTTTTACCTTTTTACGAATCTATAGGAAGGTCGTCTTTAGGTGATCTTTATTAGACTTTCCTGAAGTTTGACGTCAACCAGAGCCTTGCCTGTGGTCAACTGGTCCTGAGCAGTGAGTGAATTGAATGGTTTGCGCCATTCACCAGTAGACAAGCATAGCGATGGAATTGACAGATGATAAAGGTAATTTTGGGTACCAATTCCAGAATTTATAAAATATTAATATGTATATAGTCGGATGGCGAACAGGTATGGATTCAAGACCTGCTGCTCAGGTGCTACAATCATGTGGGCAACAGATCAAGCCTGCCGGCAAACACAACATCAGTTAATGAGATTTGACTATGCGTCCATAGAAACCTAAATTTCTACTATTAATACCTTGAAACCAAACCCACAAGTTTTACCTACGCAGCTCTTTCGGTGGGCACATGCTCAGCTTGTGAAGCTGATATTGGGTCCTGGCATTGCATCCACAGTTGCAGTACAGCATTTGGGTATTGAGAAGGAGCAGCTCCAACCCGATCTGCCAACTCACTGGCTCTTCTGAAGGATGGATGAACCTACCCTGATTGCTCCTGTCATAACACAAAACGGTCGAGGCGCTAATGACGGCAGCCATGCGAGCGATATCCCCGCGTAACTAGGACCTGCCTCGGACTCTGGGTCCCAATGCTTCTTCACCAATGGAACCGAGGAAGACTTGATGGAGAGCAAATTAATTAACGCTAATTGAAACTCGCAGACCGAGACGGTCCTCACGACGACCTATGGCAAAAGAGGCTCAAATTTTTCGTGAAGAAGTGTTAATTGAAAGCTATGGTTGCCTAAGGAATAGTATGGAAGGAGCAGGGAAGCTGCGATTTAGTGTTGTGGAAGATATAGCAGCCATTTGGGCTGATAAGATAAGTAGACTGCTGCGTGCCATCAGCCCATGGCCCTAACATGTACAATGAGAACCGAGCTCGGTGATGTTGTCTACACAGTAAGGTTTATACAATTAGCGGTTGCCGGATACTCGTGAACTTCTGGATCCACCTGGATGAGCGGTCGTGCCCGTCCTGTCCAATCCCACAAGGACTCCCCGCAGCCGTCTGACGCAGGAATGGAACTCGCGATCGTCGAGAACCCTGCACTCCGCTGATAGCGAGCTTTGTTGTCTGCCCGCGTGCCCGCCGCACCCGTATCTCCATGTCCCCCAGGCCGGAAACCAGCGGCTTAGGCATGCTGGCATGCGGCGTCGTTCCTTGCTTGGCGCTGGCGTCTGTCTGACCGGGCTCGAGCTATCGCCCCGGCCTGCTCCTCGTGTGGTGCAACGGCAAGCGCAAGGACGACCGGCCCGCCAAGTTCCTGGAGGCTCGAGATGCTAATTTTGACGTAAACTTACGTTTCGAAACTGCCCTGCGGAGGACGCGCATGATCAGCTTCTTGCACCTAACAGCTCTGTTCCTGCGTCCGGCCTGAGTCGGCTGCCTGCGTGACCTTATTCCGGGTCCTCGCGGAATCTGGGGAAACAATGGAACAAGGGAAAGCTTGAACCTGGGCACTCCAGACCTCTCCGCTACGGGGTGACCTTCCTTGTATGGGGTTGGGAAGGAATGTGGACTCCTGCCAGATGCAGGGATCCATAGCCGGACTGAGATCTCACATCAGAGTCCGGCACGTTCCTCGACCAGCTTGACTCTAAGCCTCCGAATCCCTACCATTGCATCCCGTGGCCTGGCCCTTTGTCTCGTAGGTCCAGGATACAAACGGCAGTATCCAAGACACAAATAGACCGCCCGTCCCCGCCCAACGTCGCTCGGCCGAGTTGGTGAGGTTTCCTCGTTTAGTTTCTTATCTACTTAGCCTCCAAGCCAGACCGAATGACTCGGCTCGGCCAGGGAACTTGTTACACGCGGGCCCAGTGCCAGATATACTAAACGTCTAGCCCGTTCACAGAACGTAACTTAGACAACCGTTTATTATCGTTCAGGGGAACCAGGAGAGGACGAAGTCCAGGCGCAGAAAACACAATTACCATTTGCTCCTCGTCACAGCAAGGCGGATTGACCACAAATATGGGCTCCTCCGCCAATGGACTACCCTCTGCAGAGCACCCGGATCTGGTGCTCACACAGTCGACCAAGGCTGAGCTGCAACATGTCTGGGGACTCCACCATCCCATGTGGGGCCCTGCACTGAAGATTGAGGAATATCTCGCGCGCGAGGAGTTCCTCATGACGGTGCCTCTGGCCAAGAATGGAGGAGTTACACACTGGATCCTTACAGACAAGAACGCTCTCCCAGATAACAGGCCCATCTACGCAAGCTGTGAATCGCTGCGCAAGCGGGCCCTCGTCAGCCGGCTCGGCGCAGACGGGCCGGTCGTGCAAGACGGCATTGCCCACGGGGTGGCCTCTGTCTTCACCAATCCAGAGTACCGCGGTAAAGGCTATGCATCACGGATGATGAAGGAGCTGGGCCCAATCCTGGCGGAGTGGTCAGAAGGAAAGGTGGGCCAGAGCGAGCAGAACGGAAACGCACGATCGCTGTTCTCGGTGCTGTACTCTGACATCGGCAAGACCTTCTATGCCAAGACGGGATGGGAAGCATTCGAGAGCACCCACCTTTCTTTCAAGCCGGCTGCGGCGGGGGCCGAGGCTCGGCCGTCAAACGTCAAGCTGTTGGGCTACCACGACCTCGCCATGTTGTGCCACCTGGACGAGAACCTCCTGCGGGGGAAGATGCAGCAGCAGGCGAAGGCGCTCCCATCGAGCGACAAGAAGGTATGCGCGGCGCTGGTGCCGGAGCTCGACCAGATCCTCTGGCACCTGATGCGTGAGGACTTTATGACGAAGCACATTTTCCACAAGATCCCCGAGGCCAGGGGTGCGCTGTTCGGCGAGCCTGGCAAGAGGATCTGGGCGGTGTGGACGAGGGGCTACTACGGTGGCCTGGACAAGATCGAGGGGAATACGTTCCACATCCTGCGGTTTGTGGTGGAGGACGAGAACAGCCCCGAAGACTACGTCGCGGAGGGCTTCAGCGCCATCATCAGGGTCGCGCAGGCCGAGGCTACCGAGTGGCGATCCTTCGACATCCAGATGTGGAACCCTTCAGAGCTGTTGAGGCGGGCGGTGGACAAGAGCGGAATCGAGTATGGCTTTGTCGACAGGGAGAAGGACAGCATTGCGAGCCTGATGTGGTATGGAGATGAGCCGACGACGGCGGTGGACTGGGTTGCCAACGAAAAGTATGCATGGAATTAGACGGCCAGACAGTGCAGGTCAGCGCACTCCTGTGATTTTTCTCTGCATTCTGAACATCATTCTGGGGTCTGGTAGCTCCAGTCAAAACCCATAGCCAGGTGCATGGTAGCCACGCGAGTACTCAGGTGCGGAGGGCAGGTACGGGCGATGTTGGCGCACCTCCCATTTCCAGAGTAGGCATCTTGTGAAGTTCCTCCAACAGCAAAATTGCAACTCCAGATTCCCTTCTACCAGACCCTGCTGGGCCTCCCACAGCACCAGGCCACTCCCAAACTTTCTTCACGTTACTCATATCAATGTTTGAATCACCTCTTTGGTTTACAATCCCTTGCAGAAGGCCACCGGTGATCCACCCAAGTCATCGGCATCCATCATGGATTCAGAAGGCTACTCCCAAGACCTAGGCTCACAAGCCCCAACATACGTTGGCGGAGAGGATCATGCCTACGTCCATGACGAGGTCTTGTGGTATGCCTATGAGCAGGATTTGATCAAGGACTACACCCTTAATTCCTTCTCCATCTCCCACCTGCTCGCCCCACTTGCCCAAAGCACTCTACCGTCAATCACCGAGAACGGTTTCACCGACGAAAGCTCCCTTCCAAGCCTAGAAATCCTTGAGCCCGACCTTGAAAGCAACTTGGACATTCCACAGTCAGCACAGAACTTTCGGGATGAGGCCCTCCGCGAGCTCACGGATGGCGAAGTCGAAACGCTGACACAGGGGCTTATGGACTCTGGAAATACCAGGCATTTGAAGCTCGAATTACCGATTCTTGGAGCAGACGACGAGTGCAACATGAAGGAGTTTCGCAGAGAACTAGCAATCAGGCAAGACGTTCGTATTGGGGACCACCGACTGCCGTTGGATCTTGTCACTGGCGAGGGCATGCAGCTTCCTGAATCGGCTCTTTTAGAAGCCAACAAACTGCTGAGAAAGCTCGAGAACGAGAAACTGGGGATCACGAGGAGTGCTTTGCAATTCCTCGCTGACGTAGTGAAAGACGAATACGACGAAGAGGAACAATGGAATGCTCTCGTGGAAGAGGTGAAAGGGACGAAATGGGTGAAGGTAAGGAATCATGCCTCGTCAGTTACATCGTCCCCTCCCTACATGCCGTGCTCTCCTGATGTCGGCATCACAAGTAAAGGGCTCTGTTATACATGTTTGGCTGACAAGGAGTCCGACAGAACCCAGGTTTAGAAAAGCTCGAGTTGCCAATCAGCCCGCAATTTACCCAGGACCAGTCTATTGCTCCAGATGATGCTTACCTGATCCCCATACCCTCTGATCCAAGCTCTTCCATATTTGCTGATGATCTGAAGGCTGCGGAAGAGCAAATATTTGAGGAGTATGGAGACGTATGGAGTGAGCCCACATCACCAATCCTCGACAAATTCCTGGACACGGAGATATCAGAAGAGGACAAAAAGGAATTTTGGAAAACGAGTTCTCAGGAAGTTTCAGCACAGAGCCTCCTCGACGACCACAAAATTGAGCCACCGATACTATCCTTCTCTCCGCTTGAAGAGCTTTCCCTACCTGGACCCGAAGCTTTTGAAAGCTTTGTGACCCAGCAGATGGATATAGAAGGGCTGGCTGCCGAGTTTCTTGAGAACTTCTCGGATGATCATTTTGAAGAAGAGTTGGCGAATGCGGCGGACTTGACAATGAAGACGATCGAGCAGGAGCAACTCCACGCAGCTGATGCAACAGCTCGCGTCCCAGTGCCTATCATGGACTTCTCCATTCCTGAACCAGAGTGGAAACGATTGGGAAACAACGCAGAAGCCATTTTCAAGTACATAAAATGCGGCCACGAAAGTCTATTCAGGCTCCCAAGATGGCCCCGAGACAGCGTCACCGAAAGCCAACTGATATGGCGACCAATCGGCTCCGAAGCAAGCAGAGTCTCCACGGAAGAGACAATAGATGCTGACGACGCTCTGATCAAATCATTCATCATACCCCTCGATAGTGACGGGGTCCCCACCAGCCTCGAATTTGTCCAGAAACGCACGAGACTGGCAATACTCGAGCACATGACGGAGGACGATGAGATCGAGGTCTATATGGAGAAGCCGAAGCAGTCCACTATGACTTCCCTAGTGACCAAAAAGAGAGTCCTTGATGCGACAGATGGTATAAGATCGAAGAAGCCTCGGTCGTCATCGACACACATCGGTGACAATGGCCGACTGCTTGTAGGGGGCTCTCCGGGAGCGTCCTCGAAACTCCTGACCAATTTCATGGAACTCCATGCGCCGAAAAAAAGGTGGACCGTCAGTAAGTACTTTCCTACCGTGGATCACGCGACTACAGCGCTTCCAGCCCCCGCAGAGCCGTCCAAGAAGCCTGAGGAATTGGGTGAACGCGGAAAGCCAGCAGGAGCGGAACCTGCACCATGCTCGAAGCCACCTATCCGGGCGCAATACCCATCTATCAAGGCCCCATCCGCTCCGTTGACAATCATTATTTCTCTGACGGCCCCTCGGCACCTAATTAGAGGCCTTGAGGGCCTCATCCCTGGCCTCACTCTGATGGAGCGTGACTACAACAAACACAACACCTCAATTTGGAGTCCCGGCTCCGTCTCCCGCACAGAAGTAGTCCCGCCTCTCGCTTTTGATGCGGATATTACGCTTTCCCCATCGACTGGGGTTGTCACCACGTCCATGATCAAGGTTCGCCAGAAGCCGCGACCACAGGCATCGAAAAACAGCGTCCAGGAGCGGATCGAGAAGATTGCTCCGCGGTACGACCGGCTCATCATCCTCGTCGGAGGCGAGGGCGGCCCCGACGATACCTTCCGGGAGATGTCGTCCTCGGATACGGCAGCACTCACAAGTTTCCAGGGCTTTGCGAGCGGGCTGTGGTGCAAGGCCGTGGTGTACTACATCGGCGGCGGTGACGACACACTGTCGAGGTGGGTTGCGTCTCTCGTATGTCGGTATGCTCTATCCGACCCCAGTCTCCAGGCATGCCTGATGGAAGACGAGACGCTCTGGGAACTGTGGCTACGGAGGGCGGGCTTCAATGCCTACGCGGCGCAGATGGTGGCTGGGCAGCTTAAAGTACCCAAGACGGATACGGATTCGACGGGAGAGCGCCACGGGCTCGCTGCGTTTGTCACAATGACTCGGAGTGAGAGGATGCGCCGGTTTGGACCTTTGCTTGGGCCAAGGGTCATGGAGCGCGTCAGTCGGGTTGTGGATGAGATTTGGAACAAACCTTGAGCTCGAGCGCCATCGGAGGAGCGGCGCCGATGGATAAGAGGACGTGGATCGCTATTTAATTCGCAGTTTCCAGGTAGCCAGAACGGTCTCCGAGGACCTCACTTGCTCTAGAACCAATACTGTCCCATAGTTGCAGTTTCATGGCCAAAGATAATTCGAAGCCGATCACAAGACAAGGTATCATCTGCGCAAGTTCAGACGGAGGAACTCCAGTCACTTATTTAATTAATTTTATGATCATCAAAGGTTCAACCTGTTGGCTCCGTGTCCATATCATAGGAGTCCATCTGTGAGGCGTCCCGGTAAGACATGTCCATGTGAGCATCCGCTTGAGCGCTCTCTGTCTCCGGAGCGGTCATTTCCCTGGGGCTGGCCTCATCATGCGAATTTGCGCGTATGCTCCAGATCTTAAGATAAGATTTGTCAAAAGTTCGGTTAGCAGGAAACCGCCCAGCAGGCCGTTGCAGACTAGATGAGGAAGGAGACGATGAAGAGCTATCCGATTCGTCGTCGGAAGAAGAACTGACGCTTGAGGACGAGACCGAAAAATCAGCAGAGGACGTTTCGTCGTCGTCGTCGCTGTCTTTCTTTTCGGTGACCCTCCAGCCCCCCGTGCATGTCGCAACAACGGACCCATACTTGTGAAGGGCGACGCTGCCCACGGGGGACCGCGGCAGCTTCTCGCCATCGGGCTCGCCCACGGTCGAGAAGTCCCAGGAGGGCCAGATACAGCCCTCATCGTTGCCGACGCCCTGCCACACCTTGACCGTGCCGTCGGTCGTGCCCGCCCAGACCTCGAAGCCGCCCCTCCCCTCCGAGTCGGGGTACACGGTGAGGTCCAGCTTCTGGTGCGTCAGGGCGTCGCGGCCGGCCAGGAAGCCGAGGACCTTATTCGTCACGCGGACGTCGTAGATCAGGACGCCCGTGGACTGCCGCTCGTTCACGAGGAGGTACCGCCCATCGGGCGACCATGCCGTCTGGATAATGCCTGCGCCGCCTATGCCGCCTCTGCGGGCCGCACGCTGCGGCGAGCTCGGTGGGGGATCTTGCACAACCGCGGACGCAGCAGCCTCGGCGACGCTCCAAGTGGCGACGCGCTCGCCTCCTCGGGCAAAGTCGTACAGCCCTACCCACCGCGTCCAGGTGCCGGCGGCGAGCAAGCCCGTGGGCACGTAGTTCTCGTCGTTCTGCATGGACAGCGCGGACACCATCCCCCGCATGCCGACGCCGTTGCCCTTGGATATGTGGCGTCTGGAGGGGATGGTGTGGACGACCTGCTGCGGGCCGTCGCCTATTCGATGGAGGTTGAACTGGGCGATGAGGTTGTTGCTCCCGACGAAGAAGGACGAGCTGGTGGCGGCGTAGGGGGACGGCCAGGACAGTGAGTGTACGGGGAAGTAGGCCTCTGTCTGGGGTGAGATCAGGCGGTATGAGAATAGGGAGCTGGTCTCGTCTGGCCGCCGGTGCTGGGATTCATGGTGGTCATCGCCGGGGGTTACTGTGGTTGGAAGAGCCCGGAATATCTGGATTGGGTGATCACGGCAAGCGACGAGCATGTGGTGAGTTTCGGGCGCCTCAAGGGCGAAGTAAGGAGCTGGTGCGAAGACATTGGTCGTCTCTGGGAGATTGAGCGTCTTCTGAGGGCGAAGAGTAAGAGGGTGGTCCCGCGGCTCGAGCAGGTCTGAGGGGACGACAAAGCTGCATATCTGGTTGTGATATGTGGATGCGATGATGGTTGTTCCATCAGCAGTCCTGTACAAAATTGTTCAGTTTTTGAGCTGCCATATTTTCTTTGGTTTGATAGAGACTCACCATTGGGCAGCCTTGTATATTGAAGGGGACCTCGACACATCAGCGTGGTCTGCTTCGGCTCGGTGATGCTTACTCGAGCCGGACTCGGGAGTACCCTGGCCATGCGTGTTGAAGGCCACCAAGTCGACGTCTGGTGCCACGGCCGGCATCTTGTGAGACCGACTTCTTCCTAGTTGCTCTCTCCGGCCGGCTCACGGCTCGCTGCTGCAAGTCTTGATCATATGATGTCTTCCATGGTCTGCTCCACCGACTGATTGGTGATTGAGCCTAAACTTGCAGCGGGCGGTGATGAGGTCAAGCTGGATGTGAGCTGTCACTCGAACTTCATGCCGTCGTACCGCGCAGTGTTCAAGCTTCGACGGGAAAGCTGGATGGGTCCTGCCGCGCCCAGCACCCTGTGAGCTGGGTGGGTCCCAAAGCCAATGTAAAACCCAATCGGCATTGGGGTTGAGCTTGCAGGCTTGCAGGGTCGCAATCCGCCCCAAGGCGCTAGAAGCTCCCCCCTGGTCAGGCCCCACGTTCGCCTGCCCGCATGCCTCCCTGCCTCCCTACTTCCCTGCTGCAGCTGCCTGCCTTCCTCGGTCATTACGCCTCAGTCACCCGCACCTGCCATCATCCATCATCGACGTGCTGTACGTGCTGTATCTCGTGCAAGTACTGTCGTACCAGGTCCTTTGTCCTTCTGCACGCCTTGCTCTGGCACACGTCACGTTGCGCTGTGGTCCGAAACAGCATTGTTGCCCGTCCAGGCGTGAGATATCTCGTCGTCGGGCACGACTGCCTGAACCCCCTGCGTCTTCCTCTGGGCTCCATCTCACGCGTTGGACGCTCCGTGTCTCGCATCTTCCCATGTCCCATGCTCCTCATTAGCGCCCTCAACGGCCGTGCATCCTGATTCCGCCTTCTGACATCACTGGGGAACTCTGTCTCTGTGTTGTCTTGTCCCTTTGTCTCGTCTCTGCGACAAAACAAAACAAGTACATATTCGGAACCCCGCCCTCTCGACCAGGACCTCCTGTGACCCTTCAACGACCATCTACTCCCTGCACGCTCCCGCAGCAACAATACGGGACTTCCTCTGCTCTTCGCCCGGTCGTTGCGCGTCGGCCGGCTTCCCAGGATCGAAACTTGTGCCGTGCAACCGAAGCCTGTGTCGCGATGGAGTCACCCGAGGATCAGTGTCAACGTCTACGTGACCCGGGCTTCGTGAACCTTGTGGTCTCCATGTACGTGCACCACGAAACTCCAACCCTGCTAGCACCACCAGAAGGGGC
Organism: Diaporthe ampelina; assembly: GCA_023522825.1. Classification (NCBI taxonomy): domain Eukaryota; kingdom Fungi; phylum Ascomycota; class Sordariomycetes; order Diaporthales; family Diaporthaceae; genus Diaporthe; species Diaporthe ampelina. Next base: position 166,183 of record JAMFTM010000002.1, on the reverse strand, counting down.
CTGTGTTCCCATGTCCTCGCCCGGTCGCAGCTGTTGACTGGAACTAGCATTATCGTCGTCGGCCTTCTCATCTCGTACCTTCCCCAGCATTACCGCATCATCTCCCGCCGAACCTCTGAGGGCATCTCTCCCTACTTCGTCCTGCTTGGTACAACCTCGGCGACTGCGGGATTCGCCAATATCCTCACACAACCCCAAAGTATTCAGGATGCCGGGTGCTGTAAGGAGCTCGAGACCTTCCAGTGTATGGCCGGCGTCTTGGGTATCGTGCAGCTCGGCATGCAGTGGGTCTGCTTCGCCTTTATGTAAGCAACCTCGATCAGCCTGACCCCTTCATTCGTATTGACTCTCGACATCAGATTCGTCTTGTTCCTTGTCTTCTTTCGTTTCACCGATGCCAGCATTCCCGAGGAAGAGCTGGAGGAGGCCGAGGAGGAGCCCAAGTGGCAGACTGCGGTCATGGTCGCTACCGTCGTCCTAGTCCACATGCTGCTCACCGTAGTGCTGACCGCCATCTTCGCCCTCGCCCTCCCTACGCACCTCACCAGTTGGTCTGTATTCAATGGGGTTCTGGCCGCGGGCCTCGCTGCCATCCAGTACATCCCACAAATCACCATGACCTACCATCTCAAGCATGTCGGAAGCTTGAGCATCCCCATGATGTGCATCCAGACCCCCGGCGGTTTCCTGTTCGCCGCGAGTCTGGCCGCGAGGCTGGGCTGGGCTGGCTGGAGCACGTGGGGCATATACCTGCTGACTGCCTTCATGCAAGGAAGCTTGCTCTTCATGGCGCTGTACTACATCTTCGCCGAGGGCTCGGATGGCGAGACCGCTAGGCCCGGTGTTCGCCGCTCGCATTCTCGTGTGTATGCTAATGGCTTGGACGAGAACACGGCGACTACCTACTCGGGACACCCAGAGCAGTACGCCGTCTCCAACGACCAGCTGGGCGACATCATTGATCGGCAGGAGGCTGCGGCAGCCGCTGAGAGGCAGCCGCTGCTCAAACCTGGTGGCATCGGAAGCAGTAGTGAACGCTGAAGAGAACCGAATCAAATGTCTTCGTCACCTTACGCATATTACATTAGATCACTCATTCACGAAGCCCATCGAGCAAGCCTTATCGTCCCAGCAGCGTGTCTCTGAGGTCGACCACAAGTCGAACCCCCATATGAAGACATACTGACAGTGGTGTGGAGCTGGAAAAGGACCGCAATCCGGTCCAGAGTCGCTAGTTTCATAGCGCTTGAGGTCATCCATCAGCTGCTGAGCCTTTGGGCTGATCATACTCTTGGGATGGAAGTACCTGCAGTGCCGGGCATTTCTGGGCGGTGTATTCTACTCACGAGTTGTCATACTAGATGATTCTTTGGGGCCTTTACAAAACATTTAATAAGACCTGATAAATTCTTCCTTCCCAGGATTGGTCAGAGTGGTGTGACTTTGGACGACATACGAATCAGTGGCTGGCATGGCATCTTGATGTGCTAAATGAAGCTCAGAGACGCCTAGCATTATCCGCTCTGACGAAGTCCACAAGTAGTGTACAAGATGCTGCGTTCTTCTTTCGTCGAATCTCATGTCTTGAGTGCATGTTTAATCTGTCGCTCAAGAGGTTTTGATCAGCAACGTTGACGGGCGCATGTCCAGGCCTCTCACGCCAACCGTGCCGCTGTCTCATTCTCCTTGGACTCTCATAGTCGAGAGCCTGGTCACGACGCAAATGGTCATATACTGAACCTAGAATCAGCCTTTCTGTGGTCGATAATGTGATTCCTCAAGGAGAAATACAAGGATTGATCCATGTAAGTTGATTGGTCACATAGGGGTGACAGAAAGGAGGGCGATGTCGGACGGGTATACGCAAACAGCGGGTTTAAACATGGAACCTGATATGGAAAACGCTTCTTCCCAGATCGAGCCAGTCTTTCCCCCAGAGATTCCTTTCCCGTTTCGGCTGCCTGCTTAGTTACTTGGGGTAGACAGGCATGGGGGAAGAAGCATTTGATTCTAGAGGCCGTCTTTACCACGGTCTGATTGCATGTATTGCCGGGTCGTTCTCTGGGAACGAAGCACATTTTTGGGGGAAACACAACGAATTTCGTCCAGAACAATGCTTGCCTGATAGGTAATGGGCTTGTCCATATACAGTGCTCCCCTTTGTAAATACGCCCGCTTGCGTTCTTCGATGCCCAAGGCTATTGTCGTCCCAGATCAGAAGCTTGCAACCCATTACATATCAAGTTCCCCAAACGAGGAGAATCAAGAGATAACTCCAGTTTCTACTACCAGGGAAGCCATTTGGCTAATGAGGTAGACCACTTCAATACGAGCAGCCAGTCCAGAGGAGGGTCGAACCCTAGCACTCAGGGTGATAGGCGGGGTTAGGTAGCCCCTGAACAGCCTTGTAACCCCCACCACAGGAGTTCGCATGCGGCCCCCGCAATCGCTCCGATTGGCCGAGCAGTGCGGCGTGTCTTATCTCGACCTGGCCGAGTGACTAGGCCGGAGTATAGACGACGTAGGCTACTATTCCACTCTGAGTAGGCATGTGTCATTGAGCTGGTCTGGAATCACTCATTTTCTGACTTGCACATTGTGTCTCCTTTCATATCTCTCGTTACTCTGGGGGACAACGGGCTGCCTGAGTGCTTCATTTCTATAGACCGGATCCGGTTCCTAGGGATTGGACCACAGTACCACCACCCTTTCTCTACCGGCACGCGAAGTCGAGGCTGAAGGTCGAATCCGCCACCCACCCTCGATGGCTATCTACAGCGCCGTGCCCCCGCCGCCCGGGCTGCAATCGCATTCCAACGCCCAGCCCCAGAATGCCTCACAGCAGCAGCAGCAGCAGCCGCCCGCAGGCTCTGGCCCAATCGACATCGAGGCCTGGACCATCTCAGCCCTCGAGGCCCTGAGCGTGTCCCCCGCCGCAACCGGCACCACCGGAAGGCCCCTCGGCATCCCCCTGGACGAGCACCACCACACGAATCAGCCCAGCTCTCACGACAATGCCGGCCGTGTGACCATCGCCGCCGACGCCACCCCGACAGACGGGCCCATCCTCCCGCCCCGCCGCCCGCCGTCCCGGCGCGACTCGATGCGCCGCCGCGAGCTGCTCCTCAAGGGCAAGGAAGGCTCCCGCCAGCGCAGGCGGTACGACATGAAGCGCCTGACCGACGTGCCCAACGTGGAGCCCCCCGAGCCGCGCGACTGGGAGCCCCGGCCTGTGCATCCCGTGCAGCACGTCCCTTACCACGTCGCCGTGTTCTGGGACAGGGGGCTGAGCCAGCAGGTCGAGGAGAAGAAGAATACCGCCGCCCGCAAGAAGATGGCTGCCGCGAGTGGCGGGTATGCCATCGGTGCCGGCGGCGGTGCTGGGACCGCGGGGAGGGTGCCGCGGGAGCTGCGTGATACTGTCAAGCGCACCCCTGGTGTCAAGGGGTGGTTGCGTGCGCTTGAGGAGCCTGTGCGGGAGTTTCTCGCTGAGCGTCAGCGCGCTGCGGGCATGGCGCCCCCTGCTGAGGATGAGTCTGACGAGTCTGACGATGAGGTTGTATTTGTCGGGCGCAAGAAGAACAACAATGCTGCCGCCGCTACCCCTGCGCGTGACAACGACTCATCGTCTTGGAAGTCGGCGCACCGCGAGGTCCGCGATGGCCCGGCCGTCGACCGCGGCATGGTGTTTGACTCCTCGGGCGACGACGAGGGCAGCGCCTCCTTCAAGAGGTGGCTCACGCACTCCATCTCCGACTACTACGGGCTCGTCTCGCGGTCCGTCACCGTAGGCACCCCCGCGCGGAGGTGTGTCTACGTTGGGGTGCGTGATGTCGACTTGAAGATCCGCACTGCGCTTCCTCGTCCGCTGTGGGAGATTTTCTGAGGCTTTGCGCTGTGCTTTTCGGTTGCAATTTTGGTTTGTATGTTGGGGGCGCAAATTCTGGGGGATGTTTGCATTTTGTGGTTATTTGCTGCAACGGTATACGGTTTGTCACGTAGAGTCGCATCTACATAGAAGGTGGCGGGTCTTGTAGACTGGAGCTAGACTGCCTCGACAGTAGTGATACATGGGATCTGCCAGGTACATCATGGTTTATGCTGTGGTTCGTGACGACTAGAGTCATTGATGCCTGTGTTACATACCATGGACACATGTGAGACAGGGGGCTACATAAGAATCGGCCAAATTTCATGTCATGAACATATTATTTTACTATTTTGCTTTTCACCACTCACACCAACTGGCTATTCTCCCCTTAAGCCTTGAGGGCCTTAACAATAGCCTCGCCAATAGCATGCGCAGAAGCCGGGTTCTGGCCGGTAATGACGTTGCCGGCAACGACGACCTTCTCGCCCCAGGGCTCGGCGGCCTTGACGTACTTGCCGCCCGAGGCCTTGTTGAGCTCGGTCTCGAGCATGAAGGGCATCGCGCTGCTGAGCTGGACCTGGTCCTCCTCGGTGTTGCTGAAGCCGGTCACCTCCTTGTCCTTGAGCAGGTGCGTGCCGTCGGCCAGCTTGACGTTGACGAAGACGGCGGGGCCGTGGCACACGGCCGACACGACCTTGCCCTTGGAGGCGAAGTCGGCGATCAGCTTGATCGACTGTGCGTCGGTGGCCAGGTCGAACATGGGGCCGTGGCCGCCGGGGTCTAAGGCCACGGGTATTAGTATTAGTCCACAGACAAGAACAAGTATCTGAATTGGGTCGGGGTTGGACGCACAGAAGACGGCGTCGAACTTGTCGGCGGCGTCGGCGAACTCGGAGAGGGGCTTGGTGGTCTCCCAGAGGTTCTTGTGGTTGTTGAGGAAGTTGACGGAGCTGTCGTCCTTGAACATCTCGACGGACGCAGGGTCGAGAGGGGCGACGCCGCCCTTGGGGGACGCGAACTCCAGCTCGGCGCCGGCCTTCACGAAGACATCGTATGGGTGGGCGAGCTCAGGCTGAGGGGCGGGTGAGGTTTCAGGTTAGTCCTGGGGTTTCTACGAAGCAGTTCTGGGTTTATTCCGTGGAGGGAGAGCTTACGAGGTACTAGTTATCATATTTGTTAGCAAAAGAAAAAAAGTTCGAAACCAATCATGTGTACGACCAAGATTTTGAACAGTCCTTGTTACAGGAACACTCCTCCTCGTGGCCACTCACGTTGGGAGAGGAAATAAATACATACCCATCCGGTAGGCTTGCCAGTGTTGCCCATCTGGTCGTGGGAGGTAAGGACGACGAGGATCTTAGGAGCCATGTTTCCGGTGTTGAGAGGAATTGTGTAATTGGTATGATATTTCTTGTTGAAAAGTTGAGCAAGGTCTGCCTAAGGTGAATTTTGTGTTGATGAACTGACTTCCTTTCACATGCTCAACACAAATCTCCTGGGATCGAGCTTCTATATATACACGTATAACACCCAATAGCTCCCATCGGCGATAGGCCCAGATCCTACTGCTCTAAACATTTGTAAGCCCGATCGACCTCAAAAAATCCACAGGCGCCACTAGAAGGAGAGGAAAAAAGCTGCTGTACCGAGGCTGGCCCGCCCTGTCAGGCTATACCAACACGATGCGCAGCATTCAATGGGCACAGAATGGGGCACGAGAGCGAGTCAAGCCCCCGGCTCCCCTGCCTGGACGGTTGCCCCGCTACACCCAGCTAGCTAGCCGCTGGAGCTCGAGCAAGCTGCCCCGCGTAACCATTCTGGCCTTCTGACGTCAGGACGTCGCTCGGCCGTCCCGCATTTTGGCTTTCTTGGTTGTATTAATCCTGCCAACCGTCTCTGACACTTCGCTTTCGCTCGCGTTTCCGCCTGGCCTGCCCACAATAATATGCACCTTGCTGGTCTGGGAGTTCAGAAGAGATAAACACCTCTTGGAACACTTCTCTATTCGCCCTCGGTTGATAACATGCCAACTCAAGCTGACTCGTCCTTCTGAATGAATCAGTGTGAGATGATAAACACAAAGCCGGGAAACAAATCCCGGAGGACATGTTTCTACAAAAAACACCCCTGCGCGCGCTTCCCGGTCGAGACGCCGGCCTCAGCGCTAAAGGCGGACGCCCATGCCTCAATCGAACGGTTACTAAATTACAGTTCACCCCATGGCTGGTTGCGTCGTAACGGAGTAAATGCCAAGTGCCAGACGAAGGGGGTCAGCGTTGGGGGAGAAACCGATCTTGGCCGAGAATTGTGTGTATTTCCAGTCATATTGGAACCTATATACATGTAATCCTGGATATTAGGTATAGGTATAGGTAGGTATGCTACCGTAGTGTCGTGAGAACATCGCTCATATCGTCTATAGAATACCGTAGATAAGCGGTCGACCACCCTCCTTTGGCCCTGTCAGATGTATTTTACCACAGGCCAACTCGTAAACATCGTACAAGCGTTTCGTTTCCTTCATGTCCACATGTGGTTTCGGGACAGTCGTCGCGACTGCAGCCACAATGGTCTCGACTCGCCCAGGTCCCCGCTGGCGCCGCCGGCATTGTTCGTACCAGGCATGCCGCTGCCATTAACGTGAGACTCGAGGTCCTCCTCGTCCTCCTCGCCTATCCTACTCAGTGCGTCGTGGAACCCGCGCGAGAAGTCATCGATCTCAGGCGACCCATACCGCAGCGGTATCTCGTCATCCTGGTCATGAGGCGTTGCATACGCCCCGTGGTAGGCCGCAGCACCGCCGGCAGCAGCTCCCGGCGCGGCGCCACCCGCAGCCCACGCCGCCGGGTTCTGCCCGGGGTAGTGGTAGTCGTGGTGCTGCGGCTGGTACTCGCCGATGCCGCCGGTGTGGAACACCGTGTTGCGCGAGTCGGGCCCGTCCGTGACGTGCGTGATCGTCTTGCCCCGGACGCTCGCCCCGCCCACACGCGACCCGTCCCCGTTCGGACTGCCACGGCCGCCGCCGGCCACGGGCGCGAATCCTGCGCCCGTCATGGGGCTGACGTACTGCGTGTCGCCCGGCCGCGGGCCTGGCCCGCTCCGCGTGTTGCCTGCCGCCCGCCGCCGCCAGAGGTAGATCCCCACCGCTATGAGGCCCGCCAGCACGGCGACGCCCGAGATGGTGCCGCCCACGATCGCCCCCGTGCGGTTCACCCCGCCGCCGCTGCTGCCTGTTGCTGGTGCTGCGGTGTTGGCCGCCGTGCTGCTTGACGAAGTCTCCGAGCCGGTGGAGCTCGGGTCGCTGCTGCTCGTAGTGGATGGTACGAAGGTGAGAGTGGTAGTTGAGGACGAAGCGTAAGATGTTGTCTCAGTGGCGGACCCCGTTGATGAGGACGAGCCGGAGGATGAATCGCTTCGTGAGGCCGAGCCGAGCGTTGTTGGTGTGGCAAGGCTGCTGGGGTCCTGTGTGAAGCTGATGCGCTCACTCGTGAGTGAGACTGGGGCGGCCGCGCCTCCCGCGCCGGCTGAGACAGATGTTCCAAGGTCACTTGCTGTGCCGCACCCAAACTGCGAGTAGCCTCCCTCGAAAGTGTTCTTGTAGCAAACATTACTTCCTGTGCATGTGAACACGTATGGGTTTACTTCCGTCTGTGGCCCGTCGTTGGGGTCGACGCAGCCCGTGAAGACACCTGAGATACATGTCTCCTCCCCGTTTGGACAACATCCCACGGCGTTGTGGTCTGCGTCTAACACACAATGGGACCCCGCTGAACAGGTCGCAGGCAGGTTTGGATCACCTCCTATGTAGCCACATATCGTGTTCGTGTCCTGTCTTCTGAGGAGCTCGTTCAGTGTGGGTAGATCGACCGGTGGTGACGTCGGAGCGGCGATTGGTGGGTACGCAACAACGTTTAGTTGCTGGTACGGAACTGTTGTTGGTGTCTGACGAGGAATGTGTGCTGATGTGGCCCCGAGGAGGCTAGAGATGATGAGGAGGGCTGTTGGCTTCGGCAGCCTGACGAAGATGTCTTGGAGCATCTTTGCACAGATTTGTTTATATGCGTTGCCCGGGCATCGAGTGATATCTTGGTGGCTGGGGATTCCAAGCGAGAGTCTTGAGCAGAACAGGCCGCCGGCGAGTGATTTACCAATCGATACAGTAACGGATGTGTCTTTGTCAAAGAATGAGAGGAAAACAGAAAAATGACAAGAACGGACAAGCGAAGGTGGGAAAAGGTTAGAATAGGTTCAACAAGTAAGCAGGCTGGGAAAGCGGGCGAGGCAGTGAGGAATAAAAAGAGTGGCAGCGTTGACAGGGTAGGATCCGCGATGGCGCATCAGCAGGGATATTGCATATACCCATCGAGGGTCAGGCACACACCCTCCCGAACACACGCACAGGGCTGCCGATGGTGGTACAGGGGTCCAAAAGTTTCCAGGACCTGGGGGCCATAAGAATAGTGCACACGATCGATACCTCTACTGTAGTAGTGTAGATCTTGCGGAAACGCCCAAGTGGCTTGACACCCTTAATTGTCTATCGTGTCGCCTGGCGGTCCTATTCAGGAATGGACACATCAGAGGGCCCAGTGCAAAGGGTCGTGCCGTCTGTGCAAAAATGCCCCCAGGGGCTTAGCGGTGGTGGAGTAGGCTTGCCGACGGTGCATTCTGATGTTGGCCGCGCTGCCATGTTGGCTGTCGTGAAGCTAGTCGAGGCGCCCGGCGGCGACAATGGATTCCACTTGACTCCATCTCCTGTTGCCGCTCGTGGTGAGCTAGACCGGAGCGAGTATTGCCAGCGCGTATGCATTTCTCGTTGTGTAAGCGTGTATTTACACAGGGGCTATAGACCTCCAGCAAAGGGGAAGGAATAGCCTCGGGCTTGTGCACGATCCGCCGCAGCGGTTTGACGTAGATCTGCAAAGGCAAGACAGCAGGTCGGGTTCGAAGAAGATAGTCTGATGGTTCGAACGGGCCTACAAATTCCCCTGCAGGGCTGCAGCCAATCGAGGGCCTGACGTTTCGCTGTCAATGTGCTACTAACCGTTCTCACAGCCACACTGATCGCTTGCAGACGCAGGGTGTGACCGCAGAGGTGGCGAAGACGTCCCCTGCTGCTTTTTATAGCGAGCAGGCTGCGACTAGTGTCCCCGCGCACCCTCCAAACAATTGCCACGCCACGGGCTAAAGCCGTCTACCGTTGGCGTCTTAGTGCCTGGGCCGTTTCCTGTCGGTGGCACGCGAGTGTATAGTATTGGTGATTCCGGGGCAGCCCACGGGCAAGATTGCATACACGAGCGACTCAACGACCCACGAGAGCCGGGTGGTTTTGCGGGTCTGTGCCTCACATAGACTCCGATTCGCGTGTCACATCCTTCGTGATCACCACGGACCTGCAGGCCGGCACGGGATCTGGTAATTGCCAGATACTTGTCAGACTTGTGTGGATTCCGAGGCAGTCAGTGACTTGCCAAACGGCGTCCCGGACCGATACGACGTTATGATGTCAGCTCTCTCGGAGGCGCTCAAAGAGCCCAGTCCGGCCAGTATAAGAGCTGGAGGTGGCCTCCAACAGGATGCCTCCAGCAAAGAGGTTGGTGCCGGAGCGTTTGCCACTGCCCGGATGCCTCTCCAAGCGGAGATCCGCATTGGCTCCGGGGAGGATCGACCGCACGAGATTGGTGCCAGTCTGCCAGTCTCGCGCCCCGGTGGTGTGAATCTGCCCTGCTGCGGCCTCGGCAGTCGACGAGCCGATTTTATTGTCCGGGAGGCCGCACTGCGCAGCATCGCGATTTTCTTGCTTAAGCTCGCGGGACACGTCACATCCAGTGAATAGGCTTCCGAATATATTGATGCCTGCCGTGAGGGGAGCGTTCGCTTGCCCGACAGGGTTTTGTTGGGCAAAGTGGCTGGCATTCCTCTTCTACTTACGTGGAACTCAGCTGGACAAGCCTGGTGGGGAAGACCCTCAACCTGCGGCCAGGCTGCTGGGCATGTGCTGGTCATTAGTTGTCGCCTTAATGTTGATGGCTTTCGAAAACCTTAATCATGTCCCAGGCTGCTAGGGTGTGCTGGTGGCAGAAGAATCACTCCACGCCAGCCTGTGGGGTACCGGCATACCACTATAACGCTTGGGTTTCTATAATGGATGTCTGTGCACCCCGAGGCAATGCTCATAGCATCACACATTTCTGCATCATGTGGCCATGATTACCCGTCTGGGTAGACCGGAGTCCTAGATAGGAACATTCTGTGGAGTCGCACGGCAGTGATCCACGCTTCGTGAGCATTGTGTCTTGCACCATGCACAAAGCCTGTACATGCCCGAGGTCCCGACTCGACAGGCGTGTTGGCATGCGTTGCGGATTCTTTGTACGTGAGGAGTTAAAATTATCGGCCGATTCGCTTCGCAAGTCACCCTTTGGGCTGAGGCTCACTCCCTTGGTAGCCGACAAGTCTCTGTTGGCCGATAGGGATAGCCTTGGGTCTTGAACAGCGACAGGCTGTGATGCGTTCGGTCTCGTATGTGCACTGTGTTTTCGCGACGTACAGAGACGAATTATAAGACGAGAGTCACCCGAAGGCAGCAAGACGTTGCACCACGGGCCATGCAGAGGTCGTGTAACAAGCACACGGCACCACAGCCGAGCACCTCGAACAGGCCAGGCCGGTCTGCAGGTTCATCCTGTGGGACACAAGCCCGGGACAGTTCATCCAGGAGACGGTTAGTGATCTAGTGTTGGCGAATACTGGCCAGTGATTGGTGCTGCTAGTAGTTCGAGTTCAATCATCAAGGACTGGTGCAAGGAGGACGGTTGGAAATTGCAACTTGCTCAGGTGCGAAAAAGTGCGAGTATCATCAGCCTTGACAAGGCAGATGGATCATGCAAGAAACAATTCGGAGCACCGTTGGTGTTGTTGGCTAGTGTAGCTGACTGTTCCTCCGGGAAAGCCAAAGACCGATGGGTTTGACTCTGCAAGTCCACTGAGTGTATTTTTGTATGCGGCAGGGTTGTATAAATGGCCACCTGAAGATGATTACATAGGACCGGGCGACAGGTCTCGGAGTATGCAGTAAGCTGGCCGCTTTTGGCCGCTCCTAAGATTTCTGTTTCCGAGCCTTGAGTTTCTCCCACCTCCCAACTTGTCGGTTGGCGGGGCGTTACTATTTCCTCGCCGCACTGCGGCGTTGTTAATGACAGTGCTTCGCTAGCATATGTTTCAGGATCCTTGGCTTGGTCCTGTTCCAGGCAGGTCAGTGGTTGGGGTCGAGATGGAAGCAGGCTGGAGCAGTCGGTATTGCAGGCGAGGTAGGCAGATTTCTCATGATCCTGCCTCCTATTCATCCTCCGTTGCACTAGCCGTGGTCGACGGTAGGACTGAGACAATGCAGCCCCAGCTAGGTCGTCCAATTGTGTTTCTGAAGTGGTGTTTGACAGCGGCGGAGGGCAGATGGCAGATGGCGGGCATTGAAGGCGAGACAAATTTAGGCAAGATGGGATCTAGCTGAAGACCGCGTCGAGGCCAGAAAGCAGGGGTCCCTCTTGTTCAAGGCCAGGCCGGTGGGGTCCCCTATCTAGCCCCTAGGAGATCTGGGGGACCAGGGGACCAGACGGCGGGCACTCCAAGGCTGGTTCGTAGCTGTGGGGTAAAAGCCTTTGTCTGGAAACTTGATTCTTATCTTGACCTCGAACCGCTGTCTGTTTTTTTTGTTCCTGTCGTCCTCGAGGCGTCGAGCTCTGTGGAAGATCCAGTCGCAGCATCTCAATTGGGAAGTCAGCAGCATGCCTATACGCGTCAAGTCGCGTAAGCCAGCCGGGGCTGATGAGCCCCCACGCTCGCCCTCGCCAATGGGCCAGCGGTTTGACTTCTGCAAGCTGCCTGATATCCAGGATGATGACTCTTTCAGGGACATGATCAAGAAGCTGTCAATGTATGTGAGATGTGTGGCCTGTTGAATGATACGCCTATACCTATAGAGTTCTGTGCAATGCTAACAACTCTCGCCTGGCAGCTACTTTAATGCGGTAGTTGTGCTTCCTGTCACCTTCGAACAACTGCGCACAACCAGTGCAGGCCAGGGTCTGCGGACCTTGGTTGAGCATCTGTCCATGGAATGCTCACATCCCGCCATCGTCAACGCTCTCTTGTAAGTCAATCGATCCGATGGGTCTTGCTGCAAGGCCTGGACCACTGTATGCAAGTCCTTGTGGGGCATCTGGGGCGTACCGATCCGCACAGCTCCACAGGACTTGCATACACATGTCTTTACAAGACGAGGCAAGATCTACTCCCTTCTCACTGCATCTCACTGACAAACATACCTCAGAGCTTTGAAATGGCATTATGGTGCTGCAACAGAGGACAAGGGTATCAATGAGGCCCGGGCCAATGCTGCGGAAATCGTGGCATGTGAGTCGTCTACTCCACTTTCATATATCCTCCAGCATAACCTCAGTCTGCACAACTGCTAATCTGACACCCACTCAGGGCGGTTCCTGACCCACCTTTCCGAGAGGGAGGTGATGAAGTGCTGCCTCTACGAGATCCCAGATCCGGATGACACCATCGGGGACTCGTCCGGGGCCCGCGACGAGGAAAACGGCCGCCAGTCGGACGAGGCCGACGAGAGCACCGCGCTGCTTGCTCAGAGCCTGGCCGGCACCGTGAACTCGGCCAAGCAGACCTTCAACAATACCGGTAGCAAGAAGCGGTACCAGCTGCTGCAGTCCATCTCGCGGCTGACCATGTCCTCGGAGGATGACGAGGAGGTCGAGGAGGAGGATCCCACCAAGCCCTTCGTCACGCTCAACGCCCTCGAAATTGCTGCCGTTGCAGATGCCAAGCGGTTTCTCAGTCAGCATGTCGTCCAGAAGATCGTTACTGGCATTTGGAATGGCGACATCATATTCTGGGACCGTGAGTATCCCCCGTCCCCTCTCTTTCTTCACTGGCTATCATGGTTTCAAAGTATTCGATTAACATATAACCGTCAGGGCTGGCTGTCGACTCTGAGAAACGGCCCCGTTTCTACAACAAGGCAACTGCCGATCCATTTTCTCGCCTCCGGGTCCCCAAGTACCTGAAGTCATTTGAGGTCATCTTCTTCATGATCTTCCTCTTCCTGTACTACTCTGTTCTGGTCGAGAGAAACCCAGAGAAGATCAGCATCAACGAAATCCTGCTCTACATTTGGTTCTTGGCTTTTGCTTACGATGAGCTGAGCGAGTATGTGGACGCTGGGTCAATTTTCTATGCCACCGATGTAAGTTCCTAAGGGCCGTCGACGTCTTTTAGGGTGACTTACTTACACTATGTCAGATATGGAACCTGTTTGATATCACGATGATTTGCATTGGCTTCATCTTCTCCGTGCTACGTAAGTTCATGGTCCTTTTCCATCCGACCTCATGCTAACACTTTGTCAGGAATTGTTGGCCTCTCGAAGCATGACGAGGACCTCATTAGCTTGTCTTTTGACGTCCTGGCACTTCTGGCTTTGTTCATGGTGCCACGCGTCTGCTCAGTGCTATCTCTCTCCCCGTACTGGGGCACCCTGATCCCTTGTCTGAAGGAGATGGGCAAGGATTTCGTCAAGTTCATGGTTCTTGTCTTTATAGTGTACCTCGGGTTCTTGACGACTTTTACTCTTGTCGCGCGAGATACTTTCGTAAGTAATACCGTCAATTCGGTCGCACTCTGAGGGGATACTGACCCATCTCCCTTCAGACACTTCCAGCGATGACCATGAATCTGGCCAAGATCTTCTGTAAGTACAACTTGAGCACTCCGTTGGCAAGCAACGCTGTAACGGACTCGAAAACTTGCAAGCAGATGCTAACCACCCCCTCAACCAGACGGCTCGAGCTACATCGGATTCGACATCATGAACCAGATCGACCCCTACTTCGGCCCGCCCCTAATGTTCATCTTCGTGACCCTCTCCTCCATCCTCCTCATGGGCTCCCTGACGGGTATGCTCTCCAACTCCTTCTCCCGCGTCATGAGCCACGCCCGCGAGGAGTACCTCTACGTCTACTCGGTCTACGTCCTCGAGGCCTCCACCTCCAACCGTTTGACCCACTTCTACCCGCCCTTCAACCTGCTCGCCCTCGCCATCTTCAGGCCCCTGAGGCTCTGCCTCCCCTCGGACAACAAGTTCCGCGCCGCACGCATCGTGCTTCTCAAGGCGACCCACCTCCCCATCGTGGGCGCCATTCTGCTGTACGAGCTCGTCAAGGGGAAGGTGAGCAGCGACGAGTTCAACGGCTTCAAGGGCCCCCGCGGCCTCGAAGGGCCCGGGCACCTGGGCAGCGGCGGGTCCGCCGCGCAGCGCAGGGCGTCCCGCGCCAAGGTGCGCCCGGCGTCGGCGTCCTCGGCGGCGTATGCGCACCAGCACCAGCGCCGTGCCCCGGGCGAGCTGCTGCGGCCCGTCTCGGCGCCGGCCATTGGCGTCCCAGCGCCCGACCCTGACATCGCCAATGATGACATGGACGCGCCGACCGACATGGACGTCAAGATCGCGGAGCTGAGCTCCAAGATCGACAGGCTGACCGAGATCATCCTGGCCATGCAGAGGGAGAGGAGCAGGGATGCGAGCCAGCATACCGAGCCTGCGACTTGATCTGGTCCATGGGGGGAGTGGGGGTCCTATGCTTTTTAGCCGTCCCGACCTATTCTGTTGCATATCCCTTGGATTTGGGAAATTATCTGGGTGGTATGGTGTGATTGATGAGTACGGCAACGTGTGTGATCCATGGGTGCGTGTATGCATTTGCATTTTGAGTTCTGGTAGTCCGCATTTAGCATGTCTCGAGATTGGTATTGCATTATGCATTCGGTAGTTAGCCACGTCATTTATGTTCTGATTTCCCTAAGCCTTTCTCATTACACGCAGCGCGTAAGGCTATTCCTTGAATACTTCTTGCCCGTTGCGGTAATCACTTTCCAGCCTCATCTGGCTGGCTGCTGCGCGGCTCTAGCATCGACGGAGTGACCTGCCTGGGCATTATTTATTGTACGGTAGGAGAGTATCATACGGGACAACCTACCGCGTGTTAATCTCGTCTGGGTCCACCCCCTATGAGACAACCTCTTACATCGCTGAAGACTATGGGTCAATCTCCTATGGGCTAACCTCGTACAGGACAACATCCCTTGCGAGATTCCTTGCAGGATAGCCTCGTATGGGGTGTGTGTAAGTCGCCATATATTGCACTTGGGCCACAGTGGGCCGGTAATAACGCGTTGTAGAATTTGAAGATATTACCGTGATAATGTGAATGACTCCTTTCTGCATTTTCAGTAGGCACGATATCAGCCTTTGAGTTATCCGTCCGATGTCAAGAGACTGAGATCGCTTTGAACCAACGACAATGTATAGTTAGTTGTTAAGGAGTAAACAAATGGCAGAAAGAAACACGGCGGACAGAGGTGTCTGGGAAATCGCTCAGCAAGAAACAGTGTCGCAGTTCGACCGATCGCCTTTGTCATAGTCACGGCAGTTGTAAACGCTTGGTCATCAGCTTCCCGCTTCTTCACGATGTTTATGTATAGACACTCAGCGACTCGTAGCTAATGTCAGGTGGAGAGGAACAGTCACTTTCTTCCTGCCGCCGATTGCTCGAGTTGAGTGGGTATCATCTGTATTTCTGCCATCGCTATAGATAAACCATAAAAGAGACTTTCCTTGCACTTCCATACCCTCACGCTTCCGACGACCCTTGTACCGCTCCCGATTCCCATAGTCCACCTCCCGTCCTTTTCGTTCATACATCGGCCCTTCGCGGACCCGTACAACCCGTCTCGGAAACTGGTATCATCAACGTGCATTCCGCCATCATCAGGACCCATCCCTGCCGACCAACCAAGGTAAACGACAAGCATGATATCTGTCCTTTGTTGACTGTCTCATGCGGGTGTATAAAAACGATGAAGACATGATATACTGAAATCTTCAAACAAAACTAAATGATAGGATCCCTTCGAGCAAAAAACGCCGAGAACAAGAAAATCGAACAACAGCAGAGTAGCGAAGCCAACTCCGACCTTTCGAGCCTAGGTCAAAGGTCTTGCCCAGTCTCCCGAGATGGCACGACCTCTGAGACCGCACATGCTCGTGGACAGGCGAGGACGAACGCGAGGTGAATGTCGAGTAGCTGTAAAGTCAAAAAGTGAAGAACCGAGGAGAATCGGGCCGACCAAAATGCAACAACATTCCGGGTATTTTTTTACGCCAGGGTATATCCAGCCGGGTATTTTGACGCAAGAGTTTCTAAAAACGAAAACATCTAATGGTATGGCCCACCAATAGGACCGGGGTATCCAGAATTCGTAGAATGAGCAGTGGAAGGACGACCGCTATCGGCGGACTGTCGGGTATTGTGGCGGGGGGTGACATCGCCGGGCTGGGCGATGCCGTTGGGCGTCGGCTTGTGTTCGGCGCCGTTGCCGAAGGGACGGTTTGGCCAGGGGCTATCGTCGTCGGGTAAATTTACACCGCTGTCGTTCCAGGGGTTACGTTCAGCATTAAAGCTGCGAGTTGACTCTATGGAGATGAGAGATGATTTGGACACGTTGCTCGAGCCCTTGAAGAAGTTGCTGGCAGAGTGAGAGCTGTTCTTGCGGCGGTCCAAGAAGGACGAGATCGACGACATGCTGCCGGGCTTTCGAAGCTTGTCGAAGATCGTGCTGCGCTCGCGGGCCACTTCGTCGCCGAAGGCAGTCTTCGTGGGCGAGTCGGTAGCGACTGTCGTCGGCGCGTGCTGCAGAAGCTTGGAGTCGAAGTACTGAAGAGATTCCTCAAAAGTATCCGACTTGGGCCTCGGCATGGATCCTTTGATGATGGTCTCTTCAACACCCGCAGTAGCGAAGCATCCGTGAAGAAGCTCCATAGCATCACGCAGACCGCCAGCGTTGTTTCGAGTGAAGGTCCACAGCAGAGTGACTGTCGGTTTGCCATCTTCGGTAAGCTCCGATGCGTTCTGATGAACAGTGAGGTCAACTTCGTGTTGTGCCTTGAGCTTCTGCACAACCTCGTTGACGAATTCAGGAGACTCCAGGTACTTGATCAAAGCTGGCGTTCGGGCCAGAACAAGCTCGTGGTTGTCGGGGACCATGCCCTAGAGATAGTAAGTAAATGGGGAGATGAGACGAAGGCTTGTGATCAAGTACATACCAGGAACTCATCCACACAGAGAGGCACCTGCCACTGAGGACCGGTGAAGGTCACCTCATCGCTGGCCTGCTCCGTGCTTGGGAAGATGATCTTGCAATTCCACTTCTTCTCCATGATTGCAATGTCCGAGAGGCGAGCGAGCAGCTGACGGTGGTACAAACGATCGACAGGAACCACTTGAGAAGTGAACTCCGAGTCGACACGATCGACCATCTCCAAGATCTCGGACTTGACAAGCTCGAGGTTCTGAGCATTTCGTGCAGGGGTGCGGCAGATGACATTGTCCAGCGTGTTGTCATCATCTTCTCGGATCATACCATCTACGGACGTCAGCTTCTTGGCACCCTAGACATAGCCATAATATTGTACGAGGGACTTACTACGCTCCTGAGCATTGGAGAACTTGACGAAGACAGAGTGCTTCTTCATGATGCGCTGGATGTGTTGGCCACCAATGCCGATGATCCGCTTGTGGTACTGGTCAGGAACGTGGAATGAGATAGACGCTGGCATCTCCTGTTCCACGAGGCCCAATCCCTGCTTCATCGAGTCGTAGGAAGAGGCGTTGACGTCGATGTTGAAGTTGTACTCGCCGAAGTTCTCGAACATGATTTGGACATTGCCTATAACTCTGGTTAGCCGAAACTTCAATACTCGCCATGGACGGGGCTGTCAGTCGTACTCTGTCCCATGATCTTGTTGATCTTGCCGTTCTTCTTGCCACTGACAAACTCCTTGTGCTCATTCGCCAGCTCAATCTTGACCCTGATGGTGTACTGTGTCTGTGTCACAAATTTGATCTGGGAGATCACGTGTAGTGCTGCCTTGACAGCATCGTCGGAGCCATCGATGGTGAAGGACAGGCGCTGAAACGAGATCTCGGCGTCAGAATTGGCACAGATATCCCCAAGCATGAGCCTGATATCGTTGTCCTCCGGCAACCGCCGGCCATCGGGCTGGGCCGCCCAAAATCCGCTGTAGAACTGACCAGCCTGCAATCTCGTCAGTTGAGCCCCAAAGAGCATATTTCACCACAAGACTTACAAGAGACATAAGCTCCCGCACGGTTCGCTCGATGTGCAGGTTCTCGGTGGCCTGGATCCGCACCGGGGTCGACCGCGATCCCAAGGGAGGAAACTGGATATAGCTACCATTGGCCTCGACGATTTTTCGCACCTTGTCCAGCCGAGTCAAGAGAATTGTGTCGACCTTCTCCGGAGGCATCGGAACATCCTTGACGTAAAGCCTGCACCGATTCAGCAGATCATGCAGCTTGAGCTTGGCGAGCTCAATCTGCCGAGGCTTGTCTCCGGTGATGATGATCTCGTTGGGGTCCCGGGGCGATGCGTTCTTTGGACAGTATCGGAAGTATCTCGAGTACGGCGGGGGAAAGTAGATGGCAGTTCCAGTGGCAGACTCGATCAGCTTGATGTTCTTCCGGTTACGACCACAGATTGCCTGTTGCAGGGTAAAGTCCATATGGAACATGTCAACGATGCGACCCAGCTGCCCAGGAGTTAGTCAAGATCGTCTTGGAAGCGGTTGTTGGTAGTAAGCCATACCCACTGGTCAATCGAGACCAGAATGCGCGTCTTTGCGTGTTCCGAAGACAGGATGTCGCCGTAAATAGCCACCCGCCATCGCTGATCTCTTCGAACTTCGACATCACCGTTCACGCCATCGACGATAGGAGTAAGCTTGGGCCCGAGGAGGAAGATGTCGACACCGCAGAAGGCGGAGATCTTGTCGATAGTCTCGGTCACAACGTGCTTCAGAGAGCCGGCGTTGATGTCGGCCACCATATCACCGTCAATGTCGACCGTAGTGCAACGCTGTTGGGGTCAGTCGAAGGGTGTCACGGTAAGACAGCAGGGAAGTAATGCATCATGCTGGGCGTGTACACACCAGAGACAGAGGGGTCTCGTTCAGGATCTTCTCGCGGGTCTGCCAGACCAACTCATGCGAGCCGGAGAGGCAGACAGTAGTGACCTGGCCCTTGACGTGCTTGGGGATCGTGGAGATGACGTGGGCCTCGATGGGGAGCGGGCTGGTGGTGATGTCCTTGCACATCTTCCTCAGCTTGGCGAGGTTGTCGGTGTGGACGGGGAGCTCGTAGACGGGGACATCATCGGGTGCCTCGGCAGGATGTGTCCAGCGCAGGACGGCGTCGGTGGTGGCATGCAGGATATCCTCGGTGTCGGGGCCGGCCAGCTCGGAGGCGAAGGGGACGTTGAAGGCATGGTGTATGATGGAGTCGCCGATCTGGGGTGGAGTTATGGGGGAAGCACCCTGAGGCGCCATCTTGTGGTGAGGATGGAGACCTTGCATGGACATGCCACCGAGGTTGGGCCTTGAAGACATGCCAAAGGCGGGACTCATCCGCTCTGACCAGTTTCTCATGTTTGCTATCTTGTTCATGGCGTTCATGATGATGTCCACATGGGTAATGATGAGGCCACACGGCAGCCCGGGTCGAGACTCAGGGTCGGGGGTCGAGGTCCTGGTCGGGGGTTCGGGGGGCTGGTCGAGGATGAGGACGAGGACGGGGACGAGGACGAGGACAAGGACAAGGACGGGGGTTGAGGTTTGAGGATTGGGGGATGGGCGGGCGTGGCGGTGGCAGAGACAGAGGTAGAGTCTGCTGCTGCTGCTGCTGAGGTGAGGGCAGAGATGATGAGCGAGGACGGGGGGGGGAGGGAGGGGGAGTAGTTCCGGCAGTGACGGGCTGGAACTGGGCTGGGCTGAGCCGGACGGAATGACGGAGTCGGGAATGGCGTTAAAAGGGTGGTGGGAGGGGGCGGATGGGATGGGATGGGACGATAAAGCCGCCTTCGCGCCCACAGGAACAGAATTGAGCAAGAGGGAAAAGGGGTCCAGGGAGAAGAGAAGCACCACAAAACAATTGTGTGCTCTATCTATTCCACTTCCACCCGGTCGGGAGCCAAAAAGGTGGGAAGAGGAGGGAGGAGAAGATAGGAGGGATGCTTGCTCGAGGAGGAATCAGGACGGGAATCCGGGAGGGAGGCAGGCGCAGTAAGCAAAGCTAGCTAGCTCCCTGTAGTACCCAAGTAGCAGCAACGGGCAACGGGGGGTGAGGAGTGGGTGGAGGGGACACAGGAGTGCAGCACGTTCGAGACAATAACACGACACGACACGACTAGACACGAGGCAGCGCAGGGCCGGGCAGGGCGAAGCACACAACCTTTTGGCGGGAGGGGAACAGGGAGCACAGGGCACAGGGCACAGGGCATGCCACCACAGGGCCACAGGAAACACGCGCTGGGGAGCACGCAACATGTACTGTAGCAACCAGCAGCAGCAGGCAAAGTGACGGTAACGGTAACGGTGAGCGTGACAGCACGACGCCCGCCTGGTCAGACCAGGCCAGCGAGTACCTAGGTCCTGGGCCCTGGGCGTCAACCTGGATTCTAGACTGGGCAGTGGCTGAAGCGGCGGCAGAGGGGCAAATGCCTGGCCTGCAGGTAGCATCGGACCACTGTTTGCCAGGTAGCGCGGGCCCTGCTCAGCGCCAACCAGAGGCCAGTCCGCGCGGGCCAGCATCTGCTATCTGCCCAGGGCTAGGTAGACTACCAGCCCTGCCTGGTGGGGAAGTACAGCACAGCGCAGGTCTGTGTAGGAAAGCGTAAAAAGAAG
Organism: Diaporthe ampelina; assembly: GCA_023522825.1. Taxonomy (NCBI): domain Eukaryota; kingdom Fungi; phylum Ascomycota; class Sordariomycetes; order Diaporthales; family Diaporthaceae; genus Diaporthe; species Diaporthe ampelina. The sequence continues at coordinate 145,481 of JAMFTM010000002.1, read as the reverse complement.
CTGCATATGCCCCCTTGACTTTGACCACCCACACGCACACACACCCTGACACCCGGACACCCCAGTCCCCAATCCCAATCCCCGTGCCCAGCTGGCACTGAGGTGATGTGCCAAGGTGGGCCCTTTGTTGGGCTGGCACTGTGGACGAGCCAGTCGGGAGGGGAGCCAGCCTGCCGTCAATCAAGTCAGTCCTGTTCTCCAGCACGGCCGAGTCGAGTCCTGCTGGGAATGGAAACTTGAACCTTGGCCGGATTGGCCCGGCCAGCCCAGGCCAGCTCCGTCCTCGTCTAACCTGATGCAGGGCCTTGCCCACTGATAGATTGATCGTCGGCACTGATGGACTGACAGGACTCGTGGGCTGGTGGGCTGGTGGGTTGACCACTCCAAACCGCCCTTCAACGAGTCCCTGCGCCGCGACGAACCCACAGCTCGCCAGTTCGCGGGGCTGCCCGCTGCAGCAGGCTGCCTGCACAGTACGGGGCCGGGGTCCATCTTGGAAATCGAAACGTTGGCAGACCCAGCGGGACGCCAATCCTGTCTGGAGGGCCAGACAGCCCAGAGAGGGCAGCCAGGCGCAGGGCTTGGAAACGAAATGACGATTGCATGGGTCTACTCCATGCCCATTCCATCACTGCCTGCAAGGCCAGCAAGCGAGGGGCACGGCCACTGCAACGCCATCCACCCCGGCCTGCTAACCCACGACCGATCCATCCTCGACATGGACAAGCAGTCCTGCCAGTCTGATGGCTGGAGAGGCTGCCCAAGAGGTCCGAACAGGCCAGGACAGGACGAGAACATCGACATCCGTGGATCGATTATCTGATGATTCTCTGCGGCAATCTCAACTCGAAATGCTCTGGGCCAGGGGGAGGCTAGCATGTGGAAAAAGTGACAAGTGACTATTCGGCACCGAGTGAGACATTGCAGCCATACGCACCTTCGCTCTCCCAATCTGGTTACACGCACATTTCGACGCACGGTTCCTCACACAGGCCAGAATCTCCACAAGAGGGAAAGAGCAATGACTTCATCCCATCTTCTCCGTGCAGAGACCGCGACGCCAGATGCCAGACACGCCAGGATCTCGGCTCTCCGAAAAGCGACGAGCTGTTCCAAGACCGCCCGCGTTCGACCTAGCTGCTGTCAAAGGCCGACGACCTGTATAGTTCCCCTTGCCCTCTTCGCGCTCGCTGGTACCAGATCGCAGTGGGCTTTGGGACTGGACTGGGCTGGACTGAATTTGGATTGCTGTCTCAGACAGTCCTTGCCCGACTCGAGAATCTCCTTCAGCTGCCAGCAGTGCATCCTTCGCAGGTCACGATCGGCTGGGACAGGTTTCACGTGAGCACAAGCTCAGCTTTCTCGAATCAGCCGTCGTTGGACAGCCTAGCTCGTGAAGAAAAAGCACCCCCACCCACCCACACACACAACAACAACAACCACGCACCACCTAACGCACGCGCCCGCATGCTCCCACAAACTAGCAGAGGAGCTCGCTCACTCGACCGGATTCGCTCGCTCTGACCCGTCAGCCCGTCCGCCGCCGCCGCCGCCTCGCAGGAATGGAATCTTCTGCCGACAGAATCTTTCCCTCTCCCGCCTGTTCTTCATTTGGAACCGCGCTGGCTTACTCGCTGATTCCCTCCCACCATTCTTTACGCAGGGGGGAAGGCGGTCACTTCCCTTAAAGCAGGTATCTGCCTGCATAGTCAGCGCTATGGTCCGGGATGTCGCGAACTGTCGGGCAGTATTTTTCTTCAACAACGAGAAGCGAGGTAGGCTCCGTCCGTCCGTCCAGAAACCCCCGAGCTTCTCTTGGCTCGGAGTTGATCGACTGCCCACTTTTAGCCCAAGTGTTACCTTGATGCGTTTACCGCATGTGGGGAGAGAGGCCTAACCCGTTTTCTGCCACCGGGCCCAGCACGGGGAACGCGACAAAGAGTGCCTCCTGCCCCATACTCCATTTCTGATGGGTACATACGTCTCGCTCTCTCTGGCCGTCTCCATGCGCGAACAGAGAAAAGCTTCCCGCACCCGCACTATTCCGGGTTCAAACTAGGGCCTAATGCTCGCTCCTGGTGCAACGGACGGCTATCTGCTACTGTAAATCTGATCTACCACTATTCTGTGCAACGCCCGCCCACACTACTCACCGCTCCCGACTGGGGGCCAATTTATTAGAGTTCGGAGCTGGTTTCGGCTGGCTACCGGTAGTCGTGGCCCAAGTGACACCTGCGCGCCCACTGGAAATAAACTCCGATCCCCGAGTGACTAGTAGCCTGTGGGACCCTGGGGGTCCCTTCGCAGGACAAGAAAAAGAAAAGAAATTATTCACTGGGCACTGAGGGCCGGAGAATACTGTTAATGCGAGGAAGGGTGTTTGTGCGGCCCTAGGCCGACTCGGACACTAACAACTTTCCTGATTCAAGGCTGAGGGTCCAGTCATCAGATCTGAGCTGGCGGGGCGCTGGATAAGAGCACGAACTATTTGCATGTGAGAGTGTGCTCGTCCTTTTGTCCAGGGCTGGGCTGCTGGAGAATCTGCTGAAAAAACCCATGTCTTCGGGCTTTCTCCTATTACACAAATCGCTGCTAGCCTTTGTGTCCACTACGCGGCCGCAAGGTGAATCACGAAACATTTGGGCGATCCTCGCTGCTCAGCCTCCTGTTAGATCGACCTCCCGTGGGATCACCTTCTCTGGGATAATCCCCCATGGGATAATCTTGTGGGATAGCTTCCCTGTGGGAAAACTTCTTTGGAAGAACCTCTCTTAGAATAATGTTCTACAGGAGAGTTCTCGTTGTAGAAGCTCGTATGGTTAGCGGTCAGGTGGATGGTATCATGCTATTGGGAGGCTGTGCAATAACGTCTTGCCATTTTTTAAGATGTAGTAGTGCTACTGAAGTAATGTATGTGACGACTGCTTACTGAAACGCTACTGGTTGACCCTCTCGCGCGAGCCTGACCAGCTCGCTCAGAGCCACACAAGGCCACAACGTTGCCTCGACGAATCGTCGCTAGTTACTGCAGTCGTGCCCGGTAGTTGACCAAATGGACTCGAAGGCTAGTGTGCGTTGACTTGAAGTTTTTTTTCTTGCTATCAAGAAACAGCTCCCCCTGTTCCACAGGTCGCCTCATCTGTACATCTCTCTGGGAGCGCTCTCCAAGTAAGTCAAACCTCCATCGTCGCCAACCTCCTCAATCTGCTCCGGATATGGCCGGGCCTCGTACTCCGGCCACGGACGCACATACTGCTGCTGTTGATCGTGCTGCTGAGGAGGTAGAGGCGGAGGTCGAGTGCTATACGGGCGAGGCGGCACTATCGCCTGGGGGATCGGCGCACCATAGCCGCCTGGGACGGGTTCGGGCCGCACGCTGGACATCCTGACCACCTCCGGCCTCAGGGCCGCCTCAGGGCGCACCGTCGTGGCCCGGACGCGATACTCTCGCGGGGCATCATCTGCTGGTCGTCGCTCTGGTACATTTCGAACTTCGTAATAGTCATCGCCGGCTTGAGCGGGGGCCGCAGGTGGGTATTCCCGCTCGCGGTAGTACCGGTACTCGGGAACCGCGTACTCTGCTGGACGAGTGATCACACGGCGCGTGGTAGCATAACCCGAAGGAGACGCCGGTCGGTGGTAAACAACTTCCTCGTCATATCGTTGGGGCCCCGGCATGGCAGAAGCAGCACGAACTGATGGGGCAGGCCGCTCGTAGATGATTTCAGGCTCACCGTAAGCACTTGCTGGTGCAACAGAGCGTCGGATCACCGTTGTTGACCTAGGCATCTCGTAATACTCCTCTCGGTCATCATAGACCGGCCGTGGCACAACGGAGCGCCTAGTTACCACGCTCTCTGGTCTCGGGGCGGGATCCAGATACTCGCGGCCGAACTCGTCCACGTGAACAATTCTCGAGCGCGGCAAGCGCGGAGGGCCCATGACAGCCGGTGAGCGATCTTCGACCATGACGGGCGAGCGAGACCGATCACGATCCGCCACTTGTCGCACTACAGTACGCGGAGCGTCTCGAACATCGTAATATGGGTACGGTCTCTCGACCGCAGCGCGTGACACCGACCTGATGGTTTGCACCTCACCGGACGCGTATGGATATGCTGGTGCTCCGGGTGGAGAACGTCGTACGTATTGAACAGCCTCGGCAGGACGAAGTCCATCGTGGTAGTCCCTCTCATACCTTGGTGGCTCTGCCACGATCATGTGGCGAGAATCTTGGCGAGGACGCGGCCCGCTGGGACTACTATACCCCGAAGGAACTCTCTCTTCTCTGTAGACTCGTGAGGGATAGCCGTGTGGAGTGACAACCTCCACAGGCTCCTCAACGCGAGACTGATCGTAGCCTGGCTGTGCTGGGCGCTGCGCCTGTCTCTGCCGCTTGTTGGGCCTGGTAAACTGGGGCGCAGTCAGAGGAGAAGGGGACCGCGGTTCCGGCTTGATGTAAGGTGACGGCACAGTATTTGTAGCCATGCGATCAGCCTTCCTCTTGTTTTTCTTCTTGCCTTTCTTGCCTGGCTTGCCGCCCTGTGGGGAACTCTCCGGACTCGAGCCATTGGAGCGATCGTTTCTGAGCGCTACGACTTGCGCAGGGGTCGCTTGAGCTGGTGGGGCGTCAGGTCGGGGCACTGGGGGTTGTCGGGCAGTAGCCAGAGGAGAAACATGTGCAGGCTGAGGGGCAATAGGAGACAGGTTGTGCGCACGAAGAATCGGCGACTGACGGCGACCAAAGCCTTGGTCGATCAGTTGCTGCGTAACAGACTCGAGATGGTGGCGAGCCGTTTGTTGGTCACCGCCAACCTGGCCAGAGTCTCTCGAGCTGCTAGCCTCCCCGCTCTCCTGCGACGAGGTGATTTCCATTGGCACATCGGCTGCGTTCCTTGTAACCGCGACTTCCATGCCTGTCTGGTATCCGCCCGAGTACGTCGCAGGTGCAGGATTTTGAGAATCGAGCACCAATGTTTGCTGCGCTCTGTGCTGCTGAGGTTGAGTTGCATTTGCACTTGACAGGGCGAACGGTGGCATAGCTACCGCAGGTTGGTGGTCAGGCACCGGGCTAGCTTCGATGACCATGGGAGGCTCGTAGTGGGAATCTTCACGGGTCTGGGCGTCTACAGACTCTTCGCGATCGGGCAAGCGATGCGTCTGGTGGGATTCAGGCGTGTCGTGTTTGCTAGAGTAGAAGGTGTCATCGTCATGAGAATCACCATCAGTACCGCTTGCATTAGCTGCTAGATTGGCATCAGTCTGTTGAAGAGCAGAGGTCTGAACCAGCTTCAGGGCCTTCATGAGAACGTCAGCGAGATCAAATTCAACCAGAGCTTCTGTTGCATGCGAATTCTTGGCCGCGCGATGGTGTTGAAGTTGCTCGCTGAGCGCACCCTCGAGTCGCTTCCTTTGGAGCTGTATCTCAGCCTTGATCAGGTCGTCAGACTTTGTGAGCAGTACGGGATCAAACTGGGCGCTGCCCGAAGGCTCGCGATATTGGGCTGGCGCAGCAGCCTTGGGGCCTGTCGGGACACCAGGGATACTGTTTGTGTGTCCAGAGGACAAATCATGACCAAAGGTGATGTTTGTAGCAGTGTGCGCGTTCGCGTTAAACGAGCGCAAGTTGTTTGCAATCTGAGACCCGCTGGCCAGGCTCGCCACCTTTGCGGTCGTGGATTTTGGGCCTGTAGGCACCTTGTTCATCAACGCAGCCGGGCCAAGTGGTGCTGCGATGGCAAGCGACCCGGGACTCCGAGATTCACTGCTCTTCTTCGCAGCAACCAAATGCGCCGGTACTTTGATCCTCGGGTGGGCGCCCGACAGCACCTCATCCCGAAACCGTAAGATGCGTTCGCATTCTCGCAGCTGATGCTCCTCCTCTTCTGATAGCGCAGTTGCAGGTTTGGTCGCCATTACAGGCACTGGGTTTGATGGCAGGGTGTTGACTGGACCCTGGGCCATCGTGATGGAGCGGCTTTTGTGGGCGGTTCGGACAGGCGCAAAATCAGAGAATTTCTACTTTGTGGCTTCAAGAAAGGACGTGCATTAGCAAGGCGGACCCGCGATACTCATACACCGCTAAAGCAGTACCGTGTGCAATGGGGCCAGCTAGTACTCGTATCGAGGGTCGACAGGTTTATGTTGATGGATGCCAGAAGACATCTGGGCTGTTGCCGAGCTGTCTGTCCTCCTTGGGGGCAGAGCGAGGTATGTACAGAACGAAATTGCAACTCGTCTAACGAGCGCGTTTTGGGCCGGTGATCGCTTACGTAAGGCTGGCTGGTCGCAGTAGCAAACCTCCTCGGAACCTGGAAGTCACAGAGTGGAATGGAAGGCACTACCTGCCTGAACAAGCAACTTAGTCGACGAACTGGCTGCTTTCAGCTTTCAGGAAAATCTCCCCTTTGAAGGCTACTCCTTGCACTTTTGTCTTACTGTTAGTGTCACAACTTTTGCCCGACTTGAGTTATTACCTCTTGAGTTTTTTCACTATTGGATGACTAGAGCCGGACTGTCTTCAAGGGTCTTGGGCTGAGCCCGGGCTGGCAGTGACTGACACACTGACGACAGCCGGCCTGACTCAATTCTAGAATCTCCTCTAGCCTGGCCCTCAACAACCACCCTCGCCTTTGTAGACGTCATATAAGAACGGCTGGGACAGACATGACATGAGATTCCATCTCACGAGTCCGACTCTCACTAGGAGATATTTTTTAATTATACCCGATTTATGGCACGGAAACACCTTCAGCCTCAATCTAAGACACCCCTTTTCAATTCTCAATACGCCCGTTTGCGCGAATAGACAGTTGGCCGCTTCCCCTGCACATACAACTAGCAGAGCTCAACCCATTATCAGACGCTTCCCAGCCCATATTTCCAGACTGACGACAAGCACAATGGCATCGAAAGACCAAGAACCTGTGGCAAATGGCGTCACGACACCGAAGCAGGTCTTCTTCTTGTAAGTCAGCGCCCTTCAAAGTCGACGTTGAACATTCATATGCTGACACGTACAACAGCGACATAGACAACTGCTTATACCCGAAGAGTAAGAATGGCACCCATGAGTTTGTAACACTGCTCTAACAGCAACACAGGCGCAAAGGTCCATGACCTCATGGCAGATCTTATAGACACCTACTTCCAGAAGCACCTCAACCTGCCCAGGGAAGAGGCAGTGAGACTGCACCAAGAGTATTATACGAACTATGGACTTGCAATCGAGGGTCTGGTACGGCATCACGAGATCGACCCTCTCGAGTACAACGCCAAAGTTGACGATGCGCTCCCCCTGGACGGCGTCATCAAGCCGCGGCCGGAGCTCAAGAAGCTGCTCGAGGACATCGACAGGAGCAAAGTCAAGCTGTGGCTCTTCACCAACGCCTACATCAACCATGCCCAAAGGGTCATACGCCTCCTCGGTATTGAAGGCATATTCGAAGGCGTGACGTACTGTGACTACTCCAAGGTCCCGTTTACATGCAAGCCGCACAAAGATGCATACGTGAAGGCAATGAAGGATGCCGGAGTCGAGAAGTGGGAAGACTGCTTCTTCGTTGGTAAGTGCCACTATACCCGTCCACAGCTTACTTTAAAGACGTGCCAGGGATCACGATTGCTGACAGACAACAGATGACAATTACAGCAATTGCGTCAAGGCTCAGGAGTATGGATGGAATGCAGCACACCTTGTCGAAGACGGTGTTCCGGTCCCCAAGACACAAGCATCAAAGTACCAGATCCGTCACCTAGAGGAACTGAGGACCGTTTTCCCGCAGTTTTTCAAGCAGGCTTAGATGGATATAGCAGACCTGTACATAGACATAGAGATACCCATGAATTAGATCTTACTGGGACTAAGAATGAAAGGTTACTTAATTTTTGACTAGAAAATGTAGACAATTTGTCCGGCACGAAGCCTTTGACAACCTTGCATTGTGCATGTGTTGTTTGTAATGTGATGTTCTCTGCTTACTTTGATACCCTAGATCGAGTGGCCGTTCAATGCTTGCCAGCAAGTGGCAAACGCTCAGTTGAAGACACCTTCACGTCGTGCATTGATAGCCATTACTTGATCTTTGTAAGATAATATGCTTAACCATTCTGAAGATGACCCGATATTCCCAAGCGGCTATCTTCCTTGTGGGTATCTGTTGGACCTCAACGCCATTTTACGCCCAGCCTTTCGAACGCCAAAAACATCGCCAATCCCATGCATACTCATAATGCCTTCCTTTTCTCTGAGGCCCGTAGATATTCAGGGCCGTTTTGTACCCCGGATAACCTGGTCCAACTGGGCCTGAACCTCGTTCATCTCGCGGATCGCATCTTGCCGCTGGGCGTCCGCGACGCGAAGCTCCTCCTCCAGCTCCTTGATGCACCGCTCCTGTGCCTCAGCGTTGTTCTCGAGCCCCGGCAGCGAGGATATGATGAACTCGATCTGCTGTTCCTTCAGCACCAGGTCGCGCGCGAGCTCAACCTGGCCTGCTTTGAACTCTTCGGCTGGGATTGGGGTGACTGTTCCAAGCGATCGTTAGACAACAGGTAGGGGAGTTGGGTCGTGGATTGTCCGGCCGAGGCTCACTTTCTTTGCGATCCTCCTCCGGCTTCACCTCTCTGACCTGGTCCTTGGGTCCCAGGGTTTCGCGATCGTGGTATCGATGGAGGAAATGGATGCACGCGACGAATTGTTGCGCCAGCTGGGGTTGCGCTTAGCACACTGGTCAGAATCTTGCGCGGTCTGTTACTTACCTGATCAACAGCATCCTGAAGCTGGGTCAATCTGTCGCCCATCTTTGCAAGCTTTCCACGAGGAGTAAGAGGGGGTTGCTGCCAGGGCCTGGTCAAGTTGTCGGCGCGGAAGTTCACCCCACGTAGTCTGGCAGGGGTGTTGGAGTGAGAGTGGCCCTAGCTCCTAAAGCGCGTGCTAGGTGCCGAGGCAGGTACCATGCATCTGGGATCGATTTGGCAACAATTTAAGTCTAAGACCTGGAAAATCATCCATGGCAGTATTCACCAAATAACCGACATGTTACGGTGATGTTAACTTTCCCACGTCATGGGCTGAGCGCTCAGCAACTCCGCCTGCTGGGACGCGTAAGAAAAACACGGTTTGGCAAGGCAGTCAGCCCATTGGCTTCACCATGGACGCCCACCAGGCTCAACTCGACTTTAGTCTACCCAGACCCGCCAACCAACAACCACCATGACCTGCCCTCATTCCTGGCATACGCCGACAGGTCAGGGCTTGACCAAAAGTCTACCCTATACGTTGGCACCCACTACGAGTACACAGTCGCGCAGGTCCTCTCTCAGTATGGCTTCTACCTGAAAAGGGTGGGCGGCCACTCAGACTACGGCATCGACCTGCTGGGGACGTGGACGGTCCCGTCCTCCAAGGAGCCACTGAAAGTGCTGGCACAGTGCAAGGCGATCTCCCGAAAATCGTCCCCGAACCTTGTGCGCGAGCTGGAGGGTGCGTTCGTTGGCGCGCCGGTTGGGTGGAAGGGCCACGGCGTGCTGGGCGTCTTCGTCACCGAGAAGCCCGCGACCAAGGGCGTTAGGGACTCGCTGGCGCGGAGCAGGTGGCCCATGGGGTTCATCTCGTGCACGCGGGAGGGGCACGTCCAGCAGATGCTGTGGAACCGCAGGGCTGAGGAGGAGGGGCTGGAGGGACTTGGGGTGGGCATGCGGCATGCCGGCAAGGACGGGGAGTCGCAGCTGTCGATGCTGTGGAAGGGCCGGCACGTTGTTCTCGGGGATGCGAGCAGGAATCCTGCATTCTCATCCGAAGGTCAGAAGAAATGATCACGTCGAGGGAACTGTGCAATTCCTCTTGAAACATCAATTTGTCCCGCGCCTGAGTCTTGTGCAGCAGAAAACACATAACAATGCATTGGGTTCATATATATGCTATGCGTACTAATTCAAAGTGCCTTCATCTTCCATTTGACAACCCTGAACTCCAAGATAGTCCCTCGTCAGGAGCTATAGCCACGAACCCGCGCCGGGCGAGTCCTAGGGAAAGCCATGCCTGCGAATCAAACAACACAGGTCTTTTGATGCAGGTCCAAAGCCCTGTGACCCAAAAGGGCACAGCATACATGAGAGGATCGTGGTCCTCAGCTGTCCCACATCGCAGCCTTTGCCTTCGCAGCTTCCTCCTCCCTCCGCCTCTGCGCGGCCTTTTCTTCCTCCCTGCGCTTGCGCTCTTTCTCGCGCACAGCCTTGTCATAGTTCTTCTGCTCCTCCGTCAGCTTGGGCGCCCGCATGCCCAGTGCGCCGGCTATCATCCTCCTCGCGACGGCATCTGTCTTCTCCGGCCGGGCTGCGGGGGCGGCACTGGACGACCCCGTCGCGATATGGTAGCCCCCCGTCGGATCCGTGGAGGAGAATGTCGCCTGGCCGTAGCTCGGCGTGACAGGAGTCGGTGGAGGGGCGGAGGTCCCGTGTGGGTCTCCCTCGGAGGGCGCTGGGTTGCTGGTCCTCTCGGTCTCGGTCTCGGTGTCAGAGGAGAGGTCCTCGTCTTCCCAAGAATCAGCGACCTGCTCTTTCTTTGCTTTTGGCTTGGCAGGCTGTTTGGCGTTTTGCGTATCGAGCGAGAGCTTCGAGACACTCGAAGTGACGTCCTTTGAATCTTGGGAAGACATCTTGAAGAATGGTTGTGTATGTGTATATATATGCGCCCCTAGACAGGACGTTCGAGCGGATTCAAATATGTTGCACAAGTGGCGCGCAACGACAAAGTGAAAAGGCGTCAGCAGGTGTATATCCGAAAATACTCGGTACAGCGCAGTACGATATTATATAGGAGCACCGAATACAACCTAGCAAAGTGACTAGGTAGGCCGGAATCACTTGGTGCAATCGATAGACCGGACCTAGGGCAAGCACGCAGTGATATTCAAGCCTGCAGGAAGCCCGAGCGATTTGTTCGTCAAGTGGCAGCCGGCCCACTAATATCAGGTCCCGTTATACGATATACTATGCCGTCCGTTGTAACAAAATGTTGTACTGGGTGCGTGAGGTCGCCGTTGCTGGGTGGTAAGCAGGCACAGTTCGGGGGCCAGATGCCTTCCGAGGTTGCAAGAAGTTGGTTTTATATAGGGATCTTGGTAGCTAGGGCCCCTGCAGTGGCACGACTGTGGGGTGGGCTTGCTGAAATCTGGGGAGCTTGGTGGTCTAGCCTTCCCTCACCTCACCTTGTAACTCGATAAGATAGAGCACGCAGGGATCCTGGACCAAAAAGGCCCGAGGGAGTCGGCCTCGATCCCGCGTTAGCTGCTTACGGCGTGTGCGTTTCCTGGGAGGATCTGCCATGGATGTGGATTAATTGGAGACTCGAGTGTCAGCGACAATGCTACCACAGTACAGTCTCATAGGTCAATCTTCACTACCAACAAGTGCCGTTGGTTGTACGAGTCGTGGGCTTGACGCCATCGAAGGTCGGTAAAGGTTGGAGGGACTTGAGGGGTTGCAAGGTAACTGAAAGGTATTATTCTGCCCAATGATCTCATGATAGTCCTTTCTGAAGGAAGTGATCCTTTCGGACCGCCTATTGGCGTGAATAGAATGTATACAACAGCAACAATTCTCAGTGACAGGAGTAGCACTTGTCATAGGAGCTCCAAGGGGTCGGCATAGGTGGGCGGGTACCCAGGTAGGCACGACCTGGCTCGTGCGCACACCGGTGCGAAGTCGGCAGAGTCGGGATCAGCCGAAGTTAGCCACCGATGGTGATGACGAAGAGAGTAATTTTGTCTTACAAACCAACGAACCCACGGCCATCGCTCGCAATCGCCGATAACAAAACTCTATCCTTTTCTCCCCCAATTGTCCTCTGCTTCTCGGTGTGATCTTGACGGGCCCTTGGCGAACAAGCTCGTCACCCAGTCCTCCATATTCGCGCGGCTAAGGGCTGTCCGCAGCCTTTCCATTCCACCAGCAATGCTTCTCCGACAACGAGTCTCCAGGCCCGCCACGCCAGGCCATCTTTCGCGGGCCTTGCAAAGGGCACTTGTCGTATCACCTCCGGCAGGACTCTCATCGAATGCTTCGGGTCGCTTAGGCGGCAGGCTTGTCCCTACGTCTCAGATCCCAAGGTCAAGCCCTCACGCTGCGACGAGATCGCCATTCTCCACATCTGCGATACTCTCCGACAAGAAGGGAAGAGGGTTCTTCGACAATGCGATCGAGCCTCTTTCAGAAGAGGAGGCAGAGGCGAACTTGAAGCAAAAGAGGGAGGAGATACAAAAAGACATCAGCGAGACCAGATCGTCGAGCGCCGACGGTCCTGCTGGCGGTGAAGGCAAACCAGACCCCGCAGACGGTAAAGGCAGTGCCGCCGGCGGTGCAGCTGGATCTGGATCCGGAAGCGATGGCTCGGGAGATGGTGGTCGCAAGGGACGCAAGTCAGAAAGAGCTTTGCAGAAGCCAACGGTACCGGAAGTATACCCTCAGGTCATGGCTATACCGATCGCTAGGAGGCCACTGTTCCCCGGTTTCTACAAGGCGATCACGATTAAAGATCCCAACGTGGCCGCAGCTGTCACAGACATGATCAAGCGGGGACAACCTTACGTCGGCGCTTTTCTTTTCAAAGACGAGAACGCAGACGACGACGTGATACACAACGCGGACGATGTGTACGATACCGGCGTCTTTGCCCAGATCACGAGTGCTTTCCCCGTTCATGGAGAGCAAAACAGCTTGACCGCCATCCTGTATCCACACCGACGTATCAAGCTGTCAACCCTCATCCCACCTGGACAGAGTGAGGCCAAGAAGTCCGAACCCACCGATACCCCTACTCCTACTCCAACTGCAAACGCGACACCAGAGCCAGAGCCAGAAGCGATACCACAAGCAAAGCCTGCCGAGGAAGATGCGTCATCTGACAAGAAGGGTGATGTTGTGGCCAGCTTCGAAGAAAGCGCTGTCGCCTCCAAGGCAGAAGGTAGCGCAGAGAAATACGAGCCGACATCATTCTTGCGAAAGTACCCGGTTAGCCTGGTCAATGTTGAGAATCTGACCGACGAGCCATACGACCCCAAGAGCCCAGTCATCCGCGCCGTTACCAACGAGATTGTCAATGTTTTCAAAGAGGTCGCGCAGATGAATAGTCTGTTCAGAGACCAGATATCGACCTTCTCCATGAGTCAGTCCACTGGCAATGTCACGGCCGAGCCGGCCAAGCTTGCCGATTTCGCCGCTGCTGTCAGCGCTGGAGACTCGGCTGAACTCCAGGAGGTTCTCTCAAGCTTGAACGTTGAGGAGAGGATGCAGAAGGCACTCGTTGTTCTGAAGAAAGAGCTCATGAACGCTCAGCTGCAATCCAAAATCACAAAAGACGTGGAGAGCAAGATTACTAAGAGGCAAAGAGAGTACTGGCTCATGGAGCAGATGAAGGGTATCCGCCGCGAATTGGGCATCGAATCCGACGGCAAGGACAAGCTGGTCGAAAGGTTCAAGGAAAAGGCCGACAAGTTGGCGATGCCAGAAGCCGTGCGGAAGGTATTTGATGACGAGATTAACAAATTGGCACACCTCGAGCCAGCAGCGTCTGAGTTTAACGTCACAAGGAATTATCTGGACTGGCTCACGCAGATTCCATGGGGCCAGAGGAGCGCTGAGAACTTCGAAATTCAAAATGCGATGAAGGTGCTAGATGAGGATCACTACGGGCTCAAGGATGTCAAGGACCGTATCCTCGAATTCATCGCAGTTGGCAAGTTACGTGGCACAGTCGAGGGCAAGATCCTATGCTTCGTGGGTCCACCGGGTGTGGGCAAGACGAGTATCGGCAAGTCCATCGCTCGAGCACTGAATCGCCAGTACTACAGATTCAGCGTTGGTGGTCTCACAGACGTCGCTGAGATCAAGGGACACCGGAGAACCTACGTTGGTGCACTTCCTGGTCGGGTCATCCAGGCACTCAAGAAGTGCCAGACCGAGAACCCTCTTATCCTGATCGATGAGATAGATAAGATTGGTCGTGGATACCAAGGAGACCCTTCATCAGCACTGCTCGAGCTCTTGGACCCAGAGCAGAACAGCTCGTTCCTGGATCACTACATGGATGTGCCGGTTGATCTGTCCAAGGTCCTATTTGTCTGCACGGCGAACATGACTGATACCATCCCAAGGCCTCTGCTTGATCGTATGGAGGTGATCAGACTCTCCGGATACGTATCAGACGAGAAAATGGCCATCGCAGAACGTTACCTCTCTCCAGCTGCCAAGGAGCTGGCAGGCCTGAAAGATGCCAATGTCAAGTTGTCTGATGAGGCCATTGAAGAGCTTATCAAATCATACTGTCGAGAATCTGGTGTACGAAACCTGAAGAAGCAGATTGAGAAGGTGTACAGGAAGTCTGCTCTGAAGATTGTCCAGGACCTCGGTGAGGATGCGCTGCCAGAAGAGAAGGCCCTGACCGACGAGGGTAAGGCAGCTTTGGAAGAGTCAGAAAAGGAGAAGAAGACCGCCGAGACAGATCCTGCATCAGCAGCCACGGCCTCGGAGAAGGAGACAACGGAGCAACCTCGCGTGGCACTGAAGGTACCGGATTCTGTTGAGGTCACGATCAACAAGGAGAACCTGAAAGACTATGTCGGACCACCAGTATTCACCTCCGACCGGCTTTACGATGTCACGCCTCCTGGTGTCACAATGGGCCTGGCTTGGACGCAGATGGGAGGTGCTGCGATGTACGTCGAGTCCATCCTGCAGTCTTCCCTGAAGCCCAAGACCACTGGGGCGCTGCAGATCACTGGCAACCTGAAGACGGTGATGAAGGAGTCGTCAACGATCGCTTACTCGTTCGCGAAATCGTTGATGGCGAAAAAATTCCCCCAGAACCACTTCTTCGACCACGCTAAGGTCCATGTGCACGTCCCAGAGGGCGCGGTGCAGAAGGATGGGCCATCTGCTGGTGTGACGATGGCGACTTCTCTATTGTCACTTGCACTTGAGACACCAGTGGACCCTACTGTAGCCATGACAGGCGAGCTGACGCTCACTGGCAAGGTGCTTAGGATAGGCGGGCTGAGAGAGAAGACGGTCGCTGCACGAAGAGCCGGTTGTAAGATGATCATCTTCCCAGACGACAACTTGTCAGACTGGCTCGAGCTTCCCGAGGTAAGTTGGCATCGGGACAAGCTGTCCCACCCCTGTTTCGGATCCACAGAAGATGCTGACGTTTACTGCAGAACATCAAAGAGGGCATCGAAGGACGGCCAGCAAGCTGGTACAACGAGATCTTCGATCTCATCTTCCCGAATCTCGATCACGACAAGGCCAACACGGACAAGGCTTCTCAGTACAAGGGCCCAGACTCCAATGACGGCAACAGCCACAAGGAGGAGGGCAGCGAGAGCGAGTAGAGATATCGTGGGTCGACACACCATCTCACCGGGCACACTTTATTCAGGCAGTTTGGCATACCATATAATTCTAGACCATACAGGAAGAGCATTACTGGCGTGCGGGCATGAACTTCAGGCATGACTTGATTATGCTTTGGGCAAATGGGGACAGCGGGCAGGCTGTCGGGCTTTAGATGCAAAAAAGGGGGACGAGTGACGAATGCAACATCTCCCCTCTACGCATTGACTATAGATGTATATTACAACAGCGGCAGACGTCCAAGGGTACTGTCGGGCAACATTTCACTAGCGATGTACCAATAGCGCAGAAAAATCAAAAGGAAAGACGGGTGACGTCCAGCTCGACAGGCACAAAGACACTTAGCTCGATCTGGGGACAAGCCCAAAGGGCGGAAACCCTTTGCACCACAACGCCCATTTTGTGTCCCCCCACCCTCCTCTGCTGCCTCTCCGTCTAAGCCAGAACCATCCTGAGGTGCATGCCAGCTGAGAGTGACTGGACGACAGGGCCTTTGCGATCTGTAGCCTTACCCGAGACCCAATTACGCAGCGCGCCGTTTTTACACACACACACATGCACACAGGTGGGATGGGGATGCAAAAGGGAGGGCGGACTGTTCCTCCCCCAGGCCCATTGGGTTCGCAGCTCTCGGGGTCGCACGGCGTTGGCGTTGGGCCGTGCAGCTAGCAACCTAGCAGCATGCAGCAGCACGCAGCGGCAGCTCTCTCTCTCTCTCTCTGCCTCTTCGTTCGTGCTTACGTGGGGCCCGCTTAGGCGAGGCAGGTGGGCATTGGCAGGACAAGGGCAGGCAAAGACGACAGATACCCTGCCTGTGGTGCTGGTCACGATGCCGACAGCGGGGCACCGGGGGCTCTCGTGTCCCCCTTCCCACCTTTCGTCCCATGATTTCTGTCCTGTTGCTGCACGGCGCTGCTGCGGCTGCTGCTGCTGCACTACTGTACCATGTTGGTTTATTTTAGGCGGGTGCATGAAGAGCGTGCTGTAGGTACCCCCCGATGCCGCTACAGTAAGGCCCAACCGGGGCGCCTTTTCTTACCTGCCCTTCGGTGCCCAACCAAAGCGAGGATTCGACGGGGCGGACGAGTCGGCGCGGGCTGTTGGCGAATCGATCGTCATCTTGCTCGACGGGCACTGCCACCATTTTTGTTGTTGTTGATGTCTTTCACCCGCCTCTTTTTTCGGTGGTCTGCCCCTCTTGGGGAGCCAAGTGAGTGGACTGGTGGGGTCCCACGCCAGCCAGAGGCGGGCACCCCACAATGTGGACTTGGTGGGCTGGTTGATGCTTTGCCCATGGGGTTTATAGTGGGCCACAGTTCGCTTATGTGGATGCTCCTGTATACTCGTGTGCATCATGTATAATAATACGGGACGGTGGAGGCGGATTGTCTCTGCTTGCTTGCCTTGGCCGTTGCACGTTGAACACAGGGGGAGAAAAAGCAGGTGTTTGTAGTAAAGCAAAGACACGCAGATGACGGGCTGGGCAAGATTAGCCGTTGAAGAATGACCGACTGACTTGAGTGTCCCCCGCCCGTAGATTAAAACAGGCCATCCTTGGACGGGAATGATAGACGATCGCGCGGGTCGTCCCTAAAGCACTGTCGACCCCCTTAGCGTTGCCGCGCTCGCCGTCTGGGAACGGGAGATGGGCATGCAATGCCTGTCTTGTCTTGCCCGCCAGAGGCTATCACCTGACGGCAAGCGCCCAGTGCTTGCTTCTCTGCCTCTCCCTTGACAAAACCCAATCGGGAGGGGACCCTGCTCAGGCCTGGGCAAACCGTGATAATGATACGAAGTGACGATGATGGCATCGATCAAAGGGAACACACAAATCTGCGCCTGCGCCTTGTTGGATCTCTCGCGCGGGACTATTTACTGTATGTGTGTAGAACGGCGGTCGTCTGCGAGCCAGTCTCGGCTCGTCAGCCCCACCCGCGCCATATGACGGTCTTTTGCATTGATGCCCAAGGGGACCGACCGACTGACTACTGTGCTGCTACCGCCGGGACGGGTGTTGGATCAGTCAGCCCGCCTTTTCCCTCTGCACATGGCCCCTGACAGAAAGGCACGCCTGCACGCACGCCTAGCTGAGGCTGGCACGCCGGGCTGTGTTATGCTTTGGAAGGAATTTGGGCTAAGCTGGCCTAGACCTTCTCATGCCCAAGGGGCTGGCACCTGGCACCCTCGTGCGGAATGTCTTGCATCCAACGGAGACTGTTCCGGTCCAGAGACAGGAGACAGAGACTGACTGGAAAAAGGCGCGCCAAAATGCCCCGGCGCCCAATAATTGTGGTTCCGTGGAACAGGGCTGACACGCGCCCACCTGGTGGACATATGCCCGTTGACGACGGAGCCACATTTCCCATCTTCACGTCAGAACATTAGTGGCATCGTGCATCCACACGCCTGCGGACCCGGCATGAACACTTTCGCCTAACTGACGTCAGATCAGATGAGTCGTTTTGACCCTCTGGCTGATTCCGTGCAGTCCGTGACGAAGGTTTTATTTTATTTTTTGCCCAGCCGCCCGTTCGATGACACCCCCATATCGCGAACGACGGTCTCGGCCCCGGCGGAACTGAGGCTTGCCAGAACTGATGGCTGACCCGCCCCGGTCTTCCAAATCCGCGGCGTGCCAAGGCGACAGAGAGGGCAGAGACACACGAAACCGTGACTGCGGGCTCCTGCCCCCCGCCGGATCTAGAGTCGGGCACTTGCCAGCGTCATTGGCCGCGGCCGGGGGCTGCATCCCAATCAATGCGCTGGCCCATTGGCCTATCACCTGCCCAGGCAGCTGCTGCGAGGTGCTGGGTAGTGCTTTTTGGGAGACCCATTCTTTGGAGCCCCATTTTGTTCAGGCACTGAGATCGAGGTCACGCAACGCTGCTGGTGGTGATGATGATGCCACAGGGGTTAAATGACCGGGTCTTGGTCGACGCCCTGTTTTCCCCGTTGGAGCGGACATTCGAGTCGAACACGGTGAGACAATGGCAATGGTATGGCCCGAGGGGAAGCGGTGAGAGACCGACTGACTGACTGACTGACGGACCGTGAGGCTCAAGACCCGATGCCAGGGGTGGTCTGGCATATAGGTAGATCCCGCGGACGGGGCAGGGGTGGTGGGGTCTTGGTAGCTGGATACCAGAGTGGAAATGCATTCTGGATGGATACTGCCCGGATCTTCGGGAGCATACAGGCACCATGGGCCATCTTGCATGTGCAATCAGTTCATCCCGCTGCGGCGGGACGGCCAGCTGGTCCAAAGCATCGTAGGTGGCGATGCAAGGCCACTCAGTCAGTCCGTCAGTCTGTCAGGCCAAGTCAAATCCCATTGTCTGGTACTCCCGCGGGCAGTATTGACGCAGGTTGGCAGGATCGGGTCATGATGTTCGCTGCTGAGTTGCCTAGCAGGGTCAATGCTGTCTGGCCATCCTGGGTTTTGGTTCGGTAGGGTCGTGTCTAGGGTGACGGTGGCAGGGTCTCGTCCGGGGAACAGAGACGATGGCGGCCACGGCCCATTGTGGCTTGGGTCGGTGTGTCACTGCCAGTGTCAGGCACAAGTGGTTACAGTACACAGTACCTAAGTACTAACCTTGCCTGCTTGCCCAAGGAGGTATATTGGTATATTGCATTTGCAGCAGTCTGGCAGAGCAGGAACGATGTCATGAGGTAGGCACTGACTGGCGACGGAGGAGGATACGGTCCCAGTATTGCTCTAACACGTGTGCGACCCCACCATTCTGACCCTGGTCCTGCTTCTAAGGTTCCCCTGTCCGAAGCATCCCAACCCGCACCACGGCCGAGCTTGCCAGCCTCCCCCCCGGTCCAGCCTGGCCCCCCCAGCCCAACCTCCGCGCTTCCACTGGTCCTCTGCTACCCCTCCATGCCCCATGCTCCTCTATTTTCCCATCCTCCATCCCATCGCATCGTCCCTCCTATCGCCGGCAGGGGTCGAGGGTCCCGGAAAACAAACTGCTCAAAAGACAAGCCAGCACGACAACTGCGACCTCGCACGTCCTCATGCCCAGTCCTGTCCTGCCCTGACCGCCAAGCTCACAAGAGCACCACGCTCTTCAAGGTCGCAGAGGCACGAGAGAGAATTACTGAAAGGAAGACGATCATCCTCTTTTTGTCCACCGCCCGCATACGCTTTCTTAATTCTCTCATTCTCTCGTCTCTTTCCCCTCTTACTTTTCTCCCTCGGCAACAAAACTTTATTTCTCTTTGTTGCCTCCTCCTCGGGGTCCAGCAGCCAGCCTTTTACACAGTACTATCTATCACTTATTATATTGTCTGTGCCCCACACAGTAGTACCACTTGACTGTGTGTGTCTCGCCCGAACGGCAGCTGGAGAGGGCTTGTTGCTTGGTCCGTCTGTCGAAGCTGTGATAGGAAAGGCCGCGCAAGGTTCGACCCGCAAGTGTTGCCTCAGCCACGGAATATCTGGACCTGCCTGTCACGCAAAACTCTCCACTAATATCCTCTGTCGTCCTCTCCTCCCACCTGCTTTTTCCTCCTGCCTGTGCCGCCGGCCAGAAATCGCGGCCACTTTTGTGTACCTGGGACCGGCTGATCACACACAACGATTGCCCGCATGCGCGCTCGATGCAGCTGGTCTCCTTAGCCCCGCGTCCTCACCAGCCTGCTGAGGCCCTGCCTTTGAGCCTCGAATCTCGGCGGCCGCGAGGCAATCACACAGGAGGCCGCAGGACACAAATCCCCGAGAGCCATCCACAGACTGAGACTGTCTCGCCGCCATCCTCGGTTGTGTCTACCTAACGTCGGCCGGCCTGCCGGCCAACCCCCCGCCAGGCCTTGCATGAAGGTCCAGGGCTCATGAATAAGATATCATAGCCTCTTGCTTCTCAGAACTATCTGGTCGTCTTCCAGCACGCCTGCCACGCTGTCCGACCTGAACTACTACCTCTGGCTACTCAGCTTCCATGGCCCAAGCCAATCCTGCACAGCTGGACCCTACCTCAGCTGTCAATTCTCAGACCAAGCAGCAGAGTATGTGGCGGAGGTTTTTCGGACAAGGCAATGGCACAATGGGAGTCTCAGAGAAGATTGCGCATGATCCGTCCACCGACCAGAGTGAAGACGAGCCGCGCCCGGGTCTGATTCGGAGGGTCTCACGAAAGGTAGTGCCTGGTTTACCAAGGACTCAGACTTTCAAGAGACAGCAAGATGAAGTCCGTAACAACCTCGAGCCCGTCGAACCAACACCTGTCGAGAGGAGAGCAGTCTCCGTCGACAGGCGCTTGCATGCTTCTCAGGGCGGTCTCAACTCTGCTGACCCCCGGACAAGTGCGCCCGACTTCATCAGGACTGACGAGCGCACATTCCCTGTATCGGCGCCCTCAATACCAAGCAGTCCTGTGGATGAGAAGATACATGACCTTCTTGGTGGGATCAGCCTTGATGAGGGCACGAGAGAAGATGAGCCACCTACGCATGAAGCTGAGTCCGTCAACGACACAGCGTCCATGACTACCTCTCAGTACGATGCCATGATCCATGAGGAGCTGGAGCGGATCTGGATTCTCAACCTTTCCATGCATTTCAGGGATAAGTCCAAGAGGGAGAAGTTCTTTGTCACCTACCGTGAGAAGGATGTGCACTGGCGGAGGGTGACCATCTCCTTGGACTACCGCAACGCGCCAGATAACTCGCTCGAGATGGATCTACTCTACACCAAGTTCCAACGTGACAAGAGCGCCAAGATATACGAGGCGATCAGAGAGAGTTTGGTCGACATCCAATTTTACGACACCGTGACCAATCTGAAGCTGCAGACAACAGACGGCAGGCTGCATGTGCATGTCGTTGAAGATATCAATGTGGGTCATTCATCTCCCCAAACAGAGGTGACCGTGATGCTGACAGCTAAGCAGGAGATAATCCACTACCCCACCGTCCGGATGATTCAGCACCTCGGATGTCGACGGATAAGGGAAAGCAGCATTGATTTCGACTCCCACATGTCCGGCTTCGTGTATAAGGTCCGAATCAGAGGCCAGACACTGATCAAGAAGGAAATCCCTGGGCCAGACACGGTCGACGAGTTTCTTTACGAGATCAACGCTTTGAGTCGGCTGTCCAATTCTCGCAATGTCATCGCATTCCATGGTGTCATTGTAGATGACTACGGCGAGCGTGTCAAAGGTCTTCTCATCAGCTACGCAGACCAAGGCGCACTCATCGACATCCTTTTTGACCATGACCATGGCCTTCCGTGGTTTCGGCGCGAGAGATGGGCACGGCAGATTGTGGAGGGTCTCTCTGAAATCCACGAGTCCGGTTTCGTCCAGGGCGACTTTACCCTCTCCAACATCGTTGTTGACGACGAGGACAATGCCAAGATAATCGACATCAACAGGAGAGGGTGTCCTGTCGGCTGGGAGCCACCAGAGGCGACTCCGCTGATTGAGAGCAACCAGCGCATCTCCATGTACATCGGTGTGAAATCCGATCTGTATCAGCTGGGGATGGTGTTATGGGCTCTGGCGGAGCAAGAGGACGAGCCAGAGACACATGGCCGCCCGCTGAGGCTTTCCGAGGACGTAGACGTCCCGGAATGGTACAGGACTGTTGTTAGCATTTGTCTCGCCGACGATCCGAGGCACCGGATGCAGGCGATCGACTTGTTGCGCATGTTTCCTCAGCGGACCGAGACAGACGTTCCACGTCGGGTGCAGCCGTCGATATCTGTCGACGATGGGCACTCGCTGCAAGAATACGTTGTCGATGGGTACCAGTCGGATGGACCGCGGGTTATCAGGACCGTCCAGCCACCACCGGAGTGGTCTCACGGGAGTAGTGTGGGTCATACCTATGTCAATTCCCCCACTGGTATCACCCACGAGCCCTACTTCTATCCGACCAGGGGCCGATCGCCACCAAGCCCGATGCCCAGCGATCTGGGGGGCTATCGTGAGCGCAGGTATGATCCACCTTGGTCACGGCCAATGGAAAGCAGTTTCGAAAGGACGAGGACTCCGACCGAGAGCGATGTCGCCCCGGACGAGGTCATTCTCAGATACCCTGGGCAAGACACTGTATCTGAGAGGAATACTGATGCGTATGAGCCTGTGGGTATGACAGAGAAGCCACCCATACCGGAATTGGTCGTAAAGGATGAATCTGCAACGCCAGTAGGGACCTACGACGGGCGACTCAATGGTGAAAAGCAGGCACCGCTAGCAGAGATCTCCGAACCTGTTGAACTGTCAACAGCAGGTCCGCCAATTGCCAATCACTTGGCGGAGGAGGCACCGCTGGAGAGCGAGAACGAGATAAGCCGCACAGGGGAGGCGGGCAAGGGGGAGGAAGATGCATCACCAAAAAGCATGGGGAACGACGTTCAGCACGAGAACGAGACGCAACAACGAAACACGCAGCCACAACAACAACAAAATCCTCTTTTTGGGAGGTCGGGGAACACAGAACCCGAAGCCCCAGGGACCATCGCTCTGGTCCCTGGTGAGGCACAAGTACAGACGCACAAGAGCACGCGCCAGGTCCTGGCTCTCCCGAAGGAAGTTGAGCAGAGAGAAGAAAGGGTCGACAGCGCGATCGAGATGACGGCCCCGCCGCCGCACCACCTTGTAGACCTCGGGGCCGGCCGGCCAACACCGGCGATTCGCCACGGGTCTTCGGGGTCTGCTGCCTCGGGGAACGTCCCGGCCGAGTTCCTGGGTATCGGGTCGGGCCACGACGTCTCGGACGCGGCGGTGAAGCCCCGCGACATCGACGGGGACCTGGTTCTCTGAATCCACAGCGCGGAAGTTTTCCCAGAAACCCATATTAGACGACAGCGACGAAACGACCAGACATGATAGTTAGTTCCATCTGATTTGTTTTTTTTTTCTTGTTCTTCATCATCTCATATCATTTTTCCCCTTCATATTGTGTGTATTTGATTGTAGTTGGTGGAGAGGAGGCGGGTGGCTGGAAGTTCATCTTTATTCGTTTTTATCATGGGCATTTTCTGGGCAGGCGGAGATGGTTGAACAGTTTCGAACCGGGAGCCTTGTCGCTCTGTGGGTGGAGGAGGCGACCTTAGGCATTGTTTGTTTGATAGCATACAGCCGGTCATGGACTGTACGATTGTAATGAAATCACGTGGGAACAAAAGAAACGTGCTTGGCTCTTAGGGGAAAACGCCGTGATGAATTGGTGATATATCCATATGAATTATTAGCAGCTGGCAAGTCGTGAGCCACCGGAGTTAACATTCCGGTCAGGCGGGTGGGTTTGTGTGTAAGTACTGGATGTAGTCTAGTCGTCGAACAGGTACGTATAGTAGAAACCCCTACCCACTGCCATGGGGGTCAGAGCACGGGCCACCACGCGCAAGTCGTTCAGTCGACGCACAGAGGCGGCGAAGATGGGAGCATGCACGGGAAATCCCTTTTAGAGGCTTGGGAGCCAGCCAGCTCTTTCCTCAGTTCGGAATTGACAGCGCGTGGCCGGTTCTCGTCTCGGGAGGCGTCAAGCTCGAGGTCTGGCACTGGCGTTCCCGTGGCCCGCGACGATATGAGATGAAACACGGGACCATGTGACAGTCGATTTGTTGAGAAAACGGCTCGGTCTTCTGCTTTCTGTCTAGGTGAGTGGGCCGGGGTCCAAATTCGCAGGCTTGCAAGCTTGTTAGGGTGGCTAGCAGTCCGGCCGTCGCGGTGGCGTGCAGCCGCGGTAGTGTCGGTAGCCTTAGTAATCCGTCATCCACTTTGCAGACTTGCATTTCGTCGGACCGGGGGTGGATTTTATGTACAGGGATGAGGCCAGGACAAGGCCCGCGACGGGGCGTTGCATTTTGTGGTTCGCATAAGCTTTTTTTCTTTTCATACCCCGTATGTGGTGTACATGAACACATGCCAGATAATGACAGTCGTGTGCCTGACACTGCCAGATCCTACGGTGGGCTGGGCAGGCCGAGGTCCAGCAGTGAGTTCTGCCCAGTTGCCTCCCGCCGATGCTGGTCGTGGTGACTCTGGACCCACGATCTGGGGGCAGATCAATCTACAACGCTGCCTTTCCTTCATTTGGGGTTTTGTCGCCACCCACCCACACTGTCGAAGGCGAGGTGGTTCTGGGCCAGTGACTTCATGGATTTGGTGTTCCAGTATTCTCTGCTCGCTGTCGATCCTGATCGAGAATGTTCGAGCCCATGTGTCAAGCTGTCTCTGGCCAATTGCCAGAGCTGACAGGCCTGTCAGGCTGGAACAAGAAGCTCATGGCCGCATACAGTCTTGTCCAGTTCTGGAGAGGCCTGAGGTACCCGTGTACCCAGACCCGTGCCAGATACCGCAAGGCTTGAGCTGTGAGTGGGGGCCCGGTCTGTTCTCTAGTGTAGAGTCAAGGACAATTAGACACAGTTAGCCAGTGTTGGCTTCACGTCATGTCTGTAACGGTTGAGCTGCGGCTCTCGTGATGATGCAAATGGCCAAGGTGCAATTGGCGCCCGCACACCCAGGCTAGACGGCTTTAAATCCTCTTGCGCCCATGAGAGACTAATAGCAGCTCGGCTTATCGGGTCTGACAGGGTGTCTCGTAAGGTGGCAGGTGGGTGGTCACGATCCGGTCCCATTCCGCCGAAGCAAGACCTGACGACGGGACTGACTGGACGTGGATTTGCGGAGAAAAAGCTGCCAGGCCCGCAGGACAGGGGTCCAGAGACAGCAAAATTTAAATGGCAGGGCTGAGCTCTGATCCCTGTAAGCGGCAAGGGTGGGGGTCGTCATGTCTTGGCCTGGTGCCTGCCTCCCCTGCCCTTCCCCAACAGGACCCAACTTGTTGGGAATTACCGTCCCTTGGGCCAGGCACGACACCGGTAACACAGGCTTTTTTCGGCAACCCAGGCGCGCCTGATATCAGTCGGAATCTCGGGCATCCTGTGCTTGGTCGCCATGACTGGATCGGGATGACAATGACGACCACCGGGGGTCGTCAGCCTCGGCTGTGTGTGTGTGTATGCCCCAGATTGCATTCGAGCCCGTCTTGTGAAAGTTGCTGTTCCCTTTCCGCGGGCCTCCGCCCAATGCATCCTCCATCCACGCCCACACGCCCACGCTGCCCACGCTGCCATGTACCTGGATCTGTGTTTTGTGCGCACGGCAGTCTGCCACCGTATGCGAGCTTGTGCGTATGGTGTGTGGCACATGCGATAGCCTCAGCAGCTGCCGTCATGTGCAATGCAGACAGATGGACAGACTGAGAAGCGGAACGAGAGCAGTGCCTCCTTCGTTGCCACAAGGGAGGTGAATATCAGATCCATGCACAACCAGATGCCCCGCCAGGGAGTGACTTCGAGAGAGCACTCGTCCTCTCTGTCCCCGGACCTCGGCGTTGCCTTGCCACTTGACAGCTGCCGTAAGCAATACAAGCTGAATAGTGTGAGTACAACAGTACTTAGTTGTACGTAAATTGTCCCGGTGGATATCGGCACGAGGGAAAAAAAGCTGTGCAGCATCTGCATCTCTTGGACCCACCAACAAAACGGAAGCAGACAAAACGAGTACAAGATTTCCAGGGAACTGGACCTGGGCCGTTGTCCGACTTGGGAAGCTCCACTCCCCCGCGGTTCCATTCGCCCCTGCCGCATCCTGAATTCCCAACAAGACCGTTTGCTGCTTGAATCTTGAATAATAATAAAGCTCCAGGCCCTCCGGTACTTTTTCCCTTCATTCCGCTTGCTGGCCGGTTGTGTCAATTTCTTTCCTTGTTGACCCAAATCACCAACCCCCCACGCATCTTTTTTTAAGCCTTTGATACCTTCAGAGCCTCAGTGTTCTGGGTATTCCCACACCACACCGAGGGAGGCTTGCCTTGGACGTCCACACCCTTCATCGTTCGCACAACACAACCTCTCTCCCAACATGTCCTCCTCCGCACCAGCGGCCCAGGTCCCCGCCCAGGCCCAGCCTGATGGCACCAGCGACTACAAGCCCGCTCGTGGAAAGGGTTATGACATGAAGAAGCCTCACATCACCGAGCAACCCATCACGGCCAAGAACTGGTACAAGCATGTCAACTGGCTCAACGTCACCTTCATCATTATCGTCCCCTTGCTGGGATTGTGAGTCTCCCCGCCGGCCGTTGCGCAACAAGACCAGATTACTAACCTTGAAATCAGGATTTCCACCTACTGGGTGCCTCTCCAATTTAAGACCGCCGTCTGGTCCGTCGTCTATTACTTCAACACCGGCCTCGGAATCACGGCCGGCTACCATCGTCTATGGGCACACCGCAGTTACAAGGCTTCCTTGCCTCTCCGAATCTACCTCGCTGCTGTTGGAGCCGGTGCCGTCGAGGGTTCTATTCGATGGTGGTCCAGGGAGTAAGCTAAACTTTTCAATCACTTGTGTGTTTGACGATGAATATACTGACCAAAACAAATAGCCACCGTGCCCACCACCGCTACACCGACACTGTCAAGGATCCCTACTCTGTGAGGAAGGGTCTCATGTACAGCCACATTGGCTGGATGGTCATGAAGCAGAACCCCAAGCGAATCGGCCGAACCGACATTACCGACCTCAACGAGGACCCAGTCGTCGTCTGGCAGCACCTGAACTTCATCAAGTCCGTCATCTTCATGGGCGTCGTCTTCCCGACCTTGGTTGCCGGTCTCGGCTGGGGTGACTGGTGGGGTGGCTACGTGTACGCCGGTATCCTCCGTATCTTCTTCGTCCAGCAGGCAACCTTCTGTGTCAACAGCCTGGCCCACTGGCTCGGAGAGCAGCCCTTCGACGACCGCAACAGCCCCAGGGACCACGTCGTCACCGCCCTCGTCACCCTCGGTGAGGGATACCACAACTTCCACCACGAGTTCCCCTCCGACTACCGTAACGCAATTAGCTGGTGGCAGTACGACCCCACCAAGTGGTCCATCTGGGTCTGGAAGCAGCTCGGACTTGCCTCCGACCTGAAGACCTTCCGCCAGAACGAGATCGAGAAGGGCCGTCTCCAGCAGCAGCAGAAGAAGCTCGACCAGAAGCGGGCCGTCCTTGACTGGGGTGTGCCTCTTGAGCAGCTGCCTGTCATCGACTGGGACGACTACGTCGAGCAGGCCAAGAACGGCAGGGGCCTTGTTGCCATCGCCGGTGTTATCCACGACGTGACCGACTTCATCAAGGACCACCCCGGTGGCAAGGCCCTCATCTCCTCGGGCATCGGAAAGGACGCCACCGCCATCTTCAATGGCGGTGTCTACCTCCACTCCAACGCTGCCCACAACCTGCTCAGCACGATGCGTGTCGGTGTCCTACGCGGAGGTTGCGAGGTCGAGATCTGGAAGCGCGCCCAGATGGAGAACAAGGACGTGTCGTATGTCAACGATTCGTCAGGAAACCGGATCATCCGTGCCGGCAACCAGCCAACTAAGGTCCCCATGCCTGTTGCGAGCGCTGACGCCGCATGAGCGCGCGAAGAATCTCATTTGAAGTCTTTTCGAGTCAGCGAGGGGAGAGGAACTGGGTGGTACTGCTGCGGGGATGGTGTTCCCAATGCCGCTAGCGTCCCCACGACACAGTGACGATCGTTCGGGTCATGCCGCACAGGCTCTCTCTGTCGTTCTCTCTAGCACGGCTACTTTTTCTCATCAAAGATTGGGGTTTAGAGGCGTTCACGGGTTTTAACGGGTACATGGAAGGGCGGAGTTTTGAGCGCATTTATTTTGTCCGGAAAACTTGAGGGACGCGCCGTCAGATGTTCGAGTCCGTCCATTCCGCAAGAGCATAGCAGATAGTCTTCTCATTGTGAACAACAAGGTCAATTTAGGCCCAACTTTTGGTTTCCAAGCGTTGCAAATCAGTGAGAGCGAATGCGTTTATCCTAGTAGACAATTGCATTATGCGAAGCATCATTTAGCAGCATGTTGACGATGAGAACCCCCTTCTGAAATGTTCTTGGAGAACGTAATACATGCATGTGAAAGTGGCATCTTTCGGATGAAAGTCCAATACTAAGAACTTGACTACAGACATTGCAACCCACCAAATGGGCGGTTTATTTTCGGACCGACGAATCTTGCAGCCTTTCTTTTAGTCTAACCATCCCGGACAACTCTTCCGGTATAAAGATAGAATTCTCCTTGCCTTCCCAAACTGAAACCCCTCGTCCCAAAAATCTGCTTGACCTTGGGAACTCTGCCGGGTGACTATTGATATCAAACATGGAAACTCTGCTTGGCAGGCGGGACTCCAGAGACCACAATATCAAGTCGGACGCATTCTTGTATTCCCGGATTAGCATGTGGGCACAATTACTTGCTGGGAAAGGGGTGTCCCAACCGTCTATCCGGGAAACGCGGACCCAGGGAATCGGACGGCGTAGGCGCTCCTTTTGTTTCCCGAATAGCAGGGTCTCGTTTGATACACTCAACTGGAAATGCATCTGCGTGATAAAAGGCCTAGGCATGTCCCCATGGTACAGAGAGAAACCCACTTGAGCCCCTTCTCCGAAAAGCACACGGTTGAAGCCGGATCCAAGTGTGTTCTCATATCATTAACAAGAGCCGTGAGCAGCGAACGGGTTGATCTCATTGAATCTCGTGGGGTATCTATCTCTCATCCCTGACCATGTACCCTAAAATGGTACTACGTGCATGACGCAGCATGGGTTGGGTGGTCGCCCGCCTCGAGGGCAACCAATATCACCTGGCTGCCTGCAAGTGCCCATAACAACAGGCACTCAGCTGGCCCCGTATCCCAGCTGCCATATTAGAATGCACCGTGAAGAGAGCCCTCTATGATGCATAAAAACATTGCGCAAAACACAAAGCGGTGCCCGCAGTAACCGCGGTGGCCGATCCTGGCCCGAGAAAACGCAGACCTTTCTCCTCTACCCGACCGTGTGTGATCAAGACGCCCCCGCCTCCATTCCGAAAACGCCACCTTAACCCACCGAGGGTGTGATGCGTGACGACCGGGCGGCCCGGTATCGCCGTCGGCCGCCCAGAAGGTTAGACTCTAAAAAAAGAATTAGGGATGCAAAATCATAGACCATAGAACCCCCATCAATGTGCCCATCAGCCGTATTAGACTGGAAACGCCTTTTAACGAGTTTCCAGTGAGCCCTGGTTGATATTGATATTGTGTGCAGCACAGACAACGATCCTGCAATTTGGGAAGAGCAGAATAGTCAAGCAAACAGTGAACAAGCATGACGCGCCATTGGAAACGGTGGCCACCTGGAGAGAAGCAAGCTGGAAGGGCATGCCTGTGGAAGACCCGTTTGCCTTATTTGAAAAGGCTGCGCAGGTCCATCAGCCTCTGCTTAGCCGCCTCCGACTTAGAAAGCTGGCCGCCGCCAACGCCCTTTTCGCGGTCCATGCTGAGCGAAGCGAGTTTCATCTTCTTTTCTTGTAGCTCGCGCATCTTCTCCTCGAAAGACGCCTCCATGAGCAGCCGCACGCAGTGAACTTCGCGCTTCTGGCCAAGACGGTGAACACGGTCGATAGCCTGCGCCTCTGCTGCCGGATTAAAAAGCGGCTCCATGATGTAAACTGAGTTCCCGGTTGTGAGGTTCAGGCCCAGCCCGCCCGCTGTGATGGAGACGAGGATCACCTGGACGTTGGGATCCTCGCGGAAGTTGTCCATGGCTCGTGTTCGGGCCGTCCGGGACATCTTGCCATCCAGGCGGACGAAAAAAATTCCCTCCGCTTCGAGGGCCAATTGGATCAAGTCCAGGTTCGTCGTCCACTGGGAAAATACGACGGACTTGTAGGGTGGCTCATCTGGTTTGGCCTCGCCCATACCCCGCCACTTCTTGAGTTCCTCGATAAGATACCTGACCTTGGTGTTGGGGCCGGAATAATCCTTGATTCCCTTGCCACCACTGACATCCCGGCTTCTAGCTTCAGCGCGGGCATCGTGCTCCTGGTTGGTCCTGGTCAAGCGCAGGGCGACAAGCCCGTGGAGGGCAAGCCCACAGGCACAGGTGCCCTCGATTTCCTTGATGCAAGAAGAGCAGATCAGGTGAAAGCAAGGCGTCATGTGTCCGATGACCTCTTCTTGGCGCTCTGATTCAATATCTGCGCCCTCCTTGGCGCCCAATTTTTGGTTGCATCCTATGCAGTTGTCGCCGTTTGTGTCCCTCATCAGGTTGAACATGTCGTATGCTTGATTTTCGGTGAGCACCTGCTTGTCGTCGTCATCGTCGCTGTCGAGGTCGATGGGGGATTCTTGGGTCAGACCCTCGAGAAGTCTCAAATCATCCTCGTTCAGGAGGTGTTTCCCGCCAGAACAGAAGAGACGCAGGCGCAGGATTGCCTGAAGAATATGGATGTACGTCTTGCCGCCGACCATACGCTCGCGCTGACCGGCCAAGACGTTCACACGAACCTGAGCGTCTTTCTCGAACGCATCATACATGCGGCGCTCGTCACTGGAGAACTGCAACTTGACGATTGTATCGTAGCGCTTCGGCAGGTCAATCTTGTCCTTCTGACGACGCAAAGTGATCGTGTCAACGAGAATGCGAAGTTTGGGGACAATGTTAGGGTCGCAAAGCTTGAAGGGAGCAACGATATACTGATTGAACTTGGTCCGATCGTCAAACGGCTTGATGCGCAGGAATGCGAGCAGAGCGGCAAGATCTTCGAGCTTGTTCTGCACTGGCGTACCAGTCACGGCCCATCGACGGTTCGCCTGAAGCCTGCATATAGCCTTGAACTGCAGCGTTGACTGCTCTCGTATCATATGGGCCTCATCAAGCACTATTCTGAACCATCCTATGTCCTCGAGCGGGTGAGGGCCCCGCTTGTTAGCGAAGCGGGCATTAAGCTCACTAGAAACAGAGCCGTAGGTTGTGATCACCAGATCATATTCCGCCAGTCTTTCGGAATCCTTGATGCGATGGGGTCCGTGATAGATGTGGTAAGACAACGAGTTCGGCCGCACATGTTGTTTAATTTGTTCCTCCCAGTTCGTAACTGTACTCAAAGGGCAGATCAGAAGCGTGGCCTTTGAGTTCTTCTTCGGTTTGGTCAGGCCTAAAGACTCGGGCTTCGGTGGAGCGAAGCTGTCTGGGAGTTGTTTCGGCGGCCGCTTGTCCTCCGCAGAGTGCACCACGGGGTCCGCCTGAACCCACTGCAGCGACGCATGAACAGTAGACGTGACAAGTGACAGAATACTCAAAGTCTTCCCCAAGCCCATCATATCCGCGAGGATCCCTCCTAGGGCCTTGACGGGTGCCCGGCGGGACTGCTCGTTGGTGATGACGTTGTAGTATGTGAGCTGCCCGCGGGCGTCAGTCCGTTTCTGCCACAGCTCATCAACCATGTTTGACGTGTCCTCTCGCCCGGTCATAAATTGTAGAGCTTGCTTCTGGTGTTTCAGAAGCGGAGTCAGTATGCGATCGTCTGGCTCCTGCTCGGGCAGATCCTCTGTTTCCTTCAATGAATCAAAGACGCTGAGCACATCGGATCGGATCTCTTCTTCAGTCCGCGCAACAGGAGGGGGCGCGGGGTTTGCGTAGGTCCTAGGGGCTGCGGTAGGTCGATTCTCTTTGGCCAGAGGGTTGAATACCCGGACGCCCTGGTCGACCCTCGTAGGGCTCAGAAGGTTCAAGCCTGCCCTTTCAAGATTTGAACCAACGGTTTTCGCGTATTTGAACTTTCCGTACACCATCAACTGGAGAGGGTATGACTTAGATATAGGCTTACCAGCCTCCTCTCCAGGAAGACGTCGTCGTATGCCGATCATGGCATCAGTTCGAAGGGCGAGCATATTTGCATCGAGGAGCGGGGCGAGTCCGTGAGCAGTCCTGGAGTCCAATTTGCCGATGGTCGTCCTCGTATGGTCGTATACCTCGATAGTCATGGATCTATCCCCCGTTATCCTCCTCAATACGACCTTGACTTGAGGCCAGCTACCAGGGGCAAAGGTTCGGGACCCTGGCTTTGGCGAGGGAACGATGTGGCAATTCACCAAGGCTCCTCCAATCATACCGTAGCAGACTTCCTGTTCTCTCGGATCTTTGACCTCGACGAGTTCGTCATCGTCGTCCCCTGCTTGCCGTCAGCGATAAGTCCAGGACCATGCAGTCCAAAATGGGCAGGATGTCCAAATACCCCCAGTTAGATCAACAGTGCTTTGTGACCGTGGTGTGATAGAGGGGGTGGCTTGGCCCTCTTGTTGTTTCTGCTTCACGTAGCCAGATAGTATTCCACTGCCCCCATTACCGTGGAAGCCATTCCTGGACCCGTGGTCCTGCGAATCGTCGCCAATCCTTCGACGCTTCGCGACCGGCACGGTACTGCGATCTTGCACGTTGTTCATGCGTTCTATCATGGAGCTCATACCATTCGGGGTCGATTGTCGCGGGGTCGCTGTGCCGTCTGGTGTCATGGATGGTCGAGGATGATGTGAATGGAAGTTTTCGGTAGCGTCCGGGGTCGAGAACTGAAATGACATCTGGGGCGCATGGTTATTGGTAAACTGAGGCCCATTCGAGGGCGGCCGAGATGGTAATGAGGAAGGCCCGGGCTGCTGGGCCGAGACGGCCGCCTTTGGGTTCAGCAAAGCAGCAGCATCCCAAGACTGCAACTGGGGCGTGGTGGATTGGCCTGATGATATCGCATAGTTAGGTCAGATGTACAAGTCTCCCGGAAGACATGGTGAAGGGGCGCATGCTGATGAAGGTGTCCAGGCATAAAGATGCTTCATGAATCCCAGAGGGAGACTTTGGGAGGGTGGAGGAAGATGTGAAGTACCATTTGGAAGGTGGTTTCTCGAGGCCATGTTGACACTCGACCTGGCCTTGGAGTCGGACGTCCAGGGCGGTGACAGTGACACCTTCCCAGGCTGGGTGCACGGGTTGAGGATCAAATTAAGAAGTCGAAGACTGGACCCGTCATCACAAGGCAGGGCGGAGTGGTCGTCGAGGGCTTATGGTATGTTGGTTCTCGACGTGGGGGTCACAGAGGATTTGTCACGGCGGGCGACAGGCCTGCGTCTTGTCTCTTGTTGGGGATCTAGGAAAGCGACCTCGATGCAAAATTCCCCCATCAAACCAAAGTCCCGCAAGCGGGGGAAATAAAGAGAAAAGGGCCAGTGGAGGTCGAGAGGGGCAGACGAGGCCGTCTAAAACGAAGCGAGCCTTACGGTCTAAAAGTGAAGTCCCTCAGTAGTGGCTGCTTGCGATTGTACCTCGCTGCTGCAGCAAGGCGGCGCAAGGCAGAAGGACCCTGAAGCGAGTGTGACTGCCGTCGCCAGCAAGGAAGAGATAGAGAGAAAAAAAAAAGAAATTACGTCGGGGGAGGCACGGTAGATGCGTCAGCGAGCCCGAGACGGAGCAGTCATTTCGAAGCCAACAGACGGAGGATGCAAAGGGGGAAAGGGGGGGAAAATCCGATGAGTCGAGAGCTCTATCTACAATGGTCGTCCGCATCAGCCCTGAGAGACAAGAAAGAGGAAATCGCGAGACGCGCTAGAATGCCCCGGCCTGGCACATGATGCAGTCAAAGACTCGCGCGGAGGGCGGAAAGCCTTCCTTGAGGACCCCACCATTCCCACAGCCGTGCAGCAGCCTAGACCCAAAGTAACCACACATCGCGCACGTGCCACTCAGAAACTGGAGAGTGGGAGGATGTCTCCACCTTGTGCACTACCGAAATACCGCCTTCTCACTGTCTGGGCTCAGCCGTATGTCTCTGTTGCAGATAGGGCCTCCACTATCAAGGCGTATTGCATTCCCCTTTCACCACGGTCAGCGTGACGCCATGTCGTGGCAAGGTCATGGACGAGGTTGTCGCCGTCGTGCTCATGGATACACCCCACACATGGTCTGTCTCATTGCAGTCCCGATATACCCCCAAGGTGTTTTTTTCCACCTCAAAGTCCTCAAGTTCTCAACAGACAACAACGCTTCGTCGTCAGCTGACCGTCTACTTTTTGCAGCTTCAGGTAGAGGACATCAACTACTTGGCCAAGTGACCACTCCATCTTGTCCATGTGACCAATGGTAGACAGTTCTTCTCGAACGTCACCTCCACTGCAAGGACTCATTGGCCAACATGCATATCAATCACTTGTCTTACTGATAATGGCACTTTCTTTCCACTGGAAAGTGATAGAAAAGCTTGAGTTAAAGTAGATACGACCATGTAGATTGTGTGGCGTCGACTTATACTGTACACATCCTCAGCACTGATTTGTTACCGTACAATCCTATCTCTTGGACCGGTCATGCTTGTCCTTGTGACCACCTTGGGTGGCCCAGTGGCTGGCCCCGCTTCTTTTGCCGCCTCGAGACATTTTATACGCGACCCGTCCGCAACAAGGCCACACTCTTTGTCGACTTTCACCAGGGGCTTGCCAAGCACTCTGCTGCCTTCAGCTGTTAGCACGTGCGCTGCTTGTTGAGGTTCCACCGTATTGGTCTGCTGAGAGTTTCCAATTATCCTGACAATTCACCAGCGTTGACCGGCCTCCTGAACCAGTAATAAGTATGCTCATCGTCAAGTGTTCTCTCGACGCTCCATCACCTGACTTTTCTCGCCCCGGTTTGATGGTATGTCTTTTTCGCTCTCACCGGTATGCGTATTATCGGAAGGCCATGCCTTGAAGTCTCCAGGCCTCGCAAACTTTTGTACTCCCTCAGATAACCATTTATCGGAACGGGCGCCGGGCTTGAAGGTCAACCCGAGCGTTATGATAGCCCTTCCTAGTGTCCCATGTCGACTGTGGCTGTTGTCTCAGGCTCTGCCAGCCAGCTTTACACATCGTCATAATGCACCGGAAATAACATCTTTTTCCTTTTCTTGGGCAAAGAGGAAGCCCAACTCAATGGTTGTACCAGGTGGCTGCGTGATCGGAGAGAACGTCTCTTTCTCATCGTACGGCCTGCTCCGGCTCTGGGTCCTCTGCCGCCTCCGCTTGGCAGACAACATGTTCGGGTCCCCGCCCGGCCGCGATCTGGATGGGCTCTTGCTCCGTCTGTGATTCTCAGGCAGTAGTGTAATCACGGCGATAAGCCGCCGCTTAGACGTAGATGCCGAGGCGTCTCTCATGCCACGAGAGTTCGTGCGGGATGCGACAGCTAGCCTCGAAGGAGATCGATGTCGGCACCGGCCTCGGAGCGTAGACCCAGTAGACGGGTTGTGCTGAGGCCTGTTGAAGGTTACGTGGATTGGGTCTCTTCGCCGTTTTCTTCCCCGAGCTTCTGGATCTGAGGATGCCCAGAAGTCGACGCTCGCTGGGAAATACTGTCGTTCCATGGCCATGATCTGTTCGTGGCCGATGTCAAGACAAGAGGAAGACGAGGTCGAGTAATGTGTAGAGGGCTCAGTCTCGTGCCTTTGATAGTGGGAAGTAGCCTCTTTAGTATCAGACGCCCGGAGAGGGTCGCCTTAGGCCGGATTTATATTCAAGGGTTGTAGTAGGCAGTGCCAGTGGCAGCGGGTTGGGACTACAGCTCCGGAGTAATTGCAGGTCGGGTCGCACAAGAGACTGCAGCATCCCGTTCCAAGAGTGAGGAAGTGGGACGATGTCAGCCCATGGGGAACATAATTGGAGTGAGGGGCTCCGCGCTCCTCATTAAATGCTGCTCCTGGAGTCGCCCTAGCGCTGGTAGACGTTCCAAGCAAGGACGACAACCGAACCACAATACTGTGGTGCTCCATGTAAACCTCGTAATGTGGTCACTTGCTCAGAAACAAAACAACGATCAAGGTAGGCCTAGCCGATCATAGTTGGGCTTGGCCTGCAGATCGCCTGGTTGCACGTCAATCTCCCCAACTGAGTGCATGACTGACAGCCATGCGATGGTGCTCTGGACCTTAATCTCCGTGACTGTGCCCTCAAACACCGTAGGCATCGACGATCCGAGCCAACCGAATGGGAAGGAGAACCATACAGCGAAGGGGGAGGCGCCGATCCATGAGCGCAGGCATGGACGGGTTGACAACTGCCCTAAGGGACGGCAGCCTATCATGTTCATCCAGGTCGAGCTTGCAGCTGAATCTTGATCAAGATTCGCTGACTCGGACAAACCTCTCTTACAGCACACACGTGCTGCAGCGTCATGACATTCGAAGCCAAGTGCACGTATGGCGGCAGTCGTTTTCGGTCCCTCGGGCCCCTGTCGTGATAGGTCGGCCGGCGCGACCCCGTTACTCCGGATCCGAGATGCCCTGTGCAAGCGGGTCTAGACCAACTCACACCTGGTAGGTTTTAGGTCTGGTTGGATGGAAAGGGGAGAACGTCCTGATACTGCGATTTTCACACCCAATCTACGCTCGGATAGTCTCATACAGTAGATAATACACCGGTTCAAGTATAGCATCGGTGCCGGGTGCCTCTGCCGGCCATTGTCGTGTCCAGGAAGATGTTTACTTGGTCAACTCCTTGGCGATTTTCGCAATCTCACTCCGGTCGACTTCTTTGCCATCAAGAGGGCCACCTGTGGACGTCAATCGCTTGAAGAGCTCGCCGAAAACCTTCTTCTCGTCCACGCCCTCACTCTTGACCTCTGAGAGGACCTTCTCCACGATAGCCCTCATCTCGTCCTGACTCAGGGACTGGACCCCGCTGGCCGCGATGTACTCGTCAATGATCTTGACCTGAGCCTCTTCTTTCTCGATAAGGTCCTCCCTGCCAGCTGCCCGAGCCTCCTCGGCAGCTTCTTGGTTGCCGCGAGCTGTCTTCCTCAGCAGCTGTACGAGCTGGACGTCGGTCTTGATCGGGGACGATGTCTTGGCGGCGTTGTTCGTCGCGGACAGGACTGTCCTCAGAACCGACAGTCGCGCGGCGTCTTTCGCCCTCATGGCAGTCTTGAGATCAGTCTTAATCTTGGCTAGGAGCGGTGGTGATGCCGGAGAAGCCTCGGCGGAGTACTGTCGACACGTCTGTAGGCATCTGGAGCCAGCGCCGAGTCTGAAGGATGGTTGTCTGAATTGTGTGGATGCAAGCCTGGTGATGGCCCGGCTCGAGAAGTTGGTCGCCATGGCTCCTAAGATGCGCTGGTGAGCAGGGTCTTGAATGGTCTGTCTGTTCCAGCTGTTGCCGCAGAATTGATCGATATGAGGCGGTGGTGTTGCAATGGATAGCAATGGTTGTAGAATGGAGTGACAAAGCAGTCAATTGTTATGGAGAAAATTCGAACCTGAGCTTGGAGCTCTGGCCACCCCCAGGCACTCCAGCTCCCGCCCGTTGAGCTCCACCGCGAGCTACCCTTGCATCCACGTGGTGCTCGAGGTACTGTGCGCTACTCTGACTGTCTTCGCGTACACTATCACGGCGACACAGCCACAAGCAGAAGTGAAAGAACATCAATGCGGAACCGTGTGACTTGCTTACCTTTTATCTAATGACATCGTATGAAGTTGCACCGTCGGAGGCTGTCCACAGAAGAGCTGTCAGAGGGAGGCTATCCCACAGGAGGCTGTTGAGTGAGAGGTCGTCCCTTGGGAGTATGTTTTGTAAGAAGTCGCCCCGTCGAAGTTTACACTAGAGGACTATACCCACAGATGGTTTGACAGTGAGTGCTGCTCAGATGGTCCACTATGATGCTTGTGGCCTCGCAGCGGACAGCCGGGCAAGGCCCCGTACGCTTGGAGGTCTGCTTATGGTCATTTCCCCGAGTTACAATCAATGACCACGGTCATCTCATACAAATGTGCCGTCTCTCAATTTCTACCAAGACCACTGAGAAACACGTTGACTTGATGCAGCAACTGCAATGCTGGGTTTCAGATAAGCAGGCAACAGGGCAGGAGGACGCTGTTGGTCCCTTCCCTGTGCAGCATCTTCTGCTATCCTAGATTGAGATGCACTTTCTCCAGCCGTAGCTCCCTAATCCAGGCAATGCTCTCACTCCAAATGGGTGGAGAAGTCTTTCCGTGCTTCAGATCCACCTGTGCCATTCGATTATCCATGCACATGCCGCCCATGTTCCGAGTTGGCCAGACAGTATGGTGGGTTCACCCGAACCAACAACTGTCCGGCTGTCAAAGTGGACACCTGGGCGGCCGATGCTCTCGATTGTTTCAGCTGCTATCTTTTCTTCTGACCAATGCATACGTATCTGTCAAAACCACCCGGAGTCAGTCAGTCTCGTTATCGGATCGCCAAGAATCGCGGACAACACGCACACAGGGAAGTATGCCTTTAAGCT
The DNA here is from genome assembly GCA_023522825.1 of Diaporthe ampelina. NCBI lineage: Eukaryota > Fungi > Ascomycota > Sordariomycetes > Diaporthales > Diaporthaceae > Diaporthe > Diaporthe ampelina. The sequence continues at coordinate 106,952 of JAMFTM010000002.1, read as the reverse complement.
CGGATCCTGAGCGTCTCTGCGGGCCTGGGCCAAGAGAACCTGGACTTCGGTGATGGACATTCCCAGCCTCTCGGTAAAGGGGTAGATGGCAAGGGAGCTGAGGAGGTGAGACATGTTCTCACGATTCGCAGTCCCGACCTCTTTCTCCCGTGCATCTAAGCTCAGCCTCTCGTCAGTACATATCCGTCAACACAGCAAGCAGCAATGTTGCACGACAAACCTTCCGGCCATGCGCACAGAGGCAATTGCATCATTCGGGCTTCGACATTTTCGAAACCTGCGCTCCTCATAAGCTCCTCCAGCCTGAGGCCTACCCTGCCGTTCTTTTCGGGCTGGATGCTCTGCAGGTACAGCTGAGACCTGTCGATTGTCAATCATTGATCCAAGCTCGGGCATATATCAACATACCAGCGCCGAAGGCCATGGCCTAGCTTCGATGTCAGCACAATTCTTCCCTGCACGCCCTCTTCCCAGAAATCTTGGCGCTGTCCATTGTCTGAGCCAGCCTGTCGTTCGCCGACGACCCAGTTCAGTTTGCCTGACGCTGGCAAAGGAGACACAGGGCTCACTTAAAGCACTCCTGGTATACGAGAGTCCTCGGATGGGGAACGGTTGGGATCAGAGGTGCGAGGGACAACTTCAGAACTCATTGGCTCATCATAACTTGAATTGGACTCACCGTCCGTCAGCGTGCCGTTGTTAGACTGCGCATTAAAATAGACCTCGACCATCTGGCACCATCCTCCTGGAACAAGGACACGATTCAACTCTTTCGTGTAGTCACCCCACCTGTCTGCGTCAATCCCACCGGCTACGCAACGGCTGTGTACTATGTCGAAGTAAGAGGAATCGAAGTTGAGCCTGCGCTCTCGTCAGATCAATCTTCTCCTGTTCCACTCGGACCTGGATATTACCTTTGGTTTAGGTCGTCAACCTCGAGATAAAGGTTCGGGGGTAGGTCGGGAGGGCTCATTTGCGATGCGATGTCTACTCCTATAACCTCAGCCCTTGGGTGGGAGTCCGCAACTTCGATCGCCCATGACGCTGAGCCAAACCCGCAGTCGAGGATGCGTCGTGGGCTAGGTATCGGACCAGGGAATATGAGCCTCTTATCGAAGAGGATGTGGAATACGTGGTGGAAAAGCTGTAGGCGCTGTGCTTCTTCCTGTCCACAGCATAAGCATGATCGAGCTCCGAAATGGAAGGGGCGAACTACCTCATCAACCGGAGCGAAATATATCTTGTGCTGTAGGGCATGTTTCTGGAACAGCCTTCCGTGGATCTCGACTGTCTCCAGATAAGCATCCGGCACGGCGATTTCCTGCGAATCACTGTTGAAATCGTATGTCTCAGCATCTTCTTCATGGTATGAACACCAGGCAATGGGAAAGGTACTCTGGTTCCATTGAGAATCGAAGTTAACGTATTTCTTCAGAAGAATCAATGCCCTACGAGCTTGCTCTGCCGTCCGATTGCCAATCCAGTGCGATCGATGGCTCCGATGGTACACAAAAGTCTGCCAGGAAGAACATTGGATTTGGGTGAGAGACCACTGCCATTCTGCACACGCCAATAAATGCATTGAGACCAGCGTACTGCAAGTGTGGATACCTCTTTCCTTTCTCAAGTTAGGCGGACAGGGACGGTAGGGTGAAGCAGGGTGGATCAGAAGGAAAGTCACTGACCAGGACATAGAAACCCGTCAAGACAATGCCCAGTGGTATCCAGTTTCACACACAAGAAATCGCACAAGAGATCCTCGAAAATTGGGCCCAGCTCGCATCAGTCTACTCGGATCAATGCCACGTTGCATTGGGCGAGCCAGCAATCAGCTCAGTCATGTTCTCTTGCCAGTATAACGAGAGGCACACATATACTGCTTCCTGCGCCAACACGCGAGAAGCGAACAGAGGACAATCCCGGCGCGACCCTTTGGCAGCGGCGCCGGCTTGACTTGCGTCTGGTTATCTCCATGCAGCTAGACGTGGTATTAATTACAAGGACCATGATGCCCGTCGAGAGCGATGGGCCACGGATGGTGGCTGGGTCAGTTTTAGTCTGATGCAACTTCATCCTAGCCGCTTCCACTCTGAAGAACCTTGGTGGGTCAACTGTCTGGCTGTCCTGGCAGTCGGTGACCAAAAAGCATACATCCCGGCAAGCTCGTCCACACGACCCAGGGGCCCAACATTAGCGCAGGTACCGTGGTACGCGGACAGCAGACTAATAAACGGCGCCACTACGAGGCGACCCACGATGCCTTGCAGGTCAACAGACAGAAGTCGGGGACCTTGGGTGCCCCCGGGGTGGTTGTCCTATCGGATCCAGGTGTGTCCCACGGTAGGCCGACAGAACAAACGCAGATGCCCCGGTCCAGAGCTGTCACTGCACAGCAAAGACTGGTGATCCTGACGACCTTGGCTTCGGAATCGCCGGAAGCAGATTTACCAGTAATCTTCTCGGAGATAGAAGAGCATCATCAAGAGAGCAGCAGCTGAACATGGCCGCCAACTAGGCGCTAAAACGTTGACTCGAGGTCCAGCGAGTGGGCACGCGCCATCGAGAGCTTGCAAACACACAGGTTAGGCCTCGGCATCAGGCGTCAGGCCATTTGCCACTTCGAATCAGACTGTGAAACTTTACTACGGCAAACCTTCCACAGCGCAGGGTGACAATCCAGTCAATCAAGTGCTCGCCCTACCCTGGTATTGACCACTGCGTGTGTTCAGAGGCGATTCACCAGCCAGGAGGTCTCAAAGGCGGCCTGCTGTGATGGACCACTCCATTCTCGGAGCCGGGTAAACAGCCGCGTTGAACAACGAAGGTCCCTCACAGCCTCCGTTGCGTGCCATTCGGGTAGGATCTCATGGCCCATGGGGAGGCCGGGCTATCCTAACGAGGACCGGAATTTGGCCTGTCGATCTGCCTTCCACATGCGGCGTTCTGCACCCAGAAGCAGCAGTCTGCAACTACAATTTACAAGCGGCGCGCCCCGGTCCCTGTCGTTCCACTAATTCATTGTCAAGGCCGCAAGCCTTAGTGGTGGAGGAGCGAAACGGGCCCATGACCTATAGGACACAACGCGAGTCGACAAGACGGCTAACGAAGACCACTGGGTCCTCCGGCCAAGCACAAAAGTCTAGCCTATGCACTCTGCGACCTGCCTGGTCCCCCTGTCGAATACTGGAGCCCGAGTCGTTGAAATGGTGGTGGATGCCAGAGGGCCGGAAGCGGTATACAAAATCACGGCAAGGATGCCCACATCTTGCCCCGTATCCCTCGTCTCCGCGCCGTGTCAATCATTTTCTCGACGATCTCAAGCAGGCCCTCTGCAGCGCTGAGAACGGCGGGCGTACGGACGGACGGAGGCGCACCGGGACCCATCACGAAACGAGGCCTCTGCGACGAGAGCGTCGGGGCCCAATTCTTCAATCCCAGGCGAGGAATGAGCCACAGCGCTATTTCGGGCCGTTGCGTGTCTGACGGAAACATGATGGGATGATGAGGGAGGGGAAGGTCGCAAAGCTTGGGGCCGTGGCGTGGAAAACGGTTCTCGCGTTTTGTGCGGACGTTAGGCCGGACGTTGAAGTCAGCCGTGAGTGGGTACCCGACCTTGAGCCCGGGGCGTGGCGTCACCCTCCCTAACAGGGCCACCCCTGGACGCCCTTGACCCGAAGTACTGGGACACTAAGAGCCGAGTTTCCATTCCGTCGGATTACTAGGCGCACGCCACAATCCACGGGCACGTTGCCTTCTCAGATCCCGCGCACCTGTCCATCACAACTGGTACTTGAGGAGGGGCTCATCAAGGAGCAAAATTCCGGCTCGGGATTTGCAATGTTTCGGGCATGCGAGAGCTCTCCCGCCCATACCTTTTACCCACATATGCAATCGGTTGTTTCACACAACCTCGCCGTCCCGCTATGCGTGCATACATTGCGCATAAATCTCATCACTGCCCCCCTGGTCTGGGTCAACAGTAGGCGCGACTTTGCAGGCCTGTCCCTTTTAATGAAACCTCAGTCAAGAGCGGGGGCAGCACCAGCAGCCAAGGGGAAAACACTACGCGCCTCCGTCCTATGGTCTCGCACGAGACATGCAGACACCTATGCGGCCAAGCAGCAAACAACAGGGACCGGAATGAGACATACATATGTATGTGATATTTGACCACCGGGATGACAACCCAGAAACAAACACGCCTCGTCAATCAGGAGGGAGGTGGGGGGTAAACTTTGCACGCCCGGCAGGATGGTACAAGGCGGGTTGGGCCACCGGAGCTTGATCCTCCCGGTCAGGGGTTCCCAGGTGCTTGGGTCATTTTATTTTTACCAAGCCGCGGGATGCTGTGTTTGCCGGCTCCGAACTCACATGCCCAGAAACGCAAGATAAGAGGTACAAGCTACAGCCCATAATCGCGGTTGCAAAATTGCAGTGTATGACCAAGTCGCCATGCCCCCCTCTATCCCTTAGGTCTTCTATCCAGTTCCATGCGGTGGGGCGGCATAAAAGTAAAAGTCCCTGGACAGGGTCGGTGTGGGGAGTAGTGCTCCCTACCATGGGGCCAACATATGTTGGCCTTGAATGACAGAGTTGGGGAACGTAGTGTGCGGTGTGCTCACTACTGCACCTTCGACAATGAGGATACCCTCCATCATGAAAGACGCGAAGTCAACAATAGGTCGCGCCAGGTCTGCATACGCCCACATGAAGGCGGTCCACGTCGAAGCGTCAAAGCGGCGGCAGCAGGAGATTGCGAAGTTTGAGGTAAACAAGAACAGCGAGAGCGACGGGATCTGCAGACTATGTGGGTAAGTGAGGAGGCGAAGGAAGAGCTGGCATCGGGCCATGAAGCTGGCCAGAGGCACGGAGGCCCATTGCCTCTTCTAGGGTACCCAATGGTCTCCTGCATCTGCAGTGGGCACCCGGCGAATCATGTGCACGGTTATGCTCTGGCACTTTCAGCTGTGAGCACGGAGTGCCAGCATGAGGGTAAGAACCGTTGGATAGTGTTCAAGAGAAGGGGGAGACCCTCATTTCTCCAAGCTTCACAAGAAGTGGTTGATCACGCTCCGCTGGGGAAAAGGGCATAAATGTGGTTGAATTACTAATACCAAATTTTTCGAAACAAAGGCCAGGGCTGGCCAAAGACTGGGAGGAAAAGCAAACCGAACGCAGTCAGCTAGGGACAAAGAGGTATGTTCAGCTACAACATGTGGTCGTTGGTACTGAAGGAGCTACGTGCCACCAACCATCATCTCATCAGTGCGGGTATGCTCCTAGGACAGGCACGCACCCCGAAACGATTGATCAGGCAGGGCCACCCTGAACGTGGCAGATTTGCTTGCTTCACTTCGTCGTATTGGTTGTACCGCGGAACGATAACAGACACCATTTAACTGCACCAGCTGTCCCCCTCCTTGCCGAGCATCCGATGTCCCACCATGCAGAATCCATCTAGCGGAGAGCAAACAAACCCCAAGGCATTCGCAACCCAATCTAAACCAATCCCATCAAGATATGACAAACGTGGAAATCGTGTAAAAGGACGCCTCGAACGATGCCGCCCACCCACGTATCTTACAGTCTACCCAGAACGGCCAGATGCAATTGATTTTTTTTTGGTTTTGTTTAACCCGCCCTTTCCTCTTTGCCGTGGCCCACCCCTTTTTTGCCATTTAACACCAAGTAAAAACAGGATTCCGCGCCTTGACCGGCTCCAGCCTCTCCACGATGACCTTTCGCTGGTTGCCCTCCATGCCCTCGGCGGCAGCATACCCAAGGTCGCCCTCCATGTCGTCGTCGTAGCCGCCGTACATGTTCTGCGCGATGGAGCTGCTGTTCCGCCGGCCCATGGCCGTGGCGTACGAGTACCTCCGCTCGCGCTTGTTGCTCGAGTAGACGTTGAGCGTCGAGTGCGACCGCTGCGGGCCGGGGTAGCTAGTCCCGAACCGAGGCGCCCCTGGCCTGGTCCGCTGGTCGTGCTTGGTTCGCGTCGGCGAGGACGCCGCCGTGGCGCCCTCGTTGTTGTTGCTGAACAGCCCTGAGTCTTCCAGCGACTGCGTCTCGTCCACGGCGGTGTCCGTGATGTTGCCCGACAGCTCGAACCTGCCCGGGTGGGGCAGGTCGGCGGGAGGCGTGGCGAGCCCGAGCAGGTCCGCAGCGGCGGGGGCGGAGCTGTTGGCCGCGCCGATATCCATCTCCTCCTCGATGGCCTTCTGGAAGTCCTCCTCGGTTCTCCGGCGCATTTCGGACGATGTCGCCCTCATAGGAACGGCCACGGGGACTTCGACCAGGTCGTCCCACACGCACACCTTTGCTCGCCTGGTGAGCTCCAGCGGGCCATGGTCCGGCGTCTTGAGCGTCTCCACCACGTTCCACGCCTGCCCCTTCATGACGGCTATTTGCCGGGAGAACATCTTCTCTTGGAAATCGGGGTCTATCTGGAAGATTTTCCTAAGCGCAAGTTGCGTTTGACTCCACCATGCTGTCGAGGTCAGAAGTGGCAGGAAATGATCCCTCGTCTTCTGTGAGAACGGCCTCCCTATTAGGTCCACGGGCAAAAAGAGCCAACCGAAGGGGAAGCTGTTGTCTCTGTTAGCCACTTTTCGCCTGTAGAGGACTGAGCATCGCACTCACCTTCGCCAAGCATCAGGATGTTTCCAGGGCCACGATAATGAGTTGTCAATGGCCCCTATACTGATTTTTGGATCTCGTGGCCGATCCGTCGGACTCGACGCCTCCATAGGTCGTTGGGCTTTGTACGGATATGATGCGCGATTCTGCGCTGGCCTCTGGCTCAGGTCAACCGGCCTCGGCCCATCCGGCTGCTCCTCCGTGTCCATGTTCATGTGCACAGGCTCAGAAGCTATCGATACTTCCCCGGTCTCCCAGTCCACCTTGATCATCCAGTTGTCGAGGCCTCGATCTGTGTTGCGCATAATATAGTCCAAGATCACCAGCTTCTCAAGCTCTTCCCTGAAAGCCTGCTTCAAGTTTTCTGTCCACATGAAGTTGTCCGGGCCAGGAACTCGGTCTGGGGTCTCTGCACCATCCTCCCCACCATCGTCGTCGTCTAAGCGGCCGGCAAGGGGCCGGCAATTATCCACCCACCTTCTGCGCCTGTTTCGATGCATATCGTTGGTCCGAACACCCGATAGGTACTGGTCCGGCCAGGGATGTTCTCGAAGGAAGATGTTTGCGTCCTTGAACCCCTTCAGGAAGACCTGGAAACTCCCTGGTTTTGCAGGTAATGTCTTTCGATTCCTCGAATAGTTGTAGCGATCCCAGAATGGGTAATGGAACGATTTCGATGCAAGCCATACGACATCGGTGTAAGGCACCATGTGAGTCCGGAGCTGGCAGTCAAGTGTGTAGGCTGCCGCCTCGCTCACGTAGGAAAGGTTAGGAATGAGACTGTAGGGAGTTAGTTAAAGCCCATCCACATCCACAGAATCCTCTCAACGTACCATGCCCTACCGAAGCAGCACGGGAACAAGTTCCTGTGAATCCACTTGTTCCATTTTGGGTTTCCGGCTGCGTACGGCTCCTCATCCTTGGGCTTGAACACGCCCACCACCTTTCCATCCGGATTCCGCGCGAAGTAAGACCCGGAGCTGCCCTGGGTGATCATCCTCGGATGCACGCCCTGCTCGATAGCCAGTCGCACAGTGTCGACGATGTACTCGAACTCGTCCCTCGTCATGACGCCCTCCTGCGGCACAGCCAGGCTCTGCGCCGTGGCGGGTCTCACACCCTCGGGCGCCTGGAAGACGCTGTGGTGGATCTCCAGCCGCCCTTCCTCGTCGTCGCCATGCCTGCCCTTCTTGCCCCGCTTGAACTTGGACGCTATTTCTTCTGCCCACCGCTCCAGCCGTGCGTTGATCGCTTTCACGTCCACGCCCGAGTTGCTCCTAAGCCTTCGACCACGGCCGTGTTTCGGTCCTCCCGGGCGGGTCGTGCCGCTGCTGCTCGCATGTGCTCTCGGCGAGGTCATACCGGAGTGGGGCCGCGGCTGTGACGTATGGTTGTAGCGAGGGGCACGGGGGTCCTGTAAGGACGCGGAGCTCTGGAGCATGAAGTCGTCTTCGGACTCATCGCTGGAGTGGTCGGCCTGTTCCAGGCGCTCGTAGCCCGTCGTGGCCGGGCGGTTTCGAGGCATGTTGGCGGATGGGAGATGGTGCAGCACACGGCGAGGTTATCGGATTGCTGAGGAAGGGTATCGATGTGCCAAGGGCCTAGCTCGGTCGTGACTCCGATTACGATTGAGTCATTCGGGTGCTCTGGTGGCAATCATGAAGGAAGCTCGTGGTCGGATGAATCGAAGGCAGCGCCTGTCTTCCAAAGACGAGGCGGTTGTTTTTGTTGTTTTGGAATGGAAACCCGGTCCGGTTCTGGCAAGGACCTCTCGTAAAGACACTTTAAGAATACAATCCAGAATTATCGACACAGAGGCCAAAGTGAAGCAAAAGAGCGTAACGGAACCGCGACTTGGCTAGATGCAAGTCGTGACGCGACAGTGTTGGACTTGTAACATGGTCTCCTGCATCTACGTGGCGGTGGTGTTGGTGACCTTGGGGGTGCTGTCATCATTGCCTAGCCCGCCAGCTAGTGACTGGGGGAGGGTCTGTCCGGCCGGCAGTGAGCTGCCGATTGGCGCTCAGCCGAAGGTGCCGGCCCCCAGAACCTGGGGCCTGGGGCAGCCCTGTCAACTCGGCTTGCCACTGGAGTTTGGGGGCAACCCAGACCGGACCACCTGCAGTGAATGGCTTCATAGCCCATACGTACGAGGTATCTTTGGAAATATCTACAGAATCGACCCAACAAGTAGACGCCGCCCGTTTCCCTTGCCTGTGCCCTTTTCCACTGGCACTTTTTGGCCCTCCGTGCCTGGTATGCAGCATGTTGTCACGACTCCAGCTAACGCCATCCAACTTGCAATCGCATGAACGCATTGGTATCTTTTTTTACAAAGCTCAAAGAGTCGACTCATCCTCGTTCCTGAACCCGACATGCTCCGTGCCTTGGTTTGCAGCGCTCAGTCTCGCACAGAGGCTAAGCAGAACCACCGTCTCCGTCGCTGCATAGTGGTTCAGCGCGTCGAGGAGAATCTTGAGATGCCTGCTGAAATTGAACTCCCACACCTTCAGCGTTTCCGCCAGAACGGACAGCAGGGCTTCGGGACTCTTAGTCGACTCGCCATGCGCCAGCTGCCACTTTTCTCGGTTCGCCACTACGTGCTTCCATTGGTCGTCTGTCATGTTCCTTGGTTTGGTCGGCCCTTGCAGGTCTGGGTCCGCCCTCTCGAGATTCTTTGTCAGCCAGTCGATACTGCCAGTGAACAAGGTGCAGTTGTTCATGAGCTTAGAATGGACCTGAGAACTGGTTAGCAACAGGAATAAGAACGCAGTCATGAGAGTCAGTGGCCGTATGCTTACCCTCAGGAGTTTGCTGTTCGTCAACATGCACTCCTTCAAGCAGGTGTCCAAGAAGTCCACATGATCCTGCATCAGCTCATCAACCGTCCGGGTATAGCCTTTGGATGCGTCGTCATCCTTTGCCTTGAGCCGGGACATGAGAGACTGCCAGTTGGGCTCAATCACCTCCGCGGTGCAGAAGTATAATAATTGCTGGACAAACACCAGCATCCGCGCCCTGAGCGTCGAGACATGCTTCTTCCAAAGCTCGATTTCCTTGCTTGAGCTTCTGCGGCACCATATAAAACCACGGGTCTGCACTTGCCATGCCGTGGACAATTGCGATTCCAGGTGTCGCAGGGACAGGAGATAACGGAATAAGGCCTGGTATCGCCATATTGTCTTCCGGCTGATGACTAGAGACACTGGGAACGGTACTGCATAGTCCAGTTGGAGAGACGTGAAGCCATTAGCTCTCTTGTCATTCTCAAGTGGTTGATCCTTCAGGGGCTGCAGCGCACCGCCTTCTTCAATGCCTGTGATGTTAACGACCCGTTGAAGGGACTTGATCAGCGTGATCTCGTTCATTTGTACTTTAACATCCTCCTTGAAGGGATCCAATGCCACGATGCTGCCTGGTTGCCGCAGGACCAAATCCAGGAGTGACTGTAGCTTGGCGATGTTGACGACCTGCATTGGTTTCCGCAATTCCGAGGCGCCGAGTTCCAGGAAGTAGGTGAAGTAGTCCGATGGGTCGAGGAAGAAGTAGTGCTTCAAGGATCGCAGTCGATCCGGCAGGGCGTGCGTCGTCAGCAGCAGTTGCATCAAAGACTCGTTCGCGTGCGAATATGCGTTGTTGACGTTCTCCAGAAACCGGTTGTCATCGAAGGATTTCGGCTTATCCTTCACGTCGCTGCTAACATCAACGCCTCCGCATTCCCGGACGACATTGAGGTACTTGCCAGCGAGGAGCACCTTCTCTTTGACGGCTTCAAGCTGCGGCGGGATCTCCTTATCCCTAATGGTGTAACGCCTCTCCCAATACTCGTCCGTGTAGTCTTGTTCCAGCCTCTCCCGACGCAGGCTCTTCTGCTCCTTGATCAGGAATTCGCCATGCGGATCGTTGATACTGCCATGGTGAAGCCATTCATTCAGCATAACCATGTAAGGTTTGCTAGAGTCTCTAAGCAGATTTGTGAGAAGCGCCCTGGCGGCAGGGTCTCCAGACATGGTCTCTAATCTCTTCGTGATGAGACCTAGCACCACGCCTCCTTTGCATATTTTCTTCCCCGTCATGTTCCCCGGCATGAGGTCTCCCCCGTCTCTCAGCTGCTCCAGAATCTGGTCGAAATCGTCGGCACTATCACTGGACTCGTCCGTTTCCTCGTCCAAGAGCGCATTTCTCTTCAAGAGCTCATGCGCAAGGGAATAAAGTTGGAACATCATATGGCTGGTCGGAAGTATGTGGATGTTGAGAACGTGCAATGTAAATGCGTCGTTTGTGAGGAACTGCGTCTCCAATTGCGCGATGAGGACGAGGTAGTCTTGCAGGAATTTCCGGATAGATGCGCACAGCGCATGATTCACGGACCCAAATTCTTCTCGGCTCTGCACGTCGATGAATGTCTCCAAGGCAGTGTAATATGTTGCCATCTTCAACATGGACATGGTCAGGTCCTGTAAGCTCGGGTCCAAGCCTGACAGGATGCGGTGCGTCGGGCCAGCGAGCCGATCTCTCTCCTCGTTAGGGTCATAGCCTTTCGCAAAACGAATGTACTGCCCCTCGTAGCCCATGAACACGAACAAAAGATCCTCCAATATGGCGGCCTCCTGCGCTTCTAACGAGAGTTCCGACAGCGGTTTTGGCTGTACTGAAGCAGGCGCATGCAATGCTAGCGGCGGTATTGATATTCGAGAAGCCAAGGGCGCAGAAGTCAGCGGTACAAGAGTCGCTTCCGGTTCCCAAGGGGCTGTGTCAATTGCATGTTAGCATAGAACCAATATGCGCATTCTCAGGAGTATAATCGTGCCTTGCGGAGGCGGCTCTTGCCTCGTGTCCTTTGACGGCGTGTCGGTAGCCCTCCTCGAATCTGCCCTGGCCTTACCGGTCGACATAGACGGCACATGCCTCCGGTCAGGGCTCCTCGTCCTGGACGTCAAGGTCTCGCGCGTCGTGACGGTGTGCTTCTCTGTGCGCCGCTCTCTCTCCTCGTTGGACCGCATGCTGTTCACCCGCGGATTGCCCGACAATGTCCTCTTATGTGGCGGCCGGTCGGGCCCTGAGCCCGGCGATTCTGTTCCTGCCTTTTGCGACCTCGAGTCGAACGAAGTCCTGGTGGTGCTATCGCGGGTGTTGACGCGGGGCATTCGTGACGCCGTCTTGTCGCCCGCGGCGTAGGCTGCGTGTCTGCTGGGCGCAGACATGGTGGCAGGCCCGTCACGTCTGAGCGCGCAGCTAGGTATATAGCTCTGGTAACATGGGCTGCAAGAAGTATCGAGACGGTGCTGGTTTTTTTCGGGGGATCTGGTTCGCTATTGTTGACTTGAAGGTTGCGACCCTGAAATGACCACTGCTCTCCAAAAGCGCCGTCGCGTCACCCGTGTCAAAGCCCACTGGAGGTCTATGGGTACTCAGAACTCGGCGGGGTCCCCTGGTTGGTCTCAGGTACCAATAGCTTTCCAGGGCCACGAACGTACAGAGCAGACTGCCGATGTATAAGCATATATCGGAGACATTAATGTAGGAATAAATCCTTTGGATGATTGTTTGAGTAATCTACTCCAATTTGAAGATATTTAGACAGTGAAGTTGTTTTGCTCACTTCTACTTCTTGAGGTACATGCAGTATTTACTCGGCACGTACCTACCTCGTCTTGGCAGCTAATTGTAATCCCTGCAAGCTAGCTCCCGAGCTGCGCTGTCGACGGGGCAGGCTGAGCTTGGTTACGCAGTTGCTCTGCCTGGTCCGGAGCTCACTGACACCGACCCTCAAACAACAGCTTCTCATCCATCCTCTTACACCACGAACCCACCGCACCAGTATTCCCACGACAGCACTCGACACTTTTATCCTCTCCCCCGGTCTCACCCACATATTACCGTCAAGATGTTTATGGCACGTTCAGAATACGGTCAGCACCTTCCACGCGCAACCCCCCACAACTCCCAGTAGCCCCAGCTAACCCAACAGGATTCCAGACCGGGGCATCTCAACCTTCAGCCCCGAGGGTCGTCTTTTCCAGGTGGAGTACTCACTCGAGGCTATCAAGCTCGGCAGCACGGCGATCGGAGTCGCGACCAACGAGGGCGTGGTGCTGGGCGTCGAGAAGCGCGTGACGTCGACCCTGCTGGAGACGTCCTCGGTCGAGAAGATTGTCGAGATCGACCGCCACATTGGGTGCGCCATGTCCGGCCTGCAGGCCGACGCGCGGTCCATGGTCGAGCACGCCCGCGTCGAGTGCCAGAGCCACGCCTTCAACTACAACGAGACCCTGCGCGTCGAGTCCTGCACCCAGGCCATCTGCGACCTGGCCCTGCGCTTCGGCGAGAGCGCCGACGGCGAGGAGAGCATCATGAGCAGGCCCTTTGGCGTCGCCTTGCTCATCGCCGGCTATGACGAGGACGGCCCCAGCCTGTACCACGCCGAGCCCAGCGGCACCTTCTACCGGTATGACGCCAAGGCCATCGGCAGTGGCAGCGAGGGCGCGCAGGCGGAGCTGCAGAACGAGTACCACAAGGTGAGCAACGAAGTGGGGACAGCATATATATGCTGGGGGATATACTCCACAGTCAATGTCGGACTGACGTTTTCCTTTTAGTCTCTCACCCTGGTAGACGCAGAGACCCTGGTGCTCAAGACCCTCAAGCAGGTGATGGAGGAGAAGCTGGATTCCAAGAACGTGCAACTCGCGAGCGTGACCAAGGACAAGGGCTTCCGGATATACACCGATGAGGAGATGGCTGCGGTCGTAGAGCGTCTTCCCGCAAATTAGGAGAAATATAAGGCGAAGAAGGCATCGGTGGATATGGAGCGGTCTTTACAAGATGAAAAGGACAAGCTTCTAAGGAGATTGACGAAGCTGAAGAAGGAGCAGGATTCGATGCTACGACAGCTTGAGGAGAAGACCAGAGAACTCGAGAGATCGAACGAACTTTTGGCTCGGGCACAGGCTTACACTCTCGCCCTTGAAGCTCCGAGTTCCCTGGCGCCGTCACGATCTAGACAACTGTGAAGACAAGGTCACTACTAAACCAACAAACCACCAAGGAAAGGGACCTTCTCTCACTTAGAATTGTATCATTAGTCTATTGACGATTTAAACGATCAGACAAGAATCCACAATGGTATCCAACATGGAAAGCCAACATCAAATTACCCCACCCAAGGTGCAAGACCACCACCGACTTCCAACCTGCATGTTCTTTTGAAAAACTCCCGCGCAAATAAGAGACCAGTGACTATATATCCCCGGCATAATCTATCATCATGACTACAAGCCCAAACGCTCCGCTCCGTCTTAGTCCTCCAAAGTCAGCCTCTCCATGTCGTCTTCTACGCTAAGCAACCCAAACGCAACGTGCGCCCGGTCCGACCTCTGTAGGACCGGCCTGTTGTGCCCTTCATCCACCTCCTGAATCCGCTCGTCGAGCCTGCGCGTCGTCCACCCCTGCCGGAGCGCGTCGGACTCCGACTCGGGCTCGTACGGAGGCGCGACGCCCATGGCAGCGGCCTTGCGCCAGGCTCCCTCACAGCCGCTGGCGATCTGGTCCCCTGTCTGCCAGCCGGTGTGTCGTGTGATCTGATGGAGCAGTCTGATTACCCACTGTCTCTGGAGCTTTCCCCGATACTGTGTTCGAGATGCATCAGTAACCTGGCTATGCCATACGGAATGGGAGAGTGTAGAAGCCTGGTGAAGCATGCATGAGTGTGGACTTACCTGGACTGCGCCGACAAATATTGGAAAGCAACACTCGATCAGTGCCGACGATTGCGGCGCGCTGATCACACTTTCCACACACAGGTTCCCAGCGACGCCCGCCGCGATCCGTCCGATCTCGTTGGCATAAGGGTCTGTCTCCTTGGCGATCATGTGCGCGGCCACCATCGCGAACGGGGGCATGCTCGGGTGCGCGCGGTGCAGTATGACGAGTCCCATGTAGAAGTTCATCCAGATGCCGGCGACGGCATATGCGCGGTACGTCAAGGCCGGGCCGAAGGGCGAGTCCTCGGGTGGATGAGTATTTTCGTTAAGGGGGTCGAAGTCGGGCCCGAGGCTGCTCTTGAACAGCTGGAACGCTTGCATTATCCCGTTCCACTCCTCTAGGGCCTTTTGTGTGGCGGTGTCGAGGTCCAAGGCGTCGTGCATCTGCTCGGCCGACGGGAATGGCTCCTGCGGTGGGCTGAGGCCTCTGGGGAATCTTATATTGCCCCTTCCGGGGAACATACCCGCAAATAAGGGTGGTGAGTTCTGGCTTCTCGGACTTGTGCCAGTTTCTTGTTCCCTAGCCTTTCTTTTCCGTGGCAAGTCATTGGCAACAAAGTTGCACAGTCGAGCTAGAACGAGCAGAAGATGATCGAAGGTCCCGTATCTACAGTCAGGTGTTAGCTGGGTTGATACATTTGCCAAAGCTGAGGTTCTTACACTTGATCAATCCTATTAATGGGTGCGCGCGGGGGACACTGCGTCCACAGGTCGAATTCCATGCTGAAGATATGTCAGCTTGGCTCTCATGTCAACACAGAGGGCGGCGACCATGTACTCACAATAGCTTTGAAGCCCCTAGCGTACTCTGGTAGACATCCATCTTGCAGAACCACCAGTATAGGTCCATCATATGCTCGAAACTTTCGATGTCGCGTTCAGTGCAGTGCCTCGTCTTTGGGTGGGCAGTGGCCCCGCTTGCACCATTCACAAAATTCACGGGATTCCCTGACAAGTGCTTCACTAAGCCCAAGTCGATGTCGGCAATTTCGTGATTTGAGTCGTTGACGTGTGGTAAGAAGTCATCATATTGGTCCTGTGCCCGCCGTGCGAGGAAGTGCTGCCGTCTCTTCTGATGGATTTGTAGTATCTGTCTGCTCATCTCTCGGAACGGTGCCTCCTTGATGAGCTGCCGCGCCCCAAGCATGTGTGTGCACCACTTCTCGTGATTACTGGACCACACTTCGTAGAAGCCTAACAAAAGGGTGGCAGCCAGTGTGGCAGGCTCGGCTCTTCTTGTCGCGCTTCGATAGTTCTTGGAGCTGCGACGGGTGCACAAGCCATAGTGTAGCCACGATGCCGTCGGCACATCATTCTTCAAGACAGCCATTTGTAGGCTCCCTATAGCGAGTATCGCTTGGAGAAGAGCCGGGTGTTGCAGAGATGCGAGTGGCAGGATATCTACAAGGATCAGCCGCGCGATCTTGACAAGTGACCCCAGGAAATGCCTACTCACACGTCCAAATGTGGCGATGAGGTGGTGGGACAGCTTCACCCGAAAAAGTTCGTGAAGGATCGGCTACATTGCGCTCATACATGGACAGCGAGGGGGCAGTCATGGTAAGAAAATACCAGAACACCTCAGCCGTCTGTGGGTCGTTCAAGGGTGTATCTGTGGGCGAGGGCGCGTAATTGGCCAGTACGTTGTCGGCGGGATGTCCATAGCATGAAGTCGTTTGTGTCCCATATATATCAATGGGCGATTTCAGACGGTCCGACATTGCGAGCCCAGAGACCTCAATCGTACTGTTGGGCGACTGCCCCTCCTCCATCAGGCCAAGTGAGGCATCGTCCTCATCAGTGAACCAGCCCTCCGTTTTGACGTCCCCCGCATCAAGCTTGGCCGAAGCAGGCTGAGAGAAAGGTGGTGATATTGGCAGTATAGCCGAATCATCAAGCCTGTCCATAGTTGCAAAGTTGGTATGGATGGGGGCTGGAGGGACGGAGCCCTGGGGCAGCGGATGGCCCGGCGAATGTGATGATGCATAGAAGTCGAGTAAGTCAGGCTGGTTCATCTGGACTGGCGAATCCATCAAATGATTGGACTGCTGCGCAAGAAATAGGTCAGGGGACATCTGGCCCATGAAATACTGCTGCTGGTGGACGCCTAATCCAGGCGCGTTCGTGGAATTGGCCCTCGGATATGGGCCAGGGAATGCTCCAAGGTATTGGTAGTGCTCAGCACTCCCAAAATCCAGGCTGGGAGGCTTTGGAGCAATGAACGGAAGGGGACCTTGTGACGATGAGGATGCTTTGGCGTGTGTCGAAGACAGCTGGGCGTTGACGAGAGCCTCAGTCGGGTCCGGATGATAGTGAGGAATGGGTCCGAAGGGCCCTCCAGGAAGCGCACCCATTGGGTTTTTGAAAACAACACGAGTGTTATAGCCTTCGCATTGGCGCTTCGACTTGATACAATTCTGACAGATGGGCTTTCCTTCGTCGCACTTGATGCGGCGTTTCCGGCATGCTGAACAAGATCAGCTTCTTAGTGGCCATGGGAGTTTATTCCGATGTAAAGGAGAATATGGACTTACTCAAGCATCCAGTTTTGGTTCGTTTTCTAATATTCGTCTTCTTGGGAGGGGATGGATCCTTGTTCGTCGCGGTTGGCGATAGTTCTCGGGGTCTGAAGCCGTCGGCCGGAGCCCCCTCGGGCACGAGAGCAACTGAATCCATTGCTGATGACAGTGTATACCAATATCCGTGAAGCGGGACAATTCCTCGATTTTCCGATACGATGACCAGTGCCTTTGATTGAGACCCAAGACTCCTCACATGTTCCTCCGACAGCCGGTACACACAAGTAAAACGTGCCCCCGGGCAGCGCGGGTGCGATACAGACACTGGGCCGGAAAAGACGGAGTGGAGTTCTTGAAGAATCACCTGTTGGCAACTTTTAAGGGTGTAGGGAAGTAATATCTGGAGGAAACAGCGAAATGCTGAGGGAGGAGTGAAGAGCAAGACAGTCCGACTTTGTTCCGCCGTTGTGCGCAGTTACGAGGAGGGAGCTAGGAGGGTAAGGAGTGCGAAGCACAAAGGGGACGGGCAGGTCAGAACAGTATATAAAGCTGCTCAACAGAGCCAACTGAAACAAGCCAGTGTAACTCGAGCGTTACTTGCAGGTGCCGGCGGAGTAGAGGTCGGTCGGTCGCTGCTCTCGTCGTACTCCAGCGTGTTGTGTAGGCTATAGGCCGCGCCGGAAAAGTACAACCAGCTAAGCTTCCTGCTGGCCGTATTCGCTTGGATTTGCCACAGGCTGACTGCTCTGATTTCCCCAGTGGAGCAGAGGCCAGGAGGAGAAACGCGAAGGCAATGGCAGCGTCGCGTGGGACAGAAACACAAGACACAGCAGCGTCTCCCCACACCGCAGCCACAAAAGCCGTGCTAACGTGGGATGAGGATCAGTCGAGCGTCCAGTGCTTGGCAAATCAATAGCTCTCAGGGAGGAGGAAAACGCGTAAGGTTTCGTGACCGTGGCTCGTGGAGGGATGTAGTGTTCGTACAAGTGGTCGAGTCGAGCTCGAGTACAGGAACGACCCGTGGTACACACGCGTGAGGCTTTGGTTAAGAACTGATGGTTTGAGAGATATTCGACGTAGCAACACGCTGAAAGCTGAAGTCGAAGCTGAGTGCAGTGGCAAGATCAAGACGAGCACGAGTGGCATCTAAATACTCCAAGGGCACCGCAGTGCAGACGCTGGGATATTCTGGCACCCAGGGCTATGACTTGAGTCCATGCCCAAGAGCATAATTTATTTCTCACTACAGAGCTCGTTAAATATATCGCGGTTGCGATATAGATCGACGTCCAATGAATAGGAGGAGTCCGAGGGAAGCAACGGCGCGGTGCTAGGACCAGGGAGCCGGAGGAATTAACCAAGATGATGCATGGGCAGAGGAGACACGAGACAGTAGACAGGGACCATGGATGGAACCAACAGTGACAAGGCGAGCGGGAAGGAGGGAGGGACGTATCTCTCGCAGGAGCTCCAGCCCCGTATCGGGCTTTGCTCAGACGGCGGAAGTGCGCATCTGGTGGAAGAAGGCCGTTGTTCGGGGCTGAGGCAGAACAGGCGAGAGGGAGAATGCACACCGCATTGTTCCCGTCGAATGTCTGGGCGGGCTGGCTAGTCCAGAGCAGATGATGTCCTAGGGGACTGGACTTGTGCGCCCATGACGGCCAGCAGCAGGTGCCCAGGGCAGAGAACCTGGGAAAGTTGTCGGTGTGCGCCGCAGCTTCCCCTGCGTGGCAGTACATAGTGCGCGCCGGATACCTACGTATGCCATGGGGAGGGGGGGGGTTGCTGTTGGAGTTGGACCATCCTGGCAGGCCGGCCGGCTAGGAGGGTGTCAGAGGATTTCCCATTGTGCCGCAGGCTAGATAGATTAGGAGACTGGCACAAACCTTGTCGGACGAAGGCATCTAGAAGCAGGCCGAGTCGGGCAAAGGATGAGCAGGGCGGGTAGCAGCCATCTCAGGGCTGGCCTCTCTGGCGGGCCTCGACGGGCGAGTAGGAGAGCTGGGTGAGGTAGCCAATGGATGGTAGCATCGTGATGAATCGGTGTTCCACGACGGGCACTGCTGTGTGACGCAAACCACCGAATGTGGCAGCAAGAGATCTTGGGGGATCTGTCTCGTCGTTGCGCCTCGTTGCAGTAGGGTGGTTGCGTCGGGCTAGACTGAGGAAGGAGTAAGTGAGTGTGCCCTACCCTACCTACCCCCTTTCTCCATACACAACCCTGAGACGGAGACCCTACAACCCTACAACCCTGAACGGTGTGTGATGGCTACATAGGACTTAGACTCATACTTCGTTCATATCCCGTTTTCGAGGTCGGGATGTTGTCTTGACATCCATCCCTTGCAGATGCCACACAGACTCACATGTAAGGCGACAATGGATTGTTTGCATATTGTGGCGTCGACCTTACAGCCAACATGAAAACCTGCCATCGACGGCGCTTGCTAGGGCCGGCCTGGGCAGCATCTTGACTTGACAGGAGCTAGCGGGAACAACGGAACCGGCCGTTTCGATGCGGACCTGACAGCCCGTCCGCCCTCTCGCACTTACACGCTTCCTCTCTTGGCCTGCGTGCTGCTGCCGCTGCCTGTCACCGCCAACCTTGCAATACGTCCCGATGTACCTGCTTCGGGGCTCTTCGGATTTCGACAAACCAGGGCTTCGTTTACAGATGCCCACTAGCCAGTCATTCCGGTCGTCGCGGCTGTCGAGGCTCTGAGAAGCGCACCCATAGGCGCAGGCTCCTCCTGCTGGTTGCCTCTGCGTGCTTACTTTGAGTGACCCCGTCGCGCTTAGCACCACACCGGCGCCACAAAATTTCTCAGCTCCTCACTAATTCCTCCCTCTCTTGAGCCTGCGGTAAGTCCCCCTTCCTCGTCCTCGTCTCGTCAGAAGAGAATTCCGCAATCAAAGCGGAAGAGATGTAAGACTGAACAAATGCTTCGTCGGACATAGCTTGGGGACCTCGACGCTCGGCGGGTTCCGAAGCCCGCCACAGAAGCACACAGACCCGGCTGGGAAAGAGTTCAGACCCGCCCCCTTCCCAACGGTCGATCCGCTAGAGGTTCAGGACGGCTCGTCTGGGGCTCGTGTGGCCTTGCGCGGGCCGATGACACTTGACGCATGCCAACAGGATCTCCCGTGCGTCCCCCAGAGGTAACCTGGGCAGACCTGGCAGGGCCTGGCAACTTCCGGCATCCTTGAACGACAGCCCGCGCCGTCTTCAAAGCTCACGCAGCACAGCTTCGGCCTCTCTCGTACTCATGGCGCGCAAAAGGACGCGTCTGATGGCCAGAATGGACCCAAAAGTTCCCGAATTGGTGCCCTCGTGGCAGGCACGCAGAGAGCTCTCTCACAAGCTTTGGGCACGGGGTCCCTAGGCTCTGGCCAGTCGGCTTGACTCCTGACAGCCTCGATTTGTAAGTCAACACTGTGATGGGCTCGTGGCGGCTAGACAGCTTCAAGCTTCCGAGAGGCCCTTCTTCAGACGGGGGAACTTTCCCTCCGTCCCAACACGTACACGCAACTCCTCACTGTGACGAGGCCCGTTGCGCCTTACGGCCGATCCTGTCCCACGCTGGCCACCTCATTAATGTGCCGCATCACCCAACACACTCAACGCCAGAAGCTTGTCCTTCCCATCAGGGGACCACTGTACGGCAGTTGGGAGATAGCGTAACCCGGAGACAATGCAAACTCCAAGCCACAAATGTGACTTTACGTCCGCAACTAGTAGTAGCCTCCTCCTTAGTCCGGTCCCTTTCAAATACCCCTGCTCCATCCCACCAACCTCTCTGACAGCTCCCTCATACTGCGCCGTTGAGCCGCCGTTGCTCGTGTATCCTTGAGCTACATGGTCTAGCCCCGGAGGAAATTCCGTGCTCTCAGACCTCCTCCTAATAAGTTTCCTTCCTCGCCAGCCCGGCCCTATTTCGTGCTGATCACTGCTTTGAATCTCGCCGAAGGAGTACAGGGAGAAGTCATACCGAAAACCGGGGTAAATACTTATCACCCAGCCTTGGGGTTGGATGTCGCCACGGCGCCGGCCGGACGCCTATCGCCATCATCTCCTTGATCGGACATAAGGAGTCTGTGGTCTAGACCAAGGCTTGTTGTAGTCTCAGCCCCCAACATACAGGAAATATCCTTATCCACGGCGATATTAACGGAGCAATACGAAGCGTGTCACCTCAGTATTCACCCCATCGAGATCTGTGCCCGTGAACATGACATATACAAACAGGCAGCAACAGAGCAAGCGACATGAGGCTTTTTTCATCCAACTCATCGAGATCTATTCCTATTCAAAGCTACCTCATTACGCGGAGTACGTCCACCTGCCACCACCAACACCAGTGGCGATCCCACCAGAAAGTACAACCGACTCCCCAGCATCACTCGTCAGAGATCCCTCCGTTGCCGGCGGGAGCACGACATCGCCCGACGTCCCAGCAGGGGCCTCGAAGCTAAACGCCGTGACAGCCCCAGACCCAGTGTCGGCGGCGACGTCGACAGCAAAGGCCCCCAGCGACGTGCTCATCCCCGCGCTGACCGTGCTGAGCCCTCCCGCCAGCGGCGCGATCCTCCACGTCCGTCCTTGGGCTGCTGTCAGGTGGATCCCCGCGACATAGCGGCTCAGCAGGCTCGTCGGCGCCGAGGACCAGCCGTGCGCGTGGCTCACCCTGGCGTCGTTCCTGTACGGCGCGTACACGAGGCCCCCGTCCGCCGCGTAGCCCTCGATAAAGGTCGAGTTGGTCATCCGCGGGTCGTCGAGCATGAACCCCCACTGCAGGCGCATGAGGTCTAGGGCTCCCGCGGGGTTGTTAGCCACGAGGTGTGCCTCGAGCTCGAACCCCGTGGCGAACGGTGAGATCGTCGCCGGTGTGGAGTTTACTTCGGGTGCTGGTGCCCCGTAGGTGCCCCAGCGACCTTGGAGGTTGCTAACAATAGAGGCCTTCTGGGCGTCGGTTTCTGTGAGATTTCCGAGGACTAATGAAGTATTAGTGGGTGTCTGGTTCTGACCTTGACTGGATACTTATGGATCTCATACCGGCAAAGCTGTTGCCATCCTGAGGGGTGAGAGTCGTGAATTCGTTGTCCGTATAGAACCCTAGTCCCTCATTCCTTTTTTTGAATTGTCAGCAAAGCATTGATGCAGCCAGAAACCTAGTGTGCTTTTTGATAGGCAAATTGAAATGTGCGAATCTCAATCTCATACGTACCAAAGAAGACTGTTGGCAGCCCCTTTAATCCCGGCCGCAGCACTCTGATACTGAGACACAGTAGCATCGTCCCCGAGCACACTTGCCAGATTGACACCGAGGTTGATTGTGTAGTACAGGATAGCATTCGCTTCGATATTATGCCCTTGCATGCCAGCTCTGAGCCAGTCTGCAGAGGCAGTGACGTTCATCAGTCCGCTCGAATCGACGTTACTGAGCGACCACGCCAGGCCGCGCTTAAATTGGTCCCAGTAGTTCTGTAGCCAGGCTTGGTCTCCGGTATACCAGTAGTAGTTGTAGACACCAATGAGGTTGTGAAGATGATAAGTGAAGCTCGTCTGGTTGATAATGTCACGGAAAGGCACGCCGACATAGGGGAGAATGCCCTCGGGCGTCTGCAGGAGGAAGAGCGACTCAATTGAGTTCTTGATGGCGTCCAAACCAGACGTACTATAGGCAACAGAGGGTCCAGAGATGAAGAGGTCACCGGGCCAGACAAGAGTATCCCGCTTTGCACCATCTACTAAGGCGCTGGTTCCATTGGTGATGGTGTAGTTGTAGTACCATGGCTGCAGAGGCTTTGGTACGTAGTTGACGACATTGACCAGGGCGTTTCCATATTCAGGATCGATATCGCATAGTTGATTTGTGTACGCTCCCGCATACCATATCCTGTTGAGCAACTCGTCATTGCTGTGGAAGTAGCCCGTGTAAGCCTGCAGATCTTGCGTAGGTGCCGCCGTATAGAGCACAGAGAGGCCTGACAGTTGAATATCGGCCGTCCCATTGTTGACCAGGGTGAGGTAGCGGAAGCCTCCCCGTGCGTATTTTCTCTCAACGGTATAAGTCCCAGAACCCCCGCCCACGGATAATGGGATAGGTTCGTCTCGTCCATCATCCGAAACTGCGTCGCTGCCATAGCTGCTAACCCACATACTGGACTCAGAGAAGGTGAGCCAGACAGCAGCACTTGGGTCCCCTCCATCTGGTGCATTAAGCGAGACCTGACCAGCGATATTTTTCCCAAAGTCAAGAGTCACGGACGAGTTCTGTCCATCTTGGCTGGTCCCTGAGATAGTGACCGTTGTGTTGGCCCCGCCGACGAGACCTTGGGCATTGTCGACCGTGCCGCCAACTTGGTAAACAGACACTGGATAGACTGTCCTGGACGAAGGAGCGAGGATGTACTCGCTATAGGGGATCGCGTGGGCAGCCCCAACGAGTATTGCGCAGGCTAGTTTACTCAAGGACATCTTCACACCAATGAGCCCAGACTAAA
The DNA here is from genome assembly GCA_023522825.1 of Diaporthe ampelina. Lineage (NCBI taxonomy): Eukaryota > Fungi > Ascomycota > Sordariomycetes > Diaporthales > Diaporthaceae > Diaporthe > Diaporthe ampelina. The sequence continues at coordinate 83,530 of JAMFTM010000002.1, read as the reverse complement.
GACCTCACTACACAGAAGTGAATGTAGTAGGAAAATATTATTGGTATTGAGGGTAGACTTGTGGTGAAGATGGCCAAGAACTCCCGTCCACTTGGAAGGTATAAGCGTGGTTGCCAAGAGCATATAGATGGCCGTCCCATATATGCCACGGACAGGAAGCATATATAATCATATATAACTCATAGATTGTAGTAATCCCGGTAAGACGAACGGGGCATAATCGCAGCGAGCCAGGGTCATAGATTTCAACATGCTCTCGCACTTTCGGTGGGTCATGGAGCGCAATGGAGGGGTTCGTGCTTGCCCATGTTGTGCACAGCTTGACTAGTGGGATGCGTGAGGTCGAGGATGTTCCATGCCCAGCACTAGCGATGTGGCCAACTACCGAGTCGCGTGGACCAAGTCATGGATGGGGGGGATGACGAGGCTGCTGAGGAGCAAGCAGCCACCTTAGCTTGGGAGGCATGCTGGCAGACTGGCAGACTGGCAGACCGGCACAAGCTGCGTGGGATCCACTTGGTCCTGCAGCTTTGGATCCAGGCCGGCGTCAACTCTGCAGCAGATGAGGCGAACGCATATCTGGGGAAGGGTGCCTTCGGGTGCGGAGAAGGGGAGGATTGGGTGTCACCCTGTGGGAGGGAACAGGTCACCATCCGCCTCGCGGGCTGAGGGGGAGATGCCGCTGGGCTGCACGCTGGTGCGGAGAGTTGCGAATGCAGGTGTAATTGCGGTGAGCGGTGGATGCAATGGGTGCATAAGAGAAAAGAAATGAGTCGAGACTCGAGAGCCATTTGACGAGGTCGCCGTCTGGTTAAGCTTCGGAGTGGCTGGTAGCCCAGTCCAGGGTAACTCGGGACGTCAGTGGCTGCACACACGTTGGCAACAATCCAGTCAGTCAGAACTCTATCTCCAGCCAAGATCTGGTCATCCGATGTGTGACATGCTTTCCCGGCGGACCTGGAGGCACTTGGGGCTCATGGTTTCGCTACTGGCTTGGGAGCAGCTCTGCCGGGCGCTACAGTTATTACCGCCGTGTGTGATATCGTACATGTACGGCTGAGAGACAGTTTCTTGGGTCGAGGATGGCACGTACAGTAGTCTCTGGCTGGGAACCTTGGAAGGTAAGAGCTACCCTGGGAAGGTGGGCGGGTGCCGGGGTCAGGACAGGCCGTGTAGACTTGTACGCGTGTATACCACAAACAACTGTATTATCGTCAACCACAAAGGCGTCCAGGGCGCACGCCGAGCTGAGACAACTCGGACTTTTCACCTTTCCGAATATCTCCAATTTCTGCAAGTCCGTCCGAGATGCCGACATGATGCGCTGCCCAGTTGCGTGGGTGGCTTGGGCCCGCATGCAGCCTCTTGCAGTACCTGCGTGAACAGTACCCGATCCAAGTATAGTACATCCCGGGTCTAAGTACGAAGATGCGACCCCGCTGGGATCCGCGCCCGCCCCGGTAGGTTAAAAAGTGGAACCTAAAATTTTCAACGTTACTGTTCAGGCTCGGGGAAAAAAACGTCGTACAAACTCAAAATTCAGTCAGCCAGTTCATCTCATCTCACAAACCTCCGACTTCACAAGCCGGACGGTACACCTTGCAGCAATCGCTGTCACCGTTGTCACTCACACGTGACCATTGACTGCATCGCTGCGCCAAAGTGCCGGACAATACTGGTTATCATGTTTGCCGTCAAGGGTTGGTCTGTCTCGGCAGACAATCTCAAGCCTGAGGCCGGAGGTGCCCCAGGAGACACCCCCGCCAAGAAGTCCAAAAAGAGGAAGAGGGCATCGCAGCCCGAAAATGTTACGCCCTCTAACATTGGAGACATGTGGGAGAAGGTCATCGACCACAAGGAGCCAACACCGAAAAAGTCTGCAAAGCCAGAGAAGGCTCAGGCCAGGGAGACGGAGAAGCAGTCTGAGAAGTCCAAGAAACGGCAAAAGCTGGACTCAGGTGACGCCAAATCAGAGGAGCAGTCCAGTCCAAAGAAGGCTTCTTCCAAGAAAGCAGGAAAGCAGGAGCAGGAGCAGGAGCCAGCGGACGCGGATGCCAAGCCATCCAAAAAGGAGAAGAAGGACAAAAAGGATAAGAAAGACAAGAAGAAGGGGAAGAAGGACAGCCAGGAGACAGATGATACCCCAAAGACCAAGGGCGCCGCCACCAAGGCCGTCGCACCCGTACCAGCGCCGCCAAAGCTCACCCCGCTGCAGGCCTCGATGCGCGAGAAACTCATCTCGGCCCGCTTCCGCCACCTGAACGAGACGCTGTACACCCGGCCCTCGGCCGAGGCCTTCAACCTGTTCAAGGAGTCACCCGAGATGTTCACCGAGTACCACGAGGGCTTCCGGCGGCAGGTTGAGGTGTGGCCGCAGAACCCGGTCGAGAGCTTCCTCGCCGAGATCCGCACGCGGGCGCGCCAGCGGCACCCGCCCAAGGGCAAGCAACAGCAGGGTGGTGAAGTGCAGCCGCTGCCTCGCAACCGCGCGACCAACGTGTGCACCATCGCCGACCTGGGGTGCGGCGACGCGCGCCTCGCGTCCGAGCTGCAGCGGGAGAAGGGCAAGCTCAAGATCGACGTGCTCAGCTTCGACCTGCACAGCCCCTCGCCGCTGGTGACCAAAGCAGACATTGCGAACCTGCCGCTGGCCAACGGCACCGTGGACGTGGCCATCTTCTGCCTGGCGCTGATGGGCACCAACTGGGTGGACTTTGTGGAGGAGGCGTACCGCGTGCTGCGGTGGAAGGGCGAGCTCTGGGTGGCCGAGATCAAGAGCAGGTTCGGCGGGGGGATGCGGAAGGGCGGACCAGGCGGCGTGGTGGAGCACAGCGTTGGGAACAGGCGGAACCCGGGTGCCGGCGCCGCGCCGCCCAAGAAGGGCGCCAAGAAAGCGGCCGAGGCCGCCGCCAACGAGGCCACGCTGATGGTCGAGGTTGACGGTGAGGACGACACGAGGCAGCAGACGGACGTGTCGGCGTTTGTCGACGTCCTGAACAAGCGGGGCTTCATGCTGCAGGGCCAGGACCAGGGCCGCGGCGCCGACGCCGTCGACCTCAGCAACAAGATGTTCGTCACGATGCGGTTCATCAAGTCGGCCCCCGCCGCGAAGGGCAAGTGCGCGCAGAAGGAGGAGGAAAAGGACAGGCTGAGCGGGAAGCCAGCTTTCCTGAAGAAGCCCAAGTTCATCGACGACGAGTCAAAGGATGTGAACGAGGCCGCCGTGCTGAAGCCCTGCGTCTACAAGATCCGATGAGCCTAGCCGGGGGTCGGGGTCGGAGAGCACGCATTAGGGGTGAGAAGCGGGCCGCCCCGTGAACATAATAAGCATCAGCAGATAATGCACACCTCTTGCTCGAACTTGTGTGCCCACGTGGTCACCTTCTATTAAGGGGAGTTGGCCTTCTACTCTCTAATGTAACAAGCTGAGAGGTGCCCCCTCAATCCCTGTAGGTCTGTGCCATATTCTACCATGCCACTGTCAGCTCTGGTGGTGCCTTGGGTCCCATCCTTGCCCGCATGCAACCCTTCTGCTATGCAACATGCAGTACCGATAGAACCGTTCCTGTTGCGCGCCTGAAGTCTAAAAAAAGATCATAAATAATAATCCCAAATGCATTCCGTTTCGCCCTTGCTCGAATCCCGACTTATCAACGCCGCCGACCTGCGATGAGCAGACGGTGCATATTTACCCCTGGAACAGAAGGCCGGCGGCGAACTCGATGTTGCCACCAGTCGCCTCCAAAGCCCGTATCGCAGCGTCGCGTGTGAAGCCCAGCTGCGTCAACCTCTCGATCGCCTCTTCAGGGAACTGCGGCTGCCCTTGCGCAGCAGGAGCAGGGGCTGGTGCTGCTGGAGGTGCAGCTGCTGGCGCCGGCGCCGACGAAGATGGACCCGGGGCACTGGAAGACGAGCCAGGCTGGGTGATGGCGCCGGATCGCCCTCCGATGGTGGTGCCACCGGGCCCTTTCACTGTTGGCTCCTCTTCCAGTGCCTCCTCGATGTCCTTGGGTATCTCGGCCTCGCCTAGGAAGGGTACCTCAACACCCTGGATGATTAATTTGTCCTTGGCAAGGTCAATGCTTGCTTGGTGCCGTTTGAGCATGTCCAGGCCCAGTAGGAGCTCGACGTTCTTGCCCTCCATGACGGTGAAGCTGCAGGGCAGGAACAGGGACCCAATCTTGATCTGGGCCGAATGCACCCTTCCAACGATCGTAGCGGTGCCCACACCCTTGGCGATGCCAGCAAACCTCTTGTCCACCAACCGCATGATGTTACAGGCCTCGGCGCATTGCGGTGACATGATGGTTGCCTGCGCGCCCGAGTCTACCAGGGCCTTGACCTTGTGCCCGTTGACCTCGATGTCGACATAGAGCATATGCACCCGGCCAAAAACTGCAGGTCCAGTCAGCGCACTAGCCTCACTCGTACTCGCCTGCCGCGGAGATGGTGTGAGGATGCTGCCACAGCGGGCGGGCCCACCTTACCTTCTGGGTTGTGTTCCATTGCGTTCTGTAGGTTCTCCATAACCTGTTCCTGCCTGATGATCTCAGCAATTTTCTCCTGGGCCTCGATATCGAACGGATCCGCGTTCAGCGCCGCGATCTGGCGCTGCCTGTCCGCGCGCTCCCGCCGCTCCCGGTCATAGACGTCTCTGAAGGCCGATGCAAACCGTACTGGGTCGTCCAGGGCCTGCGCCAGCTGCGGCTGGGTCCTCCGGAGCTCCTCGCGGTACTCTGGGGGGCTACCCAGCAGCTGGAGGCGGATGAGCTCGGGGTCCTGCTCGGTTGGCGCCCTGCGCGGCTGCTGCTCCCTGGTCGCGGGCACGCCCGTGCTGCCCCGCATGTCGCGGACGTGGAGGGCCAGCATCTCGCCGTCGGCGATCTGAAGCTGCTCCATGGTCTTGGAGTTGTCGCTTATAAGCTGGCCGTTGTGGTAGAGGTGTTGGGCGTTGGGCTCGATGCGGGTCTCGGCATGGATGGAGCTTCGCAGAGTCTCGAGGGTCATGTCGGAGAAGATGTCCAGGGACAGCAGGTCCTGATCCTCGGCCTCCGGGTTGTTGATGCTCAGGGTGATCCTCCTGACGAGAGAGACCAGATCAGCTTCACGGATGGGACGGGGCGGCGGGATGCACAGAGAGGGAGCTTACATGGTGAAGGGTATGACGTAGACAGCGACAGGGCGAACGAGTGTTGGGAGGCAAGTGGTGTACAAGAAGAGAAGTTATCCAGATCTGCCGCAGTGGGTGTGGGAAATCGTTGAAAAGGGCAACATTCGTGTTCGCTTCGGTCTTGTGGTTGGGAAACCTTAAGCGTAGAGGGCGCCAGGTAGAAGCTCGGAATACGTCAACGGGGGGACACGGCTGGAGGGGCAGTCCAGGCCGAGCGGGTCTGGACCCTCTGCTGACTGACTGACACACTGACTGACTTGACTGGTGGCCAGCGGTGGGGGCCGGCGGGAGTCAAAGTGGCTTCCTGCAGAAGACAGCCTTTCGTTTATGGAGTAGCAGGAAGACGGGGCCAAGACGACTGATCAGAAAGGCGTGATCTAGCGGACAAAAGAAAAAGGTGTGACGGGAATTATGCAGTCAACCGGGCGTGGGAGGCAGGCATGACGAAGATGGCGGCGGCCCGTCGGTTTTTTTGGGGGGCCGGGCAGGCAGGAAACTGTCGTCAACTGGGGTACCAGGCATGCCAGGGTACTACAGCCCAGCAAGCTGTGGCTGCTACCAGAACCGGCCTTAGCAGCTTACCTCGTTCGGTACAAGGGCACGCAACCCAGGGTAGCAGCGTACCTCGCCTCCCCCAGGCTAGCCGGAATGGCCCTAAGCCGCCGCGCCCGCCCTACGAGGCATCGGAGTATCTATTGCATGGCAGAGACACCACACGAGAACAAAGTGCAGGCGTGCGTGCAGGCCTCGCAGGCAGGCAGCTGAGTAATACAAATTACCATAGGGGGGTAACGCAACGGTGAACTAATAAGCAGGGCACAGGACTGAAGCTTTCATGTAGGTCCAAGGCCACGGTGGAACAAGCTTCCGGGTTCCCAGCAGTCCAAAGAGCCCGACTGGAGGGGAGTCGAGCCAAGCCAACTATAGTTGCCCAGCTGATCACATACCTGCCTGGGATAGGTACCCAGTCACCGCCCACGCAGGTACGTGGGATGTATGGGCCGTCACTGTACGCTGCTCTTTGCACAACAGATACCGCAATGGGCGTGACCCGCAGGTGCTGGGGACTCGACGGTCTGCTGTGCAACGACCAAGAGCCATATCGGCACATTGTTAGGAGGACTGGACAACCTGATGATGCATGGTACCTTTTGCTGGGGTGCTCACCGAGGCTCCCAGCGATCCATCTGTCTGTCTTGTTTCTCACCGATGGTTTCTCCTGACAGGTATAGTACGTGACAGGTTATAGTTGTAGTCGTTATTGTTGACAGCTGATATATTACAAGCAGATAACTTAATCCCCACCATGTGCTTATAGGCACGTAGGGCTAGGGAGGAGCTTGCAAGGCTTGGGCTGGCCCGTCATTGCTGACGAGTCACCGACTGACACGGTAAGTGCGTGGGTGTGTAGTGTACCACCGGAGAGAGAAAGGTGCTGCGGCTTCATGCGGCGTGCCGTCCTGCAGCCGTTTATCTAAACTCCCATCTATCTATCTATCTTCCTAGCTGCATGGGAGAACTGAATATCTCTCTGAATTTCAACCGCACCTATACCGAGCCCACCCGCCTATTAGCGTATACGGTACCGATTATGCACAATTCTACAAGACCGGATATTTCCTACAGGTTACAGGTACCTACTTGCTTGCAGCTGCCATGCATACATAACATCCTCAATCGAATGGGGCTGAGGACTGCAGCTTTACTAATCGGGACACAACTCGGCCGTTTGCCACGACTGATAGACTACAGCCAGTTGGTGATGAATAGAGCAGAGATCTGGCCTGCTGTTCTGGCTGGCAGCACTGAGACATTGACAGCAACCACCAAGATGTCCGACCCTGCCGGTTCCAGGGGCATAATAAATTACAGTACAGTTGCAGTTCACCGAGGTGTCTCACAGGTCCTTGCTTCTCTGCCTCATCCCCACCCCTTGCCAACTAGGTTAGGTTGGTGCGGGAGAAGATTCCAGGTAGTACTGCACCGTAGTCTAGCACGTCTAAGCTGGCCTATTCGCGTTCGTTACCAGCTTCCCCACAGGAAAAGCAAAGTGGCAACGTGATAGTCTAGTCCCTCCACCACATGCACGCACGCATGCCGCATGCCTTGACCATAGCGTGCCGGTGGTATAGCAGAGCTGTGCAGCAACCACACAGAAACAACCTCCTCCTCTCCCCATCCATGCAGCCTGGCAGCACCCGGCCCCAAGGTTGGACGGCTCTCTGGCAACTCTTCCTAGTCTTCCTAGACTCCCTTTCCCCAGCATGCAGTATTAACTTCAGGGGTCCCGGCTGCGCGTGATCATTCTGGACCCCACCATCCACAAGGTAGACATGTCCACTCATTTTAGAGTACACATTCCCGTCTGTCCATCCGCCTTGTGGATCTCCTACTAGGGAGCGGTGCCTGACCCGTTACTTGGCTGTCTAGATTGGTTTGTCCCCTCTGCCCAAACGCTCTCCCTGGGCTAGTCAGTCACTCACTCACTCGGTCACTCTATCAGTCACTTTGGCCAGGTACGTATGTCCTTCTGTAGGCTCTATCTGCCAAATACCGGGTGACTGACACTTGGGGAGTGAATAGTCCCCCTTCACCTTGGACCCATTCATCTGAAAGTGACCCCGTCCCCTCAAAGCACCATTCCTTTTCATCCTGCCCAGACAGCGCCCGGATATTCAACAGCTGCCAGGCCTGTCGTCTTCTCTTCTTCCCGGTTGGTGAATACTTTCACAAAAAAGCAAGGCGAAAAAGGCATTCCAAGGCAGGCCAGGCCTGCCAAATCGTCCCACATCCATCGTCCCCTTCCCCACCACACCTTGCAAGCTACCTAGGTACCCGCTTTCAGGGTTCCACAACATCCTCTGCCTCGACACCCACCAACACACACTCCACGCATCTACGTCAAGCAAAGTCGAGATACTTTTACTAGCTGTCTCACCTTGACAGCTGTGTCGATCTTCTCATCCTCTCCCTCTCTTTGGATCCCCCCAAAGAATCACTCCTGCCCTCTTGTTTGCCGTGTCACCGTACTCTTGCCCTGCTGCTCAAACTCGTGTTCCACGGCCTCGGTCTGGCTGGTCACGAGTCCAACCATCTTCAGACAGGACAACCTTGCCTACTCTGCGTGCCGCAGCCCCTTGAACTTCATCTTGGGAAGAAACCATACTGTGGGACTGCCGCAAAGCCGTGGACATGGCCTCCTCCAACCAGCCGGACCGTCAGTTTGACGACGACGATGCCGCCATCGACGACGAGGAGGCTGATGAGGAGTTTGCCGAGCTCCAGCGCACCATGAGCTCCAAGCGTCGTGACAACAAGGAGAAGGTGAAGGAGAACCGCATTCAGGAGATTCTCCCGTTTCCCTTTGCGCCAAACATTCGCCCTCTTGGCATATCTGATCTGCGGTCTACTGTCGCCCTTGAGAATGCCGCCTTTTCTGACCCCAAGCACAGGGCCTCACCCGAGAAGGTTTGCGCCGCCCCCTTCCCCAAAACTCCCATCATTTGACAGGTTTGAAGGTAAAGAGGTGGTTGACTGACTAGCCACGCGTGTCTAGCTTGAGTACCGTCTGACCAAATGTCCCGAGCTGAGCCTGGGTGTCTTCTGCACTGTCGTCCCCGACCTTGCCAAGGACTTTGACATCGAGACGCTTGCGACTGCGCACACTGTCGAGACCGACCGTGCGGACCAGGCCAAGAGCGTCCTGCTGGCGCACATCATCGCGACCGCCTCCAATTCTAGCACCGTCCAGGACAGCGACATGGAGATCCCCACGGGCTGGCAGGCTTCGCAGGTCCAGCATGTCGAGAAGGGCCACCGGGAGGGCGGACGGACCATCTGCGTGCACTCGCTGGCCGTGTCGCCCAAGCTGCAGGGATGCGGCCTCGGCAAGCTTATCATGAAGTCGTTCCTTCAGCAGATGAAGAATCTTGGAGCCGAGCGCGTTGCCCTCATCTGCCAGGATGTACGTTCACCTTCTGGTCTCTACAGGAACTGGGAGCCCACCGTTATCGACAGACATACTGATGTTTTGAACAGTACCTTGTGAGCTACTATGAGCGGTTCGGATTCAAGCACGCAGGCAAGAGCAAGGCTGAGTTTGGTGGAGGCGGTTGGCACGACATGGTCTTCGATTTGGCGGGACCCGCTCAATCATCCAAGTGATCTTGCCTCGACACCACATCTCTATGGCGGGAACAATTCCGTGGAGTTACAGCTCGGGCATGTAAGCATGGCCGTCGGTCTGCTAGCCGTCGCGCGACCAGGTAACCTGGAGCAACGAGTGACGGAACTTTTACAAACTGCACAGGGTGGCGAGGCGTTCAGGAAGGACATGGCATCCATTTAGGATTGCGGACCTCTGCTTCTTTGTGTTAAGGGATGATAGAAAGGCATCGGAAGTTAGAACAGAGACTCACCTAGCAATGAAGCTAGATACGGAGCAGGAGGCAGTCTAGTCACTGGCCTTGTACTTGCTCCGGTATTCCTCAATACTCTTGATGGTGTCTTCCGATGCCAACTTCCTGCTCTTGACTCCGTCGATGATGTCGTTCAGAGTGATGATGGCGAAGACGGGGACACCGAGCTCCTTGCGGAGCTCACCCATCGCACTGGGCATGGGCTTGGTGTCGTCGCCGTCGGGAGAAGTCAGCTTCTCCATCCGGTCCAAGGCGACCACAATGCCAGCAACACTTCCTCCCTCCTGACGGATCTTCTGGATGGCCTCCCTCTTGGCCGTTCCGGCGGTGATGACATCGTCGATAATCAGCACCTTCTTTCCCCTGAGCGGAGCGCCCACGATGTTGCCGCCTTCACCGTGGTCCTTGGCCTCCTTTCGGTCGAACGAGCACAGGGTATCGGCGTGGGTGGCCGGGTCGAGCTCGCCGAGCTTCAGGTTCGTCAGGGTCGCGAGCGGGATGCCCTTGTAGGCGGGCCCGAATACGATATCGAAGTCAAAGTCCGAGTTCTGCTGCCGGGCCTCGATGATGGCCTTGGCGAACGCGGTTCCGATGGCGCTCTGGAGCTTGGCGGTGTAGAACTCTCCAGCGTTGAAGAAGTAGGGCGAGACGCGCTTCGACTTGAGCTCGAAGCTGCCAAACTTGAGGACCCCGCCCTCCAGGGCCGCCTGGAGGAAGTCGGCTTTGTAAGGTGCAAGTCCAGCCATCTTGAGTGTTTCTCCAAGTGTGGTCAAGGTGATAGGAAGTTAGTTCTACTACCGTGCCTTGATCTCTGAAACCTGGGTTTGGATGATGTGAATTGATCTGATACTTGCTGGAGCTGCAGAAAAAAAGTATGGGCGACCCCGCAGTCAATTCAGCTTCCCAAAGAAAAATATCTGGGTCGTTATCGATATCGATAAGGAGAGGAGCATGCATGAGTTCTTATTAGGGGTCCAGGTCCAACCTGTGTTAGTCGAGGTACACAACGCCCGTGCGGGAGAGCCTTCTCCACTTAAGCAAACGGCTCACTAGGGACAAACAATTCACATCAGGTAGGAGGCCATCTTGAAGGATGATATCCAAGAGAAGGTTCCTCGAAGGTCAGTGTCTCATTGGAGGTTATCACATCACAGCGAAATATCCCATAATATGAGAGGCAGTCCTGCAGGCCATGTTCCAATAGGTTACCTCGTGAAGTCCATAATAGGCTGTTCTACTACACACTGGAATTTCTGACCAAACATGAATCAATGGAGGGAACCAAATGGCGAAATGATATGAGAGGAGGATTGCCTGCAGGTTCCTGGGTATGCCACAGAGATTATACTACACCAAGTGATAAGGAAGTCAATTCACTGTCTGTCGGTACCGGGGTGCAGGTTTACATTCATGCCCCACCTGCAGGTTACACACTAACCTCCCAAGTCCGCAGGCGGTAAAGCCCACAGGGCGATAAGCCCCTTATCGGGAGTCGGACTGCAGGAATCAGAAAAAAAATTGCCTATGCTCGTTCCCTCGGTAGCCACCCATCGTTCTCTCCTCCCATACCACATATCGGCCACTTGAGCGTCAACAATACGCCCACGATGCCGCCCACAAAGACCCAGACACAATGGAAGGACATTCCTCGTTAGTATCCTTTCTCCGGTTGCGAACCCCCTATAACAGGACTAACGTCACGTTCAGCGGTTCCATCATCGGCGGAGTTTCTCGACATTGTCCTCTCTCGAACACAGCGACGATTGCCCACGCAGATTCGTGCAGGGTTCAAGATTTCAAGAATTAGGGGATTCTACAGTATGTTTTCCTTGTATTTCCAGGCTTGGATGCCGGTAACTAACATATACCAGCGCGAAAGGTCAAGTTCACTCAGGAGTAAGCAGCTTTTACATACAACAATATTTGCCACTCCAGGAAGAGGCGCGACCCCGTTTTAAGCCTCTGCGACACAGACTCGACTGGTTGCTTTGTGACCTACTCGTCACTGGATCGGCATACAACCATTTATACAGGACTTTGACAGCTGATTGAACGCTTCTATGATAGGACCTTTAGTGAAAAGTTCGGTGCCGTGCTTGAGAGTTTTCCTCGCATCAATGAGATTCACCCGTTCCACAAGGATCTCTTGCACACACTCTACGATGCCGACCATTTTCGAATCGCCCTCGGCCAGCTGTCGACCGCAAAGCACCTGATCGAGTCCATCAGCCGCGACTATGTGCGCCTTCTCAAATATGCGCAGTCACTGTTCCAGTGCAAGCAGCTGAAGAGGGCCGCTCTTGGACGTATGGCCACGATCATCAAGCGTCTCAACAACCCCCTCAAGTACCTGGACGAGGTTCGACAACATCTCGGCCGTCTGCCCTCGATCGACCCCAACACTCGAACTCTTGTCATCTGCGGCTACCCCAACGTCGGCAAGAGCAGTTTCCTGCGCTCAATCTCTCGCGCCGACGTCGACGTGCAGCCGTATGCCTTCACAACAAAGTCTCTGTTTGCCGGTCACTTTGACTACAAGTACCTCCGTTTCCAAGCTGTTGATACCCCCGGAGTTCTGGACCACCCACTCGAGGAGATGACCACGATCGAGATGCAATCAATTACCGCGATTGCACACTTGCGAGCGGCGATCCTGTATTTCATGGATCTCTCGGAGCAGTGCGGCTACACCGTCAAGGCACAGTGCGCGCTCTTCAAGAGCATCAAGCCGCTCTTTGCCAACAAAATCTGCTTCATCGTGATCAACAAGATCGACGTGACCAGGCCAGAAGATCTGGACGCTGAAACCCAGGCTGAACTGCAGTCCCTGCTGAAGTCTGGAGAGGTTGAGATGGTCCAGGCCAGCTGCAACACACAGGAAGGTGTCCAGGCTGTCAAGAACGCGGCTTGCGAGAAGCTGATTGCGGAGCGAGTGGCGTCCAAGCTAAAGGCTGGTCAGACAAGCAGCGGTGCTGCCGGCAGCCGTCTTACAGAGATCATGACCAGAATCCACGTGGCCCAGCCCATGGAGGGTTCCAAGCCTCTGGAGACGTTCATTCCTGAGGGCATCAAGGACATGAAGAAGTACGACAAGAACGACCCGGAGAGGCGGCAACTCGCACGAGACATTGAACAGGAGAACGGTGGCGCCGGTGTCTACTCGGTGGATCTGCGCAAGGACTACCTGCTCAAGAACGATGAGTGGAAATACGACAAGATGCCTGAGGTCGTCGACGGAAAGAACGTGTTCGACTTCATTGACCCCGACATCGAGGCTAAGCTGGCTGCCCTTGAGGAGGAGGAGGAGCGCCTGCAGAATGAGGGCTACTACGACTCGGAGGAAGAGATGGACGACGATGAGGAGGAGGAGATCCTGGAGAAGGCTCAGCTCATCCGCGAGAAGCAGGCCCTCATCCGCAACGAGGCCAGGATGCGCAAGTCGCTCAAGAACCGCGCCATAATACCCCGGAGCAAGACCAAGAAGCCGCTGTCGCAGCTCGCGGACCACTTGGACCAGCTGGGCATCGACGCGACGGAGGTTGAGGCACGCGGCCGGGCGATGGCGCCCGACTCGCGTGGCCGGTCTCTTACTAGGAGCCGTGCCGGCACCGAGGTCTCGGATGCCATGGAGGTTGACAGGACGCCGCGCGAGCGCCTCAGGTCCAAGAGCAGGCCGGCCAACCGGGCTCCTGAGACGGACAGGTCACAGGCCGGTATCACGGACGACACGACGCGCACGAAGGCCGAGAGGACGGCCAAGGTCGCGCAGAGGAAGATGAACAGGATGGCGAGACAGGGTGAGGCCGACAGGCACACTCCCGCGTCGCTGCCGAAGCATTTGGTAGGTCCACAACCCACAAAAATCCTTCCCATACACTGCATAACGGTAGAATGCAAGGCTAATGATCGGAACAGTTTGCTGGTAAGCGTGGTATGGGCAAGACCTCTCGCCGTTAAGAGAGACGAGAGAGTGGGAGAAGAGTTGGAAGCGGCGGGGAAGAAAATGAACATGGGAGAGATACACACGGGGTTTTCACATGGACTACGGCGTTTGGCGACGACATGCCAGGGTTTCTCTTGCTCGACTGCCATGTTGTTCATGTGCTGGGGTAGATGATAATTCGATGAGACGGCCTCCTGCAGCTCACTTGATATGAACCAAATGTGAACTAGGCTTTATGTTCATCTAAGACCACCCGTCTATCACCTGTCGACTTGACCCACAAAATGTGCATGGTACAGGTCGTGTCAATGTGATTCACGCTTGATCCACCTTCGCGAGCTGAGGCTGTTGGTCAGGACACAGTTGACTTACGCATCGAAAGAGCAGCGACATTTTTATTGGACAAGCACGATGCAACGCCCATTTATATAATAACAATATTCAAAAAACCTTTCATTTGTTGGTTGCTTTCTTGCACGGAACCATCGTGTCTGCTATACGCCCCCTCACTACTTGAAATGAACTCGACCTTAAACCCGGCCCTGTAAAACAGTTTGAGCCCACGAGCGTATGTTTCCCTCTCAACCCCTCCCGAACGTTAACCGCCACTCTTCCTTTACTCCTCAGCGACCTGGATACCCTCCCGCAGGCCCTCCACCTTGAGCTCCTCACCCGCGCACCGGCGGTAGATGTCCTTGACGTCGTCGGTTGTGGTCTCGAAGTGGCTCGTGGCGTCGTAGCTCTTGGAGATGTAGATCTTGTCCTTGGTGCCGTTCTCCAGGGGCTCGTACAGGGGGATGGGAGCTCCCAGGAACTGCTCCTCGATCTTGCCGAGGCGCTCCAGACCGGGCTGGAGCTCCAGGTGGTGGTTTGCGGACGTCTCGGCGATGGTGGAGACGATGGCAATCCAGTAGCCCTTGGGGCAGACGTTGTGTGCGGAAGAGACGCAGGCAATGTAGATGTCTTGTCAAAGTCAGTATATGCTACCAGTTTCGGGTGTCTTCGGAGAAACTCACCGTTCTTCCTGCCGACCTGGGACTGTGGGATGATCAGCTGTGCGGAGTCGGCGTCGTTGGTGCCGGCCAGAGGGTGCTTGAGCACGCAGATGGCACGCAGCACATGGCCGGTGACCTTGACCTTGTTGGGGAAGTATGATGGGTCGCCAAGAATCATCTTGGCCTTTGTCTCGAACTTCATCTCGGGCTCGATGCCGGACATAGTGGCCTTGATGCCAACTGCCGCGTCACCCTCGTACAGCACCTCGTCGACGCTGGTGTTCAGCATGTAGGTACCGCCGTAGATGGCAGACAGACGGGCAAAGCCCTGGGGCAGCTCGCCAAGTCCGTACAGAGGGTAGATGTAGGGGGACTTTCCGTACCGGGCCACCGAGTTACCGTACAGACGGATGCGCTCAATGGCCTCGGGAGCGGTTCCCTTGGTGGTGGCGTATGCGTCGTCGAGGTACAGGGCCATAGCGTGGCCGATGAAGTCCTTGGTGCCGTCCTCGAGGCCGAACTTGTCAAACACATCCTTCATTGTGCATGTGCTCATGTCGAGACCTGAAACGAGTTAGCTCGATCTGGTCCCTAGCCAACTCTTCTGGTGGAGAGGAAAGGGGCTCTTTCCCAGGACTTGTACTGACCCTTGTGTGTGGAGGGGTCCTTGACATCGAAGCTGCCGACCCACTCAATGAAGCTCTTCATGCGGCGCTTCTCGAAGATGCCCATAAGGGGCGACTTGAGGGCCTCGCCGGCATCTGATGGGACCTTGGCGACGGTGGCCTTGGGTCCGTTGCCCTGTTGCACGTAGCTGCCTGCAACCTGCTTGAACTCGAGGTATCTGGTGACGTCGGTGGACACGAGGATGTTGGTCAACTCGCCGGAGGACATGAGCAGCTTGGGGATCAGGTCGATGTTCCAGTCGTTGGGGCGGCCGTATTTCTTCCATGGCTCGTCGCCTTGGCTGTAGTTGCCGTACTTCTTGAAGAGCTAGGAGGTGTGTTAGACTAGAGCCGCAAGGGGTGAAGCGGGAGGCGTCGAATCCAGGGGTCACGTACAGTCTCGAGGTTGACAGAGGCAGCCTCACTGTGTCGATGATGGTCAGCGCATATTACATCGAATATTCCCAGTGTTTTTCGGGCAGGGAGGAGTTAGCTCACCCGCCATAGTGGTCGTTGCGGTCGATGTGCAGGACCTTCTTGCCCTTGACACTGAGCACACTGCATTGCGAGGGGTATCGTCAGTTTGCGGCTCCCGAGGATCGACCAGCCAGCTCTGGACATCTATAGGATTTATTTACCCAGAGAGAATGCATTCGGTCAGACCTGTCGCCGAGTCACCAATGTCAGCCTCAGAGTCACAGCACGCAGAAACACCAGGCGTGTTCGGTTTGCAGCAGGTGATGGCTTCAGGAGAGGCCACGGCAGGGAACCCCACATTGCGGGGTTGGAAACGCGAATGACATAGAACATACCTGTGCCCAGCACAATGACATCGTACTCCTTAGCAATCTCATCCATGGTTGCGGTTGCGTCTGGTTCTGAAATATGTGATATTATGGCTGTGAGGGTGCAGCACTGTCTAGGATCGAGGGCGAAGTTTCGAGGGAGGGTTGAAAGAGATGCGGTCGTGCAGTCTCGAGGCCAAAGGGGAAAGTCGAGGCAGGTCAAGTCAATAATAGGAGAGTCGGTGTGTTTGGGCTGAGCTGTCCGGGACCCCAACCCACCTGCAGCCAGAGAGGGACTGGAGCTCCATTGCCGAGCTAAGTACCCAGGCAGTACCCGCTTCCCCTGATTGGCCTACCCGTTGCAGTGCTGCCAGTTGGAGCTCGCCAGCAGCTGGGACCACCCAAGCGTCCAAGCTGCCATAGGCGAAATACAATCGGCCTCCCCGTAACGACCTTGGCTCGCTTCAAGGGACTCATCTTAGTGGGAAAGTCGATAGTGTTGCGATCGAGGTTCGCATTACGTGGCTACAAAGCTGGCCCCGTGGCTGCTGCAGTGGTCACCTTCTGGTGCAGTGGGGGGGATGGCAATATTGTCCCAGAGATCACAGATCAGCCGTGATAATCTCAACAACACCTTTCATCTCACCTCATCTCAACTCATCTCAGGTCGTCCAACTCTGGCCGTGGTTGCGTGCATGCTGGGATTCATTCAGGGAAGTGTCACCTGGCACAACTCAGGACGGAGCATAATGTCATTCTATACAGTGAACTTTACAATACCCACGGGCTCAACTTGGGCTCAACTTGACCTTCTAGTGCGAGCCTCCCACGCGGATCCCCTGGTTAGGATGGAAAGGGGTAGGACATCACCCGCCTTTCTTATGCCATACACTCCTGCCAGCCACGGCAACTGCCTCAAGGCCGCTCTGCCAGATCTCATACCCTAGGAGCATCTGCTTGGGTCTTTTCTCCGCTGGGTATTGTTGAAGGGTCAATCGCCTCTTCCGAGGTCCTGGTCTCCTGGGCCGCCTCTGATCTTGCACCGGTCGTGCTTGGCTCACCGGGCGCGTCCTCCCAAGCTGCCTCCTCGGATTCCAGATGTGACTCGTCTGGGATATAAGCTGGCTCTCGCCCGGCAAGGCTGATCTCGGGGTCGTCCTGCGCCAGCTTCCTCGCGTCTTCCCATGCATAAAACCTCTCCGTGAGCGCGTGCTTGATCGCCGCCTGAGTCTTCCGTACCTGTAGAGCGAGAGCGAAATCAGTAAAGCTGTCACGAGGATATCACATGACCGGCACGCCCATCTGATGTTGTGAAGAACCATAGGAATAGACGCATACCTCAATCTCCCTCCCCTTGCTCTCATTATCACCGTAACCATACTTCCCCTTGGCCCTCTCCCAGTTGCCCGTGGCGATCCTGTTCCTCTCCTTGACACACACCCACCACAGGCTGTGCAGGTCCTCCCAGCTCTTGCGCCGCAGCTCCTCCACCTTCCACGAGCGCCCGTGGGCGGCGTCCTCCTGCGGCGTGTTCAGCGGCTTGTCCTTGCTGTAGAAGAAGTCCCACAGCCCATGGTCCGGGTCCGTCACGACCGCCGGGAACTCGGTCGCGCTGACGGGCCGGGGCAGCGGCACGTTGTCCACCGAGAGCACCTCGCGCGTGCCCGTGCCCCGGATCGCCGACAGGCCCCGGTTGCGGTTGTGGTCGCGGTTCTTGCGGCGCTTGCCGAGCGGCGCGGTCGTGGAGAAGAGGCCGGTCTGCTGCTGTTGGCTCGAGGGCGACGGGCGTGCTGGGGCGGCGGACGTCGGTGCGAATGGTCGCTGCGAGGCTGCGAGGCCGCTTCGCTGGCAGGACTGCAGGGCGCGCCTGAGGCACGGCCGCGCGGGATTGGAGCTCGCCATGCTGTATTTTCCGCCGTGGTGACCCTTCGTCTGGCTTGCCCTGGGGGACCGAGTGACGCGGTGGAGGCTGAGGTTAGGTGAGGTCTGCGAGGCCCGTTCTTTGGGTCGCTGTGCCGCTCAGCTTCCCAAATTTTTGGCAGCGACGTGTGGAGAACGAATCGCACTTGGGGAAGCCAACAGGGGTCGGTGCCTGCCGCACGCAGAGCCTCCATGCAATGCAAGCCACAATCTCAACTACATGAGCCTCCAATTCGGCAAGAGGCTGCACAAATTCCACCAGTCCCCAAAGCACATAGAGCCTACTGGGCAATCGTTGTCGTTCAAGTTGGTAGGTCAATGCAATGGATAACCTGCCGAGCGACCAAGCTTCTCACAATCTGCAGTTGCCCACAGAGGCGAGGGGAGAATTTGAAAGAAACTAAAGCCACCCGCTACACCATGTCACTCTGGAGGTAAGTCTCCGTCTTGCACCAAAGAAATCCCACTTGACCGTTCATACTAAAAGACTCAACCCAGGGCATACCAAGGCCTGTCTTCCAAGGCAAGGCTCGGTGTGGGTGTCGGGCTCCTCGGTTGGGGGGCCATTGGCCTTTGGATGTCTGATCGGGCAGAAGAGAAGTTTGGCTACACGCCATCCGACCAAGACAAGGCGGCCCTGGAGATGCTGAAGCCCAAGATCCATGTAGTAGACCGTGAACAGAAATCATGAGGAAATCTGCAGTCTTGAAGAGAGCACCGTCCAAGACCCTGAGTTTTTACCATACTAAGAACAAACATACCAATCCTGAACCCCCACGAGCTCGGTTCAGATGTCTGCTCTGCGGCCGTGGCATCTACCCCCAACCTCCCATAGGACGACCTCCTACATGATAGCCTCTCCGAGATAGATCATTCGGAGGGTAGGTCTATGGATGATAATCAAGCCGTGGGGCTTCTGCTTCGAGTTTCTTTTGAGGGGTAGCCCGCAGGATTCGAGGGGTTTGCCAGGCAAGTTGAAGAGGGTAGGGAGCCACCATCCCACACTATGTACTGGTCAATCTGTTCACGCTCCTAAGACGGTGCGCCAGGACGCTTTGGGCACTTTACTAGGCAAAATAGTCATATACATTTAACATCAGTTGATTACACTTCTTCACTGGGCAGGTGTGCCCGTAATGAAACTTAATGACAACCTGAGTTTCCATTCAGTTCAATGTCATCAGCTCATTTCTGATGCATTCTTGTCTAAACATGTCTAATGCGAAGCCCCATGGATCCGGGAATGTCTATCATAGCCGACCACCTGAAAATGCAAAGCAAAATGCCACCAGCAAGCCGCCAGTCTGATATGCAGGGGGAATCGAACTTTTCGGACTGAGGGCCGGAAGGTCACTTCCAAAACGCCACCAATGCTGACGAAGCCTCTGGTTTTTCGGTGAAAAAAGAATATCAGAAATTTTGACAGGTGAAGGAAAAAGAAGGAGAAAAGGTATGGTGCGGAGGTGTGGACGGTGTTGAGCTTGTCCCCTCCAGGCAATCCCCGCGATTTAAGCCTGGGGTCATCGGGCAGTCATGCCAGCATCCGCTAAGCTGCCTCCGTCTTCAAGTTGGCCGACGTGACACCTGGCGACTGAGACAAATCAAGAAACGGTCTGAACAGCTTCGCCATGTCCAAGGTCCAGTTGGTTGCGCCGTAATCCTTGTCAATCGCATCGACCGACCCCAGCTCCTCTCCTCTGTATGCCCCGTCCGAGCGCACATAATTATTGACAGCCTTGAGAAGATGGATAACTTGGGCGAATCGGTGTTCAGACTCCATCTCAAGATCCCCTGCTCGTGTGTTCTTAAGAAGATAGTTGGCAAGCCAGTAGAAAGGGATTGCGTCCTTTGAGAAGCCCTGCCGGCGAGGGTTCCGCGACGAGGGCGGGTATTGATTGACAATGTCAAAGTCCCAATTTTGCTTGAATTTGTCCAGTGCTGTGCGAATAGCCTGGGAAGCCTGGGGAGACATGCTTCCGTCAGCCGGAGTATTGCGGCCACTGTTGTTCGCACTACCAGGCGCGCTGCCATTGTCGTGTCCAGTGTTGACAATCCAATCACTGTGGGCAAAGGATGACGTCTGGCCGTAGTTGAGAGCAGAGCTGCCTTCAATCTGAGCCCGACGTATGAGGGCCAGAATGCCATGGACCAACAAAAATTTGCCCGTCAGATTCGTTGTGCCAGTCTGAATCCGGTACGAACTGTGCAAGAGCGCATTCAAGGCGAGGTGCATCTCTGGTTGCTTGGCTCGGCGAGTGCCATCCACGTTACGAATTTGAGCCGCCTCGGGTCCATACAAGCCCAAGGCCTCAGCACAGGACCTCGGATCTGAGGCTCCGTCCCATGCCGCATCGTCGCAGGGCAAAGGAATTTGGATTGACATTGGGTCGAACTGAGGTGCAATATTGAAGTAGAGGCCCAAGGCTGTGTCGGTTGCGAAAATAAGGAACATAAGACGATTGCGCTTCTCTTGCTCTACCCATGAATACCAATCAAATTCTGATGGATGATAAGTCGAAGGATTGAAGCCAGGTTGATGAAGCGCGCTCATCAAAGCTTGTCCTTGAGAGACACGTAGTAGATCGGACTTTCGTGCAAGCAGCACGATCCTCGAGTACACCTGCCGAGCGGCTTGTCTTTGTTGAGGGGTGCCGTTCCAGATGAGAAGTAGCTGAAGAAGTACAAGAGCCTGGAGCTCTTCCAAACCATCCTGGCCGCGCCTTGCAAACCCGGTTTGAGAGTCGTCGTTCAAAAGGGAGAGGATCCGCGCATCCCTGTCCAAGGCAGACTTCAAGAAGTCGGTGAGAAGGCGGACGTGTGACGGCGACAGGCGGTCGGAATAGCAAGCTCCAATACAACACATGCAAGCAAGCAGTCCGATGAAGGATTTGCCAGCGTCGAAAGTCGGCATATGCAGATTGCAAAATGCCTGTGGAAGTGCGCATACTGGCCAAGGAAGTGCTGGACATTTTCTGCCGAGAAGTACAAGTTCATATCGTTGTGGGGAGTTGATGCGATGCCAGGCGAGTAGAAGAAATTGATGATTTGGTTTGACAGGTGCCGATAAGTCGCATCGTCAAGGGGACGGCCGCCGGTAGAAAGCCCAAAACGACCATTGGTCGAGTCTGAGGGGGCTGGCCAACGTATCTCGGGTGGTCGAGACTAGGCTCGGTTTTGAGTGCGGTCTGCTGTCGGTTAGGAAAGGTTGACGTAGGGACTGGATGAGTATCTTGCGCACCGCCTTGTTGTGAAAACATGGTCTGCCAGTCCAAGCCCGACTGCTGGTTGTGGTTTGATCCACCGTTGAACATGGGCACACCATTCTGGTTCTGCGACATGTTGTAGTTTGCCAGCTGCGGGTTGATGTTCGTGGACATGGAGGTCGGGACATTCCCGTTGTATTGCTGCTGCTGCTGCGACGAGGCAGTCATGACTGGTGCAGGCACGTTCCTCCGCTCTTCACCATTGGTGTCCTCGAGGCGGTTCATGCTCGACTGTCGAGAAAGCTGGTTCTGGTCATTCATGTGGTTAATTTGGTCCGCTGCTGGAATCAGCCCAAAGGGAACCATGTGGGGGTTTCCCGTTACATTGTTCATGCCGTTCATCATGTCTCCATCATGCCCAAGCTGCGCGGCCTTAGCAGCAGCCTGCTGCGCCTTCTTCACGTGCGCGTGGGGATGGGACAGATGGCTGGCTCCTGTAGGGTTGCCCCGACGGATCGAGCATTTTTGGAAGTGACGCTTCAGAATGTCACTTCGGGAGAACGTGTCCCGGCAGAGCACACACATGTAAGGACGGTCTCCAGTGTCTACATTGGCCATCAAAGTCAGCTCTCGTTCTGAGCCCAGGACTGTTAGAATGCTTACGTCTGAGCATGTGACGCTTCAAGTGCTTCGCGTGCAGGTAGGTCTTCGTGCAGTGGGGGCAAGGCTTCAAAACGTTAGCTACTTTTCATAGTAAACCTCTCAAAATCGGTCGTTGCGGGCTCCGGGTGGATTGCCGGGGGACCAGAATGGTCGACCTGTACGTACAAATTTCCCGTCGGCATCCTTCTGAGGGATCTGAGCCTTGGCCGCGGCGGTACCCGGGGCGGGGGCCGCGGGCCTACCGGGGGCGCTTGGTAGAATGCCTCTGCGGCCCTGGGAGCCGACTACGTGAGTAGGCTGGTCGTTCTCCTGGTGAAGAATCGATGGCTGCGACATCATAGGGCTCTGCGCATAGGGAGAGGCCAAGCCGCTTTGTGGCATTACACCGCCCGCGGGCATTGGTCGCAGGACAGGTGGGACACGACCGCCGGGAGACGGCGCGGGCGCGATTGGTTGAGGGTGAGATGCGGACACAGAGGCCTGGGGCATCATGGCGGAGGAGGTCGCGTAAGACTGCTGGTGCTGGTAGGGGTTGTGCATCATGGGATACGAGCCTCTGCCGGAGGGCTGGGGCGGGGGGGGAGCGTAGCCGCCCATGGAAGCTGGAGTGTTCGGAGTTGCAGGCGTCCGAGGAGTGTGCGGGTGGCTCGCGTACATAGACATGGCTGGGTTGTGAGGCTGCAGAGGTGGTAGAGTCTGGTTCTGGCCGTTCTGCAGGTGGTGGGGGGAGATCGCCGAGTGGGATGGATAAGAAGCCGTCGTAGTGTTGTTAATCACGTTAGACGAGTAGTGGTTGTGTTCCATAATCCAGCTCTAAGTCTACCCTGATGCAACGAGCGCAAAGGCAGCATCCGAAGAATCAATTGCGCTAGGGACTCGAACGTGGTCTCGAGGTGAGGGTAGGGGGGACGAAAGGACAGGGTTGCGCAGGCGGATCTGTGCGAGTTCTTCTGGCCGAGGCGGCAGGGCAATGTTGCAGCTGCTCCCGGGCGACAGGAAAAAAATCGACGCGCAAACCACAAGGCGGACCGGACTAGTCGCTCTGATAGTTCTGGACAGTCGGAAACAGACAAACACACGCTGGCTTGCTGGCTGCGAGGAAAGGACCAGAAATTTGCGTGATGTTTGTGGTGGTGTTTCGAGGGCGACGCGGTGCTGTGGTGCAAAGGCGCGTCTGAGGATCCCCCACGGTGGAGATGCGGTTTGGCGGTGGTAGCGGGTTGTGGTAAGAAGTGGATAGATGAGGCTGAAGACCGTTTGGGAGGTGTTGGTGGAGTGGACAAAAGGCGTTCCTCCTTTTGGGTCCCGGCAGTAGATGTCGAAGTGGAGACTAAACTCTGTCAAATGGATGGACGAGGGAGGGAGGTGGGATGATGTGGGTTGATGTACCTCAAATATCTCTCCTTTCTTTTTTTTTGTCGGAAGCGTCGCGCCAGTACAAAAAAAAAACTCTGCCAGGTACCGAGCCAAGTGGGCAAGTTTTCAAGTGGGTTCACCCTCGACGGAACCACTCCACGCCGCCGTTGAGATACTAAGGGCAGAGGTACCGGTACGGAGCAGGGCTAAGGGCGCTAGCCTGGGTGCAGAAGGGTGGGTTCTGGGGGGTACCCTCGTCGTGAAGGGACCAGGTCGGGAAGTGGATGATCGAAAGTGGACTGAGTGGACAGGGAAGCTGGTTATGGACGACCGGGGGGCCCGTGCTGGGGGTGTAGTGGGTGAAGTGGGTGTACCTGGTTACTGTGTGAGGAGCGTGCTGTCAGACTGCCTGGTCGAGCTCGCCCGAGGTGCGCCTGGCGGCGTCCACTCGATGGTTTAGAGTTTCTAGAAAGACGTCAACATCAGGATGCTGTGCACCACCCTGTGCTGTGCTGAGCTGTGCTGTGATGGAGGAAAGGGAAGTTTCTTTTTGCACGCCTGTGCGAAGGCAGCCACAGCAGAGACCCGAGCCAGGGCGTGGGTCTGAGGAAGCTGGCTGGCACCGCATGCACATGCTTCTGCCGTCTGTTCCGCAATGACGAGGTCGCACGAGCGCATGCGCGCTGGCATGCTGGCATGCTGGCATGCTGGCATGCTGGCACCGATGGCACGATGGCACGATGCCTTCTCAGCCTCTCTGGGCTGTGCGCTGGACTATACACGCCCACTACCGAGCATGCAAGCTGCTGGCAGTAGCTGCAGGTGGAGGGGCGGTTGGACAATTGCCTACCTGGGCGTGCGTACAGAAGAACGTGCGACGCTTCGCTCCGAAACGGGCGCTGGTGGATACGAACCAAGCGGCTGGATGGGCGGGAGGCTTAGAGAGTGCTTTTAAGGGTGTCGCAATACACTACGGCAGGGAGGGTGGGGGGATGCGAAAGAAAGACGTCGATATTAGAGTTTGGGGTAGACTCCGCAGATTGCAGAGCGTAAAGTGCAGGATCGCTCAACGTTGTTTGGTGGAGGACTTCCAAAGCTGGCGATGTCTGGCCGCAGCTGCGCACGCCTGAGGTATAAGAAAAAGAAAAAAGGAAAAAAAAAGATTTGGTGACCGAAGGTAACTTCTTGCTGTGCTGCAACAACTCTAAGATGAGAGGAAGGGCCAGACGAAGCATAGATGAAGACGGTTATGAGCAACACTCGTCCTCCACTTTGATGTCGTGTGCGACGGGCTGTCTATGTGCAGTACAGGATTGGAGAAGAGCAAGAAGACACTTGCCCAAAGTGACCAGACACCAGCAACGACACTTCCTTCTTCGAACCTTTCGTTTTGGCCCCGATGGTCATCGCCGACTGGTCGAGGGCAGTCAGGCACACCTGATTGCTTGCTGACTGCTTTCAATCGAACCCCGTCACGCATAGAGAGCATGGAGGAAACAACAGCACAGCCGAGGGCTGATATTTCACTTTCTGTCAGACTGGACACCCATCGCAGATTCACTAATGGCCTTGCCTTCCTTTTGCATCGCCGCTTTCTTTTTCTTCCTGTTTTTTCTTCTTTGGTTTCGATTCTTCTCTCGCCCGACACCTAGGTCCTCGCCGCTCGCCTCTTCTATTCCACGAGTAAGCGTTTTCCTCCTGGTCGTCTGGAATACGATGCCACCATAGGCGCCGCGCACAGTATGAACAACGCAGTGGCTGACCGCCCCCGACTCACCGTCCCCTCCCTACGAAACAAGCACCGCCATCGGCCTCGTGACGAGCTCGACCAATTCGCACTGGGCAGCAGACGATCCGTCACATCCGCGCGTATGAGACTCAGCATCAATGCTCACTCACCACATGATGGGTCGAGTTCAATCCAGCCCGGTGCGGTCGAGGCATCGCATCGCATCGCAGCAGCCAGTAGGCTTGCCTCTGCTCGAAAAAGTTGGGTGTCGAGCTGTCGTTGCCCTGTTTCGCCGTCACACCCACCCGGCAACCAGGCTGGGCAGAGGCTGCATGTACTCAATCGAAACATTTTGCCGACTCCTCCAAGAACTGACAAAGCAGAGGTCAACGTAGCCACTGCGGGCTAGCCGCATCTAGCAACTCCTGCACCAACCCACGCCCCAATGCTTTGGATGGTGGGGGAGGCGAGGCAGAGATGAGAATTTACTGTCTATAGTCAGCTTGTTGGAGGCGTCCTGTTTTCCCTGCTTCTCTCCCACGTCGGGATGTCGGGCCATGCACGATTCTCCGGTTGTCAACAGCGCAGTACAGTACTCTTTCACATTGTAGGTGCGCGCGACAGCTTGGCCGATGGAACACTCCTGTCCACACGAATCGTCGTCGCTCGACACACCTGGCAACTGTTGCATCAGGACGCAGTCATGGCAGTCCTAAACTCGCGCCAACACCAGTGTAACGTCAATGCCGGCCGAATCTTACATCCCCGACCCTTGCCAGGTGGCCAGGGCACCGTTGTGTGGGACGCGCGTTGGCTCTGGTCACTCTGCCAGTCAATGTGCGCCCAAAGGTACGCGCTGCGACAAGCTCGGCACAACCGTCGGCAGTACCTCCTGGAAAAGTACTGGCACCCTCCCTGGGCGAGAGAGCCCACCCAATCTGCCATCCTGTCTCTCTAATCTAATCAGTCGAAACACGTTATCATTCTGGTTCCTCCGGCTGCTTGAGTGCGCATAGCAAAGCTGCGAACTAGCTGCACGAAATCCGTCAAGGTCGTTGTCATGCTGTGTCTGCTTGACTACCTGAGTCATCTACCACTGCTTGGGGTTGCAATAGCCAGGAAACCAGTGTCATGGTGTGTCAGATTCACGCGACTCGACGATTACGGACACCTGACCTCTCCTTGCCGCCGACACCGCCCAGCATGTTCCGCGTACCACTTGGACGGGCAACACGCACTACATTGTCCATTGCCAAGAAGCGGTCGTGAGATGACGGTCAACATCTCGAGGAACTCCTCTGTAAATCTGCACTGATTTAGGCTATGGGAATCTGAACACCTAGGCCTGACCTCGTTGGTTGCGAGGACGTAATGCAGAGGGTGGGCCGTGAACAGAAGCTGTACTGTTGTATGTCCGTGGGCAGCCAACCCGAACGTGCCGGTGTTGGAGCAGGTGTGTCCCCGCTCGCGGGTGCTACAAGTCGACAAACAATGCGGTCCCACGGCGGTGGTGAAGACGCTAGTCGTTCGTCTAGGCGTTGGGGACAACAACTAACAAGGTTGCTCCCAGGCTCGTATGCTTCCAGAAACGACTGATCGAATCACTGGGCCCTTCATCCTGACTTCCAGGCACAGTTCAAACTCAAGCCTCCCTGCAAGTACCGTCACCATGAGGGCATGATGCAATCTGTGGTCCGTGAACACGGGAACGAACTGACAAGAATAGCAATCACTGCATGAGCTTCTCTGCACGACATGAGCCCACGATGACCTCGGGGCAAGTGTGCTGTCAACTCCAACGGAGATTGCTTCAAGTCCCTGTCCAAATTTCAGGTCAGTTCCAGGCCACGCAAAACGCTCCTGTGTGGAAGAAGTGGTCGATTCCTTGGCATGACAGTCCTGGAATGTGGGTGGTAGTGCGAGAAACACGGAGGCCAGGAAAACAAATCAGCTGTGGTCTACCCAGACTCTTGGGATAGAAGGCATGAGACAGCTGCAAGTCCTTCTCTACACAGTATTTCCAGGCGCCGCTGCGAGTCAAGAGAAGGCGAAACAGGCCCAAAACACCGCCTTGGCTCTCGCGTGCCTCCCTGTCCGCCTACCTCCCTTGGTACTGCCTGACTCGGGGCATATGCCGGTTCAGCATCGACGCCGAGATTAAGTAAAAGTGTTGACGAGCAACCCCCCAATCTGCCCTCTTCTGACAGTCTAATGACGTAAAGCCTAGCCCGACCACAAGCATCCGAAGTCGGGTCGGGGAAAAGGAGTTTTCTCTGCTGCGTTGCCAGTAACAGGCCCGCGTGATCGCATGGGCGGCCAGAAAGGATGGGTGCGGGTGCGCTCAACTCGCAGCTCGGATAACTGAGGGAAACTTGTAATACGTGACGGAGAAGTATGGCCCTCTGCAGCACGTCTCCCGGGCGATCCTCGTGCCTACCATGCTTCATGGAGAAGTCGTGGAGCTAGGATGGGACTGCGGTACGGCACGCCTCTACTGAGATGGGGACAGGATAGCTCGATGGTTTCGGGCATTTTGACAATTTGGAGTCCATGATCCATCAAAAGATCTTCCCAAATCTTGGAGAAGCTTGGGGGTTTCCCTCTCGCGGCTCTGAAGTTTGGGGTCGAAAGAGTGGACTTGGGGGGCCCGTACGTGGTGTCAAACAGCCATGGCACGCCTGTACTGGCTGCCTAGCATCCCTTCCCCAAGGGTTCACGGGGAGAGTTTTAGGTGGAGGACCCTGTGGCCCCATCAGCCCGAGAGCGTGGACGATCTTCGGAAAGGGCCCCATACGTTCTGTACATCTGCGCCATGTACCGCGTCTAGAAGCTATCCAGCCCCATCCGAACGTTCTTTCGGCGGCATGGCGAATCCACTTTCGTTAGCACGCACCTCTGGATCTTGTACGACACCAAATCTGCATTCTTCATCACAACTGATCCTTCGATGACAGCAGAATGCAGGACACAAACATTTCGCGCTCGAGGAATATATTCAAGGGCAGAAGATTGGGCCTCCAGCGCCGGGTCTGGAGAGGGCCTCAGCAGGGGTGATAGCCGACTGCTCAACGGAGGACGGAAGCCCTCTTTCGAGGCACACCCAGCGAGCTGGGAAACGTGGAAGTTGGCCGACAGTCGCCCCTGACCTTGCGTTGATTGACATTGACAGAGCTCCAAGTGGGCCCTCACCCGCTACTTTCTCTTGCTGTCCCCTGCCGCCAACGTGCTCCACCGGCCAGGGACGTGCTGTCCATAGCTTCCCGAATCCACCCAGAGGTCCAAGACAGCACACATTGAAGGTGGAGCTGAGTGTTCGAAACGTTGCGACTACTGTCCATCCTACCGCTGCAGTACCGCTAGTTCCAGTATATCAACAAATCCATCAAACCTTTGGACCTCACGACTCCTCGGCGACCTAAGGACTACCGAGGCTTTACCTGCACATTCTGCGCCCTCATAGTGGCTGTCTCCTCGGAGATCACCCGGCATTTCCGATTTGTGAAATGAGTGCGCATTTTGATTCTTGCTCACTGATTGGTTGCTGGCCACGCAAACCCTGGTTTGTGGCGGCATGCCGGTTAGCGAGCAGACAAGATCGTGCGGTTGCACCCATCCTTGCCATCTGCTTGTCTGCCGTCGGTAGTGGAGCACTGTGCCAGCAGAAAACAGCGTGCCAGAGGCATGGGACAGACGGTGGAGCTGTCGAGGGTAGCAACACCAGTACTAACGCTGGAACGGCTGCGTGCGAGGGAATTGCGTACCCGACGTTTTCCAGGTGGTAGAGCCCGCCAGCCGGTTCGGCCGCGACTTTGACTTCCCTTTTCAGCCTCCAAAAATCCTCAGCCAGGACATTCTAACCAAATCGGGATGGGACTCTATGCGCACCACTCCCACCATGTACTATGCAAGTATGGCGACGAACCGGTGGGTAGCCGTCGTGGGACACTCAAGCTTTGTTTTGTGGCCCAGAACGGATCAAAGAGGGACAGGAATCTGGAGAACATCCATCTGAAAGATCTGGCACTATCACGACCCTCTTCTGGTCGACGGAGTCCATATGCACGCACCAGACTACGATGGCGCGCAATCAGGTGTGACCTTCCACAAGACTACCCAGGCATGCCAGGTACGGGCCAGCTTCTACTGTGTATGGAGGCCCTGAATTATTCCGCGGGACAGGCGAGTCAAGGCGCTTCGGAATTTGCCATCAAGCGGCACCCTAGCCGGTATCGACGTCCCTGTCCTGACCTGGCTACTCGGTTGCACGATTTTTACATCATGCGCGGCTCTTCAAAGCTGACCGCCTTTCTTGGCCGGGGTTTTGCCGTGGACTTGTCGAAACTCGGCAACATCGAGCGCCAGGTTACTGGACCGAAATTATCTAACCGTGATGCGAGTGCGAGCAAACTCTTCCAGGCAGCCTGCCAACGACCACACGTTGGAAAACACTGTTATGTCGCGCCTGCCTCCCAGTCTCATCCTTCCACCGGGGACGCCCATCCTGTCCATCGACAGCTAAGAAGGATCATCTAGTGAGGTTTGCACACTGCCGGGTGCATGTGCTTAATGTCAAGTTCCTCGCGAATTATGCTTGCCTGCAGTCCGCGATACCGCGCTCTGTTCAGCAAGGATACCCGTCGGACCAAACCTCAATTTGGAAATTGAGAGTTGAGCGGCGGAAGTTTGAAACCCAACCTCAGCTCACTCGCGAAACGCGCTGCAGTAGCTACTACCTACATAGGTATTTAGCGTTGCGGTTGGCCTTGGGCCGGAGCATTTGCGCGTGTATGAATGCGGAAAGTGAATCCGAGGCTTGTTACGAAAAGCACGTGTGTTCGTCGGATGCAAGTTAGCGATCGCAACGACGGCGTGGACAACATAGGAGCTATCCGTCCGACCCATTGATACCGTCGGATGTCTGCAGGGGGGTTCGCCCTTGGGGGCAGGCAACTCCTACGGCCCAGGACCCTGCGGCTGTGGCTTGTCGCCCTCCAAAGTCGCAAGCGGCTTTTCCTAAAGCGGCAGTCCGTTCGGATCCCAGCCAGCGAAAATCGCAAGGACGTCGATGTCGTTGTAGGTATCTTGACAGCCTCACTATGAGCTGCATGATCGAATACAATACTCGGCGTTTTCCGTACCTTGCTCCCCGGCATGGAGTCGCCTTGCTTGAGCACGAGGTCCAAATGACGTCTGAAAGGACCATCGCGAGAGATGCGAGGCGCATCCCACAGCTCAATGTACTTCGCGATATTCTCAGCTGATATTGATGATTGCTGATGATTTCTTCATCTAAGTCACCTCGCACCGGCGCCCGTGGATCGGCTTTCTAGTTGAGGACCTATGGCTTTGCACTGGATACTCTTCATCATCCGATAAAAAAGACGGGCAGGAGCCAAGGCCTCGTCGCATAGCCGTCCATCCGCCACAGTGAGATATCACGTTGTGATGCCCATGTGCATCTCACCACTCCTTGTCCGGGCGAGACAGGGCGACAATGTACCGGATACATGGGCAAGACACCACCCCTCCGAGTCAACAATTCTGTATTCTGCATCGATTTGCATGCGACATAATTACGACAGAAAGCAGGCGACCATCCCGAGATTCAAGGGGCTCTGGGCGAAATGGCGAGTGACGAGGCACCATGAGCAGATTTGACCTAAACGACTCGGGGTACAAACGAGTTCCAGGCTTGCGTCGAACTTTCAGCAATCGAAATAGAAATGTCTTGGCAAACAACAGCCATAATCAGGCGGATCGTCGAGCGACATACGCAGCCTGACGATTCTCACGATACCACGAGTCAGGTTTGCAAATTCCCAGCGCATCACTTGCACGCTGTCACTGGCCTCCTGAAGGGTCGGCGGAAGTGAGGAACACGGTTCCGGGGCAGCAGGTCAGAGGCGAGGCGACTTTGACTTGTCAACAGACTATTGCACTACAGTGTGGTGTTCGAGTCGCTGCACTCCCATCTCTCGGACGGTATCCGGGCCCACCACAAGTCAGTGCTACGGCCCGGTTACAGATGTCTGAATAATGGACGAGATGATGAGGCCGCTGTGCCTCGCCTTTGCATCGTATGTCCCGAGCAATCTCGTGTGTTACGTCACTTCACCGTCCAGAGGTCAGAAAAAGGACCGAAGCTCGCAGGGCAGCCGTACGATAGGTCGCGGCTTTGCACGGAAAGCGCGAGATGCCCTCCATCATCCGTCGTTGCCCGTGATTATCTCAGGAGCGAGCTGGACGTCCTTTCTACCACAGTGTCTCCGAGCCTGGCAGGCGAGTCAACCCCGGCGAATGGCAGCGCCTGCATGACAAGAGTCGGCTGGAATTTGGCCGAACAAGGCCATTCTCAGCCAATGCAAGTCAACAGCATGACGCTAGACCGAGATCCTGTCACCTCGACTCAATTGTATGTGTCTGGTTTGCTTAGGGTCGGGCTGCGCTGCAGCAATCCTTCTTCTCCAGGTGCCCAACCACTGTGGCGCGTCGGAAACGGCTGGATGGGGAGCCTTGGATTCCACTGTGGCTGTCGCCAGCATTGCGAGTCCCGCCAGATCTCAAGTCTGACGTGAAGACAAGCAATAAATTCTGGGCCCGGCAGTCGTGGGACGAGATCATACGCAGCAACTCCGCCGCATCTTTTTGAATCTGAGAAGGCACACAAAAAGGGGACCGGACCATACCCATTCTGTGGCTGGACCCCTTCTGCGCAGTACTGTACATGCGCCCACCGTTGGTTCCATGAGGTTAAAAACTGGTGACCACGTCGAAACAATGGAGATTCCCGCCTGCAGTCTCCCAGGACCCTTTCAAGCTACCCTTGAGCTCTCCCCCTGACACGCGCAGGCATCTTTCAAGCTCAACGGGCGGTGTGGTCCTGTCCCCGGCCATTCCACCCAGGCACGCCCCACCGATCTCGCAGGAGTTACTTGTTGGGCAGGTACAGTGTCTTTTCCTGCGCAGTGGGCGCAGGGTGAACGAGGCCTTTCGCAGGGGGGGCCAACGAGCAGGCAGGCAGGCCTTGTACGGTAACCCGGTGGGGCGAGACAGCGAGTTCATGCAAGTCCAGCACATGGAGCTTTTGAGCCTCGGTGCGCCGCCGGAAATGCTCCCTTTGCCAACGGCTGCGGAAGAGGCTACGGTGGACTGTGCAGAGTCCCCAACGGATCTCGCGACGACGGGACTGACTGGGTTGTGCTGTAGAAGCAAAGGTGGGCCCCATGGAAGCATTGGAAGAAACGGGGCTGCAGTCTGCCGCGTACCGTGTGGGAGGGGCAGAACGCGCGACGCGTTCTGGACTGTGCTATTGTTATTGTTGTCCTCTTGCCCGATTCTGTATCTGTCGGTGTGTCTGGTATTGTCTTTGCGCGTTTCAAATCCCTGAGAACTTGAGTGATTATTTGCCTCGGTACCGTGTACGGTCGGGGCGTCTGTTTCTTGCCGCCCAGAGGCAGTGTGGTTCCATATCAAGGCACGGAGTGCACGACACGGGAGCGGATCTGTCTGTACGGCCTCGAACAGTCTCGAGGGTTGGCAGCTTGGGTTAGAGCCAACACGCCTTTGGAGGAGGTCCACCCGGCCTCGTCGACGGTTCTCTGCATGGTTGCATGGCTGCGTGGCCGCTTGTGCTGCTCGTGCAGCGGTGCAATCTGCCAATGAGAAAATACAGCCCGCTAAGCGCTGAAAACGCTTCGTAATGGAAAGCTAGCCGGGCTGAGCTCGCATCTGACGATCGTCAGGAGACTCGCATACATGGCAGGCCTGTCAGGGGCGTCGGGTAGACGGTGTAGTATCTTTGGTGTGCGTAGTACCCGACAGCCTGTCAAGCCCAGTCTCCGACCCTCGCCACTGACCGACATACCATGGCCACGTCTGCTCATGTCTGGGGGGTCTGGCTGCGTGTCGTGGCCAGGCTGCCAGGCCACCATCGAAGCTTGTATCGAATATGTGTCTTTGGCCGGCAATAGGCTCAGCTGCAGGGCGAAGGCGGACATTTTGCGCCGGGTACAGTCGGTTCTGGCATTTCTCGCCCTGTCTTGGTGGTCATGGCAGGGTTGGGGATTCGCTCTTTCATCCCAAGACAAAGATACGCCCGTGCCAATGTCTGGTGGACAAGTGATCCCAGGGCCGGAAATGCGGCATTCATTATAGAATCTCGCTATATGGCATGCGAATTTATGTGCCGCAAGGATTCTTTACCCCAACACTTGAACCCTGAATATTATAAGCAAGGAGCTACGGGAGAGAGGCCTATGGGAGTCCCTCCAGAGACGGGACCATTCGCCCTTAGAGTGTCCTGTTGCATGGGCTAGGGGTCTATTCAGCAAGGTCTGGGGTATCTGCGACCTGCAAGCCTCGAACTTGTGTTGCAACCTGTCGTCCCTTTAATTGACTCGATGAGGCGAACCGGGCGAACGCTGTGTTGCCATAAAAAGGAATGAATACGTGAAGCTCTCTCTATATGATGTATCACAATTTTGATCCGGCTTTCGTTGCGGTGCAGATCAAGGCCGCATATTGATGTTTCATGAAATGATGTTGTATCTCGAGACCTGGTGTGCCTGTTGGTTTATGGCACATGCAGGGACGGCTGGGCCATATTCGCCACAAGGAGATATACATTGGTATCAGATATTCTATGCTGTAGTTGACATCTGCCCATCTAGACTGTGCTCTGCCTAGCGCTTTGTGTAGTAATTTGACATGTCGAGCATAAGCACGAGCATTACAAGTGCGTTCTCCTGCGGGCGCCCAGCAGCATCTCTATCATTCCTCGATCCAGCCTTCTCACCCATGCCTCTACACACGGTGATGAAGATCTCAACCTTTTCGCGGAAGGCCTTGTACATCTTCTTGATCTCCTCGGAGTACTGGTGATTCGGTACGTGTGACCGAGCCTGTTTGGCAAATCGTAGAATCTGTGTGAAGATCTCTTCCAGTAGCTTGAGAACCGGTTGCTGCTTCTTCCTCAGAAGTAGCGCCTGTGCAATGTTATCGAGGGTGTGCTCGTGTTCCTCCCCAAGCCTCTTTGGGCTCACAATCGCGGCATTCTTGTCAAGACCGCTGTCATGGAGCCCCTTCTCAATCTTGTCCAGCCACGCCTGGAAACGACGCCAAGACTGGTCAATGCCTATGTCGAAGAAGTAGCGGGCAATGTTAGTGACGAAGTGGTGAGCTTCCACGCGGAAGCGCACACACACATCCTCGAGGTTTGCCCAGTGTGATGCCTGCAGGACTATGTCGCGGAAAAGCTGGTCCACCACGAACAGCATGCGCAAGACGCGGAGCATGAGCTTAAAGATCCGGTCATACTTAAGCAGCGATGCGGTGGTGATGACTGGCGCAAGAGCCTGCGGCGGCTTGTAAGACATGCGCAGGAAGTCGAGGGCCTCCAGCGACCCTTGGTCCATACACCTCTCCATTTCCTCAGTGGACAGATCCCGGATGGCGAAGCTGAGGTCTCCGGGCAGCCCGTTGCCATCGGCGCCGCTTTCTTGCTGGTAACTCTCTGTAAGCACGCCCATCAGCGCAAGCCGCAGCTCGGAACTCGCCGGTGGCCAGTTCTCACGACTCGACAGGCGTAGGCCCATGGTGACGCCAGACCTCGACACGCCTGACCGTCTCTCGGTCGTCTCCATGTCGGGGTTGAACAGCGCGTTCGTGAGGCGGCTCGAGAACATGCCATTGCCAAGGAGTTGGAACGCTCTCTGAACTGCGAGGTGCTTCCGTAAGCCATGCTCACTAAACAACAACCGGAGGCATTCGCGATTGACAAGACGAGCTTGAGTGTATACCATCGGGCCGAAGGACAGCAACGGTAATAGAGACCAGTGAGGGCTGAAGTCAGCGACAGTGGACTCTCCCTTGTCCTGAGCGTCAAATAGGTTGGATCTGAGAATGCGGGACAATTGGTTCCATGTCTCCTTGGTCTCGATCGGTCGTTCGAGGTTTGCGATGGAGACTAGCATTGTCTGTTGAAGGTCCTGCTCGTCCTTGCCAAAGACCTTGAGTCCTCCATCATCCTGGTCCATGAAGCTGTTGAGGCGATGTTGCGAAGTGGTTCCGCTAGCATCTTGCGTCCTCTGGAGCAGGTCTAGCACGGCACGTTGATACTCGAGTGCCTTTTCTTCAACCCTCGTAATGGACTCCCAGTCATACTGCCACTCAAGTTTCGGTACGGTGGTCGAGTTGGTGATACTGATTGACGCCATTGGGTGCTGAGGGTGGCTCTCCTGGAGAAATCGAATATTCTTTCCAGTCTCAAAAATGACCTGAGCGACATCGTCAGGGACAAAGCCGGGCATGTTGTCCGGGTCCAGGACATAATCGGGCTCTTCCAGCTCGAAACCTTGATCATCTATCCACACGTTATTCTCAACCTTCACGAAGCTCTTTCCCGGACCAGACTTGTTAATCCGTGTGCCCTCCTCCGATCTCAGACCAATCCATTCTTCAACAAATTCCGTCCACGGTGATGAGACGATACGAAGGATCTGGCCCATAGTGTCTCTCAGGACTGGTTCGCTCATCTCTGCCGACTGGGCCTCATTGTAGATAAGAGAAAGCAAATCTGCGTCATTGGTCGACCTCTTGATCTTGATGATGAGTCTGTAGTAATATGATAGAAGTCGGTAGGTTGGGCGAACAAGTGACTGCAACTGAAGAATTGAGATTGTCATCAAGCCACGGCGTCCAAGCTCATCCTGTACGACGAGCAGAAGGCTGTCCAGGGCGTTTGCAAGCGCGACCCTGGGTGGGCTTGCACTCGACGAGTATGTCTTGTCTATGAATGAGCGCAGACGGCGATAGGCTTGACCACAGGAGGTACAAAGAGGCAGTATAGCGGAGAGAGATTCTGTTGAGTATCCAGGGGCTTTGGACAAAGGCAATGAGGATTGAAAGGTCTTCTTCTCTGCGTTCCATGAGAACAAGACGGAGTCGCGGCCAAGTGCCATCGCAAGTAGACAGGCAGAATAAGCGTTGGGGTCCAGCGTCTTATGGGATGCATGAGACTGGATGCCACATGGATTGTTTTCCGAAGCCAAGTAGGAATCATATGCATCCGTTCCAGCTTCTGTGATGAAGATTGGCGGGTTAAGTCGCGCTTCAGGGACATCGAAGCCATCCCACATTTTGAAATCCGCAGCCTCTGGGGCAGTATCTTGATGGAACATCCATGGGTCCGCCACAGACTCTGTGTGTGGGCTTCTCAACAACCCGTGATCAATGTTGACTGCCTCCTCGCCCACCGTGGCTTCGGGCCCGGATTCAGTGTTGAGATCCGGCGGAAGCTTGAAATAACCATCATCTGGAAGGCTCAGCGTGTTGCTCACGATGGGGCCGATTCTGTCTGGTGACCGTTAAGAATTTCTCTTTTATAGCGCCAGATTCTTCCACTCACTTGTATCGGAAAGATCGAAGAAGTCCTTCGCCAGGGGCGTAGGTGAGTCCAGTAGCATGGACGACTTCCAGAAGTTCGGCTGGACGAAGAGGTCAGCGACACTCTCATCCTCCGTCGCAAAGGACGCCATTATTTGGGCAGACTATTTGATGAACGAATCATGTGAGGGTCTCTCGCCGCCAGACAGTCATGGCTGCTGCACTTCTCCGAACACATAGAGAGGTTCGTAAAGATGTCCAGTCCTCTTAAGACGGATGAGCATGTCAAGAGCGTTGGACATTGCTAACAATGAACCGCGCGGTGGTTGTGCCCTAACCCTTCCCGCGTGTACCTGCAAAGTACCTATCCACCTAGCCCATCCCAGCTTCATGCGCACCTTTCCAGAGAGCTCCTACGCAGTCTGTATTTACTCCAGCTTGCTCCTGCACGTTCCCGTCGAATGAAACCAATCGGCCTTCAGTCAATTCTGCTGGGTGTTCAATCGCATTCTAGATTGTGCCTCGCCTAGTTCAATACCAACAGTTTCGACCCCCAGACCCAACACCTCTTTGCGACAGCTTTTCGAGCACTGAAGCCAGCACCATGCCTCCGAAAAAGAAGGCTCGCGCGTCGACAACGGCCACGCCGGCGAGCAACGATGACGCGATGGACATCGACACACCGCAAGCTGTGGACACACCCACTGCAGTTGCCACCAACCTAGCACACACTGTCGACCTGGCCTCGCCATGGACTGATGACCAAGTCTCCATGCTCTTCAAGGCAGTGGTGCGTTGGAAGCCAGCGGGTGCGTGCGCGACATCCCACCCGAATTGGTTGAAGCATTGAGCAGCTGCTAACCTCGTCACAACCAGGAATGCACAAACACTTCCGAATGCTCGCTATATCCGAATCTCTGCGAACGAATGGCTACGACCCCGCCGTCTATACCCACATCCGCATACCGGGGATCTGGAAGAAGCTTAACGAGTTCTACAACATGCCCCTGATAGACGAACGGGAGAACAACATGGACCTGTTGGAGGACCCCAGTTTCGACGATCGTTTCAAGGACTTCGATCTTCCTTGGGAGGACTACGGCGACCTGATCATGCAGCGAGCATTGGCAGATCCCAGCGAGGCGCCATCGTCGCCCTCAACAACAGAGAAATCGCCTGCTTCGACTAGAAAGCGGAAGCGCGGTGGGGCTGGAGATGAGCCGAAGGGCCGCGCCAGCACGGTTGAGGACTCGGAGGCCGAGGACGAGGGGGATGCCGAAGAGGCCCAGTCTAGCCCAGCAGTGAAGTCGGCACGAAGCGCACGCAGCACTAGGAGCTCCAAACGCGCGGCATCCAAAGCTAAGGCCAAGGCTGCCGAACAAGAGGAAGAGGAAGAGGAAGGCGGCGATGAAGAAGAGGAGGGAGACGGAGACGGAGACGGAGAATCCCACGAGCAGGAATCCTCTTCCGACGACGAGAGCGAAGAAGAGCAAGAAGAAGAACACGAAGAGGAGCAGGAGGCGGAGGAGCAGCAAGAAGAGGAAGCTCCAGCGGCGAGGCCCACTAGGGGAGGTCCAGGTAGGGGAAGGAAGCGAGGTCGAGGTCGTGGGAGGGGAGGCCGCGGTCGACGAGGTGGGTAAAAACTGAGGGCCAGCAGACTCTCGATGGGCGAGTCTCTCAGACCAGGGGAAGGGAGGAGGCGATCGTACTCTGGTTACAAGAGGCAGAAGTCCTTGTCAATGAGGAAGCGTGGCTGGATTGAAATTGGACAGAGTTTGCATGTTAGAGATACCCTGTACTACTAGGCTCGAAGATGATGAAATGCTTTTGAGGAAAGCAAAGCTGTCGAACGATTTCCAGCCGGTTGTGATGGGCATTTGCAGCTGGAGACGCAAACTTGCCCAGGTGGGTAGGTACTTTGAAGGTACTTGTATCCCACCGTGCAAGCTCATTAATGGATCCCTGCAAATCAACACCCCACACACCCATCATCAACGTCCTGCCCCGCAACGCGTCAGGTCAACGACAGACGCGACTTAAACAATCTTGAGGTCTGTCAAGCCGAACACAACCCAAAATGTCTCGGGCAGGATCCTCAGCAGCAAGGAACCTCACCCTCACTGAAGAGCTGGAAAGGCTTGAGCAGTCCATCACGCTCACTCTGCAAGGTAGATTAAATATGAATCTGGCTAGGTTACTTGGGAGGGAACTAACGAGGCATAGAGATCGATTCAAACTTCAGCAGGGCACATCGCATAGTCACCACAAGCATCCTGCCCTTGGTGGAGCAGTATGGAGAGCACTCCAAGGCCGTGTGGGAGGCGTCAAAGTTCTGGAAGCAATTCTTCGAGGCATCGGCAAATGTGT
This sequence comes from Diaporthe ampelina, assembly GCA_023522825.1. NCBI lineage: Eukaryota > Fungi > Ascomycota > Sordariomycetes > Diaporthales > Diaporthaceae > Diaporthe > Diaporthe ampelina. The sequence continues at coordinate 44,934 of JAMFTM010000002.1, read as the reverse complement.
CCTTGTCGGGGTATGAGGAGCTAGCCGCAGACGAGGAAACGACAGCTCACGACGAGACAACTGAGCATGATGAGACGACGGCGGACTACACGCCACGCCCGGAAGATGGTGATGCTCATCAGGAGGCCTCGTACCAAGCACAGGATGACTCACTGCTGGATGGCGGAGAGGGAGATCTTACTGGGAGCACCCCCCGCGCGCCGGCGAGCAAGTCAAGGCCGCAGTTCGCCAAGCTCGGCTCTCCCTACGAGGAACTGAAGCGTGAGATGAGAGGCGAGGATGACCGCGCCTCGGGTGACGACTCCGACACCGAGATCGTGCCTCACCAGCACACCACCAGACTGCCTGACATGTCCATGACCCCACGGTCGTCACTGGGCGCCGACGAGGCAACACAAGACGACATCTTCTCCACCGCACACAAGAACAAGGACCCCCTACTCCACCGGGTCCTTGACAAGAACTACCGCATCCAAGCGACCCCTCACAAGCCCACCGGCGTCTCGCCCATCAAGTGGAAGGTCACCGAGAAGCTCCAGCCACAGGGCGGGGACAAGGGCAAGCAGCCAGCATGGAAGGACGACTCGCCACAGTCCTCTCCCGAGATGGCGATCCCGACGCTTCGCAGTGCCGCGTTTATGTCGCCCGTGAAGTACGGTGGCGGCGTGCGCGGCAGACATCCTAGTGGCGCGTCTGGTGCGCCGCGGACACCCGGCGTCAGCGTCCAGACGCCTGCGACTGCGAAGAAGACGAGGGACGTCTATGCGAACGAAGAGGGCAAGAGGGGCCGGCACAAGGATGAGATCACGTGGGATAGTGACGACGAGGATGATGACGGCCTCTACGGCGGGATGAGCCCGCCCAAAACGATCCAGTTCGCGGTGCCGCCCTCGAAGCTCCTGCAGACCCCAGGTGAGTAGCCCAAGACCCGCAAGAACCCCCATCCATCAACAATGGCCAACATTGATCTAACTACTCGTACAGCTCGAGAGGCAAGCAAGCGCATTGTTGACGACATACTTATGACGGCCGGCATGGAGCCCGAAGATTCGTCTGAGTACAGCCCTACCATCGTCAAGATGAATGCAAACATCTCGGACGATACGTTTTGATTAGACTTTATAGAGGAGAAATTGCAGTCTGAGATTCCACGGAGTCTCCGATGAAATAAACACCATCACAGTCTAGTCTCCCTGTCCGCCTTGGTGTGATCCATTTAATTTCATTATTGTGGGTGCGATTCAATCGTCCCGAGTTCCTGTCGAGAATGCCACCGCGACGTAAAGACCTGCTTCTACCTCACCACATAATCGCGCATAGTGCTTTGAAAACGAGTGAAACCTCCTGGTTTCGTTCTATTTCGTATACAGTCGAGGCCATACACAGCGCCTTCATACAATGGTCAGCGGTTGCGTTTCCAAGCCCCCATACATATGAAATGTACGTGGTGCCTTCATACAGTGGTGAGCGCTCAAGACCCAGCGTTTAAAAAACCATACAATGCCGATATAAGTGGTTGGAACGAGTGAAATACATGCTAGAACCGCTTCTGCCAAGGAAAAGTATCTGTTTGTATCAGGTCAACTGGTAGAAAAGTAGGTCAAGCGTAATGCCGTGGAGGCCAATGCACTCTCATCCTCTCGAACCACTAGAAATTGCGCCAAAGACGGCGTCATGATGACTTGTTTCCTAAGTCTCTCCATTCTGGCCCATCGAGTCACATGCAAGATGCTCATTCATTCACCGATAATAGGGGGCTATTTTTGGGCCCGCCACATGACCCCAGCATCTGTGTAGCAAGCAATCGTTTTATAGATTACTGTAAAATCTCCCATAAGATAATATACCATAAGACAACTGCCTCTCAAACAATAGCCTTTGAAAGGATTTCATGTTGGTTTACTTTTCATATGGATATGTCGAAGTACTCAACAACTACCATGGCCTCTGAGATAAAATAACGTAGCTTCGTCTCCAATGCTTCCTATCTTGTCCGACCACAATTTGTCAATCATGACCTATCCTGCGTGGCTGTGAGAGGCCATTACAAAAACCCAAGAAACCTAAAGAGAATCTGATGGTATTTGGGATTCCCTGGGGCACGGAGCTGTCTTGCTGTAGTGTTGTAGGTTGGGAAGTTGAAAGTGTGGGAATTGGAAACATTTGTGTTTCTCCATCAGCTCTGGCGTGTCTACACATGACTTCAATCATAATATTTACTCTGTTGTCTCTCTTTTGATTTCCTTCTCCCTCATTCATCTGATCCTTCTTTTTTTATATATATATGATGATCAGCTTCAGCCACCTTGTGTTTTTTTGTTCAACTATCTATCTATTTGTTGTCTTCTCGGCCTATAGACTACCCACCAGCAGCTCATACCTCATCCACAAATTCGGCAATCACTCAGTACACATCCTTATAATCCTCTACATAAGGAACCTCCAGCTTTCCCTATAGGGCCCCCTCTTCTACAACCCTCCTCACTTATTATATGGAGTTAGGAAGATCCTTAATAATAAAGTAGTATACCTAGAGAAGGAAGTATTAGTTCTTAAGTACCCTTACTTCTACTTTATGTATATTATATTTATTATATATTTTATAGATAAATTCTATTTATCTTTCTAAGAGGGCTTCTTTCTTTTCTTTAAAACTATATAGGGAGGCTTCTTTAAATAGGTTAGCTATAGTGGTATACCTATTTAGTTAGCAGCTATATACTTAGAATAGGGACTATAGTCTAGGTAGGCTTACTTAGTGAGTAGTCTTGAGAGGCTGTGTGATAAGTGTTATTGATAGGGAAGAGTTGAGTTTCTTAGCTAAGTCTCCCTTTATGGGATTCACCTTCTTATAGGTGCTATCTTGAGACTATTATAGTCTTGCTGTGTGACTACTTCACTATATAACTGCTTTGCTAGCTGTTAGCCCTTAGGCTACTAGTATTAACAATTCTAGTCAATAGTACCGTTAGGAGTAATACTTCTTAGCCTCATCTGTACGGTATAAGGCTGAGGCTATATGCCCGTAGACAGGTGTATTATATTATCCTTTTATTATAATTGGTATTGTTTTTTCTCTGAGTACTGGGTCTTGAGTGCTTATCACTGTATGAAGGCACCATATATATTTTATATGTATGGGGGATTGGAAACGCAACTGTGTATATGATGATCAACACCGGCGGACTGCTGTATTTGGTTCTGGAAATAACTTTTGTCTGCTGAACTTTATTATACTAGTTTAACAAAATTATAGAGCATCATACTCATTAAACACACTATGGCCAAAAAAAACCCCCCAGATGTGAGCCTTAATCATAGGCGAAATGAATAATAAACAAAGCACCTAGGCAGTGTAGCTGTATCTGTTGATTGACGTGCACTTCACTGAGGGGGGTAAGGTGTGGTGGAATGGTAACTGGTTCATTTCCTGCCCGGCTTCGTTGTGTTCAGCTGTGAACCTTCTGATGTACATAGTCGGACAACTAGTTTGGGTGAGTTCATCATAAAAGAAGTGTAGTTCCCAGGTGGCAATGTTGTTCCAGAAAATTGCGCAGTTTGCAAAGACTGGGTGTGGCGCCACAATGGCCTGAACAGCAAGTGTCTACGACAGGCCTGACAACGGTGGCTGTTGATTCAGTTATCTGCTTGTTAATTTGGTACACTTAGAGTAGCATCATGTGTGCAGGGTTCAATGACGCACAGTAGTCAATGACTCTCTTCTTGCCTGCCAACAATCTAGTTGATTAAGCTCAAACGCTTTGAGACATGTGTTGGTCATGGTAGGCGAGACACAGGGTTCACAGACACACTTGAATCAGTTGAGCCTCTGTGTGCACGAGAGAGCTCAGACACTTTATTTTTTTGCCACTATTGTTTTGTCCACAATTTCAACCACGAGCATGACTTGGACTCTAGATTGAACTGCTTGACATGAGGCAAAATGATCACTGCACTTTACTAATCCAACAGAAAACTCAAGGGGCCCGGATTTACCAGAACATTGACTTGAAACCCATGCTGGAATATTTCCAGGTCCCACTATACTGTCACAATTGAATTACTGGGGCAGGCTGCAGCTGCTAGCTTTTGATGTCGTTTTCACGATGAACGTTAACGACGGCTTGGGGCAGACGATTTTGCTAGCCTTGTCTCAAGGACTTCATCCGTCACCATCGCAGCAATTCTCACTGAAATATGAGGGGCGAGAGGGCCACGATCTAATTGCACAAATTTTCCGCTGGAGGCTCGGATGCAAACGAAACGCCGAACGGCGGGCTCCCGCAAGTGTGCAGACATGGGTGGCCGGAGGTAGCGGACACCTCTGCCCGAGCAGTCGGGATATGCCTTTGCCCCGTACGTCGGAATGTCGGCCGCGGAGGAGCGATGGGATGGTGCCAAGGGTCTCTGCATGTGAAGCCCGTGTGGGGGTTGCCGGGCACTGGAAACAAAGGTCATCGTACGGAAATCGTATTGAGTTACTTGTTTGCGTATAGCCTGGTGCACTAGTTGGGATGTGTAATGAAGTGGTTGTGGGCCTGATTGGAGAGGGAAATTCGCGGGCCAGATTCTTCGACACCTAGCAACGCCCTCGCGTCGCGATGTCGAGCGCGCAGTGTGTGGCAGTCAGGCTGCATTGTGGCTGTCTGGGGATTGTTCCTGCGGACAATGTGATTGCAAATGGCCCTTATTCGTACTCGTATCCGGATCTTGAGCTGTGGGATTGACCAATGGCATGGTGGCGTATTCGAGATGATGTTGCGGCGCATTCCAGGGTCGTCCCAGATGGTCCCGGGCTGCTGGGCCAGAGGGGGAACACTGGCGAACGAACTGCAAGCTTCTTCAGATTTCGAGAACGAGTGGGGATCCACACCTCAGCTCAGCATGTAACCACATTCTGTCGAGGTCGGAGGAGCGAGGGATGCGTAACCATACGATATGTCGTCGCCTATCGTAAATACGCAGCGGGACGCCCAGAACGTGTGACGATGGTTGTATTGGGGCGGGGCCACAAATTACGTCAATTGCCCGTTGGGAGCGGGAGGCCGAATGCGCGGTCGCGGCACAGCAACAAGTCTGGTGCAGTGGCAGCTGTCGAACAGAATCTGGGCCTCGTCGTGGTGGCAGCACTGGGCAGAAATGGCTGGGCACAGCATCCACTGCCGAAGGGCGGATCACAACATAATGGAGATTAGCTGTTGTGGAGCCGTGGGCAGCACAGAGAGAGATCTCTGTCCTCTCTACACGCTCTGTATGCCCTGGGATCCAGATGCCCTGGGATCCAGGGCCTTTTTAGTCCTACAAGCATGGGATTAACCCAATCTGCGATAGGGCGTGTGTGGAGTGAGCATGATTGTGATTGTGATTGAATTGATATGATAAGACGATCACCGGCAGGGCAGGGCGGGAGAGAGAGAGTAAGAGAGAGTAAGACAACCAACCTTGTTTCGAGACGGTGAGAGCAACTCTTGAACCTACCCCGGCGTGCCTGGCTTGCCTGGCCACCCAATTCTCCGCACAACAACGAAGGTGCAAGAAGGGTTTGTGGGACAGCAACGGAGTACCACAACTGGCATCCGGGAGACGATGACCCCTTCGGACCCTGCCACCACACACGCCTGCCATGGCCTGACGCGGGTCTGGCTTTCCCGTCCAGCCCGCTGACGGGGTGCAGGGTGAATTGGCAGCTGCCATTGGCCATAGCTCCCCACCAGGAAACTGATCGGCCATGGATTGTCACCTTGGGTCCCAAGGTACCAAGCCCCAGTGCCTGGATGCGGTACATACCACAGTACCTACCTGCCACCAAGTCAACAGCCTAGCCTACTTGCCTACCACACTGCCTATGCCTCCTGGGCCCTGGGCGGCAGGGCGGGCGAGCATCCAGGCATCTAGGTGATGCACTAGTCTGTGATGTCGTAATGTATTGTACTTTGCTGTGTGCTATACCTACCTAAGGGACATGGAAGCAAGGTCTAGCACATCACTCATCACCCAGCACGCCCAGCATACCAGCATACATACACACCACGCTGCCTGGCCGCCCGGAAGTAGACACGACTAAGATGAACCTTGAGGTAAGAAGCAGAGTAGCAACAAGCTGACCCGGGCACGCGCTAGCCGGCAGCAGAGCACCCCTGCCACCTGCACATTGAATCGCAATTGTCGCATCCGACGGTGGGAATTCCCATTGGTAGCGTAATCTCCTGTTCCCGCACTTTTTATCTCCAGAAGACCCAGCAAAAGACCAGCTCCGACTACCCAGTCGACCCTTGCTTTTGCCCGCCCTTGCCCTGCTTCGGAATTTGCTGCTCATTATTAATTACAGAGACTGCCCCAGGGTCCATCTCGAGCCTGTCTTCTTTTTCCTGCATTTCCCCCGTCTTCCACCCTTCACCGCGCAGTACTCGGCCCAACACCTCGGAAACGCCCCAACAATCCAGAGGCAGCGCCTTCAAGAACAGGGGACAGAACTAATACGACCAGGTCGCCTAGCCGATCTGCGAGCGGCGCGCCCAACGACAGCTTACCAGGGAGCTCCGAGCTTCGATCTCGGATTTTTTTTTTCATCTGGTTTGTCCCGGTGTTTGTTGTACACACGCAGACGCAGAAAAGGCAAATCTCCAATCCGAACAGGCACAGCTTCTCCGCATCCAAACCCCTTGCAGCGAGCTGGGTTTGCCTAGCATGGACACCAACTCAACCAGCTTCGCCTCGCCGCTGGCGAGCCCGCAGAACGGCAACCTCAACATTCCGGTGCAACTCGAATATGTCGTCGACGCAATCTCCCACGCCAGCATCTGGACTGTCCTATGGACTGTCCTGGCCATAGCAGTGGTCTATGATCAGAGTATGTGCTACCCACGATCAATTGAAGCAAAAGAGGCGTGAATATGGCCCGAAAGGTCAAGAAAAGCGTATGAAGCGGCTGGCGGAGGGAAGGGAGCCAATGATTCGATACAGGACGAGGGGCTTCAAAAACAGAGTTCGGCAGCTAATCGCCATGCTTACAGTCAGCTATCTCCGCCAGAAGGGCTCAATTGTTGGCCCGTCTTGGAAGGCCCCGTTTATTGGACCCTTCCTGCAGTCCATGAACCCCAAATTCTCTGAATACTATGGCAAATGGCAGAGCGGCGAACTCAGCTGCGTTTCGATCTTCCACAAGTAAGTTCTTCGTCAACCTCTCGAGACTGGTGCGTTGTTTGATAGTGGCTAACGCACATCGCAAAAGGTTTGTCATTATCGCTTCCACTCGAGACATGTCCCGCAAGGTCTTCAACTCGCCAACCTTTGTCAAGCCTTGCGTTGTGGATGTCGCCCCCAAGCTTCTGGGAGCGGACAACTGGGTGTTCCTGGATGGCAAGCCTCACGTTGACTTCCGCAAGGGCCTGAACGGGCTGTTCACCCGCAATGCTCTGGAATGCTACCTGCCCGGCCAAGAGGACGTGTACAACCGCTACTTCAAGAAGTGGGTTAAGGCTACCAAGGATGCCGGTGGCAAGCCCGTGCCTTGGATGTCCGAGTTCCGAGAGATTATCACTGCCGTCTCCCTGCGGACGTTCTGCGGTCACTACATATCCGACGAGGGTGTCAAGAAGATTGCGGACGATTACTACCTGATTACCGAGGCTTTGGAACTAGTCAACTTCCCCTTCATTATCCCGTTCAGCAAGACCTGGTACGGCAAGAAGGCTGCAGACATGGTACTTGCAGAGTTCTCAAAGGCCGCGGCCAAGAGCAAGGTCCGCATGAACGCCGGCGGCGAGGTCTCCTGCATCATGGACGGCTGGATTAAGAGCATGGTGGAATCCCGCCAATGGCGTGAGGCCGAAGCCCGAGGCGAGAAGCTCCCCAAGCCCACACCGCTGCTGCGAGAATTCACCGACTACGAGATTGCCCAGACCATCTTCACCTTCCTCTTTGCTTCTCAGGATGCGACCAGCAGCGCCGTCACGTGGCTGTTCCAGATCATGGCTCAGCGGCCCGACATCCTCGACCGGATCAGGGAGGAGAACCTGCAGACCCGCAAGGGTGACATCCACGCGGCCGTGACCCTGGACGAGCTCGACTCGATGAAGTACACCCGTTCCGTTGTCCGTGAGCTGCTGCGATACCGGCCTCCCGTCCTGATGGTGCCTTACCTTGCGAAGAAGGATTTCCCCATCACCGACACCTATACCGTTCCCAAGGGCGCCATGGTCATCCCCTCGACATACCTGTCACTGCGGGACCCTGAGGTGTACGAGCGTCCGGATGAGTTTGACCCCGAGCGGTACTACACAGGTGACGCCGAGGAGAAGGGCGCAAAGAACTGGCTTGTTTTCGGCACTGGCCCTCACTACTGCCTCGGACAGCACTACGCCATGTCTAACCTCGCCCTCATGATCGGCAAGGCTTCCCTCCTGTTGAACTGGGAGCACCACCCAACGCCAAAGTCCGAGGAGATCAAGGTCTTTGCCACCATCTTCCCCATGGTAAGCCGGCCTCGCACAGCATTTCCTAAACTTTTTGAGTGACACAGGCTAACATGACCCAGGACGATTGTCCCTTGACCTTTGAGGACAGGAAGTAAGAAGGGTGCTGGTAGAAGATGCAGAGCAATCTAAAAAAGACGTGAGCATGATGCGGCTGGTATAATGGACCTACCAGCGTGATCGCATGATTCTAGACGTGTTACGACACAGTTTAATAAGTTTTAATACCGTACATAATTTTCAGACCCCGAGCTTCAGGAACACGCATCGGCGGTCTAAGCTCTCGTAGCAACGTTCCCGCTTAGAATGATGTGGTCCGGGATTCGCCCCTAGAGCCTACAACTTCGCACTGGCGAACTCCTCAAGACAATCGATAATGAGACGTCAATCTTTAAATGCAGTCGTTGACCCAGGCGTGATCAGACCCTGGCCATTGTGACGGGTACCACTGTGAGGGCAGCATTTGTCTGATCTCGTAAACTTAATCTGGACCAATCCCTCGAGAAGCTTGGCCGTCGTTTCAAGGACGATTGGCGGAACAAAGATAGAGTTTGACCACGGCGGCACGACCCGTCACACTCGAGCTGTCAGAAGGGGTTGGATGGGATGCCAAACACAGATCTGCGCAAGATCCGGGGCCCCTTTCCAACCGGAGAACACACGAACCCCCCCGGGACCTACCTTTGCGAAGCCTGTGCCCGCAGGTGACATCAGAGCAGGGGAACCAACCGGCCGACCGACCGAACCCGGCCGCCGCCTCCTCCGCGATAGCTTCCCGACCGACCGAAAGTGGGACGCCCAGCTTCCCGCCGAAACGCAAAACATCCCGTGCCGACAGAAACACACCGCGAACTATCTATCCTTCAAACCTCATTGTCGCTTCGTGCCGGAGCTTCTGTTTCACCGAGCCCCCCCCACCTGCAGAGATGGCTTCCCCTCGGACCCTGCAGAGCGCCGCGAACGCACTGCGCCTCGGCGCCCACCGCGCCAGCGTGGCTGCTAGCTCCAGCTCCCTCCTCCGCGTCGCCGCGCCCCGAGCTGTCAGGCGGTACGCCCCGGCCCCGTTGCACGCCGCGGCTGCGCTGCCCTCTGGCGTCCGGAGGTACTCCCAGCAGGGGCAGCCCAAGGAGAGCAGGATATGGAGCTTTGAGGAGGTATGTCGCGCGCATTGGCTCGGTTGCCCGGCCCCGCCCTCGCCAATCCCGACCTGGAGAAGGAGACTGGGAAGGCGAGAGAGGCAGGCATGATGACAGATTGGCTGACGACCATTATTCCGGCGTGCAGGTCCAGAAGCTCACGCAGGAGACGGAACCCAAAGTCATAGTAGTCGGTACGATACGAACATCCCCCTTCCTTCGAAGTCCATGAATGCCCGACACCCACCACCTCCTCTCTCTATAGACACAAGCAAGGCGCAGAAGGAAAAGAACAAGCAGGAGAAGAGAACCCAGGCTGACTTCTGCACTCGCGCGCCACCCCAACAGATGTCCGAGAGCCAGGCGAGCTCAAGTCGACCGGCCGCGTGCCCGGCGCGGTCAACATCCCCGTGACGTCGCAGCCCGACAGCTTCCACATCAGCGAGGAGGACTTCGAGGACCGGTACGGGTACCCGCGCCCCGCCAAGGACCAGGAGGTTGTGTTCTACTGCAAGGCCGGCGTGCGCAGCCGCGCCGCGGCGGGGCTGGCAAAGGACGCGGGATGGTCGAAAGTGGGCGAGTACCCCGGCAGCTGGCTGGACTGGGCTGAGAAGGGGGGCAAGGTCGAGAGGTGAGGTGCGCTGCTTGGGCTTTCGGGGGCTTACACGGTGGGATGGGGGATACGCTTTGGTTATCACGACGAGCTTGCTTGGGTGTCTGCTGCGTGACCGCAGTATCTCCTCAATTCCTGTAGGACACCTTCTATGGGCCAACATCCTAGAGGCCAATCTCCCGTATCTAGGAAGAACTCGCCCTTACAGGATAACATCCTATCAGACATCACCCTCGGGGCAGGCAAGCCACCTGAGCTCTGCTACGACATCATGCAACTTTTTGAAGATGCGGCGGTGTGCTGGTAGTAGTGCATGTGGTGAGAGGGCAACAGGTGTGCTGAAGAGCATGGCAGTAATGCTGCTTGGACTTGCTACTGTGAAAATGTATATCCCCTTTGATAGATGCTTTCCCCGTGTCAGTAGAACAGACCAGCCGTCTAACCGGCATAGTGTACATGCAGTCATTAACGACAAAACGCCCCCTAAGCCCACAGCTCCACGCCTAGGCATGGTAGCTCCCTCAAAGTTGCCCGCTGTTACATATCCTAGAAACCCGGGGGTGGTGGAGGCTGCTCGGGTGCCTTTCCATCGTCACCGCCACCACCTCCTCCACCAACGCCGCTCCCAGGCTGCTCATTCGGTATCAGGCTGCCGTGCGCGAAGAACAGCATCTTGATGGCCACCGCCAGGGCCAGGTGCAGGACCAGGACCAGGACGAGCAGGACCTTGCTCGTCTGCTTGTCGGTGGCGCTCAGGACCGGGTACAGGTTGCGCAGGAGGAAGGCCACGGATAGGCCGAACCCGACGCCCACGAAGACCCAGTTGAGGATGCTGATCTGGCTCCAGCTGATGAGCGCGACGGGCACCCAGATGAGGTTCGAGTAGCCGTAGAGCGCCCAGCATTCGAGCAGGTTCGCGGACTCGGAGCCGAAGTACCGCAGCGCGAGGTACAGGGCCATCGGGATGAAGAGGGTGTAGCCGTAGATAAGGCCAGCAGCGCCTGCATTTCCAACCACTGCGTTAGCAAGGGCGTGCACTTCTTCTTCCCGAGGACGGAGGTAGAGGAGAGGAACACAGGGGAAGGACACATACCACTGAGGAGCTTGAAATCATAGACGAATGGCTCTTGTCCTGTCGTGGCGAGGTACTTGCTTATGGTGCCCCCCAGGAACAGGATGAAGACGACCGTCGTGGCTATCCAGAACGGGCCGTAGAGGTCCGGGTTGCCCTCGAGCACGTCTAGGAAGTTGGCCCGCGGGAACAGCGCCGCCCAACACCGCTGCAGGACCGCAGAGGTGTCGACATCGAAGAACTGCGCGTAGAAGGACATGGACCACAGGTAGCGCTTGCCCGAGGACGAGGCCGTCGCGGGCAGCGGCAGGCCTGACTGCCCGGGCGCCTTGCGGATCGCGGGCGTCGACTCGGAGAAGTTGGAGTTGTGGAATTCGAGATCGTCTTGGAGGTCGGTGTGGCCGAGGTCGCCCTGCGCGGAAAGGGTTTGTTAGAAAGTGGTGTTCTTGGGCGCATATTGTGTCCCATGGTTGGTACTACCTCGTCGTCCACGTCCACCACCGCATCGTAGCCGGCTCCCGATGACATCTTGCTCTATCACTGCAGGACGCTCCTTCGATATCGACTGTTAGATATTCGATAAACGGGAGGGTATCGTATGTGAGGGCGTGAAAATGGGTCGTTGGGAAAATGTATTGCGGAATGTGAGGGAATGAATTCGCAGTACAGTTAAGCTCCCACCTGCAGCTGTCGACAGCTTGCAAGTTGGAGGTTAATTGTACGGAGTACAGGGATATGAGCCGCGGGTGGTGGTACGTACCCGTTAGCTGTGCCACAGCAGCCGTCAAACCGCCGGGTCTTCTTGTGTAGATGCAGGAGTGCCGATCGCTAGCAGAACTGCGCCTGTAATTCAGATTCAACAATTGGAATTCACAACATAGTATCTTCCGCCTGATTCCTAAGGGACAACCTTCTAAAAATTAGCCTCATGGCCTCTTCCAGGAAAGCGTCGTACATGATAACCTCACAAACTCCTAAGGGGCAATCTATTGTGGGACAACCTTCTATGGTACAGTACACCCCTCCATTGGAATACCCGTATAGGATAATCTCATAGCCTCCTGTAGGATGCCCTCCTGCGGGACGCCCTCCTATGGAATAATGCTCGATAGGGGAGCCCCCTACATAATGTGATTACCTAGATGCATACGTTGGAGTGTAACTCAGCCACAGAGACCGCTATAAAGTGCTATCATTTTCGCAGATGTGGCGGTGGTACGGTAACAGTAAATATGATTGTTTGTGATCAATTTGCTGGGTCAATTGTTGGAAATTTCATGTGCTCGGACTGCGAGAATTTGATTCGACCTCAAATAAGCATACCATCACTTGGAACTGCTGATGGACTTCCCACTCCGGCATGAACTTGACGGGACACCAACCGTACTACCCTTCCTCGCTCACACGTGCTTAATTGGTTGCTTCCGATCTCGCTGCTAATTTAGAGTGTCTTTTTGTATGTGAGAGCGGCCACCCGCGAGTTGGGATGCTGCGCGCGGACAGGCCTGGCAACGCCCTCTTCCGACCTCCTCAGGGATATCGGCGAAGTTGTCGCCTCTCTTTGGGCTTGACATTTGTGTCGGCTGTGTCGTAGCTCAGCACACCGCTATTGCACACTTTCACGACTTGCGACTCTGCTCATCTTGTAGAGTTGGGCCATCTTTTGGCCCCGTTCACCTCGTACCATCGATTCACAAAGCGAACTGACTGCTGTGTATTTTTCATCCCATTGATTCCGATAAGCACGAATCTCTATTGATGTGCTACGTAAGAACGCAAGTGAATGCTTGCAAATTGCTTTCCCTTGCCAACCACTCGTGATACCAGAACCGCCCAGACGCCAGACATGAGAATCGTTTACTAGTGGCAGGTCAGTGCGTGTTCGTACTTGCGGTGGCCAAGTAGGCAGGAGACAAACCTTGAGCTTCTTCTTGGGACGCAGCTGGTTGGTGTGTCCGCACTTCCTCTTCCTGCAGTTGGTGGCACGGGGAGGGAGACGAGCCTGAGTCTCGTGTTAGTATTCGTGGCACCACTCGACACACGCCGGTTGGTGTAACGTACGTAGCACTTGCGGCAGATCATCTTGTCGCAGTTGAACTTGGAGGCGAGGATCTTCAGGGAAGGCTCGATCAGACCACCACGGAGACGGAGGACCAGGTGGAGAGTAGACTCCTGTATTGAATTGTCAGCCTTCGTGCTCGTGTTCTCGCATTCGCCTTCGCCTTTGCTTGGTGATCAGGAGTCGCCCGTCAATGAAAGGTATAGGTCCGCTCGCTGGGATCATCAAGACTGCAACTCTTCTTTTCCTCCACTGACCTTCTGGATGTTGTAGTCGGACAGGGTGCGGCCATCCTCAAGCTGCTTGCCGGCGAAGATCAATCGCTGCTGGTCTGGGGGAATGCCCTCCTTGTCCTGGATCTTGGACTTGACGTTGTCGATGGTGTCAGAGGACTCCACCTCAAGGGTGATAGTCTTGCCCGTCAGGGTCTTCACGAAGCTGTTGACGAAAGGGTCAGTACGGGTGGCGGATTATCGGTCGAGTTTCGCATCGGATCGGGTCGGAGCGCTTACATCTGCACTGTAATTTCATCTCTGTTAGCATGACGATATCAAAAGATCCAGGCTCATTAGAGCAATAGAAATGCGGCATAGACTTACTCTTGAATGCTTCGTCCTCGTGGGGGATTGGCGTTTGGTGTGGTTTGGGAGGGAGGGTGACGGTTCCTGAAAGGTCGGGGATTCCTCTGACGGCGGCAGAAAGATGGGTGGAGTCTGGGCACGAAAATTGCGAGCGCTGGCCGTTTGCCCTGTGTGGACCCACATAACACGTGACCCAGCCGCCCGACCGTCCGTTCTCCAGTTCCTAAGCCAAAGCCATGCTAGAATGGGATCAAATTGTCATTGATTCACATCCAATGTCCAACTATGATTCTCGATTGTTTGCATCGGAATTGATTTGGAATGAGACTCTCAGTAGGCGGATCCAAGTTTATCAGCCTGCCTGTGTGCATCTGTCGAGGAGAGCCGTACATTGGCGCAGCGACCGGCGGGGAGCGACACCCCGGGCGACGCCACGAGAGACTTGCATCATGGGAGCGATGAAGACCTTCGAGATTCACTCCATCATCTACTCTACGAAGGAACACCAGATTTTATAAAAATCTATTAAACATCACTACGCAAACATGTATAGCTTGATTACTATATTCCTTTGTAATTGGTGACCTGTGCATGTATCACATGGATTTCGTTTATCTTTAGGATGATGTTGTATATGAACGTTGTCCGGTAGGATGTGACCGCATCGGAGGGATTCTCAGGGACAGCCGTCCTGCAGCAGGCCACACAATGAAGGGTGCGCTGTAAGTGGTGGCCCCATACGATGCTATCTCGTAGAGGCTCTTCTATTAGTGATGAACCCAGAAGAATTCACATTGAGGGTATTTACGACTATCTGTGGACCGGAGACTTGCTATCCCCATCACTCCGAACCAGATCGGTTTGCTTCCACCTCGGCCTGCCGCTCCCGGGTGCTCCATCGCTGCACCTTCAACTCCAAAGCATGCACAGCCTTCACAAGTACGCCAAGAGACAACCCAGAGATGTCGGCCGCCTTGCTGTAGAACGCCTTCGCAACACCAGGCAGGTCATCAGGGGTGCGGTACACTGCATGGTCCTCACCTATCCTCTTGAACCAGCTCCCCTTCTCTGGCCGCACGGATCTTATGTAACTCTGTGCTGTCCTGAGCCTGTCGTCTATTTCGTCCTCAGTCAGCTCAGGCCTGGGCCTCTGAAGCCGCCTGTCTGCCAATGGGAAGAGCTCCTTGAGCTCCTGTGATTCATTGCCCGTCTTGACCTGTGTCTCCTCGTACCAGTCGAGGTAGTCGTCAATCTTCTTGTCGGTCATGGTCCAGGCGTCGTCGGGCTGCAACTGGTGCATCACCCTCCGTTCCAATCCCTCTGATTCGGGGTCCCTCATGAGTTCTCGCCACTGCTCCCAGTCTAATTGCAACGATGATGGGTCGCGGTAGCTGATAGGAGGCCGTTCTATGCCGTCAAATGGGTAGAGTAGCTTTGTTGCGAACACAACGCATGAGATCAGCAGGATGTCCGGGTGATCGAGCCGCTTGAATCGTTTCCTGTCCATGTCGAAGGTACACTGAAGGCCCAGAAGTCTCAACATTGCGCGGACATGAACATACACCTCGGCTGGAAGCATGTTAGCACTCCGACCGAGGCAGGGCAAGAGGTTGCAGACTCACAGGGAAGCGCCAGTTCTCGCAAATATTGTAATAGAAGCAGAGGTGTGTTCAGCGGAGGAAACGCCATCTCATAATTCAGGTGATAATCGAGGACCAACTCTAACGCCGCCTCGTGGAGCTCTCCGCCCCGAAATGTGGTGTTTCTCACCTTGAGGGCCCTGTGGTATGCGCCGGGCAGCCTGGCCGTCATCTGCGTAGGCAGCGCATCGAACGCCCCAAGGAAGAGCAGGTGGTCATCCTTGGCCCAGTTGTAGATCTGCCCGACGCGAACCGGCAGGCTCATCGACAGGCATCCGAGGTAGCAGAGCGCGAGACTGTGGAACAATCCCGGTAGATTCCAATCCTGCCCAGGCTCCGAGGTCCAGCTCCTGCCGCGGCTGACAGTCGTCCTCGTCGTGGCGGTGGACGCGTCGCTCTCGCTCCCGGCCTGCGAGCTGAAAAGCTCCGTGCCGGAGTCGAGGCCAGACTCCAGGCCGGACTCGCCGTCGGTCGATTCCGCAGCGCTCCTGAGGCCGGCGAAGTTCCTGATGCGCAGGTCCCAGAGGTCGCGGACGACGGTCTCCAGCTCGTCTGGCAGCCCCTTGCTGTGCACCAGCCACCAGATCTGCTTGCGCAGTATGAGCTGGAGGCATTCAAGGTAGAGCTCGCGCGCTGCGTTGCCGGAGAGATGCTTTGTTGCTTTCTCCCTTGCTTCCCGCTCCTTGCGCACAATTTTCCCCTGCTGCCCAAAGTTGTCTTCTTCATCGATGTCGAACTCGACATAGCCCTAAAATCGCGGTGTTAGCAAGACTGACAAGCCATCAAATGCTGTCCTCGGATAACGCCCTACCTCGATGCGATGTCCATTCTGGCAGTATCTGAGTCCACTTTCTGCATACCATCTTTTCGCTCGACATTCGTCGCACCGCTCACCAGGGGGGAACCGGTGGAGCTCTTGGCCCCTTCTGCGGCCTGTCATTGTGTTTTGACCATGGATGGAAGGGTTGTAGTAGGATGTTGACAGCCGCGTTGTACTGGATAAGTCATGCACGGGCACTCCCGCAAGCTACCACACTTTGCTGGCGTACTCTGAATTTCCAAAACTGTCACAACGAAATGGATTTTTGGCCGTTTAACCAACGATTCGGCAACAAGATACATCAGGCAATTTACAAAGGCGTGTAATATCGATCAAGTGGTGTGGGCTCACAGCAGTATGCTTCCGCAGAGGAACAACAGCGACTACTGACTAAGGGTGCTGGTATGTCAGTCGTGGGGACCAGTCATAATTACGAATCACCAGCATATCACATGTTGGACCTGTGAGCATTCTTCGTATAGTCTCATTTTAGGTAGACTCTACACCCGTGGACACCCCAGTTTCTCCCCGCTTAGGAATGTTTATCGCATGCCAATTAGATGGGAAAACCGCAGATTGGATTTCGCGCGAGCCCGTCTTTCACGTGCTATCAAATAAAACTATCAAGTCCATGGATCAGAGAAATGAGTGGCAGGCCCACAATATGTCAAGACGAGGTATCCTCAACATGAGCTTTGCCGCAACTGATCGTAAGCGCTACTGTTCAGTATCCGGTCGTTTCCCGAGGTCGTCAATCGCCAAAGGCAGGCATTTAACCCTGCTTGGGGGCCTCCTTGGCCTCAACGGCAGCCTCCTCACCCATGGCAGTCAGGATGACAACGTCTAGTCGGGGTTGTCAGTACACATAGTTGATATTTGATCATCTGGACAAGACTCACTGGTGTCCTTCTCCTCGGTCTTGAAGAGGCGGATGATCTTCTCGCCAACCTCTCCGTCGGGAACCTTGACATCGTCCTTGGTGTCACCGTCATCGGTCATGAGGGAAAGGTAGTCATCGTCGGAGATGTCGAGCTAGAGGGGCAAATTGTTAGAGGACTAGCCCACGTGCCGCCACAATGGTCGCCTTGGAATTTGACTTACGAGCTGGTACTCGCGACGGGAGACGTTGGGGACGTCCATGTTGTGGGTGGAGGGGCAAAGCTCCTCAAGCTTCTTGCCAGTGAAGATGTCAATGGCGACCAAGTGGACCTTGGCGTGACCGTGCTTGCCAGTCTTGGAGGTGGACATGTCGACGATCTTGCAAGGACGGCTCTTGATGACAACGAAACCGTTCTTCCGGAGGGAAGAGCATTGCATGGGGAAGGTCAGCGACGCACCGGCGTCAGCCGAGTCGAAGGTGTGTTCATGCTACGGGGGGCATTGTCAGCTTTGCGAGGCGCGAGAAGAGAGGCAGCGGGAGTGGATGTGTGCTGTTGGGATCACAGGCAAGAGGCGAGTGTATCGTGCCTGTCGTACGTGGGCGTGCAGTGCGGGGTGCCATCCTGTGCCAGCCACCACACGGGCAGAGGGGAGAGAGGCAGAAGGGCTGGTTGCTTACCTGAGCGTCGTCGGCCATTTTGATGGAGTTTGACGGGTGAGGCTGCCTGAAGAGATGGGGGATAGAGGGGAGTGGAGGGGAATGGATGCGACAACGGCCGAGGAAAGGAAGCGTCCAAAAGAAAGGTTGGAAGGGTTTTGTGGTGGTTAAGTCTTAAGAGAGCTAGATTTTCCGAGTGGAGGGGAGGCACACAACAGGAAGGGAGGTGAAAATACGGAGGTCTCGCCCCTCTCTTCTCCAGGGTGTCCGCTCTTTGCCTGGCCCCTCATTGGTGCCGAGCCACGGTGCGACATGGGTCACAGTTGGGCAGCTGTAGCTAGGACTGCTGGGTATGAAGGTATGAAGGCGGCTAATACGCCCGCGGCCGTATTTGCACGGGCAACGACTCGCTCCTAACAACAACACGGCAGATTCTCGCCCTTAGCTCGGTAAGGCCAGCGGCTGGAGGCCCGCCGACCCAAAAGCACCCGGGGCTGCTCGTGTGCCTTGGGAGCTCATCTGTCGCGCCCGGAGGCATGCTGCAACGCAACGTCTCGGCTTATACAGAAACAGAAGCTGTCACTTGAGGTTTCACCCTGCATTCTGGCTCCAGTCTGGACATATTAGGTACCGAGCACCGCCCAATTGGTAACCGACCAAGGTGACACATACGTCTACGTAAGCCAGGAAGCCTCCCAAGAATGCCACAGGCATATCTACTGTGGCGAAGGAAGCACAATCGTAGCCTCAAAAAAGGCGTAAACAGCTGCGTGGTCTTCATTATCATCTGGTCAGGGTACACAGGCTCGGGGCAGGCAGTCCCTGGACTTCTAGACACAGGAGGTCTAGAGGCTCGGAAACTTGAGGATAATTCTGATAGAAATATAGTGTTTTTCCGACAACGTTATCAGGTTATCCCACCAAGCTTGCACAGCAGTCCTTCCCACAGTAGATGGTTCCACGGGACAACCTCCTGCAGGACAACCTCCTACGGGACAACCTCCTACGGGACAACCTCCTACGGGACAACCTCTGACGGGACAACCTCCTGCGGGACGACCTCTGACGGGACGACCTCCTGCAGGACGACCTCCTACAGCACAACCTCCTACAGCACAACCTCCTACAGCACAGCCTCCTACAGCATAACCCTCCACAGTATAACCTACAGTCAGCCTAATCCACTGGATCGCATATCCCAGGGCTGTCTTGCAACAGATCTAGATTTTGCGGCCGATAGCTGGCAATCACTAGTGGGGCCCACCCTTGTCCGAGCAAATTTTCGTCGCCTGGTCAAAAGTCATCTACGCAGTAGCGTACGGAGTACAATGAGTCTTGTAAGTGACCAGGGGTCTGGCCTCGATCAAAGCGCCCCTCCCTACGTACCCCACCACTAAGTGCTTTCAGAGAGTCCCCGCCAAAAAAGTAGCTGTGCCGATCGCGTCGCAATCAAGACCACCGCCAATCAACGGGACACAGCAGCTTTGATTCTTTCTTTCCTGGATTTGTTTTCTCCTCTTGTTCGATAGAAATCGGCTTATTCACGTCAACATGGCACCCGTACCAGATTCCGTTGATCCTACAATCAGCGCCCTGCGAGAGTCGCTTTGCTCCGAGGACACCCCACTACCCGTGCGGTTTCGCGCCCTCTTTTCCCTCAAGCATCTGGCCACCCAGTCTCAAGATGCCAGCGCCGAGGCTGCTATGGATGCGATTGCGGAGGCTCTCGCCTCGCCTTCCGCCCTGCTCAAACACGAACTTGCATACTGCCTCGGCCAGACCCGCAACCTCTACGCTGTCCCACCGCTGCGGAAATGCCTAGCCGACCTCAACGAAGACCCCATGGTCCGACACGAGGCCGCCGAGGCTCTTGGTGCGATTGGTCACGACAGCAACATAGACATACTCTGCGAATTCAGGGACCGGAAAGGCGAGAACGTGGCAGTCGTAGAGACTTGCGAGATTGCCCTTGACCGGATCAGGTGGGAGAACTCAGAAGAGAGGAAGCAGGAGAAGCTGCGCCAGAGGTAATATCTATATTCCTATGTCTGGACATGCAAAAATGTGTTTTAACCAACCCTGTCACAGTGACTTCGCCTCCATCGACCCTGCACCACCAATGCCAGAATCCAAGAAGACCGTCGAAGAGCTTGGGAAGGAGTTAATGGACACCAAGGCTCCTCTATTCATAAGATACCGGGCCATGTTCGCTCTCCGAGATCTCGCATCACCCCCGGACCTGCCAACCGCGGTTCCTGCCGTACACGCTCTTGCGCGAGGATTCGACGACCCTTCCGCTCTCTTCCGGCACGAGATCGCTTTCGTGTTCGGCCAGCTATCCCACCCGGCGTCCATTCCCGCCCTCACATCTGCGCTTGGCAACCAGAAGGAGGCCAGCATGGTGAGGCACGAAGCCGCTGAGGCTCTCGGCAGTCTGGGCGAGGAGGAGGGGGTCGAAGACATTTTGAAGGGGTTCCTCAACGACCCAGAGCGTGTCGTCCGGGAGAGTGTCATAGTAGCCTTGGACATGGCCGAGTACGAGAAGGGAGAGCAAGCAGAATATGCGCTCATACCAGAGACTGCCGCAGCTTAGCCCGGAGCCACACAGTCCATTGGACAAGCGAGGTCGTCTTGTGACGCTCGCTTCTGAAATCCAGTCATAAGTCCTCGATGAACTCCAATATGTCGGACCTGACAAATTTGTCGGTGGCATCAGTGTGGCGCATCTCTACAAGAATGGGTCAGTAAGAGTAACAATCGGCCTTCCTGTGGTCGCAAGGTAGACTCACTAGAATTGGATCTCAACGGCGGTTCATTACTTTAGACTGTACATAAAAATGATCTCAATCTCGGTAGTGTGAGATCAGTTGTTCTCACTCCATCTAGTCATTGTTAGCGACGGTAACCTTCATGTGACGCTCCGATTTGGTGCACATACTTATATCCGCAGTCGCACGTGTAGAAGATAGTTGAACCTTCGTCCGCACTTCGAAGCTGAACAGCTGAGAACCTGACCTCGGTCCTCGCACACTTGGGACACGTCTGAGTTGTTGTTGCTTCCGTATTGACTTCATGGCGCTTGATTGTCTGAGTTGTAGACAATTTCTGGCGCAGGTATGAAGGAAAATCAGCAGGCTTAGACTTTGTCACAATGGTGTTTGAAGCAGCGTCTTCGAAAGTAATGTCAGCCAAAGCGCACTCTCCTCCGCCGCCAGTTTCTGATTCTGCTCACTCACCTCGGTTTTCAGCGCCACAGCATTCACACTGAAGAATGTTCTTTGAGCTGCCCTTGGAAGCCGGTAAGAGGTTTCCACAGTCAGTGCAGAAAACAAGAGATCCGATTGCAGCCATAGTGATTGCCGTATTTTGCTGAAATTGCTGATTGTTCCGGAACAGAAATTGGGCTGACGTATATGGTGTTTTCAGAGCCAAGTGATGAGACAGCAGGGAGCGCCTTTGGTCGAGAGTGGCATATTTTTTTTTATTGGCACGCAAGGTTATGGCCGAAGCTTCACCAAGAATGGGTCTAATCGATAAGCGAGTCCCGGTAGCAAGGTACCTAGGTATGTATGTACCCAAGTACCCACCCACACCTGTAACTGTGGCAGGCAGCTGTGGACCCTGGTCTGCCATCATACCTACCCGCAAACGTTCAAGGGTGCACCTCTCTGACCTCTCCACCCACTTCCTCGAGTTCACGCTCACGGAACCATTGCGCTTTCCGCCATCGAACCTCCCACTCCGGTCCCGCGAGATCGTCTCCGCATCAGTACACAACAACACGAATGCGAGAGCGGCGATTACCCTCGATAACGGCCAGGCTGTTCTGGTCCGAACGGGAGACTGTCCCCTGTCCGGCTGCGGCTTTCGAGGGCTCTTCATGCATAGCTACTGACATGAAGCGTGGATGACTCTCGATATGGCGCATCCAAGGATGTTGAGTGCCAATGGCGCGCAGAATGGGGCCGAATCTCCTGCGCAGCCATCTGGTCACCAACCGAGGTTCTCGCGCCCGTTCACTCTGCAGGAGGCTCTACCGTACTCTCCTTTTACCTCTGTCATTCCTTTCGAGTCGGGTATGTTCCATCCTCTCTGAGATTGCTCCAGTCAGATCTATATCCCTCTGATCATCTGCCAGATATCATTCCCACTCCAAATCTTGGTGCTGGCCCATCTTCGTCCCGTCTCGCCGATCTCGTCCCTCGACATGACTTCGACAACCTGAACAGGGATGCTGCGAACCCATCAACGACGTCGAGGCGCCTAGAGCAGAGCTTAGAGCATGTGCAGAACCTCTTGAATCCGAGCAGGATAGCACAATTGTAGGTACAGACTTGGTATTCGTTGGGGCGCAAATTTACTAACTGAGGGCTCTAGCAATTTCAAGACTTGCCCCAAAACCTCAACACTCAACGGCCCCACGACGAATAGTCTTTCTCAGAATCTGTCTCCTTTCTCGAGGATGGTATTTGAGAAGACATCTGTCTCCTATACATACCCAACGACTGAAGCGCCACGCATCAACGGGAAGCACTCCTCCACGACCCCCGGCTCAGCGAAACCACAAAAGCGAGAAAGCAAACCTGCCTCGAGCAGCCAAGTTCCTGCGCACAAAGAACCTCGGTTTGCCGTCTTCATACCCACTAAGAAACAGTACGAAGCCGCAAACTCTGCCGCGGTGCCAGACGCGGTGCCAAACGCCGTCCCAGAGAGCAGTTCCGAGGTCAAGAAGTCGCCTACCTCTCCACAGCCGTCACTCCCAGGAGATGTGGACGAGATCGCTGAATTACCACCTCACGCGGCACCGAGACCTTTGAACAATTCACAGATGCCTGGAAAAATCTCTATAGACCTACCAGCTGCGCCGTCATTCAACAAGCAGGAATACCTAAAAGTCCAGGAAGAACCTGATGAGCCCACAAACCTATCGAAACGGAAGCAGAGACATGATGAGTACCAGGATGGTCAAGATGTTTACGGGGCAAGTCGTGACCAAAAACAGAGGGCTGATTCGGCCTATCATCAGCTCCGCCGCTGCTTCTTCGATATCTTTCAGGCGGAGGATAGTGTCACGGCCACTCAATCAGAGTCAAACCCACTTGTCTGTTTGAATTCCCATCAGGAGCCGGCGATGACTACCGCAGCCCATCAGAAAGTACAGCCTCTTCTGCAGAATGCCATATCTTTGGGGTCTTTCGTATATGTTCCCGTGGATGACATCCTGCGTGTGCAACGTCTCTGCGATGGTGCGCTGAAGCAAGCCCAAGACTTGGACCTCAAGGTCGATGAAGGCTGGGGCGAGTCAGACGCACAATTATGGGCCAACCAACTACAGGACGTCGACGCTGCGCTTAGGGCCGCCCGAACTGCCTTGAGGATAATGTCTGCTGGCAGAGAGGACAAGCAACTTTACTCAGAGGACTTAATACGGGACTGCCTGAGCCTCTTTCGCGAGGTCACGGATAATATCATTGTGCCACTGACAGAGAAGGTCCGTCGTTACGGCATCACCAAGGAGGAAAAGCAGGGAGCTAAGGCCGGTGCCAAGGATGGCAGCAAAGATCTGTTTGAGAGATTGCTGCCACACAAGAAAATTGCCCAGAACCTTTTTACGAGCTTTACCAGGCTTTATTCCGTTCTGACTACCCTGGTGGCCAGCATAGATTTGTCCGAATCTCATGTTACGGCGCTGGAGACCCTCTCATCCACCCTCATATTCGTCGAGAACGCCTACACAGACCGCGACTCTATTGTTGGAGTCCAGAAGTTTGATGGCATCCGCCTGGTGGCAATGGACATGTTATCGCAGATCTTTCTGAAGAACCCGCAGAGTCGAAATGGCATCATTGATGACGTCCTGTCTCAAATAGAGAAGGTCCCTCAGACGAAACAGAAAGCTCGTCAGTTCAAGCTCAGCGATGGCAGGAGTATTCAGCCAGTATCGGCTCTCATACTGCGTCTGATTCAAACGAGCGCCGGAAAAGCCACCGATGTGAAGACCACTGAGAGCAAGCTGCTCCAATCACTTGACGGCGAGCATGAGCAGGACGGCGGCGATGTTCCAGTACCTACTGCAATGCGAAACTCATCTATCCAGAACGAAGATCAAGCAGGATCTCAGCACGGGCGATCTGCTGTAGAGCTCCATGGAATTTCGGCACCATTAGCAGAAGCTACGAGGGCAAGCGCGGCCAACGTCATCAACTACATGGTTCTTCGAGCGCAAACATCTACGAAGACTGGCGAGTCCCCTTTCCGCAGGATTCTTGAGAATTTTCTTGAAGATCTCATCATTTGCTTGGACTCCGCGGATTGGCCTGCTTCTGAGCTCCTTCTTCGAATCCTCATGAGCAGAATGATGAGTCTCGTGGACGGCGAGAGGACGGCAGCTCCAGCCAAAAACATGGCCTTGGAAGTTCTTGGTTCTATGGGTGCTGCGATCTCGAAGCTGAGGTCGCACGTTCGGCGGAGCGCGAATTCTCTGGATGCCGTGGAAGCTACCGAGCTAGGGGTTTGGCTCTCAGAACTTGCGTCTTCAGCCCTCGAGCTCCGATCACGCCCAGAGCAGCTGCTATCATGGACTGGGCCTTACCGCGCAAGTCTTGAGTATCTTGACCAGCGATGCTCCGAGGACCCGCACCTGTCCAGCGCCGTGTCCTTTCTGATCACAGACTGGGCAAGCAAAGTCGATACCACGTACGACATGTTGAACAACGCAGACGATGATGAGCGGCTGCCTGAATTCGGAAAACTCGCATGGCGGCTGAGAATGATGAGCGAGGATCGTCGTTGGCTTTCAACCGAGTACAGCTTTGCACAAGTCTCCCCCATCCTGGCAAAGCTTTCATACCAAATCATCCTCATTCGGTCTCAATTCTGCGAATCATACAGGCACATTCTCAACATTCTGTTTCGCTTTATGACGTCTGACCAGGCAACAGTCCGCAGCAAGAGTCTTAAGAGTGTGGATGATGTTCTGGAGACAGATCCTGCTATACTCGATGGCGATTCGACGTTTATCCACCGAATTCTACAATGCTCTAGCGACTCCTCACCTCAGGTGCGAGACTCCGCACTTGGTCTAATTGGAAAGTGCATCGACTTGAGACCAGTGCTGGAGGAGCAGCTGATTCCGACTGTCATCGACCGGTTCATAGATACTGGCGTTGGCGTTCGAAAACGTGCAATGAAACTCGCTCGGGACATTTATCTTCGCAATTCGGATAAGAACGTGCGGAGTAACATCGCGAACGGTCTACTCCATCGTGTACAGGACCCTGACGAGGGGGTTCGAGAAGTTGCCCGGCAGATGATCGAGGAAATTTGGATCAGCCCTTATTCGTCCGCAGAGGGCTCTGCAGCGTACAAGACGTCTCTTACAGATCACGTCTCCCTTATGATGCAGACAGTGAAGCAGGGGAATGTGACCCCAGTTCTGGACAAGGTGTTCCAGTCGATACTGGGGTCCAAAGAAACCAACTTCAAAGTTGGACAGATCCTCGTCGGCAGCATTTTCGACCTCTTCCATCACTCAGACTCGGAAAGGGAAGCCTTGCAGCTTCTTATGATCTTCGCCAAGGCCGACGCGAAGCTCTTCACATTCGAGCAAATCAAGATATTGCAATCCACAGTTGCAAGCATTGCTACGAACGAAGACTTGGCCATTTCTCGAGCGGTGGTAGTGATCTACCGACGCGTCTTGCCGCAATTGTCTAATGTTCACGAGTCATTCCTTACTGACATATTGAATCCTTTGATGCAAGCCGTACCCAAGGTGACCCGAGCACTTCTGGACGATGTGGTTGGGTGTCTATGGATCATCAGCGGGCTACTAGGAAGCATAGAGAAGCTCTCACGATTGGCGCTCTCGGCACTGCAAGGGATCCAGAAGATCCGGGCCGCGACACAGGGCAGGGCCCTCGACGATAAGACTATGCGAACGTTCGATCGCTACTCGCTCATCGTGGGAATGGTGGGGAAGCATTGCGACCTAGAGAGCAAATTGGCCTCATTCAAGGCTGCGTTCCCGTCTTTCAAGGGAGGTACAGTGTCAAAACTCATGGTCGACGTGGTGATCCCCTTTGCCAGCCCATCACAGCCTCTTGAAGCGAGGAAATCTGCGCTTGATGCGGTTGGCCTCATATGTCAGTCGTGGCCAAGGAACTATGTGTCCGCGAATGTGTACACGACATTCCAGCAAGTGTTTGACGAGCAAGTTCCTGTGCTGGAGACGATGATTCTGGGATCCATCAAGGAGTTCCTGTTCACGGAGGAGCAACGTTCTGAGCAAGCAGCTTCGGAAGGCACTGCCAAGGACGAGAAGGGGGAGAAGTTGAATCTCAAAGTCATGGGTGGAACTACCTATGACGATGTCTCCAGCGCCACGACGCAGCGTTTTCTTGCAGATATCACACGAATAGCGCTCGCCACGCAGGACGAGCACGCGTTTTTGGCTGTCGAGGTTCTGGCGAGCATCAACCGCCAAGGTCTGGTCCATCCCAAGGAAACCGGCGTCACCTTGATCACATTGGAGACCTCTTCGGTCAATAAAATCTCAGAGCTGGCTTTCCGTGAGCACCGTGCTTTGCACGACAAATACGAGACTGTCCTCGAGCGAGAATATGCCAAGGCAGTACAGTCCGCGTTCGCTTATCAACGGGACATTGCTCGCGATCCTCGCGGTGCCACCACCGACCCGTTCACCTCCAAGCTTCATCTTATGATGGAGGTCCTCAAATCTAGCAAGGCCAAGAATCGCACGAAGTTTCTTGACAAGCTTTGTGGACAAGTTGACTTTGAGCCTGCAAAGCTGGATACTAGGGGGAACATGCCAGGACACGTCCAGCTGTCTCAATTCATCATCGAGAATCTGGCCTTCTTTGATTACGCCACCGTGAGCGAGCTGTTCGGTACGGTGACCACCATGGAGAAGCTCGTGACCAGCACAGGAGCAAGTGTCGCTCAAGCGATCGAGGCAGAGATCTTCCAGGTTACGATGGACGCAGTGACTAATCCTCAGGCTGCTCCTGATGGCCAAGATCAACCAGTATTTGCTCCGCCCCCACCAGCGGTTGATGCGAAGCGTCTCCGGCAACTGGCAGCCGGGTCCATGATCCTGCAAGCCATGTGGGAAGCACGGTCGTACCTCCGCCGGCAATACAACCTCGGAACGGGCAGACACAATCACAAGTCCAAAGCCAGCAACAAGGAAAAGGATACCACGAAGCCGGTCAAGCTGCAGACCGTCACGGGCGACAA
This sequence comes from Diaporthe ampelina, assembly GCA_023522825.1. Classification (NCBI taxonomy): domain Eukaryota; kingdom Fungi; phylum Ascomycota; class Sordariomycetes; order Diaporthales; family Diaporthaceae; genus Diaporthe; species Diaporthe ampelina. Next base: position 17,744 of record JAMFTM010000002.1, on the reverse strand, counting down.
GTTATGGGAGGACATCGCCTCAATCATGGGCTCGCTCTCCTCGCAGGAGCGTATGATGCAGCAGTGCCGATCATTTGTGGACCTCCTTAACGTCGATAGGGAGTTCAAGGTCGCGGACGAGGACGACGATGCCAACGGGGACGACCCAGCCACGCCCAGCGGTGACGAAGATGACGACGGGGCGGACACGGGCCGGGGCCGCAAGCGCAAGTCCAACTCCACACCCGGCAGCGGCCGGAAGAAGCGGCAGCGCTCCTCCTCGCAGATGCGGAAGCGCGGGAGGCCCCGCAAGAGCGCCGTTGCGGATGAAGATGATGATATGGAGTTCTTTTGAGTGTCGATCTGTGGGTCGCAACGTTTAGGCGAGAAATGAAAAAAGGGGTGTTGTTGTTTGCAGGTAATGATATGCTTTAGCTGGGCTACGAAGAAGGGGATAAGTAGAGCCTCGGCTGGCCAGAGAACAGGGCTTATAGGCGTTTTTTTGGTCTCCTCATATGGGCACGGGAGAAATTTCATGGGCGTCAGAGAGGCTCATTTCTTTTACCTCGGGGGACAATATTCATGATACCTCATCTTGGTGGGAGTTAGACTTGCTGCATCAGGAGACAGACAGCTGCTTGACCTGGTAGCTAACTCATGGCTGGACGGGCACGCAGTCATCACACAATAATAGCACACACACACGACTGATCCCAGGTCGGGACAGCTGATAATTCACAATGCAAGGCCATGTTGCCCTCTCGGGCCTTGATATCAAAAGACTCATCCCTTTGCTTGGAGCCGTGATAATCTATCACTGACGGACCGAATGACTTGGGTGGGAATGCGTGGGCACCACCGTATATGGAAAGATTATCCTGAACGCCCCTCGGCCGGATGATGTGTGTTCCCTCCCTTTCCCTTGAAAACAAAAACCCCTATGCAGGAAAAGATGCAGAAACCTGATGCATGGATGCAGAAAATTCCAGAATGCGCGGGCCGTTATGCGATCGATGATGCCATTGTCCATCCAGCCTTTCCCCCAGCCCGACCTCACCGTTGCTTCCTGACCGACGGACCCAAACAAGCAGCAGATGACAGCGAAGGTGTGCGTTCCCAATGAGAGAGAAATGAAAGGCGCAAAAGGAGAATCGTTCAACAACCCCCGGGTATCGTGGCGTGGGACATTCCAGGTCCCGTCTTCGTCGCTTCTATACGTTTCGTCCCCTTTACTCGTTCCTCCTGCCGGTCTCCCGGCATATGATTGATTGATCGATCGTTGCGATGTGGGTGCGGCTGTCGGGCCAAATTCATTTCCGAAATAGCCCGGATAAACCACAGCCTATGTCAAGATTCAGAGCCAGAACAAGTCGTTGCGATGATTGTTACGTCTTCAGCAACACCTCTTCGCCCTGCGCTGCTCAAAGTCAGGCTGGCTGTACTCGCCGTCCTGGTGCTGCTGCTGCTGCGAGCTGGCGCCGCGCTCGATAGTCACAGCGGGCGAGAAGTTGGGCGAGAACAGCCACGACCGCCTATCCCTGCCGACCCTGAAGCTGCCCCTTGCGTTGGCCCCGTCGAAGTATCCCCCCGGCCCGCCGGCGCCCTCGTGGCTGCTGGCGGCGCCCTCCAGGCCGGGTGTCAGCCCCGGCGTCGCGGTGGCGGCGAGCAGGGCGGCCGACATCTTGCGATTCTGCTCGACGAGCTTCCGGGTGACGACGCGGAAAACCTCCTCGACGCCCTCGCCCGACTCGGCGCTGATCTCGTGGCAGGCGTCCCAGCCTACCTCCTGGCCCCAGAACCCGGACGACCGCTTCGAGGTCGGGCTGCGCGGCTCGGCGGACGTGCAGTCGCTGCTGGAGAAGAAGCCGCCGCTGCCGCTCAGACTCCCCGCGCCGGGCGCGCCGAGGTGTCCGCCGGGGGTGGCGGTCGGCGGGGGCGTAGAGCTCAGGCCGGGAGCGAGGTTTTCGGCGACATAAGCCTAGATAATTCAAGAATTAGTCACTGGAAAGACAGGAATTTTGCCCTGAAAATTGCCTACAATGCAACGTTCGAATGGGACCTCGCGCTTGGAGGGCTCGCGGGCGACGACGTCGGACTTTGTGCCGACGACGTGGAGGACAATGTCGTGGGGCAGGTTGCGGCGGAGCTCGGTGAGCCAGGCGCCCATGTCGGCAAAGCTTTGGGCGTCGGTGATGGAGTAGCACAGGATGCAGGCATTAGCCCCCCGGTAGTAGAGGCGCGATATGGACCGGAACCTCTCCTGGCCGGCTGTAAGTGGGCAGACGTATAGTTAGCATTTGGGCAAGGCGGGCGCTAGGAAGTGAGACAAGTCGCGCGACTCGGACTTGTACTCGAGACTTTTGTTTTGGGCTTGACTTTGACTTTGACTTGACTTGCCTGTGTCCCAGATCTGCAGTCGCACGACGGTATCGGTATCGCTGTCGACGACGCGCTTGGTCATGAAGCTTGCGCCGACGGTGGAGGTCAGCTGGGAGGGCTGGAATGCGCCCTTGCAGTACCGCATGACTAGAGATGTCTTGCCGACCCCCTGGGAGCCCAGCACCACTATCTTGGCCTCGAGGGCCGACGACATGGCGGCGTCTTTTTCGTATATGCGCGGGCGGGGTCTTCGTATATCGGCCCTGGTTTGTGGACTCGACCGTTATGGTTCCTCGCGGCGGGGCGAGACGTCTCCCCAGCGTCTGTCTGGTAACCCTGGAACTCCTGGAGGAAAATGCAACCCAGTCGCCGGTGATGCTATTGCTGCTTGCTTATATCTGTCGGCAGGGAAAGGAATGAACGGAAGCGCCGGTGGCAGCTTGGCATGCTCGGGGGATTGGATTTCTTAGGAGGGCGTCATGGCCATATGAAGCCGCTGGTGATCTGCGCGGGTGGGACCTGGATGACGACAGGGCAGAGGCGTTGCACCGGAAATGGAGCGGCACTGGAGGGTTTGAGGATGGGAGGAAAAATTTAAAATAGGATCACGTTCAAGGGCAGAAGGAAGAGGAGCTAGAAGAAGGAGGGAAAAGAAAGAAAGAAAAAATGAAGGAATATGGAGGGTGACGGGAGATGAGATCAACAAGAGACGAGGAGGAGGCAGACGAAGGCGCGGAAGTTGTACCAGCTGACCCCAGTGCCCCCCTGCTAGCAAACAATGTCAGTCAGTCAATCCCCCTTCTGCCTGTGTTTCTGCTGCCGGCAGCGGGCGATGGGCATGGGCAGGCCTGGGGTGGCCCCAGGGAAGCCGCATGGAATTGGCATACCGCCGGCAGGGGTCCCAAGGCTCTGAGCCTGCTTGGCGCATGCACTTTTTTGTCCATCAACATCGGTATCTGCGCCAATGTACTCCTACCACCGCGGTATAGCCTCCATGTACGCAGATACGATGACGGAGAACGCGGTGAGAAAAGATATGGCATGCAGCTGCTGCAGCGGCTGCAGCTACTGCTACCTACCTACTGCAGCAGCCTGCCTGCAGCTTACACGAGGATCAGTACACAGCATGGACGCACGACTTTCATCATCATACTCGAAAGCAGGGTCGTCCCACGCGGAGAGGTCTGCCGGTCCACCAGACAACCCACAGGCTTGTGATTATGTGGTCGCGAGCTGAGGCTAATGCGCCTACCCTTCGCATCTCACATCGCTCTCGCATCAGCCGTGAACCCGGCTCGAGACGGGTACTTTGTGGAACAGACGAGTCGATTTTCATTTGCTTCTCTTCCCTTTGTGCTGTTTTTGTCCATGGCCCTCTCGTCTTGGGATTAGCTCGTCCTGAAGTGGGCTGCTCTAGTAGCTGGTTTTTCCCTCGCCGGTTGCGTCACAGGAAAAGATACGTGGGCGAGTTGGACCAGTGGTTATCTTGTCTCACTCAGTGGATGGGAGCAAAAGGACGAAAATGACAGTGGGGGTGTGATCTTGTGATATTCTGAGGCTTACTGCACCGCCAGCCTGACAGCCTTTAGCGCCCTGGCCTGTGACCACCTCGCCGCCACCAACACCCAATCCTAAAACAACAAAGAATTGATCCATCTCTGTGTGTGTCTACTCTCTGATTTGTAATTCGTCTTGTGCTCAAAAGTCTCGTACAACAGAAGATATATGACGCACCAACACAAACACACGCGCACGCACAAAGCAGGCTAAGAAGAGGAAAAACATCTACAGCTTCGGCCTCTGCGGCGGGTTGGCCAGCGGGTCGTAGGTTGACCAGGCGAGGTTGTCCTGGGGCACGCCGTTGCTGTGGTTGAACAAGCTCCTGGTGTCGACGAGCGACGGGTTGAGCTGGTCGACGCTGGTGCACCCGATGAGCCGCATGTTCATCTCCATCTCGTCGCGCAGCAGCTGCATCGCCCGGTCCACGCCCTCGAAGCCGTACGCCGACATGGCATACAGGAACGGCCGCCCGATGCCCACGCCCTTGGCCCCGAGGCACAGCGCCTTGATGATGTCCGTCGCCCGCCTGACGCCGCCGTCCACGAACACCTCGATGCGGTCCTGCAGTCCCAACTCCCGCAGCCGCGGCATCGTCTCGGCGAGCACCTCGATCCCCGACCGCGAGAAGTCCAGCTGCCGACCGCCGTGGTTCGACAGCACCACGCCCTGCACGCCCGCCTCCACCGCCCGCAGCACGTCCTCGACCCGCTGCACGCCCTTGAGGATGATGGGCATCTTGGTGATGCTCTGGAACCACGGGATGTCCTTCCACGATAGCGCCGGGTCGATGAACGACGAGATAGCCCGCGCTGCGCCCTGAGAGTTGTCCGTCGCCTGCCCGCTCTGCACGCTGCTGCCCGCATCGTCGAACTTGCTGCGCATGTCCTTCTCCCGCCGTCCCAGCTGCGGCGCGTCCACCGTGATGAAGAGTGCCTTGCACCCACGCTTCTCCGCGTGCTGCACGATCTTGCGCGTGATCTCCCGGTCCTTGTTGACGTACAGCTGCATCCACTGCACCTGGTCGCCCTCCGCCGCGTCCATGATCTCGTCGAACGAGCACGACGCCAATGTCGGTATCATCTGCACCACGTTGTGCTTCTTGGCCGCCCGCGTCAGCAAGACCTCGCCCTCCGGGTTGCCCAGCTTGCCCAGCGCCGTCGCCGTCACGTAGAAGGGCATGTCCACCTTGGTCCCCAGCATCGTCGTCGAGAAGTCCACCTTCTCCACGTCCACGAGGATCTGCGGCCTGAACCATATCCGGTGGAATGCTGCGTGGTTCTCTCGCATTGTCTAGATGTCTGCGTTAGCACATACAGTCTTGTAAACCGCATCATTCCCAGCCACATAGACCAGTGGGACTCACAATCTCATCATCAGCTGCGCTAGAGTAGTACCCCCAAGCAGTCTTCTTCATGATCCTCCTAGCAACAGCCTCAAAGTCCATGAGGTTGTAGCACTGGTCGAGGAGAGGTTTCGTCTCGATGAGCTTGAGGCGCTCCTGCTCCTCGGGTGTGATCTCCTTCTCCTCCTTGGCGACCGTACTCATGTCCACATCACCGAGGTGCTTGGACTTGTCCAGGTACTTGTCCAGGGTGTCTGGAGGGTGGATGGGCTCAAACTCCTCTGTAGCATCTTTTCCCTAGAAATTGAGCGTCAGCCGCTTGCCCAAGGCGCAGAGGTAGGAAGTTGGCATACAGCATATTTCAGGATGATCTTCATCCCACCAGGGTGCTCGGGGAGGAATTCTGTCACATCATATGCCTTGCCATGCACCACCACCCAGCAGTCCTCCTGGGTGCTGTGCTTGGCGACCTCTTGCCCTGTGAGAGGCATTGTTAATGTGATACAGGGGGTTTGATGATGCTGCAGATAAGGAAAGTCGTAGTTGCCGGACAGATGCTGCCAGTATTATAGTGAGCACGACGCAGATGCAAGCCGAGAATTGTCCTAACCTGGCCGATCGGAAGGGTAGGTTGGTTAGATATGTGATGGCAAATTCCTGGACCACAGACTCTGAATCAGCTTCCGATCGGGCGTGGCTAGCTCGACCGCAGTACCGGAATCTTCAAAAATGAATGCCGTCACCGACCGACAGAGTGGATGTGGCGCCTGGATTTGGGGTTCCGGAAAGTCAATGGCATCTGCTCTTAGCAGCATGCCGGCGACGGGTGGCCACGGATGTCCTTATTAATACATGCCGAGCCGTTGGACCGTCCAGACAGGACCCTTGCTCGCCTCGGGTCAAAGAAGCGCGGGGAAATATTCTCCACACCCAAGGTTTCCTGTACACTAAATGTAGCAGTACCGCACGTTTTATACGGAGCACGCTGATCAACACTGCCAAGCCTGGGGTAAAAGATAGCCCACAATAAGGTTGCACGGAGCAGAGACATCATTGTGAGAGTAAATGTTTGACAATGTTGATCTGTACCGTCAAGTACTTAGGTCTGCTGTTGAATCATGCTATAATAGGAAAGACTGGTAGACGACAGCCGAGTCAGCCTCTGTACTTTGCATCTCCTTTGAAACTGCTTGTGAATACGTGCAGCCTGCCTCATCCTTCCAAGTCGACCAGGCTGAAGTCCTTCACATACAACTGTAAGGCGAGGCTACCTCCGCAGGTTTCCGATGAATTCCCGCTGCAGGGAGTTGAGCACTTGGATGGGTCCGTCGGCTTAGCGAGGGGGTCGAGGGTGTTTCCACACCAACATTCCGTGCCGTATTGGAGACCAGCATATTGATAACTGTTGTAGCTGCACAGGACCAGGCATTTGTTGCTCGTCAACTATTTCACGCCTCAGTTATGCTGGCCCGCGGCACGGAGGACACACGAGCAGGCAAGACGTACCTTGTCTGTGGCGACGACTCTGTGCAAAGCCCTTGAATTCTGGGGCTCGGCAAAGCAGCCCTGGGGGGTGTAATTGACCTTGGGCACCTGCAGCGTGAAGTTTGACTTGTAAAGACTGAACAAGTTGCTTCCACCGCAGGTCTGAGTGAGGTCGCCAACGCAGGGAATGCCACAGGCGCTGTCAGGGACTTGGAATGCTCCACTGTTGAGTTTGTATCCGCAGTAGCATTCACTTCCGAATTCAAGGCCGTCTGCAGCGGCAGGCTTGTCAGCAACGAAACCAAAGTACATGGAGAATAAACAAGCATACAGTATCGGTAGCCCTTGCAGAAGTCCTGGCACACGCCAATGGTCAAGACAGGATGCTTGAGGCTGGCACGGCTGAGAGCACGTGTTCCTCCCATGGGCTCGGCGTAGCAGCCCATATAGCTGGTGCTCAGAGGGATTTGGGCGCTGGCGGCTTTAGTGGCGATGACATCGGTGACATTGGATGAGAAGTCACCCCCGAGATCGGTTGTGACATTGGCTGAGAAATCACCCTCGGCATGGGGAGCGACATCGTTTGCGGCGCTGTCGATTGGATTGGCGACGGCGAGGGAGCAGAGGCCCAGGAGGAAGAGGATGAAGGAAGGCATTCTGGGTCAATTTGCCTTTGAGCTGATGCGCCCGATAAACTTGAAGTGTGCTGCCGATATTATCCTTGAAAGGGGAACAAAAACGTGTTGCGACAAGAGGTACAGGTTTCAGAACGAATGTTTGGAGGAAGAAATAGGATTGTCCTCTGGGCAGAAAGGAATGAAGAAGAAAGGTGGCCAGGCACGTATTGTCTTCGGGAAGGCTCGAAGCCACTCTAATGTCTACGTGGACTTGCCAACAAAACATATCGACAAGTGGAAGGAGCGAAGCCGGTCCTTGAAGCATCGGCAAGAGACAGACCCAACTTTCTGAGGGGAAAGGGCAGGACCAGATTGCGGCCCTCGCAGAGGGTACTCACATACATTTGTACCTGCTGTAGCCTGTAGGGGATTGTTTATAGGAGGTTGTTCTAAACATTAGAATGAGCTTGGTCCACAGGTGTTTATCCGTAGAAATCGTGAGCACTGCCGGTACTCTGCGTTCCAAGGAGAAGTCTCCATAATCGACCGAGATCATTCCGCTTCAGATTCCTTCACCCAGAATATTTCCCTCAGAATATTGACCCTCTTGACGAGAGGCCAAACCTTCCCGAGCCACTGCTCCGGTGCCGTACAGATACCCGCGAAAACAACCCGGCCTTCTTCTCACGGCTCATGATACTCGACTGACCTGATCCCGCCGTGACCTCCACGAGAGAGCCGGGCTCGATATGGGACCGAGGAAAGATCCCAGTCTTTCCTTTTGAGTTTGTTCCGCTCCAGCACCAGTGCTCTTGGTGAGACCCTGTGTATTCATCGCTTATGGTCAGCCCTTCCTTTGGTTGATCAATCCGGGTCCACATCGGGGGTCAGTGCCCGTCAGTGTGGATGTTAGACTTACAGCCAATATTTGTGATGATCTCCCCCTTGCTGAATGAAAGCCAGTCGCTCGAATTTGCTTGTGGTGGAACCCTCCACCTGGTGACGGCGCGCCTGCAGCTCGACCCTCGCAATACTATGTCCCTCACGTCCGGCTCGTCCAGTTTGATGGTCTCCGCTGGGAAGGCTCCATATTGATGATCCGCCCTATCCACATTTTCAGTTGAGAACGTCACGAATTTCGAATGCGGCCGCTGATATTTCACCAGGCGCATGGGGTGATTTCAGCGACGGAAGGGAATATGAACAGGGTACAGTACCATCCCAGACACCATTCCCCTTGATATCGGCCAGGGAATACCACGCCAAGTATCTTTGCACCAGAGGCAAAATGGACAATTTCATGGCCGTCTCTTGGCCTTTTTACATTGCTTGTTGGTGTGGGCCTATATGTTTGTGTGGCAGTGGCCGTCGGAAGGGCAGAAAGATCGCCCGCAATACTTGCAAGATGTGACTGAATCGGCGAATTCGTAAAATGCAAATCGTAATTATTTTCATGGAGACCAATGGTGGTATTCTCAACAACCGTCAGACCTGGAACATGAGGCAACGGCCGAGGATGCCTGGCGAGGTGGTTGAAAAGCTGCTTCTGGCTGAAGAAAACCGTGGCATCATTCGGATGGGTCGTATGCCCGAGTTGGATGCAAAGGAGGCACCCGTAGATCTGGTCGCCGACGTGCTTCGCTGCCATATGGCTCTTGGAGAGGAACCGAAGGCGGAAGCCGATCCCAGCTGACTTGAAGTTCTCGCTCGCTGCACATGTTCGATATTAGATTTTTATTTCTGTCTCTTTAAGACTTGGTATTTGACTGACCCTCTTTGTTCAGATCCTTCTCCACGGCCGCCCATTTCAGCTCGAATGGACATGACTTGCACTTAGCGACCTCCTTGAACCCTCCGGAAAGGCCCTGGGGCGATGTAAGCGTGTGTTAGTACGTCGTAAGGAGTGAGCACAGGGCTCACCTGCTTCTTGATTCTCCTGACCCCCAACCCACCTTGTATAATTTCCATGGAGCCCTTGCAGAACCCTTTGAAACGGTAGAACGAGCTATCTAGCGTTATGTTGCAGTCTTCTGGTATGGGTGGCGGCGACCGAACGGGAGGGGGAGGGCCATGCTCGGTGGCCTCGTCCTCCACCGGAATCAAACCGTCAGGTACATCTTGTGCATAACTGGGAAGCATGTAGCCACCTCCGACTGGCACGATGGGGAGCTTAACGGTCGAGCGCGAGAAAAGAGGTGGTACCTGGAGAGCCTGCCCCGGTATCTCGGAAGAAGATGGGTCCTTCCCCACGGCCGAAACGGGGCTGACAATCTCATTATAGGAATCTCTCCCGCGATGATGGTCAGAGACAGAGGTCTGGCTAGAGACTACCGTAGAGCTTCCGAGGGAGCCTCGGGTATATAGATACGGCGGCGCTGCCGGGACACCTTCTGCTCCAGGGTATCTGGCAGTTGCTGCGGCGGAGTCTGGTTGCGCCCCCAAGTGATTAGTCCTGTAAGTGTCAGGACGTCGAGCAGGACTCCGACGTGGTATAGGAGGGAATGACACCCTTATCTGCCCCGAGGCCGGAGAGGGGATGTCTTCAGATTGAACTTCAAGCCCAGAAGCTGTCTCCCGGCGACGAGCTGATTGAGGTAGCCCTTGCTCGGGCATTTGACAGGTTCTTGGCCATGTTATGGGCACGAGAGAGTGCGGTACATTCTCATCTTCCGGGTAGGGCAGCTTTGGGAATGCCGGTGCATTATCCAGCTTGGCAACATGACGCAGTGCATCGTATATCTGACCATCTGCTTCGGGGCCTTCAGGGTATGGCAACGGCGAATCTGAGAAGAGCGATGTGTTTTCAGTAAGAGGTGAGGTTGTAATACTCTGAGTTGGGGGTGACTCGAGTTTCATGCGAGTGATGATATGAAGTATCCGTGGTGCGGCTTTTCGAGACAGCGCGTATAGCTCTGAGTATTTGTCTGCATCGAACCTGCCGGCTTCCACATAGTCCTCGAAATCGTAGAGAAGATCGTTGAGCTCCTCCGTGAGCTCAGATATTTGCCCTACCAAAGTTAATAACGTACGTGGAACTTGCAGTGGGGAGATGTCTTATACCGTTTTCCATCAAAGAATCCACAAAACTCGTGCCATACTCCTCGTAGCTTTTCCGGCAAACTGGCTCTAGTCTTTTAAGAGCCCGCTCTCCTTCCTTCACGAGCACCTGGGCAGCTTTCAGCATTTTACCATCTCCAGTGATTTCAGCGTTCTTAACAGCGGCCTCCCCGTGGACCACAATGTTCCTAAAGGGGGCAAGTACCACATCTTCGACAGCCCTATTCATGATGGAAGGACTTGTGATGCTTCCCAAGTGTCGCGAACTACGTTGTGCTCTGCGGGGACCGAAGTGACACTTTGAGAGTTGAGTTGTTTCAGGTGAAGTTGGACGAGATAATCAAGCTGACCCGACGCCGCTGTTGTGGTATGTTATCTAGTGCTCCGTAAGGCTGTGTCACCAAGCGGGTTCATCGGTGTAATCGAGTAATTCTCGCAGGAGCTGAACATGGTCGAGCAACGCGCGGCATGTCCACAGGAAACGGATGGACTGCATGAGGTGACCAAAATTGAAAGAGTGGACTTTGCCATATTGTATATTCCAAACTCTGGGTCTAAGCCAAGTAATTCATCATCTCACTCTGGAGTGGTGCGTCTCCAAAGTCACATGGGTTGCTAGATGAATGAGGCTGTACCGAGCAGTGCTGCGTCGGTTTTCAGCCACTGACCTAACGCAGTGGGCGCAGCCGGGTGTAAGTCAGCCCACTGAGAGCCTAGCCTCTCTATGCAAGGCACACTGCGTTTTCGCGAAACTTGCTTGATGCTCATTATCTCTCTATTGGGCACTAATTTTCGCCTTGAATCAATGGGATCAGGGGCCAGCTCAAAAATGCCCACCAAACAGATCCCTTGGGCATATAAAATGCGAGCCTCGCAATACGCCTCTTGAGGCAGAGTCCGATTTGGCGTCATTCTCGTGCCCTTATCTGAATGTATTGACGCCCGGTTGAGACAGACTGACCATTTCTCCTGAAAGACGCCAAATGTCTTCACACGCTGAACGCCGAGCAAAATCTGGAAGTAGGCAAGACCGTTACAAATCCTCCTTGCGCAATTATTTTACGCTTGCAATGTGACTGGGCCGAAATCGTCCACTGTTTGTTCTTCATTGCTTATTGTGCCTTTGTCTTGTTTGCAGCCGCGGCCTCGGAGATCAACCCCCGTCCGATCTGAATTGTCTCTTGCGCACCACGCTGTCGCTGCCAGAAAAGCTGCTCGGGCGTTCCCGAGCCGGAGACCGAAGCCCTGCGGGCTTCTTCCTCGAGGGCGGCGCGAGTGATCTTTTCACCTGCGCCCAAGTTCGCTGCAACTGCATTTTCCGCGAAGTCCTCACCCAGCGTCTCCTGGAGGTGGAGCTTGCGCATGGCGAACCGCTCAGCGCGCTCCTTTTGAAGTCCAGGGCTGTCCAAGCTGCTAATCACGTAGCGGACGACGAACTGGACGACCAGGTAGAGATGCTCAGCGAACAAGATGCTAAGAAGTAACGCCCAGCCTGTGACGTTGGACGGAACACCATCGGGCCCATATGGATCCTTGTTGAACAAGTAGACGATTGGGGCGCTCGTCAAGCTGCCGAGCCATGATAGAAATCCGAGTGAGGTCAACCATGGACCAATAGAGTCAGACCTCCAGGGAACTGGTCTCTGGCTTCCAACAGCGATCTTCAGTGCATCAGATCGGGCTTCGACCCAGTTGTTGACGAGGAAAGAGCAAGCAGTCAGTGGCCAGATGACAGAAAACAATGACAAATAACCTGGATCCAGTCAGTTTCTCAGTGGTCTATGGAAAGAAAACCATGTAATTGAACAACCGAAGCGTCACGTACCAAATTGAACCACCATCTCGCGATAATCCACGGTCACGTCATACTTATCCAGCTCCGCCTCGTTTCGAACGCGCTGGAGGAAAGCTGCTTCTTCCTCGGGGTCCTCGTGGTGAGGAGCGCCACTCTTGGCAGTCTGGACTTCCTTCACCTTCTTGAAGACCTTGCGCTTGATCAAAGGCAACACGGCCTCCAGGAGGAGATTAACAACCTGCGCGGTCACGGTGAAGTAGATAATCTGCTTCTTGAGCCGGTCTGGGTTAATTTCAAAAGGTTGGATCTCGACTTTGCCGTCGGTCGTGAAATGTTGAGCAGTGACGTGCCAAATATCAAGGTAAGGCACGAGAACCTTGCCGAAAGGTACGTAGACAAATGCCGTCAAGATGATGGGCAAGTAAGAGACGATGAAGTTGATAACGAACATCTTCTGCACAAAGGCCGCTTGGTGCGCTGAGCGTGATGTTAGCATCTTGCATGATTTCTTTTTTTTTTTCAGATAACCTGAGGACTCACAATCATGTGTCTCATAATTCTCTAGGTGTGTCAATTTCTCCGCCAGGTTTGTAAGGACGGTAGTCAGTGCCGGCATGAACACTGACAGAAGAAGCGTCGGCAAGAACACCTGCTGCCTGTCAGTTGAGGGCCCACAAACATATATTGTTTTGGGCACTCACGAGGTACTGCTTGAAGGGACCATTGTAGACCTCAGAGATGAAAATCTCAATTGAGAAGCAGGAAATGATGAGACTTCCAAGGACGAGCAAGCAGACTATGGCGAAAGGGAGCTGTAGCAGCTGACGCTGGAGCCTCTTGAACGGAGAGTACACCTTGATTATTTCGCCGGTGACGGGATCTTGGGCCTCCCTCTCGAACTGGAATTGTGTTCGAGGATGCTGGATACGAGAGACTCCCCGAACACCCCACTGGACAGCGAGATCGACCTCCTTCTTTTTCCAGTACTCGAAGAACACCACGGACCACAGGCAGTTCACAACTGCGTAGAACCACGAGAACTGGCCGAGAATAAGCCACGCACCGAACCCGAAGGCAGCAGGAAAGATGAGGAATGAGAAGTAGGTCTGCAAGAACGCGAAGTAAAATGCGATCTGCTCCCCAAACTTGTCGCGGATCTGGTTGATGTCGTCCTCCTCGATGAAATACTTGGTGCTCAACTTCTTGATCCACTCCCTGTTGAAGGCGTGGTTGTGGAGAGGGAAGATGGACTTGACGGATTTCCACTGGCCGGAACCGGGTGTCACGCCGGCGCCGCCCTCGTTCCGCGGCTTCGTGATCAGGAGGTAGACAAGCCTCAGCTTCTCAGCCTCTGAGACTGGCTGCTCCTGGAAGTAGGATCCGAGGTCCTTGCTCGGTGCTGAAGTACGAACGCCGTACAGCCAGTCCTGAACCCTGTACCGGTACGCATGCTGCTTCAGCAGGTCCTCGGAGGCGACCTTGACGAAGACCAGGACGGACGACTCGTCGCCGCGCCTTACTTCTGTGGCGAGTCCCACGCTGGAAAGTGCCTCGATAAGTTGCACGAAGGCAGCTTCTGCCTTGGTGGAATCTGCTCTAGTGTCAGCCAAGTTCTCAAATGCTGATGCCGCAACTCAGTCTCGAGGTTTACCTTCGGCTGGGACTTGATAGTGAATCACATAGTCAACACTAAAAATTGTCAGATTGTACAGAACCGTGAAACCTCAAGGCCCTTGACTGACTTGAAGTTGGTGTTGAACTCTGGTCGATCTGCATGATCCGACCTGTACAAGCTCCGTAGTGTCGCCATACTGCTAAGGTGGGATGCTGTAGGGCTGTGGAGCTTGCAGAGGATGTGGAAAGCGGATAATAGCCGAGGCTTGGTAGGTCACCCAAGAGAGGAATTGATGGACTGTTAATATGTAGGAAGGGCTGAGGGGTTGAGGGGTGAGGGTGACGATGGTGGTGAGGGCAGAAATCAGGGCCCGCGAACACCACGCACGTCATGGTGGCTTAAAGCTCATATCCTTGCTTTATGAGTCGTGTACATTGCATAGTCTAGCCTGCCTACCTTTATTCTGTGTACCACGGCTAACGAGCGGGTGGGAACGAAATCTTGATCCGTGCTTCAATTAGAGAAGCTACCCCTGTCAGGTCTGGAATGCCTTGAACATATGTAGGACAACACAAATTACTGATTACTTTTGATGATCTAGATTTGACATCCGCGTTGGGTTGGTGCTCCAATATACTAAAACAACGTGCACAGCCTCTAATCAGGGTTGAACCGTATTATCGAGGTTGCGAGCGGCTGCTGTAAACCTTGAAGTCAGCATGTCAGCACACTTGGGCGAGCATTCAGCCACTTTAATCACAATTATGACCGTCATTCATTGTCTTCGCCCAGGACGGCAAAGTCTGCGCCCTTACTTGCTGAAGTCACAAGCAGTTGGTAGAATCAAGAATTCGGTTTATGGGAGACACTAATTGTAACTCGGATGCCTCATTTGAGTTCCACTTGTTCTCGATGGCAGCTGGCAGTGCCAACTGTTGAGGCCAAGGTTTCCAAGACCCACGGCCTGCAGAGGCTGGGTGCTCTGCCTGTCCGACCGCGAACCACGAAGGATATCGAAGACGGTTCTCCACCTGTCTGAAAACAGAAGACCTGATCCGTGTAGGTTGTTGCTGTCGGTGTAACAGTTCAGCGGCGACAAAGAGTGTGATAAGTGCCCGGGTCATCTTTCCAAATTGGCTGGAGTTTCGAACAAAGCCATTGCGAGAGCGAGCTCACTGTGGCCATGATGACGCGAATGAAACCCTCACAGGCCTTCTGTAACTGTAGCGGGTCAGGCACATGGCTGGCTGGCTGACTCCTGCCGGCCGCGCACTGCATTCTTGGTGGCCCCCTTCGGGACCCTTAGTGTATGGGGGATTTTCCAGAAGGCTGGGCCAGGCCTGGATTGTGAGTGGCTGACCGCAGTGTGCCAGCGATAGATCGCCCCAAAAGCCGCCGTACACTTGCAGTCATGGGGCCGGCCCCATGACGTCCAAACCATTCCCTCCATAGATAGCCGCCGTTAGCTGGGAGCCCCCCCGTGCACGCCATCGGCCGCTCCAGCGAACTTCAACCCGGGCCTTCTTCTACATCACAACACCTACGGAACTATCATCCTTCTTTTGGTGTGCTGGTCCAATATCCGATCGCTTCGCATACACTGCTATTCGAGCAGGTACTAAATACCGACCCCCCCAGACCGCTACCCCTTCCTCGATAACAGCCTTCGCCATGAGGCTGTCCGCGGCGCTTGTCGCGCTCTCCGCCGCCGTCGCCCATGCCGGCTTCGGTCTCAACTTCGGGGGCAACCAGGTCACCGTGAACGAGGACCTCAAGATCCCCGGCGACTCGCCCCTCGAGCTGTGCCCCAAGGCACACGACGAGGACATCATCACCATCGACAAGGTCGACCTGGTGCCCAACCCCCCAAAGGCGTACGTGCGACACTCGGCCTGGAGGCCGATATGGACCCACAGCCAACTTAGAGCTACTATGCTAACCCTCTTGTTTCCCGCGGCAGTGGGAAAGACCTTGTCATCAAGGCCTCCGGCACGGTCTCCGAACCCATCGAGGAGGGCGCCTACGTTGCCCTACAAGTCAAGTACGGTCTGATCCGCCTTATTAGCACCAAGGCCGACCTCTGCGAGCAGGTCAAGAACGTCGATCTCGAGTGCCCGATCGACTCTGGCGACCTGACCCTCACCAAGACCGTCGAGCTGCCCAAGGAGATCCCCAACGTGAGAAACACCACCGACCTGATCTACTCATGAGGCATTTGGCTAACTACCGCGCCCAGGGCAAATACACTGTTCTCGCCGACGTGTACACCAAGGATGACAAGCCCATCACTTGCCTGACCGCCACTGTCGTCTTCAGCTCCGGCAACGCTGAGATCGAGCTGTAGGGGGTCCGCCAGATGCACGATGGCTTCCATAGCCGGGGTATATGACATATGATGGCAACTTTTCAGCCGAGGGGAATGGAGAATGTCTTGATTTGGGGATTGCATTCGCCTACTGTGAAACATTAGGGGCCGGCGTTCTTGTTACGTTTCCTAATACCACAACCTGCGAACATCGGGGCTCTTGTGTTGTGTCCATGTAGTTCTTTTTGGGTGAAGAAGACGTATGCCAACCACATTGTCGTGGCTTAAGTCAACCGTATCACATATATGAAGAACATGAGGACGAGCAGTAATGGATATGCTTGCATGCGCTTAGAATCTTAACCTGTTGGTCAGCACGTTGGATGTTCCTCCTAGGTCTCAACCAGCCCCTAATGTCCTCGTCATGCTGAGACGAGAGGGCTGTGCCCAACTTTGCCATGTGTCCCACTCATAGGGAGCAAAGCCGTCCCACTGACGTGACCCATGATATCTGGTTCGATGGGAACTCATTGCCGCCACCTTGTTGCCGGATTTCTCCCATACATGACCAAAGTTCATCTCGTCTCCTACATCTCTGCTTTTATTCTCCAAACAGTCTGCGCACCCGCCTCAGCACACTGTCCTTCTCAGGGTCGTAAGGGTGGTCTTTGCTGGGTATCTCGAGGATGGTTGGGAAGGCAGCAGTGTAGGTATCGATCCGGTGGCGTATGCGGTCGGCGATCTGGAGCAGGAAGGGTTAGACATAGAAACCCGCATCTCGGGCGAAGCAGATGTAACTTGCGTGCTGGTTTATCAGGATAATGCCGATGTCCTTGCGCTCAATAAGCTTGTCGAAGGTGGATTCGATGGTGGCATTGTCGGTCTTAGCGTCTACCACCAGGAAGTTCTTCTGCGAGTCTGGGCCCGCAGTCACATGCTGTCTGGATGTCAGGTACGGTTTTCCGCCTCGTATCGTCCGAGAAACTTACACCAATGCCGGCGAGGAGCAGACCGGTTACCGAGTCCTGGAAGTCGGTCAGCCGAGGAGGCACGTTAAGCCAGCGACAGTGGGTGATCGTACCTCATCACCGATCACGGCAAGAAATTGCCTGTCCCTGTAGTCTGCCTGTGACATGTTGATCGGTTCTGTCGCGCGAGAAGGACGGGTTGGAGTTGAGACAGGCTGTCGGTGATGTTCCGCCTGCCCCAAGTATGGCACTGTGGTAATGACGCCAGGCGGCTCGGAGCTCTGACCACCGGATCCACACAGCTATCGGCCTGCCTGCCCGCCCTCTAAATTTGGAAACCAGCAGGCCCAAAGCCTGCCGGCGTTTAGCGCTCTCTTTGAGGCCTATCAGAATATAGCACTACGTTATGGGCAGGTGACCTGCCTTTGGTTTGCTACTCTGTACGGAGTAAGAGGTTGTTCTGCACAGGGCCTTCCAACCAGGGGTCTTCCAGGGAGAATATTCTATAAGAGGTCATCCATACGGACGTTATTTTACAGGAGTATATCCGGAGGTTGGCCCAGAGGAGGCAGTCCTATGAGAGGTTGGCCCCAGAGGCTGTCTTATAGAGCCTATTTCATGGGAAGTGATCTCGTGGGCGAT